>PUFA01000065.1:3489416-4790375 GCA_003508835.1 Eonycteris spelaea
TGAGGGAGGTTGGGGAGCTGGGGTTGCTTTTCTGTTTCCTTCTTCTGGTGGAAGCTTCTCACTGTCTCCTCTGCTCCTACTAACCCTCTGTCTGCCTTTTCTGTCACTTTCCTTTCCTGCCTCTCCAGATTTCTCTTCTTTAACTTCCTGCATTAACCCTGGGCCGGTGGTTCCTACACCCTGAGGCTCCTTTACCTTCCCCAGCTGCACTCATGCCTCACTCCTGTCTTGTGCTTTATCCTGCCCCTGCTCCCCACCGCCTGCCCGCAGCAGCGACGAAACGTCCATCTGAGGAGCCTGGGCCTTGCCGGGAGGGGCACCCAACCCCACCCAAGGCCGTCTAGTGCCAACTCCCTTCCCTACCATCCCCCTCACTGCACTTTGGACCCCTGGGGCCAACATCTCCAAGACAAAGTTTTTCAGAAAAGAGGAAAAAAGAATTTAAAAAAGAATCTCCACTCTTCATGACTTCAGGGATTAATTTTTTTTATATGCTGGAAATTGACTCCCCTCTTTCCCTTCCCAAAGAGGATAGGACCTCCCAGGACGCTCCCCAGCCTCTCCTCGGTTTCCCATCTGCTGTGCCTCTGGGAGGAGAGGGACTCTTGGGGAGGGCCTGCCCCTCATTTGCCATCACCAAAAGGAAAGGACGAAGCCACACGCACCCAGGGCGGTGAGCCCTGCAGGCTGCACCGGGCGGGCCTCAGTATGGCGAGGGCATCAGGGCAGAGGGCGCACCTCAGCCAGCCTGTGCCACCCTCCCAGGAACTGAACAAGCCCTGTTCGGAGAGGGGGCAGAAGGACTCAGCGCCCCCGGACCCCCAAATGCTGCATGAACACATTTTGAGGGGAACCCGTGCCCCTGGGCAGTGGCCGGGCCGCTCCAGCCCCTCTCCTTTCCCTGGACTCTGGCCTCGTGCTGCAGCCCAGGCGTTTGCTCAGTTTGCTGACCCAAAAGTGCTTCATTTCCCTGCCCGACCCGCACGTGGGGAAGGCCAGTCATGTTAAGTTGCGCTTCTTTGCTGTTGTGTGGGTGGGATGGAGAGTAAGCGTAAATACAGTGCTGACTCAGTTGCTCCGAGCACAGGTCTCAAGTCGGGGTTCTGGGGTCCACTCACCCGCCCCCCCAAGATCAGACAAACCCCACTCTGTCTGACATGCTGTAGCCACTGAGACGTGTTCTATATTTAACCCCTTCTGGGAATTGGCTCTCTTCTTCAAAGGACCAGGTCCTGCTCCTCTTTCTCCCTCACCACTTCCCCAGCTCCCTGCGAAGAGAGAGTTAATATATATTTTTAATTTATTTGCTTTTTGTGTTGGGATGGGTTCGTGTCCGGTCCCAGGGGGTCTGACGTGGCTGTGACAGGTCGGGTGTGTACCCAGCAGTCCTGGCATGGGGGCCCGAGGCCCTGCCCCTGACTACAGGCTGTCATCTCCCTGCCTCCCCACCCCACCCCGCCCCAGTTTTGCCAACTGCTCTTCATTTACGTTGCCATTTATGCTCAGCATGTATTCCAGACCTGTCCCGGACTTTCCTCTGGAGCAGGTGGCTAGAAAAAGAGAATACGGGCAGGAAAAAAAACCGCTCCTGTTTCTCATTTGTAAAGCTGGTTTCTGGCTCTCCTGCTGTGGATTCTCCCCCTGACCTCTCCCCTCAGCAATTCCTGCAAAGGGTTAAAATTTTAACTGGTTTTTACTACTGATGACTTGACTTAAAAAATACAAAGATGCTGGATGCTAACTTGATACTAACCATCAGATTGTACAGTTTGATTGTCACTGTAAATATGGTAGGGTTTTGTGTTTGTGTTTTGTTTTGTTTTTTTTTTCCATTTCCCCATACTACTGAATAAACTAGTTCTGTGCGGGTTGAGCATTATCATCATGTGCTTCTGTTCGGTACCCTACCCTTTCAGAGGGAGGGAGGCATGGCTTCTGGAAAACAAGGGCAAGAAGGGCCAGGAAGTCAGGGGACTCAGATAGCAAGTGGTTGTTGAACTACTGACACCCCCAACAGTGCTCTCCAAATAACATCATCGGTGCAGAAGCCATGTCCTGGCATTTCCAAGGAAGATGACAGGAAAGTATCATTTTCATGAGGACAGGAGGGACTTGTTTAGCTGGAGAGGCTGCACAGGGCAGGCAGGTTTCCAGCCCAGCCTCTTAGGGCTGAATCCTTTGGGCAGAATTCAGGAGGCAAGGAGGGACGAGCTGAGAAGTTACAGGAATTTAAAGGTGCTCAGTGACTGGGGACCTCTTAACTCCACTTCTCTGGGCCATTTTGTTTTTTCCCATTGGAAATGAAGCAACTATTTAAATTCTAGCCAACTATGTGTTCCGTGACATTTCTTCTCTTCCCAAGTTCTGTGTTTTTCAAAGTTCTGTCTGACATACTAGACAGGGAGTTAACAAGGGGCAATAGAGGGTAGTGATTAAAAACACAAACCTGGGAACTAGATCTAGGGACTTAATCTCTCTAGGCCTTAGTTTCTCTGCCTGTTAAATGAGGAAGATAATAGCATCCACCTAATTGAGCTTTTATGAGAATTAAATGAGTTAACACATGTAACGTGCTTAGAACAGTTCACAATGCATTATAAGAGGCCAATTAACTTTTTGGTTTCCCTCACTGTTGCTACTGGTCGGGGGCAGGCAGAGGTGGAGTGCAGAAAGAAAAAAAAATAGGAAGCAAGACTAAAAGGGATGGAAGTAAGCAGGCAGGCAAACAAGAAGGGCCACTGCAGCAGGCAGGGCTTCTCCCTAGCTGGCATTGCCTAATACATGTTGCTCAAGCAGGTTTGGAGCAAGATGGGGCTGGGTGGGGACATTTAAAGCTAACCGAGAGGGCCAAACGAACATGCCTTGCCATCTTTGACCACCAGGTGGCAATAGCACATGGGTCGGCAGCTCTTTTTGCTAATGACCCACCCAGGCCAGGCCCACACCCAAGCCAAACCTGCCATTTGCTGGCCACACCTAAGTGTGTGCCAACCTTCCTGTGCTTCTGTCAGAGCAGGTAGTCACCACCTGGGCCTACGCATTAGTGCCGGACCCAGCTGGGAAACACAACTGAAGTGTTCTTGCCTCTACCAAATGTCTCCGGACCCAAGTAAGTGTTCCGTGTGTCTCCACATCCTCTTCCCCAACTCAACTCTTGGCATCCCAGAGGCTGCAGGAATTGCTGCAAGAGGTCGAGGGAAAGGTGAATGTCCAGGCAGCTGTCACTGTGATGTTGGTGAATGTGTGAAATGAACCTGAACATCAGCCATAAAAAGGAGAAGAAAACAGTGGAGGGCCCCTGGCCTGGGAACAGAGGAAGGCCATTTCACTGCCTAAGTAGGGTGCTTCTGGGCATATAGGAGTGGGGGTGGGGAGCACTAGCTGGCACTGCACTCTTTGCCCAGTTGCCAGCTGGCTCCTTAAGTCACGGCCTTGCCCTCAGAACTCAAAAGGTATTGAGTCGGTTCTGGTTGCAAGAGTCACTGGCTGTGGGAAAAGGGAGACCATTAGTTCAATCTGTTAAATGAATCTTTGTTGTGCATTCAACAGCCACCTTGCACTCAAATATTTTTTCAATAAATGAATGGAATTCTCTGCCACAGACAAATCACAACGCTAGCCGCTGCAAATCTGGGTGCCAGGACTCAAGTCTACTAGGGGAGATAAGAGAACAATTCTAATGAAGTAAGGTAGAATATGATGGGGGTGTTCCAGCATCTCCTACCTGAGGCAATCGGCAAAGCTGAATACCAGGGTACCCAGCAAAGGACCCCCTCATTGTATAAGTACAGCAGACTAGATGCTGAGGACTTCTGGGAGGCTCCGTTTTCTCGCCACAGGAGAACACTCAAGTTTGGGATCTAAATAATATACAGACCCTGGCTTGAATAGCCTCACATACTGTGAAATAAACTATATTAACTTGATCTGGACCTTTTAATAACATACAAATCCTGGGAAAAGGCAGCCTGTTCCCATCTAATGCCAAAAAGGGGGGTCATCACGGCTTGATTAGCTGGAATCTCAAGGCCCTAGGGTTTATTCAGGCCCCTGCTTGGGAAACCCATCCTGGCTTCCCCATTGGAATTACATAGGCGTTTACTCCGAATTTTTAAAAAATTGGACCAGAACTTACTTTCACATATGCAGAGACTATAAAAATACATTTGTTTTATTTTAGAAAAATGCAGGTCAAAAGAGTAAGCTTATCATAAACTGGCCTCCTAAGAATCACAGAATTCACAGGAAATAAGTTCTGGAAGCCAGGGGCCTGCCTCTGCCTTTCCAAATAGGCTGGAGTCCAGTGGAGGATATGATTCAGGAGGACTGCTCCTCAGAGAGCAGGGAGGTTAGCTGCAAAGGCCATTCGCATGTAAGGGTCCAGTGAACCACTGCCTGGGAAGCTCAAACTCTCTGGGGCCCAAACATGGAGTTGGGGTGGATGAGGACAACCCATCTCCTGCATTTCTCATCTTCCAGTTTCTTAATTTCATGGCTGGGGGTGACCTCTTGTTCCTAATCTTCTTTCAAACCAGAGAGTTTGAATCCCCTCCAGCTTAACCCTAATCCACTCCGCTCTCATGGTCTCTACTCCTGGGGTGCCAGCCCTGGTGGCATCTCTTCCTCCTGCCCCTGGGCCAGGATCTGCTGAAGCCGGGAACTGCCTCCAATGAGAGTGCTTGGGAGACCGAGTAGAGTGAGTCCAGGCAGTGACTGTAGTGGTTTGCTACTGACTTCTTGCTGGCTGTTCTGATCTCTTTACCTAAAGAGACAGGAGGAACTGCTTTATTGCCATTCTTCCTCAGGCCTATATGCCATCCGGCTGAGTTCAAGTTCCTCGGGGTAGGGAGAAATGAAACACTTGGACTCGCCAGGCTTCCCTCCTCATCCTCATCTTGCCACACGGGATTCAGGGCTGATGTGTATAACAAACAGCTCAGAAGCCCAGGAGACAGTGAGGAGAATGAGAGCATCTCAACCAGTCTTACCTGGTAGGTCCTGGGACTGCAACTCTCCTGGGGGGCTGCAGATTGCTGCGAGTGGCACCAGTAACGGGAGGATCTGGTCGCTGGGAAACAGGAACTTGATGGGAGTACACAAAAGAAACGAATTAGCAGAAAGTTCAAAGGACCTTCTCAAAAAGAAAGACTGGTTGAAGGCAGAGTTTGGGATCGGTGCCTTTCCTCCTACCCAAAGTAAAGAACATAAAGTATTTGAAACACCAAGGTTCAAACTCTTGGCCCGGTCCCATATTCTCTCCTCAACTCAGTCTCACCATCTTCAAGTAGAGTTGCAATGAAGATGGAGAACGTGGTCATTGTTACCAGCTCTGGAAGGGTACGGTCAAGCTGGGCAAGGGTAGGTATTCTTCCTCCTGACCTCTTACCCTTACGTCCATTCTTCCTACCTCTGTGCCCAGTAGTACTTGGAAGTCCTTTCCGAGTTGACAGAGAATCTGCAGCTAGGACACCTTTGCTGGGTGGTATACTCCGGCTGGTGAGTGGCACTCGGCTGGCAGGCCTGGGGATGGCCGAAGGAACAGGCAGTCGACTGGAAGTTTTAGCAGCTGCTCCCTGTGGCCGAGACAGGCGCTGAGAGTTGCTGGTAGAAGGTGGTGGGGCCAAAGCTGGTCTGACAGGGGTAGGTGGGCCTAGGTGCAGAGTAGAGGAATTTTAGGGTAAGCTCTACATCCTCCCTACGCCCAGTCGCCCACAGCTTTGCTACCCAGGTCCTCTCACCTGCTGTTGCTCTCCCACTGGGCCCCGCTCTTCCCCGGATTGGAGGAATGGATCGGGCAAGAGGAGAAGATGCTGGGCTTTTGGATGTGGGAAACAGATTGCAAGTGGGTGACTCCTGAAATACAAAGAGAGAGAGAGAGGAAAAAAAAAGGGGACTAAAATGGAAAAAGAATCTGTTCTGCTAGCTGATTAAAAGATAGCAGTGGAAAGTTGCCTAGATCCCAGTAAGGAAGGGCAGAAGGTAGCTGCCAACTTCATCATCACCACCAATACCATTTATTGAGAGCTAATTATAGACGTTATAGAGCTATGCGCAGACACGCTGGTAAACGCATGGCTTATGGTATCTCGTTTAGTTCCAACAGTTCTGTGAGGCAGACTCTTACTGTCCCCATTCTACCAACGAGGAAACCACTGCATGCCTATACCGAATCATGCACTGCGTCTGGGGGCACACATCCAGCCCAGACCCTCTCAACTCACCCTCTTCACGCTGGAGGGCCTCTTTCCAGAGGTTGCCCGAAGAGCCCTGACTGACCCCTTCCTATCGCTGCTCCGGAGTCGGGGTGTCAGGCTGCTTGGGGAAGGGGTGTTCCGAGCCAAAGAGCTCACAGTGGGCAGCAGGTCGCGGACAGGACTGTCCTTCAGCACAAAGGTCTCCCGCCGAGGGCTGGGCTTCACCCTTCGAGGCCCCAGGCCCTCGCCTGTGCTCTCCCGCTCCTGCAGGGCACACTGCTCCAGCTGTGCTGCCAGCCTGTTGGCCTCATCGAGGATCTCCTCCAGCTTTTCTGGGCTGAGGTGGCCTAAGCTGAACCTCAGACCCTGGGGGTGGGAGCCACTGCATTTGAGTCACTTCGGTGGGAGAGGCCTCGTCGGGGGGGTTTCTCCGGAGTCACCAACACTGCTATGTCTTCCTCCTCACGACTGAGACAGAAAACAAACCAGGCACCGTGCCCACACAAAAGAGAGCAGGAGACTGTACAAGGGAGACTGAGCAGAACCCACAACAGAGCTCGAGACACAACCCCAAAGCATGATGCCAATTGCTGGCTGTGAGATCTGACTTCTAGGTGATGAGATACTGGGTTCTGAGGCCTAATAGGCCCTTAGCATTTACTGACATTGGAAATTATGCCAGGATGAAGATGCAGCAAATCCATTCACCCTTCTTCTTCACTTCATTCCAGCTTCTCCCGTCTTTCCTCCCTTAGGAATAGTGTCAGAGGCCTAAGTAAACCAGTAACCCATCAGCCACAGCATGCTCAACCTTGCTCATTTACCAACTCAGGCCCCAGAGAGCAAAAATTCAGCAGCAAGGGGTTAGAGACAGAGGCATCCTTGGAATAAAGGAAGCAAGATAAAGAGGCTGGTAGGTACCTGTCAGATGGTGACAGCCCTCCAAAGTCCAACGTCTCATCCACTATAAACTTTACATCTGTAGGGAGTCAAGAATGAATGCCAGCCTTGGGTCCCTAACATGGTTCTCAATGGCAGGGCCTCAATCTTCCCTCCAGGGTTTCCTTACCTTCCTGCAAATCTCCCATGTTCCAGCCAGCAGGAGTGGGAGTCGTCTTTAGACCTGAGCTGGAGAGAAAACATACCTTTCCTTAGGTCCCCCTCCTGCCCAAGGCCCCCAGCCAGATTCAGGGTGCAAGCCAAGGGGTGGGGGGTCATGCTGGAGGTAAAGCTAGCTTCCCAGGAGCGGCACCTGCCCGTTAGTACCGTCACCTCCGGAGAAGGTGCTCAGAGCTCTCCCTGCACCCTAATCCCCCTCATCAGATCGACCTCCCGCCCCCGCCCCCGCGCCCCGCAACGGGCCTCTCCTCACTGCTGGCGGTCTATGCGCTCTGTTTTCCTACCCCCCACCTTCCTCCAGATCTTCTCTCCCCAAGCCACCTCTCCACTCCCCGCGGCCCGGAGACACACCACACCTCCAGCCCACTCTCAGTTTTCACTTCCCCTTCGCCTCACCTCCCGCAAACTGCGCTTTCTTCCCACAACTTAGTCCCGGGAATCCGCTCCGAGGGGGCGGGGCTCCTTTCGAATCTTTCAGGCCCCGCCACCCCTGCCACATGCGCACAGTGATTGGCGAATCCCAGCATCCCCCGCCCCTCGGGGGGCGGGGCGGCGGTGGGGAGCGGGCCGGAAGTGTGCGGGTGGGGGCCGTGTGGAGAGCCGTTCCGAGGGAGACTCTATGCGGAGGGCTGGAGCGCGATGGGCGCGCGCGCGCGTGCCCGGGAGACCTCCGCGGGCCAAGGAATGTGGGTTTCGTTCCCTGTCGCCCCCTCTTCTCTCTCTCTACGAACCGCGTGGCGGAGCCAGAGTTTGTGGCCCCGGAGCCCCGCATGGTCACCTGACGCCCTTTGCAGCCCTCGGCCCAAAAGCTAACGCTCTGCCCGAGGGAATTGGTTTTCTTGGGTTCACTCTATATGCAAGCACCGCGTTTGCAATATTTCCTCACTGGTGATTTTTCTAAGTTATAGAAGCACTTAATCACTGATATCTTAGTTATGTCGAGCTTCTACTCTAAAAAGTGCATCTTCCATGGCTTTTTAGATAAGAAATTGCAAAACCTGAAGCAGCCAAGGTGTAAAAACGCGGATTTTCAAACAGGGAGATTTGGATTCAAATTCAACCATGATCCTTCTGTTTACAAGCGAGCACGCTTGTCTCTTTTTATACTTAACTTCCCAGTTATCTCGGGACCATCACAGTTACATCGTTGGGAAATAATTAGGAATCTCAAATTTTATGCCGTGTGCCTTAGAGGCTTTGAGGGGGTGTTTGTGATTTCCTCCCCTAAACTCAAAGCTGTGTTTGTAAAATGCCTAAGCCTACTTGTTAGGGATTTTCTTTCTGTTGTTTTCAAATGTTGCCTGTGAATAGGCTGGGCCACCAGTTAACAGCTTCTTAGGAATGCTCTAAAAATTAAATTTAAAAGGTCCTAAAAGTGATTGAAGAGCTAGCCTGTAAACAAAGCCTGAGCGTTAGTCTCCAGCCTTTGCGACCATTATTATGGCCATTTATAGGCTATTTTGTTTACTTCCAGGTTTTTAGCTGTGAAGTTGAGTTGGTGAAGTTTGCAGGAGTGAGATGTTACTGTAATAAATGCCACAGGAAGCAAAGGAGCCTTGATATTTAGTGGGGTGATAAGGGAAAGCGTGGGGAGGCCCAGAACTTCTAAGCTTCTGTGAGAGAGAGCTGAGACAAGAGGATTGCTGGTTGGGGAAAGTGGAATTTTAGTTGCTTGTAGGATTCAGGGTCTCTGGAGGTGGGAAAAACCAGAGCTTCCCTCTGTCCAGGCAGGTAGTGGTGAAGTGGCCATCTGGGGGAAAGAAGCTGCTAATTACTGCATTCTTTCTTCCCTTAGGAACAGCCTGAGTAGGGGAACTCTACACTTACTTTTTCACCCACTTTCAGGTAAGTGGGGGAAGCAGTTTTGGCAAATTACAAGTTAGTTTGCCCTAAGGAAACTCATCTCCAATTTCTATCACCAAATTATGATTTTGAAAGCTGTTGCAGTATTAGAAAAAAGGCGGTGGAACCACTTTCTCTTCCAAATGACAACAAAGTCAGAAAATATAGATTTCAGACACAAGAATTCTTCACTCAGCATAATATGAGAAATATTTGCCCCCTGGAGCTGACATGTATGAAAAGATATTTAAGATTTTGAATAAATAACAAGTGAATTAATGAAGAAATTACACCCCCTCTCAGGCACGTGGTAGGCCTTATAGTTTGGAAGATACTCCACAGTGTCCAATGCATAAATGAAAGAATTCAGATTCCAGTGCAGGTCTCCTTGAATGCAGAAAGATTAACTGTGATTGGGGGTCTGATTTAGTGTAAAGAAGATTTTATTCCTTCATCATGAAGGTTGAGAACATATAACTTTAAGGAGTGGCCATTGAGTACTTCAACAAATAGAGGCATGGGGCTTTGGCTGAGGCCAGAGGTCTAAGTAATCTTAGGGCATTATAGCTGGTAATATTTCACTCCTTCCTCACCTAGGCCTGCTTCTGTACACAACTGGCCGGCTCTGGACTCTGCTCCATCCCCCAACATTCTCAGTAGGGATTAAGTACATTAGACCCTACAAATGATTTGTGTAACTATTTTCTAAATTTTCCCAAGGATCCTGCATAACTAGTAACATTTTAGATGTATAGGAAGAAGTTAATTTATGACATATAATGGATGCCTTGGGGGCATTGGGATTTAATTCTTCTAGAACGCCAGTTGAGAAAGGCTGGAATAGATACTTTGCCTCAACTTTAAACTGACGTTTGGTCTGAACAGAAAAGCCTACTCCTCTCAGTGGAAACACATCCCCTTCCTCCTTAAAATCTTACCTAATACATACTGGAGCCTGGAAATCTTTTCTACCTTAAGCCCATACCTACTACAGTGAAGGTCACTTAGTAAAATAGACAAGAGGAAACAGGAAAGGCTTGAGGTCAAATAGACCTGATTCAAATCCTAGCTCTGCTACTTACCAGCAGTATAGTTGGAGTAATTTATGAGGTTCAACTTATTCATTTGTAAAATGAAGACTAAAAGAGACAAAGTACTTAGTTCAATAATTGATACATAGAAGGATGTTTCAGTAATATATTACTGTGTAACAAACCACCCCCATATTCAGTGGAACAATAGCAACCATTTATCTGCTCGTGATTTTACAATTTGAGCAGGGTTCTGCAGGGACAACATGTCTCTTCTCCACAAGTAGATTGGCTTGACTATGGCTAAAGGGTCCAAGATGGCCACACATGTCCGGGGCTGTGGTGCTGGCTATCAGTTGGAATTCCTGGTTGTCTTCTATGTGACTGCTCATAATTCAATAATCTATCTTGAAATTTCTTACATGGGAGCTGACTTCTAAAAGCAAAAGCAGAAACTACCTGATCTCTTAAGGGTTTGGCCCAGAACTGGTCCAGCATCACCTCTGCTACATTCTTTTGGTCAAACCAGGTCACATGGTCAGTCCAGATTCAAAGGGAGGAGAAACATACCCCAACTTTGGATGGGAAGAGTACCACGCCCATACTAAGATGGGATGAATTGTCACTGTCTTTTGCAGACTCCATTACAGAATGCCTCCACTATCTTACTTGTTTTAAGAATGAAAACAAATGTAAGCAAGGTACCTTACCTTATTCTTTCCCTAGGGCTTAATGAGACTCTGCTCCAATTTCTTCAGTATCTCCCAGCCCTCAAGTCTTAGGGCTCTGTCTTTAATAAGCTATGTACATATATGTGTTTCCTGCTGTCTGGTCCCTGTGATAGATGTAAATCCTATTATCTAAGTTTTACTGAAAATCCCAGAGAGGAAGAGAGTGAGTCATCTTCAGCATCTCTTTTAGTACCTGATATATAGAGTTAAACTCAACTCTGTCACAGACTGTTTCAGGACAGGACAGTATTAGAAACCTCTGTGGAAGAGAATGTGGATGTGGAAAGAGAAAGAGAAGTCTGAGGGGTTCAGAGATTCCATACAGTCTGGCTACAGAATTCCAACTTTCTAAATTTTTTCCATATGGAAAAGCTCAAACAGATGGCACTTATGCACTGAGGATATACATATTTATTTAGATCAGTCCAAACCAGACGCTGTGCTGAAGCTTCTTAAGGATACAGTCGCGCCACAGTTGGGCTTCCTGGAGGCACAGAAAAGAAAATTTGTTGTGGCCATAACAGTGAACAGCCAGAGCACATCCAGGGTGCTGAAGCAACCCCTCTGCATGGTCCCTGGGTCCTGTGCTATGAATGCTCTACTTACCCTGCTTCGTTGCTGGGCACTGGCTGGGAGAGAGGTAAAAGGACAACTAACACTAACAAGGCTAACACCAACCCAGCATAACTCTCTGTCAGGGGAGGATTGAGGGATGGTGAGAGAACTGTCTTTGTAAGCCATCTGGCAGAGAGAGCTCTCCTGAGAAGTCTGTACTTTTAATGTGTCCCTTACGGTTTTCATTTGCTATTTATCAATGACAGGCTTAAATAAATGGCTTCTGGGATTGAATTCATTCTCAATTTTTATCAGCCAGGAGCTATAAGTCAGAGGAGACATTGCTAACCAGTTCTCTTTGATTCTCTTATGAGCTTCTTTTTCACCTCACCCATTGGTTTGTGGAAAACATTTCTGCAGCAAATGATTTAGACGCCAAAGGTGCTATAAAATTCTAAATAATAATTTGAGTTGCCCTTTGCCAGTAACATGCTGCTTGGAACCACATACCCACACGTTCAATTATTATTGACATGTAATGATAATGATGGTTATCTTCTCTTGGAGGGGAAGGAATCCATAAACCTCAAAGTAAAAACTAGGCAATGAATGTGTTTTTCACCATGCTTATGATACTGAGGTGGAAACGCTTAATTGACAAGAGACACTTCCCCCCTCCTTTTCCACGCTGCTGCCAAGTGGTGGTGGTGAGCCTCGTCTACCCTCCACTCCTGATTTTTCCCTTGACATCTTTTCTTATAGCCCCTGCCTCACTCCCTTCCCCCTGACAATTAGGTAGATACTATCACTCTTCTTCAGAGGACGTTAGGTTTAATTCCTACCATGGAGTTGAGAAGTACAGATGCATAGAGGATGTGATAAAAGTAGACTTCATCTATGGTAAATTCCCTCCATGGGGATGATAGTATTAACTTACTAAAAAAAATGGTTAAAGGAAAAGTTGTCACCCGTGAATGCAGGGTTGAAAGGTGCGGGAATGTATATGTTTCCCAGTCTCAACAACGCTAGCCATAAACATCAAATACTCCATTCAGACACCCTGTTTCTCTTCCCTTACCTTCCTCAGAGTGGCCCGTGTCCTCTTAGGGAGCCTCAATGAGGAGCTGCAAGAATTCAGACATTTCTCAATATTAATATCTCAGAAATCTCTGGGAAACCTTTTAAAGTTAAATTTATTGGAGCAACATGGTTAGTAAAATTATATAGGTTTCAAGTATACAATTCAATAATATGTCATATGTATATTGCATTGTATGTTCACTACTCAAAGTTAAATTTCATTCTGTCATCATATATTTGACCCCCTTTACACTTTTCTATCCTCCCTCCTTCCTCTCTGGTAACCACGAAACTGTTGTCTGTGTCTATGAGTTGGGAAACCTTCTTTCAGAGTACTGGGAAGGGATATACTTCTCTGGTCTTTTGGGAGTCCATGGTGCTAATGAGGAGTCTGTGCATAGAGAGGAACAGGTCATGTAATGACCCATTCATTCTTGATTCATGCTACACACACTCAGAGAGAGCCCACCATACATCCGAAACTGGGCTCAATGCTAGGTGGTGGGTGGGGGAGGTGGGGGGTGGTGGCTGGGGAGAAGGCAGCAAAGGCAAATAAAACTGTCCTTGCCCCCACAGGGGAAACCGATCAGTAAATAGGCCATTATAAAAACAAAGTGCTAAATGCAATGATGGAGCTCTGAACAAGATGACAGGAATGGATAAAAGAATGGATACTTTAAAAGAGGTAGATAGGATGTGCATTTGTCTTTGGTTTGTCTAAAAGCCCAAAAAAACAGCTGCAGCTTTCCTGGACTGAGTCAGAAGCAGACTATAGTTTAAAGAAAAATGATCTGGACGAGGACCAGGAGACTTGGGCTCTTTCTACCATAATGACAACTCCTCAATTAACAGTAGAAACCTTGGGTAAACCCTTCACCTACCTCCCTGTGCTTCAGGTTCCTCCTTTGCAAAATATAAATAGCAATTCTTCCTATATTCCAGAGAAAGAAATGAGATAGTGGAAAATAAAATAGCTCCTCAAATACATTCTGATGATGACAGTGATGAGTGGGTCTGAAATGGGAATCGAACCAAACCCTTCTCCATCTAGGCTTGTGTCTCTGCCCAGACTTTTCCACCTTTGGAGAGAAGAGATGACGCACCTTAAGGCATGAATTCTGCCCTTACCTTTCACATCCACCCGACAGTCCACCGATGCCTCCCCCAGGGAATTCACTGCCTTGCAAGTGTAGATGCCCCCATCAAAGGGACCAGGCTTGCGGATTTCTAGCGAGCAGATTCCCAGGTTTGTGAGGGCTCTGTACTTAGGGTCACCTTGGATATCCATCTTGTTCTTCAGCCAGATGATCTTTGGCTGGAAGATAAAGTCGAAGGGGCAACAGGGATAGTAAGAAACAATTGTTCTTTCTGTGCTTAGTTTCTGGGACTCTTCGCCTACAAGGCTTGGGGACATGCCAGCCAGAGAAGTAGGAGTAGGGTGCTTTAAGAACAGGTGGTGCAGGGATCTAAAGAGCTAACAGCCTTCTAGATAGCTAGCTCCCTGAACCTTCTATTGGAAAGGGGTTCCCCTTCCAGTACCTTCAACAGCCTTCACGCTTCTTCTTTTGGTTGAAAAGAGCACCTGAAACCTCGCCTTTTTCATCAGATATTCCTGACTAGAAGAAAGGTGATAATTTCTATTCTGTTCTGCTCAAGCAGCGCCTTCATGGATCAGAAGCACTGGGCGTCAGGATCTCCTCTTCGTTGTATAGACATTCATGTTTTATTCCTACTGTTGGCTTGTTCCCTTTGGTTAGAAAAGAGTTTCTAGAGTGGAATTATTGATATTCTTTCTGAGATATTATTCCCACATAGTTTGGTCCAGGACTCATACACAAAAGGTATTTGATAAAGGCTGTTAGTGGTGTTTTATGCCATGTGTGGAGAGCAGTGACTAGATTGTAAATAAATAGCCTTTTTCAGGGTCGTGGCCTAAGGTTCAACTCTAGGCAGCTCGCATGTGTGTGGCCCTGATCAGATGAGGCTTGGGTGAGTAAGGAGAAACCAGCGGCCTTCCATCACCCTTGCTGGAGATATGACTTTGAAGCTCAGGCCCAATTGTCACCTGGTCAGAAAGTGACGTCTATATTTATGAGGGACAAACATTCAAGAGAAAACTGGAAGCATTATCCACATTCGCCTATCTTGGATTCTGAGTGCCCTCACTGTTCCTGCATAACCTGTTGTGGAGGAGGCTGATGATGCTGATGGGAACAAGCATTTTGACTAGAATGCTCTTTGACATAACTAGGGTTAGATCAGGAGCAGGAAGCAGCACGGCGCGGCCACCCCGTAGGGCTCGCTGCTTACCTTGGGAGAGGCGCGGACACAGCAGAAGAGCTGGGTATCGTAGCCGCTGACCGTGGTGCAGTCTGCCAGAGGCTGGGTGAACTTCGGGGCTTCAGAGAAATCTCGCTGGGCAAAACCTTTGGTCTTATAAACAGTAGCTGAGGGGACCAAGAAGGGCTGTACTCTCGGGCCTAAGAGCCCCATCCTCCTTCAACTCTTCGTCCTTAACTCTTCCCAGTTCAGGGTCTCTGTGCCTTACCTGCTTTCTGGATGTGGGCGAGGTCGGCAGTGATGGGGGCTGTCTCACTGAGCCCACACTGATTTTCAGCAAAGACTCGAAATGCATAGGAGTTGCCAATGATGAGGTTGGAGACGGTGCAGCTGGTGCGGTGGTAATGCTCTAGCACCGTGAACCACAGCTTGGGGGCCCCAAGAAGAAGCCGTGAATGAGACACCTGTTTTGTGAACTCAAGCCACCTTAGCCCACCACATGGAGCTACCAGAGCCCCGTTCCAGGATACGCCATGCCTCCAGCCCTCCCTCCTAGCTGGGCCTCACCCCAGATTTTGTGTCGGCCTTCTGCACCGTGTATCCCAGGAGTGCTGCATTGCCGGTGTCTCGGGGAGGTGTCCACTCCAGCGTAGCATTGGGAGCCCCAAACATCCACCAATCTGATACTTCTGAGGAGGGCCAGGCCTCTCTGAAAGGGTCAAACATGGCAGTGGGCATGGTACAACTCATACGCGTGGAAATCACTTCAGGAGTGCCCGTTCCCCTTCTCTGCTCAGCTGCCCTTCCCTTCAGCTACCACTGTGTCCCACACTCAGGGTGGGGGAGTCATCCTGGCTTCCCTAGCTCTCTGTGATGGCTTCTCTTCAGCCTGGAGAGGAAGCCCCCGAGGACCACCCCATCTTCTACTCCCCCCACTGTACCGATCACCAAGATGTCAATGGTGGCAGTGGCCTCCAGTCCGCCCAGCTGCACACTGAGCTGGTAGCGACCCGAATCGGCACGCTGGGCTTCTCGGATGAAGAGTATGGAGTCCCGCTCCCCATTCCGCACGCTCACACGACTGGCATCCAAGGCACAGCCATTATGTGTCCAGGTGGCTCGAGGTTTGGGTTTGCCCTGAGAAATGGGGATCAGGCTGTGAGCAGACCCAGAAGGCCTCTTGACCTTCCGCCCCAGTTCCACATGGCTACTTGACTGGCAGCTGCAAATTCATTGAGTTAGAGGTTGATGGACTCTCCCAGGGGAATTTTACCTTTCAGCAGCAGCAGCCTATGGGACCATGGGGAAGGGGGATGGTTTTGAGTCTCTCACCCTTCGGGAGTGTAGGTCATGGACACCCAGGGCACCTGGGACTAACAATAGCTGCCCAAACTCCTGAGAGCCCTCCCAACTTAGAGCTCCAGACCTCTGCTGACGGAACATAGCCCCCCTCAACACATGGGGCCTGGCCCGACCCACCCTCAGGGGTGCAGATGGAAGGGCCATTTGGTCTCAGACTTCTGGTCACGTGCTCCCTCCATTCAAGGCCAGAACCACTGCTCGACTGCTAGCAGGACTCCTTGTATCTGTTGCCAGATCAAACCCTGTCCTGGTCCCAGTCATGGACCTAGCATGGGGCTGGCATGATCACCTGGAACGGGATTAGCAGGTTCACAATGTCTCCAACCTTCCGGATATAGGTCTGCCTCAGGGCCCGAGGTAGCCAGATCTTGGGGTTCTCTGAATGACAGAGAGAGAGAGGACAGGATGGTGAGCCTCCTGTGGTGGAAAGAGTAGCACTCAGAGGGAACGGGCGCTGCATCCAGCTGTGCTGCGTGGGCAGCTGACCCCGGCGGAGGAAATGGGAAGGTTGCCCCCACCATCTTGCTGGGATTTAGGGATGAGTGACTGGCTGAAGGACCCTCCCTCCAGAAAGTGTTAAAGTCTTGGCAGTAAGAGCACTAGAGGGTGAGCCTGACGCTTCTTTTCATTTAACTCTCAACCCCTGACTTTCCATTAACCGAGATTTCTTTTTTCTGTTTGTGCGCAGACCAGTCCAGTCTGTGTGGCTGGTCTTTCCACTCGTTTTCTCCTTTTGTCCTTAGCAGCACTCCTTTTATCAAGGCCACTTGCAATGTTAATCCTGACCTCCAAGTGTCAGCCCCGTTCCCTAATTTGGTGCCAGATTCAAGGAGCCAGCTTTCCCTTCTGCAGGCAGAGTCAGCATCCTGGACCCACTAGGACAGCACTGATGTCATGGCAGAGGGAGCGGGTGTCTGTGTCCCTCCCTCTGCGCGGCCGCCCAGCTCAGGGCCTGTAGTGTCCTTCCAGCTTGTGGAGGATCACTTTGTACAAATAGCATCTGGGGAAGAATAGGTCCGCTGCTCACTCTCTCCCAGGCACGTTTCAGTGAGAAAAGAGATTAGATTATGTTTATCAGCTTCCGGGGTGAAGGTAAGAGTTGCTCAGGCAAGTGCTGAGCGTGAGGTTTGGAGAATGACCAGATGTGATTTCTCTCCTCAGTCTCAGGCTGTCTTGGCCAAGAAAGTGCAGACATCCCACCTGGGTTCCCTGGGGGCCTGGCTAAAACTGACACCATTTTCCAACCTTCTTGCAGCTTCTGTCTCCTCCTTCTTAGTCCGAGACAGTCAGTCCCCTGCTGCTGTTGTCTTAAGGGGAATATGACAGTGCCTCGGTTCCCACCAACTCCGGGCTTCCCCCCTAATTCATTCCTAGCAGTGGCAAAGACTTCACCCCAGTACACAACTGCAGGAAACAGCAGAACTGCTTGATCATGAATTCCAAACATTTTGATAATATCCATTTCCCTGTAAATATATTTCTGAGCATTCACCCCAATGTATGTGTGTTTGCTTATAAACGGAACTATTTAAATATGTGTATTATGTAATGCAAAATCTTGAATGGTGAAATTTGAAATAGAATAAACAGTGGTTCTGCTGTGTTCTTCCTACACTCAAATCGTAGACTGTTTTTTAGAGACCAGGAGGACTTTACGTCCATATATTCCCTCCTCCGTTATGATCTCGCTATCACTTGGCCTTTGTAAATGAACATAAATACGAATATTCAGTGCATGCTGTTCATCTTATTTATCTCGTTTCTGTTTTTGCTGTGTGGCTTATGTTTCCACCTGGATTGTGCTGTCTTTGACTGCTCCTCCTCCCTGCCCTGACCAAAGCAGGACACAGGGACACAGGGCATCGAGTGCTCTGAGGGCCGCCCTGCCTAGGCTGCTCAGGGCCTGACCGCCTCAATAGGAACATGACGGCCTTGGAGCCCCAGGCAGCTGAATGACCCTGCTCTTCTTGCCCTCTGTTTGACTTTCTTTGGTGGTTTGGGAGGGGGCAGGGCATGAAGAACAGAGGAAGTGTTTGTGTGATGCATTCCTCTCCCGGGCCATCTTGGCAAGTCACCAAGTAGTTGAGAACAGGCGGATATGACTTAAGAGTTTTCTGAAAAAAAGGAGGGCAGCAGTTGAAAAGGAGGGTCAAAACCTCATCTTGTTGGGCTTGGTTCCCCATTGTCGGGTGGGGAGATCGCCCTTCATACTTGCTGAGGAGACGCTGAGTGTGCCGTCCCTTGCTCTGCCTAGAGAATATCCCAATTGTGAGGGGCCTTGAAGAGCATTCACTGCAGAAGACTGGGGGGAAAGGGCTGAGAGCGAGCAGCAGATTTGCTGAAGCTGTCATGGCCGTTGTGAAACGCTGGCACCAGGACCCTAGGAATGTGTCTGAGGGACCGATTCCCTGAGCGTGGTGATCTGTTTACTCAGGGAAGGGGTCCACTTGGGCGGGCTGGGCACCATGGTCAGGCCTTGACCATGATATTGTCCCTGGACGGAGGCAGCAAAGAAGGGAAAAGTGGAGAGAAAACCTCAAGAATTGAAAAGGTGGAGGTGAAGCAAGGAGCCAGGTTGTCCGTCTGGAAGGTGTGCCAGCTGAGCCCTACCCTGCTTAGACCTCAGGAAGGAAATGGGCTTCTGGAGATTAGTGCATGCTGATGTGGGTATTTGTTCCCACTTAGTGTTTCTTTTGTGTCTTAGAAAAATGCCTTGGGAAATGTTAGTATTGTTTCACCTGAACTAAAGAGAAAAATTAAATAAGTTTATGTGGAACATGAACTAAGATGGGGGAAGTAGCAGGATGAGCAGAATGGCCCTAAGACCCCGAGGGGACTCCAGTGGAGGCAGAGCGACAGGGACGAAAGGCTGACGGCTAGGATGGTGGTCTCTCCCTCCCTGGAGGGCTCCTATCCCAGTTCTTTGCTTATATGTGGAATTCCCTGACACGATGATGAATTGATAGGGGACAAACTTAAGTTACCAGAATATTCTGACAGGATTAGTAGGTGAGGATATGGCTTTCAGCGGGCTCCGTGGCCTGGTGGGAGGGCATAGGATGGGCTTGACGTCAACACAGCTGACAAAGTGCGGCAGGTGGCAGAAGAGTGTTTGTTTGACATCTCTAGGTGTCCCTGCAGCAGCAAGCGCTTCCCCAGCCCAGCCCGGGCCTGCCCCCAACGAGAGCAATCTGACCCTCTGCTGAGAATGTTAACAGGAGGGCTCATTCGGGGCCTCTCTTTTCACACTTCCACAGTCCAGCGAGGTGCTAATTGTACTGACCTTGGGGAAACATGGCCTTCTCCTTTTCAGATGCCAGAGGGGTGTGAACCAAAGGCTAGTGACCGAAAGCAGAACCTAGGTTTTCTAAGACCGGGTTTGAGAGTCTTGGGGAAAAGACATTTTGAAAAGTCCTTCGAGAGCCCTCGACTTCTGAGCTGTCTCTCCCTTAGCACTGTATTTCTCTCAGACTGTTATCTAATTCTTTCTTAGAAATTAGTAGAGAAGGAGACGACTTAAAGTCTAAAGATCTCGACTCTTCTCTCGTTAGAAAATTCCTCCTGGGTCTACCCTATTTCATTCTGCGGAAGTTTATGCCCATTTTCTTATTCTATGCTCGTGGGAAAAATTGTTCATATTCTCTCACAATTTCCTTTCACATGGTTAAAGACTTTGCTCCAGCAGCTCGCTGAGGGCTGTGTCGTTCAGACGCTGTTATTAATTGTGGCCTGGAGAGTGAAGAAACAAGATGGACACATTTGAAGAGCGAAGGGGGTGCATATGTACACGCGTGTGTGAAGAGCATGAATGTGTGGAGCATCTGTGCACGTGTGTATGTATGTTTATGTGCATGTGTACATGCACACGCACAGAAGACTACGAGTACATGCATGCGTGTGAGGGAATAGTTATCAGAAGAGGATGAATGCGCGAGGCGAGCTATGGCTTTGAAATGTAAACAGAGATTTCCAGGGATCCAAAAAGCACCAACATTGCTTAGAGAATCATTAGCAGATACCTAGGATGTGGCCTTGGCCTTATGAGAAACCTGTCTGGGGAGCGTGATGAGAAAGTAGTGTGGTGATCTCGGGAGCACCTTGCAAAGGACAAAGTGTCATTTCCTTGAAGACCATGAAACTAAAGTAAAAAAAAATTAAAAGACAGAGAGACAGGCGACACTGTTCTGAGACTTGTCCCCTGCCCTTGCAGTAGTCGTCGCCTTGAGCCCTGGCTCCCTGTCGCTCTCTCCACGCAGCCATGATTCCCGGTGATTTCAACACCGTCCTTCCCATTCCTGCAGGGTCTCGCATCTGTGCCCGCCACTCCCCCAGTGATTTCGTTCCCCTCTCCTTCAGTCTGGTTCTTGGTCATTCTCTAGACCGATAACCACATTATTGCCCACTAAACTTTCCATGATCTTTTCCATAGCATAGTTACCTGAGAAGGGCTGCCTCCCTGGCCGTCTGACCATGAGACTAGTTCTGCCAGTGATATGTGAGTAAAATGATGAGAATTACTCCTTTTAAGAAATGAATTCTCCATCCCTTCTTCCACTTCTGGTTGGCCGAGGCACAGTGGGGACACCCCAGGTGAGTGTCGCAGACTGTTGGCTACCGAGATCCCAGGCAAAAACAGCTAGGGGTGGGCGGCATGGCTGCTGGTAGGGAAACTCGGGACCGGAAGGGGCATCCGTCACCTCCTAGTTGCAAAATGCCTCTTTGCCGAGAGGCTCACGGAGACACCAGGGAGGGGAAGCCAGATGCTCCCCCTGAAGGGTTCTGCTTCCATGGAGCTCAGAATGCGAGAGGCTGGGACTTCCCATGGGAGCGGGGGGTGTTGGGGTGGGCTCTGGAACCGTGGCACCGTCGAGGGAGAGCATCGTGGACCGTTCACCAGCTGGCCTCCCAGTTACGCAGGCTGTTCATTTCCCTCTTCCCCTGCTCTGGATGGCCGCCATCTCCCCCCTCATTCCCTTCCTGCCTGGCACTGGTAGTCAGTCAGGTCCTCCCAGTCCCTGCGACAGACATTTTTTAAAGGTAAAAATACAAGCTCATTTTTAGTCACTGGAAAGTGCCCAAAACACCATTCGCTGAATTCTCAGCTGAAAAGCAAAAACCCAACAGACATTTGAGCAGCAAGTAAGCATCCACCAAGGAAGGGAGCAGGAGCTCCAACGAATGATCCTCCGTCCTGTCCCATCCCATGAAGTCATGCACCTCTGCATAAACCTACGGAGATGCAGTCAGGTATAGGGACTGTCCTCCCAACGCCCACCACCCGGCCTCCCCGCCCTCCCTAACCCCACAGGTCACCTTCTATAGGGGACGGGAGCTGGGGAATGGGACTGCCGGTTCCCTGTCGAGGTGAAGTCTCGAGTTCTTCGGCATCGGCCAGGCTGACTTCTTTCACCTTCGGCGTGGGGCCCGGGGCCACCTCTGCCGCTGTGGCTGCCTCCATGCCGGGCCACCGAGGCTGGGCCCCAGTGGCAGATTCACTGTTAGTGGGAGGGAGGGGCTGAACTCCTGCTCTCCAGCCTCTCCTGGGGTCCCTGCCACAGAGTTATGTAATTGGGCTGGCCTTTCCCCACCCAGCTGCGCCCAGCAAAACGGCTGAAGCAGGGGCTAGGGGAAGAGGGGGATCAGGCAGCAGCCCAGAATAGCCACAGGAGGAGGGCTGAGGTGGCCGTTATCTTGGGAGTGAGATGACACCCCTCACGCAGCACCAGGGAGGGAGGAGAGAGCTTGCGCTTCAAACAGCTCCCCGCTCTCCACCACGCACAGACCATCCAAAGGGAGCCTCTGGCTTCTGTCGGGAGGATTGGGTGACATCTCACTCCTGACCTCCAGATCATCCGACAGGGTGTTCAGGTCCAGAGAAAGGGTTCCCGGGATTAGCTGTTTGACAGGCGTACCTTTAACTGCCCCTGTTCCCACATTCAATGAGTTGTCTTGTCAACTCGCCCTTTCTGGGGTGCGTCCCCGTTCTCTCCACCTCCCCCTAGTGGCAGTGGAAGGTAGAGTCTGTGCTCTGGAGACAGACTACCAGGGCTCACTTTGGCTGTGCCACCCACTGGCTCTGCGACTTGCAAACACAATAGTCTCTTTGGTCTGTTTCCTCACCTAAAAAATGGAGATAATAATAACCATAGGTTGCTGCAAGGATTAAAAGAGGTAATCTGTGTCAAGTGCTTAGCAGAGTGTAGCCAACTGCGTGCTTGATAAACGTAAGCTATTTTTAGGTCGTCAGCACTTGCCCCTTTGAAAGCTCCCTTGCCTATGAGGTAAAGTGAGAGGCAGCAGTTGTGGAGGGAAGAGAGCCAGGGTCATAGGGTCAGAGGACTTGAGTGTGACTTTTGGCTCGACTGCTTACGCATTAGTTAGGTGACCCTGAGCAAATCACAGCCTCTGGCGATTTGGTCTACGGTCTGCAAAACAAGGGATAATGATCCATGATTGTGTTGAGGATAAAATCACAAAAATACAGAAAATTGGCCAACCCACTGTAGGTGTTACATACTAAAGGTCCTATGATTTCCAGTCTTATCCCAAACTATCAATCTACACTTGCTGTACCTCCATCCAAATGATCTGGTTTCCTGTCATACCCTCGTCTCCAGCAGCCAGCGTCCCCTTGTGTGTGTATGTGTATATATTTGTATAGAGACTCTGAGAGCAGTTTTAGGTTCCTATCAAAGTCGAGCGGAAAGTACTTAGTTCCATATACCACCCTCCACCATGCCTTTTTTTTATGGAAAAAAGTGAGGTGAGCATGGTTGAATGAATAGACTCCTTACTCATTTTCCCCCTTTAGCCCTCAATTTGAGGGCAGAGTCAGTAGGATCCCAGAAGCCTGTGTTACTGTCTTGGGGTGTGGGACAGAAGCCCAGAACTCCTCTTTGCAATTTGCATAGGCGCTCAGGGCCAGGATAACCCGTAGACACACTTTGGGTCCAGGAACCTGTTTATCAGGAGCTAGGATGGCCGAACAGGGGGTGACTGTGAGCTTGACCTCTGGAGCTGGTTGGTAAGAGGCTGCACCTGTGCCATGTAAGGGCTCATGTGAAGGCCTCTCCCACCGATTTCTCTTGCTTGAGCTAGCCAAGGCCCTTGTTAAGTACAGACAACCCCCACACCAGGGACTCCACACTCCCCACACCACAACTCGGGCTTTGGTGAGACTGCCCCAGGTTTTTTGGTCTTAGCCCTTGGTTGCAATGAAGGTGTGAAAGAATCCAATTAAAAATGCATACTCCTAGGGTCTGTCCATTACAACAGTCTAATTGAACACATTTGGGTGGGATCCATGAATCTGCATTTCATAAAGCAACCTAGTGATTCTGCTGCAGGAAGTCTGAAAACACTATGTTAGAGAAATCCCTGAAAATAAAACCACCTTAGATCATCTACTTGGGGAGGAACTCTTCCACCAGATAGTGGGTTCCTCAAGAGCCAGGTCTTTTCAGACTGAGGCGAGAATAAGTACTCCATGGATACATCACTCCAGGATGGCAGGCTGAGGAGCCAGCTCAGCCTTGGCTCCTAAAGGAAATATTTTGGAAGCGAGGAAGTCCGCAGCTCTTTGAAGGTCTTTAAATGAAATGGATCCGGAAGGACTGAGTAAGAGCGGCAAGAGAAATATCTTGACACCAAAGTTCAACTTCAGTGTTGTCATTTGTCAAACCTGCTATAAGGAACACATAATTCGGGAGAGTAACTATATGTTGCTGTGTCTGGAGGAAAAGTAACTGAAACCTGAGAAGGTGTGTGGGGTGGGTCAGTCAGACTTGCTGGGGGTAAGAACCAGGAAGCTTGTCTTAAAATACCCATGGGAAGTAGATGTTTATGAGCATAAAGAGGAAAAAAAAAAAGTGAGTAGTTTCCTCTGTAACTTATCTTATGCCTTTCATACTTCAAATGCACAGCCCTGGCATTTAACCGGCTTATTTGCTGGTTTGGTCTGATTGCTGAAGCTAGAAAAACTGGAAAAGCTATCATTATTAACAAATTGTAGCTTAGTCATTTCAATAGGTCAGGTAACAAAGGCCCAGTCTGTTTTATTTCTAACCCAAATATTGCAAATATACAGAAAATTACCAGTACAAAGTTAAACACATCCAGATTTATTTACACAATGCTAAAGAAATTTGAGTTTTATTTCCATATTGTGGAATTTTATTATGGGGTCTGGCTTTGTTGTATAACTGACATGGGTCATTGAGACTTGATTAACCCACTTCACATGCAATTTTCTGTCCGAGAGAACAGAAAACTGGGCTTTTTAGCGCACATGCAGTAATGATCTTAATACTGCTTTACACTTTAATAGGAAGGCAGTTGTCCCCCAGCTTGGGGAGGAGGCAGGGAAGATACAGAACAAGGAGGGACAACATGCTTAGAAAAGGAACAAGAGACAAGAGAGGGTTGAACAACAGGCACATGGGGACCCTGAGCATTTCTGTGCACGAGGATAAAGAGGGTATGACCAAAACCCTCCTCCCTAGACATCCAAACACGAGAGGTGGGCAGAATCATCAGGGAACAGTCAAGTCACCTGACCACAAGCTGAGGGCATGCACAGAATGAGAACTGCATTAAAGATTTGGGACGTATCAATAAATCATTAACATGTACACTATACAGTTTATACATGTGTATATGTACAGATATATATAAAGGTACAGATTAGTTTGTTATTCTCTATTAGCTTAAGAATGTACTGGTGTGAAAAACTGTATACAGCAAGTTGTTGAAGACAATTTCATATTAATGTTCTGAGTCTTACTGTTATAACCAAGAAATCAACGTGCTCCTGCTATTTCAGTTTTCCTCCATGAGGACAAGGCCTGGGCTCTGCTAGGGCAGGACGGTGCCCCCAGAGCTGTTTGAGCTGGGCAACTGGTGGCAGATGGAACGGAAAGTCTGGTCCTTGCTGAGTGCCAGTGCTGCAAGTCTGGCCCTCCCTATCACGCATCACGTAACAAATCCTAAACTTTGGTTTTGTTCCAAAGACACTTAAGTCCACGTTTATTTTCCTGCTTGAGGGAAGGTAGTGGCCAAAGTGAAAAGCTGAATCTCTTCCTATTTTAGCAGTTCCAAACATCCAGGCTTCACATGGGATGAGGGGGCTGTACTGATAATGAGCAGGATGAGCTATAAGCCATTGCAGACAGGGGAAGGGCTCTTTAGAGCTCCCCTAAAAGGAAAGAATCTCTCTACCTAGATGATTTGCCTGGAAAATAAAGAAATGACTGAAACCAGGCCAGCCCTGCCACCTGACTGGGTGTGGACAACCCTGAACTGCTATCTGTATCCTGGTGCTGTGACAAAAGCCATGGGAAAACCAGCAGGAGCTGGAGGTGACTGGCACATTACCAATCAGAGATGAAAGGCCAGCTTGGGCATGTGGAGGCCGAGGCAGACCTAAGAGTGAGAGACACACACTGGAATGCCTTTTCAGGAGCAGATGACAAATTCTCAGTTTCAGTTAATCTACTGAATCTCCTGAGCTCAGCCTAGAACTGCCACACCCTCTAAACATTTTATTTTTCTAAGTGGTGTTCCCTAGACTCTGGTCTAAGAACCAGAAGCTCCCTCAGGTCCAAGACACCTATCTATAGAACAGGGACGATGGCAAGTTCTTCACCTGGATTTGCGAGCTCAGACCACTTTGAACAGTCCAATCTAACTTAAGATGCTAAATTCTACTGTTGAAACCTCCAGAAATAATCTCTTTTGCTACCATCAAGCCTGGGACTTTACATAATGATATGCTAATGCTTTACTTTCAAGATGATGCTCATAACCTAACATCAGTAGTACAAATTAGAAATCTTTTTTTCTTAGACGCATCATGGATTTAGGCAGTTTTACTCACTGACTGAGGGCGTACACTTGTGAGTGGGCAGGCTGATGCAGAAAGCTAACTAAGGAATATAGAGAGAATGAACCAGGCTTGTTAGCAGTCCTCAGACCAACTGAGCCAGGTAGCCAGTCAGGGATAGGAAACCAGGAGAATGGAGAAGGTGACTCAGCATCCTGCACTCTTGAATAGTGACCTTCAATGAGCTGAGGGGCAGTTCTTAAAACATATATTTAAAATTACTGTTACTTTTGTTTTCAGCCATGAGAAACAGAATAAAATTATCTGTTCACTAAGGTGGCAAAGGGGCACTAAACACTGCTCTGAGAGAAATGCCACCAGTCTCTGCCCTGCAGAATGGCAGGTCACCTGTAAGCAGGAACCCCGCTCCAGGTGCGCAGCACGTGCATGCATAAAGATGACAGGAGTTCAGAAGACAACCAGCCGGACAGCTCATAACACACACAGGGACCCTGGGGCCATCCACTCAATCTTTGTACTTCAGCTCCATCTCCTCAGAAAATGGGGATTACAACCCCTACCTTTTTTTTTAATTTCACAAGAATGTCATGAGGTTCAAATGACATAAGGCAAACGAAAGTGCTCTGAAAATTGCTAAATTCTACAGAAATCTCAGATATCATTATATGCAAAGAACCCTACTCTTATGCGGTTAGAGAAGAATATGAACTTTCCTACATCTTAAAAGTGATCAGAGAATCAACATATATCGGCACACCTAGCCCAGTGAGTACACGCTGGAAGAAAAGGCGTGGGTGTCATTAGGTCTTTTCTGGGCATTGAATTTGCTTTGAGCAGGAGGTAAGGGTGTCTAGGACAATGGCTGACACTTTATCATTTGTGAGCAGGTTAATCTGTGTAATTATTTTAAATTATTTTTAATTTAAGAACAATGCGAAATGAAAGACTAGTGCTCTCTGGCTCTTACAAGTATCCTTGTCACAAAAAAATACCCTAACTTTATTTCTAACTGAAGCTCCCTGACTTGTTTAATTTTACTGTAGTTTTGAAGTCTCTAAAATTCTCCGTCCACTCCCTCCCCCACTTCCCCTGCTGCTGTGACTCCATTCTGGTGAGAAAGAACTTAGCCATCTGCTCACACATTCTGACAAAAGTCAATTTGGCACATTTACTTTTTACTGACTTTCTAGCCATAAAATGAACGAGCAGCAGAATGGCCTTTACTAAAGAAAGTCCCAATCAAAATTACTGGGAGAAACTGTGACCAGCACAGTATATACCTAAGACCTTGGACACACACTATAGTATATTCCTGTATAGCAAATATTCGAGCTGTATTAAAACTACTTATTGCAGCTTTCCATTCCTATATGGCCAACCCAAAATCTACTTCACTACATTCTATAATTTAATTTTAAAAAAAGTCAAATGGAAAATTTAAATTTAACATATGAACTTAACGTATCACACAAAACATCTTCTGCACTGGAAATGTCAGTTGGTTCAGCCAAAAGTTTTAGGCCAATATATTACTTGGCAAAGCTGGGAAAAAGGGGTGAGGAGGAAAGGAGAGCCTGGTAATAAAATTCCAATTAAAAAAAAAAAAGCCTATTAATCTGAAAACATGTCTTCCTGGCTCCATGTACAGCAGCCACCTAAGACGAATCAAACAAGCAGGCATTATAATGATTTGCCAGTACAGCAGGGAGAAGGGCACCTGGAAGACTGGTGTTCGGTCCTCAGGGACTGCGCCCTGCACGCCACCGTCAGCTCTAGCAAAGCAATCACCCGGCCTGGGCAGACACCCAGGGCAAGCCTGAGCCCCGTCCCTGAGTAAGCCCACGGGCACACATGCAAAGCGTGGCTTGAAAGATCTCAGAAGAAGGAAGAATTCCTCCTTTAATAGGTGCTCAATCTAGTCAATTCTCTGCTGCTCCCTTTTTCCTGTCCCACGTTAAAATATTGTCCTTTGAATTTTCCTGATTTAGTGTCTTGGAAGCACATGGTTTAGTCACCAAAGGGCAATTAACAAGGGTATTGCCTAATTAAACAGGGGAAAGAAAAATCACTGTGATCTATGGTCCCTGAAAAAAAAAAAGAAAAAGAAAAGTAGGGATCTGTGTGAGGAGCTGGTGTGCGATGTTCTTGGAGCAGGGCTGTCCCCAGACAAAAAGACAGCCCAACTTGTGCCAGTCACTTCAGCCTCTGTGTTCATCTGTGCATCTGCTTTTTGTCACCAGCAGAGCCCAGGGACAGCACCAAGTACTTTGTGAGAGTTGATGCTGGAGCTGGCAGGTGCCCTAGGGCAGGTACCATGCAAAACATGCAAGAGTGGGGTTAGTAAAATGTTCCCTTTAAATTCCATTTCATTTCCCTTAAAAAAACAAAACAAAACCAAAAGACCCCGTACTTTGCAAAAAGACAGAACTTGAAATAAGAAGTTAAAGAATTAAAAGTTTCCCTTCTTCTCAGAGCCAACTGTAAGAGCATTTAGGGTTTTGCACCCACCCGCCCCTACATTTCTTTAGTGGAGGTCCTTCTGGCTTTGACGGAAGCAGCAGAAACAGAGCTGGGTCCCTTGCAATGGGAAATTTATTTCCCCAAGTCGGAGCCACAGGGAGTGTGAGAGGTACTGCGGTTCCATCATCCACGCTCAGTCCCAGGTCCTTAGAGGAGCTATTCCAGGAGGTCCTGAAACAACAGACATAGACCAAAAATTCCTAATTTGAAAGCAATTATCTCATATCTGGCTGACCAAGTCTTATAGTCATTAAGTTGCTGCTTCTACCTTATACCCTCCTTTGCCTCAATTGTATCTTGATCATGAATAGGAGAAGAATCACTTTTTTTTCTGTACTTCTGGACCACCCTTCAAAAAGAAATAGTCTCACCTCATCTGAGTCGTCATGATAACCACTTTTACGAGTGTGGGAGGCTGTGTCCAAAGCATCCACGCCATCCACACCATTGGCCTCGGCATGCTGCTGGAGCACAGAGTACCGATGCACCAGGAACCTGTGGACAGAA
Organism: Eonycteris spelaea; assembly: GCA_003508835.1. Lineage (NCBI taxonomy): Eukaryota > Metazoa > Chordata > Mammalia > Chiroptera > Pteropodidae > Eonycteris > Eonycteris spelaea. The sequence goes on from PUFA01000065.1 coordinate 3,518,479, forward strand.
AGCTCTGTTGCACCCCGCTTGGTGAGGAGGGGTGCATTTCTCATAGGACTGTGGATTTTCTGAGTTTATACACTCACAGAATGAGGCACATATATAGGAAGCAAGGCCCATGGTTGGCATATGGAAACTATAAGATCCAAGAAGATTTAGGCCTGATGTTCCAGGACATCACTTCAACCTGCTGTTTTTTGCCAAGGGCAGACTCAAGCATACACCCTTGGCTGACTTCTGGTTTGAAGGCAGCACCTATGATTGACTTCCACGGTCCTTACCTTCCCCCACAGACATATTTCTTCACAATGAGCACTCCTGCTACAACTGTGACCAGCATCAGTCCCACAGTGGCCAGGATAATTGGAACAGAATTTGACCTGGAATTCTTGATAAATTAAAACACAAACAAAAGATTTCAGGTTTGCATATTCTAGGCTGAATTCAAAGAGGCCACTCATTCCCCTTATTTTTCTGAACGACCTGAAGTCTTTAGACATTTCATGATGATACTCTTCAACCCCCAAGATGAACCATCTCAGCATTACCAGAATATCACAGCTGGCAGAGGGTCACCAGAACTTCAACTGCCATGAAGCTGTCAGAATGGTGTAAGCTGTCAAAATGGTGGCTTCAATGTCAAAGTTACACTGGAAGCCTTGGAAACCTGGATCAAAAGGTAACTAACTCTTCCCCACTGTAACTGTTTATAAGTCCTGGAGCTTTTAAGGGTGGAGCAGGAAGGGGAGAGGATGATAATAATGGGTTGAATGAATCTAGAAAAGGGCCATTACCTGGGAAGCAGCTGTGCCAATGCTGTATCAGGCAGGCCATCATATGACATCAAGATTTACTTTTTTTACTTAGTTTTTGGTATGTTTTTACAAATAAGCCTTTTCACATCATTGTTTGAGTGTGACCTACCTGCTTCTGGGTGGGAGATAGGGGGTGTGTGTTTTCAATGTATCCAAGAGGAGACGAAGCTGGATTCTGGGACAAGTTGTGTCCCTGTGGATGGGAGTCCTGTGCAATCACACACACAAACACTCTGAGGACAGCCACCAGGAGTGCAGGGCAGGGGTGCAGAGAAGGAGGAACTTGCCCCCTGACAAATACAGACACCTACACATTCTTCTCCCACTGCCTTCTTAATCCCACCCCTGGTCAGGTCCTTGTCTTCTGGAAGTCACAGGGGGGACTTCAGATCGTCCACGTCTCATTTTACAGATTGGAAAACTGGGGACTACAGCTCATTGACCTAAGTCACACCGCTTGTCCCGTGCTTCTTTATCAAGAAGTTTTCTCTTAACATATCCCTAAATCCCAGCCAGACAGTTCAGTACGACAAACCTATAATCAACCCCGTAACTTGCTTCTAAATCAAAACCAGCCCAATATTACAAAGAACACATTTGGCATGACTGGGCACAGAGATCCACCCTACCTACGGTCGGTCCAGTGCTCTGCTCTTCCACATGCGCAGAACTCCAGCCCTTTACAGCCAAACTTCTTCAGTCTTTTTTCTAAATGGCCCTGAGCCTCAGAAATTTCCTCAACTCCATGCTTCTAAGACTTGGAACTTTATGGAATACAATTTTTTCCCCAAAAAACGTGTTCAATATATGAGCTTACAACTGGGTCATGTGACCCCATCTGACATCCTAACAGTTTCCTTTGACAGAAGTAGTTTGGCCACTTTGTATTAAGTAATAAAATTCTTGATGCGTTGACTGACTAATCCTGACAGAATACAAAACCGAGCTTGCACCTGAACCAGATCTACTGTGACATACCTGCTTTTCTGGATTCAAAAAGTTGCTCGTGCATTTCTTTTTCAGGTCTTTTACTTCTCGAGCTGGATTCACTCCACCTTGGCACCTGTCTCCTGGAATTTTCCGGTACCTGAAAGGCAGACAAAATTTGTTAACAGAATAAAAGGATGTATTCCTGGATTCTTGCCTATTTCCTGAAAACAAGATTTGAAAACCAGCAGAAAAGCTTCTGTTACACCACCTTTCGGGCCTGGGCAGAGTTCCACAGGAAGGTCTGGGGATATTCTGTGTAGTTTCAGGCCTTGAACAGGCCAAGCATTCCTGGCCTCGCTGCAGGGACATGCCCGCCTTTCTGCCTTAGGCGACTGTGCCAAGGAACTGTGACCTGGGAAAGCATGTTAACACGTGGTACGAAAATGGGAGGGGGAGTGCTTATCAGGGGAGGGGGGCAACGAGGCTCCTCTAACTCAGTCCTGTCTAACATGGCAGCTATTTAATGAACATTAATTCGGTTCCTCATTCACACTCGTGTCAACAGCCACACAGGGCTCATGGCTACCACACTGGACACAGCGGATGTGGAACACTTCCATCATCACATAAAGGTCTATTAGACAGTTGTTTTTTTCTTTTTTCTTTTTTCCCCTAACCCTAACCCTATCAGACAGTTATTTTTCTAGAGTGCTCTAAAACCTCACTCAGATCTCTCTGCGGAGAGGAGCAGCTTCTGACTCTGAGTCATGGTGACTCACCTGCCACGGTGAGGGAGAAAAGCCATCTCACCCGTTTGTTATCAGGTGCTCCTCTCTGCCATACAGACAAAACTCCAGGTCGTGGCCCTTCAGCTCTGGCTGTTCCACACACCTGGAGTCATTTTCTGGGCGGAAGTAGCCAAAATCACTGCAAGAGTCAACACATAAAGTTATCTTTCAAAGTTGCTGACCGACAGTAAGTGTGACTAGCAATGAAGGTTTTAAGCGGGGCAGTGGATGGTTAATATTCCAGTCTTGGGTTTCTAAAAAGTAGCTCAGAAAGGCTTATGACATCTATAAAGAAGGTCCGTTTAGGAAAACAGACATGGAGGGCTTAGTTGGTGGTGGGGGTGAGTAGCTTACGCATGGGGCCTGGTTGACTCAGGACTTCGTAGCGAGGAGCCCCGGGGCTGGAGCCCTGCACAGACAGCTCAGGCTCTGGGAAGGGAATGACTGCAGCCGGCGTGGGATGGGGACCCATGCAGCTAAGACAGGTAGACAAGGGCGTCAGAGTCCGATCTGAACTCAGGGCCGCTCAGTAGTTCTTTTGTTTACCTCCGGGTAATTCATCATTATGTTATTTGGAGGTGTACCGTGGGGTATGTGCAAACCTTTCCGCCCTCTCCATTTCTGACCTGCTTAGCTTCTTAGATGGTCCTTGCCTCCAGTGTGATTGCCCTGTCCTGCCCTGCATTCTATCCCATTTCTCCACAGTGCCACCCATCTGCTCTCCTTTCTCCCATTTCTCCAAAGAAATAACATACTGCCTCCTCTCCAAGCTGACCCTCTTCCTGGGCATCCTTGGCCCCATCCTTCCTACTGCCCCGGGAACCTGCTTCACTGACAGCGTGGGAGGGAGCTTCAGGACCACTCACCTGGTGGTTTCTCCTTAGCCAGCATCTGTCCTATTCCTTCACCTTCCTCTGCCTTATTTGTACTATTTTACTCATCTACTTGTAATTTTGTGTGTTTTGGTTTCAAACCTCTTTGCAACCTTGAAAATGAATGTGAGGCCCTGATAGGGCTCACTAGTCATCCATCCAACCCAGGGCGCCCTCTCTGGCCTTGTTAACCTTGACCACTGTTCTGTGACACCTGACACATGCCGTGCTCCCACCCACCTTGGCACTGCAAAGCTGCGCTTGTCTGTTTCTCTGGTCACTGATCCCTTCTCTTTTTTACCCTATAAATGAGACGTTTCCAAAGGTCCTATAATTCATTCTCTTACTTTGTATCAGTTCTCCCTCTGTGAGCTTAACTATTTGTTGCAACTAAATCTTCCAGGTTTTACCTCTCTTGAGCTCTAATTCTCCATTTCCAAATACCCGCCAGACATTACACCTAAATCTGTTGTCGGAACCTCAAACAGAACGTTCAAAACACAACTTTCTTCCTTCATGCCAGCCTCTCCTATTATTTCCTTATTTTTGTCCATGACACTACCGTCATCGTCCACGTTTCAAGTTTAGCCTGAGCATCCCCGCAGCTACTCACTTCGTTATCGTGACTACTGTGACTTCCCCTCATGGCCTATCTTGCAGCACACCCTGCTTCTTCTCAGATGCTCACGGTCAAATCCCGCCACTCGTCAGTGTTCATCAGCTCGAACACCACCTCCTCACTCAAGCTTTCTTTGACCCGCCTACTTCTAGAGGGGGAGTAGCCTTTCCCTTCTCTAAATCCCTGGGGGCGCTTACCCCCTTCTGTTTTACAACACAATGGTGAGCATCTTACCAGGAGGGTCTAAAACAAACCTTCTATTTTCATTTTGCACTGCCCTGTGCACAGCAAATATTCAATGAATACTTGGGGAATATACAGATGCTGTTTGTACTTCAAAGTTTTTCTGTCTCAGGACAGAACCACTCCCTCTGCCATCAGTCCTGCAGGTGACCCAAGATGCAGTGCCCTACCTGCTGAACTCGGGTTGTCGGGCTTTTTGCTAAAGTCCAAATCCCTCTTAGCTCCTGTACCACTTTTCTGTTTTGGTCTCTCATCTTCTATTTTTTTCATTCTCCTCCTCCTTATACAATTCCTAATACTGCCAAGTCAGAATTTCTGGTTGTTGCGGATTCTGTCCAATAATTAACTATCTTATAGGATAATATTATCTGTCCAATTATTAACAACTTTGATTCCCTTTCTCTATGCCTTAAGTTCCTCAGTAAGAAGCAGCAGTTCTCTGTTCTTGGGGAAGGAGGAGAAAAAAAAGATCTAAATATTTTCAGCTCTATAAGACAACTGTGTTCCCCCTTCTCCAGTACAGGAAGGGGGCTGACAGGGATCGGAGGGATGCTGATACCAAAGGAAGTCCTCCAGGGAGCAGAGGCAGACGGATGGCTGCTTGGTCACAACATAGTCCCGGCCATTCTGACAGACAGATGACTTGCGTAGCCGTAGAAACTGTTCTTTATAACCTAAAATGCAACCATCTCCATAATCTCCAGGGTCTGTGGAGTGAGCCAACCATATGGTATAGTCCTTCTCTTCACCTAAAGGAAAGATAAGTTGTTCGGGAAACTGCATGGCACAGAACCCACCCACGTGATGCAGCTGCCAGGCTATAGGAAGAACAAGGAGAGGAAAACTGGGGGTGTCTGCCTCAATCTATTGCTTCATTTTGGAATTGCAAACAAAAGTTACATCAGTTGGAGCACACTAGCAAGTAGAATTCCTTCATACCGAAGGAGGATTATTTGCATCTCACCACTCATCTGGGTATTAGGAAAACCCTTATTTGTTTCGAAGTGGGAAGATGGGCAGAGGACCCCTAGATTCCTTCTACACTGAGAGGCTGCTGCCTGTCTGTCTTGTGCTCCTGTACTCTCAGTCAGAAGGAGCTGTCGGAGGTCAGCAATCGGAAGTTTTCCTTTAGGACAAGACATCAGTTAATTTCTCTATGGGTTAGTTTGCTTCAAACAAAGGGAAAATAATCTCTTTCTAGACTTTTAACTCTAGTCATCTGGCTGTCACATGAAGACCTGATAGCAGTCAACCTGGCTTATATTGTATCATCGACTTTTGGAAAAATGGCTCAAAGGCTATGACCTAAAGACTGTGGATTAGGTTTTTATCCTTTGGGATATGAAGACCAGCACAGAGCCTGTTAAAGAACAGGTGCTTAACAAATCTTTTAATGACATTAAACTTCAGGGATAACTGTAGAGCTGCCTGCCGAGCAGAAAGCTCATAAGCCAGCTCCTTTACAGCCTATTGAATGAATTTAAATAATAATGACTCTCCAGTATTAAATCATATTTAACAATTTTATAGAAAAGTAAGGTCCAAACGAGTGCTTCTGTTTCCTCCAGGAATCACTGATTTAACATCCTGAGGAAATGGACCCATAATATAGTTTAATAATAGTCAGGACCAAAATTCAACTAAAGCGTCTTGAAACCTTGAAACGTTAAGTATCATATTATGCCAACAAGTAACTATGGGTCACGTGGTAGTCACCTTTGCTCCAGTGTTTTATGTTCTCCTCCATATTTTTCAGTACAAAGTCAGTATCTTTTGTTCTGGGGCCTGGATTTGCTTGTGATTTTTGCACTGAACATTCAACTCTTTTTCTGAAGCTATTTTCTGGGCCTTTATCATGCCTTCTAGCTTGAAGTCAACAACTCTGAAATGGTCGGTGTGGGCTTCATGCCTGCCCAGCAGCCATCCTAGGGACTCACCTGTGACTGACATTTAAGCCCAAACTCTTGGCATGAAAATGTCTTCATTTATCAACATTTTGAAAAGTGACACAATTAATGAGATGCTCTTTGCAACACTCTTTCCTTACAGTTTCCTCTTTACAGTTCTGCTGTACTCACAGGGGCAAAATCCTGATGTGTTACGAAATAATTTCAGTCAAACACAAGCATGCGTCATCCTTATAAACAGAAAAAGTCTCATGTGACAGAGACGGAACAGTGGAAAGCTATACTCGACTGGCCTGTCACACATGCTTGCAGTAATTTCATGAAGCTGAGTCTTTGGCATTTTATATGACAGTTGTAGCCACACGTGGCTGGTCTGAATTGAAATTTACTGTTAAGGATACATGTAAAATATACACCAGATTTTGAAGACTTAGAAGAAAAAGAATATAAAATGTTTCATTGATAATTTTTAAAATTGCTTACATTTTAAAATATTTTGGATATACTGGATAATTATATTATTCAAATTAATTTCACCTCTTCTGCTTTTATAATGTAGTTGATAGAATGATTTAAATTACATATTTGGCCCTCATTTTATTTCTCTTGTCCAAAGAGGGAGCTGCTTTTCTGATACCATTCTATTGCCTGATTAGCCACATGGAACATCTCTTAATCCTCTTTCATACGCATTTTCTTTTTCCAGCGAAAAGATATTAAGCCAAATTGGTTATTTAGGAAAAGAGGCTTATAAGTTTCTGGTAGAAGAGATCAAAGAAGACACTCACAGTTCCTTTCAAGGACATCTTTAAAATCGATGGTGTAAGAGACCCACTGGCGAGTCAAGAAAGATTCTGTGAAGCCCCAGATGCTGATGTTCATGGACCTCGCTCCAGGTTCCGAAGCGAGGCCTGTGAAGTAGATGGGCTCCCTGGTGAATACGTAGGTTTGCCAGCACTGACCTTCATCTGTGGAGAACCTGAAGCCCCAAACATCATGACAGGGGATCAACATTTATCGGGATATCAGGAAACCACTCTGGCTGTCTGATCTCAAACGAGGGAGGAACCCTCATATTTAGGAGATGGCTTACTGGCTGACAATTCTATCAATTTTTAATGCCTATTAAAAAGGGTAGGGAAAAGGGATCCACTCAGAGAGTACAGAAGAAAATGCCTTTATACAAATTCTTTCAAAGGAAAGAGAGGGTAGTGATTATGAAAGAATGGGCTTCCAAATCAAAAAACAGAAATTACTTTATAAAAACTTGTACTTAAAGAGTCATTCCCCATCCAGAGAGCTTAAACACTTCCAAAATGATTTTGTAGAAAGAATATTTTTAAAAGTGACAAGAAGTGTTACCTAGAGGGAGTGTTTTAATCTGAGTTGCTCTAAATGTAATCCCTTCCAGAACCTTCCTTGCAGTTCTGCAGAATGCACAGATTTGAATCAGGGTCTGTAACTTCCCAACAAACTGGAAAATTCCCCACAGTTCCCCTCTGTGCGGACAGTGTGGGGGGAGCTGAGCTCATGCATACTTAATCACATTGATAGGGTGGCTGCTGTGCTCGATGGCCACAATGACGCCTCCGGAGTCCAGGATGGTGTAATAGTGAGGTCCTTCCAGCATCTTCGTCCAGGAGTAACCCCCATCGTGTGAGATGTACACATCCGGGATCATCACTGAGATGGCATCGCCCACACTGCCTGCAACACAACCCGCCATCTCCTCAGCACAAATCAGCAAGGAAACACAGGATTTCCTGCCAAGAGAATAATTTCAAATAATTTTACCCTATTATTTCTCATTATGGCTCCTGTGATGGGAAAAAAAGGCCACTGAAAATTTGGGAAAGGAGAAAGTCATGTTGCTCTCTCTGACGGGAGTCTATGAAAAACCCAAAGTACCATTATCATGCAAGACACTCCCCAAAGGATGGTAAAAGCCACCTATGCTGATTGTTCTTACAGGTTTCAAGGCTGCGGCTGAGCTCCAGTGTAGTCAGCTACTTCTTCCTGTTGGGTGGGAGGGCGGGGAGGGCTGCTTACCATGGGCAATGACTATGCCAACGGCATTGGGCTCTGAGAGAGGGGCCATTGGAACGTTTAATTTCTGGGAGATGCTGTAGGAAGCGTGAATATGGAGGCTGCACTGTGAAAAGAAATCAAAGTTTAGATTGAAACCAAAGGTGCGATTTTTCACTGATCCCACCGAGCCTAATAAAGCTTTGAACCACACCCAGACCTTAGTAGGACACTCCTTTAAAAAAAAAATGATAAAATACACATACCATAATTTACCATCTTAAACATTTTTAAGTGTGCAGATCAGTAATATTAAGTACATTCACACAGCTTTCTCCAGAACTTTTTCATCCTGCAGAACTGAAACTCTACCCGTTACATAATAACTTCCCATTCCCTGCTCCCCCCAGCCCCTGGCAACCACCATCTTACTTTTTATCTATGAGTAACCACTCCTGGTACCTCATGTAAGTGCAACCACAGAGTACTGGTCTTTTTGTGACTGGCTTATTTCGTTTAGGATAATGTCCTTAAGGTTCATTCATGTTGTAGCATGTATCAGACTTTTCTGCCTTTTTAAGATCGAATACTATCCCAGTGTATGTATATAACACCTTTTGCTTATCCATTTATCTGTCAGTGGACACCGGGATTGTGTCTACTTTTTGTCTCCTGTGACTAATGCTGCTATGAATATGGGTGCGCAAATGCTTCTTTGAGGCCCTCTGTTCAATCCTTCTGGATACACACCCCACGTGGAATTGCTGGGTCATGCGGGGGTCTGCATTTGATTTTCTGAGGAACTGCCACACCGTTCTCCAGGGGCTGCGCCACTTTCCGTCCCCACCAACAGTGTGCAAGGGTTTTAGCTTCTTCACACCCTTGCCGGCACTTTTTATTTTTTATAGCAGCCATCCTATGGGCACGAGGTGATCTCTTGCTGTGTCTGGATTTGCATTTCCCCTAATAATTAGTGATGTCAAGTATCTTCGCATGTGCTTATTGGCAATTTGTACATTTTCTTTTAATTTGGGTTGTTTTTTTTGTTGTTGAGTTATAGGCTCAGTGTGATATTCTTGATTCTGAGATGCATTAGCATATTTGGGAGCAAATTATGCAATTATTTTCTCCAGTGTAATCTGCCTTAATTTATTTTATTCATGCATTACACCAAAGCCTCTGATCAATATTTAAAGCATGATTCCACATAAATAAACTTGATGAATACCTGACACATTTTAGATACTGTGTAAGACGTGATGGTGATTCAAAATAAGACACAGTCCTGTCTTTAAGAAATATGTCTTAAAAAGTAGTTGAGGTATAAAGCAGAATGAAGTTTAGTGCTTTAAAAGAGGTTCGAATTAGTTAAAATGTTAATTTTATGTCATGTATATTTTACTGCAATAAAAAGGTTCGAGCAATCTATTAATGAAATGAAGTAGAATGACTAGTTCTAACTGAAGTTGGGCGGTGAGGATGGTTAGGGTTTCCACTAATCCTAACGAATCAGGGTAGGGGAGACAGGCACAGCGTCCCTAGGAACAACTTCGGCAAGGCCGCAGAGGCGGACACATACAGGAGCAGCAGAGGATGACAACAGGGCATGTCAGTGACAGAATGGGCGATGACAAGGAAAAGGCGGAAGAGAGCCTGCCAGGTAAGCTCAGTCAGCAGGTCACTGACTTTATTCACAGGCGGAGGGGAGGGGGAGCGTGAAGAGTGCTGGGTAGGGAGTGGCACGGAAGCCGAGGGTGGCCAGGCAATTAATGAGGCCACTGCACTTCCCCAGGCTTACGGGAAGCAGGGCAGGCTCAGGGCAAGGTCACAGCAGAGGGATGAGAAAAGGGAACAGGAGGGAGCAGGAGACTCAATAGCACTTAGGAGTATAGAGAAGGGAGGAGAGAGAGCAGCGGGGGTGGTGTAGGTACACTTTATCTCACACTGGCGGAGGCTTTTAAAATAAAACAGAAAACCCTGCGTGGAACAGCAGTGTATGGCAGCCACAGGTATTCTGAGGGGAGCTCAGGAACTACACACACTGCATTTTTTGAAGAAAATTCTGAGTGTTTCCCTAAGCGTTTCTCAAATTCTGAAAGCCAGATACAAAGCTTGTTTTCTTTCTTTCTTTCTGTTTTTTTTTTGTTGTTGTTTCTTGCCTGTCAAGACCTGTCACTCCTGAACCTGGGATCTCCTGGAGCAACGCCTTTGTATTTCTAGTTCTGTCTCTCCTCAGGGTCAGCTCCTGCTTCCACATGCACTGCTGGGTTGCCACCCACACTCACTAGCTATGTGGCACCCAAGAAGAGGAGAAGGCCAAGTTCTCTTCCATTTGTTTCCGGCCAGTTCAGCTTTGCACTGTTCGTAAATGGCTGGCTGGTCTACGGTTTTTGGAGAATTCCTAATGTCTCATAGCGGCCACGCTGACGCCTCACTAATCAAAGGCCCAACTGTCTATTCTGTTTTCACTCAGCAGTTTAATAGAACACACACACTGCCCTCACTTATGCTTTTCTTTGGAAGACAAATAATCCATAGTATTTGGGCTTTTCTTCACAGTTCCTATTTCTACATTCTAAATTAGTTTCATTACTCTTATTCCCAAACTTTCCACCTTTATCTGTGGACCTCAATCAAGTACAAAACTTCATTATTCAAAAGCCTGGCTCAGGAAGAGCGTAATGGCTGCTTTGCTCCAATACATATGACAATTGGAGGAACACAAACCTCATTCTTATTTTTTGCTGTGGCGTCACATTCACTGTTTTCAGGCTTCCTCAGGTGCTTCCACCTTCCTCCTTGGTCAAAAGTAATCATAGTCTGGATGGAATTATCTGAATGAGAAAGGAATGATATTAAACATGATAAACTGAACTTAATAGGGTGCTTACAGTGCATCACTGGAGAACGCTCTCCTAAGACTAGGTGGCACCATTATAACCCTCGGTGTTGGTGGGTAAGTGGGCAGCACTCTAAATGTGATATTTGAAAAAGGCTTCTCACCGGAAGGAGACCCTGCTGATTGCAGAAATCATCTAGATTGACACTCTTGAGAAAAGATACCTTTTATCTCTTTAGTAACACAAACAGACAGATGTCCATTCTCCTTTCTTGTTTGCTTGTCTTGGAAGTAAAATCTACAATGGGAAGGCATCCTCATCTTTACTCAGCAAGGCCGTGATACTGGGCCTGTTTTAGGGAATCTCAAGATTGGAATGTATGTACTTAAGTCTGAATGGATAATTCCCAATTTTGTCTTGTACTCTGTCCTTACACCTTTTCTTTTTCTTTTTTTCTCATGTCATTTTCTCCCCATTCTCTATTTTCAATGATACAAACTGCTGCAGGTTTAAATTCAGAGATAACATGCTTTGAAGGAAAATCAAATGAGAAAGCAAATGAAGGAAAATTCATTTATTCGATAAATATTTATTATGTGTCCACTATGTGAAAATTATTTTAGGCCTTTGGGAATATATCGGTGAAAAAAAAGAAAATCTCTGCGAAGTACACATTCTAGAAGAGCGAGACAAACGCTAGATGCTGTAAACAGGTAAATTACATGGTATGTTAGAAAATTACTGCTATGGAAAAATCTGCACAGCTAAAGGGGGCTGAGTGTTTGAGTGGGGGAGGGGCAGACTGAAATTTAAAATAGGGTAGTGAGGCAGGGCTCATTCAGAAAGTAAATATGAGCAAAGACTGGAAGGAGGGCTGTCTCAGCCTTGCAGGTATCTGGGGAAACAGAGAGAGCAGTCAGTGCATATCTCTAAGCCACGAGTGTGTAAACCTGGCGTGCTTAGACTGGCAGAGAGCCGGAGTGACCAGAGTGAAGTGAGCAGGATGGAGGTGAGGTCAGGGAGGAAACGGGGCCAATATCACTTAGGACCTTGTACCACTGCAAGGTCTTTACAAAATAAAAAAAACATCCTGTGCTTCCTACCAAAAATAAATGCATAAATAACTCAAACCTGAGGAGTCTTTGTACTTTAGAGTCATATGTTTATTTGTATAACTGGGCTTCAGTAAAGGTGAATGTTGCAGAACCACTGGGTAGAACACAAGAATCTTGGCTGGCTATTGCTATGCCCTCTATAAAGAGAAAAGCAAGAAGTGGTTCAAACTCAGGCTCACTTCTGTAGGCCTAAACCTCCTAATACAGAAGACTTATTTTATAAACTAAAAACATAGAACCCCTAAAATATTACTTTCTACCTTGTGGTTGCTTTAATTTTTCTTAGTTCTATTTACCATGACTTATTTAAAGAGCCAGAATTTACATGGGTAGGATATTGGCTAAGTAAGCAACATGAATAGGGGGAGAGGACCATCAGTCTCCCCCAAATCCTCAACAGCCAACATGTTCAGCTGAAGCACTGGAGAAGACTCACTGTGACAAGACTCACCTTCTGAGAGCACACTTGTAATGTAGACGCCACGGAGGGATGTCACGTTGGTAAAGTCTGTCTCGCCACCTGTGGTGGTGTAGAGATGTCGGTCCAAGGACTTGGAATAGATGATACCTCGATCATCTGAGGTAAAGATTGTACCAAATCCAGTATCTGAAACAGGCAACCAATGAAAACTCTAAGTCCTGGGAGGGAACAGAGAGACAGCAACAGCCTAACCATACACACCCCTGAACGATGGCACATTAGCCAACTGTCTCTCTTCATGATGTAGACACAGACCTGAGAATTAATCAGTTCAATATGCAAGATCTTCAGGTCCATTTGTAATTCTAGTACCCAGCTTAGTGCCAGGAATATGGGAGATGCTGAGTTTATTGGATGAATTAATCAGACACTACAGAAAAGCTCTATCCAGACATATTTTGGTGGCAGAGGCACTGTGTTTAGAGTCATGTCTTACATAGCTCTGAATCTTTATACTCTGGAACAATGCTTATCAAACTCTCTGTGGTGAAGGATCAATTTTTATATTTCCATTATGTCACAAACCAATGCTTTTGTAAAGTATAAAATTAATCATTAGAAAAATGAAATATAAAAGACAGACAAAATATAATCAACTCTTTTATCATTAGATTCAACAGAGATTAAATTACTTGGTCAAATGGCTGTAAGAGGTTTGAAACGCTTGCTCTTACTTCCTCTCTTTACTTGGTAACAATGAGTTTGCAAAAAACGGTACCAGTCCCCTGGCCATTCTTTGAGCAGCATTGCTCTAGAACACTTGGACATAGACACAAACCATATAATGTCAAAACAAGTGGCCTTTTTAACTGAGGCTACATATTATCTCTAAGGCAAAATATTCAGTAAAACACTAATAAATACCTAGGGGTAAGAGGAAAAATCAACATGTAAGAAGGAAAGCGACTCAAAGTAAGTCTCGAAGCTTAAAACTCCACGATTTCAAGGGCGGGCCAGTGAAAAGCTCTCACCTCCAGGTTCATCTACATGCATGAATACCATGTCATCATTAGCTGCTAGAATAGAATAGAACTGTTCCTGCCCCACAGAAGGGAGCTGGGCCATGCTCCATGTGTCCCCTTGATCTGTTGAGACATGAATCCTTCTTGTTGTATCCTGAAACAAATGACAACATTTATCTTTTTAATTTTCTGCCAAGGTGTTACGCGCAAGGACATAATAGGAATATTAGTATTTAATAATCATATGTACCATTATCCATTTCCTCACTGGGCATAATTGCTATAAATAAAGGTCCCAGAACCAACTACCAAAGCGTCTTCTAACCTCCAGCAAAGATCCAGGCAATGAGACAATCCATTCTATTGTAAGTAAGGTTATCTTGGCTTCCTCTCTGGCTTCTTTCTTCATTCTGGTGTGGCCTAAAAGCCATTATCCTCTCAACCTCTGACATTCCCATTTCCTTCAATAGAGCCAAGGGTGTGATGGGACCATCATTTGTTTGGCTTTATAGCCATTCACATATCCTTGCTCAGATAATTCTTAAAATGATGACTGCTGCATAGAGGTTTGTTTCCTTTGAGACAGTCCTATCATAATCCAAAGAATTAGATAATTAAGGGTCTAGAAAATGGAGATAAAATCCATGCTTGGGAGGTCACAAGGGAAGTCAAGATGTGACATGTCTCCTCTTTAAGGGAGTCTCTCAGAGCAGGCATAATGAGGGGAACGTGCAGGGCTGGAAAGAGGCCAAGCAGAGTCAGAAATCAATAAAAAGAAGCTGACCAGGGCATATGTAGCTCTTAAAAGGAGTCTGTTAAGGATGCGATTAACACCTACTTTCTGATAAATAGTTTAAAATAGCTACAAGGCACAATTAGCCACAGTGTGAGAATTAGTCCTAGGGCTTCCATATGTTAAATACTCTTTAAAGTTCGTGACAAGTATGGTTAGCTTATTTTTCTAACTTATACCTAGTTGTTTACATTGACTCTTACTCTCATTGTTATAAGTAGAAACTAGAATTCAAAAGCACATGGTAGAATTTTAATTTTGTAGACAATAACAGCTAGTGGAGGAGGCTATATCTGGAATCAGTCTGATTTCCACCAGGGTACCCCCTCTGGGTGACTCTAGGCAAGTTACTCAATTTCCTCAAATAAAAATCAAGATAACAGAGCATTAGCTTATAGGGTTGTTGGGAAGGTTATTTCAAAATTGCTCAGGGAGTTATCTGTAGTTACTGAGTCTGCTTCCCCATCTCCAATTCTCTCTGAACCCACTTTAATCAGTCTTTTAATCTCAGTACTCCAAGTGAAACTGCTTTCATCAAGCTCACCAACAACCTCTATTTTGCCAGCTCCCGGGGACAATTCTCAGTATTCATCTAAGTAATTCAGCATCTCTGTTGAATTTAGCACAGCTGATCACTTCCTCCTTCTTGAAACATTTTTCTCACTTGACTTTGATGACATCACACTGTCCTATTTCCCCTGCCTCACTGGTCCCTCCCGTCAAGCTTTCTTTGCTGAGTTGTCCATCTCTTTCCAACCTTTCAGTGCCTGGTGCTTCAGGGCGTGCTCAATCCTCTCAGCTTTCATCTACCTACTCATTCCTCCAGAAGGTATCTAGTCGCATGGCTTTAAATACCATATATAACTGTGGGAGATTCAAATACCCAAACGCTTATTTGACATTTCCACTTAGATATCCAACAGGCATCTTCTATCTAAAACTGAATTCTTGATTTTCCTCCCACAAACCTGCTTCTCTTGCAGTCTTTGCCATCTCAGTAAACAGCACCACCATTCACCAAGTCACTCAGACCAAAGACCATAAAGTTATCCTTGGTTCCCCTCATTCTCTCACAATCGCATCTAATCCATCAGCAAATCTTCCTGGCAATACATTTAAAATATACATCTACCACCTTACCCATCTCACACTTCCTCCCCTCATCCACTCGGGCACCTGGTCCAACCTACCACGCCTCACCCTACCGCAACCGCCTCCCGGCTGCTCTCGCGCCTTCCATCCCGCCCCAGTCTACTCTGCACACACCTATTCTGTCAAAAGAAAAGTCACATTACATCGTTCCCCTGCTCGCAACCTTTTCACAGCTTCCCAACACAAAGAAGAATAAAAGCCAAGGTCTTAATCACGACCTACGAAGGCCCTGAATGATGTGGCTGCTGGCCCCCTTCTTTGGACCACCCTTCTCCGTGCTCCAGCCATGCTGCCCTGCTCACTTTTCTCCGATCTTTCAGGCACACTCCACCAGCCTGAGGTTTTTGCATTTACTCTTTCCTCAGCCTAGATGTCCACACAGCTAATGTTCTTGTCTCAGTCAGGTCTCAGAGAGCTCGTCCACACCACCATCCCCCACCCCGCTGCTAAAATAGCTTGCCACTCTCTACTTCCTTATTCTGCTTTAGATTTCTTCATAGTTTTAAGCATTACCTGATGTTCTATCATATTTATTAGTTTAGAATCTACCTTCTCTACTTAAATATAAGGCACTTAGCTATTTTATTCACTGCTATATTCCCAGGACTTAGAGTTGTACCTAGTATATGGCAGGTAGTCAATTAATGTTACCTATTTCTGTTATTGTTCCTGGATAATGAGCAAGTAGATTGCTTTTTTCAAATATTCATGTCTGAGTGAAACCCAAATACTAGGTCTACATACCCCAAAACAGATGCCAGAAATCATGTGGTGATGACAGGCTGAAGTGCAGAGTAGCCTAGAATAGTCAGTGAACCTCTATGAAAAGAATCACCCCCCAATCTTACAGCGATATTAGATACTGCAAGAAGGCCAGAAACTGTCAATATAAATAGTAAAAGGGATCTATTCGAGGCACATTTACATAAATATCAGAACCCAAAGAGAAGAGGCAAACACCCACCTTATCAGCCATTACAGAGGCAAAAAGAAAACGTCCCCCAAGACCAAATGAATAGATTTTCACACCAATGGTTTTGAAGCTTTTCCCCAAGTCTGAAGTCCTCCATAATTCCAGCGCTCCAAGATCAGCTTCTTAAGCAAGACAAAATATTAATTAAAACTTCACTTATTGGTGAGCCTCTAGGTTCAAACAACTGTTTTAGAAATGTTTTAAAATTACATGGCATTAGACATAGGCAATTTACATTTGGGTTTTTTTATACATGTGAGGTTTCACACTGGACAGAAAAATAGAGTTTACTTAATTCCAATACAGTGTTGCATTAAAACATTACAGCCGCAGCATCCTGCTTTACTTTCTTCATGACACAGTTTGAAATGATCTTATCCTAAGTTGTCTTCTTTGAGTTTGCTTTTCTTGTTGATCATCCAACATCCCTACTTAAATTTAGCTCCGTGAGAGCAGGCCTTGTTCTCTCCATCCTTAGAATAGTGTTTAGCATACTACTGTAGGTGTTCAAATGAATGAATGAATACATGAAATGAATTAGTTGAATAAATAAGTGAAAGATTATGCTCTTTGCTTTGAAACTGTGCCACTGATTGGAAAGCCAATGGCTTCCACTGACCCAAACGCAATCTCTGTTTTTTTGCAAAAATCACTATGCATTTCAATTTGTTATTGTTTGTAGCCCAACATTTACTTTATGTAAATATGTTGCTAAGATTAAGTATACTGTATCTATGTATAGCCCGTATTTTTATTTGATCTAGACACAGTATAGTCATTTGGTTGTAGTTACAATATTTTAAAAATCATTAACAGCTATCTTCAGCTATTAAAACTATAGAAGAATGGAGGATCTTTGATGTTTCTACCTCTTAAAATCCTAGAATATTCTATCATAAATGGACAACTAGATATTCCTCTAGAACTAAAATATACTTACTGCAGGAGCCATTCACATACGTTGTAAAGAAGATGGTGTTTTCTGATCCCCTACAATGAGGCAAAGACAGGAAAAAGACATGGTTCAAGACTGTTAATGGACTGTGTCGACCTTAGCCACAAAGCTCCCAGCAAGTTTAATAATCTTTATCCGTTGGTATTAGCCAAAACTGCCTTCTCAGAAGCTGTACGCCTGATTCTTTCACAGTCTCACAGTCAAGGTCCCCCACACCCTGGCCCCAGGCATTTTCTACGGTCCACTACTTCTTTATGTCAGCTCTTCCAGCTGGTCAAACTGGTCTACTTATGCTCTCCAAATCTGTCTCTTGCATTTGTTCACAGTATTTTTCTTAAAATGCTTTTTTCTTTTGTGTAACCAACTCTTACCTTTATGATCTTCAGGCTCCAGCTTAAAATCTAGCTCTTCCATGAAGCTTTCCCTGTCACTCCCACTAGAAGGCTTATTTGCTATAAACTTCTAGAGCAATGTTCCCAACCAGGGACCATTTCGCTCCTTAAAGGATATTCTTGGTCGTCACAGCTGGAAGAAGGGGAGTTGCTACTAGTATCTAAAGGATAGAAGCCAGGGATGCTGCGAAATATCCTACAATACACAGGATGACCCCTGCAACAAAGAACGGTCTGGTCCAAAATGTCATTAGTGCTGAGGTTGAGAAACTGCTGTAGGGCACTGTCCCATTCTGCGTCAGCCGCGTGGCACTCCTTCGTCTCCCATTTAGTTATTTTAATCACATAGTATATGCCTTCTCTCTCCTATTAGACTGTTGGGTTCTTTAGGGCAGGTACTAAGTTTTACTTTTGTTGCTTTCCTTCAGAACCTAGTTCAATGCTTTGCATGAGCTAAATAATTTTAGTTCTTTCAGAGGCTGAATTATTTAAATTCTAATTTGGAAAGGGAGTTCGCAGGCAACGAGGTTTAGACCATGACGGTACTTATAGGTCAGCAGCAGCAAAAGGGGCTGCCCTGAGCGTGTTCTTTCAGAACTTTAGGTTGTCAATTCCTAGAAATCAAAGATCTAAAAAGCGAGTTAACAGTTAACAGCCACTCAGTTGGCTTATATTTAGATTAATCAAAGAAATGAGTTATAAAAGTAAAAAATCTTGTATAGAATACAAAATAAAACATCATTTCAAAATAACTTTTCAGTTTTAAAGATGAGTTTCCATTTGTTTCTTTTAGCTTTACTGAGGCATAACTGACAAAAATCGTAAGATAAAGTGTACACTGTGATGATACATATGTAAAGATGAATTTTAATGATCAAAATTACCATTTTTCTTGAACATATCCTAAATATTTTCGATCCATCAGAAGCGAAACAATTTGTTAACTTACTTTAAAAATTCCTTCCTGATAAGACCATATAAGGTACAAACACAATTAAACCACATAAAATGAAAGCGGATGTGGCATGTATACCATGCTGGCACTGTAAAAACCAGCACTTTCTGGGAAAGGCCCACTTTAGTTAAGCCACATTTTAAAATACTCTAGTTAATTCTGGTAGACATATTTGGCAATGACTCCCTAAGTGGAAGCCAGTCAACATTAAACTCTCCCTTGGGGTTACGGATCACCGTTGTGAACATTAAGTGAAACTCCAACGGCACAGCGCTCCCATCAGAAGTCACCGAGGCGTGTGCGCGCTCTTCGCCTGGCACTAAGTCCCGCCTGCGCCCTCGGTTCGTCTGCTCACAGTTCTCCTGGCACGTGCCCGCTGTTCGCACTCATCCACCCCACCTCTGGCAGCAATCTGCTCTTAACTGGGAAGCCAGATTAACGAATTTGCTGAAATTAGTCGAAGAGAAAGAACAAACAGGCTCTAAACAAGGGTCTGAGCCTAATTAGAATTTTGGAGGGATGAAGGCTCTTAATTCAATTCTTGCTTAGCCATCCCCAAATTCCTCGAACAAAACTCCATTCATAGACAGAAGGAAAAAACTAAAGCCCAGAGAGGTTAAGCCACTGACTAGCAGCAGAGCCAGGTTAGAACAAAGGTGACCTGACCCCCGGGAAGAGTCCCTCGACTGTGTCGTCTCTGAGCGGGCCTGGGTGTGGGGGTGTCCCACCGAGAGAAGCGCATGAAGTTTGGTGCGCGGACGTTGTGATCCGGACAGTCTGCAAGCTCTCTGGCTTCTTCCTGATTCCGCACTACATTCCTTATAACTGAAATGGATCTCTAGATGAGGGAATGTAAACCTGGGCACAGGGAAGTACGTGAGTCCCCAAATCAAAGCTGTATTTTCTACAGTTCTAACTGATGTCACCATTTATGGAGAATAAACCTTCTGCAGGCAGCAGCTACTCAGTCACATGCCTTGTTTTCTATTCAAACTCTAGCATTTTGCGAGACTAAGGTTTCTTTCCCAGCAGAATCAGAAGCTCCTTCAGGTCAAGGTCTGTGTAAAACCCCTTTCTCGTGTCCCCTGTGGCGCCCTGAGGAGTGCTTGGCACACAGTAAGTGCTCGGTGTTTATCTGTGTGACTTTTGGCAGTGCTGTCTGGAAAGGTTCAGGCTCTGAGCAGATGGAGTCTTCTGTTACTCACCATTTGGCCAAACATACTGCTTTGTGGATTTCTTCCCATTTTTCCCCAAAATTCTTGGACACCCACAGGCCATTCTGAAAGATTATAAATGACTTATCAAAATTCCAGCTCTATCCTGTGCAGCTGTTTATATGACCTTTAATAATTCATATCTAATCATCCAGGACATTAAAAACCTGCTGAAAGTTCCGTCCGAGCTGCCTGAGCTCTAGAAACACACACATGGTTTACGGGGCCCCCTCAGGGTCTTGGAAGCTCAGAAGAACCATGGCTTACGTAGTGCCTACCGGGTGCCAGGCACTGCACCAGACGCTGCATGGGGGATACAAAGACACCTAAGACACTCTGCCTGCTCTCAAGGAGCTCACAGTTTAACAAGGGTCCCAGATAAGAAAGCTTGATGCAATGTGGTGCTACGCGAGCACGGTCTCTAGGCTAAGAGTAGGGAGAGGAAGGACACTGATGGCACCAGAAACGGTTTGTGTAGAAGACAGCTGAACTACGTCTTAAATGATGAGCAGTGTGACCTCAAGAAGGCACATGGCGAGAGTAGATGCTATGGCACAGAGACAGACGAGAACCAGGCAGGAAGGTGATAAGACACTGCTGTCTGTGCGGCGAGCTCAAAGCCTTCAGACGTCGATGGAGCACAAACTCCAAGGTGAGGGAAGGAAGAGCAGATGCAGGGAGCGAGGGGAGGGCCGGCGCACGGACAGCCCTCCTGTGCCACGCTGAGGAGTCTGGTCTTCATTTCATGTGCGGTACTCAAAGGAGGAAGGTGTGCTAAACAGTGAAATGACACAGTCAGTTTGACTTTTTTAGGTGGAATACTTGGATGCCAGTGGGAAAGACAGAGTTCAGAGGCTCCAAATCAGAACCAGGAAAAGCAGTGAAAACTGCCACATTAGTTCAGTAAGAGTTAGTGAGGCTCTAAGCCATGGCTGTGAGGAAGAGGCTTTTAAGCTAGATTCAGTAAAACTGAACAACTTTTTCTGTAGGATAGAAGGGGGGTAGGGGTGTGTGTGTGTGTGTGTGTAAGTCACTCACGCTAGGATTTTAGTTGAGGGATAAGGTGTACTGTAGAATCTTTAGCCAGTATAAGGGTTAAGGAAGAGCGTATGTCTGAGGGAAGAGCAGGAAGAAGTTAGTGAAGATTGAGTCTGAGGTGCCCATGTGACATCCTGCTAGAGGTGTGTGGGGGCAGCAAGACAGAACTTGGAAGCCCCAGGAAAAAGCCAGGGCCAGAGACCGGCACTTGAGAATCTTACACATTATAGTAGTAGTTAAAAGGGGAAGAGTAGAAAGTTGCTCGGAGTGAAATGAGCAGTAGAGATTTAAGAATAGGTTGAAAATTTGAGAGTCTACGAAGGAATGGTTAGAAAGGAAGAAAACAAACAAAGCGGAGTTCTCAAAAGGAGGGATTGGCCAAAACTTTCAAACGCAGCAAAGACTTTAGTAAGATAAAGACTGACAGTGTTGATTACACTGGCAACAGTTGGGCCCAGATTCAGTGGAGGTGGGACAGCGATGTCCTGGTACAGCTGAAATTAAATGGGGCTCGTCTAGGCAGAATTTACCTTCAGAGCTCACCCCACCCCCAACCATTCTTCTTTAACTTTTCCTGTGCTTGTAATATTCACCTCCCAGAATTTCTAATTTACCTAATTCTACTTAGAAACAGGAAAGGGTCTGATATCACCTCTTTGCACTTTAGTACAAACTGGTCCATCTTCTCTATCCTAATTATTTGTACTTCAAACTTACCCTTAATTGGAAGAAAATTTAAGTATAAAAGCAGACTGTGCTCACCTCTTTCTGAGGATAGCCTGTTTTAATAATCATAAGATATTCTGTAATGGTGATGGGGTGATCAAAGGGGATACTGATAGTTCTGTCCCCTCCTAACGGTCTCTGCTCCCTTGAAGGGCCTTCAGCTCAAGCTGCTGGAGGCCAATTTCCAGGAATTGTTTCTTGAAGATCTGAAACCTACCCAGCAGACTAGTTTCCTTCCTCCGGCCTTCTTTGGCTAAGCTCAACTCCGACCTTCCTTGAGCCCTCCCATCTCACCTCTGCTCAGAGATCTGCCTGCTGAAGGCCCAGAATGCAGACCTCTCTTCCAGTGCCCTTCACCCTCCCTTTGCCACTCCTCTGCTTAGTCTGACTTGTCCACATTTGATGACCCTGTTTCTGTCCCCAGAACGTCATCACAGCTGTGGCTCTCAAATTTTAGTGTACAGGCTCAGCTTGTTAAAAATACTAGCCACCTTGCCGCCAAAAGTCACTGATGTACTTACTATATCTGAATCGAGGCCTAGGAATCTACCCCTTAAACCAGCCTCCCAGGGGTTTCTATCTGATGCTGCTGGTCAGTAGACCACACTCTAGGAAATAAGGTGAGGGAAAGCCATGTGAATGTAAAGGATAACTGTAATCATCCCAGTCTAGCAACTCAGCTACTTTGGGCCTTTAACATTCATGGTAAAGGACACTGGTCCTCAGGAAAGGAAACGCAGAACATGCTCTGCAGGAAGCTTTCAGAAGGGAGGTGGGAGGGTCACTGGTTTCTGAGGAGAGTATAGGCATGTGAAAGGGGTGTAGGGATTTAAGGTATCTGTTTTTAAGACTCTAGATATTTAACACATGAGTGTCGAAGACAGAAATCAATATGCTTGATATACTATGCAGCAAACAAAAAAGAAAAATTATAAAGATGTGGTTTGGCCACAGGACAGGAACAATGACATTAGGACTTCCACAATTTATGTTTGTCCCCTGCAGAAAAAGAATGATTAAACTGTTTTCTAGTTCATTACTCCAATAGCACACATCTGTTTACTTAAAAAACCGTAATGACAACTAGACGTCATACTTATCTAGCATAGATAATGAAAATCATGCCCTTTACCAAATAGGAAAAACAACAACATACTTCAAGACATAAGAAGTCACTAGAAAGCAGTCCAATACTGTATAAAAGCATTAAATACAGGGTTCTTTTAAGACAGTATATTTTGAGACAATAAAAGTCCAAAGGCAAGACAAGTTCTTTAACTAGACTTACTTCAGTGCTAAGGGCTAAAAGATAATCAGAATTCTGAGGGCTGTACATCATCTGAGTCAGAGGATGAAAAGGGAGATTGGTCTGAACAAAGTTCTTTGCAAAATCTGACGATCTGAAGATTCTTCCTCCATGACTTCCTCCGGACACCTCTGCTGTTAAAATCACCTGATCAGGAAGAAAGGTCAGAGTCAGGGCAGAACACTATAAAAGCACAGGAAGTTCTTACACCATTTTCACCAGACATTAGTTAAGAAAACTGCAGTTCCAAAAGTAAGAAAAGTTATAAAAGATTTGTTGGTATACCCCACCCAAGCATTAGTCTTATCAAAAAATATTATCCTGAATTGAGCTAGTGGATCATTCCTAAGAATCTGAGCCTGGTCAGTTTGAGATTAGCCAGTTTCCCAGAGACTAAAACGTTGTCTCAAGGGTTATACATGGAAATGCTAAACGAATGCCACATGAAGTGTTTGTGGTGCATCTTAGGGGCCAAAAAAGAAACCGTGTGCTGAAGCGCATGCTTTTGTGATCTGTATTAAGTTATGTTTAATTGAAAATATTGTAATAGTGAACTAAACATATTGCTGTGTATCCTGGATCAGTCCAATATTAATCTCTGACAGCCCACGTGTGGCTCTACACAGCATGGATGAGTCTCACCCTTCCAGAGTTCTCAGGACCAACAGCCATGCCAAATTCAGTCCGAATGAAGGTATTATTGATGAGATGTGTAATATCCTTGAAGTTCTTTCCATAGTCCTCACTGAGAGGAAGAAAAACAAAGACAAATGTACAATGCAGTGGTCACAGACACTGCTGTGTTCCTACCCAGCTTCCACCCCCTTCCACTGCCTTTACTAAGACGCTCAACCCCCACCCCCAACGGCCACATGCCTCAGGGGACTGACTCCATCCCTAGTGCAGTAGTGGGCCTGATTAGTCTGAAGGGAATTCCACCTCCCTAAGGGTAAGGGAGTCGGGAATGGGGGAGTGACCCGGCTGCGGCAGAAGCAAAAGGGGAAAATGTGGCATCTGTTAGGAAATACATTTCCTCACACTTCAGACAGAGCCACCTGACGAAATAATTTGTCTTCCTTTAGACCGGCAGTTCTCAACCAGGGTATTGTTGCATGTACACATGCACACGCGCACACACACCCTTCTACGCAACCATCTGGTAATGTCTGGAGACATTTTTGATTATCACATCTCAGGGAGGAGGTGTTACTGGCATCTCGTGGGTAGAGTAGAGGCCAGAGATGCTGCTAAATATACTACAACATATAGGACAGTTCCACAAAAACAAAGAATCTCTGGCCCCGAATGTCAACAGTGCCCAGGTTGAGAACGCCCAACATTGAAGTATACGAACACAGAGCAAAACACTGCTATGGGCATTGAGGCACGATGAAGCCAGCACACGTGGAGAGCACTCCTGAGGCAATTCTGCAATCCAGAGAAGCAGCGCCTAGACGCTGGACTGGGCTGACCCCGAAGCCTGTCCTTCCTCTGGATTTAGTTACGAACCATTAATTCCCTAGTTTTAAATTGGGATCTCTGCTAAGTGTAGCCAGAAGCCTCATAAATGATGTGTCTGAGCAGAGTACTCATGATAAAGCTGTAAGCTACGCAGCAGGCGTCTGGCAGTCTCTCTTCCCCCAGGAGGTTTCTATCCCTAGGCACAATGCAGCTCAGGAAACACAGCTAGGGAAACAAACTTCATCTCAGCTCTTGGGTTGTTAAAGCTTTTCCCAAAAGTTCATTCCAACAATATCTTTGAGAGATCTTCAACTCCATGTTTAGATTTTGAAAAATATAAGCAAGAAAATCAGTGTCTAACTCTGACAGGTTCGATGCTACGTGCCATTCTCTTAAAACAGAGTGTATCTTAAGACTCATTAAATTTAAATATCCGTCAGTGAGGACCACTGTATTGCAAGTTAGTTGCCCAGTGATAAATGCAATGCAATGTGAAGTAGTCTTTGCTGATAGAATATGTGACCTCAAAGGTGGTACAATCTTGCTAGCGGCCTCCACAAGCAAAGAATCACAGAACCGGAGGACCTGAGAGATGCGAGGGATGAACAGAACATCTTGTCCAACTCCCTCAATTCACAGACGAGGAGGTTCAAGGGGAGGCAATTTATCAAAAGCCAACCAGTTAATTAAGGGAAAAATTGAAGCTATATCCAATTCTTTCAACTCTCAACCCCAAACTAGAGACAACTTTTAATTACTTGTGAGGAGTCTTTCCCTTATAACCTGCAGTCTTCATCTGTTTTGCCAAGGCCTGTGGCTTCTCAGTAACGATCGGCTAAGAGGAAACCGGAGACAGACACAGGAGAGAAGAAGTATCTGAGTGTTTGTTTGGGTCCCTGACAGTGTGCTAAAGCAAACTACACTAAACTTAAGTTATCTGAATGACTCTTCCCATCCCTTTGCATATACACACAGAAAATTCCTAGATAAATAAAACAGGGATCAGGCACCACCCAACGGATTCATATGTCCCACCCATACTCCCCCCCCACCCCGCCCTCCACCCCATCCCCGCCTTTTTGGCTTTAAAGTACAAGAAGAGTTCTTATCTTCCTGACAGCAGGCCAAGAGACGTGCATAAACAATCCCTAGCTCTACAGTGTACATATCATCAACAGCTCAGACAACCTTCTAAAGGGGCTGGCAGCAGTTTGATTATCACCAGCTCACTAATCTCCCCTCCTTCATGATATACCCCAGGGAACCTTCACAAATCTGCTGGCAAGTACGCTGGCTTTTTAAGAACTTGGCACAACAAACACATCCCTGACCTCCAGAAAAAGAAAGCAATGTGAGAAAAACAAAAAATCATCTGCCGCAAAACTCTGGTATTTATCCAGTTAAACAAATGGAGCACAATGAACTAGGGCCGACCTGCTGGCATTGAAGTGAGACTTTGTAGAGGCCATGCTGGGCTCAGGGATGTAGTTAACATAACATTTTATTTAAATGTAGCTATATTTTCTATCAGCACATATATCAGCATACAAGACATATTACCATGAGGAAACCAATGAAATCCCTTGAGAAATAAATCTGCTTTTCAAATTCCAGATGATAATTAATAGAGAGCGGTCAAATGAAAAGTTAACAAAACCTTGTGAAACCATCTGCCTTCAAAACAAGTCATTTTAATAATAATTCTATACACCAACCCTAATATCTGCTCTGATTTCCAAAAATAAATGATCATTTTTGCATACATCTGTGGTAAATTAGTGCATAAGAATATGCAGGTTTGTAAGAAAATAATGGTAGAATACAAGTATTTTTGGAATAAAGCCAAATATCCCCAAAGAACAAGAAAAATCTAGAAATTATTAAAACAAATGAAAGAGAAGTAATCATCACACAAACTTCTGGTGAGCTACAGCATCAAAATTCTTAGGGAGATGAAGCACTCAAAAGGGGGTTTATCCAGAGAAGTCAAAGGCTGACGTTCAACCCAAAGGTCAGTAACCCAGAATAACACCCTTGTTTTTTTTAGCACTTTTCATTTACAATATATAGGACCTCGTGACACCAGGCACGTGACCTGCAGACATTTAATTAGAAGTAACAGTAAAAGAGTCCTACAATATCTCAGAGCATCTTACATTATTTACTTTTCTCAAATAAGCAGAGATATTCTTGTTTGGTTGGTTTTCAGGCCTAATCCTTTCTCTATTCCTTTAGTTCTCCTTTGCCATGATTAAGTCACTATAAATTGCAACATTAAAAAAACCAAAGGTGACAATAAACTCTTTAAAAAAGAATTATAGTTTTGTAGTTTTCACTGAGAGCTTATGTAGTTGATTCTCATTATTCATTGATTCTTTTTTTTTTTTTTTACTGTGAAGGTATTTTTTAAATAACTAAAACAATTTTAAATATAGTTGGCACACCATACAATATTAGTTTCAGGTGTACGACATAGGGATTAGACATCTACACAACTTACAAAGCGATCATCCCAATAAAACTAGTACCCATCCGACACCATACATAGTTATCACAATATTCCTGATTATATTCCTTACGCTGTTTTACATTCCCTTGACTATTTTGTAACTACTAATTTGCACTTCTTAATCCTTTCCCCTTTTTCACTCAACCCCTAACACCCCTTCCATCTGGCAACCAACAAAATGTTCTCTGTATCTATGAGTTTGTTTTTGCTTTGTTTATTTTGTTCTTTAGATTTCACATGTAAGGGAAATCATAATGGCATCTGCCATTCTCTGTCTGACTTACTCCACTCAGCACAATACCCTCTAGGTCCATCCATGTTGTTGCGGGTGGCAAGATTTCATTCTTCTTTTATGGATGAGTAATATTCCTTTGTATATCTGTACCACCTCGTCTTTATTCATTCCTGCATTGGCAGACATCCATGTTGCCTCCATATCTTGGCTCTTGTAAACAATGCTACAATAAACATGGATACACATGTCCCTTCAAAGTTGTGTTTTGCGTTTCTTTAGAGAAATACCCAGAAATGGAATTACTGGGTCCTTCTTTGTCTCTCATTATAGCTTTGTTTTGAAGTCTATTTTGTCTGGTATAAGTGTTGCTAGCCCAGCTTTTTTTGTTTCTATTTTCATGAAATATCTTTTTCTATCCCTTTACTTTCAGTCTGTGTCTCGATCTGAAGTGGGTCTCTTGTAGGCAGCATATGTAAAGGTCTTGTTTTCTTATCCATTCAGCCACCCTATCTTTTGATTGGAGCATTTAATCCATTTACATTTAAAGTAATTGCTGATAGGTATACAGTTATTGCCATTTTATTATTCATATTTTTTCTTTTTCTTTTTCTCCTTCTTCCTCAAAAAAAAAATCCTTCTAATATTTCTCGTAATGCTGGTTTGGTACTGATTAACTCCTTTAGCTTTTTCTTGTGTGGGAAGCTCTACATCTGTCTTTCAATTCTAAATGATAGCCTTGCTGGGCAATCTTGGTTATAGGCCTTTACTTTTCATCACTTTGAATATTTCCTGCCAATCCCTCTGGCCTGCAAAGTTTCTGTTGAGAAAAT
This sequence comes from Eonycteris spelaea, assembly GCA_003508835.1. NCBI lineage: Eukaryota > Metazoa > Chordata > Mammalia > Chiroptera > Pteropodidae > Eonycteris > Eonycteris spelaea. The sequence goes on from PUFA01000065.1 coordinate 3,546,606, forward strand.
TTTGGGAGTCTTTTGGGAGCTCCCTTGTAGGTAACTAACTGCTTTTCTCTTGTTGTTTTTAAGAATCTCTCACGACCTTTAGCCCTTGGCATTTTAATTGTGATGTGTTTTGGTGTGGGCCTCATTGGGACTCTTTGCACTTCTTGGGCTTGTATGTCTACTTCCTCTGTTAGGTTTTGTGTTTTCTTCAAATAGGTTTTCAATTCCTTGACCTCTTGCTTCTTCTTCTGGTACCCTTATGATGTGGATTTTGGTACGCTTGTTGTTGTCCCAGAGGCCTGTTAAACTATCTGCACTTTTTTGGATCCTTTTCCTTGTTGCTGTTCTGATTGGGTACTTTCTGCTACCTCATCTTCCAATCACTGATTTAGTCCTCTGCTTTGTTTTATCTGCTGCTGACTCTCTCTAATTGTTTATTTCAGTTATTGTATTCTTCATTTCCAAATGGGATTTTTATTTTTTATGTTTTTAATCTCCAGTTTTATGTTTCCTATCTCTTTACTGAAATTCTCACTGAGATCACTGAGTATCCTTATAACCAGTTTTGAACTCTGCATCTGATAGATTGCTTGTTTCCATTTTGTTTAGTTCTTTTTCTGGAGCTTTGTTCTGGTCTTTCATTTGGGACATATTTCTTGGTCTCCCCTCCCCCATGTTGGTTGCCTCCCTGTTTGTTTCTACATACTCGGTAGGGCTGCTGTGTCTCCCGTCCTTACAAGAGTGGCCTTACCTATGTGTCCTGTGGGGCCCAGGGGCACAGTCTCCATGGTCACCTGAGCCAGGTGCTCCAGGTGTGCCCTTGTATGGGTTGTGTGTGCCCTCTTGTTGTAGGTGAATTTCGTTGCACATTAGTGGGAGGGACTGACCCACAAGCTGACTGGCTGTGAAGACTGGCTGGTGACTACGGTGGAGGAGCTGCTGTGCAAGGGCTGGCCCTACAGTATTGTAGTTTTCACTAATTGCAAAAGCTTATATAGTTGATTCTCATTATTCATGGATTTTGCACTGGCAAATTTGCCTACTCACTAAAATTTATTTTTAACCTCAAAATTAATACTCGTGGCACTCTTGCAGTCATTTGGAGATGCACAGGGCCCAGAAATAGTTGAGTGACCTAGTGCACATGTTCCCAGCTGAGGTCCAACAAGGGGATGCTCTGCCTTCTTGTTTCAGCTCTTATACTATAAATGTCTCCTTCATGGTCTATTTAGTACCATGCATTTTGTAGTTTTGTGCTTTTTATTGGTGATTATGCTGTTAATATAGCCTCCAAGGATAGAGCTGAAGTGCTGTTCAGTGTTCCTGATCATAAGAAGGCTTTGATGTACCTTATGGAGAAAATACGTAAGTTAGATAAGCTTATTTTGGACACAAGTTGGTTGTGAGCTCAATGTTAATGAATCGACAATATATATTACATAAGGTAACTTTAATCGGAAACACACATAAAGCAATGTTATGTATTGATCAACTGATGAAGATAAATGTTGTGAGCAGAGGTCTGCAGGATCTTGACCCTGTATCCCCCAGGAGTGATGGTTCAGTGTTCACTAATGCAGTATTTGTGGAGACTATGCGGAACGTAACTATTATGAAGAATGAGAATTGACTGTATTGAGATTTTCAGTTAAAAGATCAACAGGGAGAATGTAGCTTATTAAAATGTGCCAAAAGAATCACAGCCCTGCAACTGCTGCCAGGTAAAATTGGTAGAATTTGAATTTACAGTAAACTGAACTCCCAATACTTTAGTCTCTTTTTTAACCCACTGTCTAAAGCAGTGAAAAGTGAGCCAAGCACATTATTAAAAAATCTATCATACAAGATGCCTTGGAGAAGGTGGTTTACTGTACTTTGCTTCAATATGTTGTATACCTTTAAGTCATCCTTTTTTTTAACCTCAAGTAACAACCTGAAAACTTACATCAACTATGAAATAAACTTTGATGTAAAATCTATTAGATTCCTTTATTAATTTCTAAAATTTGAAAAATTCTCAATAGAAAATAAAAATCACAACTAAAATAGCCTAGTAGTTTTGTGGTAATTAGGTAAAGAATAGTGGTACAGGACAATACTTATAGTTTCTTCACTATGTTTATCTTATAAGAGGTCATAAAAGGAACAAAACATCTTTTAGTTGCCAAAAATCAAATTATCATCTTAACTATAGCTAGTTTATTTCCTTTTTAACTTCTTATTTATGAGAGGCAAATGTACTTTACAGTCTATTATATAAATATTCCTTTACAGAGAATCAAAATTTATACTTTTCAAACATAACTTCTTTAAATTGAAGATATTAACATATTATTCAATTTTTATCTAATCATTAATTCCTATGAGGCTTTATTATTTACCAAACCTCTCAACAATTCTTTTTTACAACCTGAAGACCAAAGTCTACTCTAACTCAGAACAGGTAACAGAGACAACTTCCTTCTACTCCTGTGAGCCTCCACACTGTACTACTCAGAGCAAGTAGCATGTGATTAGCTGCCTTTTATTTGAACTCTTGACTACCTAAGATTAGTGGAGAAAGGTAATCCAATAGATGATACAATCATCAAAGCTGTGAAAAACAGAAGAGCCCTCAGGGTGGATTCAACGGCCTTTTATTTTATTTCTCAGTTGGGCAACCTCAACAGTCAGGACTCAAATTGATCAAACTTCTCCATCTCTTTCCCATTTCTGAAGCAACACGTGCCTCTTGGCTGTTCAACGACATGTGTTCAATAACATGAGCCACAACAGGCCAGGCCAGATGGAGAAGCAACAGGCATATTTATAGTTTCCACCTAAACTCTGAAAGACTTTTCGATTCACGGCAAGGAGGAAATAATTAATATTCAAAATGACATTGGTGAAAACGCACAACAACAACAAATACTGCTGTGCAACATTCAGAAAAGGCACCTTAGTAATATGATACTATACCAGAAACAAATAGGATTGCTCTTTGGTAAAGTGTACATTAGGAGTTTCTCACGGACTAGACAAATATAAAATGAAAAGGGTTGAGTCAGACGGTGGTAGGTATTTAAACAGTAATCCAGTGATACTGTTTTGTTTCGCTTCTGGCTATCTTAAAGCAGGCGCAATATTGAAAAGCAAAATGATGGGGGAAAAGTCATGAAAACACATTTCACTCCCTGTGGGTCTGACCTGGGAATGTGTCAGGTCTAATTCTGGCCACATGGTTAAAGAGCAATGAAGAAAATAAAAAGTGAATTCAGAAGGCAAGAAGAAAAGTGGCTGAGGCAACAGGTATACAAGATAATTCAACCTGGAGAAGTGGGAGTTCAGTGAATAGCCTTCAAACAATGTAGAGGTCAATCGGAGAAGAGGTTTTCATTTGCTACTAAAGGGTGAACTGCAATTAGCATCCTCTATGACACATATACGTGTGATCAGCAGGATTAGTAATACTAAAAAAAATTAGCTACAACCTAAGTGTCCAAGATAATAATGATTAAGTAAATTCTGTCAATCTAGTAAAAATGATAGGTTACAAGCAGAGGGAATATGGTGTGAGCATTCACCAATCAGAATGGATACAGGTCATAATGCCAGGTGGTAGGAAAACTTGCATGTTGGCAGGGGTAGGAGTGTGTATGCACCTGTAGAAGCCATGGAGGCATTTAGGGGCAGACAATCACTTCTTACCAACTGGCACGAAAGGCTTTTCATTTTATAGTTTTCATTTTAGCGGCTAGACAGCAGCGCAAGTACACGCTGGCTGCATGGCTGGCTGGAGGCATGGGAGCAGCTGACCCCACCAAGTTCTCACTCCATGCCAGACACTGCGAAGCATTCCCACGACTGCTCTAAGGTGGCCATTATCATCGTCTTTCTTTTAGAGATGACAAAAAAGACTCAGGAGAGGTGGGGTAAATGACTTGCACAAGTTCATCCTGCTTGCAAACGACAGTGCTGAGATTCAATTCTGGGCCTATTTGCCAAGAAAACCTTGCAACTTTATGCTGTACCATGTTGCTTCCCAAGACTATGTAGCCACATGGTAAAGGGGAAAATCAAGATAACAAACTGTAAATACATTAAGATTATACTCAATATCAGGGTGAATTTTTTTCCCTTAAAATTTCCAAATGTTTCATAATATGATTGTACTTCTTTTATAATGGGAGAGAAATTGGTAAGAGAAACTGTATCATAAGGAAAAATTTTATGACAGCAAGATTTCTTAAACACTGGAAAGAGTTACTGAAATTACGATTCTTTCCCGGCTTTATTGAAATATAATAGACAATTAGTTGCTTGTATTTACATTGTAAAATTCAATGAGTTTTTTCAATTTTAGTTGGCATACAGTTTCAGTTGTATAATATAGTGATCAGAGATCCATATAACTTGCATGAAATTATAATTTTTAATGTATTTTTCCCTCCCAAACAAGATACTTTTCATCTGACGTTAAACTATTGTTCTACTAAATAAAATCAGCTATAAATTACAGCCCTTTCAAGCACTAGGATTCTATAATACTTTGTCTATCCTCATGAAATAAAAAAAGTATTATCAATCCAAAAATTACAGAGAAGCCAAGGCAGTCACTCATTCAATTAGTATGGATTTCCTGCCTACAATGTGTCAGTTGTTTGGCTAGGATGGAGAACACCAAGGTAGTCAAAAACCTTGCCTTTGTGGAGTTTACAGCTATTCCAAGATGGCAATTCCTTCTTAGCCTACCTTTAAATCAACATTACTGTGTTGAACAGCAGAGAGCACTGGCTCCAGGCTGAGGAGCAATGGGCAAGGGTCACACCTACTGGGGAAGGTTGGCTGATCCAGATCAAACTTCAACATGGGTTCCCTCCCACCTGGGCCAAGACCAATAGTCAAATAAAGAACCCTGAGAAAGCATGATGGCTGCTGGGAGATCCCTTGGCCTTGGGGGTAGTTTCTACGTCATCTCCTAGGATGCTACATTTCTTTAGGACTCGGGGAAAAATGGGGTAAGAAAAAATGATTGAGAAGACAATGAGCAATTTCCAGGAGTTAGCTGGTCTTGAATCTTATGGTTAAGGAAAAGAACCTACTAGTTAACCAAGCTGCACCTTTGAGAAGACAATTCTAGGACTTTGTGAACATCAGAGTATAGGTTATGGTTCCAGAACATATGTTCCACCAGTGTGGACACTACAAAGTACTTTGGTAGGTCTGAGCTGAGAACCTCTGTCTGTCTGATCTAGAAACAATCTGTTTGGGGCTCAAAATGTGAGATAAATATATTCACTTGGAATTACAGTGAGGATTATTACTTCAGGGATATAAAAACCATTTGCGCTCATAATAAATAAAAGATCATTGAATTCCATGCTACCTTCCCACAAATATTCATTTAAATTAACAACACTCCCCACCCCCCTAGAATCTTCCTCCACCTTCCTTTACTGTTTTGCCACTTAGTAAGGTCAACTTAATCTCCTCGGAACTAGATTCCTTTTCTATTTCTTCAGGTTGCTAAGCAAATATCAAAAAGTGTGCTGAATGTGACAGTTTGGTGAAAATTTAAGATGGCTGGAAGATTTTTTAAGCTAATTATTAGACTCCATCGTGTCTGGAAAAGTGGGGAACTTACATTCACAATGTGTTACTCAGTCAATCCCCAACCATATGTTATGCATCTCACCTTCGATATAGCTTGGACTGTCCAAAAGTCATAATTACCAGCGGTACATGGAAGGTAGTCAAGACCAGAACGATCTGGAAAGAGATAAATGCATTCGGTCAATAAGAAAGATAGTCTCATTACATGTTTGCCTGTGACGGAATTAAATCAACACCTAAAAAATTGCCAATAGCCCTGCTCTGTCGTAGCCTATATTGTAATATATCAGAAAACCAAGAAGGACCAAGATACTAGGCTTCAGTGATTCAAGGTATCAACTCACTTGTTGAAATGGTCCCATCTCCTATACTTGAAGGAGTGAGGCAGAGCTAATCAACTACACATTACAATAAAGGAAGGATTTACCTGCTTTGTACCCATATTACTGTAAGATATTCTCAGGCAAGAATCATCTCTCTTCCTGCTTATAGAGGCTATTAACAGTGTGGGTGCTCTAATAGAGGTCACGGTGTCAAATATGTCTCTCCTCCCTGCTGTTAGCTCTCCATGAAATTAATTTCTCAAATAATTTTTTTATATAAAAATATACATGAGGAAAAGAGTCTGATAGATTAGTACAAAAGGCTAGGGAGCCTCAAAATAGCCATGTAACAAGAAATTTTGGAGATATCAACTATCTTAAATGAATGGCTAAATCATGGAAATTAGGGCACAACTCAAATTTTAGAAAAAACTGAGACATGCTTACAGAAATTCTACCAGAGGCTTAAAAATTAAGTAAGAATTTTATAACTTGCTCTTCTGCACCAGAATTATATCTCTTTGGGCTCCTGACACAGCCCTCATGTGCCTCAGTGATACGATACATACATTACAAGAAAATTAGTATGAGCTGTGGCCCCTGCCCGTATTCCGGCAGGACAATAACAGAGCCAGCAAATGCCAAGCCCTGATTCAAGACCTGAGGCTGATGCATCTTCATCTCCATGTTAGGAGGGATGAGGAGCTGAGTGACTCTCCTTCCATCCCTTAATCCTGGCAGCACCTACTGAGTCATACAGGAGAGACAACAGATGAGACATGAGCCCATGGGTGCCACAGTCCTTTAACTCTGTGGGAAAGGACACAGGACCAATACAATTTGGGGAAAAATGCCAAGATGAGCAACGTGCAAGTTTTCCACTTCTACACAGGATTTGCCCAAGTATTGTGAGGCTCCCTTCTCAACATATAGCACTCTCTTTCCTTCCTTCTTCTTGCTCATCTTGATGCAAAGTAGCTACCAAGGGCTCGAACAGTATCTATCTTCCTATTTTGGAAAAAAGTGGTCATAAGATGTTTCCAGTTCTACCGCAAAACCTAAATGACCACAGCTTCTTGAAAGCCTGTCCCACAAACATGCATTTCTGTGACTGAGCTTAAACGTCCCAAATCTACATCTTCTTCTTGCTAGGCTAAATTCACAGCCTCAAAATATTACTTACCCCAGTGCTATCTCCAACCCAGGACAAGGATACTGAGCCACTGAGATCATCAAACACATGCTGTAAGGGAAAAAAAATCATTTAGAAATGACATCTCTCCTTCAATCTCTGACTTACTTAAATAATTCAGAAGACTATTTTTTTCTCGAAGTAATTAAGTTTATAATTATAAGGGGATGTGGATTCCCAGAACAATATTTGAGAGAGACAAGATTTAACTACTTAACTTGAATTACAAACAACTTGGAAATTTTAATTCTCTCATACAAAGTAAGCCAAGCAGATGAGTTTTCTTCACTGCACCAGATGGGGAGATGGGACATTCTAATTGCTTTCTCCAACAGAACTAAATATAAAGATGTAGAAAGTATTCTTAGGCTGCTTTAAAACAAGAGATCACAGCCCACATTGACAGATATAATTGTAACCCAATCGGCATAATTTAAATTTTTCTAGGCGGCCTACATAGTATAGCTGAATAGTTAATTGCTGGATTCCTTTTGCTTCTAGGCTAACTCACTCAAAATGACAAGAGACAGAAGCAAGAGCAAATACCCTCGTTTCACCTTTTTAAATAATAATAATTAATAATAATAATAAACCTTACGAGAGTTGTAGTGAGAGTGAGGAGAAAAAAGAGGGAAAGCTGGTATATTGTATCCAAAATATGGTAAGCATGCTGAAAGGTAGTTTTAATAATCATTGTAGGTGCTTTTGGGTCTTGGTTTTCCAATACTTTATTTATAAACTACTTATATTTATAGTATAGATCCATTATAGTACATGTACACAATACTAGGGAGGTATAATGAAGAAAATATAAATCACTCATAATCCTATCAAACAGATATTCAAAGTTAATACTGTATGTATAATCTTCTAGTCTCTATCGTTTTTAACTGATAAAGAAATAATTCCAAAAAGGCCATATTGCCACTTGGTAAAAATTTCCGACCATACAGAAATGTACATGGACAGAGTGAAGCTCCTTCCTCTCCTCCTGCCACATGCCCCACTACTCCAAGCCTCACTCCCCAGAGGGGTGAATAGTTTAGCAAACAGTTGTAAGTGCTGACAGTTACGCTTTTCTCTTCTTAAGACTTACATCTTATTAAGAGTTTTAAAACCTTAAACTTGCCATTCCTCTCCAAATATAAATAGTTCCTTAGAAGCAGAGGATATAATTTTATACTTCTTGGTTTTCCCTGTGCCTAACATGATACTTTGCAACTCAATAAACATCTGTTGAAAATGGTTATACATCCTTCCCAAACCACAAACTCAATCTCAAAATAGAACATGCCTATAAATGGTGGGATGCCAGCTGCTTGGTCACTCAAGCCACCAACCCCAACAGAGATGTTTGAAGAAAAAGAACTCAAAACACTAACTGTTTTGCTTATCTTCTAATTTTCTTTTGTGGTCTTCCTGAATGGGCCTCTGAATTCACCTATTTCTTCTCTGGACTGTAAGTACTTTGACATTAGAGGAATCCCTTGTACAATCTCCGTTAATTGTACAATCAGTTCCTCACAAAGGGCTTGCTCAGTAAATGCTGGTTAACTATCAAATGCTCCGGCAGAGCTTCTCACAGCTTCTGCAGGACAGAAAGGCTATTCATACGTGCAAGCTGGCCAAGCATCTGAGAAAAAGTAGGGCTGCTAGAGACATCTGGAACCAGAAGCTTAAGAACTGACACAGCAGTGTGTCTTGTAAGATATTCCACACAGAGCAAGACGGCATGTTCTCTTGAGTAAGGATACAGTGTTTGAAATTACATCAATGAGTTCCTTTAGAGGTAGAAATATCCAGAGCTACCACAAGTACTGGGTAGACCACACAGGCTAACAGTCATCTAAACACAGGCTATCTTTCCAAGGAAGGTTCTGGTCACAGCAACTGAATAGGATAAAAAGAAAAATTCCACAACTGGAGTTCTGGCTGTCTCGATCAGGCCACAATACAGTTCATCCGAGCCAATCAGGACCTGCGGCTTTCACTTCTGAAGCAATGCTCTACACACCTGGCCCAGTCAGTGCACCCTGGCATTACTCACTGTTTCCTTTTACTCCGTCACAGAAGGGGCAGGATTATAAGATGTTACTAGCAACCCACAGCTTCACCTAAACAACTCAAAGGCTTGGTGACCTCATTCATCACCCAGAGGGCTCCTTTGGGAATGTAAGCCAGAGTTATCAACTGTAACCGTGGTCTTCTGCAACTCTTAACCCTCCCTCTTTTCCCTTCCCAACAGCCAATTAAAATTTACTTTTGAAAATAAACAAACTCATCCACTTACAGCAAACGTAGCTAATTCTTTACATTTCAATGTTTAACATTCTTATACTGGTGTAAGTGAAATAGAAAACTGAAATCAGAGCTAACAGACCAAAGCTCAAGTGTAAAGAAAAGGTCCTGTGGAAAGGAGACAAATCCAGGCGAGTTGGAGGACTGTAAGCACAGACACAGTCCTGCTCCTTTAATGAGAGGATTACAGATGTCCAGAACAGGGTGGACAGCCTGGCCATGGTGAGGGGACAGAACTCACAAGTGCCATCAATTCTAATGCTCAATTATTTATCATATTTAACACAATGTCCAGGTCACTCTACATTGTGGCAGCACCTTAGATATTTTGAAATACATATTACTTTTAATTATAGCAACAAGAACACTGACTGTCTCCCTCACTAGACCTGAAGTCTATCTGGTGCAGAGACCAAGCCTATTCATTTTAGCAGCTAATATATAATATACTACATGGAAGGCACTCAGTAAATAGTAAATTCATTTTCTTTAAGAACTTGTGAAGCTCTGAAAAGGAAGATGACGAAGTGAAAAGGTAAAGCCAGACCCTCTTAATTTCCCCAAGGCAGAAACGAGTATGAAATGTAAAACGTTCTATACTGAGAGGGCTTCTGCTTCTGGCCAAGATGGAATAACAGAGATCAGATTTCTCTTCCCACCTGAAACAACTACCAAAACTACAAAATACTTAAAACGATAGTTTTCAAGACGTCGGATTTCAGTCAACGAAGGACAATAGTCCCTGAGAGACAGGAAACAGTGCCCCTAGCTTCCCATCTGGGGAGAAATTCCATGCCACAGTGTAGGGCAGGGGAACTTAGCCAGAGCCCAGATGTCTCCCTCAGCTGAAGAGATGAGCTTGTAGTCTGGGGAGGCCACAGAGGCTGTAGTTACCATCGACGCCATCCACATAGTCAAAATTTGGAAAAGATGCCCTGAACACACCAACGTGTTTAAAGGCACTGGCCAGGAGTAGGCTAAACAGAAGAGACATTCAAGTATTTGCGTATGAAGAAATAAAGGTCTGCGTGCTGAGGTTTAAGCTGGGCTTGCAGAGGTGGGAGCACGCAGAAGCAATAGCAAGTTGATGGCGGAAGGCAGCGAAGTAGAACACACGTGAAGATACATGCAAGTATTCTGAAAGTGTCAAAGGGCAACAAGTAAAACAGGTTGATATCACCAACTAGTAAAGTGCTGAGTATACAATAGGTGCTATTAAGTACTCATTAAATAAGAATTTCAAAATCAGGATAAACAAAGTTAAGGTGGGAATCAAAAGAAAAGAACAGAAAAGGAAATGCGTGTGAGAAGAAAAGTGCTTTTGCTTGAAATACCCAAAGAAAGCCGAGACAAGGCCACAGGATCATTTACTTAAACAGGCATGGTGTCCGGCAGCATATACAGTTTAACATAATCAACCAATAAGGTATGGTTCAATTGTTCTAATCAAGGCAAAGTAAGATGAATAAAAGAAATACGAGTGGAGGAAAAAACTTGTGGCTACAAAAAAAAAAAAAACTGGAAGGCAGAATAATCCCTACAATATTAAAATACGGAACACATAAAAATGTTAAAACATTGAACACAGACAAACATTTGGGAGTAAGAAGCGTGAATGTCTACCTTAAGCACTGTTACAAAAACGGAGTTATGTGTTAGCTGTATACATGACAATGGAAATGGAGAAGGTGGCAGGAAGCGGGGGAATTTGAAGCATGTTTTATTTTTCTGGGGAACAATACCTGTGTTGCTCCAACATAATATGCATAAGAGGTAGATTGTTTAGCACAAAGAGAACATAATGTGGCCACTACATATTGCTAAGCAGACAGCCAAATGTATGATCTAGAAACATGTCAAAATTAAGGGAAACTATGTAAATATGTTATTTGTGTAATTAACAATCTAAAAGCCAGTATCCAGAGGGGCTACAGAGTAAATACAGTAATTCAGATTACTTAATTATACCCTAGGGCAGGAAGCTCAGAATCAGGAAGTTTAAAACGACCTAGTTACTACAATATTATTGGCTATATTCCCTATGCTGTACTTCACATCCCCATGGCTACTTTGTAACTATCAATTTGTACTTCTTACTCCCCTCACCTTTTTCACCCAGCCCTGCAATCATCCTCCCATATGCCAGGTGGGTACTACACTAATCAGGGGATCACTTCGTAAATTATATAAATTCTAACCACTAAGCTGTATACCTGAAACCATTATAAAATAATACTGAATACTGAACTCTAATTAAAAAGTAAAAGTAATTAGACAAAAAAAAAGAACTATTTAAAATGTCACTGGATCTATCAGGAGTGGGTGAGCATGAAACTGACCACATCTAAAGAGAGAGATATTAATCCCCTAGCACAGTTACTGGCACAGGAATAGACAAGCCAGATCAATGGAACTAAACAAAGTCCAAGACTGGACCAGGTTCCTTTAGTGTATGATAAAGTTAGCATGCAAGTTAATGGTGAAAGAGTTTGGAAAAACTAGCTATTTGGAAAACATAAAAGGCTGAATTCCTAAATCCCTTCTTACTCCCACTCCAAAATAAATTCCACATAGAGCAAAGATTTAAATATAAAAAGTTAAATCATAAAAATCCTAGAAGTATGAGTGGATATTTTTATAATCTTAGCACGGGAAGACTGTTATAGAAAATGATGCAAAAACCAGAACCCATAATATAATACAGGAATTACTTTAACTATATAAGAAAATTTTAATGGCAAAATGCCAAAGAGAAAGTCGGGAGGGGAAAAAACTGGGAAAATTATTTGCAATGTGACAAAGGGTTAATTTAGAAAGAGTTTTCAAATCAATAAGATAAAGGCAAAAATTCTCAAAATAGGCAGATAAACAATTGACAAAAGAACACAGAAATAGCCAAAAACATAAGAGCTATTTAATCTCACTAGTAATTAAAAGAAAATCAAAGAACAATAATGTGACAAACACTTTCCACCTTTCAGAAAAGCTTGACGAAATGTATAGTGAGGGTGGTGACCAGAGAACCCCGATCTTCACTGTGGGTGGAAATATATGAACTGTTAAAACTTCTCTGGAGAGCTATTTGGTGATGTAAATCAGAACTGAAAATGTCCACACCACGTGCCCCAGCAATGCCACTCTTAGGAATTTATCATAAAGGGATAATTATACATTTTTACAAACGATGTTATGTGCCTGGATGTTTATTGCAACTAACAACTGTTGAGCACATTCTGTAGGCCACTGTGGATCCTGAGAAAGAAGATACCCACAAAGGAGGACTCTTGGTGGCTAACTGGGCTCAAGTTTAAAAACAGAGCCTTGCAGCCTTTTCTGAACAGGGACCTCGCATGCAAACCACACTTCAGGACGAAGCCAGCACTGAACTGCCTGCCTGCACTGTGTCCCTGCCACATGAGCAGACCTTTACAAAGGAGTTCCTAGAATTGAATTTCAACCAATAAGGCTGAGGTTTTCCCTGTCCGGTCAGAGCTGAGCAGGCATGTCCCAGCAGTCCCTTCATGGACTGTTCAGAGTGGCTCCATTCTAACCAATCAGGACATTGCCTTTTGGACCAATTAAACTGTGAAGATTTGGAGTTCCTGATGGACCAATGACGGACCAAGGGCAGAGACCGCTCTATGTAAGTCAGCTTCCCTCTGGCTCAGGGAGCACACTCTTCACCTAAGATAGAAGACTGCCTTTCTGTGGCTGGAACTTAAACACCCAAGAAATCTCACCAGAGTAGAGCCAGGTAGAGCAGATTCGAGCAGAGAAGAGTGGCTCAGCGCTGGGCTGCCTCACAGCTGTGTTGTTTCATAACTGTTCTCACAGCCATGCTACATCACAGATTGAGCTGTTTTGCAATGAACAGTTTCCTTCTTTACCGCACCGCAAACAGGATTCACCATGGTGTTGCACTGGCACAAATGACCATTGGTTGCACCATCTACTATACTAAGCATCTTACATAAATTATCATTTAATCCACATGAGATATTACTATATCTGTATTTTCTAGATGAAGAACTAAAACTGTTAAATTATGTTAAGCAAAAAAACAATATATCAGATGCTACTGAAAATCTTTCAGGTATTTACTGACATTGAAAGATATTCATAACATGTTGAGTAAAAGGTTAAGAATAGCATATAAAATTGTGTGTTTATTATAGTTTAAAAAAATCTGAAAGGATGTTCTCCAAAATATTAATGGTATCTGTCTCTAAGTGGTAGAATATATGGTGATGCTCTTTATAGTTTTTTTGGATTGACCAAATTACTCCTTACCCCACCTCCAATTAGCAGGAATCACTTAAAAAAAACTATATAATTTATTTTTATTTTGAAAGAAAGGATATAGGAAAGGGGAGTATAAGAAGTACAGACAGACCATGTCACTTATTCTTATATCACACTGGCTGACAGATGTCACAGAAAGTTAGAGAGCCTCTCGACCCTAAACCACACTCACACAGTGGGCTTGATTTAATTTAAGGTAGACTTCTTAATGCCAAATCCTAACATCATTGTTTACTGACACACTAACCTTTTCGGAGCCATGTTCATGTTGAACAGGGATTTATTTCTAGTAGAGCTGGGATTTCTAGTGTCCCAGATGTCACTGACAACCATTTACTGCCCTGAGTAGGGGAGCTCTGGATATCAGGGAGTCACGGGCTAGTGTTTATAACCAAATTGGTTTTAAGGGAATCATGATGTTGGAAAGCAGGGGACAGCTTGTACTGCCTCCTTTGAAATACATCCACCTTGACAGCTGCTGGTACAGGACTCAACAAAGAGTTTACTGACGACCATTTGAAAGCCTGAGGGCCACACATTTCATAGACCATGAACTAACACAGATGTCCATTTCTGTGGTCATGTAGCTAATCCCTCGTTCCACCTAGAAAAAGAGAAGGGCCACAAAACACAACATTCTTCATGGAAATAACTTTGTCTTCACATCTAATTAAACCAGAAGCCTAGTTAAATTACTGTTACTACAGCTTGGAGAACTTGAAGTCAGTCCCAAGAGTCACTGTAGCTTGGGGAAAAAAAACTTGGTAATGAGAAACTTCTGCCCATCTTTAGTTACACACCTGATCAAAAGTAAAACTCTGAAAGAACTGGCACAACCAAGCGTGGGCCGTTTCACGTGGCAGTCCTCAGTTTAAAAGACATTGCAGAAGACCTGACCGGCATGCCATTAACCACCACTGCTCTGACAAAGAAACAAGGGCGTGTATTCATGGATGCCAACCTTCACACACGTTCCTGCTTCTGACAAATACGTGGGAGTGCCTACCATGTGCCAGACCTTATCTGGGGCACCGGAGAATCAGCAGTGATAATACATGTCCTGTGCTCGTGGCGCTTATACCCGCTAAACATGCTTCTCACAGAAGTCTAAAAATGAAGGCTAAGCGTACCAGACATTTAATCTACAGAAGATAGCCTGTCAGAGTGAAATTTAAACTGCAAAAGGGTATTAAAGCCTAGTCCAGTAACGAACTGGTTGGTGAAGTAGGCACAAGCATTTTCTCTTGGGAATCTAGGTTTCCTTAAGAGTAAACCTGAATTATGCTCCTTCACGCACTGGAATAATACAAATCAAATGAAATAACATACAAGGGCAAGGCACTGGTGATCCCATGAAGGCTAGAAATTTGAGATTTAGGTTTCCAAACCCCAACTAGGGAGCACAGGGATAGATAGGACAAAGTGATGTGCACGAAAGGTCTGGAACACAGCTTGGGCCATGCTCCTGCAGGCAGGAAGAAAGTCTTACCAGAATACAGTTTTGTTAAGTATGGCACTGCTAGGATCAGAAAAACATGAGCCAAAAATAAGATCACAAATGTTCTAGTTCTCACAGAGTCTATTCTTAGAAATGAAAAAGCCAAACATAAAAATATTACACAAGTTTTCAAACCTATTCAATTATTCAGAGTTTCCTGCGAGACAGGAGATACAGAGGCGAGCGCTGGACTAATAGTCAACCTAAATTTTATTTCCAGTTCTACCTAAAGCCTTGTGAACTTGAGCAGCTCAACCTAACTTCACTGCCAAGGCCAGGCGGCTGGAACAACATTTCTAGTCCCTATAAGCTTTAAAATTCTATGACTCATCAATAATTTAACCTCTCAGTTTGCTTTTCCACTGCTCCGTCTTCACTAAAAAAAAAAAAAAAAAAAAATCAGCTCCCTGCTCAACAACACTCGTGTTAAAAGCAGAGAACAGCCACCCCTATTATCTAGAAGCCTAGAAACCTCAACAACCTGGACAATCAGTGAAAGGAAGCAAAGGAGACCACTGATGCTACTATCCATGCAATAAAAACCTATGCTTTTGACCTCTACGAGAAACTTGTAGACCATCACTCTACATCAATTTGTTGAGCCTGTTAGAATTGCCTAAAACTAGAAATCTGTTTCCATAGCTTACAGAAGAAGCAAATCAAATATGGAGATAGTGTATCTAGAGACAGGGACAGCAGCGAGAAGGAAAGGATGTTACAAGGGGACTATGATTTCTTCAGGAAAAAAGTAAACTTCAACAAGAAGACAATGGCACAAGGCTTATAAATCTGGGCTGCTTAAAATGGGAGAAACTAGCCCCACACATCTCAACAGCCCTTAAGGGCATTAACGCCATTAACGTGAGTCGTGTTATAGCATAATGTAATCTCTTCTGATTCAGGGTCATATGGTTAACTAAGAAGGCAGAGAAGTATTTTAGAAATTTTTCCATTAAAACAAAAACGAAACCTTTGTCACTTCAAAGGGTAGGCTTAGTTTTTGAAAAATTCACTTTCATGGGGTAATTCATTCATTTCTAATCATGCCCAATAAATGAGCTAAATTTCAAAACTGTTAGCGATGACCAAACCAAAAAGGCTCGCTGCTCACCCACTGGGTGCAGCGACAAACCCCTCAACTCCCTCCCCCGCCGCCATGCTGGCCTTCTTCCAGATCTCTGGGCACACCAGGCTCCTCCCAGCCCCAGGCCTTTGAACATGCTGTTCTCTCTGCCTAGGATACTCCTACTGGCAAAAATTCACCTTCAAGTATCAGCTTAAAGAATGTCTTAGTAAGTCCTTCCTAATGCCCCAAACTAAAAGGACTGCCATCAATTATTCTCCTGTAGTTATTTTTGTTCTTCTTGGTACTTATCATATTTATAATAACCCATCTGTATAATGTCCATTTTCTCTACAGGGATCTTGTCTGCTGTGTTCCACATCAGTTCCCAGGAGCCAGTACAATGCCTAACATGTGGCAGGTGCTCAATAATCAATTGCTGAATCAAAGAATAATGACAGTAGTATTGAAATTTTACTGAGCACTTGTATCAGGCACCACTGCTACTTTCTAGATGAAGAAGCAGGCTCAGAGAGGTTAAATAATTTGTCCAGAGTTACACAGCTGTTAAGCGGCAGAGCAAGGATTCAGACTCATGTCTCTCTGACTCCAAACGATACACTTAATGACTACTGTTTCTCCAGCACTGTGTGAGGCAAAAGTGGTGAGGCCTCCTCGTCCAAGTGTGGCCTCTACCTTCAAGGAGTTTATAACCTGGGGAATAAATATTTAATAAATGAAAGTGAATGCAAGACAGAACACTATAGCTGAGTGCTGGATTACTTAGCATGGTTGAATGCAGGAGAGAACAGGGGGAAAAAAACAGCTTAAAAGGGCATTCAGACAGGAGGAATGCTCTGAGAACAAAGATGGAAAAGCAACCCAACACGTGGCAAGTGAAAGAATGGTGAGACGGTCATTTTACCGGAGCAAAGGGTTAATGTAGCCAGGAAGTGGTGAAATATTAAAGAGATAAGCACAAATAAAAATAATTACATTAACAATCTGGTCTTCTATGCTTCCAAGCAACGTTTTTGAGAAGTACCTACCACATCTCTTTAATATTTCTTAAAATTTCACAGAGGTCAGTAGAGTGCAAAGCTAACTGTGGCTGCTCAGTTAAAGAACAAGGGTGAAACAGGCAAGGTGCTATTTCAGAGCTGTCAGTGTAAAACCACAATCACTAGCTCCAATCAAATAAAGCTTAATAAAGGAGACGAATAGTTATTAAATTATAAGCAGTCTTATGTTTTATAATTGTTAAGTTTTTTAAAACTGTGTAAGTAAATAACTTTATATACTTGAAACTATTCTAACCAGACGACCAGGTATCTGATGATGGTGAGATCAGTATCTTCTCCATCCCCCAGAGTTTCGAGAAAGACTTTGGGTAATCCTCATTCACGTTTCCCTTTTTGTTAACCCCAAGTCCAAGGACATGAGTAAGAGATATATCTTAATCCAGATCTGGTTCCTATGAATACCCATAATAATTCTCTAGGAATATGCTATGGGAAAGAAATATAAGCATATACACAATTATGTGAGCATCTAACTGGTAATGCATCAGAAGCCTTATGAAGATAATCACCAAAAGGTGACCTCGGGAAAGGAAAATACACACTGAATCTCACAGTCTCATTTAATCTTCATAATGACCCTAACAGGTAAGTATTAGTACATCCATTTTATAGATGAAAAAACTAAGGTTCACTGAGATTAATCCATCCATGGTCACCACTGAAGTGTGAATCCAGGTCCGACCTGAGACCCTGTTCCCTCCTAACCACTGCCTCAAAGAACCATCAATCATATTAACAGGTTAAAATTTGATGTAATTATGAAGGTTAAAAAAAAAAAAAAAAAGAACAGACTCTTCTTACATTTCTGCCAGTCTTGACTCACTCTCATTCTCGCCGCCCCCGCCCAAGCCTGTCACCCCACCTGTCAAGTGATAAAACCAAACATATCCATGCCTCAGCTGTGTCCTTTTATGTGCATGTTCCTCTGGAGTTGGTATTTATCGGGATTATTTGGCTGACAGCTGGGCCTGGTGGTGGATGCAATAACAGACCAACAGGCTTATTAAGAAATCACATAAATCCTATGTATATGTACTTCAGGGTTTTCAAAACGTTTTCTTTTCAAAGTGTCATGATAATGCACCATTTTAAATGATGGGGACCTGAGGCTTAGAAAGCTAACTGAACTCTGCTGAGGGTACTGAGACCTTTAAGGGGCAGAGAAGACCTCGCAACGATATGACTTACAACTGGAGTCTAAACTGCCTTATCTCTAAAGCGAATGCACCAATTTAAAACAGCGCTGTGAAACACTTGCAAATGCAGCAGCACCATGCTGGGACATGTGTTCTACTCCCAGCTCTTGGCCCATAAGCAAGTCATTTGGCTTCATCAGTGAAAGTAAGAGATCTTACCAGCAAATCGGCCTAACTATGATTCAAACGGTGGAGCTCATTATCAGCAAGAGTTCAAGCTTATCCTTGTTCACTACTGTTCAGAAAAGTCTGTTCATGGGCTTCACTGTCTTATAGCTCTGGGTTTCTCATACCTCACCCCGCGTACTCTTTCAACAAGACCAAGGAGTCCAGAAGTGTTCCTTGGACCGCTTGGCACTTCAAGTGTAAAAGATGGCTGCCCTGCTCTCTGTTCTGTTCTCCTATTGGGCATACTCTTCCAAGACCACAGTAATGGTCAACTTCTAAAAAGATAACTCTTCTTGGCTCCCCATTTCCAACTCTGGTTTCTCCAGCTCTAGCCTCACGTCTAGCACTATCTGTTAAAACACTCTCCCCAGTAAGTCCTAACAACAAACTCCCCACCTGTACCACCCTCTCTTCCTATCCCCTCCACCCAAAGAGCTATTTTTTTTTTTTACCTCTCTATACGCTTTCCTGGAAACTTTACTTCCTCATCATACTCCTCATCAACCACTTCTCCCCACCAGAAACCTTCCATCGACCTTGCCTGAGCATGTCTTGGATTTCTCTACCTCCATGCCTTTACAGATCTCCCTAAGAATTACCTCCTATGCTTTCTCTCTTCACACTGAGGCCTTCCCAAACCACATTATAGTGGTCATGCCTTCTTCAAAAATTCTTCCAAACTCTCAGCAAGCAATCTCTGAACACCCAAATCCTTAAGGTGGCACCGCTGCAGGTATCTTTAATGTTTAACTTTGCTTATCACAGGCCTGGACTCTATTACATGTAATTTAGTATGTGTTTCAATAAATGACAATACATTTAACAAAATATTTTGGCAAAACTTCTCATTTTCCCCTTCAAATAATCTTAAAACTGCTTCTCTAGTTAAAAAGATAAAAATAAATCTATGAAAGTCAGAGAAGTTGAGTGATTGTCCATGATCACAAAGCTGTGAAGCGGCAGAGCCAGGCCTCAGCGCTGGCTGTTGAGATAGCTCCTTTGAGTTTTGTACACGACATGTCTATGATTTGAATCCCTTTGACAAATAGTAGGTACCAGATAAAAACCTGAACTATCCTGTCTTGGAAGCACTAAATTAAAATTTTCCTTCCCAGTTCAATTTTTCTTGGTTCTTCAAGGTGATCTTACTGTTGAACCAGACTCACAAACTGGCTCAAGTATAATACTGGCACTTAGTTTTTTAGAACATACAGGAAGAACAAAACTCTTAACAAAAGCAAGTGTAAGATAGTGCTCATAAGCCCTAGAAGGAAAAGAACACACATTTTCTTTTGATGAAAATAAATCAAACTGATGAATCATACATAAGTTCTAACCAGCACAGGGCTGAGTATACTAATGGTGAGCTGACCATCTATTTTCAAACACATAGGCAGCCAGGGGAAAAAAAGCCCCAGTTTTGGCAGAGTACTTGTAGGGAGGAGAAAAAACAAATTTACTGCTATGTATCTATTGCGTTTGTTTTTGGACTATCCAAGCCAGTAGCTTTGATTAGCATTAGATTTTTCGGACAACAAAGAACGACAAAGTACTACCCAAAAAACGAAAGAATCAAATGTCTTTCATAATTCTATGGGAAAAAAAAAAAACCTCTTGCTATCTTTAAGAACACTCATATTTCATTGAAGTAAGCTCTGGAGGTGGTCACAAATTACCCCCAGATGTGCGATGGTCAAGTTCAACTGGGAAGCAGAACAGCCCCAGTTTGCTTCTAAATTTGGAATCAACCAATAAACATAGTGATCACAACCTCTGGCCTCCTCTTCTCCCTTATGAATCATAAAATTATTTTAGACATTTTAATTCTAGTCCAAAACTTCTCATGTTGTAGATGAAGAATTGAGGGCCAGATACTGAAATGCAAAACAGAAAATAAATTACATTCACAGAGCACTTTTTCAGCAAAGCACCACGAGCTCGGAATGGAAGATTTTGTTTTTTCTATGGTTTCCTGAGACTAGGGTTGAAGGTAGAAAGGAAAAAACTGCCTCAATCTTTTGCAGGGAGGGTTGGGGGAGGGCGGTGGGCGGGGCGGGGGGGGGACCCTGACAAAAATGAAAACAAAACATCCACATGTCCAGCATTTATCTAATAACATCCATGGGCTTGAAGGGTCTGTGATGAGGGTTCATTCAACACAGGTAGCTCAAAGACACATATCATTAACCCAGCTTTGTAGTCACCATTACAATAAAAAACCTGCCTAGAACTGACTGAAATTGACCAGCTTGTTCCTTGAGCCTCATTACTCCCCAAACCCACCTACATACAGATCAGTGAGGCCACAGACAGTGGGAAGAACAAGTTTTCACCAAGCTTTTTAAGAGTAACAAAGAACAAAGATGCAACAGAAACTGGTTACAAAGGGATAGAAAAGGAACTGAAATCTCTCAGAAATTTACAGGTGAAGTATCTATTTCATAATACTTTTAAAGCCACTGATTCATAGCCCTTTGCTAGAAAAGCTGTATTTTTAATTACATGTCAAATTTGATGGTTTTGTCTACCTTAATATTAGTTTCTCATCAAATAAAACATCTGAGCATGATTTCTTCAGTTTCAAAACAATTCACTTTCTGTAAAAACAGAACTTGAGGGGTAGGGGTGAATAGGAAGAGAGGAATTAAGGGGAAATGTTACCTTCCTGCTCTGCCCGCTAGACTTGGTGTTGAGCATTGCCCTGCATGTGAGGATCACACAAGGGGAACAGGCCAACTAGGACAAAGTTGGGGAGCACAGTGTCTGCAGTCACCCACTGAGAATCCAAAGCTTGTTGGCAACAGCTGATTGGAAATCGGCAGAGTAGAGAAGGAGCTGTTCAGAGCCTCTGTGAACCAGACATGAAAGATCAGAGCATCATAGCAGGATGGAGCCTGTTGTTATTTTATTACCAAAACAGGCTTTAGAAATTGACCAGAAGAATAAGCCTTCTTCCCATTATTTCCACAGTCAGTAGACTCAGATTTCTAATTAACAATCACTATGCACACAGTCAAATATTTGAGTCTGCAGAGAAGTCACCTTATTGTTACACTGCATTCCCTTAGAGCTATTTGTCCTACCTGGCTAGCTCTCCACCCTCCCTCGCCCCAATCAAACCTCAGATGAAGACTAACCTTTGTCCAGGTAAATATACATCATCAAATCTGCTGCTATTTCCAACTGAAATTCTCCATGCATAAGTCATTTTAACACCACTTCCAGGTTTAAAATCTGGTCAGTATACTGCATGGGAGTAGAATCCTCATGAGGATTTTGCTCATCCTGCTCAACCAGGACCAAGAAGGAGATACTACAGAACTCCTATTCCTTGACCCCAAAATGAAAGGATGAAATAGGACTCAAGAGAAGATGGACCAGAGGGTGATGGTGGGAATGCTGAGGAAGATAGTATGAAGAGAGGTTGAGCACTGGAACAGATAAGTAGTCAGAAAGTTTCCGGGTAGTTAACGGCACTGACCTTCAGATTTCCAGGTATGATAAAGATCCACAACAGGCTAAGAGTGGCAGTTCCCTGAAGCCTCCAATAAGCACATTCAGTCCGGTCAGCCTGAACCCAGCCCTGCCAGCACCAGCAAACACACACACACATTCTTCTCGGAGCTGCCGAGAAGTAGGCCCCTCTCTATGGGGCCTGTTTACTTAAGAAACCAGATGCTTTGATGTTGGGGTAAAAGTTGGGAAGTAATGTGTCAAGAAGTAGTTAGTGACAGGAGCAGAGGGAAGACAGAGAATGAGCAACAGTTCCTGGCTTTACTAATCATGTTTTAAAAGTTTTAAGGAAATTGTCAAATGGTCTGAACACAGGATTGAGAAGGAAATTATGTCAGCCACCACCGTAACTCTGTCCAAGGCATTTCATCTGTTTCTTTAAGACAGGGTTTCATGCCTAACCTCAAAGGGGTGCTTACAGGAGGAATGTTTTGAAGCAATCCAACTTAGCAACCAACATTTATAAAATCTTCTAGGCTTGTTCAATTTCTCTATGTACAAAGGTTATACATGGCATGAATACTCCAAGCACTTAAAGGAAAGAATCAGTCAAAAGTGTGTTACAAGTGTGGCATGAAACATTTGGAGTTAAAGGCAAAAGGTTATTTACTCAGTGTCAGAAAAGTGCATTTATAAATACACATGCATACTTGCTGGATTCCATGAATGCAGAAGCCTGAGTTTTAAGTAATTAGGGCACTAGTAAAACCAGAGAAATATAAAAGCACTGTCATGCTTTAGTTCTCCTTTTACTTTTTGAAGATGAGTGAAATGTCAATATGTTCTCAGAAGCCAAGTAAGACACTGAAACCAGGAGATGTGCTAAAACCTTCTGAGGCTTTTCATTTTCCAGTCTGAGTTTTCTTTCGTGTCTCAGCGTTCCCAGCATACAGTGCATCTTGGACATCTGGAGATAGTCATATACATTCTGAATTAATGTCATAACCAGCAAGTCATAACAAGAGAACCAAGAACTTCCAATTTTTCATAAGTAAATCCTGTCATCTTACGAACAGCACTTCCTTAGCTGTACAAACGTATATATTATCTCCAATAAAAAGTTTCTGTCATGCTGATATTTTTACGTCACAGTGTTTATAAAGGGTCCTAAAATACCACATCTCCTCAATATGGTCCAGGATGATTTACTATGGCTTTTAAAAAGACAGAACTGAGAAAGAAGAACAAACTACACACAACAATTCTTGGTTAAGGCGGTAGGCCTCTCAAGGCTGCTTTACTCGACCACTTCTAAAGTGAAGATGGTCAACAACGGCTCCACTTTAACCACATCTGTGTATCCCAGAGAGGACAGGATCATGGTATCTATGGAGACCATGATTGATTAACAAATACAAAAGTAGTGATTAAAAATTAGGTCACTGGAAGAACGCTGAAAAAAAAAAAAGCTAAAAAAAATCATAGAAACAATAACTAAATAAAATAAAACAAATAGAGAAACAGTACTTTCCATATGGACTTCTAAGAATAAGGTGTCAGATATGCTTTTGAGTAGATTTGGCCTAAGAACCCCCTGAGCCAGTTTTGCCAACCTCTTGTTATAGAAATCAATATATTACAAATGACATAGCAATGCCAACTAACCAGGGAAGACTCTGACTAAAGAAATGAATCCAGAAGCAGCAGCAGGTCCTGAAGGTATGTCAACCAGAAAGAGAAGAATCTGAAATATGGGGTAAGAATGGCGTGTCCAGCTGGCTCAAAGGAGGAAATGGTCCTTTAAGCATCGGTGCTGTAAAGCCCTTCTCAACTCCCCACTGTGAGGTGGAAGACTTTCCAGTACTCACACCACCCTAATCTGTACCCAACCTGTCCCACCTCTCAGCATTACCCTGAACACCTTTAAGCAGCTGCTGCTTGGACTGCATGAAGCAGAGTTATGTCAGGCTGCCTGTGCCTTGACTGCAATTGCCCTGGGCCCCACACCTGAGAATTCTGCACAGGTAACAGGTATAGTCCCAGCAGAGGAAGACAGTTCTAGGGGAGACAGACTGGCTAATGCAAATGTGGCTATAAGGACAACTGCATTTAGCCACTCATCTCTGTCCCCAACTGCAACTCTCTTTGCAAGAGGAAGGGCTATAACAGAGAAAATACATTAAGTTGAAAATGTTATGCAATGTGAGCAGCGATAATTAAATCATTAGTTCTAGAGAAACACGAGGACGATGACCACGTTGCGCTGGAGCCAGGACATTCCTAACAACTGGCTCTGTCAATCCAGTAGGGCGCAAAGGTAGAGCTGCTTGTCTCAAGAGTGGCAGGGACGAAACTGCCACAATTGAAAACGTTTTCAAGTAGAACGTAGGTCGAAGCAGAGTGTGTTAGACGTGTTTCTTAATAGCTGGAAGCCTTGTTACAAGACATAGAATAGACTTCCTGGTCAGAGTCCGACGCCACCTCAGAAAGTCAAACCGAAGCCGTTTTCAAGAAAGAGAACATGTATACTGTCATCCCACTTCCACGCCTGGTCCTTTATCTGTGCAAATACACGCGGTCACCTACCAACTACTTTGGGGTTTCTAAACACCCACTACCCCCCCTGGAAGTACTGACCCAGGGACCACACCTTTGCTTCTGCGCAGCCCCAACTTCTGCAAGCTCTTCAGAGGTACCTATCCCTCCATCTTCCCGGTGAGTGACAGCGTGGTTGGGTCCCAATTATTTACACAGACGGAAAACGACGCTCGAGAGGTTTTGACAACTTGGAAAAAAGAATGTCGCGAAAGGCTACGCCGGCCTCCCCTGTGACGAAAAGAGCCTCGCGAACTGCGGCTCCCGGGGGCCCCTCCCCGGGCCGGACTGCGACCCGCGCAGTTTCGGGGCCGCGGCCGAAGGGTGCGGCGAGCGGCCCGCGCGGGAGGGGCGCGGGAGGGGGCCCCGGGGGCGGCACCTCGCCGCCCGGCGACGCCCGGGCCCGGCGCCCGCTCACCTGGTGCGTGTTGTTGGCCAGCTTGGTGACGAAGTCCCGGACCCGGCCGCAGTCCTCGTCCTGGGCCGGCGGACTGCGGCGCCAACGGCCGGCGCGAGGAGCCGGGCCCCCGGGCGCGGCGGCGCGCAGCCCCCAGCTCACCCCGACGGGGCCGGCCCAGCGCGGCAGCGGCGCAGCGGGCGGCGGCGGCGCGTCCAGCCGGTCCTGGCCGAACGTCGCCGGCGGTAGCAAGGGAGGAGGAGGAGGAGGAGGAGGCCGCGGCCGTGGGCCAGCGCGAGAGGCCGGCCGCAGCCGCCCCGGGCCGCTCCATCGCCGCCGAATGCCGACGCCGCCGACACCTGCCGCCCGGCGCGCCCGCCCACCCCCGCTGGCGGCGCCACACCCCCGAGCCCGAGGCCGGCGCTCCTTGGATACGCGCGGCCGGGCCTCTCCGCCCCATAGGCCCGCGGCCTGTCCTTCTTCCCTGGCCGGCTCCTCATTGGCTCGCGTCGCCTCGGGCTTCGGGGGTCCTGGATTCGGGAGCCAAGATGCGGGGCTGATTGGCTGGAACGTGGCAGAGACGGCTGAGGTCATCCCCCGCCTCGCCCGCGTCTCCGGGGCCGGCCTTCCAGAGTTGGTGGGAGCTTGTCCCCCTTCCCGCGAAGCTCCCCGCTCCGTGCGCCCCGACCCCCTCGCGGCTCCCACAGTCACCCTCAAGTCTGGGCTCCTCTTCCCCAGAGACACCCCCAAATCCTTTGGGTTGCGGCAGCGCGAGGAAAATCTCGGAATCCCTGAGCTCGCTCAGCTGGAAAAGGGGGCTTCGTCATGAACCGGTGCTGCAGGTTTTTAAGCTCCGCGCACTGGAGCGCCCATTGTCTACTGAAGCAAGCCGACTTGCTGCCAGAAAGGTGAATGCGAATCGTGTGAGCTAAATACTGCCGAGAGGACAGACATCAGGACATCTGAGACTCACGCAAGCTTGAAGAAAAGTCTCTCCACGTACGGCCTCACCCACCTTCCTCTTCTGCAGGGAGTTAGGCCAGAGGTGGGATTGCTTATTGGTTTTCCTGGAGGTACAAAGTAGCTTGGACGTTAGGGGCAGGTCAAAGCGGGCAACGAGATTGCCTACATCAATGCCTACAACAGACTCGACTGTTTCATAGCTACATATTTCTCTACTGAAGAGCCTCAACCTTGCAGTGAGTGCATTTGCACAAGTTTGGTTTTCAGTATATGATGTCCCCTGAATTAGCACCCCACCTCTAATAAAAACTCCTACGCTTATCCTTTTATCGCGGAAACAGCAAACACATAACTTCTAGAACATGCAATGCAGGTAAAACCAGTTCTACATCTTAACCTTAACTGATTCCGTCCCTTCAGAATGCTAGTCGTTGGGTAGAAAAGGTAGCAAATAAAGATATAAAGTGTGCAAAACATTACCCCCAGATAAAGAAAGCATCTAAAAATTACTTTTAACTATACACTGGAGATAAACACAAATGAGAATAATTCATTGTTTGGTGCACTCCACCAAACCCGTTTACATCAAAATTTTTGTCACTTTAATTTGCAAACAAAATGATTTACAAATTTACATTTTTCCAGAACAACCATTAATAAGATGGGAGAAGTGAAAAATATTTTTGAATGGCATCTGAGCAGGATGAGAAAATCACTGTCTTCCAAGTTCTCAGCTACAGACGTGATAAAGCTAGATGAAAACTGGTGAACAATTTGTTCCTTTCCATTGGACCATGTGTCAGATTATTTTTTTAATCTATCCCAGCTACGGAGTAGATCACAAGACAGTCAGTTCCAGTTAGCATGTGATTAGCTGGGGAAGAGGGGCTATACAGGAATATTTCTTTGTTTGGTGACACAAAGATGAATGGTCTATTGTCTTAAGGTCTGAAAAAAACAGCCAACTCAACAGTGCCATCTCCTGGAGAAACTACTAAATACTTTTAACTCACTATTAAGAGTTGCAATTATCTGTACCATCACTTTTAATATATTGCTTTTAGTTATAATTATAAGCTTACGTAATATATATTTCCTTCCTCAAACTGTATCACCTGCTGGGGACATGGTACCTTGCATATGGCACTGAGAAAATGTTTGAGTGGATTATTTTAGTATTTCAGTCTAATGACACAGGCACTAAATGCAAAAGTTGTACTGTCAGATTTCCTTTGAGAAACAGTGCACACAATTCTTACCTGACTTGCGGGACTAAAATAAGTTACACTACTGTTCTTCAAAATAAAATCTCTAGCAGAGAGATGAATAGAAATTAGTTACGTATCATAAAACTGTTGCTTTTCCTAATAAAATCATTTCTCATTTAAATTGGACACAAGAAAAAAACTTGTAGAAAGTTTTTAAATTCTACAGAAGACTAAAGTTATCTTTCAAGAATGCTATAATTCTATCTTTTCACAAATTCTAAAATTAGAATTATAGACGGTATGACATTTACTGTTAGCAGTTGTCCAGGGTACGGATACTGCGCAGGCCATGGGACGGAAAAGGTGCAAAAGCTTAGACAAACGCTAAGGGCTCTTCTTTACTACTTGGGGTTTTTTTCCCTATGTAATACAGGTGATTCAGAGACACAACTCTCACCTCTCCCTAAAGCAGCATGCTTTGTCCATTCCCACATTAACCTACACTAAGTTAAAGGGCATATTGTTTATTGTCTAATTCTCCCCCCTAGAAGCTTTATGGGAGCACAGACCATTTCTGCTATTTTCACAGGTCTATCCCCAAGGACTAATGCATTAGTTGGCATATAGTAAGGATACTCAACAGATTTGTTAAATTGGAATAAATGGAAGATGAGACAGGATTCTTCAAAGGCATCTTCTATTAGAATTTGATAATAGGTGAACATAAGAGAAACTAATCTCATGATCATGATCTTTTATTTAAGAACAGGGCTAAAATCAGTAGAAGTCAGTCTCCAGAACATTAGTGACAATATAGTTCCCATACTTTCCTTATGTGTATGTCTAGGGCAAAATTCTTTTCTTCTAAATATTTCCCATCATAGGAGTTTCCAAATGTATATAAGCACAAGCTGTTTTGTGCTGGAAATATGGTGAGTTTAATATAAATTCAGCATACTTAAATCATCTGAATTTATTGTGACATCACAGAGTAGAACTTCCTACAACTGTTAATGAAGACAATGCACAATCAGTTCTGCATTAGCCACATGTTGATTAGCCATATTGTGCATAGTGCAAGTACATTTCAAATCTGGATGAGATTTCCCCATTACTCAGGTGTCTAGGCTTCAAAGGACCTGGTGTTGTAAAACAAGAGTTGATGATCTGAAACCAGAAAATCTGAGTTAGTTCCTAACAACTTAATTTTCTGTCCAGTCACATAGCCTTAGATTCTTCATGTTAAATATGATGATGAGATCTACTTTATATGGCCATTTTTGAGGCTCCAATAGACTGATTCTTTAATCTCAACCAGTTATATGACGGCAGCTCTAATGGAGGAAGTTCATTGTACATTCCAAAGTGTATAATATAAATTACTGAAGAACTATACCGTTCTCTCATACTCATTTGTAACTGAATTCAATTTTTATTGTTCTTAACTATTTTTAATCTCTTTTCAAATTGTTAAGACACTAGAACTGGTACAGCACCGTAGCTGGCGTACTCTGTTTCTCAGGGTTTGAGGAAGACCTCAAAACATGTTCTTTTGATGGTCATTAGTAGCATCTCCTTCATATAAGAAAAGCAGCAAAAATACCTGTTTACTCAAGATTAACTATAGGACTGAAATGGCTTTACAATGGTATCAACATCTTAAACCACTGGGAGGAGCTGGATTAGTTGGAGTTCATTGCCAACACTCAGGAACTCATGTTATAGTTGATTCTATTGCCACTAAAATTATTTCAGAATAGATACTCTGAGAGGGTAGGGATATGAATACTACTATCCTTTTTGCTTCCTAACATAAGCAGTTTGAATAAACGACTGCATTAGAATAGTCTATTAACAAATACTTTAAATTTTTCTTTATTTCAGAACTGCCTTTATGTACAGACATCATAAAAAAATGCACATATAGTGGAGATTTTCCAAGGAAAAGGAGCTGAAAATAAAAGTTAAGGGCAATTAGGAGAACTGAAACTGTCCCAGAGAAGCTCTGAGGATCACGCTTCCTTAAATGTCCTTGATAACCTCTTCGAGCTCCTCCTTTGTGAACATGTGGAAATTCTGGCCGGGCTGCACAGTGGCTAGCTGGAAAGAAAACAGAAGGGTTAATACGCTGGGCTCGTTAGCCTGCTGCTTCCGCAGCACGGGCCGGAGAAGCTGTGCCGGTGACGCAGCTGTTCCTTAGGAACGAAGGGCTCTGCTGGTCCAGGGATAGCCTTTCCGGCGGCAGCTTCGAAAATAGCTCTCCGACTCCAAAATAAAAATTCTTATTGACCAAATTTTCTATTTTGAGGTTAACGCACAACATCATAGTTAACCAAATGCCTGGTGTTGGTGTCACTGTCACTTCTTGAAGTTACTTCAACAATGATCACAAAAGCAACAGCAAATTACATGGGGTCAGTGTTTTTTTCTGTTAAAGATTCCTTTGGAAATATATTAAAAGCATATTTACACACTTGGCAAGTCAAGCTTGTGTGTGTAACCTCAGGTTACTTAGCCACTCTGTGCCTCAATTTCCATCAGTAAAATGGGGACAATGACAGTGCCCAACTCAGAGTAGTTCTGACGATTAAATCTAGGTACCTAGAACATTATAATAAGCACAAAATAATTATTAACTATTTTTGTTTGATATTATTTTCTCTAAAGTTGGTCATAGGGCGACCTAACAACAAAAAGTTGTTGTTTTGCTTTGTTTCTTAAAAGGACTGGCCATAAAAAGGTTCCATTAACAATGACAGGAAATCCGCTGTGACTGAAGTTAATAGCAGTCCAGATAAATATTTCATTTAAAATAATAAAAATAATAAAAAGCTAGGGTCAAAACATGGTTACTTTCAAATTTAAAATTATCAAGTTTTCTATCATCTCAGCTAACAATATAGTCCCACATTTTGGGGTAATACTAAGGAACAGGTGTCACTCCACCTGTGCCTAAAAAGCTTACGTGTTTTATTTGTTTTAAATGTCATTTCCTCATATTGTCTTTAACTTTAAAATTAAACATACTAGGGCCTTTTAAGTAATATTCATTACTGATGTTTAATATAATTTGAAAACTTCCATAATTGGCATAGTCCAGTCACATGGTATTTATTATTTGCCTTATCTACAGGTAAAATTTAGAAAAAGACTACATCTCAAAACACCTGAAGATCTGGTCTGGGAACAGCCCAAAATATGTTTTCAAAGCCTGCAGTCTCCACTCAAATCTCCGAAGCGATCTATCCAATTACATGAAAAATCATAAGAGTCCCAAATATATTTGCAAAATATATGTTAAATAATCCATTCATGTCCACAGAAACCTTGAGTTCTAGTCCAAGGAAATTAAAATATATGTTATTACTGCTTCTCTAAAGGACATGAGGACTGACGATATAAGGTCAATAAACAAGAGAAGAGAGCCTACAAAACTTTTTTGTCAAATCAATGACGACTCACAGACTAGTCCTCTGAAACCATCACAGGAGCTAAGAAACAGGAACTGGGCAAATCTTACTAGAACAGTCCCCCAGAACCAGGCTGCAAATCAACACTAACGGGCCTTGAAAAGTACTGCTTTCAGGAAGGGACTCATCATTAGACAAGTAAAAACAACCCCTTGCCTTTGCATAATGATAATTTACAAAAGCATATGAAAGATACTTTTCTATTTATCTCACTTTCGAAAAATCTCTGTGAGATAGTAAAAGGTATTTTCTTTCATGATTCAATCAATAATTAATGACTGAGCACCTGTGTACTAGTTGTACAAGGCACAGGGATCCGAAGGTGAAGAAAGTCTCTGGCTCAGGTGCTCGACACCAAGTGCACTCAATATCGGGTAAGTGTTATAAGAGAGCCAAGGGCATGTACAGTGGAGGCACAAGAAATGATCTAGAAGTCAGGGAAGACTTCAAGGAGAAGCAATCTTGAGCGTTACGTCTTGATGCGTGGTAACAGTGGGCCAGACAAATCGAGGAGCAGAAGGGCAGACTGTGCAATTGCATAAAAGCATAAAACGAGATGATGTATTTGCAAAACTAAAAGTAATTTTGAGTGGCTAGAGGAGAGGTGTATATGGGATGAGATGAAATGGAGTGGGAGGTCAGCCCAGACAGACAGGACCCAGAATCAGACCTGGGTTCAAATCCTGACTCTACCATTTACCGATTTTGTCATTTTGGGCAGTATCCTACCCTCTCAAAGCCTGTTTCCTCTTCTGTAAAATGGAAATAGAAATAGAGTTGTTGTGAGGATTAAAAGAAATAATTGCATGTAAAATGCTTATTACCAAGGTGCCTAACAGATTTAACACAACTTAAGAAGTAGCTGTTTTGCCATGAAAAGGAGTTTGGAATTTATCTTCTGGCAGGAGCCAGAAAAAAAATTTTAAGCACAATCAAGATTAGATATGCAATTCAGAAAAGCAACTTCAGTAGCACGATGGGGGAAAATGGCATGAAATGGAAGAAAACAAGGTTAGAGGCAGGACCTGAACAAAAGAAGGCACTGAAAGCAGAAGGGAGAAGGGGCACTGATTTATTTATGAGGCAAAGACACAATTTAGTGAAGGGAAAAGGAAGCCTTCCAGGTTTCTGCTGTGAATGAAGGTACAATCTTTGTGTTATCAATCAGGATTAGCAATACGAGAAAAGAAAATGGCTTTCAGGGAAGATAACAAGTTTAGTTCTACAACTGTCAAAAATTTGAGGTGTCTGCTTCAGAAAGGTCAAATAACAGGTCTAAGAAGTGCGCGTGAAATCTGACAAAAGGGAGCTTCTTAGTAAGAAGCAGTCTCAAGAAATAATAAGAACAGAAACAAACATTAGTGATTAAGGAATAAATGAGTGAGACAGTGAAGACAATGAATGTAGACTCTTTGGAAGAAACCAATGAAAAGGTTAAAAAACAGGATGAATGGAGAGCACTCAACACAAAATGTAACGAATTACTGATATACGCAACATGGATGAATCTCAGAATCATTCTGCTGAGTGAAAGGAGTCACACACAAAAGAGTACACGCTGTATGATCCACTTATATGAGATCCTAGAACATGCAAAACAAATCTATAGTAACAAAAAGCAGATCAGCAGAAAGGAAGTGACTGAAAAGGGACATGAGGAAACTTCTGAGGATGACGGAGACATTTCTTATCTTACTGTGCTAGCAGACAATGAATTATACATTGTCAAAATCCATAACCTATATAATTAAAATGGGTACCTTTTACAGGATGTACCTTATACCCTAACAAAGTTGATCTTAAAAAAAAAAAGATACTACATAGAGGAAAGGGTTAATGACGGGTTTTCTTTTTGTTTTTCCAAAGAATGATGCAACTTGGAAACTTCCTGATGTTGAGGGGAAAACAGTTACTAAGAAGGAAAGGCCAGTGATCCAAGGGACAACTGATGGCGCACGGTCCTAACAAGAGATGGAGGACAGGCTTCAGAGCAGTGGCTCCCTAATGTCTGACCTTCTGAGACTGACCATCAGAATCATCCAATGAGATTTCAAAAATACAGACGCCTGGGCCTCATATCCAAAGACTGACGAATAGTCAGGTTTGGACACCATGAGTTGGAGCACTGGTGGACTAAGCAGTCGTGGACAAGTGAAGTGTCCTTTTTCAATGTGAAGAAAAACTATAGGCAGGGACTAAAGCAGCTGACGGTAGAGCACAGACGACACACACCTCTCTTCAAAGCAGCACTGCAGTTGCAGAGAAACTGAAGGGGCACACATATCTGCGGTTTCAGATGAGCCCAGCAGGCCTCAGAACCTTCACCGTGAAATCAGCAGAGCTACATCTGAGGTGGCAAGGACTTAGTCTCCGCAGAAATGCCAAGATCCTATTTCATTCAGCACCAAAGGAAATGACAAAATCCCCCCTAAGAGTCAGAGGGGGGTATCACTGCATATGTTGCACCTTGTTGTCTCAGAGATGGCGAGAAAGGGAAGTATCTTCAAATCTTTACAAAGCGGGGGAAAAAAACAACATATCTATGAGGTAAGTTCTTCCATTTCCATTCCAAGCCCTCTTCTCACCATTACTGCTCAGGAGCAAACCAAATGACCTCTCCCACCCCACCCCCAATCCTCTCTTCAGGGAAAAATACAGAACCTCTCTCCCAATTCACCTCCAAACTGACTTAACCTTTACTTATCATTACCTCCTTTTCTCCTATAACCTCTCAGCATCCTACACAAGGGCGTTTAGAATCTGGTCCATGCCTCTCCAGTGTCATCTCTTGCTATCTCCCTACCTTACATATATCTCACACCCAACATTCAGACAAAACCCTTAAAGCTCCCTTTTATGCACAATGTTATTTTACATCTTTGAGCCTCTGTACATGGCTGTTCCCTCTTCCTGGAGCACCATCCTCTTCCTTTCTGCAGACATCACCCTCTTCCAGTAAGCTTTCCTAATGCCCCAGTATAAGTTACATGTTCTTGGGACAATTCATTCTTATTGCTTTATGGAAGTTCTCACCTCAAGCTGTTATTATCTGTATGTCCTTTCCACTACAAAGTATACAACTTGAATGGGAATTGGATTTTCTGTGCCTGTATCCCTGGTACCTAGCATAGGACCTAGCATACAATGGGTATTCAACATAATGCTAAATGACTTTTCTTTTCGAAAGCAACTCCTTTCATTTGTACCACGCCTTGCCTCCCCTTGATTATCTATCCTCCATCACTATCTAACCTCTGCTTCTATTTCTTTTAACATTATTTCTACCCTTCTAGTTTCTTCTCAGTCTATAAAAGTATTTTCAAGTCTTTCCTAATCCTCAGAAAAGCAAAAATCCTTTTCCTTAAAGCCGCCTTCTGCTGTTACTAGCAACGTCTGGAGAAAGCAGCAAACTCTTGTTTTGTCTACTTCAGCACCTCCCTTTCACTCTAACTCATGGAAGTCTGGCTTCTACCTTTACCACTTAACTAAGCTGCTATTCAAAGAATATCAGTAACTTCTTAAGAACTAAGCATATAAAAATGTGATTACCTTGATCTATTCAATTTTTAGCAATGGGAACTATATCTGAATAAAAAACAATAAAACAGAAATATACCTCTATGTTAGTTGCATTCAGCTTCTCCTCCATTACTTGTTTGAGGATGATGAGTGAAGATTTGATGGCTTCTTTCAGTGTCATAGACTTGAAACAAAGAAGGGAAAGATAGCTATTATACATAATCCCTCTTCCCTTCAAAGATTTCCCCTATATATCCCTGCAGAAATGATTCAGCAAATATTATTAAACCAAATATCTTAATAAGTATAGTGCATTACAAGTATCTCCAGAATTCAAGTAAATGGTAAATAAGTAGAATACATTCATTCAGAAGAAAAAAAAAGTCTTATTTTGAACCAGAACGAAGACACCAACTTTCAAATGGTAAGTGATCTCTGAAGAAGGGGAGAAGGCTATATTCTCTAGTTACCTTCTTTTAACTTAGAAGCAAGACAATATTGGTGATATCAATGAATAATTATTACCAATCAATCTACAAAGGTGGCCCAATGGCTTAGAAAATCTTTTTCACCCTATTGTGTTCCTCATTTCTTCCACACATAAAATCAGTCCTCTAGGGGTTGATGTGAGCAGATGTCTCTATACGAACCAGCTGAATGATGAATACGGCAGTCTTTAACCACAAGAAGTGATCCAAAACCAAGTCTTCCCATCCCACAAAGATAAAAATTCCCAAACACCTACTTGCTTCAAGAGCCAACGAGTAAGTATAAATCCTTACTGTTAAGTAGAGCTATGAAGATGAAGGATAAATAAATTGTGGCACATCTATACCATGGCATACCACTCAGCAATAAACTACTGATATGTGCAAACACATGGATGGATCTCAAAAATGGTATGTTAAACAAAAAAAAGCAGACAAAAATACAAACTGTATGATTTCATTTATAAAAGGTACAAGGACAGACAAAACTAATCTATCATGGTAACCCTGGTTGTAAGGAAAGATGAGGGATGGACTGGAGCATTTTGGGGTGACAAACGTGTTCTCTATCTTATGTTAGGTAGTGGTTACAAGGCTGTTATACAATCGTCGAAACTCATAGAACCAAATTCTTAAGGTATATACATTTTACTGTAGGTAAGTCACATCTTTATTTAAAATAATAACAAAATAAAACGTGTGAGAATGCTTAATTACCTTGTGGTAAACTTCTTGCAAGGAGCTCTGGGCACCCTCTGAAGCAGAGCCAATTGCTCGAGCATCACACTGTACAAAGGTCCCAGATGGATCCATATGAAACCTGCAAAAACCCCCAAAAGAGGATTAAAATGAATATAAATTCTTGATTCTTGGACTGCAGCCAGGAAACCACCAAAATACTGAGGCACAGATTGCAAAGATGTCCTATGCCTGGAGAAATGAGATCTTTTAAAAAGTGTTTAAGAAAACTAATAGCTTTCTCAGAGATTTAGAAGGGTAGTATATTATATATGCATATGGCACTTGTGTATGACTAAGCAATATTTGAGAATAGAGGTCAAATTCACATTCCAAAGCAAAGCTCTAAAACACATCCTGACTACAGTGACAAAGTTACTTCTAATCCTTTCCAGAATTAGGACTGATTCCAATAGGGGAGTTCTTCAGAGAATCCCCAAATCTGTCTTTGTATAAACAGCACAGAATCACTTAACTTCATAGTTAGAAGACCTTTGCTTTTCACAGCTCTACAATAATCTTCCCAGTTGATTTAAACTACCAGTCCCCATCCCAAATTAATAATTCTCCCTAAAAGGAGGCAGGAAAAAATGGCAAAATGGTTCTTACAGCTGGGGTCCTTTCTCGTCAACTCCTCCAAATAACAGTGCTACTCCAAACGGACGAGACTAGAACCAAAAAACAAGAGGTATTAAGATAAATAAATGGCTATGAAGCAGAGGGACGAGAGGGGCTGGGAAAGATATGTTCAGAGGACAGATTCCCATTTCCCATAGAACCGCAAGAAAACGTGACGCAAGCATCACACCCACCATGGCACCCGGGTCTGCATCTTCTTCTCCGAACTGCAGAGCAAGATTGGACACAGCCTGGGTCACACTCTCCACTGTCATTGTCTCATTGTATGTGAACCAGTGGTTCTAGAAAAAGAGCAAAGCATGGTCTGCCTTTCAAATACGAAGGGCATGAAAGCAGCCCGCCATCGCACCGCACACGGTCCCCTTCGAACTGTGCTTGGAAACTGAGGCTCAAGTTCCAGTGTGTTTCCCTTAACACTAAACTCGAACACCTGGGACCACGTGAGAGGAAGAGAAACAGCTCTCATATTGAAAGGACTGTCAGCAATGACGGACGAGATTATTTCCTCGAAAAACAGTGAACCCCTCACAGCACCAAGGCTGGTCTTTTTAAGAAGAGACTGCCAAGAGCTGGGTGCTACTTTCCCTCAAAGACCTTATCATTCTGTTGGTGTTTAAATTAAATGACATTCTTACATAAGTTCTGACAGCAAACTTGCAAATAAGTACAAAATTTTTTACCCATCATTTATTTTTTTCTTACTCATCTACTCTCCAGGCAGTAGGTGCTCAGTTAAAAAAATATCACTATTGCTGGCCAGTATTGTCACCTGGTACATATCATTATTCACCACGGGAGAGCTGTTATTTGCAAGCCCAGCAGCAAAGGCGGCTGGAGGGAGAATGTCCTTTAGCTGTGTTTACCTCCTGCTAAGGTGCTTCTACAGAAAGTCAATTAGGGAACAGAGTGCCGTACACCGCTTGCTTTACATAACGCAAATCCAAAAGAAGCAAGAGACTGTGAGCACTATTTGCCAGGGCTTCCTTAAAGCTGCAATGGTTGATGGCGGGACCTCAAGCCTCATAAAGTTATAACTAGGAATTCTACCCAAATCACTCCAAAGAGCTACATCTGATATTAACACAGAGTCCTGCAATGCAGCCCAGGCAGCTATTATATCACTATCAACTCAAGCATCATGGCAAAAATGAGAGGTGATGCTGATTTTACCTGTGTCTCCACTCTGGCTTTATCAATTAAAGTCTTAGCGTCAGCAATTAGCCCACTCATGGCACAACCTGCAATGTAAAAGCAACAGTGACCCAGTGGCCAAATCCTTGTAAATCTTTCATCCACTCAGGAAATACAGAAATTCTGGAGTGGAATAATGGCAGCCATTCGGGAATCCCAAAGCAATATAACCGAGAGATTAGACGGAAATCATCTGCACTGAACACAAAGTACAATTATATCATAAACAAATAAAAAAACCATCCGCCATGGCACAGAAGTCCAGCTAGTAAGATAGAAGGCAGAGAAGAACAGCTCATGAAACATGAATTTCCACACATTATATTCTCAAGCATTCCTTCAGCACTCTGTAGATCATGATACACCTTTGAATAAGCAAACACCAACATCCCGACAAGAGAAATAAGGAAAACTATAACCATGTCACTAACAGCTATGATGGAAGAACCTAGAACAAAATCGAAACACTTTTTATCTCCCCGACCAAATAGAAACCAACTAATTAAATTAGAAGGAAAGTTTGCCTGATGGTCCAAGATGCTAGGGTTATGGCTGTTACTTTATATGCCATGACTCAAATCTAAATCTCTAGCTTGGGTCATGTTCCCATGTTTCAGACCTATAAGGTTCCAGATTCCTTTAATATATCTACTTGGGTATACCACAGACTCAAATCAAGTTATTTTCCTTCTAGACTCCATATTCCTTGGTCTCCACAAGCAATCAAATCCTAAATTCTATCTATCTCTATCTGATTAACCTGTCTGGCCTCTGTCTGGCCTCTGTCTGGCCTCTGTCTGTCCTTGCCTCTCCGTTCTAGCCCTGGCCTTGGCTAAAACCCTCATTAACTCTTCGGATTTTTAAAAACTTCTTACCTGGCCTCGCTGCCTCTAGTCTCAGGCCGCTTCACTCTACCTTCAACACTGTTACCAAAATGGACTTTCTAAAATCATAACCTGATCATATTACCTCAATGTTTAAAACCCTTTCCACGAATACAAGCGGCTCAGGTTTCAGCTCTTCGGCATGGTAAAAAGGACTATCTGATTCCAGACCCATTTCTTGCTACAGTCCATCTCCCAGCCACACCAAGATACTTGTGCCAGTATTTCATATTTCACACCACCAAGGCTTTGCTCATTTCTCTTCTCTCTGACCAGAATGCTCTCCCCTGCTACAGCCAGACACTTGCTCTTTGGTAAACATTTCCTTCCTTTTAGAATTCAACTCAGCTCTGCATCACTTTTATGAAATCCATTTCTGAAAGCCCTACCACCACTGGCCCCTGACAAAGTTAATTATGTCCTCCTTAGTACACCTACTGAGCACATACTCCAGCCTTTCTTAATACCTACATCACTTAGTTGCATTTGCTTATTTACACATCCACCTTCATGATCAGACAGTATGCTCCTAGAAGACAAAGGCTATGTCTCATTCCTCCTTGTATCCCTGGTGACTACCATCATGTCTAGCACATAGCAGGCTCTCAATTTCTTGAATGAAGTGACACTGACCTACCTCTAAAAGACAGGTAATTTGAGATAAAGCAGATACAACGTTCTAATCTTAAATCCCAATTTCTATACCTATGAAAGAGTTCCCAGAGTTACCACAGAACTTGGTAGCAATTAATTATTTTACCAATGTTTCATTAATTAGATGACTAAGTAGGTTAAAAAAAATTTAGATAGCCAACTAATATACCATGCTATACATAAGTAGTAGAACTACTTACTAAATGGTACCAGAAGCTAAGGCAGGGAATATAACAGATGAAAAAAAGAGAAATAGGGGGAGACAGGGAGTAAAAAGATGCATCTGAAAGCAGAGGCAGAGGACTGATCTGGTCAAAGTCTATCATTCTTCTGCTCTCTGCAGCTGGTCACTCTGAAGGTCTTCAATTCTCTGCATCATCAGAACCCTGTGCTCCTGGTGGCCTCCTACCAGAGCTAATGTTATGCATCCGTGAAGACCCAGCCATCATAAGGAACTGGCCAATGATTCAACCTTTATTTATTTCAACAACCATCACATTTGCCAAGTCTAACTTTGAGGGAGAAAGGGCCTTCTGGGTTTGAATGAGTCCTACAACTGCTTCCTACTCCTATATTATGCACACTGGCCTACTGCTAGGAAATCGACAGCTAACAAGGGGATAAGAAATTCACATAATTCACATAATGAAACATCAAAGACGACAAACCCAGGCCAAACTCTACAGAGCAGCTTTTCCCCACTCCTTACCTATGTGAGCATCAATCTCTACAATTTTCTCAATGCTGCTGGGCTCCATGAGTGGGGAGGTAATTCTCTTCTCCACAGCTAAGCACACACCCTCTGATGTCTGGATTCCAATAGCTGTAGAACCAAGCTAAAGAGAAAAATGTTGTGGTTATCATGTACAGGTCAAAAGAACAGTCACAATACTCACTAGGACTCTCTGTAGATCTTCACAAGACCAACACCTCATTCGGCCATAGCTAGTACCCAGAGAAAGAATGAGAAGCACCCTAATAAGGTACTGTTCTTTTCAATGGAAAGGGCACTGATTTACAGAATTTTGAGCTTCGGAAAGGGAAGTTCAATAAGGTCTTGAAAATATCTGGAAAATGATCATCTCTAATGCCAATATTTTGGACAGAGGCAGATTCTAAAGTTCTAAAACATAGTGGGCAAGGAAGTAATAAAACTCTTTTTTCTGGACCTGGTTTCTTTTCACCTCTGCTATCTTAATCTGTTCCAAAAGGTGATATTCTTCAATCTTTATGTCCACCAGGAAATAAATTTACTTTAAAAAAGTGGGGACCAGGGTAGGTGGTGGAAGGGGGACAAGGGAGGTGGGGACAAACACACCACCTACATAAAAATATTAACTTAATTTTTCGAGGTCACTAGCAGCCCACAATATAGCTTAATTTTATATCTCCATCTCAATGCCACCATCCCCGTCACCTACCCCTCTATGTCTCAGTTTCCTTATCTACAAAATGCGAATAATAATACCTACATCGAGAAGGATAAATACAATACATAAAATGCTTTCAATGGCGCTTAGCACATAATAAATGACTGACCAATGTTAGTTATTCTTATCATATGCCCAGATTACTTCGATAGGCTCCTAACTTAAATCTCCTCACGTTTAATTTTTCACCCAATGTATCTTTCATGTTATGGCCTGACCGATCCAATTAAATTCTATTTTCATCATATTTCTTCATTCTGGAAAAACTAGTATCTTCCTATACTGCCTATAACATAAAATCTAAATAAGATTCCAGAGCCCTCAAAAACCTAATCATACTTTTCTCTTCTAACTTATTACTGATTATTCTCCAACAAAATCCCTCATGTATAGCCCAACCCATTTTCTCAAGCCGTATCACCCGCTACCCTTGCATCTCTGCTCACGCTGTCTTCCCTCCGCCTAGCTGAATCCACCCATCATTCACAAAGCCTTTCAAGCCTGTATGTGCTCACTCCTCTCAATTACCATCATCTTTAGTTGGTTCTACAAAGCAATGACTGCCAGTGTGAGCATCAGACTCCTAGAGCCTGTTATCGCAAAGGGTTCCAAAGAATTCCATGAATTATTATGCAAATACATTTGACACACAAAATAGCCTGCATGAGACAAGCTATTTTATAAAACCTATCTCAAAATCAAGATAATTTTATTTCGTACACTTACATTTACCCCCAGATATTTCAATATTACAATTCTGCCTTAACTCCAGCCCTCTTCCCTTGGTGGGAGCTGGGAGGGGAAGAAAGAGAGAGGGAACATATGAACTGACTCTGTAGTATTTCTTTAATATAACTCACTAGCACAGCAATCAATGTCCAGATGTTCAGTGTAATACAGTAATTTGGACACTGTCACAGATTTCCACTCCTTCCCCCAAGAATCCTACTCTAAAGGCATTTTTTCTTGCACCTCTGCCGGCTATATCTTACCCACTCCACCCGTTATGGTACCTCTACACGATAATTTCTACAGCCATTTTTAGTCATATCTCCAGCTCCTTTCACACTACTAAATCCTTACAATTATCAAACTGCTTTCTCATTGGCTAATCATAAGTTGCCAAGGCAACAATCAGGCTGTTCAAAGGCCAAAGAGCCTGAATTTTCACAAGGGGTAAGTCGCCTCCACTAAGGGACATATCACTATTGCTATCCCAGCCCAACCAACAGCTACAGATTAGATACCATCTCATTATCATGAAGCAATCTGGAAATTACTAGCAGTAAGGGGCTAAAGGAGACCCTCCCAAAATGAGGATTGCTCTTGGCTTGCAGAACTGTTGTCTTAGCTGAGGCTCAATATAAATGTCACAGCTTGGAATTGTGATAGTCTCGTACTTCATAGTAATGTATGGTTTCAATACAGAGCAAAGATGCTCAAAAGAAGAAATAGGCACTTGTAGCTGACCCATCGTTTTCTGGCCCACTATCTATCACAATGCTTCCACCTTCATGTGTATGTCTTCAACTACTAGACTCTCTTCCCCTTTTCCCGATTCTCATACAACCATTTCCACCAATACACTTCTGGAAGAGGTAGCTTAGAAAGAAATACAATAGCTCGTCTCAATTATGTGTGAAACTATGTCATGGAAGAGGTTTAATATCCTGTGTGGTTCAAGGATAAAACTAGGACCACCTGAAGGAAATTCAGGAAGTTAATTCTGATTCAATACAAGCATAAATTTCTAAACCATTATGAACTGCTTTCAAAGAGAATGAGCTATCTAGTGAGAAATACTGTCACTAGATATTTGTAAAGGCTGTGAGAATGGAGAGGTGACTAAACAGAGTGAAGAGCTGGACTAGATCTGTGATTCTCAACCCTTGCTAGATAGTAGAATCACTAGGGAGTCCTTAAAAATACTGATCCTGGAATCTAGATTATCAAAACCTAACAACAAATATAGGTCCTACATAATAACAACTTTAGCTTACTTTCTAACCGATTTTTGAATACTGGTTTGAACTATTCAATTTTGTTACTAGATTACAGAACACATCTCTCTTATCAGTCCCGAAAGGTCTAGTACAAGTTTACAATTTTACCAACGAGAATGCAGGTGATACGTTAAATGATGTGTAAAAATCTCCCAGGTGTTAATTCTGGGCTTCTACATCTTTTCTTTATAGCCAAGATTATAAACACAAACATGTCCCTCCAATCAACTGAGAAAAGGCTCCTTACATAATTATGAAAAGTTATATATTCAAAAAATTTTAAAATAGATCTTAGGAATGGGATTGAAATTGTTACTAAAATGGTTAATAGTGGTTGGTTAAAAAGAGATAAAGAACATTTCTAAAGGAATAGCTAAAACAGATTTACTCTAAATGGTCTTCCAGCAAAGCATTAGGTTGCCGTGAAATTTAAAAATCATGCCACTTGATACTGTACCTTGATAGCCTCGATGGCATATTTCCACTTGAAATAATCTTCCTTCAGGAGAAAAAGTATTCACACCCCTATAATTAAAAAAAAAATAGTGTTAAAAACTGTCAGAAAAAATAAGCACAGAGACAGTACACTAAGCTTCTCGACATCTAGCTCAGAAGGCTACAAGATGTGCATGTTGTCATTATTCTCCTTTGCCCACAACAATCTGTAGTTATTTTCTTGCACATCAACAGCTTCTCAATATACAGAACACTTCTACCCCACTCAGAGTCTTCAAACTGATCAAATGAGTGCAGGTGACTTTCTGCCTCAATCCTGAATCAATCTGGAATTCCTTTGATAAATTCATGCCCCAAAACGATCAGGCAATTCCCAAGAAAATGGGCATTTATCCTTATCCTCTTCCCATTATGTGCATTTGATGTTAATATGTTACTTTTTAGTAAAAGTCAGTCACAGGTACATTTCTCTATTTATTTGTATGAATTAATGTTAACGACAGACTGAGATCTG
The DNA here is from genome assembly GCA_003508835.1 of Eonycteris spelaea. Lineage (NCBI taxonomy): Eukaryota > Metazoa > Chordata > Mammalia > Chiroptera > Pteropodidae > Eonycteris > Eonycteris spelaea. The sequence goes on from PUFA01000065.1 coordinate 3,589,901, forward strand.
TGGGTTCCTAAAGCCTAACCCAGTTCATTCACTGAATATATATTTATACCAATTCCATGACTGACTGCTTTTGTCTCTAAAACACTCCTCACCTTTCCTTGCTCCAGTTTGCTGGAAATCTCTAGGGAGAAGACGCATCGATTATGGTCTTAGCTATAAAACCTTTCAGCACACATTGGACACTTAAAAAAATATCTGAGCAAATGAATGAAAATAGTTATGATCCTTGGTTTACAGAGTCTGAGATTTTTAAACATGTAACATGATGTAGTATAGAAATGGGTGTTTTCAAATTTATTTTATCGAAAACTTTTTCAAAAAAAAATTTATATATATCCCCAAAATATAAACCGATAATACAAGTTGACATTTACTACATATCTACTATATGCCTGGCACTGTTATAAACCTTTAAATGATTTGACTCACTTAATCTTTAACACAATTCTACGAAGTAGTCTAACATAAACACTATTTTACAGATGAGAAAGTTGAGGCACAGAGGTTTAAGTAATTTGCCCAAAGTCGCTCAGCATCTAAGAGGCAGAGCTGGAATTAGAATTTAGGCAATATGACCACAGTGACCAAGTTTTCAACTATTCCACTAAACTGCCTCTGGGACTCTGGATTCTATTCTGGAAGGCAGGAGAATCCCACCATCCCAGCCTCCCTTTTACCCCAGAGCTAATATCCCTAAGATCATTTAAAAAGTTTAAGACTGTAAGAACACATTTTTTAAAATGAGAGAAACGTCCGAGGACAGAGGAGCTGGGATTAAGTTCTAGGTCTGTTACTTACTAGCTTTAATTCCCTCAAATGGAAAAAAAAAAAAAAAAAACCCTATCCTGCCTCTGTCACAAGTCAATTACTACTATTGCATGGAGTATGAAAGAACTTTGTAAAGTGTAATGTACTATGAATGTAGCATTTTTACCCTAATTCCAGAACTTCATTCTAGTGAGGTATTACTCCATCCTCCATAATATGGGGCACTATTCTTGACCCTCTTCTCAAACTTTACTGTTTCCATGGGTTATTTCATTTATGCCAAGTACAAAAATCCGACTTCCAAATCTCTATTACCGGTCTGACCTCTTCCCTTCTTAATCTAAATGCCTCCTGAGCATTTCCACTTGGATATCCCATTAGCACTGAACACTCAACATTTTCTAGTTTGAAGTATCTTTAATTCAGCCATCTGTACAAAATCAGCCCCATCTCCTGTTATTCTTACTTCATTTTTATTTTTAAAACACCTCCAATCTCCCAGTTCTCCAAGCTAGAAAACTGTAAATGATCGGACTCATTTCTCCCTCTTTCCCATATCAACCATATGCCAAGTCATATCAATTTCTCCTCCACAGTAACTCGACGCTCTCTACCTTCCATTCTCAATGCCCTCGTTACCTTTCACCTAACCACTGTAATATCCTTCTGCTATTTACTCATTCTGTCCCTTAATCCAGCCAATTAATATCTATAAAACCAATTATGATCACATAACTTCTTTAAATGAATTAAGCACAGAGTTACCTACAGAGTAAGACCCACATGTCTTAACCTAACATTAAAAACCATTTGATATCTAGCACCATCCTGGTTTTCCATATCTCCCACTATTCTCAAACACGTATTATATGTGCCAAACAGACTGGAATTTCCCAAACATGCACAGTTTAGGAAACATTCACTTTCCCACTACCCTCTGTTCATCCTATATTTCTCTGTCTCAAGAGAGTTGACTCTCGCTACCCATATTTATTCAAATCTTGCTTTCTCAAGATTCAGTTTAAATATCAGCTCCTTTGTGAGTTTTCCATGATCCCGTTATTGAATGTAATTTCTCTCATCAAAATCGCTATACTGTTGACTTGAATTTCTCTGACATGAATACATTTCAGATTCATACTGTAGTTCTTTAAAAGACAGTCTCCCATGAAAGCAAGGATCTTGATTTTGTTCACTGCTGTATGACTAGCAACTAGAACAGTGCCTTGAACACAGGATTCAAGTACATTAGCTAGTTTCTGAATAAAAAATAGTGGTATTTTAGGCATTCTTGGGAAGATACAAAAATGAACAGCACAAAGTGGCAATAAAGATGTTAAGTAAATTATCACAAAACCTTAATAAAGGCTTTCTGATAAGGATACCAACTTCCGTCACAAACACCCTAACTCAAAAGTTTATCATCACTCAAAGATGATTTCTTCAATGCTCTGGAAGCTAAATATTGAGTAACAGTTATTTCATAGGACAGTAAGAAAAAATGTCAGTTTTTAAAACTTCACATACATCTTCTATGTATGCAAAAGGATAAAAAAAGTGGTAGTTCCAGATGATAAAAACTTTTGACAGTGTCAAAGTATACTTGACAAGAAATCAGCTTCTCAAGCCACCTAGTACAAAGAAAAACATCTGCTTTCCTGGCTTAAAAGAAGAAAAAAAAAAGCTATGTGAAAACTGATTAAAACAGAAACTGAAAGTAAAAATGTCTACAGTATAAATATGTATAATTTAATATTACTTAACATTTCTAAGACCTAAAAGGTTTTTTTTAAGTAAATACAACAATCTCACAACTTTGATTTCAAAAACATCTGGCCTTCAACACACACTTAAAATAACTTGTTTAAAACGCTTTAAAACGTCAAAAAAGCGTAGCTGTAGTGGAATCAGCACGATCAGAAAAACTTTTGCAAACCACTCTAAATGCCAGCTCCTATAAAATCAGACTCCAGGTCCTGTATCTGGGCAGAGTTGAGACTGTCTTCGCGATTTTGCAGAAACTATACATCCTACATGCCCTACTACATCTCAATCAAAGAAAAGGCTGCTCTATTCTCATTACTAAGAAATGGGAAACGAGACTGTTCTCCTAGAAGGAAGAAGTTGAAATATCAAACCCATTAAATACATTCTAGTGCTTTTTCTTCCAGGTAGCACGAAAAGATGACACGGAAAGGGGGTAACCCTTGGCCTTCTCTGGGTTAAAGGTCAGAGTCCTGGCCCCTCAACTTTCTTCCCCAAGCACAAAGCAAAGCTTCTCGCTTCCGCACCGAGTTAGGACCCAGCAGTGACTCAGCGGTAGGACAAGTGAGGCCGATCGGCGCAAGTCTAGCTTAGGGAATCACAGTGGGCGGCTCGGAGCGCAAGATATCCCCAGGCTGGACCAGACTTGGGTGCCAGGGGAGCCCCCATGACACGGCAGAACCCAGGCCGAGGCTGGGCCCTTGGCCTGCCTGCCCACCCATAACCTCAACCCCATTCCCACCCTCCGCTGTACACACCTGTCGTACTCAGACCGGGTGAGGAACATGGCGAGGGCTGGAAAAGGCGACAGCGGCTACGCGGGGATTTTGAGAGCCAACACGAGTGTACCGCCACTCTATGCACCCACACCGCCGCAGGACCGAGACCCCGCTGCCAACTGCGCGTGCGCCTATGACCCCTTCAGCCCGCCCTCGTGCCTGCCTCCTATTGGTTGGTCGTAGTTCTGGCCAAGTTGATTGGGCCAAAGTGCTCCCCCGCCCGGCTTCGGTTGGTCTAGTAGTGTGGGCGGGACAAAGGTCGTCCTTCCGCTTTCAATCGCAGGTGGTTGCTACGGGCGCTGGGGACTGAAGGTACGCGGTGAGAGTTCTTTTAGAGAAGGTGTGAACCTGGACCAAGATTGGCAACTGGGAAACTATGCGGAGAAAGGGCGATCTGAGCCCTACTTGATAGGTCCCTCGCCGGATCCCGTAATCCCCGCACGTTGGCTCCATTTCTCCACGCTCTCCAGCCGCCCCGCCTTTCGCGGGATTCCCCGGCCTTTCGGTCCTGGTGCGGGCTTCTGCGAGGTGCTGTGAGGAGTGCTCCAGGGCCGGACGTGGGCGGTGCGAGCGAGTCCATTCGCTTCAGCCCTCCCTGCCATTGTCGTTCAGGAGAGTTGGTGGGTTTTAACCTGTCGGAAAGTCCTCAAGTTTCCGCAAGGTAACTTTACCCGCATTTCCTTTTATTCCCTCACCCCCACCTCTACTCCAGGGCAGATTTTATACCTAGTGACCCAGAGCTCTAGATTCGGAATTCAGGTTGTCCACTGCCTTTTCTGTTATTCATGAAGAATTAGCTGAAGTTGCCGCCTTTTTTTTTTTTTTTTAATGCTTGTTTCCCTTCCCTAAGGGTAGAGGAACTTCACATCCTCGTTGAAAGACTGTAAATGAATTATTTGTTCAGGAAAGATAACCGGTTAAGTCATTTAATGGGCAGTATGTGAATGAAAGGAAAATGCCAAGGTTTCCTTTTCAGTTAATATACCAGTGGTCAAGTCCTTAACCTCTCCAGGCCTGTATCTCTCAAGTAAAGTTTATACCTGGCCCTAGATTAGGATTATAAATGACCAAGGCATTTCAGAAAAAGGTAGGGGACATGTAGAAATATGCCTTTTGGGTATCGATATGTTTTTCCCATCATTTATTCCCTGCCTTTATGAATTCATCAGGAATTTCATCTTGTCCTTAGCCAATCAGATGTTTAATACTAATAAAACTGAGGAGAAATTCCAAGTAGCAGTTCTCAGGGATCTGTTAGATTTCTGAGGGTATCCTTTAGGTTTCTGGTTAGCTAATGTGACCTTTCTATTAACAATGTTCGTTAAATTCACTATGCTTGCTCCTTCAAAGTTCTTTTGAAATTAATATCTAGTAACTACATATACACCTAATATTTCCTGAACACCCAGGAATACAGGGTGCTCTGCGGCCCCTACTACTATCTGATAAGGGAGTGAATGTCTCACAAAATTACTTGAATGTGGAGTCTCCTCTTGGTAAATGTGTTTGTGCCCTGTATATAAATTAAGGAGGTGAAGGTGCAGGTAGCTGATTGTGGGTAAGAAGGGACATTTTGTTTTCTCAGAAAGTGGATCGTTATGGCATAAAAATCCAGCACCTACTATAGTCCTTTTTTTTTGCCCATAATCAATTCAATTAAATAAGTGACTTTTATTAAAAGTTGAACCACGTGTCCCTCTGGGAAAAATAATAAAGGAGCCATAGAAGAAAGAAAGGAAAAGATACAGTAATATATGAGAGCATGAGCTAGATTCGGGAACTAAGAAAGGTATATAAACATCTTGGAGAACTAGGCACCTGGTCCTGGAGCAAAATAAACTGTGGCAGAATAGTCAGGGTGGACTGGAGACGCTACCTAGATAAAGAAGCCGGTAAAAACTGATCCCCAAACCGAATTCTGTATTATGTACCTGTAATCGCCTAACTTGTATTTCCGACTGTATGTAAACTAGAAATTATTATTTTTTAAAAAGACACCTGAAAGTGTGTATAGCTCTCCTGACAACTTAAAGAAAGATACAGAAGAAAAGGATTGGGAACTGTTTCCAAGGCTACATACAACCTTATAAGGAAGTACCTGGTGCTTTGGGTGGTGGCAGCAAAAGCAGGGAACTGACGTCTGGGCAGTGGCCATGATGCTAAAGACACCACCTTAAAAAAGTAATTCCGAAAGCCTCATAATAGCACTTTTAAAGAAATAAAATGAAAGATGAGATATTTTAAAAAGTAATTGAGTATAAACAAGAATGAAATTCTGATACATTCTACAACTTGGATGAAGCTTGGGACATTATGCTAAGTGAAACAAGCCAGACACTAAAGGACAAATATTGTACGTACTTATGTGAGGTGCCTAGAACAGTCAGACTCTTAGAGACAAAATGTAGAATAACAGTTACCTGGGGCAGGGAAAGGGGGGCGGTTGGGGAATTATTATTTAAATGGTACAAAAATCGCAGTATGAGATGATGAAAAACCTATCTGAAGATGGACTGTGGTGATAGTTGCATAATTATGTGAATGTACTTAATGCCTGTGAAATACTACTTAAAAATGGTAAAAAAAAAAAAAAAGTAAAATTTCTGTTAAGTGTATTTTACCGCAATAAAAATAATTTTTTTTAAAGGAAAGTAATTGAAATGTGAGTTCTTTGAGAACAGTTCTGTGTCTTATTTAACCTGGACATGTAATAGATGCTCTACGAAATATTTGCTGAGTAAATAGACAAGTATGTATTTGATTGCTATTAAACGTACTAGCCACATAGAGATTAATATATGTGTCACTCAGAGAGTTAGAGTAAGTAGAAAATTCAGTATATCAAATTGCCACTCTTAAAATTTAATTTAAAACTAGTATTTCTTTTTATTTCCTTGTATGTTTTTTAAGTAGAAGTTTGTTAGTCACAACCTTTTCAGTGAAATACTGAGAGATGAGAGAATTGTTTCTTAAGAAATGTAGATCATTTGGATATTAATGAAAATTCTGTATTCACCCACAGAATGAAAGCTTCAGATGTTTTGGTACTTTTTTGCACATTTTTGCCAAAAAAAAAAAAGGGGGGGGAAGCAATCCCCTAATTGAACAGTGCCATAATTATTTTAGAGATAAAACACAGAGGTCTGATGTTACAATAAAACATGCTATTTTCCCATCTATAGCTTAGAAGCCTTAAAATTCCACTGAAAGTAAATAGTTTGGTAAAAATAGCCCAATAATTATTGGAAATACTCAGATTTGTTGGTAAATCATATATGGTCACTTTGTATCAGATATTCCTGGGCAAATGGCAGAAGATATGTAGCAAATTTTGTAAGTGATTGCACATCAGTCTAATATAGGTCCCTTTGCTTTTCCTAAATATTGTGCCCCCCAAATCCAACTCTTCATTTATCTTAGCAGCTACAATTTGTCATTTACGTAAAAAGACATTTTAGATTTGGCCACTTTGCCTTGTATGTGATTTTTTTTTTTTTTTACTTCAGTCATTTTGTAAGAATATTTAAAAATAAGCAAAGATTTTTTAGCCAAGGCTATTGGGAGGTTTAACAAGCTTTGATTCTTGCAAGTCCCTCAAAATAATAATTGGCCAGTCCTGGCCAATGACAGAGCGTGGTCAGAGTGCTAATGCAGCTTCTTTGCTACAATATTTGGAACTCCTCTCACGGGCAGCTTTGGCTTGAGAACTACTCATGAGCTTAGCTAAAAGGTTCTTAGACCTGTGCTATAGTCTGAGATGCTGTCTACTCAGTCCTTTCTTTTCCCTCTTTATAGGCGTCAGACCTGTGTCGCAGTTTGCAGACTCTCCCACCTTCTCCTGTTTCCTTCCCTTTTATCTTGCACAGCTATTTCCCCTAATGAATCTTTTGCATTTTGTTCTGGGCTGAATCGTCCCTCCCCAAAATTTATATGTTAAAGTCTTAAACCCCCAACACCTCAGAATGTGACTGTATTTGGAGATAAGTCCTTTAAGGAGGCGATTAAGTTAAAAATGAAGCTACTAGCGCGAACCCCAACCCAATCTGACTGGTGTCTTTAAGAAATTTAGACACAGATACCAGGGGCATGTGTGCACAGAGGAAGGGCCGTGTGAGGACACAGCGAGAAAGTGGCTATGTACAAGCCACGGAAAGAGGCCTCAGAAGAAACCACGCCTGATGATACCTTGATCTTGGACTTCTAGCTCCCAAACTATGAGAAGTCAATTTCTGTACAGAGCTTATGGCAAGTGCCAGTAGAAAAATCACAGTGCAGTCCCTGGGACTCTGGAGCAAGGCCAGGCCATCTGCAACAGAGAATGATATACATTTTCAGAATCGACTACTAGAGTGATAGTGGACCTTGGTGAAGATAGAACACTTAACCCTAAGGTGCCAAGTAACCATGTGTCTAGAACTGCCTGTTATGGACTGGGTTCTACTGATCCAAATAGAACCAGCAGCATCTATTGTAAGATGGAAATGTTACATCATGGATGGAGCTCGAGTACATTGTGGCACTGATAAGTCGTGTGATCAGGTAGCCCAGATGCCCATGTCACCTGCCACAGCTGGACTAATATAATCAGCTGAAGGAGGAGGGGTGAAACCTGAGTGTGGTTTATGGATATGTCAGCTCGATATATGGGTGCAGGGCAAAATTAGATGGTAGCTGCATTATAGTCACATTCTTGAGAGGCTTTGAAAACAAAATCTTCCCAATGGGCGAAGTTGGAACCATTGTTTCTGTTCATTTGCTTTGTATAAGGAGAAGCAAACTGAAGTAAGAATGTATATAGATTCTTCTGCATGTGTCAATGGCCTGGTCTTTTGTAGAGGACCTGGAAAGAAAAGGACTGGAAGATCAACGACAAGGAAGTCTGGAGTAGGATCTTGTGGAATAATATAAGGAGTGGGCATGAAGCATGAAGATTTTTGTATCACCTCTCGTGTCCAGGGAAGAGACACTAAACAAGTAGACAGAATGACTTATCCAGTTGTCATTAGCAGCTTGAAATCATCAGCCACCTTGGACCAGCACAATGAGCACTGTTCGGGTTGTATTATATCCCCCACAAAGTCTATTGAAATCCTAACCCCCTAATACCTCCAATTGTGACCTTATTTGGAAATAGGATTGTTGCAAATGTAATTATGTTGACATCACTGGAGTAGGGTGGGCCCCTATGTCAATGTGACTAGTGTCGTTATAAGCAGACACCAAGTGAAGAGAGAGATACACAAAGATAATGCCATGTAAAGATAAAAACAGATCAGGTTGATGTAGCAGAAGCCAAGGAATGCCAGATTGCCAGCAAACCACCAGAAGCTGGAGAAGCATGGAACAGATTTTCCTTCACAGCCCTCAGAAGTAACCAAACCTGCTGACGCCTTGATCTTAAACTCATGGCCTCCAGAACTGTGAGACAATATCTGTTATTTAAATCACCAGATCTGTGGTTCTTTATTAAGGCAGTCCTAAGAAACTGATACAGGCACATAAAGTGGCCACAGTGGCAGAGATGGAGACTATGTATGGGCCCAAAAGCATGGACTCCAGCATTCCAAGGCTGATCTGGCTACTGATGCCTAAATGTCCAACCTGTCAGCAAGAGACCAGTGCGGATCCCCCAGTGTGGCACTATTACTCAAAGAGAACAACTCTCTACTTGGTGACAAGTTGACTACATTGGGTCCCTTTTTTCCTGGAGGGGCCAGTGGTTCATTCTCACAGTGATAGATAGCTATTCTGGGTATGGGTTTTCCTTTCCACACACAGATCCTCAGCCAGAGTTACCGTACAGGGGTTTATGGAATGCCTGATGCACAGGCATAAGGATCCTGTGAAACATAGCGTTCGACCAGAGCACCTGCTTCATGGTAAAAGAGGTGTAGGAGTGGACACATGACCGTGCAATCCACTGGCCATACCACACCATCCAAAAGAACTGACCCCAAAGAGAGCTAGAATGACTTTCTAAAGGCACAGGTGAAGTGCCAGTCAGAAGCAACACTCGAAAGTTGGATGCCATCATTCAGGATGGGTTGTACACATTAAATCAGAAGTATGACCCCAACAGGAAAAATACATGTGTCCACTTACCAAGGAGTGGAGGCAGGAATAGCGCCACTTACCTTTGCTGCCAATGACCCACTAGAGGATTTTGTGCTTTCCATACCACAAATCTGGGCGGACGTACTGGTCCCCAAAGAGGTTGCACTCCTGTTAAGGGACACAGCAAGGGTCCTATTGTACTACAAGCTGTGACTGCTGCTGGGTCCTTTGGACTCATTCCAGGAGCATCTCCTGATACTCTCTTGCCCCATTGTAACTGTGAATACATGAAGCAACTCTGGCCTGAGAAAGGTATGGTTATCAGGAGCTCAGACCCCTTAGGAATTAAGGTTTGGATCATACCACCACTTAAGCCAACAAGAACTGCTAAAATGATAACTGAGGATGTGGGGAATTTAGATTGGATACAGGGAAAAGGAGAGAATGCCCATGTTGGGGCCTCCAAACCAATGGCTGTGTTCATTTAATTAACCTTCTTCTTCTAAGTTTCCCTTCAGGAAGAAAAGCCCATGGGAGCCATGGAAGAGCACCTCCAAACCTGCATCAAGAAGTAGGTCTGTGGGGCCAAGGTATGAACGAACTGTGGTGGTTCGGAAAATGGGCCACTGGATTTCCTGCTGTGCAGAACATAGTTAATCGATGACCCCAGCTACTGACCTGGACCTACCACTGTGTTCACAACTGAGCCACACTTCCCATAATCTATTCCTCGCTGATGACTGAGTATGGCACAGTAATAACACAGGCTCATTTCTTTGAGATTTGGGACTCCTTGGGCCACTCTGACTAGAGAACTACCTATTGGATCAGAGCTCAGAGGGAAATTTAGAGAAAGGATCAGGAATTTATGTGAAGTAAAATTAAAGATAACACCAGAAATCAATGAAATAGCAGATATACAACAAAATTGGCAGAGCTGAGACTTATTTATCTTTGAAAAGACTTAAAAAATTAACTCCTGGAAAGACTAATGAAGAAAAAATGTAAGAAAACACATTATCAATATCAGTAATAAAAAGGGGACATCACTACAGGTCCTATAGGCATTAAAAACATGAGGATATTATAAACAGTTTTATACCAATGAATTTGATAATTCAGATGAAATGGAAAATTTTGTCAAAAGAAAACTTACTAAGACAAACATAATAACTAGAAATTTCTATATATTTTAAAGGAATTAAATTTATAATCTAAAACCTTTCTAAAAAGATAACTCCAGATGGCTTCACTGGTGAATTCTTTCCAACATGTATATTTTAGAAAGGATGAAAGGCGTATTCACACTTTCCAACGCTTATATATTGCACACCTATTTGTGCATTCTCCCGGCTCCACATATCATTTATTGAGTACCTACTAAGCATTATGTTGAGAGTTGTAGATAAAAAGCTAAATAGTTTTTGGCAGAGGGAGCGTTCAGGTTGATGGAAGAAGCAGACATAAAATGTAAATACAGTGAAATACTGCTAATAAAGATTTATATCAAGTACTGTGAGAGATGGGTATGAATCCAGGGAAGGGAAGGCTTTCCAAGATGAGAAGTGAAGCCATGTACCATGTGCTCTGGGCATAAAAATAACTGGAAAATAGAGGACATTCCTTCTCAGTCTTCCTTACTGATCTTCTCTTATTTCCTTAAAATTTTTGATGCCTCAGGGTTCTCTCCTTGCCTTCTATTTTTCACTCTCCCCAAACAATTTCATCCGTCCCCACATTTGTCCTTTTCATATATAAGTTACTCATTCCAAAATCTGTATGTCCAGCCCCTACCTCTCCCTTGAGCTCCATGCCCAAATAATCAAATAACAAGAGAACACACAACAGTGGGAGAACTAGAGGAAACATCTCTAACATAACTGGAGCTCGAGATCAGTCACGTGGCCGATGATCTAATTAATCGTGCCTATGTAATGAAATCCCAATAAAATCTCCAGTCGCTGAGACTCAGAGGAGTCCCTGGTTGGTGAACACAGGTGTGTTGGGAAGGTGAAACATCCTGACTGCATTGGGAGAAGGCATGGAATCTGTGTTGGTCTTCCCAGACCTCACCCTTGGTGTCTCTTCTTTTGGCTGGCTCTGATTCGTATCCTTTAAATGAAACTGTAATGGCAAATATAGCACTTCTTTAGTTCTGTCGGTCATTCTTGTGAATTACTGAACCTTAGGAAGTCATGGGAATCCCAGATTTTCTCCAGGTAATCAGAAGTGTGGGTGGCCTTAGAACCCCCAAAGTGTGGCTGGTGCCTAAAGTAAGGGCAGTCTTGCTAAGGACTCTGCCCTTAAACTTGTGGAGTCTGATACTAATTCTAGGTGGTTAGCATCATAACTGTATTGCCAGTTGGGTTTGGTGTCAGAATAACAGGTTAACAGAGAATCCTACTCAAACTGCCTTTATTTGTGCACATTACTGAAAAGTCCCGAAGTACGTGGCTTCATGCCTGGCTTGATCCAGCAACTCAGATAATGGGACCAGGACCTGGTTTTTCTTTCAGTTTTTCTCAAGACTGGCTTCATTCTCAAATTCTCCCATTGTGGTGGTGCAGAATGGTTCCTGAGGCTACGTGTTTGTGGATTTATATCCAATTGAGGGGCAAGAGAAGATGGGGGATGTAGAGATAGAGATAAATAGTTTTATTCCTTCAAATAGATGTCCAAAAATTGAGCACAATTGGTCTGAGTTGCGTCATGTGCCCATCCTTGAATGGATTACCATGACCAGGAAGGAGTATTGCCGTTAGTCAATCAGAGCCTATTCCTAAAACCAGAGGTAGGATTTATCTTACCCAAACCATTTGGCCATGAATGGCTTGCTTTGTGCAAAATCTGTGTACTGTTGTTGGAAAAATGGGGAAATGAATACAGTGGAAACAATCATTAATGAGTGTTCATTTGGTGTTTATTGAATTGACTCCTCATTTTGAAAATTAGCTGCATTCTGGAAAGCAATCCCAGATTTCTTTAGTTCTTAACTTCTACACCTAAGAGTTGCTCTATCTGTATTCCAGGTGGCCTAGGTATCCTGTGATGCTTTCTTCGCCACCTAATGATTTGCTGGTGCCATTCCAAAAGAGAAATACAAGTTGTCAGATTGTGGTACAGCTCATCTTCTCCAGAGATCATTTATGTGACAATTACTCAGAGAATAAAGCCCTAAGAAATGCCCACACTTGAAGAGCTGACAGGGGAAAATGGTTCTGCAAAAGAATGCCTCTATGCCCTCAGCTCTGCAAAACCACTTGGAACCACCAAAATAGATGCTACAGAGTTTACATACTGGAATTCATGGGCTTTATTTATGGTAAACATTCTTAGATCTTCTCTTAGAGCCAATCTGCCATGATTCTAGGTGCAATTTAAACAGGTTCAGTTATCTGATGTAGTGAACATCTGTTGTTCATTATTCTTTCTCTTTTAGGCAAAAACACCCTGATCTTCCTTTGGGGAAACTAGTTCTCTCTCTAAATTTTGTGGGTTTGGTAGGACTGATACTACCTGCAAAGTCCAGGATGGGCACATGACCAAGATCAGACCAGTCCCTTGACTATCATTTGGGCCCCTGGATCTGGGCATGACTAAAATTCTTGGACTTTTCAGCTGCAGGAGATGACAAATTACTTGTTTTGCTTAAGTGTGTTTGAGTTGGGTATCTGTACCAAGAGTCTTAACCAGTTCATCTAGTTTTCTGGTCAAGCAAATTAGAAACAACAGTAGAAGAGAGTGTTTGCTTGGAGACATGTGAATTCGCAGTTTCCTGATTTTTTTAATATTATAAATTCTGAACACGTAATGAAATAAAATCCAGTACTTTGGCACTTGGTGCTGATACCAAAGGAAGGCAAAGGAAAACCATAAAATCTCTCTCTCATTAAAGAAAAATAACCCCACAGTTTGGGACCCTAATCATGAACGTATACTTACAATACAGGACAATCTTTGATAGTCCTGATGGCATTCCCTATTTTTATAACTGTCCTCAATGGTCTTTCACATTTTAAATCATCTTTGATTCCTCTCTCAGTACAAAGTTATTATATTAATAAATTATACTATATAAATTATATTATAAATGTTTCCATTTTAATTTACTGCAAAACCAAAATACTTTTCACATGTTCAGAATTTATAAAGTTTTTTAAAAATTAATGAAACTAAGTATTATTTAACACATTTTAAAACAAAAATTATAATACATGACAAATGGCCTTCTGGCTCTGCAGCTTTCTGTGATTTCACTGGTCTCCTCACTCCCACTCCCACACATGTACACACTTGCACATATATCATCTCTGACAAAGCTGGTCTGGAAGAACTTTTAAGACTTTTCCTGGACATGGTTCTGTAGTGTAGCAGTTAGCACATCTGCTTTACATGCAGAAGGTCCTGGGTTCACACCCCAGTGGAGCCACAGTCCATGGTCTACGGCCATGACACCCTGAACAAGCCTAATGTCTTGATGTTGGAAGCTAAGCAGGGTTGGGCCTGATTAATACTTGAAGGGAGGGGAGACCACCTGGGAAGATCAGGTGCTGTGGGCATTAAAAAAAAAAAAATTAAAAATAAAAAGACTTTTCCTGCCCGGTTAAACTCCCCAGAGTTTCCAGGAATGCTGTCTCTGATAACAATGTTTATGTCTCTCCTATGACCCCAAGAGAGATGGCCCTCGCTGGATGTAACTCCTCCTCGTTTCCTATGGGAGATTTTCCTACTTTAGCCAAGTCCTCGCTCAGCATTTTTGCCGAGACAGTGTAGCGGAGGATTAAGGAGTTTGGAAGAGGTAGGGAGTTGTTGACACTGGGCAGTAAAAAGAGTTGGGACGGCTTGTGGTGGTAGTGATGAGGAAGGCGTTTGGACAGGTTCGAAGACAGCTAAGAAGAATAAATGCAGCTGCTGATCAATGTCTAAAAGAATAATATTACACCAATAAAAATACCTGAATTTCAGTGTTTAAAAATAGTACAGTATACCAGAACACTGGAATATAGGAAACAGTAATGTAATTATGACTTCCCTGACCTTCAGTCAGAGTAGCCTCTAAATCTTAATTTCAGAGACATGCCGTTTCACCTAGAGATTCTGCTTCCTGAAATATTCATGGCACAAACTTTGGAAGGCCCCGATTCTGTTTAAGAAGGAAAGCCATTGTGTTTATATCACTGATACACATGGCTGCCAGGGTCATATTTCTGAGATACAGTTCCAATCAAGTAGTCACTAATTATTGAACATTTGCTATGTACCAAGCACTAGGCTATATATACATTATCTTATTTAACCTTCACAAAAGCCCTTTGTAGTAAGTAAAAGCTTATAGAATCTCTCGAAGAGGAAACAAAGCTACTAGATGGCAGAACTAGGTTTAGAATTCAGATCTCTCTGACTCTGGACCTTGGGTCCTTTTACTGGAAGCCCAAGAAGTCTTTAGTGTCTCCCAAGATTATCTAAAACAAATGAACAAAAACTATTAGGACTGAAATTTGGCAAGCAGTCATGGATTTTAAAAAGTGCCGGGGGAGTGATGATACCTTGAATGTACAGTTGGTTTGATTACAATGTGATAACAATGAGTATAATGCTGCTTTTTAAGAAGCAGTAGCTCTCCAGAAATATAAGAGAAGGAAACATTTTCCAGCTCATTTTAGAAGGCTATATCATTACCTTGATAACAAAACCAAAGACAGTCCAAAAAAAGAAAACTACAGACCAAAAGCCTTCTTGAACATAGGTACAAAAGTCCTCAGGATATTAGAAAATTAAACTCAGAAATATATAATATATAAATATATATTATAGAATACAAAAAAGAAAAATGTTCAAAGAATAACCTTCAAGGCTGATTCAATATTCAATAATCAGTCAATAGACCCACAAAAATACAGGCAACTTAGCTTTGACAAAGGAGCAAAGGCAATTCAATGGAGAAAGGACAGGTCTTTCAACAAATGGTGCTTGAACAACTGGACTTCCACGTGCAAAAAAGTGAATCTAGACACAGACCTTATACTCCTCACAAGTAAGCTCTAACTGGATTATAGATCTAAATGTAAAATGAAAAGCTATAAAAGTCTTAGAAGATAACAGAGGAGAAAATGTAGATGACCTTGGGTTTGGTGATGACTTTTTCCCCTTCTTGGATTTTCACCAATGGGAATGACTTTAGATACAAAACCAAAGGTATGACCTATGAGAGAAAAAAATTGAAAAGCTGAACGTCTTTAAAATGAAAAACTTTTACTATGTGAAAAACATTGTCAAGAGGCTAAGATGATCCAAAAACTGAGAGAAAATATTTGCAAAATACATAAAGAACTCTGAGATCTCAACAATAAGAAAATGAACAATCCAATTTAAATGAGGAAAAGATCTGAACAGTCAAAGAAGACATATCGATGTCATATAAGTATATGAAAAGGTGCTCGATGTCATATGTCATTAGGGAATTGCAAATTAAAACAATAATAAGATACTATGACACACCTGTTCGAATGACTAAAGCCCAAAACTAACAACGTCAAATGTCGATGAGGATGTGGAGCAACAAGAAGTCTCATTCATTGCTGGTGGAATGCAAAATGGTACAACTTTGGAAGATGGTTTCACAGTTTCTTGCAAAACTAAACATACTTTTGCCACACAATTCAACAATCACACTCTGGTATTTACTCGAATAAGTTGAAAACTTATGTCTATACAAAAACTTGCACATAGATGTTTATGTCAGTTTTGTTCTAATTGCAAAAGCTTGGAAGCAACCGAGGCGTCCTTCGGCAGGTGATGGGTACGTAAACTGTGATGCATCCATACAATGGAACAACGGGATATAATTCAACAGTAAAAGAAATGAGCTATCAAGCCATGAAAAAAATAGAGAACCTAAAGGTATATTACTAAGTGAAAGAAACCAATTTGAAAAGGCAACATACTGAATGATTCTAATTATATGATATTCTGGATAGGCAAAACTATGGAGGCCGTAAGAAGACCAGTTACAAGAGAGTTGGGAGGAGTGAAGGATAAATAGGTAGAACACAGAAGATTATTAGGGCAGTGAAATTACTCTGTATGATACTACAAAGGTGGATACATGTCATTATACATTTGTCAAAGCCCATAGAATATATAACTCAAAGAATAAACCGTAATGTAAACTATGGTCTTTAGCAGACAAAAGATGTGTCAATGTTGTGTTACTGATTGCAACAGATAAATGTACTATACTGATTCATGATGTTCTTGATGGGAGAGGCTGTGTGGGAGGGGGTAGGGAATTGGGAATTCTCTGCATTTTCTGCCCAGTTTTGCTGTGAACCTATGGAACTGCTCTAGAAATTTAATATATATAAATTTAATCTACCATACTAATCGTTCAGAGAAGAAAATACTCATGATCATTATCAATTGATACAGAAAAAGCATTTGACAAAATTCAACATCCATTCATGATAAAAACTAGGAATACAGAGGAACTTCCTCAACTTGATAAGGAGAATCTTTTAAAAAGATTCCTACAGTTAATATGATGACACTAAATGATGAAATGCTGAACACTTTTCCCTGAGATTGAGAACAAAGCAGTCTACTCTCAGCATGCCTATCCAACATTGTCCTGGAAGTCTTAGCCAGTGCAGTAAGACATGTAAAATAAATAAAAGGCATACATGTTGTAAAGGAAGAAATAAAAATGTCCCAATTGCAGACAACATAATAGCCCATATAGAAAAGCCAAGAAATCTACAAAAAAACTCATGGAACGTAAGGTCACAGGATATAAGATCAACAGAAAAAAAAATCAATCATATTTCTATGTATTAACAACCATTAAATGGAGATTTAAATTTAAAATAATATCATTTATAATTGCTCCCCCAAAACTAAGTACTCAGGTATAAATCTACTAAAACATGTACATGAGGTATATGCTTAAAACCACAAATGCTGGTGAAAGAAATCAAAGAAGACCTAAATAAATGGAGAGGTACCTGTGTTCATGAATTAGAAAATGCAACTTAGTAATAGCTATTTTGCTTAAACTGATCTATAGATTTAATGCGATTCCAGTCAATATCTCAGCAGAATTTTTTGTAGACATAGACAAGCTGATCCTAAAATTTATTCGAAAGACAAAGGAACTGGAATAGCTAAAACAATTTTGGAGACAGAAGTTGGAAGATTATATTACCCTATTTTAAGATTTACAGTATCCAACACAGTGTGGTATTGGCAAAAGTCCAGACCCATAAATTAAATAGTCCAGAAATAGACGCACAAATATGGCCAATTGATTTTTTTTACAAAAGTGAAAAAGCAATTAAATGGGGAGAAAATAGTCTTTTCAAAAACTGGTGTTAGAACAATTGGACATCTATATATCAAAAAGAAAAAAGAAAAAGAACCTTGACCTAAATCTCAACTTTGTACAAAAAACTTCAAAAATACCTAAATTTAAATCATAAATTTATAAAACATTTACGTGATCTATAACATAGGAGAAAATATTTGTGACCTAAAATTAGGAAAGTTATTAGATGTGATGCCAAAAGCGTGTTCCATTAAAAAAATAATTAGACTCCACCAAAATGTAAAACATTTGCTCAGCAAAAGACGTTATTAAAAGAATGAAAATGCAAACACAGATTGGAAGAAAATATTTGCAAATTACATATCCAGCAAAGGACTTGCATTCAGAATATATAAAGAATTCTCAGGACTCAAATGTAAGGAACAACCCGATTTAAAATATAGCCAAAAGACTCAAAGAGACTTCAGGGGAGAAGGTACACAGGTGACAAATAAGCACTTTGGGGAAATGCAAATTAAAACCACAATGAAATACCATACATACCTTTTAGAATGGCTTAAAAAAAAACTAATAATACCAAGTGCTGGAGAAGTTGCAAAACAATTGGAATACATTGTTGGTGAGAAAGAAAAATGGCACAGCCACTCTAGAAAACAGTTGGCTAGTTCCACATAAAGTTATATTTATTTATATAGAACCTAGAAATCCCATTTCTGTGTATATACCCTAGGAATAAACACATTTACTCAAAAACTGTACCAGAATGTTTATAGCAGCTTTATTCATAATTGAAAAAAGGTGGGGAACAACCTAAATATATTTTGGTATGTAAACCGTGAACGGTAATATGATAGAATACTACTCAACAACAAAAAAGAACAAACTACTGCAATGATATGGATGAATCTCGAAATCATTATGCTGAGCGAAAGAAAACCAGACACAGAAGAGTACATTCTGCATAATTCCATTTATTTGAAATTCTAGAGAAAGCAAAAGTAATTATAGTGTCAGAGAGTACATCAGTGTTTGTCTGGGGATCGGCAGGTGGGAGCTCTTTGGAATGATGGAAAACTTCTGAATCTTGATCATGGTGGTGATTACATGCGCATATATTTATCAGAACTCAAAGTTGAAATGTTCACATCTTATTACCTAGCCAGCTCATTTTTAGGTATAAGCAATGTTTATCAAACCGTAGTAGAAACCATTATTAGTGAATCATTAAATCAATCCAGTGTGTCTGCTCAGAAGGGTATTTACTATGAAAATAATGAAGCTTAAGCTTCAAGCCCTGTCACTTGCAAAGCTTTTCCAAAACCTGGTTGCTAATTTCTTATTTATAATTTTGTATTCTTTTTCTAAAGGGCTCCAAAATTATATTAGGCCCCACAAGACCAGGATCTTCTTCTGGATAACTAGATTTTCTTTTTTAATGAAATGGAATAGAAAACAGAAGAGTATTTTGTAAAACTTTTGTTTCAGTTTATAAAACGGGTTATAAAAATGTATTTCTTACCAGGTTTGTGTTTAAGAAAATAAAAACAGAAAGAAATTTGGAAATTCAGTGCTGTGTAGCAACTTACACACATGCACACAAGGAGATGTGTACACATTCAATGCAGACTGTGTGTAAGATTAAATACTTGGAAATAACTTAAGTGTCCATCAATATGAGAATTAGTGATACACTGCGGTCTATGTGTGTTGTGGAATTCTGTGTAGCTAAAATGAACTAAAGGTACATATATCAGTCTAGATGACTCGTGAACACATAACTAAAAAAGCAAGTTAAAGAAGGATATTTGGATAAAGTTTAAAACAATTTGAAAAAAAACAACTGTGGTGAATGTCTATGTACCATTTCTAGATAGAGTTTCATAGAGAGTAAAAGTATTAAAGTATGCATGAGGCTTGCAAAAAAATTCAGGAGAGGATATTGGTTACTTGTGGGGAGGATGAAGGAAGGAATGATATGAAGGTACAAACAGGGCTTCGATTTTACATTTTTGTTTTGTTTTGAAAGAATGGATTTGGGACAAGGCAGTGTTAACAAACATGGTTGGTGGATATGTGGACCTTTGCTGTATTCTGATTCTTTTCTGATTGTGTTGTATTCTCTATGCATACTGTAGTAGACACGTAAGAAATATTATTTCAAATTTGTGTTGTGTGGGCATTTACATGCATCACACCACTTAACCCTCATAATGACCTTATGCAGTAAGTAGGACAGAAATTATTATCCCTATTCCATAGAAAGGAATCTAAGACTGCAAACCAATTTATTAAGAACTGGATTTGAGGACTCAGTTGCTCCTTATATAGCCTAGATTTGCCATGGAATCTGCTAGAGAAGTTTCCTTCACGTCCAGGAGGCCAGATCCCAGCCTCTCCCTCCTACCTCAGCCTTGGGAAAAGGCACTTACTCAATGGGGGAATGAATTGATTAATAATAACTAAATGCTTGTTCAAAAACAGTCATTCTGAAGCACCAGAGAGGACCTCCAGGAATAACGTTGCAAGGAGGTGAATTTGCGGGGTACTCGGGTTCTCTCCTCCTGGACCGCCCACTGGCTCACTCCATGACCTTGACAAATCACTTAACCTTTCACTATTTACATTTACCGTCTGATAACCTGAAAGTGTAAGATTTATGACTGCTCACTCGGGCTCCTGCCGAATACTTTTTGAAAGTCAGGAATTGATTTAAGATCGATCGATCACAATGCAACAAAGTCAACTTTTCAACACAAATTTCATTCTCAGAGCCCCCAATTTCTCAGACTATTTTCACTCATTTAAGTGGTAATGGCTGAAAATGGGAAAGTGAGTTTATATTTTTAAAAGATTAATATCTTATATTATCACATAAGAATGCCTTTTGTTGTTTAAAAATTAAAGCGCGCCTAACTAGACAAAAAAAGTGAGCAACAGATGTTCTATTGCCCCTTTCGTCGGTATCGGCTTTCAAAGCTTTTGGAAGCAAGAGGTTTGTTACCTGTAACGCGTAGAACTTTCAGTCCTGATAACACCTTATGAAAACCCTTTAGGTTCTGGGTACTGGGGTGTGGAAGAAGGGGAAACGGCTGCAAACCCAGGGAAATCGGGCAAGATAAGCTGGAACAGGTGCGTTCCAGAGCGTCAGGCTAGTTCTGACTCTGGCAGAGGGTTGGCGCGGCCGTGGTGCCTCCCTCGGGACGGGCCCTGGAGGCTTCTGGCAAAGAACTTGAGCCCCCTTGCGGCCGAGCTGCCCACAGAGGCCAGAGGTCCCTTTAAGGCGCCCAGCAGGCAGAGCAGGGGAGTAGGGGGCGGGAGGAGGGTTCCCGAGCGCTCGCCACGTGACTCGGCGGCCAAGTGCACTCGCGAGTTTGACAAGTTTGAATCGGACTCGGGGGCTTTCTGGAGCCGGAGGGGCAGCGCAGCGGCCGCGGCCTCGGCGAGCGCGGACAGCAGCGCCCCCGCGACTCGCCTCGCCAGCCTGGATCCCGGGCCGCCGCCGGCCGCCAGCGCTCCCCCACCGCTCGCGTCCCTCGCCGCGGGGCAGCAGCCCGCAGCCCCACCGCGCACCCCACAGCTTCCAGGCAAGGGAGTCGAGCGCCCGCGACGCCCTCCGGCCACGCTGCGCAAGCATGTCCTCGACCGAGAGCTCGAGTCGCCCCGCGGACAAGTCGCCGCGCCGGCAGGTACTCCCCGCGCGCCCCCGGGGCTCGCTCGCCGCCCCTTCTGCACCTTTGTTCCACCCCTCTCCCGGTGTGGGTGGGAGGAGGGGGCCGGCGCTTTCCCGGGGTTCCCCACCACCCTTATCCCCGGCGCTCTCTGTCTCAGCAGGTGGACCAACTCCTCGTGGGGCTGCGCTGGCGGCGGCTGGAGGAGCCGCTGGGCTTCATCAAAGTTCTCCAGTGGGTGAGTCGCTGCCCGGCCGCGGGCTATTTCGGGAGCCTGGGCTGTGACGCTGACCCGAAGCAATGTGGCCAGGGTGGGGGGCGGGAAGGTCTTGTGGCCGGCCGCTGCGGAAGGGTGGGGGCGGTGACAGGTGGGCGGGGGAGGGGCAGGCTGGGGTTCTTCTCCAGCCCTTGGTGGCAGGAGGGTGAGAAGCAAAGGCATGCGGAGTCCCGGATTCGGTCCTTCTATGTGCAAGGAGCCTTTGCCCAAGGCGCTCACATTTCACCCGGGCGAGAGGACCCGGGTGTAACCTTTCCAGAACTCTGATCCTGCACATACCGCTCCTCGCTCCTCGGTAGCGGGAGGAGGGAGGAGCACAGAAAAGGAAAAGAGGCAGGCGATGGAAACCGTCCTGCACCCAAACCCATCAGGGTTTGGCTGATCCTGGAGTTGGACTCAGGGGGCAGGGTCCCCGGCTGGTGGTTGACCTGTCGAGGTCACTAAGTAATCCAGGTTCCTGTCACTGAGTGTGGGAGTGGATGAATGAACGAATGGAGTTCATGGCTCTAGGTTTAAATAAAAGAAAAAAAAAAGAATAAAAATCATAGTGTGGCCAAAATGCGGCTTGTAGAAGATAGATGATCTGGCGGGGAAGCTGAGCTCTGGATTCCTCCAAACCCGGACCTGCCTTTTTCCGCCATGTGACCTTGGGCAAGTCACTTCTTCGGACCTCAATTCCCAACATTAGTCAAATGTTGATCACACCAACCCTAGAGTCCCCTTCTACGATAAATGGGTTGGCATGATCGAATATTGCCGTTCCTTAGACTTACCCTGTGACCTTGAAGCAATCACTTTCTCAGAGCCTTAGTTTCCCCTATAATGAGTCTAGAGGAAATATAGTGTCCTTGCTTCTCTGGTACTTTGAGACAGTGGTGTGCTCTTTGTCCTTCCCAGTGCCCAAGACCTCCTGGGCATAAGTGAGGAATGTGGACAGGTGCAGTCACTCTTTCAGATCATAAAGATAGATGGGAGCATTTAGTGTACTATCACAGAGAGATTTAAGGTAGACTATCCACGCACCACCAAGTGGTGTGTGAATAACTTATTAATGTGCTTTCAGCACAGAATTCAGCTAGGGAACACTGCTGTTAATACTGAGGAGGATTGAGTTCCTAAGGGCTTTTAACTCACTGGAGACAGGACTTAGCACCGTGTCACTGATTCCAAAATCATCATTTGGATGAAATCATCAAATCTGGAGTTCAGGAGCAATAGTGCATTTGAGGTTGTCTCTGGATATCTGAGACCCTGACTGGGGCTACGGGCCAGCCTGGGGACCTGCCAAGTGCAGACTCTGGGGCCTGGTGGGGACTTTCCACTCTCTCTTCTGCCTCAAGAGCAATTGGACCGACTGCTGACGGAGCTCTTTCACCTCCCCTCATTTTTCTGTTCTGACCCACCACTTGAGGACCGGAGAGGGCCATATAAGAATGATGTTAAGGCTCCACGTGACTGCATCCAGAACTAGGGAGCCATTATGAGTGATCTGGAGGAGCAGGCCTGAAATGTAAGAGTACAATTTTATCGTTAAACTAGACAAATGGATCTAAGGGAAATTTGAGAAAGACTGTCAAGGGACAGGGAAACAATGAGGTTATTAGACCATGGAATCATCCTCCATGGGGGGATTCTGAAAAGCTTCCCTCGCAACCTTTCTATCCTTCCCTCAACCCCTCCCCCCACCCTTGCCCCAATACCCACCGCATTTCTATAAAGGCTGCACAAAGCAGTGCCTAGGGAAATGATCCAGACTCCCCCCAGGCTCAGCGTTGATCCCTAAGAGTTAAGATCTATTTGATTTTTATGATCCTCAACTTCTTTGAGAGGCGATGTACCTTCCACTCACAATGCTAAGTCCAGGGGCTCAGGGCTGGACTCTGAGCTCAGCCTTCACCTGAAGGGCAACCTCCTCGGGAGACTTGATTTGCTTTTACCACCATCCTCACAGCCTGGATTCAGAGCATGAGTTTCACTTGCCTTGAGTCTCTGCAGAGGAGCTAACGTGAAAGTACACAGGGACCCGCACCAGAAATGACAGTGAAAATGTCATTTGGGACTTTCACTCATTTCCTGCTTGGAGGGATTAAATGTTCCTGAGTGGAAAAAGAAGGAAGGAGGAGGAGGAGGAGGAGGAGGAGGAGGAGGAAGAGGAGGAGGAAGAGAAGAAGAAGAAGAAGAAGAAGAAGAAGAAGAAGAAGAAGAAGAAGAAGAAGAAGAAGAAGAAGAAGAAGAAGAAGAAGAAGGAGAAGAAGAAGCAGCAGCAGCAGCAGCAGCAGCAGCAGCACAAATCTTGCAGTTATTGTAATGATAATTGAAAATTTTTGTTGTTGTTATTACCAAAAAGCAAAGCTTTTACAGCAATCCTAGTGGGAAGAAAGTAATGTTTTTATTCTTTTATCAGTCAGGAACTTGGCTTAGAGTATCTTTTTAAAATTCAAAAATTAATCATTCTCACCCCAATTCCAATTCTGGTCTCGCTAAGCCTGTACTAAGTTAATGAAGTAATATGAGCATAGACCAATTATTGGGAAACTAATTTAAAAAAAAAATAAAAAGGCAGACTTTGAGGTCAGATGGGCTTTGGTTTAAATCCAGTCTCCTCCGCTTTCTAGCCAGGGAACCTAAAGTAAGTGATGAAATTTTATGGGCCTCGATTTCTTATCTGTCAACAAGGGTAAGACCCATCTCATGGTCTCACTGAGCGGATTTCAGGAGGGAATATCTGCAAAGCATCTGAGCATTCAGGAAGATCGTGGTGAGCCTGGCAACCCAAGAGGTATTCCACAAGTGTAGTTCCCTTCCCTCCTATTCCCAAACCTCCCCTGACCTCTAACTTTCTCCCTTATGCAGACTGTCAGCTAGGCATATCCTTTGGTGGGATTATTCAAATGTCACTGCCAAACCCTCACTTTGAGGGTAAAGTACAAAAGAATCTCCTGGATTACTCAGTCGTTGTTCCCTTAAGAAATCATATTATTGTCTATGGCCATGCCACCCTGAACATGCCTGATCTTGTCTGATCTCAGAAGCTAAGCAGGGGCAGGCCTGGTTGGGAGACCACCTAAGAATACTGGGTGCTATAGGCTAAAAAAGAAAAGAAAATAAAGAAATCATGTTATTATTAACTGGGTGTGCCCTGGATCAATAATACACCTCTGATGTGCTGAAGTCACTTATTGGCTCTGGGGTCTCTGTACTGAAAATCAGCCATTTCAAATCAGTAAGTGTAGGGAATGTGAAAATACACTGCCAGAGTCCACACATCAATGAGGTGGTTGTGGGAGTAGGATTTGGCGGACAACTTATCTCTTGCGTACCCTGTATTGACTGGGGTGTTAAGTGTTCTCAGGACAGACACAGGATTATCCCCAACGAGCAAGTCAGCACTCAAGTGGAGCCTCATCCTTAAACCGCCAAGGCAATCCTGATACCTTACAAAAGAGATGCAGAGGCAGGAGGAGGTGGAGGTGGCGGGAGGCGTGTGACCATTGCTGTCCCCAGCAGTGCAGGTTCAGGAGGAGGAGGGCTGGTCGACACCAGAACTCCAGAGGTCCCTCCTTGTCTCAGGGACTCCTTCTCCTGGGTTCCTGTTCGTTATAAGCAGTTTGTTCAACTCAGAGCCTTGTGCTTGGTAACAGGGTGGTTCCAGTTCTTTCCCCGCTCTTCCCTGTGGCCCAGTCTCCTGGCACAGTTAGAGAAGAAAGCAAATTGGGTGCAGAAAGATAAGGAGGGTTGGGAGAGGGTGTCTCTCTCTGCGCCCGCATCCCTGGTGCAGAACCACTCCCTCTCCCCTTACAGTCCTCCTGCACATAGTTCTTTTTTCAACCTTAATAACTCTATGATGCAAGGTGTTTGTTTTTGGGTTTTTTGTTTGTTTGTTTTTGTAGTTATTGTTATTTATTTGAACATGCCGCTCTCCTTTTTGGGTGTAAACTCTTGAGAGCAGGCACTGGGTCTTATTCATCTTCATGTCTCCAGCACCTGACACGAAGTAGATGCTCAATTCATGTTTATTAATGAATGAATGTAACAGAAAGAACACTGGACAGGGAATTAGGATATGTAAATTCTTAGCCTGGCTCTCACATTGGCTAAATGTGACCTTGGGAAAGTCACTTAATCTTTTGAGACTTCAGTTTGCACCTCTGTAAAATGAGACCGTGGTGCTTGATAATCTCTAAGATCCTTTTTGATCTGTGATCTGTGAATCCATACGATTCTTTTCAGATTCTACCTTCATCCACTTATATAGCAAACTTTCTGCTGTCTAGCACCATCTGACTGTGTGATATTCAGACTTAATCATATATTCTGGTTAATAAAGAGGTATATAAGGTATTTAGAGATTCTTGACTTTCAAGGAAGAGTAGAAGGGAATACAATTAATACTAAAGTTATTATGAGTATATTTTGCCTATGAAGGAATCATAAAGCAGAATTCAGGATTGCAAGAATCTTAAGGTATCATCTAGATACAGCAGAACTTGTAATGATAATGGGAGAGTTCTATACCAGGTTGTCCAGTATGGCACCTGTTGTCACAAGTGGCTGTTGAGAACTTGAAATGTGGCTAATGTAATCGAGCAACTGAATTTTAAAATTTACTTAATTTTAATTAATGTAAATTTAAATAGGCACACTTGGCTAGTGGCTACTGTTGTGGATAGAGCAGCTCTAGAATATAAGCTCCACAAGGACAGAAGCTTTTTTTCTGTTTTGTTTACTGCTAAGTGATAGTGCCTAGATCAGTGTGCCTAGAACATAATAGGAGTGCAGTGAATGTCATCTTCCTAAAGATGTTCGGGAGTGCCTGCCCAGAGAGTGCTGGGGAAGAGAAGGCTCCATGACTGAGCGTTCACTGCCCCACGTTAGGAAAACCTACGTTCTTAGGGAACCTGCATGGAGCCATTCGCTGACTAACTGCCAACGGGTAAAAATACATCCAACTGTGCTGCTCTTCCTAGAATGTGACACCCTAGTTGTGTCCAGTTGGAAACCAGAAGCTAAGGGGAATAGGCAAACTTCTAAGGGGAATCAGAGAATCATAGAGCTAACAAGAGATTAGAGAATTCCCCTGAGGAAGTAGAGAAGTTGCTCTGTGACACCAGTGTTGCAACTCGGAGTACGATGCAGAGGCTTTGGGTGACTTCTCTCCAGCTCTGTCAGAAAGATGAATCACCAGGGACTTACAGCAGCCTCCCAAATTACGTCAGATGAAGAAGTTATACTGTCTCCTTTTTTGAATGTTTTTAGACATGGATACAATTCTTATTCGTCTGAACTAAACCCACTGGAAAGAGAGTGATGCTCATTATGACCATCGCGGGGGAGGGGGCGGTGGCTCCCACATGGAGGAGATGTGCTTGGCCGGATGATGCAAGGCGGGCCTGTGGCGCTGGACGCCATGCAGGGGCACAGCGCAGCTGCTGGCAGGTCCAGCCAAGAGCACACTGAGAGCATTACCCTCAGAAAGTGAGAGAACTGCAGAGTTGGCAAAGGCCTCCGGATTGCCTATTCTAAAACCCTCATTTTACAGATGAGGAAATAGACTCAGAGAGCAGAGTGACGTGTTAGAGGCCACCTAGCTAACTTGTGACAGGGCCAGGACTGGAACCCAGATTCCCAGACTCCTAATCCAGGTATCTTTTCACTCCATGCCACTATCAAGCATTAGCCAAATAACGTGCACACAACTCTGTTCTAAACTCTGGATGCGGGACTTGGGTATAGATTAACCGTCTTCTAGGTGCTTAATGTCTGAGACACCAAGTCACAGAAAAACATACTGAAAATGAACAAATAGCAGAATAAGCTCCCTCCTTAGTCAGAATGATTACGTCATGTACAAGCCAAGGAAATGGGGCCTGAAGAGATGATGTGGGAGGACAAGAGATTCCAATTTCTCACCTCCTTTTCTAATCCAAGTGTGTTTCTCCAGAAAGAAATTTGGAAATCATAGGATGAGGGAATTTCATTTCACTCAAGACAGGAAGTTTAGTAAAACGAGAGGAAACCCGTTTCAGGGACCCGAAATGCCTTTCAGTTCTTAACCCTGAGAAATGGCAGTGTCAGCAAATGACAAAGGGAGATGCCACTGGGGAAACAGCAGAGGCTGATAAAACAAGTGGAGGATGCTTTCCTCTGGGCTCGAGCCAGGATTCTCAGGGGACCCAGCCGGCACTGATGCTGCAGGAGAAGGTGCCTTCGGGGGAAGAGGGGTTAGGCTGGCAGTTCCATGGGCAGCAGCACGGCCCCCCTGCCCCCTTGGCCCCTCCAGATATACCTCCACGGAGGCAGGAAGCCAGTGGAAGCTGGCCGCAAGGCAATGACAAGGTTCGATGACAGCTTCAAAGGAGAAGGACAGAATTCCATGCGTGTTCAATCTAGGTTGGTGCAGGGGAATCTATTTCAGGGTACCTCTCCCTGGGGAGGAAATTCAAGTCCAGTTTTGAGCGAGAAGTTTCCAAAAGCCTAAATGGATTTTGGAAATGGATTTGTGCTGGTCATCACCTTAAAGAGGCTACCTGTGGTCTCCAATGTCACACCTGATGGGAGACCTGGAAACTGCCCATTTCCTCCCTCTTTATGTCCCTTCCAGACACCCCTCAAAGTCAGCCTTATTCGTTTGGTTATTTGGTCCAGCACCCTGCACAGTGGAAACAGCACCCTGCGGCTGGAAGACCAATGGAAGCCCTGAGTCCCTGCCATGAGGGACTTGATCATTCCCCATGTGCACCTGCCGAGAGCCAGAGGGTGGTTCTGAAGGGATGCTCCTTGGCCAGATGAGACCTTCTAACTCTCGAAAGGACTTTGCTCTCCCTCAGCTTTTTGCTGTTTTCGCCTTCGGGTGCTGCGGTTCCTACAGCGGGGAGACAGGAGCAACGGTCCGCTGCAACAACGAGCCCAAGGACGTGAGCGCCATCATTGTCTCATTCGGCTATCCCTTCAGGTGAGCCGAACTCCGCCCTGACCCCACACAGCCTCTCTCGCTGGATCTGGATCGGCAGGACCTGCTAGGTCTCTTTTTCCTCCGGGAGCCTGGACCTTTTGCGGCATGCCACTCCAGGGCATGATCCTTCTTGCCCTTTAGGAATTTCAGACAAACTGACCAGAGGAAAATATAAGGGAAACGCAGACAGGCCGTTGGTATGATAGTGTTCCAGTCCGTAGATATCCAATAGCAGGTAACAACAGCTCCTAAGAAAGAATCCACGCAGTTCGGGCTGGAGGCTTATGGGGGTCTGGGGAAGGTGGGGCGATCTCTCTGCCCCTCCCCCAGCAGCCTCCTCCCCGACTTGAAGTACTTGTTGTGAGTGCTTGTTATTACTTAGATCCTATAGTGTTGATGTGGGTGCTCACCTGGTACCACCAGAAGATGAGGAGGCTCACCTTGACCAGGAGGTAGAAGAGAATGTTTTTTTTTTCTGGGTATTTGGGAGCTTGGGGACAGGGGAGCCCGCGTGTTCAGAGGAGAATGGGGATAGGGCTCACTGTTTCAGAAATTTCTAGCAGCAGCAACCAAGTTAGATTAACTGTCTCTTGTATGCACTAGGAGTGTTTCTTTTCCTCTCTTGCTTTGTCCAATAGAGTCTCATGGGGGGGGCGGGGCTAAAGAAGGCCTGAGAATGGGTGATTCCAACCTTAACTTGGCCACTGTGGCCTGTGCTTTCTCCGGGGCAGAATGAAGCTGATCTCCCTGGTGGTTTGGCTACCAGAAATAGATGGACTATATATATTGTGGTTGTGACCTAAAGGGCCCTGGAGAAACTTGGAAATACACGGTCACCGTATGGGGCAGGGTGGGTGAGTGCAGGGTGGCGGCTGAATGGGAGGCAGGGTTTGACTGGAGTTAGGGGTGTTCCTGCCTCGACACAGTCCTCCCTGCATGGCCCATTCCGGGCTCTGTGAGAGTTGGAGGCTGAGAGCCGAGAGCCGGCCCAGACCACCCCCGGGGCAGGGAGGGGCCCCACCCCCACGAGGAGGGGACTGCCCCGAGCTCAGGGCTGCCTCCCTTGCCACCGGCAGGTTGAACCGGGTCCAGTATGAGATGCCCCTCTGTGACGATGAGTCCACCTCCAAGACCATGGACCTCGTGGGGACTTCTCCGCCCCCGCCGAGTTCTTCGTGACCCTGGGCATATTCTCCTTCTTCTACACCATGGCCGCGCTCGTCTTCTACCTGCGATTCCACAGCCTCTACACGGAGAACAGGCGCTTCCCGCTGGTGGTGAGCGGCAGGCGCCAGGATGGGGTGGAGAAACTGGGGAGAGGCTGAGGTCAGAGCTGGAGGCGGGAACAAACACGGTGGCTTTCCCGGGTCTCCAACCCCCATATGTGGAACGTCCTGAATCTCGCTCACAGCTCTTTGCTGTGCGTCCCCTCGGGTGCTGTGGCTCCCACAGTTCCTTGGGCCAGTAGAAGGCCCAGGTCTCAGGACTCGGCCCCTACCAACCTCCCACTGCTCTCTCTGCTCACGGAAGGCACGGTAGCATCAAGAATCGGGCTCAGGAGTCACACTGCTTGGGTTCAAAGCTTGTGTCCCTCACTAGCTGTGTGCCCTTGGAAAAGCTACTTATTGTGTAGGGTCCTTTGAGCAGTGGGGATCAAAGGAAAGACGGGAGTGTCTAATCACTATGTTGTATACCTGGAATGAATATAATATATATGTCAACTGTAATTGAAAAATAAATTTTAAAAAAAAATCAAAAAACTGTTAAAAAAATTTTTAAAGGAAAGGCTGGGAAGGAAGATTGGGGAGTTTAGGCCATTTGGGTGTTGGGGGTGACACTGACCAGCAGATGAGGTCAAGTAACAAGTACGCTGTTACTTGACCTCCGTTCTGGGGGCATGGGCAGGGGGAGCACTGGTGGCAGGGTTCCTTTGATAGCGGTGTAAAGATTCTTCAGGAAGATGGGATCTCTAAGGCTCTAAGGGTTAGGTAGAATGGGAACAGGTGGCTGTCCTGGCACCCCAGGACCTGAGTGCGTTATGGCAAGAAGTGGGGAATCATGGGGTGTGACTGTATTTCCTGTCCCTCTGCTCCTCCCAGGACTTCTGTGTGACTGTCTCCTTCACCTTCTTCTGGCTGGTAGCTGCAGCTGCCTGGGGCAAGGGCCTGACCGACGTCAAGGGGGCCACACAGCCATCCAGCCTGACTGCAGCCATGTCCGTGTGCCACGGAGACGAAGCAGTGTGCAGTGCCGGGGCCACACCCTCAATGGGACTGGCCAACCTCTCTGTGGTGAGACCTGTGGCCACCAAAGGGGCCTGGGGGGAGCAGCGCTGTCCCAGCTGCCCAGGCTTGTCCCAGCAGCAAGTTCTGAGCACAGAGGAGGTGTCCCTGCTGGTACCCCCTGTGCCTGAAACCAGTGCCCCTGTGCCTAGCGTTGGGTGCTGGCCCCTAGCCGACCCTGCAAAGGCATTTTGGAATGCGGGCGACTGAGAGCCCCTCAGCCTCCTGTCCCTTCCTCCTTCTGCACACTCCTTCCTGTTCCTTTTCTCCCACCTCCAGGCATGCCGTCTGCGACTGCCTCCCACCCCTCCTGCCTCTTTACAATATGTGTGTGTGAAGGAGGAGCACAGGGCTCAAAGTTGAGAGCAGACCCAAAGTGAGTGAGGAGGGCTCATTGTCACTCAGGCCTCCAGACCGGAAAAGGGCTTTGACAATGGTGGGTCCAGCCGCTATGCTCGTTTTTGGCCATCCCATTGTCGGACCACTGAAATATCAGTTGGTAGATAGCTGAGGTCTCAAATGCCCCCTGTCATCCCAGCCACCTCAGGCCTGCCCTGAAAATGACCTGAACCTCCCGAAGGCCCCCCGCAAATGAAAGGTTTAATGGCTGGCACACCAGGGAGCCTTCTAGAACTTGCCGGACCCTCCTGATAGGTTTTACCCCTCCCCCCCAACATCTTGTAAAAATTTACACATGTTCAGCAGAGTTGAAAGAATTTACAGTAAACACCCATGTACTCATCAGCTAGACTACCCATAAACATTTTACTAGATTTGCCTTATCACATATCACATATCTATCTGCCTCTCTTCATCTATCAATCCATCTTATTTTTAATGCATTTCAAAGTTAATTGCAGACATCAGTACACTTCCCCCTAAATACTTCCTGCTGATAGGTTTTAAACTATTTTGACTAGCTATTTGAATATAGCCCTGGCTGGGTCCCTGACGGTCCCTGACGGGGTCCCTGGCCCTAGGGAAAAGGAGCACCTTGGACAGCTCTGGCCACACCCACCCTGCAGAAGGCTCTGGGAACAGGCCCCTCGTGTGCTGTGTGAAGGCTACTAGAGCCCTTGCTCCAAGCATGGAGCTCCAAGCATGCTTTGCAGGATGCTCCACTCCAGGGGCCAGATTCTCCAGCTACCAAGTTTGGGTGCATGCTATACATAGAGTTAGACACTTTCTCCAGAGAACCCCTTAGTGGATGGGGACCTTGAACTCTGCCTCAATATCCAGTTCTCTGTCTTTTAGTCTTTGTAGCCACCTGTGTTTCTGGGCAGCACCCCCCCCCCACTCACCTACAGTTTCTCCCCTCCTGCCTCCCCCACAGGTACTCCCTGCCCTGTTCCCATGACGCCCCCTTACC
The DNA here is from genome assembly GCA_003508835.1 of Eonycteris spelaea. Taxonomy (NCBI): domain Eukaryota; kingdom Metazoa; phylum Chordata; class Mammalia; order Chiroptera; family Pteropodidae; genus Eonycteris; species Eonycteris spelaea. The sequence continues at coordinate 3,622,134 of PUFA01000065.1, forward strand.
CTTCTCACAAACTCTCCTGATGTCTTTACAGCTCTCTCGGCTTTATCAACTTCTTCCTGTGGGCTGGGAACTGTTGGTTTGTGTTCAAGGAGACCCCATGGCATGGGCAGGGGCAGGGCCAGGACCAAGGCCAGGGCCCCAGCCAGGAGAGCACAGCTGAGCAGGGAGCCGTGGAGAAGCAGTAAGCAGCCCCAGCCTGGCTACTCCCGAACAGAACAGCACCTTTACAACCATCTCCGGCTTCCAGGACCTCCCCTTCTTCCTCCTCCAACTTCCCTCCCCATCATCCTGGGGTTTAAGCTTTGAGACATCGATGGATGGGCAGGCATCAGCTGTCGGAAACCCAGGCAGACCTCCCAGTGGCTTCATATCCCTCCTCTTGCTGGAGTCCCGGATGGCAGGATCTCAGTGCTTCTGGTCTACTGCCTGGACCCAGGCATCTTACTTGGTTGTATGGACCCTCACAGCCTCTGCTGCAGGTGAGGGTTGGGTGCAGAAGACCAGAGCCCCGGGACTGGTTCCTAGCAGCCACTTCTATCATTCTGTCCAGCTTCAATAAAAGTTGGGGGTAGGGAAAATTGGCTGGCAACCTTCTCCCTGGTCCCTTGCAGCTAGGGCCCACCAGTGGTTTAGTGACCCCTCTTCAGTGACTGCCATCTGTGTCTGCACTGATCCCAGACAGGCTGAGCTCAGGATGCTTCCCACTCTTCTGGCCTCTTCCTGCCCAAAGAGCCTACCATGTGTGACCTGGGGAGGCCCACTAGCCTAGAAAATAGCCTTCAGAGGAGGGTCTTGATGAGGCTTAGACTCAGTGGAAAGCATAGAAATTTGACTGAGCTGAAACTTCAAGAAACTAAAGCCAGGAAACTTGCTGGGAATCAGTTTCTTCTATTTCCTCAGTCGTCTTGCCCCTCCAGGCTGGGGCGCTTGCCACCAACACTCTGAACTCACACTGGCCCTGGAAACTCCTTACCTTCCTTGCCAAACTCCTTCTTGGGCTTGGTCTTCCACTTGGGACACGACATGAGGGGTCTAGGAGCATCTCCATCTCAGTCCTTCTCCTCTCTAACCTCTCTGCCCATCTCCCTTCCCCAGCCTCTTGGGTCTGAGGCATTCAAGAGCCTTTCCCAAGTCTGTCCAGGCTTTTCTTTCATTCCCATGGGTCCAGACAGGGGCTTTGGAAGGGCCCAAAGGACCATCCTGAAGCTAAGTTACCCCAAAGCCCCAAGCCATGGATGGGCCCATTTCTTCCTCACTCCTCCCTTTCCCTCCCTACCCCACTGCTCCTTCTCTGGCCCCTTTCATATTTCCCCTTCTCACCTTTACCAAAGAACATGCCCTCTCCCTGTGCTCTCCATTCCTCCCTTGCTTCCTCATTTGTCTATCCCATTCCCCCCCATTCCTTCCCCCACCTCGCCAGTCCAGGGCAGGCCGATGCTATTGGTGCTTCTTCACTTCGGGACCCAGTTCCAAATTTGTCTGTGGTGTATCTCTCTCCTCCTGACACCTCCTTTAGTCTCTCTCTGGACCCCCGGGCCTAAGAGTCAGTGCTGACTGGGCGAGGGCTATTTGTCTCCTATTCAGCTCAAAACACTTCAGTCTGCCCTGGTCATAGGGCTGTCCAGGGAAGGATGAAGAAGGTAGAATCCAGCCATTTCCCAGTCCAGTGCCAATTAGCTCACTTATCAATCCCAGAGGTGAATATGCCCTGTGCCAATCTCTCCTCAGGACTGAGTCAACCCTCCAACCTCCTAACTTCCCTGAACACATCATAGTGACATGTGCACTGGTCGGGGACCCAGGAGTCAGGACTCTTGCTCTTGGGCCACTCATTTCTTCTTCGGGTCAGAGTTTCCCAACATGACAGGGGAAGCATGAGATTTACATCCCTAAATGCTCTGGGTCCTTCAGTGAAATGATTAGCTTTTTGTTTTATTTTGTTTTTATTTTGGGGAAAAGATTTGAGGGAAGAGAGGAAATGGGGATGAGAGTGTTTCTAAGTCCGAACCTCTCTGAGCTGTCCCCATGGTTACTCAAGGATTGGGGGGGGGGGACAGTTTTACCTACATCTCTGGCGATACAGAAGACAAAAGGGTGACCTTGATTTTTTTTCAAGCTGGCCCCTGTGAGGGTCTGTGAGCAGCTTTTACTGGAACTTTGTTTGGATTCTGTGTACATATTTATAAATGTGATGGATAAAGTGCTCTCATTTGGGGCCAGAGTTAGCAGCGGGCCCTTCGCTAGGGAAAGGGGTGGGTGTGTATGTATTCCTGCCAATCCTGCAAGTGCTACTAGTCCATAACTTTCCGTAGAGCAGAGAAAGCTCTTTCTCCTCCTCAAGAGGCTGGCTCGTTCTTAGACAGAAGAGCCTTGATTTAGGCTATGGCCTCTCTCCCTGGTCACCCTAAGAGGAAAGACTACTTTACCTCATTACCTCTAAAGGGCTGGGCTAGGCCAAGTGCCCAAGGGTAGAGGTGTCCTCATAGGATTCACGTCTCCTCCAACCAGGGCTGGCACCACCACTTTGCCTAGTGGGGCCAGAGGTAAAAGAAGGTGTCTGGTTTCTCCAGCTGCTGCAGGAGGCCAACAGGCAAGGCACTTGCCCTTTGCGCTAGTAAACTCAGACTCTGCCAGGGTGCCCACCTAGGACATTTCCTGAACACGAGTTCTCATCACTATCATGGTCATACGTCTCCTACTTCCAGGATCGCAGATCAGGGGTGGGGGGAGAATGTTGCATGTTGTTTTCTGGTGCTTGTTACACATCGGAATAAACAGTGCTTCAAGCATTTGCCACGAAGGAGCCAAGACTGGAGCCCTTCTGGGCATTTTGTTTTTCTCTTCTGTCCCTCACTTTACGTTCTCAGACAAATATCTACATTTCCACGAAAACATCATTCCACTCCTTTCTACTCTGTACCCCAAGCAATAGGGTCTTCAGGTTGAGCAGTTGTTTCTGCAGGCCCCAGTCTGGTGACATCTCTTTTGATGGCATCAATTAGTCCAAAGTAACTGAGATTCGTTAACAAATTCAGAGCAAACTCAAAAGGTGAGCGAGTGGCTTCCACAATACCGTTTCCATTTGCTCTCCTACCATTAGTGACCCAGGCAAGCTTCCTATCAGGAGTTGAACGCCATGCGCTTTGCCCTCTTAACTAGAAAGGTTCTTGCTGAACAAACTTGCACCTCTCTCTCCCAATCACACCCTACATTCCCTAGAAAAATACAGTTGGGCACAATATTACATGCAATTTCACTAGGTTCCTGGACCTCCTAGGGATTATCTCTGGTTCTCAGGTTAAGAATCTCTGCCCTCAGAGAGGATCGTTGAGGTAGTTAAACCTTCCTTAAGTGAAAGTAAGCCGAAAATCTGAGGTCTCGAAGTCACAGACCTGATTTATTTGTCTCGGATTCAGTTCCTCCTTAGGTGAAGGAATGAATATAGGATTAGGTGTGAGGGGTTGAGGACGGATAAGAGAATTAGTATATCTTTTCTGATGTAATGGGGAGGGGTGAGCTTTTGTCTCCTGATTGTATGAGGATGGGAAGAAATGTTATCAGCTGAGAAGAAGAAAGAGGTGGATGATTAAGGTATTTTCCAGGCTTTAGCAAGGAAAATGACAGATCTGATGAGAAATCTCCCTATGCTGAGGTCTGGTGGCAGCCCTTCCAGCAGAGAAAATAGTCATTAGAAAAAGAAGCCAAAGTGATGGATGGAGTCAGGATCCAGCCAGGGTTTGGGAAGAGGCAGTACAGGGTATCGATCGCAGTGCTCAGGAGGAGAGAGACAGATCAGCAGAGATGCTGCAAACCCAGTTCCGGGGCTGGCTCTGGTTCGGAGATAGCCTTCTGTCATCCTGACAGGTGATCTTGGTCAGCTCAGCTCGGTCCTCCCGAACCCGGACAACGCCACTCCAACCCTCTGTTCCGCATCAGGGGAGCGTGGGGTTCCCACAGAGGCAAAACACGGGATCTGTGGACCCTCCCCCATTCCAACCTCTGTGTCCTTCAGTACATCCTACAGACTCCCTCCCCTTGCCCTTCTGATTCACAGCGCCCACCTCCCTGCACCTACCCTACTCCATCTACAGGGGAGCGAAGTCGCTTCGTGGCAGCCAGCTCAGGAAGGGGCGCCAGCCAGCTGGAGGAGGCACGGCTTGGAGGGCGTCTTGGGCAGAAAGAAGTGTGGGGCTGGGGTGTGTGTGCACTGAGCTTTGAAGAGTGGGCTGGTAGCAGAAAGAATGTGCGCATAAGGATTAAGAGAGGAGATCCTGGGGCTTTGGTCTCTTTTAGCCTCGCAATTGTGCATTTCGGAAGGGCTCTCGCGGCAAGCTCCGTAGGCTACAGCACCTCCTAAGACTACATTTCCCAGAAGGCTACGCGGGAGGGAGGGTAAGGAACAGGCGAACCGTGCTGCGCTGGCGCAAAGAGTGAGCTGGAGAGGTGGGAGGGAGAGGGGAGGCGTGCCCGCGGCGGGGCGGGGGGAGGGGCCGCGCGGCGGCGGCGCCGGGGCGGGCGCGCGTCCGCGGCGGTGATGGCGGTGCGTGAACGCGCGGCGGCAGCAATGGCCGCTCTGGAGCGGCGGGTGCCGAGTCTCGATGACTTCGCGGGACAGAGCTGGACCTCGTGGGTGGAACGGGCCGACCTGCCCGTGGCCGACGGTGAGTGAAGCTACCGTAGAGTCTGGGGACCCCATCACTGTCCCCTCCCCCCCTACGGGCCCCCTCCAGCAGAGGGGAGCCGCCGACGGGAGCCGCCGTCCGGCTCCCCGGCCCCCCAAACAAAGGACCCGCCGGGTCCTAGTGCCCGCCCGCTCCGCCACCGTCGCGCCTCCGGGTCCTAGCGCCGGCTCACCGCCCACAGCCCACCCTGCCCACCTCTGACTCTGCTGGTGCCCAATACCTGCCCCCACATCTCCTTGCTTTTATCTTTCTCCTTGCTTGCTGTCGTCCAGCTTCCGCCCCTCCTGCACCTGCCTCGGGTTTTCCCCATCCGCAGTAGTCCTCTCCACGTGTTTCCCACGCACCCCACTTCTGTGCCCCCCTTCCAGCCCCCCTTGTTCCTTTGCCTTCTGCCCCACACCTCCTGCTCGTTTTCGGCTTTTGCCTGCCGTCTGCGGTGCTATTGGACTCCTGCCCCCTCTGCGTTAGTTCGTGGTCCATCCATCTATCTATCCATCCTTTCCCTTCCTCCCCCGTCTGTCCATCCATCCATGCCTCCAACCCACCGCCCTTTCCTGGGCCTCTTGCCCTGCCTCTTGGCTCTCTCCCCTGACCCCCATCTTCTCCAGGACCCTGAGTGTCTTTGGTGAGCGGGCTGACAGCCCTTTCTGATCTTTGTCTCCTGGGCCCCAGGGGGCACCTGGCCTCGTGGCCTTTAGGGTGACAGCAGGCATCACGCCCCTGAAGAAGTTTGCAAGTGAGAGGAGGTGGAGGAGGAGGACCGCTCCATGCGGTTTCTGATGACACTTGTTCTCTGAGATGTCTGGTTCCCAGTTCACTTCTGTCCATCACTGCATTTTAAGGGACTGAAGAGTGGGAGCTGCCTCTTGTCTCTTGCATGCCTAACCCACCACCTCTTATATCTGGAGATGATATAGACTCTCGACAATCTTCTCATCCTAGAAAGGGGCAAATTTGTTAGTAGGCTTCAGAAGCAGACCTAAGTGGGAGCCCAGGCCACCCCGGGGACTTCCACTTGCTGGGTGGGCAGGGATGGGGCCATTGTCAGGGTCTGGGTGCATTGAGAACCGGAAATGGAATCAGACGGGTTTGGTGACTCAGAATTGATTTTTTTTTTTCAAGGGACAGGGAGGGGGCGTAGAGGAGGGAGGGGAGAGGAGTAAAGTCGGGGGATGGGAAAAGAGCTGCTTTGCACAGCCAAGATGTTTTTGTCATTCACCCAGAAACTGAGGTACAAGGGCAACCCTTGCCCAAAGCCCCCTAAAAAGGGGAGGGGCTTGCATAGCTGACCAAGGGAACTTTGAACATGCCCAAGGGCCCCAAGACAGCAGCTTCTCTGCTCTTGTGGTCATCTTATCAATGTAGGACCTGAGAAGCTGGATGTAACTTTGACAATGCCATGGTAACCCTAGTGGAACAAAATTGAGTTCATTGGGATGGAGACCTGGGAGAGTTTCTGTTTGGAATGCTACAGAGTAGCAGAAAGGACCCATCTGAAAAATCTCAAGAAGGGACTCACGGATCTATAGTAAAATATGTTAAGGACTGTTTCCCATTTAACTGGGGAAGCAAGCCAGAAAGATGGTATTTACCCACAATCACTCAGCTAGTCAGCATTGGAACCCTGCATTGCACCTTGGAGAAAAGTGTCCATAAGAAAGGTGGCTGGATCCCTCTTAACGGGCCCAGCTCATCCAGAGGTAGCAGATGTAGGAAGAAAGGGCACATGAGAATGACCCACTGAAAGGTTCTCCAAGTGATCCTCAGCACCAGGAGCTTGTCAGGAGTGTGGGCTTTTTACCATCCAGGTGCAGGCCCTGGTTAGGTTGGATATGGGGCTTCTGGGAAGGGGATGGTCCTTCTGAGCTGTTTCTCCTCCAGGGGCTGAGTTGGAGGAGAGTAACAAAAACACGAAGAAGTTGGATGCCATGACCCTCATTAAAGAAGGTGGGAGTCAACACATTAGGGCGGGGCCCAGGGCGGACAGGGCCACCTTCCCCTCTTGCACCCCATCCCAGGAGGTGGTGCTGCTTGAAGAGCAGGTCCAGGGATCCTCACTTTGATAGGTCTGAGTAAGCCCGTTCCCCTGGCTCCTGTGTGACCCGTTGTGGGAGATTCTAATCGTAGGTGGTTGGTGCCCACTCACCTGAAAGCCCCCATTCTTAGGGACTGGTTAGGTTGAACTCTGGAAGCTGGGAGCATCCGCAGAAAGCCTATCATGTCAGCTGGGAGGGGAAGCGTCTTCTAAGTGGTGGGGTGGGAGTGCTTACTGACCTTACAGGAAAACCCTGGGGTCCCCAGCCCCAGTGATATGGGCTTCTGTCATTGCAGACATGTCCATCTTCGGGCACTGCCCTGCCCATGACGACTTCTATTTGGTTGTGTGTAACCACTGCAGCCAAGTGGTGAAGCCTCAAGCTTTCCAGAAGCACTGCGGTGAGGGGAGCCCTAGGGAGGAGATAGAGGGGGCAAGGGAAGGTGGAACGTGGAACTCTGAGGACAGGGTCAGTTGGGACTCATGTGCGTAATGGAGGGAGGCCTTGGGATTAGGAAGGTCCTGGGGGCCAGCTTCAAAGGATTGTGGCAGGTTGGGGTTATTGTCTGATAAACTTCTAGCAGATCTAGTGGAGTTAAGGGAAGAGCTAAGAGGTTCAGGAAGCCGAGTCCTAGAATTTTGAGCCTTGAAGGCTCAAATTCACATGGGAAGGAAACACGTTTAAAATCCAAGCTATGGAAACTCCAGATTCTGTATCATGAGTCTGTGAGCAGGGTTAGAAGGTTGGGGAAGGAGGCAGTTGATACCACTCACCTGGATTACTCTCTCCACCTCCTGGTGACAGAAAGAAGACATGGGCCCCTCAGCAAGCTTTACGCCCGGGCCCCACCCCCACCTCCAGCCCCTGCCAGCTCTCAGAAATGCCATGTAGTGAATGGGCAGGGCCCAGCTTGTAGGGCCCCAGGTTCCACCAAAACCTCCTCCAGGGAGAAGGGCCAGGGGTCCCGGAGCCGTGGCCACCAGCCTCCTGAGAAGACCCAGAAGGACAACCTCTGGTAAGGAGAGGCTGGAGACTCCCAAAGACCGGCCCTGACCCTAGCCCAGGGAGGGGTTGACACAGAAGGAGGCAGCTGTGGGGCGATGAGCACTGATCATAGCAGGAGGCAGCCAACTCATTCTGCAGCTCCCTTCCGTGTGCTCCAGGGAATATGGGGTCCCCTTTTCCCATGTTCTGCATCCCTGCTGGAGCCCACCCAAGTTCCAGGGCTGGGAAGGCGATGGCTCTGGACTAGAGCCCAAGGCTCAGGCCCAGCCTCCCTGCCCCCAGCCCACACCCTCTCTCCATGTGTAGCCTGTTCGTGCCTGTGGTGAATCTGGAGAAGATGTCCAGTCTTCCAAAGCCCGACGGACACGGAATTAGGGTGCCCCGCCCTCTGCCTTCCTCAGCCAGCCAGGCAGCCTCACCAAGGACTCCCCTGGAAAAATCACCATGGCTTCCCCTTCTAAAGAACCTCCTGGTAGAGAGAGCATCGAGATAACGCCCAGTGAGGGCCCCAGTCACCGGGCTGACGGCAGCCCCCCTGAAAAGGAGCTTGGTGGGGCCAGGTTGCCCCCTAAAACCCACCGGAAGATGGCTCGTGAGTAGTCACGGTCTTGGGGTTCAGGAAGGTAGAGTGGGGACTCCTTTGGACTGCTCTCTCCTTGGGCCTGATGGAGAGGGGAGAAGGAAGGAGTGGGCCTGACCATCACAGGTTGCCAGGGTACAGGAGCCCCTAGTCACCCCTCGATATGAACACACATTTGAGCTGCTTGCCCTCTGGGAAGCTTCTCTTCAGCCCAGGTCAAGGCTAAGGGAGCCTGTGCCCAAGCAAGTGGTTATTCTTCCTCACCTTAAGCTGGTGACCTTTATCTTTTCTCACTTAGGTCCAGGGCACCAGAAACCTCCCGCAGCTGGTTTCGCTGGCATCCCAGATGCCTGTTACTGCTTTTGTGTTTTGATGTGTGTTGCCGTGTTCTGGGCTTGGAGTCCCCAAAAGGAGTGTCTGGGTTTGGAACAGGGATGGGGATGGTTCTCGCATCTGGCAAAGAGCTGCAGATGCCCAGAGGAGGTTATTTGGAAGCTGCAGCCCCAGACTAGAGGGCTGGGGGTTCTTCTGACTTTGGCCCAGCTCTCCTGTGGGTCTTCTGGAAATGGCCTTGGGGCTCATGGGAACCACTTTCCCCACAGGGAAGGAGTGCGACCTCAACAGGCAGTGTGGGGTAATAAATCCAGAGACCAAAAAGATCTGTACCCGCCTGCTGACCTGCAAGGTAAGTCCCACTCCCACCGCACAGTGGGGCATGGGCCCTGGGCAGGGAGAGGAGTTAAGGTCTCCGAGATGCAGCACCAGGGGAGGGGGTGAAGCCAAGACCGGGCAAAGGGAGAGGAGGCTGTTTGCAGGGGCCCAGGGTGGAGGCCGCAGGCAGGGGGTGGCATCCAGTACTCCCCCCACCCCACCCCCGCCCACCCCATCCTGACTGAGGAAGGATCCTGCCCTGTAGGGGAGTGAAACGACACACAGTCACACCCTCAAACACACTCACACCCCCTCTCTCTCCGCTTGCCCAGGCCAGAGCACACCGCTGCCCCTCACCCCTGCTCAGCTCACACCCCCCTCCCCACCCCTCCATCCTGCTGTATTCTAGATCCACTCAGTGCACCAGCGCCGGGAGGTCCAGGGCCGGGCCAAGGACTTTGACGTGCTAGTGGCAGAGCTGAAGGCCAACTCCCGCAAAGGGGAGTCCCCCAAGGAGAAGAGCCCGGGGCGCAAGGAGCCGGCTCTTGAGCGCCCCCACCAGGAGCCCCTCTCCTCAGCCCAGGTCGTGGCAGCGGCGGCCACTCCCAGCAGCACCTTCTCTGCTCGTGCCAAGCAGACCTACCATACTGTGCACTGCCCAGGTATGTCCAGGATCCAGCCCCCATCTCACCTGGGGACACTTGACCCCAAGCCATCAGGGATCCCTGGAGACAGGCCCAGGGAGTATCCTGGAAGATGCTGTTCACTCTGCCTTGAGTGTGGGGGAAGGCCTGGGGTCCCTGGCGGGTGCGGAAGTAGGTGACTCCCCGTTTCTAACCAAGCATGCCGCAGTGCCCCAGCCTCTGTAGTGTGCCAGTGCCAACACCCAGGATGGAAACATTTTCCTAGTTGCTTCCGACAGGCCAAAACTCGTAACTGGGGAGCCGAAAGGGTCAGGGTCCTGGGCGAGGCAGTCCTACTGTGTATTCATTCGCTGGCCCCTTCGTGTGCAGAGGCTGCGCTGGACCCCGGGGAGAGCCTGCCTTGCCGAAGGAGACACACACGCATCTCTGCTTGTAACACGAGGGGCAGACACGAGACACAGGCTCAGCTTCAGACAGGCTCACAGGAATATGTGATGCAAGAAGGGGGTTGAGAGAATTGACTGGGCTGACCAGAGCTGGGTGCAGTTAAACTCAGAAGATTTTCTGGAGGAGGCGAATCTGGAGCAGATTTTTCCCCTGAGGAGGCAGGGCCTGGGAAGTGAAGGGGCCGGGGAGAGAACCCCTTGGGAGCTGTGGACCCCGATCTTTCTGGCCCTTACTTTGTGAGCTGTTGTTTCCTCCCTTCCTGTCCTCCCTTCCTCTTCGTCTGGTTGCCCAGCAGGGTGTCTGCCCTGGCTTTTTGAGCTCGGGGGATTCAGGGATACCCCAGCCCTGACACATTGCCCTCACATCCCCTTTGGCCCTTCCAGGTCCCGGGCCTCTTCTGAGAGTGAGTTGGATGATGAAGGCCCGTGTGTTGGTGATGGGGACCCAGGCCTGTTTCCCTTCCCCCTGCCCCGGGGTGGGGCCCAGGCCTCCAGTGAGGAAAGTGAGGAGGAGGGGACATCTGAGGACCTCCACCTTCCCGCTGACTGCCACTATGCAACCCGGCCCCCACGGCCACAGGCGGTAAGGACCTGGGGCGGGGTCCTGGGGTGTTGGGTGGCCTAGCCCTTCTGTCCCATGGTGTGGGGAGGAAGTCAGAGCCTGCGTGTAGGTGCCATCCCTGCATCTCAGGTCCCTCTAACCATGTACCTTCCCCTCTGCCTTCAGTTCTGCACCTTTGGGAGCCGGCTGGTGAGTCCAGGGTGCTACGTGTTTAGCCGCCGGCTGGATCGGTTCTGCTCGGCACTGAGCTCCATGCTGGAACGCCACCTCAGCTCGCACATGTGGAAGTGAGTCTCTTGAGCTCAGAATTTCCCTCCCCAGGCCCCAAGCATACATGGGTTTTAGAAGTCCTCATTTTTCATACATATCTATAGATGTGGCTTGGCTGTTTGCCAGGAAGACCCCAGCTAAAAGGAGGAGGAGGTGGGGAGCTGGGCCAAGGTGAGGCATGAATGGGTGGCCCGGGAGTGACTCTTGACTCTTATCCATCATTTCCAGTACCTTTTGGGTTACTAGGGATAGAGCATGTCCAAACTGAGATTTAAAATGAGTTTCTAAATCGGTCTCTATACTAGTTCATTCCTGCCTTACCTCTGTGCCTTCTTCTGACGCTCAGTTCCAGCATCTCCCAGCAGATGGCAGCACTGCCAGAACGCATGGGCCATTTCTAGGTGGGGCAGAGGGACTGACTGATATGTTGGTGGAGAAGCCCTCTCGTTTGCTTGGCATGACAGTGGGGCTCTCTTTTTGCTGCAGGAAGATCCACCGGCGGCGGAGCCTCCATCTCACCTTGTCACCTCCCCACTATCTGCTCCCCTGAGCCCATCCTCTACGGGCAGTTGCCCCCGCCTTCCATGCCCACCCCCCAGACCTGCCTGCCCAGCTTCTACACCCCCCACCAAGGACAGCCTTGTCCCAAGCTACCCTGCAGGTTCCCCCAGTGTGGCAGCTGCCTGCAGCCAGGCGGAGTGCATGGGTGGAAGCCAGGCCATCACCTCACCATTGCCTGCCAACACACCGTCCCCGTCCTTCAGCAAGCTCCCGCCTTCGAAGGCCAGCAAGTTGTCCAAAGGCAAAGATGGGGCTGAGTTGGAGGCCCCTTCTCGAAAGCGAAAGTTATCCCCTGGCCCCACTACCTTCAAACGGACCTGCATCCTGGAACCCACTGGAAAAGGCAAACCTGGCTGCCGGGGCCTCTCGGCCAAGACTAAAACAGCCCTGGGCATGGGGCTTAATGGGACAGTGGGGCCAAGAATGAAGAGGGCAGGGCCCCTGGACTGTCGGAGCTCCCCTCATCAGCCCCCCACCCCAGTCAAGGCTTCTCAGCTGGACAATCGGGGAGCGGCTGGACAGCCAGCCAAGGCCCTGCCGACCAGCTGCCTCTCTGAGGAGGAGGTAGCCAAGAAGCGGAAAAACCTGGCCACTTACTGCCGGCCAGTGAAGGCCAAGCACTGCCAGGCGGCCCCCCTGCCGATGCGGCCTGCTCTGTGCGCCGTAAGAAGCCGGGTCCGGCCCTGGCCTTTGAGGAGAAGTGTTCTACACTGAAGGTACCAGCCCAACTCCCTGAAGAGCAGGGATAGGGATGGGTCAAGATGGATGAGGGTGGGGTGCATGGTGGGAACCTGACAGAGAAGGTGCTAAGTGAATGTTTGCGCAGGGAAGGGAAAAGGGGAAGTTGAGAGTTCGTGGGACACCTTCTTTAGGGAGAGGTGGGTCAGCCAGCTCTTTGCAAGGTGACCCCAGCTTTTGTTTGATGGGTCTTTCCCTAGCCCCAGCTCTCTCCCTTGGGGTTAAGGAGAGGCTGGCTCTGCCTCCCCCTCACCCACCCTGCTTTTGCTTCAATCAAAGGGCCACTTTCTGAATCGGCTGTGGCCCTTTCTCCAGGAACTGGAGCTACCTCTGTCCCATGAAGGAAAGGAAGTTGGACTCCATGAGCTCTGATACCGGTTTGGGCAGTGAGGCTGAGCTTGGGTCCCTGAGCTATGGCCTAAAACACTGCATAGCAGGGTGGGTGGGCCAGCCTCACTCATTGGTTTTGCCTTTGGGCATCAGGGCATGGAAGGGCAGGGACATAACTCAAGGTCCATATATGCATGTATGCCCACCTTGCACATGTGTCCACTTCCAGGTTTTCGGGTGCCAGGCAAGTTCTCCAGGGTTTCTGGTAAAGCCAGCATCCAGATTTATTTGCCTCTGCTCTTGGAGCCCTGGAGTAGCGTGCTAGGAGCTGTCCATATGATGTCAGCCAGGAAGGAGTTACTGGAGGTGGGAAGGGGGAATGCTCTTCTGGTTTCGGCATGGGCCAGATTCATATCAACACTTCTGGCACCCATATGAGAGTAGTGAGTTTGACAGTTGCCCAGGGCCTGAGTGTGTGTGCGTGTGTGTGTGTGTGTGTGTACATGCATGCATGGGTGTTCTCCAGGCTGCCCTGCTGGGCTGGCATTCATCTTCTTCCTTGCTCAGCTTTCCTCACCAGGCCAGCAGGAGGAAATTAAACCTTAGCTCTTGTGGTCTACACAGTTTAGTGGGTAGGAGGATGGTAGGCCCCCAGCCTGACTGTGTCTCTTGCCTCTTGTCTTCTTGCAGTCAAAAGCCCATTAACGAGAAAGTGCCTGCCCACTGTGATGGAGCCGCCAGCACCTCCTCCCCTCCAGATCCGGGCCCCAGGCTGCTGCCGCTTTTTATAACTTTATATTATTTTTTTTAAGAAAAAAAAAACTCTTTAAAATACCTCAAGACTGTCTCCTTGTTCTGTTTCTGCTAAGAAAAATATAAATATAGAAACATAGAAAAGGATGGGGAAAAAATGTAACAAATGGTGGTCCTTACTGTCCCCAACCTCACCCCAGGAGGCTGAGATGAGAGCCACACTCCAGCTCCCATTGCTTGCCTGCAAAAGTCTCATGCTCCTATATTTTTGTCCCTCGAAACTGTGGAAATAGCTGGGGTTTCCACATTGTCTTCTTTCTGCACATGATCATGAGCATGTGGCTCAGTAAGCCTCCCCAGAATCTTGACCCCAGAGAAGACTCCAGTCTCATTGGGAAGGAAGCTTGATTGGGGGTTCGGAGCCACACCTCTGGCCGCTCTCGGATCTTTGCCCCGAGGGTCAGTGGGAGTCAGTCTATGGCCCTTTCTGGTCTTCTAGCAACCCTGGGCTTCCATCCCATCTCAGAATTAATTGCCTCAGTTTCTCCCACTGTTCCTGCCCTTCTGCTTTATCTTCACCACTGGCGCTTGAATTGAGTTGGTCCCTGATTTCTGTGAGACCGCCTATTTTGGTCTCTCTCCCCCTGGCCTGGGGGTTTTCCCTTAAAAAGGGGTACAGTCCCTCCCAGGTGGGCTTTCTTGAGCTGAACCACACCTTTTTTTGGAGGCAAGAAGGGAAAAGGTATGATCACTTACAGAACTTCCCTTGCTGTGGGAGGCAGCAGGAGTGTGGGAGGCCCTAGTCCCTCAGGATTGCGTGGCTCCCCAGGGCTGAGCAGATGGCATGGAGGCGGCAAGGGCTGGGAGTGCCCTAGTTTTTCCATTATCTCACTGGGGACAACTACTGTGCAGATAGAGTATCAGACTGTTGCATCTCCCTCCTTTGGTCCTCAAACCTGAATTCACTTAGGCACAGGGCACTGTTTTTTGGCTTGTCCTTTTCTTTCAATGTCCTTACTTTTACGCAGGAAGGAATCATTCCTTTAACACGGAATGGTAGGAGAGAGTGGGCAGCCAGAGAAATCTAGTATTTCTGTAAAACTACTCAAAATACTGGTTTCACAGTCTCGGTTCAGTGTACCAAATTTGCGATTCGGGGTTTGGGTGAACTCATTCGCCATAAATGTAATTTCCACAGGCTACATGAGACATGAGCCCTTGCAGACATAAAAATACAATAAGGTTGGCTTGCGCACTGGGCCAGGAGCTGTCCGATGCCCTTCGCCCGCGGTGCTCTCCCGGGCAGATGCGCTTCCCCCCAGACCCCAGAGGGCGCTGTGGGCGTAATCCGCCGCATTGCTGGCGGCGTCGGGGGAGGAGCCTCTCCCGCAGCCGCGGCCGCCTCCGCGAATCTCAAAACCGGAAGACGCGTTCTGGCAGCTGGGAGCGTGCGCCGGCCCGGCCGGCCATGCAGACGCTGGAGGTAGGTCCGGTTCCCGCTCCAACGAGGGAGCCGAGACTGACCCGCTGGCTGCGGAGAGGCAGTGGGATCTTGGCGCATCTGGTAGCTTTGGGCTTCACCATCTTTCTGACTGTGCTGTCCCGGCCAGGAACCAGTGAGTGTACGGGGCGGGGCGGGGCCAGGGGAGGGGGCGGAGCCGAGATGCTGGAGGGGCAGCTCCTGGGAGCGCTAGGAGACGTGGAATGGGGACCCCAGCAGTGGAAAGGCGGACCACGGAAGGGTAGTAAGGGCGTGGTGGGGCGGAGCTCGGGGGGCTGGGTCCTGGAAAGGTGGGGCCTTGGGTGCTGGGGAGGAGAGACAGACAACTGGACTCACTAGTGCATCATCATAAGCAGAGCCCCTCATGGAGAACACAAGTAAAGAGGGAGGACGAGCTTTATTCTAAGACTAGGCTGACAGCTGCGAGGTGCCCAGTGGGAAACCCAGGCCGAACTGGTGTATGTTTGTCCTCTTGGTTGCTCACCCTAAGGCCCCTTGGCTGCCCCACCTTGCCCTGAGGTCCTGATTCTGATTAGGATTAGTAGGGGTTAGTACACTTTCCCCTGTAGCCGGATTCTTTGGGCTCCAGCCAGCCTCAGGGGCAGAAACAATGGTGCTCAGCCGTCAGTCTGTTCTTTTTGATTCTTAGGTCTTTTCTCCTGGCACCCTGTATTCATGGCCTTGGCGGTGAGTTTGGGCTTCTGTCTGCAGCTGATTTGTTTGGATATGCCCCTAGGGGAGCATCCAGCCTTCAGAAGGCTCAGCCTTGCTAAGGCTTAGAGAGGTGGGGGAGACAGACAGGGCCCCATCATTCCCTGGAACTTCTGAGATTGGGAAACATGGAGGGTTGGGCTGTAGGTAGTGTCAGGTGGTTAAAGCAGGTGGGAGGGCATGAAGATATTTCTTTCTCCCCTAGGGCCTGAAAGGAGGAAGTGGAAGGAGTACTATCCAGTCGCTTCTCCCCCAAAGTTCAGGAGGAAGTTTAGCATTTGCTGTTCCCATTGGGCAAGAAATGAGAGTCACTGTGGAGGAGGAGGGGGCGGGGGCATGATGTCAGCCTGAATGACTAGACTTCCACCCAGGTGTTCATTCTCAATTATGCCCAGCAATGCTGACCTATAAGGCAGGAGCTCTTTAGCCCTTACCCTTTGTCTTCTTGTTTGGATGTATGAGACCACTTTTTGTTTGACCTCCAAGCTGGGCCTAGGCTCACTGGCCCTCTCCTGTGTTCACAGTTCTGCCTCTGCATGGCTGAGGGCATCCTGCTCTTCTCACCTGAGCACTCCCCGTTCTTCTTCTGCTCCCGAAAGGCCCGGATCGGACTCCACTGGGCAGGGCAGACCCTAGCCGTCCTCTGTGCAGCCCTGGGCTTGGGCTTCATCATCTCCAGCAGGACCCGCAGTGAGCTGCCCCACCTGGTGTCCTGGCACAGCTGGGTAGGGGCTCTAACACTGCTGGCCACTGTTGGTCAGGCGCTGTGTGGGCTCTGCCTCCTCTTTCCCCGGGCAGCCAGGGTCTCAAGGGTGGCCCGCCTCAAGCTCTACCATCTGACGTGTGGACTTGTGGTCTACCTGATGGCTACGGTGACGGTGCTCCTGGGAATGTACTCAGTGTGGTTCCAGGCCCAGATCAAAGGTGCAGCTTGGTACCTGTGCCTGGCGCTGCCCCTCTATCCAGCGCTGGTGATCATGCACCAGATCTCCAGCGCCTACTTGCCAAGGAAGAAAATGGAAATGTGAGTTTCTCCAAACTCTGAATCTAGATGGGACACCTGACTTGGACTTCAGCGGTTCCCTTGGAGACTTTCAAGGGATCCACTTCCAAAGTGGTAGGGTTTTTGTCCTTCTTGGCTGGGCCAGGGGCTGCAGAAACCCACACTGCTATTCCTGATGATGACTCAGTGGGCCGAAATGGGGAGATGTACTGGGTGCAAGGGTGATGGGGAGCTTGATCCTCAAGCCTCTACTCTTGATGGGAGAGAGAAGGTGGGTTGGCGGTGGTGATGGTGTTTCGGTCATTTCTCGCTTGCATGCCTGATGAAGAGTTGGGTTCTTGTAACTTATGAATGGCAGCTGTGGCTCTCTGGGTCACTTTTGAGAAAGCGGTGTAGTGGACAGAGCCAATGGGTCTTATTTATGGGTTATGGTCCTAGTAGGCTCTATTTTGTGACCTTAGGCAAGTCATATGTCTCAGGACCTGAGTTTCTTCAACTGTGTAATGAATGTTTCTAAACAGTCTCTAACATTCAGCGTCTGTGAGGTTGATGTCACAGAACACCCTCCCAGCCCTGGACAATGGGCTGGACCGCTCAGCAGACACAGGATGTAATTCTTACATTCACTATCCCCTTGCACCTCCGGAGGGACAGGTCTGCCCTTGTGGCCTGTCAGGAATCTGCTGATTTGGCCCCTGGACCAGGGCACAAGGGATTAGGCACTGTGGAGAGAAGAGGCCCAGGTGAGGGTCTCCTGAACTCTTAAGAAGTAAAGGCACTAAAGTCACTTTAAAGCTTTGGAAGGAGCCAAAGGGCCTTGGCTTACTCAAGCCTTTAGCTCCTGGCTGGGCTTCTTGGCCCAGCTAGGATCTTCCTTCAGCCCACCTCGGGATCTGGGCCTGAGGGCTGCAGCACATGGGTGTGCTCCTTCCCCTGACATCCATTTTCAATGGCAAAGTCATCCTGAGTATCTCATGTTTTGCCCTTGGGGCTCAGGTTATTGCCTTAGCACATAGCTTCGTGGAGCTCTTATGAAGCATTCTGAACAAAGCAAGAGCCAAGGAAGTGGGGCAGGGCTCTTTTGATCTAGGGCAAACAGTCTCCCTGGTCCTTTTTTTCCCTTGTCACCTAAGCTTCCTCACTTGTCTCTTGCCAGCTCTTTGGCCCAGGATGGGGCTGAGTGTGGTGCTAGTAGCAAATGAGGGCCAGGTCCTCCTCCCTGCAGAGACCCCGTCCTTCTTCCAAACCGAAAGGAGTTCCCCAGACTGCCCTCAGCAGTGAGGGCTGGATGCCAGGCTGGTTAACTGTGATCTGGCTCACTTGGCGAGATGGGACCTCTATAGATCATGGCAAGGATGGAAGATGGCCGATCAGGAGAGCCAGTGTTGGGCAGGTGGGAACAGCTCAGTGGGACTCTGGGAGGCCTGGGGAGTAGGGGCTGGAGTTCCAGGTCCTGGGAGCAGGGATAGGCATGCCTTGACGGCAGCGTTTTAGATGTCCCAGGTCTTTTGAAGATTCAAGACCTCCTCTCTGGGTGGCAGAGAAACAAGAAGTTTGGTGTGATTCAACAGTACAGGAAGAGGGACTGTCAGGTCAGAGGCGTCCTCTGACTGGACTCGCTGGGCTCCTCCTCGGTCAAATGGCATCTCCCAGGAGCTCTCTAGACCCTGAGCGTCTAAAGGGGACCTTGCTGTTCCTGTCTCTCAGTGCCCCCTCTCCCCTCTCAAACTACCCAGTGCCATCTGTACTTGGGAGAGATGGTTACTGGGGCTGCGTGGATCAGATTCTCACCTGCGGTCGCTTTGATCAGGGATTCCATTTCCTCTCTGCCAGCGCTGGGAGTCTCACCCTGCCTGCAGCAGGGAGAGGGGGCCGGGTAAGGTTCACCGGCTTGCTCTGAGAGCCAAACAGGCAACGCCAGAAAGCCTGCCTGAGGTGCTGCCTCCTCCCAGGTGGTGCGGGGGCTGGCGGGCGGGCAGGCTGGCTGGCAGCCTGCAGTTTGCGTGGGCTGTGCCAGCTGATGTCTATTCCCAGCCCTGGGAGGAAGGGAGAAGTCATTTATATTCCACAGGAGGAAGGGGCCGCAGCTGTCACCTCTCTGACCAGTCGGGCAGGGGCACAAGGCAGAGAGAAGGGCACAGGGGGTCTCCTGTTTAACCGTCTGACTGCAGTATAGGGAGTAGGTCACCAGGAGGAGCCCTTCTTCCCGGCTGGCCAGATTGGAGGGGAGACTTCCCTCCCCTACCCTCTTTGCATTTCTTCCACTGTACCACCTGCCCTCACATCCTGGGGCAGCAGCTGGACAACCATTAGGCCTCAGTGCCAGGGCACTCTTCCTCCAGCTGGGACCTTGGTGACTGCTGGCTGCATATGCCTCCTGCTTGTGTGTTTCCTCCTCCCACCAGGCTCTTTTCCACCCCCCCACCTCCCATGGGGGTATTAGCTGGGCACCTCAGCAATGAGGCAGAGGCCTTAGGGGAGAAGCAAATGGCTGCCCTTTTGCCCTTGTCCCCTGATTAAAGAAAGCTGCTAGTAGTCAGCCTGTTTTTGTTGCCCTTTAAAAAAAAAAAAAAAAGCCAGGGTGCTCAAATTAAAAAAAAAAAAAAAAAAAAAGGCGAATCATTTGCACAGATTTGCATATCAGGCTCACTAAATCCTGATTCCAAATACGATTATATTCAAACTCAACCTTGAGGACATTAGAATATAGGTTTTTGTATCCAAATGCAGATGGTATTAGGATTACTGTTCTGAGTGCAGATGTCCCCAGCCCTGGTCCCCATCTTTCCCGGAACCACCCCTCCCCTTGAGTCCCATCATGGCTGGGAGTGGTGTCGAATGGCCCAAGTCTCCCAGCCTCACCTTGGCTCTCCAGCTGCATTGACGG
Source organism: Eonycteris spelaea (assembly GCA_003508835.1). Classification (NCBI taxonomy): domain Eukaryota; kingdom Metazoa; phylum Chordata; class Mammalia; order Chiroptera; family Pteropodidae; genus Eonycteris; species Eonycteris spelaea. The sequence continues at coordinate 3,641,494 of PUFA01000065.1, forward strand.
TAGGCTGCTGTCTCTTGCCAGCCTACCTCCTCTTTCCCCACCCTCTCTGACAGTGGCTTATACCTTCTTACTGTGCCCGCCCTTCCACCCCTGTGCATGGCTGCCATGAGTCTTGTCTTTAAAACCTCGTGTGGGAGATCCGGGCACCCTCCCTGAGCCAGTTGGCTGCCGTGCCAAAACCTGTTCAGAGTTAATAATGATCATTAGCTGAACAGCGCTGGGCCTTTCAGCTCCAGATCTCTAAGCCCTTGTAGGCTGAGTCAGCCAGCCCTCGCCATCCTTCTCTTCCTGGGCTGCAGAGTGTCACAGATGGGGGGCACTATTGGAGGGAGGAGGGGTCAGGGGGTTGACCTCCCAGCCATGGCTTGAGGCGTCCTTCCTCTGGCAATGTGTCTGAAGAGTCCTCTGAATAAATGAATAAGGCCTTTTTACCTGACAAAGGTCAAGATGTAGGGAACACTGTGTGCTCCCTGACATTGGTGGTGGCAGTGGTGGTTGTTGACCCTGACTTTCTTGTACTCTTGCCCTTCCTTCTGTTTACCCGTCCTGGCCTCCAGAGGACACCCCTCGCTGCCTCTGTGTCTGGTTGGCATAAAGCGACTGTGCGTCATGAACAGCATGTTGTCCTGGGAAGTAGGAAACCTGCAGTGCGGGTTTACCCGGCCCCTGACACTGGTGTGGCCGTGAGCACATCACTTACCGCTCCTACCTCACAGGGATGTTGTGAGGGTGAGATGACAGTGCATGTCAACCGCATTGGAACGTTCAAAGCATTAAACACATGTGAACAGGTGGTATTACTATGTCGTTGTCCTTCTCTCTCGCACTTTGCCTGGCTCTGGGCTTCCTACTTCTATGAGGGAGGCAGTAAACAGTTACGGATAACGATGCCGAGGGGACCCAGGTCTCAAAGGGGCTGTATTGCTGCTGGCCACTGTGAGAGAACGCAGACACATTTCCTGCTTGGAGATGCAAGGTCGGCTCCCAGCCACTCCTGCCAGGAATGGCACCAAGGCTGTGACTCTAGCGAAGCTTGTCCTAAGTGCAGCCTGCTCATCCTTTGCAAGCCATGAGGCTGATGGGAAATCTGGGAGTCAGTACAGTCAATGCCCCAAGTCCAGCCTGGAGTTCCTGGAGCTGGTTGGTCTGGGGCTGCTGGTCACAAGTCCATGTAAATCTCTCCTGCCCGTTTCTGCTCTTCTCAGGGAAAAGAGGAGCAGGCAAGCCAGGACGGGAGGGAGGATCATCAGTAATGGACACAGCACTGTCACCCCGACCCTCGTGGCCACAGGCTGAGCAGCACCTGCCTCAGGCCCTCGTGTCAGGCTTGTCCATAGGTTTCTTTCCTTGTTTCAGACTCTCGGAGTAGAATCACTGTCCCCACTTCAAAGGAATTAAAACATGCACACAGGGACACACACACATCCCATGAAAGCAGCTGCTTAAGTTTTAAATTAAGGGAAGGATACTTCCCACTCCACTTGTCTGGAACAGCCTTGTGTGGCCTGGACGTGGACGCCAGAGGCCCACAGCAAGCAGCTCTGAGGGCTTCAGTATTTGTCTTTCTGTGAATTATGTTTCCTGCCCTGGGATCCCAGAAAGAAACACCAGTCAGGCGCGTTGAGGGCATGCTTGTTCAGCAGTTCTGGCCCAGGAAAAAATACAGCTTGCGCAGGGGGATCAGGGCCCCAGACCTGCCCTGGAGGGTGAAGGAGACAGTCTCCAGCACCAGGCTAGCCTTGAAGCAGACCCAGATTACCTCTGATAAGACGACCTGCCCCTACCCAGCCACCCAGAAGGCTCAGCTAGTCACCGCTGTGCAGGAAATAAGAGCCCCCGTTTTTAATCTGCCTGCTTTTGTCAGAATTTCCCAGGTGATTTTTTTAAACCTCAGTGGAAAGTAGATTAAGTAGCTACTACTTCAGACTATGCTGTGATACCAGGGAGTTCAACTCTTTGTCTCATTGAGTTATACCTGAGGGGCCCCAGCACCCCTCTATTTGTTATTATTTCTTGTTTTTTCTCTCTCATGGGTCGTGGTTGTGGAGAGGGAGCCCTCTCTTTAAAGCAGGTTTCCTGTTACCTCACGCTGCTTCCTAAGGATACACAGGCCTGGGCTAGACCTTTCTGCTTAGACCCACACAAAAGCAAACCCCAGCCAAGTGAGGGAGCGGTGTGAGGTAGGGGGGAAAAGCAGCACAAAGTTCTGTCTCCTCCTGTGCTCCCCCAGCTGCATGCATGTTGCACGCCTACATGTGCACGTGCACACACACACACACACCCCCGACTTTGGTGTTGACGACTGACTGACCTCATGTTTCCCAGCACTGTAGGGCCCCTGGAATCCCCCCAGCAGGGCTCCACATCCTGGCTCACCAAAGGCTGGTCCTGCAAAGCACGCTTCGTACCCTCGTGACGCTAGGACAGTAGCGAGGCTGATGGAGGGACTCAGGGCAGGCCTAAATATCTTCGCCACTTGATATTTTCCACCCAACAGTGTATAGACCTGATGAAGAAGAGGCTTGACATGGCAGCTGCTTTAGCCTTCCTCTCGCAATCCCCAGGAGAGGAAGCATCCAGCATAGGCTCACCGCGGCCAGACCAGCAAAGCCAACCATCCTACTGCACAGGCCTGAGCCTCTACTGCAGTGTGGGTGGGGAAAGTGAAGCTTCACCAGTGGTTTCCTGGGAGACAAGATAAGCGGTACAAGAACTACAACTGCAGAAAGGGAAGGAGTTAAGATCAGGAAGAGAGACTAGACTGGCCGATCCACTGGACTCTCATCTTCTGTGCTACGAGGCAACTGTCACGTGAGCCCTGTCCACTCCCCTGAAATGCCACCTAAGAGGAGCTAGGGAAAGTGCTGCAAGACACGGCAGACAAAATTTGCACATCTCGGCCAGAATCTCGGGAACTTCCTGTGGGCGGGGTGGGGTGGAGGAGATGCAGCCATGGACTTCCTTAGGATGATGGAAAGAGAAGCATCAAAACTTTTTAGGCCCAGAGACGGCTTAGGCCACGAGAGCGGGGAGCACTCGCAGTTGTCTGCCCCAGGCCTGTTCTCTTCCCAGCTTCATCCTCTTGGCCACACGGAGCCAGAGCAAAAACTGCTTTGAAAAGATGAAAAATGCTTATAAGTGGATTAGGGGCCACTCTAGCATCAGCATCTGTCATGCATTGACGGGCAAGGCTGATCTGAGGTGGCTGGCCGTGAGGTGGCTTCATCCCTCACCACTTCGGTTGTTCCTCCTGAAGAGAAAAAAGCAACTGTCCAGACAGGAGAGCTGCCCGAAGGCTGAGATTTTATCAATGTAAGAAATTAAGTAATTATTCAAATTTGGATTCTTTTTTCCTTATACCATTTCCTCTCTCCTTTTGGAATCTGCCATGACAGTCCCCTTGCAGAAGTATCAAAGTATTTGCATGTCCAGAGTTTGGTAGAATCCAGTCCCATTTCTGGTGGGCTGTGTCTATACCAAGAAAGTGGGGGGGGGCAGTTTTGTTCTGTGCACTGCCAGGGACACATTAACTGTCAGGGGACATTAACCCACACATTAGATGGATGCGCTTTCAGCCAAACTAAGATGGTTACCGTTTGCAACATGAAAATATACCAGTGATCATCAAAACAGTAAGAAGGTGAGCTGGTCTCCGCTATTTCTTTTAACACAGTCCACGCATTTTCCATAGTGCAGTTCCAAGGCTCGAGCCAGACTTTTAAGAGAGCTCTGCAGGGAGCCTCCTCCCCCAGGGGTTCAGGAGGGCTGTATTAGCCACAGGCTCTTGCCCGCATCATGGAATTTCTGGCTGCCCTCCTAAAGGGTCAGTGACATTTCTTTTGAGAGCTACCTCTTGGGTTGGCAAACTATGGTCTGCGGGCCCAGACCAGCCTGCTGCGTACCTTGGTGTGGTCTGTGAGCCGATAAGAGCTTTCTCCATTTTAAATGATGGAAAAAACTCAAAAGTTGTATTAAAAAGACATGCAATTCAAATTTCAATGTGCATAAATAAAGTCTGATTGGAACAGAACCACACTCACTCATTTATGTGCTGTCTGTGACCACCTTCCTGCCACGTCTGCACGGCTGAAGCTGTCACAGAGACTGCATGGCCTGCGAAGCCTAAGTACTGTCTGGCTCGACAGAAGAAGTCTGCTGACCTGAATGCCTGGATGTGGATTCCACCCATGTCCTTGTCACAGCATTTAAATATTCTCTACACAGGCCACACCCTTCTGAGGTACAGTGAACCCCATCCACGGGCTGAAAAGAGAAATAAACCAGTCACAGACTATGTCAGAACAGAGACTCAAGCCAGGTTTAATGATCATTGTCTAGTTTTTGGAGCCCAGAGGCTCCAAGGTTTGCCAGCTGGGTATATACACAAGGGGGAGGACCAGGGTCCCGGACACAGGGAAGCCAGCTTGCTTCGCCAGCAGGGCTACAAGCAATTACAGAGGTAAGAACACACAGACAACAAACCAATTGGCTTTTCCTTCCCCAGCTGGGGTGTACCCTCTCCAGGCCCCTTCCTAGGAGCCCCATAAATACAGGCAAAGAAAAAAGGTCACAAAAAAATCACAGATTGTAGAGCCCTGTTGTACTCTGTCTCCAGGGACACTTGCTTCCTGGGAGACACGTCTGGTTTATAGGTGTGGGTGGGGGGAAGGGAGGGGGTGATCTCTCAGCCGTTTCTCATCGTTTCTCATAACCAGACCTGGCAGTTTCCCACACAGGGTCCTAGCGAGCTTACATACGCTGAGGACTCAGTTCCGCAAGTAGAAAGCTACCTTCGGGTTCTATCAGCTGAAACCACAGTGTCCTGGTCCGGGTCACCAGGCACAGTCACCAGTCTCTCGAAACCAGGGCCAAACTAGTGGAAATGGTGGGAGACTTACTGAGCCTCAGTCTTTTCTTCCCTCACTTGGGTAGGACTTCTGAAGAAAACGGCCCTCTCAGTTCTCAGGAACTCGGCTAGAGTGCCCCACTGGGCATCCATGTGAAGATTTTCAGAGCCCTAATGGGGCTACCGCAGCAGGGTGATGAGATTTTCCCAGACTCCCTGGGAAGTCTGAGGAGGCAGTCCTGGTCCCTACAGCTCCAGGAATAAAACCTTTAGAAGTCTCTGGAATTTACCCAGACAACGTTCCCCTCCTGCCCCTGTCTGACCAGGGGGCACTTAACAGAGGAAGAGCAACGTACAGCTGCTTGGCCCCTGCCAGTTTCCTGCTGGGTCCTTCACTGACCTAGCTGTACATTTATTTCTCATATATATTGTCTTTAAGTAAAGTCGCTGAGGAGTCTGAAGAACCAGCTAGCTAGCTCCCCATCACCCCTTCTCCTGGGGTTCTCAGCCTGTGGTTCTCCTAACTCCGGGCTTTGCAGAGAAGTTGTTCAGTGCCATGGAGATGTGGGTGAAGCTTCAGAGAGTTCAGAAATTAGAAGCGTAGGACTTTGTCTTTGGGGAGCCTGGCGTGATCACTGTCTCTTCTATAGGGCAGGGAAACTGTGTGCATGACGTGGCGCGCACAGGTGTAGACCATTCTGAAAATGGACATTAGTGGGGACTAAAGAATCGTTGTTGTGATGGAAGTCAAGGTGCTGGTGTGCATGCGTACCTATGAGCATGCGTACCTATGAGCATGCAACTACTTGAGGGAAATGCCGCACCTCTCGACAAAACCAGTTACTAATAAAGGATGGACAGCAGCCTTGGCCTCCCAGGCGCCGACAAGGGGAAGATGTTAAGTTCCAGTCCCCTTCCCCAATCTTAACAGGCAGCAGGAGTCAGGCTCTCCTAGCAAGCAGCCCTCACCCGCAGGTAAATGACCCCTCTTGGAACCTAAGGAGCAGTTCAGGACCCCAGAAGATCTGGAGAACTTCCACTGGACCGGGAACTTGGTGAGAGAGGGGAGGACTGAACAAGACCGACACGAGAACATTTTCACCTCTACCCTGCTTGTCCCCTTGCCAAAGCTCAGAGCAGCCATCTCCCGAGGCCTGCAGTCAAGTCAAACGGAGAAGTTAAAGGGAGCAGCCATCTCCCTACCCAAAGTATTCTGTGAGCTGGAATGGAATGGAACGTTGGGCCGGTTCTTCTTAAGTTCCTCTGGCCTAATGACCACAACTGCACAGACCTCTGGCTCGTATGGGTGGGGGTGGGGGTGGTGGTGGCAGAGCTCCGCTTCTGAAAGTTTAGTGCCGCTGACTGTCTCTGTTACGAGACTGCCTGGGACCGTGTGGAGAGGCAGGGCTCTCAGCCACACTCTCAACTGCTATTCTAGGGCACGGACCACCCAGTTCTGACCCCTAGGCTGATGGAATCGCACAGTGTGGCTTTGTAGCACGTGTTTGATCCCGGAGAGGAGCAAGGCAGCTCTGTCAACACCGAGGAGATACACGGTCCCCTCCATTCCCAAACCCAGTCTAATCTAGCTGGGGCCAGACTTTCCAGGACTCCGCCCTCTGCAGAGCAGCATACTAGGGAAAACTCTGAATCCCATCTGAGCTTGATAAGGAGACTGAATGAAGAGATGGCGTACACAGAAAGCCAGGTCCAGCCGGATGCTACACGAGAGAGGCTTATTTACCCTCCTAGTGTGAAGTGGTCCCACATCTGTGGCAGGCATCCATAAAAGCTCGCCTTCGGCTGTCCCCACCCTGTGCTAACCAAGGGTTTCACCAACCAGGAAATCAGCCAATCTAGAGTTTATCCCCGTCTACAAGTGCTGTGCTGGCACCTATGCCGTGCGTGACACAGACCCCTCAGACCATGCTGTACCCTTCCATGCTGCTGGTCCCAGGACAAGGCACAGACACCACATCTCACATTGTTGCCATATCTGACAGGCAACGGGCCAGGCTCCTGCAAAGATCCATCTACCAGGGCTCATCAGGGAAAAGGAAGGCATTAGTGGGAAGTCTCACAGCAGCTTTGGGGAGCGCTATTGATTGAGGTCTCAGCCTTTTCCTGACTCGTTATCCCAAAGGTTTCCAATTTCCTCAGCTGTGACGTGTGATTTCTTAGCCAAAGAAGATAGTACAGCTTCTCCCCAATGTGGCTCCTGTGGAACTCCCCCAAGCACCCAAATTCACAGGTATGGGTGGACAGAGAGAAAAAAAGAATGATTTTTTCTCCCAAATGATTTTTTCTTGAGGAGCTAGGGATGACCTCAAAAAAGTTTAGGGGCTCTGCTCTTCCTCCCACCCCTTCCTCATTCCCACCCAACTCGGTCACGCCTCTCTTCCTCTACGAGTTGACAAATGCCAGGGCTTTGGGTAGGGGTGAAGCATTTGCCTGAGGATCACTATATCCATATTTGAAAATCGTGGCAGCCACACCCTGGTTGGGGTCTTGCCTGCTGTTGTACCCATGACCAACTCCCTTGAGGTCAGGGGGAACCCACTCCCTCGGGCAGCCAGCCCTCTCTTCCTTCCCCTCAAATCCTTCAGGGGTGCATTACCTCTCCTGGGGCAGAACCTCCCCACCAACCCATCCTGCTCACACCACAATGGGCGTATCAGAGAAGACCGAGCTGACCGACTCCGGATCTGACATTCTCCGCTGGCCCTTGCCTGCTGCCTCGGGCACCGGCAGGGTGTTGCCTGGCTTGAGCTTGCCGTTTTGACCCTGTCCGGGTCCAGCAGGTTCCAGGAAGGCCACCCGCCGGTCAAAACCATCATCCTTGTCCCCACCAGCCATAGGATCGTGGTTGGGTGTGGTACTAAGCATAGAAGAGCTGAGGCTGTCTCCTTGGTGGCTGGAGGGCTTCTCGACACCCCGACACCAGCAGCGACAAGGGGTGAGGTACAGGTATATGAGGACCAGGACCACACTGAGGATACAGACCCACCAGGGTGGTATAGGCTGTGTTGAGGGTGTCGTGGTGTCCGTGCAAGGTGAAATTGTACACTTTCAACTCCACAGACAGCGTCTCATTGAAAGCCTCCCCCATGGCGTAGCAAGTATACACACCTCCGTCCTCGACCTGCACGCCCTGGAAATGAAGGCTGCCATTCTCGAACACGGTCACTGTGCTGTTGGCCACCACGTCTAGCACCCGTTCGTGACTCGGCGTCACCCACACTTTAGTCATCCCCTGCTGCCTGGTGTCACAATGGATGGTCAAGGTGTCGCCCAGGTGGGCCTCCCAGGCACGCTCCTTGTACTCGCTGCAGTTGAGGTTGAAGACGTTGTGCAGCTTCTTGGCGCTCATGCAGTACAGGTCATCCCGGAAGTCCACGACCGAGCTCAGCTGCCGGTGCTGCCAGTGCGAAAAGAGCTGGTAGAGCTCGCAGCTGCAGTGCAGGGGGTTGTTATGGAGGTACAGCCCGTTCTTGACCCACGCGTGCAGCTTCTGCAGGTCAGGCAACGGCAAGGTCTTCAGCATGTTGGAGGAGAGGTCCAGGAGCGTCAGTTTGGGGAGCCTGAGCAGTTCCAGAGGGAAGCGGGAGATCTGGTTCTGGCTCAGGTAGAGTTTCTGCAGCTGGGCCATGTCCTCGAAGGCGGAGCGGTCCACTGCCATGATATGGTTATTGTAAAGCAGCAGCACCTCCAGTGCCTGCAGTCCGCTGAACAGGGACTCGTCCAATGTGCGCAGCTGGTTGGAGGAGAGGTCCAGGTAGCGCAGGTTGGGTACCGGGGAAAAGGCCTCAGAGGAGATGAAGTTCAGGTGGTTGTGGCTCAGCAGCAGGGAGTGCAGGTGGGGCAGGCGCGTGGGGGTCCACTCGGCCCGCAGGCGGCTCAGGTTATTGTGGCTGAGGTCTAACAGCGCGGTGTAGCTGGGCAAGGCGTGGGGCACGTTGGGCAGCTGCTGCTTGGAGCAGCTGAGGATGTTGCTGGCGCACAGGCAGGCAGCAGGACAGCTAACCGCCGGGCGGCCAGCTCTGGCCACCTCTAAGAGGAGTGGGAACCAGGACAGCAGCAGGAGCCAGAGGCTTCGCAGGTCACGCTGGGGTTGCATAGTGTCTGTCACTGGAGAGAGCGAGGAAGGCCACCAGGAAGATCTGGGAGGGAGTCACCCGGGCATGTTCTGGTGGGGTAAGGAAGGGTCACTTTCACTATAGGTGTGATAGGAAGAGGATGGGTTTATGGTCACCAGGGCCTCTAGAGGGAGGGAGTGCTCCCTCTTTTCCTCCACCTTCCTCCCCAACCTCTTGCAACCCCCCACGCTCAGTTGGGCTAGCAGGAAAACGCGCTGGGTAGTTCCCAGGCACTGTGCAGGAGTGGACTCAAAATACTGGCCCAGAGAAGGAGGGGGGCACCAGGGCCCGCTGGGCCAGGTCGCAGGAGTGCAGGAGGGGGCGGCCAGGATGTCAGGGATTGTTGGTTTCACAGGGTCAGCCTGGGCTGGTTTTGAGGCGGGGGTCAGCAGGGCCTCTGGGAGGTTATGAGGGAAGGTCAAGAGGGCACCAGCTGGGTAGGGGCGTCCCGATCAAAGGTCGAGGGTCCCCTAGGCCTATGGGGCGGACTCCCCACAAACCTCTGATCACTGCACCTGCTCGGTAAGGACGTGTCTCAGCCCATGGCGGGTCCAGACGCTCCGTCGCGGCCTCCCCCAGCGGCGCCTCACCGGCCGGCCTGTCGCGGCGCCCGCCTTACGCAGGGGCCCGCGCCCGGCGACATCGCCTCCCGGGAACTCGCTAGGCTCCGCTGCGCCCCGCTCCGGCGCCGCCGCCTGACCCGCTGCGCCCACCAGAGCCCACCGTCCGCGGCAGCCGCCTCCGGGTCCGCGGGTCCGGCGTGGAGCGGTGCGGAGAGCGGGAGGCGCCGCGATCCCAGCGGAGGGAGCGACGTGGGGGCAGCGAGCACCGCGCGCGTGCCCGTCGCCGCCGCCGGAGCCTCGGGGCGCGTGCGCGCGCGGGGCGGGGCGCACGTGCGTGTGTTGTTGTGTCGGAGCGGGACCCGCGGCCGCGCGCGGGGCGGTCTCCCTCGGAACCTTTCGGGGGTCGGAATCTGGTGTAAGAAAGGGGGCGCTGGCCCCTTAACTCTATTACATCTTCCATCTTTATCCACCTCCCCCCTTCTACCTACCAAAACTGCTTTCAGGAAAAGTAGCTTTAACTGAAGTGAATTCGCTCCAACTGACTCCGGGGCAAGAAGCGTCACATGTCTTTTAATTTTACAAATTAACGAAACCTGGCTTAGCTCCCGCCTGTCAATGTTGGCGGGAAATGTATTAGTCACCTTCAGAGGTTTCTCCTCTCCTCTCTCTAGAGCTGTTAAGTCCCAAAATTTTGAAGAGGGGGTTTAAAATTTTTCAGCCTTGAGGCCACTCTTCCGCCACCCTTGGGTACCAGTGAGGAGTACAGCTCCACAGTCTGCAAGCCTGATAGGCAGGAGTGGGGGGAGGGAGTGCGTGTGGGGTTTTTTGGTGCTGCCCAGGGCCCTGGGGAACTCGCTTCCTCAGACACCCCATTCAGTAATCCCCACTCCACCGTTCACACACACACACACGTTGCATATAAGCCAGGAACAGGTTTCCACTCCTGGAAATCTTCAAAACCTTTTGCAGCCTGGAGGAAGTCATTCATCCCTTGGGCCTGGCCACTTGCTCACTCCCTCCCTGAACCAGCGCTGGTGCTTTCCCTCCCCTTCTGGAGCAATTCTAGCATAGTTTCTCTATTACCTAATCCCCAAGATGAAGGGGTGAGGGTTTTCTTTAGGGTGGCCCTTGAAACACCAAGAAGCTGTTCACGGTTTGTGGTGCTGGGGGTTGGGCATGAGGCGAGGGAGATGTAAGACCCTGAGGGAGAAATTATCTTTTTATTCTTTCCAGTTTCTTACAACAGCAAGAGCAAGACTGACACTAATGTCTCAATACATTAGCCTGCTAAAGTTTTAAAAAGAATTTATATCTGTCACGCTTTGCCATGAATTTACATGATCTCTTCAAGGGGTATTAGCATGTTAGCCATATGCACAGTGAGAAAGGGCCTTTTTCCTGTTCATTTCAGGCATCGGTAATAAGGTGGGGAGAGTATCGAGAGTGGGGAATCCCGAAATGACATCGCATCAGTTCTCTATTGCTGTATCACAAATTACCCGCGAGCTCTGTGGCTTAATACAACAGTGTACACTTATTATCTTTCACAGTTTCTTTGGTCAGAGATTCAGGAGTGCTTTGGCAGGGAGTTCTGGCGTGGAGGTCTCTCACGAAGCTGCAGTCATACATCAGATCGAGACACAGTCACTGGAAGGCTTGACTGGGGCGGGAGAATCAACTTCCACAATGGCTCGCTCATGTGGCTCACTCGTGTGTGTGGCTGGCTGTTGGCAGGAGGCCGTGGCTCCTTCCCTTAAAGACCTCACCACAAGGCTGCTTCAGTGTCCGCGCAGCATGGTAGCTGACTTCCCTCGGAGCAAGAGATCTAACTCCATATGGCTATTTAATTAAAATTAAATAACATTATAAATCACTTCCTTAGTTTCCTGGGCTCCTTCTGAACTCTTCAATAGCCACATATAATTGGCCACGTATTAAGCATAATCATGGAAAGTTCTATTCCATGGATGGCACTGGTATAGAGAATTGGTTCATGATAAATTTCCCACAGCTGCCTTCTAGACCAGAACATCTATGACCTTGGCAGGATAAATAGCAACAGGTTATTTATAGTGAGTATTTACTTCCTCTTGCCGGAACGGGTCAACCCAGTGTTCCTAGATACAGTTTGAAAGATTGTTTGGTCAGCTCAGCATTCAAGCAGAAGAAGTTGGATATGTCTCCCAGGTTATATGAAAATAGCATGGATAAGCTGGATGAATTGCATTTCTCTATACTAGAAGTATTTTTGCTTTCTTAATAACTAGTACTGGCCATCAGAATCAGAGCTGGAAAATACTGGAGGAAAATACCCTATTTAGAAACTACCTATTGATTCCTTTTCAAAGACTCCATGCTGACCACCATTCTTTTGGACAATGCGGTCTAGTTTACTGGGCACACTTAGGTGTCCTTTCCTGTGATTCCATTTCATGCTGTATGTATGTCCTTATAGAACTTGTCATCCACTATTTTGTCTGTTTACATGTCTGTTTCCCCATTAGACTGCAAGCTCGTTGAGAGCAGGGGTTTGCCCTCCGTCTGGCTCCTAATAGGGATTCGAAATATGTCTTGTGAATTAATTCATTAATTAATAGCTGCATTAAATTAGTGTATTTGTTATACATTAGTCTCAGTGCCTGGTGTAGGAGTGAGAATGGAGCAGAGGGTTTGGGCTCCGACAAGTCACAGCTGTATACTGGCTGTGTGACTTTGAATATTTCACTTTGTCCACCAAATCTCATTCCATTGTCTATAAAACGGGAACAAGAATGGCACCTGAGTTTATGTCATAGGATTATTTTGGGGGATCAGATGAGCTAACAGTTGGGAAAGTGCTTTATCATTCCTAAGTATTACCTTTCTAAAAATCGTAGTTTTCTCCATGAGAGAGAGTCAGGAGAGGCCCTGGTTAATGTCAACGTGTGTACAGATCACCATGCACAATTGTCTGCCTCGTTCCCACAATCTAGGGTATTGCTCATTTGGAACATTCATTCCTATTTTCAAGCCTTCCCTCTCTGGCTGAACCTTTTACAATTTCAAAATATTTCCAAATTGTAAATAAAAATTTAAATTAAAAAATTTGGTTAATTTAAAAAATATTTTTTTTGCATTTTGTGGAGAACCCCAGTAGTGTCACTAATATCAGGACAGTTTTTATAGTTCTTGGGGTATCGCCAAAAAGAGGGGGCTCTAAAACAGCTGTTTCCGGGAGGGTCACGACACAGGCGAGGCCTCTGTTCGGTATTGCTTACAGCCCTTTCTACATCTGGCAGTTCACCCCATTTGCATTTGTGGTTTGTCCCTGAAGATGCTCAGGCTGGAGGATTCCCGTTGCCATTCCCCAGCCCCACCCCCAGAAGCCCTCACTCATTGCACTGACTCTTTTGACCTCTCACCTTGCCATTTATGATGCTTCCATTATTTACTGTCCAGGATGCAAATATTTTCTCTTTTTGGACAACTGACATCCGTCTCCCATTTTGCTACTTCTTACCCTTTTCCACCCCAACCCTGCACACTTCCTGGGGCTCAGTTTGAGCTGCAGAAACCACAAGAATGTGGATATTCATTCGGGGCAGAAGAGGAACCACTGGTGCAGGTAGTGGGGTGCCATACACACCTTTCGGGTTCTTCAGGTTTGTCCAATAAATCTGAAAGCACTATGTTTAATCTATAGCTCAGGCTCATGGTCAGGGTTATTCTGTTTCCATAGAGGTGGATCATTCCTGATAGCTAAATCATGAGACTTTCTTGACTCTTGACACCCATGTATGGTCATCTCAAAATAGTCCTGCACTGGTCCTCAGATGGATGTGCCTTTCAAATATTGCTGACAAGTCTATGGCCATGCCATCCTGAACATGCCCGATCCTGTCTGATCTCGGAAGCTAAGCATGGTCGGACCTGATTAGTACTTGGATAGGAGACCATCTAGGGAAGACCAGTGCTGAAGGTGTAAAATAATAAAAATAAAATAATAATGAAATATTGCTCGACAACATGAATTCATGGTTTGAAATGTTATTTTGCTGTTGTAGGGGTAGGGTTTCCCACCACCACAGCCTGCATGAACCAGACATCCAGAGATGGGAGACTTTGGTTGCAAAGCATTGTAACAGGACTCTCTGGGAGCTCCTAACACATGGGCCTGGGAGTATGACCAGGAGGTCCTCCCAAAGGAGCTCAAGTGTGATTTTTTTTCATTCAAGAAAGTTTATCATAATCTGAAAATATTTTCTCTTATTTTATTTTTATGTATACGAACAAACTTCTCTTTTGATTTCTAAAGGCTTTATATCTAACATTAAATTCTAACTAATGTGAGACTTCTCAGCTAATTTAAATCATATGAATTCTTGACTAGTTTGTATTATATTTGGAAAGTTAATATTCCTGTTTAGGAAGTCAATGCTTTTATGATTTGGGGAAGGATTCTAGTTCAGCTAAATGTTAAGCTCACAGGTAAGGATTTTCCTCCCTTATCTAAGACCATTTGACAAACTCTTTGACTAACATATTCATTTATGTTTGAAGTTTCTACTCTTTGACCGCTTCTGCTGTTCTTAGCCAGTTCTCAGGCTGATCATAATGTCAGTTGGTCTGGCCCTTACCCTATAATGAGAGAAGTGTAGACTACCAGTGATGGAAGAGAAGATACCTTAGCATTCAAGTTCACAAGTTGGTGCAAGGCAGAGCTGAGCTAACGCGGAGAGGGATTATATAGCTCTGTGGTTAAGAGCATTGTCTCTGGGGCCAGGCTAGTTGGGATCAAATTCTGGTTGTGCCACTCACTTTGTAACTTGAGCCAGTTACGTAACTTGTGAAATGGGCATAATAAGAATACCTATGATACCTATGTTGTCAACATTTAACGAGTTCATGTACCTAACAGGTTCTCTAACCTTTTGCAACAGGGACTGGTGCTCCTATGAGAATCTAACACCTGATGATCTGAGGTGGAGCTGAGGCGGTGATGCTAGCCCTGGGGAGCGGCTGCAAATACATATGAAGCTTTGCTCCCTGGCCCGCCACTCACCTCCTGCTGTATGGCCCAGTTCCTAACAGGCCATGGACCAGTATGGTCCGCGGCCCAGGGGTTGGGGACTCCTGCTCTAACACAGTAGGCACTCTATAAACGTGAGGAGGTAGGAGTGGGCCGTGTCCGTCATCCCTGCCAGGGCACCTTTTCAATGCACCCTACCATTTCCAGGGTTAATACAAAGCAGCTAGAACTGGGGCAAAGCTCTAATCTGCAGCCTGTGCTCTCCAGGGGTTTCAGGCCCTGGTTATGGGCACAGCAGAGGTCTAAGTGTTGATGAGGAATGGGAGGCTAGGATTAGGAAGCCACAGTAGAGGCCGAGGAGTGAGAAAGGCTCAGGGTGAGTATGAGAACAGTCAGTTGCATTAGTTCCATGAGAGCACACACCAAACCAGCAGGAAGGGCAGGCCTGGTTCCCCCAGAACAGGCAGCAGTTCCTTTAGAACCATGGGCGAAGGAGCTCCTGCTTTACTCATGTTGGTCAGACCATAGCTGGACCATCAAAGTTCAGTTCTGGGCGACTCATTTACAGTCTGGGTACAGCCAGCGAGGTTGGTGAAGCAGTAAACAGTCCAGTAATCACATAATGCATCATCTCACAAACATCTGTTGAACCCCTAGGGGCAGACCTCTGTGTATATGCCTCGGGGTGAAGCTGGGTGGAATGGGATGTAAATAGACTGAAAAAGTAAGTGTGTAGAAAAAGTAAGTGTGCAGAAAAAGTGTGTAGATTCTGTTCAAGGTAACGAACCTCTATCAAGCGCCTGTTGTGTTCAGGACTCTGTGTGGGTGGCATCAGTGGGAAGAGCGCCGGACTATGTCAGGAGAGCTGGATTCCAGTCTCACCTCCGTTATCAACTAGCTGAACCACTGTGGACAAGTGACTCTAGGCCTCAGTTTTGTCACAGATAAAATGGAAAGTGTGATACTTGTTCTGTTAGAAGGATAAATTCCAGGGCCCCTGACCCACTGAATCAGATTTTTTTTTTTTGTGGAGAGAGCCCAGGAAGCATTTTGACCATCAGGACAGTATTCTTGTGTGGACCTCGGGCAGTCCACCTCAGAATCTCTAAGGATTTCAAGACCCACCCCAGACTTGCTTAGAACCTCTGGAGATGGGGGCTTGGGAATCTGTACTTATGGTGAAGCCAGGTGATTTTTGCACTCCCAAATTTGAGAATCACTTTTATAGGGTTTTTCTGAGGATTATGAGGATGTACGTGAACACATTGGTCGATCATATAGGAGGGTTTTCTTAGCATTGAGAATGTTTTGCTTTGGGAGGAAGTCATAGTAACCACTTCTGAAAGTTGAAGGGTTGTGTATTAGAATCTTTGGAACAGCAAAGAAGAGTTATACCTAATAGGTTTCAGGAAGAGAGGTTTATTGCAGGACCCCACAGAGGTTTATTGTAGCTAAGAAATTGCCACATTAGCTCTAGTCACTGTGAGCCCAGTGCTCCCAAGACCTGGACAATTGAAACAGTGGTTTGAAATGGCAAAAAGAAGCTTGCTATCCCAAAGTTACCTGCCTTCTGTGGGCACCACTAGGATGTTTACTTCCCCAATAAGAAGCTCTGAATGGGTCAAATTGCAACCATCCAATATGGAGCACCCTTTTGAGCAAAATTCCTATGAAGCCCTTTCCTTTGGCCTCCTGTATGCCCCGACCTACACACGGTTAACTCGGTCTGCAAATGAACCCCCATCCAATCATCTGCACTTAGAGAAGCAGAGTTAGATTTGCTGAAGATATGTAACACTTGGGATCTGCTTTCTTTGGGAAAGTAAGGAGGGAAAATCTAAAAGAGTAAGCAGTTTGAGGCCTCTTGGTTCATCTGGTATACATTTTCGTGAGGATGAGGGAGTAAAAAATGAAGTGTGGCTCTAAGCTGGTAATACAAACCCCTTTGTGAAACTAATGGATTCCCTCCCCTAAGCACCTGGGTAGACACACATCATTTTGTTTACATTTCTTAGGGGTAGGGGTCTCATAAGGCTTCTCCATGGAATCCTAGATTGAGGACCTCTGTTCTTCCGGGTCTCTAAAGAGAGGAGGTGCCCTGCTGGATAAGCATGTCTGAGAAGCAGATTTCCGCTCCATGTACAGAAGCATCTTCTGACATTTCGACTGTCCAATAACGGGTCTTTCCTATTTTGATGTAATGGGTTTATCGTCACAGGGAGCATTCAGGCAGGGGCTAGATGACGACTTTGCACAGAGAGCTTAGGAAGTCAGAGAATAGAAGGGAGCAGACTTGTGGGGAGTCCTATGTAGGGTCAGAAGTAGACCAGATGACCCCTAAGTCCTCTTCCAACTCTGGCATCCTGAAGTCGCCAGACGAGAAGGGACTTGGGAGGGCGTTATCTAATGCATGTCCACTCCAAATGCGTTTAAAAAACAAATGAACAAACAAACAACCCCATGTACTTGCTTTGCAAACACAGCTTCAGGACAAGTTTTCCTATTCCCCTCACTCCCTGCCTTCCAGCCAAATGGCAGTACCTTAATTTGTTCCTTGTAGAAATTTGGGAGCTGCTTCTGATCCTAAGGTTCTCTATTTTGCAAAGTTATCACATCCTAGGTCTGAGCCCTGCCTGGAGATTGCTATGTGAGTGGAGCGTCTTCAGTCCACTGTCCAGGCTGGAGAGGCTGGGACTGGCAGGGAGCACGCGCGGTGAAGCAGCGGGCGGAGGGGCAGGAGGGAGTGCGGCTGAGCTCGTCCTCAAACCTAGAGCCACCTCTCCGTGATTGTCCCCACCGCTTTGAGGCATGAAAGCATTTCCTTCCCTCCAGGAAGGAACAGGTTCTCCTCATTTTCTTTGCCTGCTTCCACAGACAGTATTACCCGCCCTCTCTCCTTCCCACCAAGGTCACCACTCAGGAGCCTTTGATAAATGTCATCTTTTTGTGAAAGTCGCTGTGGAAAAAGGCAATTTGACTGCAGTGAGGCAGAACAGCGAGCTGAACGAGCTGAACGCCAGCTGCCCTTTATCGACCAGAGCCCAACCCCACGACAGAGCCCCGAGGAGCGTAGCGCTGCCTGGGGCACCTGGTGGTCCCGCAGCCTGTCCCCGGGGATCGCGCGCAGTGCCGAACCTTGCAACGCCTGGGTCCTGGGATCAGGTCTCCTCCCTCCTTTCCTCTCCCAGCCCTTTGTCTTCTGCAACTTATTTCCTGGCTGGTAAATAAAGGTCCCCAAGAACCCCATGGCTCTGGGGGTGGGAGCCCTCTCCACTGTGGGCTGCTGATTAGTGCAGGGAATAAATAACAGCAAGCTAATTACCTCCTGATTGCGGCTTGCCTCACTAACAAGGCCTGGTGATGCCGTAGTTGATACTATTCCAAGCATGCTTCTGGGCTCAGGGAAATTTCCATGCTTTTCCAGCCTGGAGACACGTTCTCTTCTCAGATGCCCCAGAGTTCTCAGCGGAGCTGTTCCGCTCCTGCCCCACTGTGGGACTGAGAGACTCCACCCCAACAGCCTGTTTGTGTCGGACCTTCCTGATGGGAGCTGGCTTCTCCTTGAAGCAGGGAAAGGCTTTCAGGGAGGTTTGGGGTTTGGCCAAGGTCAGTGAGAGATGGGTCCTTAGGGATCACACTCTCCAGCACTTAGTATCCTAATTACATCTGCTACTCCAACTGCTTGGACTGAGTGGTTCCCCTCAGACCTGCAAGCAGAGGAGAAGAGTGCTGAGAGCACCCATCAGGGACCTGGGAGGTCTGGGTTCTAGTCCTACCTGACTCCCTCGGACAGCTCCTTATCACCCTGGTCGACAGTTCCCTCTCTGTGAAATAAGCATTAGGCATTTCTCTTCTAAATGAAGTCTAGGCAAACCTTGGGCTTCGCCTCACTCTAGAAATACGACTTTGTGACTCTGACTCTGACATTGGGACTGTGATATCAGGAAAGCTCCGCATGCCTCTAGGGGCCACACCCCCAGGCTGAGCCACCCCTGTCATTGCTTCCCCACCTTTTCCACCCTCCCCTGTGCTTTACCTGACTTCTGTAACTCTCTCAGTCTTGAACACTTGTCTTGCCTGAAGGAAGAAGGGGAGGAACATCTTCTTCACAAAGATTTAAGTTTCTAGCAACCTTCTTTGGATTTTTGTTCCTGAATTTATGAGTAGGGCTGTGCTGGCTTAACAAACCAGTGGTCTCAGCCCTTGAAAGCGAGGATGTGGAGGTGACTAGTAAGTGCTGCTGGCCACTGTGTCCAGAGGAGGAAATCAACGTGCCCCCAGCATTGGGCCCGACCCCAGACTAGAGGCCTTGACGCCATCTCCACAGGACCATAGAATCCAGTGGTAGGAAGCTGAAGGGCTGTCTCCTCTCACTGGAGAGATTCACCTCTGCAGGGCATCAGCCTCCTTGGGGCAGAGGTCAGGTGAGAGACACACTAGCGGTTTTCATCAGATGAAGACGCACTCATAAAGGAGCAAACCCGGGCCACAGTCTCCTCGGAACAGGGAAGAGAGAGAAAAGGTGGCGCTAGAGTCATCCTTGGGCTAAGGAGGAAGATGTCACGTTTAGAGTAGTGGAAGATTCTGAAAGATAGGGTTACAGACTCCGCAGGTACCAAGTGCGTGCGACTGGGGCTGATCTGACGGGAGGAGCCCCCATGTAGGGATCAGAAGGTCACATACAACATTATGCTTTATCACTTCTAACGAGTAAACTTGGGCGGTTCATTTACTTTTGTATTAGTTAGGGTGAGCTAAGTGATGTGACTAATAACCCCAAGACTCAATGTCTTATCACAGTAGAAGTTGACATCTCACTTGCATGGCAGGTTCATGCAGATATTCGGTTGGTGGTCTTCTGCAGGGTGGTTCAGGGACTCAATACTGTCCATTTTGTGGCTCCACTAACTGCTGCAGGCTTCAGAACCTTCTGGATGCTATCAGCAGATGGAGAAGGAGGGAGCATGCAGAATCGTGTGGAAGGTTGTTATGAGCCAGGTCTGGAAGTGCCATTCATTACTTGTGCCCAGATTCCACTGGCCAAAACTCAGTCGTATGACCACACCCGACCATAGGGGAGGTTGGGAAGGGTAGTCAAGTTATGCACCCACAAGGTAAAAGGAAATGGTTTGGTTAGCAACCGATCAGTCTCTGACATACCTTCTTTGAAATTTTGTTTCTAGAATTATCCGTAGGGCAAGGGGCCTCTACTTTGTCACCTTCACAAAACTGGCAAGCATATAAATGAGAAAACGGAGTCTACAGCCATGCCACCCTGAACATGCCTGACCTCGTCTGATCTCAGAAGCTAAGCAGGGTCGGGATTGGTTAGTACTTGGCTGGAAGACCACCTAGGAAGACCAGGTGCTGTAGGTGTTAAAAACAAACAAACAAACAAATAAATTTTAAAAATAAATAAATAAAAATAAAATGAGAAAACGGATTATGAAAGAGCTTTAAAAACATAGAATGAAGAATACACACATAATCTGCTTTTCAGATGAATCTAGAAATAACTTCAAAAACACTGGCTCTGTTACTCTCTTGGAAACATTAATTAAAAATGCTCTTATTGGGACATATCATTGGGTTATATGACAAGGGTCTGGATGATTGTGATTTCAATATGTGATAAAGATGAACTTTTTAACAAATCCAATCCTTTAAAACATTTTTAGAATGTGCTCTTCTTTCTCCCTTTTCTTTTGACCTGGATGGAGGATTCATCCGGAATGGCTGGTGTGGTCAGCACGGCTGGGGCTAAAATTGGGCCAGTCTAGCCACCATGTTTGGTGAGTCTGGGGCAGAGGAGATGGTCTGTGTGGTTAGGAAATTGATTGCAAGTAGAGGAATTGAGAAAACAAAATATATTGAGGATAAGGAGAGCCATATTTCTCATGGGTAGTGAAAGGAGTTACATGTGGGGAAAGGGAATAAACCCTGTGGTATTAGATCAAATTTGGGGTAATTAGCATAAATAGATGTAGGGGTGTGTGTGTGTGCGTGTGAGTGTGTCCATAAATATTCTAGCTTGTCTGCTGAGCGTCCTAGAAGCAATGATATCCCAATAGCAGTGAGCACACCAATCACCCAGATCTTAAATCCTAAATACCATGTTCCACTAAAAAGAGTCAAGATGATCAGCCTGGAAAGTACTAGGTGAGCCTAGAGTATCTTATGCTAGAAAGTAAGGAAGTGCTCAGAGAACAATGAGAACATGTCAAAAGGATACATAATCCTGCTCAAGGGACCCCCACAGGCCAAGTCTGGGACAATTTAGGCATCGAAAGAAATAATTTTAGTATTAGCATTTAGTATTGCACCTCATTAAATAAAATAGGAACAAATGAGTTAATACAGAATAAATAAATAAGTGGGAAAATGGGAAGACACTGCCTTACGTTAGAATGCCAGCTGATAAATACAGAAAAAAGATGAAATTAGAAAATTATCATTTTACAACCATCATAGTACTTTAGGCAAGAATCATTGATAAGTGCTAAAACTTGTGGGTGAAAGTTTGATGAGGAACACAATATTTACACCATTTCAAAGTGTCTCCACACAAATACTTATGAATTGAGTACATGATACTCATTAATTGACTTTGCAGTGGAGAAACTTGGTTGACATCATCTTAACCAAGGGATAAAAGTTAACTTTCCTGAAACAGGACAAAGCATCATTGTGTGTGTGCTCCTTGTGATGAGGAACTGAGAATGTGGCATCACGTCTGTAGCATTCCTGACAAAACGCAGAACTTTGGAAACATCGGCCAAGCCCAAGTCAAGGGACAATCTACACAGTAACTGTCCGGTGTTCTTCAAAAATATCAAGATCCAAAAGACAAAGACTGAGGAACTGTTCCAGACCGAAGGAGACTGGAAATACAAGACAACTGAATGCCAACCTGTGATCCTGGATTTGATCCTGGGCCTAAAAATAATGTTATTGGGACAATTGGAAAAACTCGAATGAGGTTTCTGGATTAGATGGTGGTTTTGTATCACTGTTGGTTTCCTGATTGGGAGAACGTCCTTGGTTTTAGGAAATACATACTGACATGTTAAGAGCGAATGAGACACCACTCCTAAAAGGATCAGACGTGACGTTGTATGTATACATGAGCAGGGACGGAGGGAGGGACACACACAATGAGGCAAGTGTGGTGCAATTTGAAAGAACACAAATTGAGGCACTCGATGAAAGGTATACGGGAGCTCTTTGTACATTTCTTGCAATTTTTCAGGAAATTTGAAATTGTTTCAAAATACAAAGTTTAAAAAAAGTCTTTAAAATGTGTAGTGTGCAGAGCATCTGCACCTTGGACTCAGGCAGGAGAGACACTTGATGAGACTTGTTAACAAGAGGTCAGCAGAAGAGTGTCAAAGGAAGCAAATAGGGTTGGGATAAATGACCTAGATTGGGTCCTGATCTTGTCACCTACCAGTTGGGTGATCTGGAAAAAGGTGCATTACCTCTTTGAGCATGCATCTCCTAAGAGTGCCATGCGACTTCAATAATGTATGTGACGGTCCTTTGTAAAACATGATACTGAATATAAATCGTTAGTAGCATCTTCTTTCTCCCAGAAAATGACAACTAATGACTGTAAAACTGTCCCTTCAGTCCTGACATCCCTTTCAGTTCTTCCTCCAGTTACATCACAATGTTGTTATTCTCAGAGAGATTACTTCCTTTATAAAGGGACTAAAGTCTGAGGAGGCCGGGCACCTAGGGAGGGAGACAGTTGATGGCAAAGCCACCAGGGATTGTTATGGTGCGTGTGTCTGTATCCACATGTGCACATGTGTGTGCATACATGTGCATCCTGGAAGCCCCGACTTTAGGCACCTTCTCTGTGAGCGGACAGACCCTGTGGGGACCGGTGAATGCTGTTATAAATTCATAGACATCTGCTGGCGGGGCCTGGGTAGTCCCTTCTAGAAAGAAAGCCTCTCTGCTTCTGTCACTCATGACAAAGATGCCTGTGTGCACGATGTTATGATACAAACCATTCTCTGGCAACCGAGGGATCCGGGTCCTAATGCCACACGCTAGGGATGAGCTGACCTTAACTGCGTGGGGTAATAAAGATCATCATTCCCGTGTCATGCCCTTTCCGAAGCCTCCTGCCGACATTCCCTCCGGCGAGCCTTAAAGGGACAGCGACTTGTGAGGCAAACACTGCTCTCTGCATCTTTTCACAGGTCACAGAGGTCAGAGAGACCAGGGCTTGCCCAGTCCACAGGACTAATAATGGCACCAATGGGACATCAAGCTAGGAATTTAACAATGACTCCCCTCACCACGGCCACTCCGACATCATTGGCACCTCTCTCACTCCCTTTCCTGCCTCAAGGGGACGCTGCCTCCAGTGTCCTTGGCTTCTCAGAGCTCTTCTGCTACAGGATTCCCACCCAGAAGCACCCCGTGCTAGGCTTCCGTCTCCAGGCTGTCTGGTCACCCTCTCCCCCCGACATTCTGGCTAAAACCACAGGAGTTCAGCATCTTAGCTCCTGCTGCTTAAGGCTATTCTAGAGCCAAGACAGAAGAACATGAGGATACGGCTGTCCTGCCAGTGGCCTCGGGAAGCTGGCCCCAGGCACTCCTGTGCGATTCCCAGACCATTTGCTGTGTCCTCACAGCACCAACTGAAGGAGCACTACTCAACGTCTTCTAATTCACTCCATGCCCGAGAATCAGGCCGGAGGAAGTTCCAGCAATGCCAGGCTGTTCTCAGCCCCTCTGCCCTACACTGCTCTTGGATCCAGACAGACAGACGGATCAAGGTCAGACACAGCAGAGCCCAGCTGGGCTCTGCTCAGTCCCTTGGGAAGCGGCTGCTGCTGACCTGACAGAGCTCACTGCTCCTGTAGTGGCGGTGTGACCGGCGTGCATTCCGACTGGCCCCAGCTCCCCCATCGGGGAGCCCTGAGAAAGAGGGTGCACTCTGGGTTTATTGAGTTCATTGGGACATGCTGGGTGGGTCAAGGGCGAGCCCTAGAGCTCAATCCGGGGCTTTTGGAACTTGGAGCCGAGGCCCTGTGGTGGAACAGAGCCAATTCTGACCACGTGGGGGTTGGCGAAACCTGGTCTCAGATGTGCCTCTAGCCAGTGGTGTCCTTGAGCAAATCCTTTCTCCTCCCTGGGACAGAGTTTCCTCATCCGTCACGAGAAGAGTCAATTATAAGGGCCCATCTGGCCTTTGTGTACTTCTGGTTATATCATTCGGCTGGCTCTTTAGGGCCGGAGCTGTGTCTGGAAGGAACCGAGTCTGGGATTCAGGCCTCCTGACTCTTGTGCTCTATTCACTGCTGATTCTGGAAGCGGAGGCTACAATGGGTGTTTGGGGAGCAGGGGGCACTGTACAGCTGGCCTCTGTTCAGCAGGGTAGGGAAACTGCCCAGGAATCTAGCAGCTGGACCCAACAGGACCTCCGGTGGTTGGTGCTGTTTCCCATAGTGGTACTGGGGGTGGGGGTGGAGGTGGAGGCAGGATGCGGGGGAGCTCAGCAGGCCCCACAACTCTCCTGGCGAGTGAAGCCTGCACCCAAGGACCTGAGAGACCCCGGGGCTATATGAGCACTCAGTATGGAACAGGACAGGAACAGAGAGAATCAAAGCGAAGCATTTGCTGGCAGTCAGCCAGGCAGGTCAGATCTTGCTTTCTCCCTTTGGACAGTGAGGGAGTGGCTTGGGGTGCTGTGGAGATCTCCTCTAGCCTGACAAGGTGAAAGCCAGTTCACTAAGTAGCGCTGAGCTCGCCTGACCTGACAGTGGGCCTCCAGGAGTCGGCAAGGTGGACAGCTTTCCTGCCTTGGGCGATGCCCAGCTGACCTGCGACCTGGCTCAGGAAGAGGGAGAAAGAGGCTGGGAACTGGGAACTATCAACTCTCCCTCCCTCCTTCCACCACCTGCCATTCCCCAAGGGTCAGAGCATCCCTGCCACGTTCCCACCCACAGGAAACCAAACCCCGCTGAGGCCAGGGGCACAGCGAGGTGGGCCTGGGGCCAGCAGAGACAGCTGCCTTAGGTGTCATCTTGCTGTGGAGCTGAGGAAGAGCTGGACTTTTAAGGTTTCCTCTGAGACCAATGTGCGTAACCCAAACCTCTTTCCTGCCCTTCTAATCCCCTGAAAGAGAAGGCTCAGAGGGTCCACGTGGGCCAGGTCGGGGTCAGCCCAGAAGCCACGAGTCAGAGTCTGTCCGGCTGTCCAGGCTCCCGGCTGGAAGGAGCTGAGCTTTGTGGGTGAGCTCCAGGGAGCTCAGTGTAGGGCAGCCCCGGAGAGAAGCACAGCCCGGAGTGCCAAAGGAGGCAGCCGCCAGGCCGCTTCCCCCGCAGACAGACAGGGTATTGATCCTGCGTGCGCACCCCCTCCCGCTCTCCACTTCATGGCGCAGCTAATGGCCTGGAAAAAACTGGCCAGCTGTTCCCCAGCTGTGACATAATGAGCTCAGGGACGATCAATGCCTGTTCCGGTCTCTAATTAGGCCAGGGAGCTGGCTGGGGTGAGTGCGGCCTGTTTCCTGGGGGCACCACTTCCACTCCAGTCTCCAGCTGCCGTCTGCTGGCAGCCACCTGGGCCCACGCATCTGCGCCCTGGAGGGGGCAGGGCCGAGTCTGTGACCCAGAGCTCCTTCTCTGGCGGTAGAAGCAGGGACGCCATCAGCACGTTAGGTGGGGTGCCCAGGATGCTGGGGAGAACCCGGCCTGCATGTGAAGCTTGCTGTCACATCACTTTCTCTGCCACAGTCTGTCACTCTGTACAGTGGCCTTCAATCCCAGCCCTCTAACTCCCTGCCCCAGAGACCCTGCTCAGGACCCTCTCCAGCCTGGGGCTGCTAGGAAGAGGCTGGTAGCAAGTTTGGCTCCTAGCCCAGCCTCCCTCTGCTATTTATATGCTCAGTCCAGGGAGGAATGGATCAGATTCTCAATGCACTCACTGCAGAGGAGGAAGTGAGGGAAGAGAGAGAGAGATGGGAAGGGAAAGGTGTACACCGATGCAAAGAGACAGAGAGGTGGGCGGAGCAGAGGCCCTTGGTCGAGAGGATGAGACCTGGAGAGTTCTGAGAACAGTGCTAAGAGCAGATGAGAGATCAAAGGAGATAAGCCAAATAAGAGACAACGGAAGGGAGAATTTGGGCCATCAGGGAAGAAAGAGAAGATGAGATACAAGGAACAGGACACACCCCACGCAGGGTGGGGTCAGGCCCCAGGGGCTGGATCAGATACCCCACCCTGGGAAGCTAAGGTGCTGGACAGACTGTGTCCAGGGGCCTGGTGTGAAATTACAGGAGTCGGGAGAGAATGCTTGGGGTCAAAGAGGCACAGGGAACAGAGCTGGCCTGGAGGGAAAGTGGAAAGGCGGGTCCAGAGATGGGAAGCCAGGCGGGGTCCTCCCCTAGAATCAAGGCTGTGGGCTCTGCTTTCTGGGGGCGAAGGTGCAGGCCGGGAGCTGGAAGCAGGAGTCAGAACGATGCAGGCAGGAGAGGGGACTGTTGAGGGCTCTGGGTAACAAGGCTGGAAGGAGGGGGCTAGGCTTTCTGCAGCCCCCACTTTAGGGCAGCCCAATCTGGCCCTATGGCCTTCTGGGTAGCCTAGGCCTGGAGGGGACAGCCTCCAGGCAGCCTTCAGCCTCCAGCCTCCTACCGCTCACACAGCTTCACACAAACCAATCAGATGGAGCCCCTTCGAGAGAGTCTTTCTGGGGTCCAGCTGACCCTGGTCATCCCCCTGGGACCTTTCCCAGTCCTAGGAATGCATGTCTTCCCGACTGTGACTCCCAGAGGAATGACCTGGTTTGCGGACAGCGGGCGTCCACTACTGTGTCCTGCACCCCCCCACCCCCCAGGGCCTGAATCTCAAGCTGTCACCTGGAGCGAGAAGCTACTGCAGGCAGCAGCTGCTGACCCAGACTCAAAACCTAGAGCTGCACAGGACCTTGGAGAGTGTCCACGGGCCTGGCCCAAACTCTCTTTCGAAGCGGGGGCTCGAGAGGCTGGGAGCGTCGCCCCAGCTGCGCTGCTCGCCTGAGCGGGTGCGGCCTCTGAACTCCCAGCTCAAGGCTCCTTCCAGGACGCCAGCCTGTCCATCTCTTCCTAACCACTTCCAAAGAGTAGGAGGGATTTTCTTTGGGAGCCTTGGCCCTCTTGCCTGGCCCTTCCAGCCAAGATTGTGGGAGGTCAAAAGGTGCAAAGTCGGGGCCTACAGGGCAGCAAGTCGCCCAGGAGGGACAACGCCGCCCGATGTTGGGAGGGAAGAAGCCTCTCCCCGGAGGTTGCGTTGGATTCTTTGCAGCTCTTTGGCCAACACTGCCCTCTTGTGGATGCTGGCTGTCAGGGCACCTGGGGCCCTGAAATGGAGCGGTTGGTTTCTCTTCAGCTGCTAGGTCTTCACCGTCCAGGGACCCCTGCCCCACCCAGCACAGGGCTAATTTAGAGCCTCTAAGGCTACTCTCCGGGTTAGACACCTGGGAGACCAAGCTTTCCTTCCTTTTTTTAAAAAAATTTATTTTTATTTATGGTGACATTGGTTAATGAAATCCAGCGTTTCAGCTGTATACTTTAACAGTAAGGCACATATATATTTACACTGTGTGTTCACCTCCCCTAGTTAGATTTCTTTCTATCACCACATATTTGACCCCCTTTACCCCGTCTACCTTCTCCCTGCCCCAGCCCCCTCCAGAGATCAAGCATTCATTCATAATTCTCCAATAGGTTCTCAGGTAGGTGGGTGAGGGCTGATCATCACCCCCCTCTGTGGGCCTCTTGCAAGCCATTTCTCTTTCCCTAAGGAGCCCTTGGATGGGGGTCTGGCCCTCCCTTGGACATAGGGGGCATGAGAGTTGAATGGGGAGAAAGGTCCTGTTTTTAGATGGGTCAAGAATGCAGGGAGTGGACTTTGGAGAAAGGGAGAATGTCTGGGAAAGAGGACACAGGGCCTGTATCCAGCTGTGCCCAGCCTGTAGAAGGAAGGGTCAGACTGCCCCAGGGCTCAGTGGGCCTGAGGACTGGTCCCTTAGGGGACTATCCCAGAGACGTGGAGCAGGGGAGCCCCAGAGTCAGAGGCCAGGCATTGCTGAGAGTTCCCAGATTGGGAAACCCAGCCCAGCTCTCTGTTTATTGGCTAGAGCAGTCGGTCTGGGGTGAGCCGGGTGACCTTGCTGGAACCAGCAGCTGGGTGGCCCAGGGTGTCCCTTCCCTGCAGATCAGGCTGGGCAGCTTCTTACGATACCACGAATATAGAGAGAATTTCCAGGTACTCAAATTACCCTAGGCTTCCTCCCCACAGAATGGACGTGCTGGTCACTCATGGGGACCTGGGCTGAGCTCTGAGAGCCTCACCTGGGAAGTATGAGTGCCATTTGATCTCTCGGTCCCTTCATCTCTGACCTCCCCTTTTCTCTGAGTTCACTCTGCGGCATGGTCACAGACACTATCTCCTTGATGACCTGTAAGTTTTTTTGTTTGTTTTTGTTTTCTCCTCCTTCTGGGCCTGAAGGACAAGAAACAGTCCCAGCTTCGAGTTCCCCCGCTTGCTCTGGAACTCGTGGGTTCAGCCAACACTTATTGACTGCTCACTAAAGGACAGGGGGTGGGCCCGTCTGCGCCCCTGTGTTTGCTCACTCAAAACATTTCGCTGTGCTGACGTTTCGGCCTGGCTTCCCAGGCCTTCCCGAGTCCAGCCAATCTACCTCTCTAGTCTCTCATCTCCCTTACACGCAGGTGATTCTTCAGCCAAACTGGACAACCCGCAGTGCCCTGATATTCTGTAAACTCGCCTGTCTCTGTGTCTTGGTTAAGCCCATTTCTTCCACTTGGCTTCTCTCGCTCTTTTCGGCTTCAATTACTCCCAGTTCTTTCGTGAAGCCTTCCCAGATTTCCTGAGGAGTGGGTTCACTTTTTCCTTTGACTCTCCACAGCACCTTGACTTTCCTTTGAAGCTGATAATCTGTTTCGTCTCTGTTCTAGATCATAAGCACCCAAAGGACAAGGTTCGTATTTGTTTCGTCTATGTGTCCCTGTCTCTGGCCTCCTACACAGAGCTTTGCATATACTATGTGCTCAATAAACGTACCTTGCGTGAAACAGAGCCTGCAGTTTGGGCTGCTGGGAGCTGAGGGAGGTGGATATGGGGTGCTCTGAGGCTTCGGGAGACTACAGGAGTGTGCTCAGAGTGGGGAGGCAAGGGCCTGCACAGGGAGGCGCGCGGGGCGTCTGGGCCTCTCAGAACCGGGCCAGGGAGGGAAAGAACTTTGCCAAAGAGAACCAGGTGGCTGGGGATGTGGCGGTTGAGGAACGAGACCAAATGTTGGCGGAACTACAGGTCGGCTCCAGTGCTAGGTATGACAGACCCAACTCTCTTCATCCTGAGTGACGGGCAAAAAAAGGAGCAGGAATCTGGAGGCTTGGATTTTGGTCACATCGTCTCCACCTTCTAGCTGTGTGGCCTTGGGCGAGTTACTTCCCCTCTCTGGGCCCGTTCGTCTGTAAAACAGGTACCTGATCTCCTATGACCCTTTCAGCTCTGCTATGTTGAGTTTCTGAAGTAGAGGGGTAAAGCTCAATGAGGATTTGTACATGGCCCCCTCACCCCAGGCCTTAGCACCAGGAATGACCCCACCTAGGTCCTGGACTAGAGAAGATGACAGAGTTCAAAGCCATGAATAAGGAGGCAGGTGGCCTGTATAGGCTGTGGCCTGGCTTGGAGGATATGGACGTAGGTGGCAGGGGAGCCAACACCCCTAATTCGGAGTGAGTGAAGTGCCCAGTTACCAGGCCCAGGAAAGGGTTTTCGGGGACGCCCCTCCCATTTCCTTTGCTGTGCTTCCCTGTCTTCTTCCTTGCCTCAACTGTGTGGCTCTGAGACAGTCACTTAACCTCTCTGAGCCTCAGTTCCCACCTCCATAAACGCATCTACTGAAGTCAGCTCAGAAGACTGTTAGGACACCACTCACGTGAAAGCGCCCAGGGCTGCGGCTACCGCGAGGTCTCCCCTCCGGAGTCGGGAAAAGGACAAGCGGTACAGAGTGCCCCGCAGGTCACAGGACAAATGGTTGATGGTGCTTTGCAAGTGCACTGGGGATGGAGGAGGTTCATTCAGAGAGGCAAGCCGATGCCGAGGAGGTTGGGTGGAAAGAACAGGCAGAGGGCTATTGTCCAAGCTGTCCCTGACTGCTAGCGAGGAAGGGCCACCCAGCCTGTACGCCTATTTACTGTGTAGTTCTCAAGGACCCAGGAGCTCTCTGGGAACTTTCCTTTGGGGGTCCGGCCTTGAGCCCCAGCTGATGGATGGAGCAGTCGTGGGCAGCATGGGGTAGGCTCCCTGGTCTTACAGCAGGCTTGGCCTTCATGCACTGTGGGTGTTCCTGCCACTCTTTTGAGCCTGGTTCATCCAAGGCCCCCAGTTTCTAATCTGGTTGGGAAGGATTTATTTTTGGGTCCCTGTAACCTAGCAATGGGCTCACATGACCAGTGGCAGCTGCAGGCTGAATATACCGTTGGATCTTGGCTCCTGGCAGGGGGTGTAGGCCAGACTGTGGGGAATAAAGAGAATGGAGAGGCTCTCACCTCTGCTCCCACCATCTCCTTCCTCAGTCTCTCAGCCTGGCCGCAGATGGCGGGCAGGGGCTGGGGGCCTAGGGACCAGGCACGGGGGGCTCGGGAGGGCTGGGGGTGAGCTGTGGGGTGGAGTCCCAGCTGTGAGCCTGCTTTCCTCCGAGGAAGGGCTGGGTGTCCATGGCGGAGGTGGGTGCAGGGAGGCAGCGATGTTGGCATCTTGTGGGGTGAGTCCAGGCTGGGGAGCAGGCGGCGGAACAGACGGCCTGTGATATAAGACCTCAGGGACAGCCCTGGTCGGTGCTGGAATCCCAACGTTCAGCTTCCCTCTGTTCCCCGTCAAATTGTTCATATTCCTAGGAGAGAGAACACGTAAAGCTGCTCTCAGTGCGAGTAGATTTATCAGCCTCTTTCCCGAGAGCAGGTTCTGACAGAGGCAGAGAGCGGAGCTGAGCAGGCGAGGGCCGTGGGCACGCAAAAAGCATCCAATAGATATTTCTTAAATAAATGGATAGATGAGAAAGAGGAACTCGGTCCATTTTAAGGTCGTATCAGAGGGGACAGGAAAGAGTGAGTGGGGGTGCACACAGCCTTTTTAAGAGGCGCTGGTGGGCAAGGTCGGGCAGAGCTGCACCAAGGATCCAGTCCGGGCTGTAGAAATCAGACCTCAGTACCAAGGGCCCCACCACGACACTGAGGAGAGCAGTGTCACTGCCTCGGGCCTGTTACAGGAGCCCACTCCTGGTATGCATGCGGGGACAGGGACCTCTGACGTGGTTCACAGGACCACCCCAAGTTTCTCTGCCTCGGTCTTTCCCATCTCTTTCCTTGTGCTGGGCTCTAAAAGGAAGGCTCTGAGGGAGGGGGGAAGGGAGGGCGTGATGTAACGTCAACAGCTATTCCAAACCCTGACTGAGATCATTTAATGAGATACAGCTTAAGAAGAGCCTCCCCAGCCAGACTGCGCCCTCGAGAAATAGTATCCTCCTCCTCCTCCTCCTCCTCCTCCTCCTCCTCCTCCTCCTCCTCCTCCTCCTCCTCGTCCTCCTCAGATGGCCTGTGATAGGATCATACCCAAATTCCTTGTCCAGGCTCATGGTGAGTCTTTCTGATCTCCACTCTCCATCCGCGGCCACACACTTCTGACCTAAGATGGCTTCCAGAGACTAAGAGAACGTTCTAGGATTCTCTGCCTCATAGAACCACCTTGCCCAGAGGCTCTCTGAGAGGGGCCTTAGCACCCTGAGACTTCGCCCGCTGGCTACCACAGTAGTTATATGGCCTGTCGGGGTAACTGGGCCACCATCCCAGGCTATGTTTGTATTGCACGCTCCCTACCTCTATTCGATTAGCTGGAGAGTGAAGATTTTTGCCCATTTTACAGATAAAAAAAATTAAGACACAGATGGCCAACTCGCAGGCCAAGGTCTTACCACTAACCAAATAGAGGAGAGCGTTTAGAACCAAGGTGTTCTGACCAATCCAGTGCTATTTCTCTAATCCGTTCGGATGAGGTCGAGTCCGCTCTAATTCTTCTGAACACTTGGAAGGGGGCCACGTCAGCCTGGGCTGAGCCCCGGCAGGGAGGATGTGGGTGCCGATCAGGGTCAGACTTTACCTGATCCCAGAGGGTTTGATTGATTCCAAGATGATCTTGTCAACAGGAAAGCACAGGGTTTGATAAAAATCACTTTGCTGTCTACAAGGTTTAATTTGATATTTTAATTTGATTTCCCTGGACTCAGGTATGTCTAGTTTTGTCGTAGGCTATTTCCTGGAAGGCAGTGGCCACGTCTATGGATTAGCTTTCGGGCTTCAGCCCAGAGTCTCATGTCAGGCCTCCAGAGAGGCCGGGGGCATGGGAGAAGGCATACATGCTTTGGACTTCCAGCAGACCTGGGTTCAAATACAGGCTCTGGCACTTATTCGCTGTGCGACGTGTGGAAAGTCACCTAACCTCTGGCGCCCATTGCCTCATCTACTAAACAAGATGAGTAGTGGCGGCCTCGTTGATGGTGTGTAACCGGAGGGGCTGTATGTGGAGGGCCTGGCACTCACAAGAGCTCACGAAAGGGTGGCTGGGGACAGTGGAGATCTCCGCTTCAGGCCCAGCTGCTCGGCGGCCTCTTCGTTGTTGACTAGGGGCCTGGGGCAGCCACCTTGCCCTCTTGAGTTCCCTAGGTAATTCGTTGTTCTTATGCTCTTTGGGTTGGGTGTGCTACACAATTCTAAAATGTCCTTTCTTCTCTTTCAGAGACAGAAGGAATTTCTGGCTGGGCACATCTCAGGGCAGAGGGTGTCGGAGTGGCTGTCACACCTAAATTCCTTGTCTGGGCTCATGGGTCTGCCATGTGTGGTCCGGAGCAATCTCTTTACCTCTCTGAGCCTCAGAAGTAGGGCGCCTGGCCCTGTGGGGTGACTTACAGCTGCATAGTGTTAGGGTCCCATTCTCGAGTGTTAGTCTTGTACCGGGGACTGACCATTTTCTTCATAGTCAGTGGGAGGCCACGCCCCTTCCTCTCACCTCCAGAGGCTCATCTGTCATGTGGCCTTGGACCCTCCATGGATGATGTGCCCAGCTCTGTCCAGTTCTACAGATCCAGACCAATCGGAGCATCTCGAGTACCTGACTCCCACTCTGTCTTCCGGGAACAGGTTGCGGTGGTACCAAGGGGTGACTTGTGGGGATGTTAGATCCCCCCGTTTCCATCAGCTCTCACAGCCCCACACCAAGTAAACATATAATCTAATAAAACAGTAATAATGTGCTTTTTGAGGGGCAAGTGCAGGGTTCGGACAAGGCTTTTAGTACCCCTTCAAACCTGACTGCCACTCTGAATCCTGCCCTCTATCCACATTCAGCAGGTTTCAAAGGATCGAGACCTTGAGTCATCCCTGGGGTCTCAGCCACTGCCAGGCCCGAGCCCGGGGCTCTGTGTCTGCACCGACTGGCCTCCTGTAAAGCACCTCTGTTCTAAGGTCACAGAACCATGCACTCTCAGGGCTATCAGGACCCTAAGTGATCATCTATCCTATATCCTCTTTGACAGATACAAAACCGAGGTTGGAAATGGTAAGTGACTTGCCCAAGGTCACACAGCTAGTATATGCCAGAGCCAGGCCTTAAACCTGGATTTTCTGACTGTGAGTGCTTTTTTAAACTCCATCTGGCTGGCCAGGAGGGTCTACCATGCCTCCCATCACCTGGCCTCACTAGGCTTTTGAGATGCCACTCCAGCAGCCTGAGAGAAGTGGGAGGGGCAAGGTCAGCTCCTGGGTGCCTAGCCTGGGGGCACTGGTGCCTGAAGTGGCTCCTAGGGGCTGGGTGGGAAGTGGGAGGCCATTAGGACCCAGAAGCTCTCTGAGCATCCTGCTCTGCCGGCTGCCTCTCACGCTCACTGCAGTGGCTCAGGCTTCAGCAGCCTTGGAGAAGCATCAGCTGAGAGGAGCTATCACATGGGAACCCGAGCGGCTCAGCAAAGGTAGGAGTTGCCGACTAGGCCAGGAATGGGGGGCCAGACCTAGGGCCTGGTGCTGGATGCTGAGGTGCCTACGGAGGGTCGCTCTGCATCCCGGGACCAGCCCACCCTACCTTGTGGTGGGCACTTATGCCAGGGATGGCTCCCAGGTATCCTGAAGGCAGTGTTGGGGTGTGGGCATCTCTAAAGCCTAGAGATGGGGGGTTGATTTCCTGCCAGCCAGAGTACCCACATCCCGCAGGCAGACAGGTTCCCATCTCTTTGCTCCATGTCACAGATATGGGTCCCCCATGTCCTGGGAATGGGTACTTTGGCATCCAGGCTGATGGGCGACTCTGTGTCCTGGGTGTGGGCAAGTCTTCTGGGGAGAGGTGTTGCATTCCTCTGAAAATCTCTCCTGGCTTAGGAAGGGCATGCTCTTGTCTGAAGAAAGGCCAGGCTCAGATCCTTGGGATGGCAGTTCTGTAGCTGGGAAATAGGTGCATGCAAAGCCCACTGAAGCCTCCGTGGCCTCGGGCTGGGCACTGATGTGCATCTTGCATCTTGGAACGGGGACATTTGTAACTTGACCAGGACCCTGCTAGAGGCCCAGACCTCAGCCCCTAGGGTGGCAAAGCCTTCAACTACTGAGTGGTCCAGAAGGTAAGGAAGTGGGGGTTGGTTTGCTGGAAGGAAGCAGTGGGAGGATGAGAGCGTCTGAGAAGGCATGGTGATATGAGCTTGGAGAGCAGTGAGGCTCCCGAGCTTCCCCTCTGACACCCTTACAGCACAGCCCTCACCTCCTCAACCCCAGCCCATCACTGAGAAGGTGCGGGGGAGCAGGGTGTATCAGTCCATCTGTTAGGAGGTCAGTTGGAGTCCTGGAATTTAAGAGTCAGTGTAGGGGTACTGGCAAGGCTGGGGGAGCTAGGAAAAGAGAAATATCCAACTCCTTCTTGCCTAGGGTTCCATTATGGCGGAACAGCACCCCGCCATCTGCACATGGAAACCACGTCTGCTTCCCTCAGTCTGGGACCCTGGGCGGGCCCACTGGCAGACTCGCGATGTCCACACACACCTGGTGGGCCTTTACTCCTTCAGCCCCCAGGGCCTCAGAGCCACGTCTCCTTGGCCTCAGGGAGAAGGGATGGGGAAGTCACGATGCAGAGAGTAAAGGGCAAGGATGCCTCTCCTCGCATTTCTTTCTGCATTTTTTCCCCCTTGTAGTCTGGCTTACGAGAAGCTAATTTCTGTACTGTGGTTCTCTCCCTTCATCTTTTCTGCAGCCCCTGAGTCTACGTGGCCATTTTAACTGGGAAAGGAAGGAGCTTTCTGTTATCCCTGGGGAGAGGCACGTCTCTAGGCAGTTGTCCAAAGTTGGGGCTGTCTTGAGTCTAGGAGCCCAGGTTGCTCTTTCCAGGAGAGAGGCTCCTGGCTGGCACGCAGCTGGCTGACTGAGTGTTCTTGGAATATGTATTGGCGGCAGGGATTCAACTGATCACTTCGAGTTTGATTCAATTCACAAAACTGTACTGAGCACCTATTGCCTGTACGGTATGCTAACGTTAAATTAGTGCAAGGTTGGTGGCAATGCCCAAGCCGAGGGTGATAGTAGGCTGTAGCCACGGGTGGGAGGGTGTCTCTCTGCCCAACATTGCCCTCTTTACTGCAGTTGGAGCAACGATGGGTTTTGAAATTGAGCAACCACCAGGCTCTCCATAGCCCAGGAACTTATAAAGCCATCAAATGTTATCATATACAGGAGACTTGGAGGTAGTCCAGCCCAACCCTCTCATTTTACAGATGAGGAAACTGGGACCCAGGGAACTCGTGACTCATCTACAGAAAGCCCATCAGACTTGGCATGTCCACAGTTTGCCTCTCATTTGCATACCTTAGCACACTATACTGAGGGAATCTGGACTGCAGGAATAGTATACGGAAATGAAAAAATAAAATAAAATTACGTCGGGCAGCTTGATCAATTATATGCAAAGTCAGCATGAACAATGAGGCACATGAAACACATTTGACCGGCCATTTGATCAGGAGAAATGAGACGCCCCAAAACCCCCGACTTTCTCCCAGTTTCTTCCAGTTTTCTGCCTCATGCTCACCCACGTCCACGACTGCAACCATCTACCCACTCTCACACCTACCTCCCTCTTACACAGATGCCTGCTCCTCCCTCCCTGTTCTGTGATGCGGAAATAGTCCGGAACAAGAGGGCGTTGGGCCAGGGGTCCTCTGGTGGGCAACTCCAATGACCAGAGATCTGGGGCCCTGGGGAGTGGGAGGTTAGGGGCACCTCCTCCCCCACAGGGGCACAGTGGCCTTGAGAAGTTAATGAGTAGGTAGAGATGGGCAGCTGTCAGGTGACTTACGCCCTTGGCTTTGGGAGCAGTGGATGCTGGGTGAGCTGACCTCCCGGTTTCCTTCCAGCCGGGACATTTTGACTGTTCCTTCTTAACACTCGCAAAGTGTCAGCCCTTCCGTCTCGGGGGTGGTGTTGTCAGAGCAGGCTAAAGCACAGCCCTTCCCCTTCTCAGGGGAATCTCTTCCCAGTGGCAGTCCCAGAGCAGCGAGAGACATTTTTAGAGGCAGTTCATATTCGACGACTATTTACTGAACGCCGATTACATCCATCTGATGTGGAGGGCAGCATGACATGGTGGGCTCAAGTACTGGCCCTGGAGCCAGACCACCCGGGGGTGTACCCAGACTTTGCCGCTTACTAGTTTTGTGACCTTCAGTAAGTTCCGTAACGTGTCTAGGCCTCAGTTTCATCGATCGCAAATTAGGGATAGGAATAATGTCTACGTGACAGGATGGCATGAGGATTAAAAGGAGTTAATATACAGAGAGTGCTTAGGACAGGGCCCGGCGTGTGGAAAGCGTCATGTAATGTCATTGCTTATTAGTAGTATTATTATTAAGAAATCTCACGGTATTCTCTAAACACGGTTGTGAAGTAGGTATTATTCCCTTCATTTTACAGATGCCTTTATGAAGAAATTGAAGTTCAGAAGAGTCACTGAGTTAGGACTTCCCAGAAATGGGACTGGAAGCCAAATCTTGTGCTCCTTCTGTTCCCCAATAGCTCCTGCCATTCTGAGGAGACAAGAAATCAGGAAATTTACATAAGCAACCTTGAAACTGGGGCGCTGTCCCAGAGCTCGGCTGGACCCTGGGAAAGGGCTTAGAATCTCTGGATAACAGTTGTTGAAAGGGGAGAAGGGTATGGACAACAGAGAAAAGGAAGTGGGAAAGGAGCCGAGGCTGCCTCGTCCCGAGCCTTTGCAGTCACGAGGCGGACCCGGAGCTACCTCCTCTCTGAGAGATGAGCTCCTGAGCCCTCGGTTACCGGCCTGGTGCTCGGTACCAGCAGCTCCGCCTGCCTGAGAGACAGACTCCAGCAGGAAGCACCCTCTCCCGCCACCCCCAGACACAGCATTGGGAAGCCAGAGCCTGGGCTTGCCATCCCAGGGTCACTGGACTAGGATGGGGGATGGGTCTGTGATAGGAGGTGCCCTGGGTGTCCCCTTTCCGCCCCATGGAGTCCTCACCCATCCCCCAGTCATCGGGGAACTCTTCCACTTGGGGAGGATCCCTCAAACCCCAGGTCCCTCTACTGCCAGTGGGGTCCCAGAGGTGGGGCTGCGGGACGTGGCTTCGGAATCCGTGGCCCTCTTCTTCATGCTCCTGCTGGACCTGACTGCCGTGGCCGGCAATGCCGCTGTGATGGCTGTTATCGCCAAGACACCCGCCCTCCGGAAGTTCGTCTTCGTCTTCCACCTCTGCCTGGTGGACCTGCTGGCCGCCCTGACTCTCATGCCCCTGGCCATGCTCTCCAGCTCCGCCCTCTTTGACCATGACCTCTTTGGAGAGGTCGCCTGCCGCCTCTACTTGTTCCTGAGTGTATGCTTTGTCAGCCTGGCCATTCTCTCAGTGTCGGCCATCAATGTGGAGCGCTACTATTACGTGGTCCACCCCATGCGCTACGAGGTGCGCATGACGCTGGGGCTGGTGGCCTCCGTGCTGGTGGGTGTGTGGGTGAAGGCCTTGGCCATGGCTTCTGTGCCAGTGTTGGGGAGGGTCTCCCGGGAGGAGGGAGCGCCCAGCATCCCCCCAGGCTGCTCACTCCAATGGAGCCGCAATGCCTACTGCCAGCTCTTTGTGGTGGTCTTTGCTGTCCTCTACTTCCTGTTGCCGCTGCTCCTCATCCTTGTGGTCTACTGCAGCATGTTCCGAGTAGCCCGCGTGGCTGCCATGCAGCACGGACCGCTGCCCACGTGGATGGAGACGCCCCGACAACGCTCTGAGTCTCTCAGTAGCCGTTCTACAATGGTCACCAGTTCGGGGGCCCACCAGACCACCCCACACCGGACGTTTGGGGGAGGGAAGGCAGCAGTGGTCCTCCTGGCTGTGGGCGGACAGTTCCTGCTCTGCTGGTTGCCCTACTTTTCCTTTCATCTCTACGTCGCCCTGAGCACACAGCCCATCCGACTGGGCAGGTGGAGAATGTGGTCACTTGGATCGGCTACTTCTGCTTCACTTCCAACCCTTTCTTCTACGGATGTCTCAATCGGCAGATCCGGGGGGAACTCAGCAAGCAGTTTGTCTGCTTCTTCAAGCAGGCTCCGGAGGAGGAGCTGAGGCTACCTAGCCGGGAGGGCTCCATTGAGGAGAACTTCCTGCAGTTCCTTCAAGGGACTGGCTGTCCCACGGAGTCCTGGGTTTCCCGACCCTCCCTAGCCCCAAGCAGGAGCCAGCTGCTGTTGACTTTCGAATTCCGGGTCAAATAGCTGAGGAGACCTCTGAGTTCCTGGAACAACAACTCACCAGCGACATGATCATGTCAGACAGCTACCTCCGTCCTGCCCCCTCCCCTCGACCTGAATCATGATGGCCTCCTGGACACTTGGAAGGAGATGGGGCTGGGGGCCGGTTAGGACTGCAAGGAACGCCTTGTGGGATCACCTTTTCCCCGCTAGCTGGGGCTGGGGCTGGGGTCTCTGCGCACAGCTTTTGCTTAGTGTTTTCTGGGTCGGGAACAGAGCCAACAGGATGGACATGTGGCAAAAGCCTTGGACATGGCTATGATCCTTGACTACTGGGGGAGGGAACCTGGTGAGATGGTGATGAGAGTAACGGGTCACGAAGGTGAGATGGTACCTTTCAACCAGTGACCTTTCCATGCCTCAGGAAGCAGGGAAACTTTCTAAGGGTAGGAATGGGAGACTATAGGGCAGCAGGCCAGGTTTGGAGTTGTTCCGGGGACTCTTTAGGATATTTTATTTTTCGGTATAATTATCCAGGGCAGTAATTGCGCCCAAGCAAGGTAAGAAAATGACCATGTCTTTCCATCTCCTTGCTAAGAACTAAATTACAGCCAAGTGTTTCCATTCGAGTTAATAGATGTTTTTTCTAGTTTTAGACCCGAGGTTTCCTTAAAGTAAGAGGACTAACTGGGTATATTGCTTTCCTGAGTTTGGCCAGAAGCAACTGGAAATAGTAATGAGGGCACATAGAGCAGGAAAAAGGAAGCTGACTGTTGCTCGCTCTCTCACCCTCCAGGAACAGTCCTTCTGTTCTCTTTCTCTGTCTCTCTCCTTCACATGGGAGATCGAGCTTGGGGCTGGATCTCAGCAGAGGCAAGACAAGGACAGGATGGCTTTTCTTGTCTTTTAGGATAAAGAAGTAGAAAGATTGGGGGCTGATGGCTGAAGGTGGGTTAGCATTTGAATCGCTAAGGTAGTTGGATACAGAGATACCCTGAACAATAATACTGTAAATCTTTTTTTTTTCCCCCTAGGACTGGCCTCCCTGATCTCTTTCCTCATGGCAGTGACCCACCTCCAGCCCCTGGACAATCGGATACAGAGACTAAGGTTGGGAATGAGTAGGGCGGGGTTTCCATGGTTCATTAATTGCCTCCCTACTCCTATTCATCGCTCCCCAAATTAGCTTCAGAGACAAAGACTTAAATCTCTCTCCTATCTGCAGTCTTGGGTTGGAGAGAGGGCACAGGAGTGGGGCTTGGTTGTTCACTGATTGAGACTATGGGAATCGTGTTGGTTGCTATTGGTGGTGGTATTTTTCAAGGGACGGGGAATAACTACAAACTGGATAGGACAACCATCTGGGACTATTTGTCCATCCACTTTCCTCAATTGAATCAGGTAACATTAAAAGGTAGAGGCAGGACAAGAGGGTGGTTCAGTCTGTATTTGAATGAATTTCTGGCTCATTGAGCATCAAAGGGGAATATAGTCTGGTGGGAATGATTTAATTTCCCCTTTGAACAGCCAATAAATAATTCTTATTATAAAAGTTATACTGATAACAACATTGACTCCTTCAGTTTAATTCAGTACATAATAGTCGAATATCCAATATTCTCTGGGACCTACCTAGAGGATATGGAGTCACTACCTTCAAGGAGTTCATAGTCTAATTTGATCAGGTGCCTTGTATTTTAACAGAGCGTTTGTTTACATCTGGTGAAGCACCACAGAATGTGTGTGAGAAATGTACTGGAGAATACATTCATGGTTCTACTCCTGAAAGTTCAGTCCATTGCAAAATACCCACATGGAGGATTCCTACAGACTGTGGAAAGTGTGGGGATTGTAAATGAAGCCGTAGTTGAAAAAGAATATTACATGAAACTGGGCAAACAGCTTTCCACCTTTAGATCTAGGAAAATTTCCAGGTTTCTGTCTTCCTACCACTAGACTTACTCTAGTCTAGCGCCTATTACATTGAGAAAATCCCTTAGATAGTATATACACCGAGGAGAGTCTTTCGTGATTGCAAAATATATTCTCCTGTCTCCTCCCTTTTAAGATAAACTCCTAATGGAGGAATCTCCTTCCTAGGTAGCGGGAAAACACTTCCAAACATCACTGATCTGCTAGTAGTCCCTAAACATTGCCAGTAGGTGGCAGTGTGCGTTCAGTGGAAATAGGAAAGGTCCCTGTACGTGGTGAGGGCATTAAACGTTGTCTGGCAGCCATTTTGTTAATTTATTTTGCCTTTTCCTTCGACTTTTGCCAACCCTTCTTTCCCATACATCAAAGAGAAACATTTAAGTGCAAGGATAACTCTAATTCAGGCTGAAATTTCCTGACACTGTGATCTCACTGGCATTTATTACAGAATTTGATATACGCTCGTTCGTTTGCCATTTATTTTTTCCCTGAGTGGATTCATGAAGGAAATAAAATTTCTTATTCTATTATGCTGAGAACTTTCCCAACAGTTTCTGCCATGACCATCTTCTAGGAGTTTTCAGGGCGCTTGGCAAATTCAATGTGTAATCCTTAGCTGTGAAAGTTGTTCCTGGATTAAAAAGTTGTTTCTCCCAAACCCACTGAAGAATCAGCAGGTTGAGACAACTGTTTGTCAGTTACTTTTTTCTGCACCCTGGTGGTGCTGGGGAACTCTTAATCCCAGATGAAAACCTTCCGCGTTGTCAGGCCTCCCAGGTAACATCTGGCACCGTAGAAAGGGGCGAATTTGGAGTCAGACAGATCTACCTACTCACTGTGTGAACTTGAGAAAGATGCTTAATTTCTGAGCCTGTTTCCTCATCTGTAAATATGGGGATAACATTACCTACCTCACAGGGTTGTTTGAGGATTCAAAAGATGACAGGTGAAAGCACCTAGCCATACCTGGCTGGCTATTAGGTACTCAAAAAATACTGGTTTTTCTTCCCCTTTCCTCTTGCCCTTTTTCCCACAATATTGATCACCGGAAAGCAGTCCCTTTTATTCTAACAGTTATTAGGAATGAGTAGGAGACTTTTCAAACTTTGATGAACTGATATTAAGTTACAGGGGATGAGGCTGTTTGTTTAAGGTGGCTCTCGAGAAATCTCTATATTGACTCATCACCATATAGAACTTTCTGTTGGG
Source organism: Eonycteris spelaea (assembly GCA_003508835.1). Taxonomy (NCBI): domain Eukaryota; kingdom Metazoa; phylum Chordata; class Mammalia; order Chiroptera; family Pteropodidae; genus Eonycteris; species Eonycteris spelaea. The sequence goes on from PUFA01000065.1 coordinate 3,682,989, forward strand.
ACCTTATATTTGAAGGTTTAATTTCTATTAGGAAAGTAATTTTTCATCACAGGAAAAAGTGATTAAAGAATTCCCCTCCTTAAAATGTATGGAGTTATTTTGGGACTACTGGACAGTAAAGTAATTTAGGGTCACTTTCATGGTTGTACCCAGGATTGAGTGAAAAAACACTATTTGGCTCTCATAGGGATTTAATAATTTTCGCATGCTACTAGAGCCAAGAGGCAAATTTTAGAACTTCCTTTTTTGTGTGTACCAGAACAGGAAATTTTAGATTTACAGGATGCACTGGTTTTGGGGTGTGGACTGAGCTAATCTCTGTAGAAATCCTAAGCCCCCTAACGCAGTTTGTGAGCGCTCAACTGGCTTACATTGGGAAAGATAGCATGAAAATTTTATGAACTACACGCTTACATTTCAGGAAGTATCTGCTAGCGATTTCAAGAGGCCCTTTGCCAACACTGTAGCTGGGTACTTCTCATACCCACAGAAATTCGTACATTATAGCACAAGACAGAGAGCAGGAGCAGTGGGCCAGAGAAGGCAGAAAAGGATCGCTAAAGTCCTAGGCATCTTTGGTAGTACAGATCTCGGATGAAGAAAAGTGGCGGGGGACCAGACTCTGTAGTTTGTTCCCATCCCACAGATCTGGGTGAGACGACACGGCAGAAAACATGTCCTACACTTGGGCAGGGAACCCAGGTTTTTACAGCCGGAGACTAAGGGCTTTCTGGCCAGTGAGAAATTCCCAGTAGAATTCCCGTGCGGCTGGCGGGCTCTCATTTGGATCCCCCACCAACCTCCCCTTCCAAAAGCAAGGCTGTATGACTCGTGAGGGCGCCACGAACCGAAGCCAGTCCCAGTTTTTCTACATTAATCTAATTAAGACAGCCGAAAGCGTGAAAGGGGACTAATCGGCAGCACAAGGTGAGTGCCACAGGACCCGGGTACTCGGGAACCGCAGCAGCAACCCGCCGTCTCCTCCCCGTTACTTCCGCTTCCGGTTGCACCTCCTCTACCCTAGCTAGAGAAGAACGAGCAGTACGGCCGCGGGGCAGTTGCCGTGAAGTGTCGTAAACGCGGATATCCGGGTCCTCCGGGCGCTCCGGGAGCTGACGAAGAGGACCGCCGCCCAGCAGTAGACGCTGCCTCGGCCAGCCGGACCGCAGTCTCCGCGGTGTGTGAGTGAGCCCGGGCCTGGTCCCCTCTCCGCCGCCGCCATGGGCTGCACGTTGAGCGCCGAAGACAAGGCGGCGGTGGAGCGGAGCAAGATGATCGACCGCAACTTGCGGGAGGACGGGGAGAAAGCGGCCAAAGAAGTGAAGCTGCTGCTGCTCGGTGAGGGGCTGGGGGCGGGGTGGCGGTGCACACGAGGGCCTCGGCACTTGGGGGCCTGCGGGGGGCTTTAAGGAGAAGGACCCCATGGGAGGTGAGAGGGCGTGACAGGCAGGGGTTGGTGGGTGTTGGATTGGAGGCCGAGGCCCGGAGGCGTGATGAGGGGGGGGTTTTGGGGTTGTAGGAATTGACTGGAGAGGGTGTGACTCGGTGCTGAATTCGTTTAGCGAAAGATTTAGTTTAGGGATGTGGGCATAGGACATTGAGACTGTTTGTGTGGGTGAAGCTCATAAAAGGATATCATAGAAGGTTTCGAAGGGGCTTGGAGTGTGGTAGCAAGGACGAAATGAATGTGATGGGCTTGTATAAAAGGCTCGTAAGTTTAGAGCAGGTGAATACTTTATTACAGGATAGGAGCTGAAAGGTTTGAATGATTAACATTAATAGAAGGGCTAGGATAGAGTGGTCACAAAAAAGATCCTGTCAATATTAGAGAGTGGCCTTTGAACTGTTGGTCAGTGGAGGAACCCTAGAAACAGGAAGATGTGTGTGACTGAGATAAATTACAGGTTCTCAGATATAAAGGATAAGAGCTTGGGTGCAGAGGCTGTGTTATACTTTTCCACCTTTTCTATCATTTTTATTCTTTAAGGTTTTATAACTCCTTGTTTTATAAAGGGGAAATGGTGTGAGCTGAGGAAATTTAAGAACTGGCTTGTTTGAAGTTTGTGGCAAAAGATGTAGTAGACAATAGATTACACATTGGTACTTGCCTAATAGTTGCTGGGGATGATGTGCAGTGGGAATGGAATTACCTTAGGGTAAATTACAGAATTGGATATATTTACTGTAAAAGCTGTAACAGACTTCTGATGAGCTGTTTTATCTTTTCAGGTCTCTTCAAACTAAAAATAGGAATTACTGTTTATTTTTCTGACTTTTGTTTAAAGTGGCATTTATGTATAGTCAGATGCATTTTACTTGGCATTATTAGTTTTATAATTTTTGAGAGACTGCCTTCTAGAGGCTCAGTAGCCATATAAAGTGCCCTGGCATCAGCTTCATCAATACATCAAACCACATTTCTTTAAGTATTTCCTGGAGATCTGTTGGAGAAGAATAAGCAGGCATAATGATTTCTGTAAGCAATTGAACTTTACTTTTTTAAACAATTGGTTTTTGAGCAAAAGAAGTCACTTCAGGAGAAGTTCCAAATGTCCATGTTACAAAGCTCAAGAGGACAGGATACACCACCATAACCTAATTTTGTACTCCAGAATTGGGTTTTATTTTGGGAGCCCTGTTAGTCTCTTCACATTAATGTATGTGGTGGTTTGTAGATTGCAGAAACCCTGCTTTTTGGATGTAGGAGTAAAGTTACGCATTGGAGCTTGAGCTTTTGGTTTGAATACCTGATCTTTCAGAACGCATGATTCAAATTGTAGTTCTAGATTGCCAGTCTCTGTATAAAGGTATCATTTGTGATTGAGCATGGTCCCTGGCACGTAGTAGATGCTCCTTAAAATTTACTTTAACCAGTGTGAACCAGTAATGTTGGACATTGCTCCTTGGGGCCTTTCAGAAGATTGATGTAAGCCACAATACTTAAGTCATTAACGCTGTCTGTGTTGATTGATTGGTTATGAAATCAAAGGTATATCTCATCATCTTTGGGTTTTTTGATTTACATTGGCCATCAGAGATCTCCAGACATTAGCCTATTGTAATATAGTTGTAAACTGTGAGGCTTTCTTCCAAATGGCAGGATTTTGGCAGGCAGAACTTGGTCAAGCAGAACTTGTTCAAATGTCTAGAAAAATCTTTGTTCCAGACTTTATAAATAGTACGTTTAATTAAAAACAAAATTAAACACATGATGACCTCAGGAACTTCAAAAGCAGTAAGTAAAAATCAAACTTTGAAAGCCTTTGCTTTTAATTTTATTAATTTCCTTGTTTTAAGTAAAATTTTTTGTATTCTTGAGCATGTTAAATTCAAATAGGTTACAGAGGCAGATGCAACCATATCATATTGATCATATGAAATTAAAGTTTTCTTCCTTGCTATGTCTATAAGCAAAACGTACCCATCATAGTATACAAAGAATTTTCTTTTAGCTGTAGAATGCTCCTTTGATGTACATGTAAGCCATTTTTCTTCATCACTATGAAGCTATTGAACTTAGTCTAAGTTGAGATCTGTTACTTGCTCTTGTCTTTCTTGGCACATAATAGGTGTTCATTAAATATTACTATATTTTCTTTAAAAAAATCCTTAGGACTTAGAAGATTAATAACTTTTTAGCAAAATTTGTGTTAGATATATTTTTTCTGAGGAGAAGGGCATCACTTTTCATCAGGTTCTTCCTCAATACTACCTAACCTCCATTCTTTAAAGTCCCTCATCTTGGACCAGGAAAATCAGTAGCTGTGCAAAAATATGTTGAAAATGCAAAAGAAGAGACCTGGACACTGAAGAGTCTTTTATTTCCTCTAGTAGAAGACAGTTTTTTACTTGGGATTTTTGAGAAATCTCTTTTCTGTGCTTCAGATGGTTCCTTCTCCTCCCATTTTCCCAGGGAGTTAATGAATTACTCACTGCCACTTACCTCAGGTCAATATATCCAATACAGAACTTGCCTCCTCTTTTCATTTCTCACCCCCAAATCCACCTGTTGTGAACTTTTCTGTTCCAGCATCATCATTCTCAAAATCATCTAGGCTGGAAATGGAACTCATTTTTTTAATTCTTGCTCTCAGTTTTATAATCAGTCAATTACCAAGTTCTGTGACTCAGTTGTTTTCAGATTTTTGGAGTTCATGGACTAGTAAAATTAATTTTTTGTTGTTGACTGACATAGGATTCCAACATTTTCATTTTCTTAGTAACACATTTTAAAAATACCCCAAACTACCATCTATTATGATAACTATTTAGTTCCCTTTCCTCCATGAAACCTTTTTGATGATCTGAATTATATATGATCTGTCTCTGTCTTTGAAACCTCGTAGTACTTATATGCCTCTTATAGTCTTATTTGCCTTATAGTGTAGTTAGTTATTTGTCTACTTAGCTGCTCCTAGCTATATGGTCCTTGAGGGCTGACAAAATGATTCTCATTTTTATATCTGCTGCAGGACTTTATATAATGCTAAGATGTTTTGCTTGTAAGGAACAGAAACTCACTCATACTTGTTCCAGTCAGGGAGGAGTTTATTTGAAAGGGCATGGTAGGCAACTTCGTAGGCATCAGACATCCAAGGTAAGATAAGAAATGACATACACCAGGGTTTATGCATATGGTTTGTGATACATGCCTTCTCCCCCAATTTCTCCTAAAGCAGCATGGTCACTTGCTCTGCTTTGTTAGTAAGTCACCTCTTCGGATCACCTTTCTCTGCTCACTTATGACTTCTTTGCCCTTGCTCCCACCACCAACACAATTTTCAGCTTTGGCTTTCTCTGATACCTCCGGCTCACACGCTGCCAGACCTGGTAGTTGAAGTGCTCAAATCATCTGACCCAGAATTTGCATTCCAGATTCCTGGAAAAGAATACAGAGTGGCCCAGCCTTGTCAGGTGTCCATCACAATCTAGTCAGCTGTGGTGAGAATATGGCAGGGTTGATGGGATATGAGTTCCATAAGGCTGGGTGGGTCAAACTCTCTATTAAGGGATAGCTCTAGAGTTAATAATTAATAAATGACTGTGCCTGCCATCTTAAGACAGTCATTAAATAGAAGTTGAACTAAATGGAATGAGATGAATTATTGAAGAACTAAACATATAACTGCTTTAGTTTTTTCATTAATTTACAAGAACATGCCTGCTAATTCTCAATATTAAGTTGTCATTTTGTGTGGTTAGGAGATATAATTAAATTCAACCTGAGATAGGATACAGGATTTTAAACTCGTTATCAACACATCCGACGCAGAATAGTTAATGTCACCTGAATTTAATTACCTTCGATATTAATTCAGGAATCAATTTTTTTAAATGCATATAATCATTATGGGTCTGTGCTTCATTATCCTTGCTTTTTCATGTTTGTTTTTCCCTTTCCTGTTTTTATGGGCACCAGAAAATTGTCCAAAGCTAAGGGAAGAGGTAAAATAGACTATTTTGCTCCTCGTTAATAACCCTGCTTAGAGGTTTTTTTTTAGGGAGTAGGTAAAAACAAAGCAGATTATTCATAGAATTTAGCTGTCCATGCTCTGTTTTCTTTTTATATTTAATTTAGTTTTGTTTTATTGGGGGTGGGGCTTGTCAGGGGAAGTGGGGCATAAGAGATGCTGTAAGTACTCAGGAGCTAGTATATTAGCAGTAAAGACCGAAACATTAAAATGTGGATCTCCTAAGAAATGTATAGATATTGGACACCAAAGTTGTTCAGATTACTGAAACGGTTTTAATATTTGTTTTCTAGTCAATAATATGGTAGACTAGCACTAATAAAGTACATCTCTTTGTGAACTGGTAACTCAATTCAGAAATAGGAGATACCTTGCAATATAGAGCAAAGAGCAAAAAGACTGAAAATTGGGAGGCCATTTCTAATCTCTGAGCTTCATTCTTATTTTTCAGTACAATGAGGTCCTCAGAAGTCTTGTCCGTGAAGTTTATCAACCAGATGGAATATTTTAGCAAGTTAGAAAAAGGCTTATTTTTGTGTTGTTATTTCTCTTATTCTTGAGTTTGATTGAACTTAGTTTAACACAATAAAGCTGTTTAGGAAGGTAGTTAAAAGCAAGTTAAAAACCTGACAGATTCATAAAGTGTCCATAATATAAATAAATGTTCAAAAGAATATAAAGAAAAGTTGTTCTAATATTCAATTTCTCCTCCAGTTTTAATAATTTTCATTTTGGTATAATTCTTTTTCAGTGTTTAGCAAGTTAGAGTTATCTTTAAGCTTTTATCTGTGCAGGCTATCCAGTTACCTGCTTAGTTAGCATCATCTGTATCATTTCTGTAACTCAAGCTACTTGAACTGAATAACATTGTGTTAGGATCTATTTAATTGTTCTAGTTTTGATACAGTGCTCTATGTAAATGAAATATCCTATTTTCCATGTTTTGGTCTTAAGTTGTAACAAATGGAATATATCTAATGTGAACTGAGCAAAGAAAGATACCAAGATACCAAATTTTACTTGTACAGGAATAACAGTCTAGTGGTCTTGGAGATAACTTTCAGGAGGATATAGTCTTTAGACATGAATTGCCTTTGATTTCCACGTTAGACTTGGAAGATACTTAAAAGTTTAAGATTGTTAAGGATTAGCTGAGATATTGTCTTCATTGTTTGGTGCAGTGGGCCTCTTTTTGTCATCTTTTGTTTCTCAAAAGGGTAATGTTTTTAATAATCATACAGAAGTCTTCTAGTTTTTAAACTGATGTTAGTATTTTATATCTCAAAAAATTCTTGTTGCTTAACTTAAAAGTAGGTACTGCTCTAAGTTTATCTTGCTGCTCATGTAAATCTACAGCTGTAGAGGCCGGTCTCACCAAGATCAAAACATACATTCTATTTGTATATTAAAAATGTGCTTGTATCTTCTGCATTGTTCACGTGGCCTGCTGTTAATGTTTATCACACTGGTAATATAGGGACCATTTAAATCAGACTTCTTTGAAATTAGTGAGGTAGTTTGATTCTTATCATCTTGTAATTAATCTTCCTGTAATGGTTGGATTTTAAAATTAAAATAATATTTCATTTAATTCTAAAAACTTATGGAAATGTTATTCTGTATTTGGATTTCTGTGTTAGTCATTTGTTCATACCCTTAGTTTTTATATTTTCTTATTACATGGGTAGTGTTGTATGGAAATGGATTTTGCCCAGGACCTTGGAAATTACATTTTACAATTTACTATAAGTTACGAAAGGAGTGCGTTAGAGTGACATACGTTTAGTAGAACATTTTCCCCTCTATTTCCTGAAGGTAGAACATGCGAATCATTAACTTCACAGCAGGGCTCTGCTCCATATAGTTACTACCATGATTTACATAGATAATGTGGTCCTGGGGTATGTGATATGATAATGCAGCATTGAACTTTCTATGGAAGTCATTTCAATTTTGATTTACATATTTTGAAAAATATAGTTTCAATGGAAATCTTTTTCACCATTTTGCAGCATTAATAAATCCTCATATTTTGGTTCATTTCAGATTATTAAATAATTTCCTTTCTTCTATGAAGAGAAGTGTATTTCTCATTCTTTTATTTTTGTAATGGTTGTAATTACGATCCACATTCATGTGTGTATCAATATTTGTAGTTCAACTTTTTCTAGACGAAAAGTATTTTTAATTTTAAAGTTTGGAATAATTTTAGTTTTATAGAAAAGCTGCAAAGACAGTGCATGGAGTTTCTGTATACTCTTCACCTGGTTTCCCATAATATTGGCATCTTACATAGCTATGGTACATTTGTCAACACTAAGAGATTAACATTGGTGCATTAATATTAATAAAACCACACTTTATTGGGATTTCAATTTTTCCACTAATGTTTTTTCCTGTTCTGGATCTAATGCAGGACACTGCATTGCATTTAGTCAAGGCTATTTTTTATTGAGCTTTTTGGTTTTCAGTGTCACACTGTCCAGAGGGGGTTCGTTTATTAAGCCGCTTATGATTAGGTATTTCTGATCGTCATATGTGCACAGATACTCTCCTAGTCTGGAGATAGAAATGCGGAATAGAACTCTCAAGCTGTTCAAACTGTGGAGATACACAAGTAAACAATAATATATGTAGGATGTAGTTACAGGAGTAGTCAAATTTTAGAAGGAGGAGAAAGTGAGTTGTCAAGGAAGTCCTCCCAGAAGAGGCAACATTTGAGATGGACCTGGAAGGATCAGTGGGAACTCTTAAGGCAGATACCGGAGGGAAGCATATCCAGACAGAAGGAATAGCATGTACAAAGGCTCAGAAACATAAATGAACAAGTAGTTACATTTACCAGGAATGAAGGGTTGGTTATAGGCGTGGGAGGGGATAAAGCTAAAAAGGGATGCAGGGGATTAGGAGAGTGTTGATTTGAATATTTTACATTTCTAGCTCACAAGAAAATTTTGTGGCAGAGCTGGTAAGAAACATACCTTTGCAAAATTAGTTTTCAGTCATGTTATACGTGCATACTATATAATTTAGTTTTAGCATCAAAATGGCTTTATATTTACCTGCTTTCATAGAAGTGAAAGGAAATTTACTAGAGGTCAAAATTAGAAAGCTGAGGCAGCCAGAGGTTAATCCCCCTCCTAGTTTCAGATGACTACTTCCATAAGCATCCTCTTTATACTCTGCAAAAGCGAGGAGGAAACCCCACTTTTCTCTCTTAATTGGCCAGTTGCCCAAAGAGAACACATAATCTTGAGCAACACTCAATTGTCCTTGTTCATATTCTTAAGTGATATTTTGAGGAGTGCTACTTGGCTGAGTTGGCTGCCTCTTTTTTTCCCCTTTTAATCAAATTAACATCTACCTTAGGTGATTTGTGAATGTTAAAATGGCTAATAATTTCCTGCTTTATGGTTTATAATGTTCATAAAATGATAGGATCATGTTCATGTATTTGGAGAAAGGTGTAAAACTGAAAAAAACATACACTACTGTGTAAGCCAGACATATTTTGGGTGTTAGGTTTTCTTTTCTTTTCTTTTTTAAATATCTCCCCCTCTCTCATTGCATATTTACCTTCTAGAAATATTTACTTGAAAAGGAATTAATATTGGGGAGAGACATAGGTGGCTTCCAAGATAACTGGTAATGTTTAATATTTTACGCTTTGGTAATAGGTGTACAGATGTTTGTTTTGTTATACATAGGTCATAAATATTCCCTTTGATGTACTCAGTATTTAATAAAAGCAACTTAAAATTTTTAAAGGCTAAAAAAGGGTAATTGATCCCAATTAACTTAAAGCCAATTCCATTCAGTTCTGTTTGTTTGTTTCTTTTGGCCACAAGGAATAGAAAACTCATTCAAGCCAGAATTGGGAGGGAGTTATTGCTAGAATGTAGAGAGATTTTATGGGAATGCAGGAAGAGCAGAAGAATCAGGGTGCAGGAACTGAGGCAGCTCTGGCATTGGCCAGGCCTCTGCCTTCCTTCTGTTTCTGTCTCTTTTTCATTGTCTTCACTATTTCTGCCTCTTTTGCTTTCTTGTCTTTACTTGTTCTTTGTTTCCTCTTCTCTTTTTTTGTCTACTTGGTCCCATTCATTCTCTTTCCTTGCTTTCTGTCTCTTTCTTTGTGTGTGCTCGCTCTCCTCCCATGGTATCTTTAAGTCTCTGCGCACATTTTCTATTCTGTTTTCTCTCCAGACCAACCCCTGAGTCCTTTCCTTTATGACATTGATGTTTATGAAGCATAAAGTCCCTGTAGTGGTAGCCTAGGTTTTTACACACTGTGACCTTGTAGTTTTTCTGTATTTCTCTGTGCATATTCTTCAGATAATTTGATTGGTCCTGCTCATCTTTTGGAGCTAAGTCGTAGTGGGTGTAGGCCCTCTTGTGACTGGGTGACTCATGTGTCAGGTGTTTACTCCTGATCCAGTCACAATGGCTAGATAGTGTAGGCCATTGCCATTGAGGAAGCAAAGTAGGGATTTCTCTAAAAAGGAGTTATGGGAAGGTAGATATTATGAAAATCTAATAGTAAAGTTTATTTATTTGTGCTTTACGCCTTTTTGGTGATTGATATGTGATTGCTTCCTAGAAGAATCTTTTCTGAAACGAGACCATTTTCTCTGTCCCAATTTCAGTTCACTGCCATCCTTTACCCTTCAGATATTTAATCATTTATTCATTTACTGAACAAGTATTTAATGAGTACTCACTACATTTCATGCACTCTTTAAAGTGTTGGAATACAGTGTGGACAAGACAGATTTGTGGGTAGTGGGTAGAAGGGAGCTGGGATAGGCTAAGGAGAATACGGAGAATAGGAGGAGCTTATGAGTGAGTCCAGATTTATTGTCAGGTATAGTTGTAGGGTTAGAGTTGAAGGTTTAGCCAGGAATGAGTGTGGGCTGAGTAAAGATAGCAGAGGAATGGAAATTTTCTGTTTCTGTTAACTGCCCACATTGAGAATTCCACCCATTGCAACTGGCATTTGCAAAATGTGATTAGGTAACCACTGAATCTCATAGAAACTCAAGCCATTCATCCCACAGTCATTATGTGCCTACTCTGTCCTAGATTGTGCTCTGGATGGGGAGGGGGGACATAAAGCTTCAATATTCTGTGCTTTCGAGGACTGTGCTTTTGAGCTTGGGACTGACTATTGGCGTCTTAAATAGGTACAAACCAAAACAATTACAATAATTCGAGCAAGTATGAGTGTTAACAGTGTTTGACACCAGCCTGCAGGATCAGATTGAGCCTAGTCAGTGTGCTCTTGTGCTCTTTGTGCTCCTGGGAGGGTTTCCAGGTTGTGTCAAAAAGAGTTTCATTTTAATTAAAACAAGGAAACTAATTAGCAGTTTATGAAAAGTGAGAAGATTAGGAGCTGGAAAAGTAGTTAAATAATTTTTTTAATAATTTTTTTTTTTTTTTTTTTTACAGTAGCCAGAGCTGGCTAGAGATTGAAGTGAGGTGGCTGGGAAGAATAGTTTGGAATGCAGTTTTGGAAATAACCTTGGGAATGGATGCTGAAAGGAAATGAATAATCTGCCAGCCATCACAGTGGGAGTCATAACTGTTCAGAGAGAATGGGGAAGGCTTTTGCAGAGTTGAAGTTTGCATTGAATAGAGTTTTCAGGGATGTTCATATGCATGCTTAGAGGGACAGTGGGCTGGGTGAAAAGATTCTGATATTTTAGGCTAAGGAAACTTGCTAATTTCATAAAAATACATCTAGTTTCTCTCATGAGACCATAAATTTCTAAGCTTATCTGTATTTGAAGGCTTAGTATCCAGTAGTTCCAGACACAAACATAAAATGTTTGTTAAAAAAAAAGGACTAACAATTTTTAAGTAACAATTTTTATTTGTTCTGTGACATTTTTTTATCTGTAACTCTAACTTCTTTTTTTTTTTTTTACTGAATTAGGAAGCAACTGGTTTTTGTATTAAGAATGATACCTTGAAAAGCATTTTGAATAAAACGTCATTTTTCTCCTTAATCTGAATTTTTAGTCTGTTAACTACATAAGCTTGTCAATAAAAAGGAATCGGTGGGAGCAATAGATGATCATGGTTGGAACTAGCGTGCACTGTGCTTCTGTGATCTTTAGTAAGGATATTCACTTTTTTTCCCCTTAAAATGGCAGTCTAACTTGAATGTTCTGCTAGGTGGAGAGTGTGTAATTATAGGTACCCATGAGCATGAATACAGGAGGCTCCTTGTCCGACAGCCCTTACTTCCTTAGTGTTGCTGTGCTGTTTAATTCCTTCTACTCTTTGTCCCTTCTTGGTCAGGAGTGCATGATGGGAGAACATGCCGATCACTGAATTATGGTAGCTATTGTGAATGATTGAGTCAATAGGAAGATGTGGATTCGTGGTTTGATTTCAAGCTTCTGTGTGTCCGAAGTAAAGATTTAGGTTGCTCTTAGCATTATAGTAATTATAGTCACAGAATATTTGAATGCAGCCATAGAGCACATCTAAGCGAAAGCCGTCTACATTTTATGTGTAAGGAGACAGGCATTGCGAAGCGAGGTGACTTCCCAAAGGTCGCAGTTGGTAATGGCAGAGCTTGGACTAAAGTCTACTCTTCCATGGAGCTTATTACTACATGGTATCATTTACTAAAAAAAAAAACTTTTTAAGTAACTGAGTTGTAAATGAAAGGTGAGAGAATACGTTGGAATGAAAAAGCAAATTTGTTTGCTGGCCAAGCTTTCACCCTGCTGTGAGAGAAAGAGTGTCTACGCCTGTTCAAGTTGTATGTTCTCATGTGTCTGATAATGGAGGCCTGGAGAGAGGCCAGAAGAGTGTCTTGGTCCAGCACTGGTCAGAGGGTTATCCACACTTGGTGCCATGTTAGGACCTGGTTGTGCAGACCTCTGGAAAAGAGGCTGTGCTGTAGTTAGAATGCTAGGCTTTTAGATGGTTTAGGAATCGCCACAGAAACAGGTACTTAAGAGGAAAAGAGGATGTTTCAGGTGCCTCTGGAATAACCACTGGTACACGTGGTACTAGTATGAAGACCTGTGAGGTAAGCAAGGAAAAGCTGTAGAGGTGCAGACGGGCGAGGAGGGTAGGAGGGAGGTAGGAGACAGGTTTATCTAGGGTTGAAAGTATATTTAAGGAAGAGAGTTTTTTTGTTCCTCAGGGTGGGGTGGAGAAAATGACTCATGCTTTGACGCAGTTTGCTGTAGCTGTGAGGTTGTAAGTTGCAGTTTGAGAGAGTGAATGCAGACCCTCTCTAGGCTTGTGTTATTGGGAAAGAGCTGCTACATACTTACCACATTTCTCCTGGAATTTTGACCCAACATCAGTATTCGAGGAGTTTTTATTAAATTCTTTGGACCTTAGCATTACTTGGTGGTATTCTGAACAGTGAAAACAGCATTCACAAATAATAGCGGGTTGACATTTATTGAATACTTACTATGTGTCAGGCACTGTTCTGAGCATCTTCTGTTAACCCCTGTTATACAGATGAGGAAATTCATGGTGCTTGAAGGCACAGAAGTATAAAAGAGCATAATATAGTCGGTACCTTCTGTGGACTGGCTTTAAGTTTTCTTTTAGTCAAAATGAAAGAGAAAAAAAGAGAACTGTAACACAGTGTGACACAGTGTTTTTGAAGATCAGCTGTCTTTCAGGGTTAATGTTTAAAGTCAAGTTTGTATATGAGCCGAAATGTGTTTACTCATTATGATGATTTATTTATATTAGGAATTCACGGGCCTTTATCCTTTATTCCCCTCCCATTTCCAAGAACATTCAGACTTCTCTCCCGTGTATATTCTGTCCCCTGCCCAGTTCCATCTTTCCTCCCTGTTGTCATCTTCAGTTTCTCCCTCTCCAAGCCATAGATTCTGTCTTTGCTGTTCCTTTGTGTTGATCCCATTCTTTGTAGCCTTATGATTACTACCCTGGTAGATTGAAGATGGGCACATGAACCTCCCCTTACACTTGTGATGAATTTCAAAGGAAGCTAGGTAAAAAATGTAGATAAAATTAGGAAGACCCCATTACCACGTATAAATTGGAAGAGAGAGGTGCGATGGGGGAAGCAGTTGGGGAAAACCTAGATGACATGTTATTAGAAGGGGACTTCATGCTACAGAAGCAATAGAGCACAAAGGATTGAGGTAAAAATGAAGAGTTCAGACCTGAGAAAGGGTTGTAGGAAATGTTTGAAGAATTTGTATAATTATTAGATAAACTAATACTTTTATAATAGTGCCGTTTGGAAATGAGGAAAAGGGGCTCTGAGCTAGAATTTTGAGAAAATTAGAGCAGTAACACATAATAGGCGCAACATCAGGCTCTGTCATGCGAGGAGTAGAAAGGATTAATTTGAGAAATGAATAAGAAGACGGAAGATTTTGTTACCACTTGATGTAAGGAGAGAAGAGTGAGTGGGTTCCAGATGACTCTTGGATTTCGTACTTGGGAGAAAGGTTAAGATGCTGACATTTTTCATGGTGATGTAGAAGCTGACTAGGCCAGAGACTTTGGTACAAAGCGATTCATTCTTTATGTGTGTTAAATGCCCTGGAACACTTACTGAAATAAGTCATATATTTAATTCTGTGGTCAGTAAGAAGTTCCTTCTTTTAAGAGATGGAACTGGATACCTAATAAAAGTTTGGGTGAAATGTGTGTGTGTTAGTATGTGCGTATTTTAAAATCAGCACCTTCATAGGGTAGAACTTAATGAAGTGGATAGAAATTGGTTCTGAGGTTAATAGACATCAGTTATTTTACTCAAAATGATCCAATATAAATGATAGAAATGCTGTTTCCAGTATATAAAAGAATGGTGTACAATGCTTCAGTAATCTTCACTTTTCTTATTAATTTGTAGCTGTTGCTAACATGGGATAATCTGAGAATTCTGTTTTAAACTGTTTAATATATAACTGGTATACTTTTGTATTTTCTTCCTCAGAATTGAGTCATCACAGTTTGTTCTTTTTTGAGATATGCATGGGAAACTACTACTTTCTAACAGTGTCTTAGAAAGTTCCTGTATTCCAACTGTTTTAGTGCTACTCCTGCTTAGGTGATAAGAACAAAGTCATATGCAAATGTTCCTTTTGATTCTGTAAAAATGTAGATATCTGGAATATTTAAGTTATTTGAATTTTATTTTAAGTTTTTGGTTGATAGAGTTGAGAAATATTTATTAAAGGATCATGTTTATTAAACATTAGTCACTTATCTGTTTAGCAGCATTTATTTGCATAACCAATTTATGTGAAGGCCCAATTTTGGCCCTGGGGATAGAAGGATAAATAAACCTTGATGGAGCTTATATTTTATTAGAGAAAACAAGAAATGAACAGATCTGTAATGTGAAGAAGTGACACAAGTACTTTGAAAAATTATAGTAAGGGGGAGAGGGTGATTGGGATAGGCTTTTTGATAGATTAGTCAAGAAGGCTGTTCTGAGGGAAGCAGAAACCTCAGTGAAGAAGGAAATTCCAGGCAGAGGGAATAGTAAATGCAGAGACCGTGAGTCAGGATCAGGCTCATTGAGAACCAGTTTGGTATGTTGGAGGAAAAGCAAGAAAGCTGGTCTGACAAGAGCAGAGAGAACAAAATGGAGAAGGTTAGAAGTTGAGGGTGAAGTGGTAGGCAGGAGCATATTGGGCCTTACTGCCCGTGGATTTTTATTTTGAGCCCATAGGAGAGTTTTGGGCAGAGTTGTGACACGATCTGATTTACAAAGTTCATTCTACCTACCAAGGGGAAAAGTGACCACAGGAAAGGGACGGTGTGAAGCATTGGACCTTTTAGGAGGCTTTTGCAGTGACGGAGGCCTGTGGTTTCCCATGCGCTCATGATGATCCATTGTCGTACAAGAAAAGACTGTTAAAACTACATTTTTAAAAATTAGACTGATACTTAGTATTGGTATTTAGTATTGATAATTAGTATTGGTACTGGCACTCACATTTCATCTGTATGTTAGTTACATGTCGCTTACCATGTTTTTAGCCTGAGCAGCTGGGTGATTGCTGGTGTCATTTACTGAGATGAGAAGACAGGGTGGAGCAGGTTTGGGGGTAAGTGTGGGGAAGTAGCAACTAAGTTTGGGGCATTTTAAGTTTGAGTTGCCTACTAGAAATCTAATGAGATGTTCAGGTGGGTGGTTTAGGTATATGAGTCTGGAGCCAAGGTTAGAAGCCAAGATTAGAGATCTAAATTTAGGGATCATTGACATAAGAGGCAATGTAGGATTTTGGAGCCAAACTGTGTGAATGCACATTTCAGCTCTGCCACTTGCTGACTAATTGTGGACAAGTTAACTTGATGTCTCTCTGCTTTATTTACCTTATCTATAAAGTGGGGATAATAATAATATCTACCTTGCAGGGTTATTGTGAGGATTAAATAAGTTAATACAGGCATAGTGCTTAGAACAGTGTCTGGCGGGCAGGACTCCCTTGATGTTAACTGTTATCAGTTTATGAGTGGTGTTTAAAACCACAAGATTAGAGGAAATGACCTAGAGAATGAATGTAGATAAGGAAAAGGGCCAAGGAAGTAACACAGCCTTTAGAACTCAGATGGGAGGGAGGAGACTGTGGAGGAGTATGGTAGGAGTCAAACCAGAAGGATGTGGGGTCTGGAAGCCTGTCTCGTGCAGAAAATATTTCAAGGGGAGAAATCATCAACTTGGATAAATTCTCCTTGAGAGATGAAGATGAGGACCGAGGTGTGACCATTGGGTTTGTTAAGATGGAAGCCGTTGGAGACCTTGAGAGGTTTCAGTAGAGCGGTTTTTATGAACATCTGATTGGAGTGGGTTAAGTAGAGATTTGGAGGTACAGAATTGGAGACCATGGGTATAAGACAACTCAGAGGGGTTTTGCTGTAAAGAGGACAAGAGAAAAGAGGGTGGTGGTTAGAGGAAGATGTGTGGAGTCAAGGGGAGGTAAGAGTGAGGTGACTTGATTTTAAGTAGAGAATAATAGTACAGTAAGTTTGTATACTGATGAGAGAAACAGTGGAAAGAGAAACCTAGTGGTATTTGAGTGACATGGGATAATTGCAGTAGCCAAGTCCTTGAGTTCAGGAGGAATAGGTGGATTAAGTGCACAGTTGGAGGGGTTAGTTTTAGAATCAGCAGAGAGTTCATTGACAAAGGTAGAGAATATCTCACGGAAGCGCAGATAGATTGGTAGATTTGGTTATGGGAAATGAGATTTTTTTTTTGAGTGCTTTAATTTTTCCAATAAAGAGGCAGAATCATCAGATGAGAGTCAGAAATGGAAGGGTTTTTAAGGTTGTTGGGGGGTGTGAAAATAGGCATCTTGAAGATGAGGAGAATGGGTTGACTAGGGGACACAGGTGGAATGTCAAGGAGGTAGGACCCATTGTTGACGTTGTGGTCATTAATGTGATTCCAGCTGGCTGAGGAAGGAAACATGGTGTTGAGCGGGGAGAGCTAGCTATACAGTGAAAAAGTAGTAGGGACAGTGCCTCCTCTCCTGCTTTGATCTTTAGTCCCATAGCTGAGAAGTTAATAAAAGAGACGAGGCAAAAACTAATCTCATTTTGCCTGTGTTCATTCAGTGTCTGTATCTTGATGTTTCATGTAAAGGATGAGTTTCTAGAGGTATTATGTTGGTTTATCTCCTTCAGTGATACCAAGTAGGCTCTGGGACACTTTCAATGAATTGTATTTGGTTGCTGAGTTATATAAAGAAAGTGAAAACTAATGGAGAAGCTCAGTAGTTTTTCGGATAGAAAGCATTACTAGAGTTTCCCCTAGCACCTGTGGTTTTCATTAATCTGAAATGATCACTTATGTGATTTCATGCTTTTGTGTGAATTCAAAGTCTGGTTTTCTTTCAGGTGCTGGAGAATCTGGTAAAAGCACCATCGTGAAACAGATGAAGTAAGTTGAAACACAGCCTTTTGTAAGACTTTATTTCCTCATTCTGCATACAGATCTATATTATCTTTTTAAGTCCATGCTAATGATGTGTGGTTTTCTTCTTCTTAAAGAATCATCCATGAGGATGGCTATTCGGAGGACGAATGTAAACAGTATAAAGTAGTTGTCTACAGCAATACTATACAGTCCATTATTGCGATCATAAGAGCCATGGGACGGCTGAAGATTGACTTTGGGGAAGCTGCCAGAGCCGTGAGTGTTTCTCATTTCCTCTTCACTGGCTCTTTTTTTCAGTAGATGCAGTGAAGCAAAATTTGTTTTGCGTTTTAGGGAAATGAATTTAAGCAACAAGTTAAGATGTAGCAAAATTCTGTGTGCTCATTTGAGGAGTGTTAGTAAATACTCTGCTTTAGGAGATGTTAGATTACCACACAAAGACGAGCCAGGGAAAGGGGTTCTGCGGCTGTGCTGTCGGTTTCGTGACAGTGGTTTTGTTCACCGCTTCTCTTACAGCACTGTTTTTCTGTGTCATAGTAACAAATGATAGTAAATCGGTATAATCTAAAAGAGGTTCCCATGGTGTGTAGCTCCGTTTTCTGGGGTGTAGAGATTAAAGGTAAATATGATTCTCCCAGAATAAACTTGGTAAGGAAGGATATGAATACTAAGTCTGAATTTTAGAGGCAGTTTTAAGGTACTCAGGGATACTATAGCCCTATACTACATTGAACGATAGACTATAGAATTGGATTCTATCATGTCTAATATAATTCTTGCACATACCAGAGAGTCAAAAATCATGTTAAATAGTTATAATACTTAGTGTGCCCGAGGTCTGGTTTGTAAATTAGGATATTTATTGCAGTAGGGAGAGAGCCAAAATGAAGGCAGGGGTCTTTTACGTCATCAACTAAATTCCAAGAGAAGGCTGGGAATGTATAGGATGATTTTCTAGAACTAAAGATCAGCTGTGATCAGTGTGTCATACTTAGGCACTGTGGGCAATAAAAGGAACTGACCTGGGAGGCTGCCTGGGAAGGTAAACCTATATGTTGATGAAGTAGCTTGGGGACTCTGCTTACCAACTCTCAACTCATCAACTGCAAATCAATATTCAGTAAATAAGGGGGAAAATTGAAGGGAAATATAGCACAAGGGTGGTTATAATTGGGTGATATTGGACTGGGAAGTCTTAGAAATGGCATAGGGAAGAGGAGTTAGAGTAAGGGTTATAAAATGATGGAGGGAAGATAGCAAAAGAAGGGAGGAGGAAATGTGAGAGGCATGACTTTTATGTTTTTGTCAAAAGGTGCCATATCACAAAAATTAGAAACCTTTTTTCTAAGCCATTGAACAGGGAAAATGTGATAGGTGAGGCAAGAATAAAGTATATTTTTGTCTTTTTCCTTTCTATTCTCTTACCTCCTGTTTTCCTTCTTTTCCGTATTTTCCTCTTTCTACCAGGTCTCTCCTATGTTCTTATTTTTTCCCTCCTTTTTCTCATTTTTTTCCTATGAACTGACTCTACTTTTCTGTTGTATCCACTGTGCCTGATAACTGGTCAGTAACATCGTGTTTACTCTCTTCCCTTCCTTTGTTGGCTTTTTCTCCACCTCAGTTATTTACTTCTCTTAGTTCCTTCCTTTTTTTATTTCTCACCCTCTCTCTGTTCTACTTTATATCTCTTCATTGTTCCTCCTTTCATTTCTTTACATTATCTAATAAGTTGTTATTAATCTTTGGGTCTTGACACCCATTGTCACCAGATGAAATGACATTTTCTGTCTTAGTCCATTTGGGCTGCTATAACAAATTACCATAGACCCGGTAGCTTATAAACAACAGACATTTATGTCTCACACTTCTGGAGGCTGGAAATCCAAGATCGACTGCCAGCATGGTTGGGTGGGGGCCCTCTCCAGGTCGTAGGTGTCTTGCTGTGTCCTCACATGGTAGAAGAGGATGGGATCTTTCTGGGGTCTCTTTTATAAGGGCACTAATCCTATTAATGAGGACTCTACCCTCTTGACCTAAGCATTTCCCAAAGGCCCCACCTCCTAATACCATCACATTGGGCGTTAGGATTTCAACATGAATTTTGGAGAGACGCAATCATTCAGATTATAGCATCCCTTCTCCTTTATTTCTTTAGTTTATCAAATCAGTGTCATTAATCTTTGGGTCCTAACACTCCTATTTTACCAGGTACATTTGACATTATTCCTTTCAGGCCAGAATCATCTAGCTTTCCAGCATCCACCCATCCTAATCTACAATCCTATTTAATTTTTTGAAGTTTCTTTTTTCATATGTGAAGAATTTATATTTATAGCACCTCTTATCTTTCTCTTTTTTTTTTTATGGTCGGTTAGGGAAGGTCGGTTAGGGAGAATGGAAAAGACTAGAGCTGGATATGGAATAGACGTGGGATAGGGTGAAGTTATGATGTTCATTGTAGAGTGTGGCCTCTTTATAGACCTATAAAGAAGGTTTATTGTGGGGAAGCAAGATTGGTTAGTGAAAGAGATTAAGTGGTAAGGGAAAAATGCTTCTTCCTGAAGCAGTGTTTACAAAGTCAGAACAGCAAAATTATGTAGCAATAGCTCTATTTTAAAGTTTCTAAAATTAGATTCATGGTATTATTTTTTAGAAAGTAATGCCTGTTGAGGTTTTTTTTTTTTAATGCCTGCATGAGTATAGGTCAAATTTCAAAACCAAGGAACTGAAATGTTAAATAAAGCACTCTGCCGTATACGTAGAAGGACATGCTCACTGTTGAGTGTGTTTGCTGATTTCGGTACTTTTTCAGCTTTTCAGTCATTTGTTAATTTATAATTTTTATCTCTGAAAAGAGAGGAAGGAAGGGAATGTAGGTGTTAAAGTTTCTAAGAGAATTGGGCCTAAAGTATTATTAGAAAGGATAGAGGAAAGTACTTAAAGGACTATTACTCGGCGAGTCGTTAAGGCAGAAGACCCTGAGTTTGGCAGAATTGATTGGGGCACACTCTGGTTAGATTCATTTGGCTTTGCTTACACGGACACACAAGTCTGAGGAGTTTTGTGTTGTGACTTCACCTACGATCTGAAGTTCTTTTTGCTTGCTAGTTTATTGTCCTGATGACTACTAGTGATACAGTTGATTGCTCTTCTTTTTCCTTTACTTTTTATTTACCTACTAAATGTTTTTTTAGTATCTGCATTGTTACAGTTACTTGGAAATCTCCTGAGGCAGATGAATATTAAATTGAGGTGAGGCAATCATCCCATGAACCTAATTTTTACACTATCTGACAAGAATAAAACAACAAGGCACAGTTTTCGTAGCCCTTTTCAATCCTCTCTCCCTTCCATATTTTAGGTTTAAAAACTGTTACCACTTATAAAGCTATGTTCATGACTCACAGTTTTGATCAGATCTCTCTTTGTAACTTTCTTTTCCCCCTGCCGCCTTTTCCCTCCTATCTTACTTAGAGGAAGAGTATTCTTTTGGGAAGTCTAGAGATTGAATTTTCCCTGAGGGATTTATTTCCCCCACCAGGCTTCCAGACATTTTAAGTGCCTGTCTCCGCTTCTTCCTGTTCTTCTCTCTGAACTGCAGGGGGAAGAAGAGAACAGTTTTTCCTTAAACTCGCTTTACTCGCTTTGATGTGTTTAGACTTTACCTCTTACGCGCTAGTCTTTTCATTTCTATTTTTATTGTAGGCTTCCTTGAACAGAATGGGAGTGAATTACATGTGTCTGTCTCACGGGCCAGTTTTTTTTTCTTTTAGAAATTGAGTAACCAGGATGGAGATGTGTAGGCCTGTCAGAAGAGATCTCTGCAGGAGGAGATGATGTAGGGGCAGTGACGTCATCCCTCAGCTCAGCTCTGCACTACGACGTAGTGGACTGAGAAGGGGGGCGACTTCACTGTAAATTCTCTCAGACTGCCTGCCAGGAAAGGTCTCTTTAAGCCTCTTTTAAAATAATATAACTGTGTGTGTGCTCGCATGCATGTGTGCCTATGTGTGTGTTTTAAAGGTGTTCTTGTCGGGCCTTTAAGAAATGGAGAATCACGTGTCTCTCTCTCTTCAGGATGATGCCCGGCAGTTGTTTGTTTTAGCCGGCAGTGCTGAAGAAGGAGTCATGACTCCAGAACTAGCAGGAGTGATTAAACGATTATGGCGAGACGGTGGGGTGCAGGCTTGCTTCTGCAGATCCAGAGAATATCAACTCAATGATTCTGCTTCATAGTAAGTAGTTTTCCTCTGTGGAAGTATAACAGAAAATAACTTGGTGACTCATGTCCGTCCTTAAGGAAGCGTTTAAGTAACAGACACTCTTAGAAGTCTGTAGCATCCCTCATAGAGATTGTTTCGGTTCGGTTGTAGAGCCCTTAGACATTTTTTATGACTTGGAGAAAAATGTTTCCTCTTGGAATGTAAATGGGAGAGTTGGCACCATGAAAGCAGCTTTGTGAAAGTTTATAATAAGCAAGTGAAAGAGGAGAAAAATCTGTTGCAGCTGCATCCTGGATCTCTTCCAGCTCAGTAAGGTCCTTCTGCATAAGGGCTTTGCATTGATTGCCAGCTAAGGGGGAAATTAAAATTGTGATATCCCTTTTTATGCATCCGACTCTCTCTGACTGAGTTGCAATATGGATTTTTCGTACCAGTCACCACTTAGAAATCTTTCACCAGATCACAGTAGTGGACTTTATATAGGAAGAGTATGTTGAGTCTTGGAATGAAGTTGAAGCATCTCCTTGTCAAGGAAATTCTCAAGTGTTACTAAGTTTTAGAAAATTTGTAATTAATAGTTTTGTTAAGCTATTACATGCCATCCTGTTCTGCTTCTTTTACAACATGTTTATTTATAAGACCTATTCAGAATGTGTTTTTAACGTGCATGTTTAGGGCTTGGTGAGTTCTTACTTGTATCCATTTCTTTACTAAAATGAAGACACTTAAGCATTAAGGTATTTTCTCCATTATTATATTTTCCTACTTTTCCCATCTTCACTCTAACTTAAGTTGATATAAGAAGAAATTAAATGATATTAAAAAAATACTTATTCTTTAAATAAAATTTGACTTTAGAATCATTTCAGGATTCTTGCCCATTTTTTAATAATAGTAATTGCAGATATTGATAGTTTAAATAATTCTACCAGTAGTCATCAAAACTAGATTGTAATCTTTTTTCATCAGTAAGCCCTGAATCCTTCAGCTACACCTGAAGATATAATGATTTATAGAATATTTTTCATTATTGTTGATCTAAGCTTGACCGATTCTTTCACTTTAAGATAGTACTTAGTTTTATAGAAGATTATTAGTAATTCATGTATAGTGGTGCCACCCATTCTTCACTTCTTTAGGAACCCTGAAATCGTGAAGAATTTAATGTAGGTTTGAAGCAATCTTTTAATTATTTTTTTGACAAATTAAATTTCTTTGAAGGTATTTACAAGTTGGTTTTTTTTTTTTTTGGCTTAGATAAAAAAACAACCCACACCTCTTGTTTCATCAATGAAAACAACTATTCATTGAGCATGGTTTTTAAAATTTTTGTAAATCAAACACCATTCTCTAATGTTCTATCAAATGTTCAAATGTTTGAACATACACATGACCCATTAACTTTAAAAATCAGAGGGCTTTTGTTGGTTTTTGAACTGTGCAACGCATAGTTCATTGTGTGGTATATATAGAACCTTCTTTAATTATCCTGCACTAGGTTCTCATTTTTCTTGTTATTTCTCTGATACTGAAACTCTGATTTTGTTTTGCCACTTTAGTGACAGGTTCAGAATCTACTTTTAGCAAAGAACTAGTTTTGTCTGTTGACTGCTCAGCGCATGGTTGGCTTCACCAGTTAAAAATAAAATGTGTGTTTTATTTAGTTACCTAAATGATTTGGATAGAATATCCCAAAGCAACTACATTCCAACTCAGCAAGATGTCCTGCGAACAAGAGTGAAGACCACAGGCATTGTGGAAACACATTTCACCTTCAAAGAGCTGTACTTCAAGTAAGTCATTAGCCTTAATGCTAAATGTGCCAAACCCAAGTATCTTTCCTTTAGTTAGTGTCTCTTAATCAGGGTAAACTTTCTCTAGGCAATATTCCTTGGTTTAGAAACTTACCACTATATTTATCAGCCAGTATAAATGTCTGTGGGGGCCCAGACATTCCTTTTTTCTCCAAATAGCATCAAATCTTTTTGTCTTTTGGAGGAACTTAAATTCACAATTAAATTATAACTTCAATATCAGTAAAAGTAATTGTATGGTTACCAATTTATCTTCTTTTAATTTTATTCTTTTCAGCTGCATTTTTGTTGGAATCACCAAAACAGGTATTAAATGTTTGTTGTTTAGAAGGGTAACAACAATACTGTAAAAGGATAGAAAACCATTTTTTTGTTTTAGCTGTGTGGCTTTGTTCGGCCATTTCGGTATTAAAATAGAAATTCTTTTCTTAACCAGTGTCAATCCTTTCTTACTGGATTGTGTTTCTTTTTAAGTTTAATGGAATGGGGCCGATGTTGTCATGGTGCTTGGGCCAATTTGTGCACAGTATTCTGCACAACTGAGTTCTTAACGCAGTGCAGAATGGGAAATCGAGCTAGGGCGAGAGCTATCTGGCGTAGTGTGATGACATAAGCAGTGATTGTCTTTGAGCAAATTCAAGGATTCTGATATGGAATATTTTCTTATCAGCATTAGTAATGCAAATAGGCTTCAGCTTATCTCTGTATTTATGATCTTTTGTAAATATTAGAACTGTCTTTTTGGTTCCTGTTTTCTGCTTTTGTGACCTTTGAGATGAGGAGTAAACTCTTCTCCCCTTTAATATATATTTAAATACACACACACACACACACACACACACACACACATACACATACATAATGTTCTTTTTTAGCTACATCATTATGCTTTTATGTAGAATGTGATATTGAGCATTGCTGCACACAAATGTAACTTTTTAAAGTCAGTTAATGTTTTTATTTCTTTTTTAATGCAAATGAAACTTCTAGCCCAGATCCTCTCATTTTTCCTTTCTCTGAAAACACTTGCTTCAGGTGATTTGTTCAGTCCACTCAGAGCTTAGGTATTACTAGATACCAGTTGAGGTCTTGAAATCTTAATACACAACAATGGATTTGAAACTTGGTACAGGAAAATAGCGGTTCAGATGCATGTTTATAGAATAGAACTGCTTATCTTTAGTACTGATGAATTTATTTAACAAGAGTAGGAAAGGCCACATGAGTCATCACCCATGAAACCATAAGAATAAGGTGTCTCTCTGTGTGCTATAAGATTAGTAATCCATTTATAATTAAATACTGTGACCTTTATTTAGTGCGGGAATCTTTCTTGTTGATGTCATAGATTGATCTTTAGTTTGGTAAATCCTATCAGTCTTATGTCAGCATCATAGCCAGATCTTATTAAGGTGCTACACTCACTTGATTGTTGGTATGTAGATATCTTGTTATGAAGTACTATTATTTCTTCCTTTTCCTCTTCTCTCTAGGCAAAACCACTATCCATTTATTCAAACATTTATTGAGCATCTACTATATGCAAGGCATTGTATAATTGCTTACTTGCCTCTCAGTTATGAGGTAATGTTTATAAAATGTTGATCTGTTAGTAAATGATATTGTAAATGTTCATATGTACTTAAAAGCCTACCTTGGGAACTTCCTAGTGTTTGACCAGATTTATGGACTTTGTAGAAGAAAATAGAAAGTTAACTAAAATTATTGGTATCTCCCCTTGAAAGACTTCCACAGTACAATATGTTAACTTTCCTAAAACCTATAATATGACCCTGTGTTAAAGCCAGCTTTGATTTCATCATTTAGGTATCGTGACCAAAGGTTGAAAATAACTACAAGATCAATCAAAAGAAAAAGTTGGGTCATGAAGAGATAAGATAACTGTTCTCTTTCAAACACACATTGAGAAGTTACTTAACTGTCTCTTGTTTCTCTTAATCTCTGGAGGAAGAATTCTCTGGAAATAAACCCCTGGTCACTGTAGATCTGATACACTAAACCAACTTTATTGAGTTCAACCTTTAAAAATTTTTATCACTGTCATCAAACATATTTCTTAAATATTTACCCATTTGTTTGCATACCCCCTCAGACCCAAGTACCAGCTAAAGACAAAGCTGTGTGGTTGTTCCTTTTACTGTAGGAGACAGAGGAGGACACTGTTGACAGAAGTTGAGCAGTTGACTCTGGATATCAAATAAGACCTCCAGAACGGAGCAGTGGACTAAAACTAATCCAGAGTGGAACATGAAGTGTGTGAATAATTGAGGCTTTGCTATTATTAATTAGGTTCAGATAAGACTTGGAGTTAGGGAACATTGGTTTTGTTTTTAGATATTGGGTTCTTAGAGTCCAAAAAATATAATTTACTTTTTTTCATAATTTCTAAAATACTTTTTTCCTTTTAAGTAAGGAAAACATACCTCAATTATACTTCAGTTAAAAAAAAAAGGAAAACCTAAGGAAAACTATTGATTCAGTAGGGAGAGTCTATAGAAGCAGAATGGAGGTTGGGGATTTATATTTTTTCATTGTTCTCTTTTAACTAAAGAGGTAAATCATTTGAAAGACAGATGTGTCGATAAGAGCTTGGGTGTTGGAGTTAGAGTGCTGGGTTTAGATCCAGTCCCCATTTGTTAATAGCATGTGCCCTTGGGCAAATTATTTAACATATCTGTGCCTCATTTTATCTGTTAAATGGGCATTATGAGGGTTAAATGAGTTAATGTACTTAAGATGTGTCTGGCACTATGGTAAAACACAAAAAATATTAGTTACTATCAAGTTGTATTATTCAGCTCTTTATTTTTTCTGTCTTTTTTCTCTTCCCTTAATTCATTTCAGTGCTTTTTCTTTTGACTTTTGGCGCATCAGATAAGCTTTGATAGAGAGGAAGCTCAATAATGTATATATAACGTGAGAATTTTGGTTACTCCTAAATTTGGTTTTCTCGTGTTCTCTTTTACTTTTAACTACAGAAAATTATTTTGACTACATTTTATCTATTTGTTTTTCTATTACAAAGGGGGTTTAGAATAAATAATAGTGTGAAGTTCCCTGACTATTTCAATTTAGGGAAAAGTGTATGTGTGACCTTGCTGAATTTGTGCTTTTTTTCTTCTTTCTCAGGATGTTTGATGTAGGTGGCCAAAGATCAGAACGAAAAAAGTGGATTCATTGTTTTGAAGGAGTGACAGCAATTATCTTCTGTGTGGCCCTCAGTGATTATGACCTTGTTCTGGCTGAGGATGAGGAGATGGTATGTTGGAGCTACTGGTAAAAAGCCTGTCCTAATGCAGTGAAGAAATAGAAAATAACTCTTAGGAAGATTTTGGGCATCCATGTGTTCATTGAACCAAAACTTAATATCCTTAATTTTTCTCCTTGTCAGTGAGACTAGATTTTCAAAATAATGATCCATACCCTATTAACTCTTAAGAGATATAACAGCACACTGAGTTATGTGGGCAGGATTAAGTCCTCTTGTCACCCAGTTATTTTTCCCTCCTCCCAGCCTCTTAAGAATTATAAAACTGAGGACTAGCCTAGCTTTTGTTGTTACCAGTGTCTGACTTAATTCCATGAGTGCCATTCAGTGCTTTTAAAACTTACTGGTCTGTTTTTTCATGAACAGTTAATCCCCTTTTACCTTTTGCTGCTGACCTATCATCCTTTATTTCTTTTTCAGAACCGAATGCATGAAAGCATGAAACTGTTTGACAGCATTTGTAACAACAAATGGTTTACAGACACTTCAATCATTCTGTTCCTCAATAAGAAAGACCTTTTTGAGGAAAAAATAAAGAGGAGTCCATTAACTATCTGTTACCCAGAATACACAGGTAAGGCGTCATGAGAGATTTTCTTGGAGGTACACATCTTAGATCAGCACTTTAGTGATGTTTCTACAACTGTTTTTTGTTTTGGACAATGCCTTCGTATCCTTACAGAGAGCATTCACAGGTAAAGGTGTCAACATTAAGCATGTGAATAAGACCTTTTCTTAAAGGGGAACAGAAACAGTGGTTACTTCTGTAGGGTCAGTATAATCTTTTTCTTGAAAAAAAATGACACTTGGAGTGAGACGGTAAGAGGAGGAATTAGAAATCACTATGCAGATAGGGGAATAAAAGCATTTTAGAAAGAGAGAATAGCATATGATTTGTTCTAGAACTAGAAGGAATTTGGTAGTGCTGGAGCTTTAAGTGGTAAGAAGGACGGGTTGGAGAGATGGGCATGGATGCTGATGGAGGGCCTAGTTTCTCATGCTGAGACAGTGGGGAGCCATTGAAGGATTTTAATTAGGGCACATGATATAATAGGAACTGAGCTTTAGAAAGATTATGCAATAAAAATAGGGGAGTTGAATTAGTAAGGATCCTTTGTAGGATACAAATAAAAATTTTTGGTGAAGATATAGGGATATTCCAAAGAAGCCTAAGGCAAGAATGCAGACATGTCTTAAGAATGTACTTAGAACTAGGAAATAGAAAGCTGTTAACCCTTTTTTCCCCATCTCGTTTCTCCTCTCTTCATGTCATTTTTATTCTCTATCCTTACCAACTTTTTTACTGCTCAGTTTATGTGATAAAAGATGGCCCCGCCACATTTTCTATATCTTCTCCATTTAAAAGACCAGCTAGACTTGGATCAGTTGGCCCTAGGTTCAGATTCCTAGATCCTGGCCAAGGTTGAGTCAGGAAGAAATTCTTAGTTCAGTCAGTCAATCAAGGACAGGGATACAAATATGACTTCCAGGGCTGCTCTTTAGATGAGACTTGGGTATTTCCAGGGAAAGGGAGCTCTTACTTACTGAGCAGACACTGTAAATGCTTTCTGTAGAGTAGAGTAAAATGGTGTTGCTAGGGTAAGGAAGTGGGAAAAGTCAAAGAAAGGTACTCTCAGAGTTTTATCTTGATTGGGTGCTGATTCATCTGAATTCTCGTTTGTGAATGTTGGTTTTGAAGTATCTGGAACATCCAGATGGAGATATCCAATAGGCACTTATATACATTGCCTTGAAGCTTAGGGAGAGGTTGGGGGTTAAGATAAATTGATTTGAGATCATGAGCGAATACAACATGGAAATGAATTACATAGGGTGATGATACAGAATGAGAAGAGAAAAGGACCATGGATGGAATGTGAGCAGACACCAGCCTCTGTCAGCAGGAAAGAAAGATTTGTATAGGATCCGAAGAGAAGAACCAGGAGAGCCAAAGCTTCAGAAACTAAGGAAAGTTTAAAAAGTGAGGAACAGTCAAAAATGTGTGCTGAAAAATAAAGTAAGGCAAACATTGAAAACTGGCCTCTGGAATTAGCCATTATTGAAAGCATTATCAATGGAGTGATGAGCATACAGCCAGGTACAGTGAGTTACTGAGTAGGCAGCGAAGGAATGAAGGCAAGTGCAAGCCTTCTCTTGAACGGCTTGGATTACAGGGGAAGGAGATTTAAGAGTATAGCAAAAGAGAAGTTCTAAAAAGTGCATGTAAGTGGTGGAGCAAGATTCGTAAGCAGGTGGGAAAAGAAGGAATCAAGAGTCTAGGCATAATGAATAAGTACAGAATGGTAAATCCATACAATGGAGTATTATTTAGCAATAAAAAGGAGCAAAGCTACAACTTAGATGAACCTCGTAAACATGATGCTAAGTGAAAGTAGCCAAGTACAAAAGGTCACATTTGTGTAATTCCTTTTATATGATACGTCCAAAATAGGCCTGTCCGTAGAGACAGAAAGCATACTGGTTGGTGGTTACCAGGAGTTTGTGGGGCGAAGAGTAGAGGAATGGGAAGGGATTACTTAATGGAAATGGGTATTTTTTGGGGGGTGGCGAAGAGGTTTTGAAACTTTAGAAATGACAGAGAGGTCGTGGTTGCATAACATTGTGAATACAGGAAATGCCACTGTATTGTACACTTTAAAATAGTTAATTATATGTTGAGTGAATTTCCCCTCATCTTTAAAAAGAAAAGAGTCTAGGTAAAGCAATTGAATTTTGAACCAGAAGGAAGACATCTCTAAGGCCCAAAGTACAATAATTAGTGCAGATATTGGTAACTTTTTAAGGGAGGTGTTGGACTACAAAGTTGAAATTACACTTTAAGGCCCATGGCCTGTTTCTCAGGGAAGTTGGAAATGTGGTCTTCTGTTCAGAGTGAGGCGGGAGGTGAGAACTAGGTGATTTATATAGAAAGTAGCCAAGTTTTAGGATGAGAGAGAAATCTTAAGTGAAAGGATTGACATTAATGTTCCAACCTGGAATCTTAACACATAGCAAAGTACCTTCAATATCAACATCCCTTTTGGGGGCCGGGCGGCAGGGGCTGTGTGTGTGCGCGAACTTCCAAGCCTTTATTCTTAAGGATCCTCACAGTCCTGATTTCCCAAGTATCATTATCTGTTCCTTCCAGACAAAAATTGATTTTCAATCATCTGTCTTCTTAAATTTAAAAAAGTGATGTGGCTTTCAAGAAACTTATTTCAAGCACTTACCAAGCTGTCTTCCCTTGGGTCTTTAAATATTCTGTTTAAATAATATTCCATTCTTTTTTAAGCGTTTCTTTGTTATTTAGTCGTCTTTATATACGTAGTTGTTGGTATTTTTTTGTCATGTTTAATGTCACTGAAAATAGCCTCTCGTTCACAGGAGTAACTGTGTGTGTGTCTTTGTTGAGTTTCCCTGGCTCTGCAGCCAATCTCTAGGGTTACTCCGAAGGCTCACAGTTATACAAGATGGTGTAGGAAGCAGGTGATTAGGACTGTTACATACAAATGTTGTTGGAAATGGAAATTACTTTTGGTCCCCCTTACATTTTAAAAAATAACAGCTTCATTTAGATATAATTCATATATGACAAAATTTACTACCAAAAAGTGTATAATTCAAGGCCTTTTCCCTTTGCATCTCTTAGTTTACCTTTGGTAGTTTAAATTATTGTCATAAGGCTCTGAAGCTAAACTCCTTTAAAACTGGAATGATTTTTGAAAAGAAGTATGGCTTACCATTTTGAATTGTTTATTTCATGATCAGTCGAAGCAGCACAGGCTCTCTGACCTTTTAAGCAGGTATATTCTAGAACTGTATCCTCTTCCTTCCCTAATTTCCTTATATACTTTCTAGATATTTTAGCCGAAAAGTAAATGAAAGGAGAAGGAGAGACTTCAAGTTTTGTTTCCCTGGATCTTTGTGATGATTTTGTTTTACTTACAATGATGGGTCTGCTTTCAAGAAAAATCTAATGATTATAGAAATATGTCTGTCTATTCATTTGGGTCATATTCCATCTCTTCATAAGTAAATGGTGATGGCCTGACTAGGTACTGAATTCAGGCAGCTATTATAATTTGAACTGAGAATATTTGGTGTCTGCTTCAGGTTCCAATACATATGAAGAAGCAGCTGCTTACATTCAGTGCCAGTTTGAAGATCTGAACAGAAGAAAAGATACCAAGGAGATCTACACCCACTTCACCTGTGCCACAGACACCAAGAATGTGCAGTTTGTTTTTGATGCCGTTACAGATGTCATCATTAAAAACAACTTAAAGGAATGTGGACTCTATTGAAGAATGTGGCTGTCAATGAAAGGTAAACTTTGAACAATTTAGTTATAGCGCTAAAGTGATATCTCTTGATTTTGTAAACTTCCTCTAATTAAGAATGTTCTTTTTTTCTAGTTATTACAATGTGGAGTATTGAGACCAGACTTCTCTTGCTGTCTCATTGGGCAGCTGCAAGCATGAACGGGACCAGGGAATGGCAGCAGCATGCAGAATCTTAGCACTGTTTAGCACAATCTTCTGTATTAGGGAACTCTTAATTGACACGAGATGTTAAAGTCAGACATTGGAATTGGAACAGTTGTAAAGTATGATTCACTCATCAAGACATCACTTGGATTTCATAATCTCAAATGTTTAGGGCAGATGTGAAGTTGAGGTGCTGCATTCCAGAACTTCAATATGTAGCTTACTCTTTTTTTGTTTCCTTCTTGACAGACGACCAATAGTTCTTTTTTAAAGTTTTTTTCATCAAGAATAACTTTACTAAATTTTATTTTTCTGTTTGCAAAAGAATCTATTAAAACACAGAGTCTTAACTATGCACATGATGAGATCATCCTGAAAATATTCCTCTTAGTAGGACTCTGTTTTTAACTCTTGATATGGTCAAAAAATTTTTCCGTAGTTACTTAATTCTTCATAGTATTGGGGCAATAATTATGGCATTTTGGGATGAAATTTATGTTACTATCTTGTTGAAAGTACCATTATGGTTTCTAAATGGTAATTATATTGGAGAGTTTTGTAATAGGAGTCTAGCTCTTTTTTTTTTTTTTTAAAGCTTAGGGTTGAAAGTTAACCTGGTTTATGCTGATTACTAGATAAATGCTTCTGTAGTATGATAAAGTCAGACACACACCAGGGCATCTGCCAGTCAGAAATGCAAACTACGAAATTTCAAACAGAACCAGTGACTTTGCTGCTACATAGCTACTAAATTGACTGTTTTGATTCTTGCTTGTCTGTCTGTCATGGGGAGTTTTGTAAAAGATGCCCCTTGTTTTTCATGGCTGTCTCTGTTGGGAAACACCTGAAGTGTATTAATAGCGCATGCTTCTACTGTGTAAATGTGGTGCCAAACCCCTGTTTGCCGTTGTTTTTTTTTGTAGCAATGTTAATTGTAGTAATCCTTAGTTAGTGCCTTCTTTTGCCGAAACTATTGCATTTTGGGACCTTTTTCCACTTTGTCGTGTGTACAGATTTTAATCTGTTATAGTTGGCAGCAGTATTAAAATGGTGAGTAAAGAGTCCAGGTTTGTTCCTGTTTGTAACTAGTCCTCTCTGGAATATTTTCTTTTTGCCCCCATTGAGTGTGTTTTGGCCTTTGTCTGAAAATGGGTTTAGGAAGAAGGGTTTCCTGAAGGTCTAGTCTTTTGGTGTAATAGTATTGTTGAATCTTGGCCAGACCGAGGGTCTTTGTCATATCCGTGTAAGCGATAAGCAGTCCTAATCCATTTTCCAAATTTACATTTTGGTCATGTGGAGAGCTATGTTCACCTCAGCCTGCAGGTCCTTTTGTACAATGTACAGCAAATGTCATTAAATATTGAGTGGTCCATTGGAAGAAGGCATTTGAAGGGAATGCATTATGAGCATTCCATATCAGTAGTTTGAGCAGTGCCTTATAGGGTCCAATCTTTTAGGATTGAATTCTATTTCATATTTTAATGTGACCTTTCACTAGTTTAAAAGAAAAAAATAAGTTTTATGATCATCAAAGCTGGTTCAGAAATCAAGCCACAGTAGTTCAGCACCTTTGTTAGTAGTTTTTTTATTTTCTTATACCTTTTCGGAAAAGTATAACTATGCAGATGGAAAACTGTATTATCTAACAAGGTTTAGGGTTGGGAAAATTGGATCCGAAAGAAAAAATATTAGCTTCAGTTGATGTTTGACTTACACCCACAATGTAAATAAGGTCGAGAGTACTTGTTCATTTTGAATATATCTTTTTCTTATTGTTTTCTGTAATAGAATCATCTGGAATGAGACCTGGTCCAGTGTTTTAACTGTAGTCCTTTTGTAGTCTGGGCTAACGGAATGGAGTTGTCGATAACCCAAAATAACAGATAATCCAAAAAAGTTAGTTTTACTTTGAAATGCATTTTATATTTTCATTTGAATACATCTATCTGATCTGTTCATTTTTTTTGCCCTTCTATTAATGAATAACAGTCGTTCTTCACTTTTCTGCCGCTACACCCATTTATACTTGTTCTGTATTTACATTAAGATCACCTCCCCTGCCACACCATTCCTTATAACTTATCTAAATGCACATTCCTTGACGACACAATATAAGTCAGTGGTTTTCAAATATGCTTTAAGTCAAAAATCACCTGGCTCCATCTTAGAAATTGATTCTTGGCCAGTGGGCTAAAAGGTTATTCTGATTATCAGCCTTGCAAATCACTATTGTATTTTAAAATGAAAGATTTTTTTCTTACAGCAGAGCCAGAATGTGGGGATGAAACATCATATCTACTAGCCTGGAGAAAAAGGATTGATATTTGTAATCAGAGAAACTAAAAATTGCTTTGTATCTTGTCTGTGGAGAATGCTGGAGATTGTCATAGATCATGTTTCAGAATTGAGGTGGCCAGGCTTTGGACCATCTAAGAAATCACATCTAAAAAAAATAAATTTTAATAAAGAACAGTGTTTAATAGACCCTAGCAGGAAGGATGGCAATAATAGCTTTATTTTTTGACAGTCATATCTTCTCCACCTGATTAAAGCCTGGGGTTGTAGAATTGCCATCTATTAGGCTCTCTGTAAAGAGGAAGTATTTTGCTTCTGAATGGCAAATTTTCTCTAACCTTATAAAATTTAGTCTTAGAACAGATTTCACCTCTTGGCATGAAAATTCCAAGAACTCTTACAAGTATTCATAAGTGGATCTTGAGATGACTTTTTCATCTCGGATAGTTTGATTTCTAAATCTAGTTTAGTATACCATTTTATTCACCGATGGATTGTTTATTTTCACAAGGTGCTACATTCTAAGAATAGATGGACCAAATTTTTAAAAAACTGTTCTCTTGTATACTTTTTATTCTCTTATGTATTCTATTTGTGTTTTATTATATGCACACTTTGGAGTATTTAAAAAGAACTGCTGGTTCTTCTAACTCATTTGTGTACATTCTTATATCCGGGCCACCGTTTGCAGCTGTGACTCTCTTTGGATGTTGCTTGCCTGGCCTGACTAGCTACTTCATGTAGTTACCCATTTGCTTAGCATAGTTCTGGAGTTCGCTTTGCAGAGCTCCGTGCCAGGCTGGCACTTACACATATGGTAAAGTCGGTCTCATTCCAGGTAAACTCCACCATTGATTGATTTTTCCCCCTTCTAGATGTTCAGAAAATTGCAATCTTCTCATTATAAAAACCTAAAACAGCACTAATTCCCTTCACTCTTTTTATTACTTATGAACTCTTTCATATGTGATAATGAACAAAGTTATCTCAGTTTCCCGGTACTGCCAGGGAATCTTTGTATTCTTCTTCTCTTTGTAGTACAAATGAGAACTCTGACTTTGGACCAGCCATAGCTGTCCACATAGCTTCATAGCTGTCCAAGCATAAGAGGAAACCAGGCTGCTTTGAGGCCTGAAATTGGAAGTCGATCTTGCTATTAACTATTGGGAAGTAAAAGGAAGATGTATGTGAGGTGCTGGGGAACTGTCTTTCAGAACCGTCAAGATCTTTGTTCCTTTACCTTTGTTTAGGTTTTAAACCCCACCCCCACCCCCCCCACCCCAAACCCAATTTTCTGATAACCTTTTATGAGTTACATTTGCTGAGGAGAACATACTTCAGAGCTCTTTAGAACAAGTTAGGGCAGGACAGTTTTTTTCTGATACTGTGTCAGGCCTAGATGTGGCCTAACTCAAGTCTTCTTAGGAATAAGAGATAATAAGGAATGTTATTATCTCTTATAACATGCAAGATTAAGATCATAAATTCCTTGGTTAACTCCTACATGAGGTTGTCTGAGACATGTATTTTAAATAAGTTTCTTAGGTGTTTCCGTTACAGCTAACCTGGACCAACATTTGGGGGATAATTGAATAGGACCTAATATTAAAGATCAACACAAATGGTAGACAGATAACGTCAAAATCACTAGTGAATGAACAACTAAGTTAGTTTTTATTTGCCAATAAGAAGCACCTTTTGTACATGACTTAAACGTGCCTTCCACTGAAATTACTATGAGGACTCTTCAAAGAACATTTCTACATTTTAGATAGAATATTTAATTTTTATACAAAATTATAGACAAAAGAAACTTGGGGTTTGCAAACATGTTTATTTTACTGCATTTAATCATGCAGTGAAAATTGAAAGATACACCAAAATAAAGGTTATTCTGTGACAGAGGTACCTGTGTATGTAAATAACATGAATGTCTATTTACAGTTGGTGTATAAAGAGCCAAGCTAGCTGGCCTCAATAAAGTGTGTCCTGAAAGTTTTTGAGGGCTTGGGAAGGGGTAGGTAAGGAATATCGAGGAGTCAGATATTAAAGGCTGTATGTGCCCAGTGCTAATGTTTTCTCTGCCTGAAATCAAGTGGGAATCAACAAAATAGAAATAATCAAATACTAGTAAATACACCATCTCTGTATTAGCATTCATTAGCTGTAAGAACTTTGACAG
The DNA here is from genome assembly GCA_003508835.1 of Eonycteris spelaea. NCBI lineage: Eukaryota > Metazoa > Chordata > Mammalia > Chiroptera > Pteropodidae > Eonycteris > Eonycteris spelaea. The sequence continues at coordinate 3,718,655 of PUFA01000065.1, forward strand.
CTGGAATGGCATTCTATACAGTTTGATTTCTTTATCTTCTATCCTCTACTGTACCCCTGTTCCTGCAGCCATACTCCTTTGGGTTATCCATTTTACCAAGAGGCTTGTTGATGTGTATGAGAGATTCCCGGTAGACAGAGCAAATCACAGGAAATTACCTATTCTAACTGTTCATTCTTGCTTATGTAAGATGAAGGCCCTGAGACCTCTGTGAATTTTGAGGGAGAGTTGTTGGGCATGCTAAGTTCTGGTCTTTTCCCTGCTTCCAATTAGCAATGAAATTTTTCAATCTAACATCCCTCATCTGTTACCTAAACCCGACTTAATTACTCCTTCCAGCTATGATGTCCTGTGGTTCTCATCAAATAGAATATGTAAGTGCTTTGTAAATATTCACAATACTCAGGATTATACTGCACTACAAAAAGGTAATCTAAGGCAATACCAACAAAGATATTCACTGTACCTGGTGGTCTTTTCTCAGTATCATTTCCCATATTCATTTTGAAGACCGGAAATGAATTTCACCTATAAATTGCTCTAAAATTTGTGAAGCAGGAAAAAAGGGGCTTTGTTTTACATTTAAATCCAGGGCCCCCCCCCCCATACTGGTGCTTTTTCATGGCTAAAGGTCGGCAAAGTTCCCTTTTGGAGTAGGTCTGTTAGACCTTAGAAATGTCTTCAGGCATTCACGAAGCAGGACTACCAGAGACCCTGGCACCTTACAGCCCCTGGCCCAGTGCTGAAGTCCTGCTGGCATCTGCCCCGGGGTTGCACCAGGTGGAGGGGGCAGTGGGAGGTACACGCTCCTCAGCCCTCCCCACCACCTCTGTCCAGCATGGCCGGCACGCTCTGGGATGTAGAACATCTCCAAGTAGCGAGTGGGTTTTGAATGCTGTTATTTCTCACCGTGGGAATGGGTTACCCCGGTTTGGACTGTTTGGGGTCCATGTAATTGAACCTTTTTATCAGAATTGGAACTGTTACAAATCAGTGTCTTTTACGTTGCATTTAAGACTGCAACGTGCTGCTTTTCATCAATCCTTTTATCCAGAGACGTAAAAGCACATTTCCAATTATGTTGTATTTTTCGCATTTTTTTTATTGTGGTAAAATATACATAGCATAAAATTTACCATTGTAATCATTTTGAGGTGTATAGCTAAGTGATAGTAACTACATTCACATTGTTACACAACCATCATCACCACCATCCATCTCCAGAAACATACCTATTCGACAATAGCTCTTCCCCCAGCCTCTGGTAACCATCATTCTTTTTGTCTTTATAAAGTTGACTACTTTAGATACCTCATATAAGTGGAATCATAAAGTATATGTCCTTGTTTGTCAATCATACTGTATTTTTGTAAAAAAAAAAATTGTTTTAGCTGTACATATGAAATGGAGCCTAATGGACATCTGGTTTACTGTCGTCAGCGTCTAATCATGCAGCACAAGGACGTGCGCCATGAGCTCCGCCCTCTGAGGGTACGAGCACGAGATTCTACCTCCGACAGACAGAGCCATCCCTGTTTTATTTCATGCGAATTTCACGTTCCATTTTGAGACCGATTTGTATTTAGTTTGGAGATGATTTTGTTAAATATAATTTAAGAGATGACAGTCTTCAAAAATAACCAGGAATTTGGTTGGGAGTAAGAGGCGTTTAGAATGAGAACATTGGCTTTGACCTTACAGTGTGTAGTGGGCTGTTGGTCGCATGGTGCACATGAAAAGACCAGTGGCTTTTGATTCAGAAGACCCGTGTTGGAGTTCTCATTCTGCTCCTGCCTAGCAGTGTGATTTTGGTAATAGATACGCCACCTCCTTGGGCTCAGTTTCTTATTTATAAATTGCTAGCAATGGGCCTGGAATGTTTTTATATGTTCCTTCCAGCTTTAACATTCTAAGAATTAAGATTGCAGTCCAAGAAATAGGTTGAAATTTGTTTCTGACCTACATTGTTCCAAAAAAGAATTTCTAATGGCATGAAAATACATAAAATTCCACAGTATAGTTAGTGTTAATTTAAAGTGAAGCAAAAGACAGCAGAGTGAGTATGTGGCTTAATTTTGGTTAGCTTTCTCGCAGCTACTTTATGTAAAGAGAACCATTCATGCACATGAATCAAAGTCCACGAGATAAAAATAAGCCAACATGTAGGAGAAGCACTAGTGTACTTTGCCTCTAGCTCTAAACACTGTAAGATTTGGGAACCCTCTCCGGGCCTGACAGAGAAGCCGGGGTGAGGATTAATGCCTCTTAGAAGCCTATCCAGAGCATCTGACGTGATGTCCTTTCGCCTTTACTCTAGGAGAGCCCAATGTTGGCCAAGAGTTTCAGAACATCACTTTGACTTTGTTCTAAGGTACAGGTGAATGGATGACCAATGTCTCAAAGTTTTATCCCACCTAGACTCGCCAGAAGAGTTTTAGCTTGAAAACACTGCAAGATGAATAACCTAACCAGATCCTAACCTCGGTAAAGCAGCTATAGAACGCAGGTTGCCATAGGCACTGCTACTTCCTCCTCCAGCCTCCAAAATAAACTTTTTTTGTCAAGTTTTCATAGAGGGTGGTTGTGTGAATTTGTTTACATACCGATTAAAAGTCATGATGTCTACCAGAGAAAAAGAGATTAAAATAGCACCCGTGTTCTGCTACAGATTGTTCTACCAGAGGACCTACCCCACTGGCTCTTTTTCTGCTCTAGGGTCAGTTCACACTACAGGGTAGGTTTCAGATGCCCATCAGTGACCAAGCAGTCTGGGTTAGGCTTTATAGTTTGGCCCATAACCAATTCCTGCCTTGAGTCAGAGATAAGGAAAAGTTAATAAAAAGACGCAATCTGGTATTCTTTGCGGGGAAGTGGGCTACCCAATTTGAAGGTGGAATAAATGGGATAAATGACATTTGGGGCCTGTATAGACAAGTTCATAGCTGTAGTGTGGATTCTTAACCTGGAGTGTTAGAGCTGCATAGATAGAACGATATTCAGTAGGTTGCTTTTCTTTGTAATTCTCTGAATTTTGTGTTTTTAAATACTCTGAGAAGAGGCCCATGGGTTTCATCAGCATGCCAGAGTGATCCATGATAGAAAAAAATTGAAAAGACTCAGAACTCCTGTATGTTGACTTAAAGCAAACAGGTTAGTGATAGAGCATACCATTTAGAATAGTCCCTGAACAGCTCTTGGGTGCAATATATTAGTATTGCCCAGGTTTTTTCATTGGCTTGTTTTTTTGATCGGCAGTAGGCAGAGTAGTTTCCCTCATTTCTCTGGTAATTTTCCCAAGTTGGTTTCTTTTCAAGGAATCAGAAAGACTATTAAATGAGTCCAATTTTAACAGCTGCAAATTTATTCTTCAGTGTATTTCAAGTTCATATGGCTTTCTAGTATCAATATTGCTAGTAGTAGCCTAAGTGTGATGTGTGTTTCTGGCAAGGAGCATATTTTCATGTTAATTGACTCTTTTATATACTACATCTTGATGCCAAGAGCCTTCCTCACTAGTAGTTGTAAATGCTAAATCTATACTTGACTGCACCACCTCCTGTCAAGATAAATACAAGCTTCGTTTCTCCCCAAAGGAATAATTTACTTGTTGGTAGAAATAATTTACTTGTTGGTCTGCTAGGGGAGATGTTGTTTTCAGCCAGGCTGAAGACGTGGACACAGCTGCAAAGATTTTTGGTGCCTAAAGCAAGATCAGCTGCCTTTGTTGTTCTCCTGAAATACATAGCAGTTGAAATGAGAACTTTAGAATCGCTCACTTACGCTAAATTGTGATGGGGAAGTGGCAGCAGCAATAAAATCAATACTGTAAATGGGAGTGTGTTGATGTCCAAGGTTATTCAGAAAGTATCTTGTATAGCTGAGAAACAATTACTTACAGAGATGAAAAACCTTAGGCTTTTTGGCAGCTTGCGGGGCAGAGGGATAGTGTCTGTTTAATGAAGATAATAGTTTTTCGATATGTGCCTTAGAAGCTAACAAACACATCTGCTCTTCAGTGATCCAGATCTCTGAGCTAAGGCACATAAAGGTCTGTTAGTAAAAAGGAGTGGTATGTTTATTGAGGTTTTATTTTTTTAACTTTTTGCTATTTTGTTTGGGAGGTTCATCTAAAAACCCGGGGTCGAATTTCATACATGGCAGCTTTATATTAGATTTCTTTCTGTGACGACCACAGCCTTTACGTGCCTTCCCTTCACTTATGTTCGTGATCATCAGAATCACCCTGTGAAGTAGAGAATTTATCTTCTGTATGACTCCCTCATATACGTGAGAGTCATCAGAGAAATGAAGCATCTACAGTTTGTAGGAAACTGACTCCTGGCCCTGTGCCCTCCACACTGCAGTAGCTACCACACTTTGGAAAGAATGCGTGAGACACAGGTGCTGTCATGCACACTCTGGCGCCAAGGGAGAAGGCAGTCATTCTCCACGTCATGGTATATTGACCCGTCATTTTCTGCTTGAAATTGCCCCGATTACAAGCCCGTTTGCAGAAGGTATACTTGGGAAATAGTGAAGGTTAGAAGAGCCCGCAGTCTTTGAGGTTTTCTTTGATGATAATATCTGTAACTGCATCGAATACGAATTTGACATTTTGGGTGTCTGTAGCACAGGTCATGTGACTGTAGATTTCTTTGACATCTTTTCTCATGTTGAGGTCAAGGAACTGACTCTTGATATAATTCCCTGCATCCTCGTAAGAGTTGTTTCCTGGTTTTCCAGAAAAAAATAGTGAACAAGTGGGATAAATTAACCTTTCTTAGTTGCCTACTTAATGTTTCAGGTGACTGACTTGATCCTTAAAATGCTGTGTCAGACAGCTGCAGTCGGAGGGCCTACTTATGGAGGGAGGGTCCCCTCTTGCATTCCAGTGTTTCTCGCTTGAGTTGAGCAAAGCAATTAAGGAGAGGTGTCTCTATGTCTCCACCCTCAGGTTCTGGTAGGTATCTCAGTGGTCGGTTCTCCCACATCTAATGTTTGCTCTATTCCAGAGACATCTCCATTTAAACCTATTACTAAATGCCCAAGTGTCTTAGATTAGACATCCAAGTATCACTTGGACATCATAAAGGTCTTAAGAGGAATGAATATTAAAGGAATAAGGACCTTCACCTCGGCTAGACAAAGGAGTCACACTTAGTACTCCTTAAAGACAAGTTGCTTTATGTCTGCTTGGTATAGGAAATGAGCTAATCACCAGTCATTACTAAGAAAGCATTACCATGGTCTCCAGGCCTTGACACTTACCATCATACTCTGGAAAACAAATGCTGAGATGGACTTTCTTGATTTTTCCTCAAAGAGGTCCTTCTTGTTGAGAAACAGAACAATGGAAGTAGCGGCAAAGAACTTGTGGTTACAGATGCTGTTGAACAGGTGCAGTGACTCATGCATACGATTCTGTTAAGAGGAAATAACCAGCAGAGGTACCAGAGTGGGCTTCTGAGGTATCTTGTCTCCCTCCTGTTCTTGGCGAGACTAGCGTAAAAGGAAAGGTAGGGAACAGCGTCTCTCTTTTTAGTGTGGTGGAGTCGTAGAGCCAAAGAAACCTGGCTTCATCATCTTTCTATCATAGTTGTGTGACTTGGGAAAAATCATCAAGCTTTTCTGAATCTCAGTCTCCCTATCTCCTCGCGTTGCTATGAAACGTAAGTGAGATCATGTAGCGTGTCCATGATAGGCTGGCATCTAGGTGTACAGTAAAAGTTATACAGGTCTTTGGCAGCCAGGCACAGCTGAGGACTTTCCCATCCACAGGTGCTGATGATGCTGGGGTGAAACTGGCCCTAGGTAGCTTGTGTCCATTTTGCATCTCCAGGATGATTTTGATAGGCTTCTGTTAAGCTCTGAATCTCAGTTTGGGCAAGAACATAATAGGGAATCTTTGGTCCTGGTTCCCAGTGGTGAGGGCTGGAGAATTCCCAGTGCCACACCACAAGCACTTCTGCCTTATTTCCTTCTCTGCCACTTTGAGTGAGTGAGAAATGGTGCTATTTATTTACAGAGTCCAGAGGTTGCCCAGTGCCCCAGACCAGCCTGTTTTTAGGGAGCAGGACTTTAGGGTCTTGAAGTATGCCGTTAGGTGACTTAAGCTCCATCTTTTTATCTAATAAAACAAATCTAATATGTAGCCTTTTCTTATTGCTAATGCTTCTGCAAAACCCTTTAAGACCTCTTAGACTTCTGAGTTAAAGATAGAAGAGATCTTGAAAAATGAATGGGTCTGTAAGACATTTTGGCTAGAAGATATTAACAGTGCTCTTGTGTGAACTTGAACTACTGAGGAGGGAGAACTAGAATGAGGGATGGGAGGATGGGAGCTTTGTCCCCTATCAGTAAGCTGTGGGCCTCTGTGGAGCAGAAGCTTACGTGAAATTAACATTACCCATGCTTTTGACGTCCTCTGTCTCAGACTCGGAGGGCAGTGGCTGGGCTCACACCTGCCGTGCAGAGCTCCTGTGTCGTAAACTACAGTCTGAAGAGAATTACCCTCAGGTAGTCCCCCAGCTGCCAGTGTATGTGGCATGTGAGAAACCTGGTTTGCCACCTCTCCTAGCCACTCAGTGTATGTGTAGGCTTCCAAGTAAGGTTAGGAGTTCAAACTATCATGTGTAAAGAAACACACCATACGGTGTTTTTCCTACTCTGTCATTTTCAGCTAGTCTCTTACATAGGCACTTACATAGGCACCCTTGGAGAGCACGAAGTAGAACTCCTCTGTTTTTCCCGAGTTGAAAATCCCTAATCCCGTCAATACTTAGTTCTTTCTAGGAGCTTTGTGCTGTCCCAGTGATACTTGGATGTCTAATCTGAGACTAAGCTCACTTTCAGTAAGTCTAAAGCTCTAAAGTGCCAACTAGAACCTGCAGGAGACGGTTGTTCTAGGATTATTTGCCCGAGATATTGATTGGTCTGTTCGGAAGACGACTGCCAGACGGTCCACATTAGCTGAAATCACCCCTGCTAGGGCACTGGAGTGACGCGAAGCTTAGAGGAAGGGTCACGGGGGAACTCACCACTTCGTCATCTTCCACCAGCACCATATCATAGGCACTGAGGGCTGCACAGAAGATGATGCAGGTGACTCCCTCAAAGCAGTGGATCCACTTCTTTCTCTCTGATCTCTGCCCTCCCACATCAAACATCCTGAGGGCAGAAACAGCTGCTTTGTAGGTATGCTTATGACCTACATGCACTTGGTGTTTACCGCCGAAAGGTAGCCACTTTGGGGCCCGTTAGTAAGATGGGAAGGGGAAAGTCGGACACTAATTCAGACTGGACGTTAGTGAAGGTCATGCCCTTTTTTGACATCTAAGGTGTCTGTGGTGCCTTCAGGGGACCACATACGTACCTGAAGTTCAAGTCTTTGACGGAAAACTTGGTCTCAATGATGCCTGTGGTTTTGACTCTGGATCGTAGCACATCTTGCTCATTCGGGAGGTAGTCAGGGGCTGTAATCCGGTCTAATTGGTTCAGGTAGCTAGAGAAAAGTGATTGGCACTGATGATGTTACAGTTTCCACAGCCAAGGCCAAGAAAGGCAAAGAGTCTTCGCCAAAGTCGTACGACTAACTTGGTGATAGAACCAGGACTGGAATCCATGTTGTAAAATCTAGGTTCCTTTCCTTCAGACTGACTCTCCTGTGCCCTTACAAAAGGACGTGTGGGATGGCCTAAGGGAGGTTCTGCTCCATTGAGGTCAAGTCAGAAAACTTTTCTTTGCATTTTACCTGACTATAAGGTTTTCTAGAGCCTTGAATGAGATTTGGGGTTTCATATGGGTGCCAAAAGTTTCATCAAGAAGCAGGAGATTAAAAGAGATAGTAGAGACATGTAAGACACGAATCACGGCAATGCGTGGGCCTCGTTATATCCTAAATTGAGTTGGGGGAAAACGTTTGACATAATTGGGGAAATTTGATATATGTGACAACGTTAGGGGATTATTAAATATTTAGGTGTAATGATTATGTTGTGATATCTTTTTTAAAAAATGCTTTTTTTTAAGAGATGTAAATGAAATTTTTAGGATGAAATTATGGGATATCTGGAATTTACTTCAAAATAATCCAGTGGGGATGGAGATGAAATCAGGGTGCCACACGTTGATAACAGCTGAAGCCAGATGATTCATGATGTTATTCTACTTTTGTATATGTTTGACAGTTACCATAAAAAAAGTTTTAAAAAGAAGTTGGAGGCAGAAGGAAGGCAGATGTGAAGTCATATGACCGAGAGAAGGAAGGAAAATTAACACAAGTGCCTACTGGATGCCAGGCATTTCCACATTTAAAGTCTCATTTAACCCCATAAGACTTTAACTTCCATATCACTTTACAGATGAAGGAAAAATTCTGAAGAGTTAAATAATTTGTCCAGGGTCAAGAGGCATTGTGGTATATCGTAAAAAACATTCCACTTTGTGGTTAAACAGACCTCAATTTCAATCCAGCCTCTGCCATTTACCCGCATGACTCTGGGCAAGTTCGTTAACTTCTCTGAACCTTAGTTTTTTTTTTTTTAATCTGTAAATGGGACTAATAAAAAGTCCTTGAAGGCTTATTGTTTAGATTAAGTGAGGTGGTGACCTAATACACTCAGCAGTGCCTGGACCTCAGTGTGTGTGTGAGTGTGTGCACACGTGCATGCGTGCTTGAAGGATGATGTAATTACGAGGTTAAGCCACAGAATAAGGGCTAGCCCAGATCTGTTTGACTCTGAAGCTTTTGTCCATCTGTGATACTTCACGTTTGAGATAATAATATTGATAGACTCTGTGTGCCTTATGTTTTGGAACCAGCTTTGCAAATTCGGTTCTCTCGAATCTCTGACCAACTTTCTTTGGTTCGCTCTGGCAGTGTCTGTGACCCATGCCCTAGCACCCTGACAGAAGATGCTGTGGGTGAAGGGGACTTTAATTTTTGGTTATTGACCTAAGTAGAGCCCGGGTTACCAGCTAGAAAATTCAACCCCGAAAGGGCCACCATGAATCACATGCCTCCTGGGAGAGTGTGGCAGAGCTGCAGGGCCGTCCTAGTGTTCAGAGTTCTGAAAGGAGGGCTACGTGGATGAATTAAGAGGGCTGCTAAGCAGAGCACTTCTGATTTGAATGTTGGGTCTTCAGCTTTGTAGGCTGCGGTGAGCCGGAGTAAAGCAATACAGAGTAGTGGGAACTACTCTAAAGGCTTTAGATAGGGTTAGATGTTCCTATCCAAAGGCATTAAATTCGAAGCCCAGAAGAGCACTGCCGAAGCCTAATAAAACGGTAGACAAACTGAATTCGGCCCTGGGGTGTCCAGCTCTCCGTGACTGGAAATTTAGGCTGGGTGCGATTTCTAGGAAGTGGTTTACGCCTCACCCCTCCACTTCCCCAGAGTCTTACTAAGATGCCGAGTCGTTGAGCTGGTACTCTGCAGCTCTGTCGAAGCAGGCCTGCACCCCACCGTCCTTCCACAAGTTCCTGATGACCTCCACCAGCTCAGGGGGCATGGTGCCCTCCTCAATGGAGTCGGCCAGGTTGTTGAGCTGTCGCCCGTCGTCCTGTAAGGCAGAAACCTGGCTGAGAACTACCCAGGAGTCCTGACCTTTCGGGAAGCTTCTGGGAAAACCGCTGGAAGGAAAGGATTTTGCATTGCTACGAAAGCCTGAAGTGGCATCGGTGTCCAGTGAGAGTCTTAAGAAAACATACTGATTTGGTTTTGAGTGGGCTTCTGAGATGTAGAGGGTGGCAGTCTCGCCAGTCCTGGGATGCCTAGCGGAGAGCAGAGGTCTCCAGGGCTTCCTCTGTGGGGTTTCGGACCTCCGGCCTCCGTCCAGAAGTGAGCCGCCGTGAAACGTGGGCCCTCTGCTGGGGGGATTGAGTATATAAAAGTTCCACGGCCATGAGGGCCACCATTTAAATGGTAAAATAAGCCAAAAAGGCAGAGGAAGCTGAGAGCAGATTTTTGTAGGTAGGAACTGCATACTTCTCCAGGACTGAAGTAGAAAGAGTTGGAGCTCAGCAGGTGGGATTTTAGTTACTCCAAACTTTTCTGACCCATGTTTCCTCATAGCTTGTTGGCCGCTGGTCTGTTTCTTCTCCTTAGCCGTTTGGCCCACCCTTAACCACATACCGTTAACCACGTACCGCACAGCTCGGTTCAGCATAGTCGATGCCCAGGGTGGACATGGCCCGGATGATGGCCAGGATGGACTGCAGCACATTCCCGTAGATGATGGACTTGTACTCCAGGCATTCTTCTGGCGAGTAGCCGTCCTGATGAATGATCCTGTGAGGAGTACACGCCTCACCTTTAGCTGGCCTGAGAAACCAGACTTAAGAGACTAGGAACTGGGAAGATTTAATGGGTCACAATAACCCAATCTGTTCCTACTGCCACCCCAAAGTGGAGATGAGGGGCAGGCGCGTGCGGATGAGGAGCATCGGGCCCTTTATGTCCTTTATCTACGGGTTCCTTAAGGCCGAAGCGCCCTTCCTCCAGGAGCCTCCCTGGCTCTATGACTTCTCCCCCTCCCCCGGTCCCTCAGGGTTTTGTTCCTACTCACTTCATCTGTTTGACGATAGTGCTCTTCCCCGACTCCCCAGCACCTGCAGGGAGAAATGCTTATTCCCAGCAGCTCTCCCCAGCCCTCCAGTGAGGTGGCCCCTGCTAGCCTGGGAGCTGAGTTAGGGGAGAGCACTAGGGATGCTCGCCGCTCTCCATTTCTGCCGGCTGCAAGCTCGGGCCGTTCAATGAGGATTCGGAGCAGAGCGTCTTAACCCCTGCACTATTGACATTTGGGGCTGCACGATGCTTCTTCGTGGGGGTCTGTTCTGCGTGTTGTAGCGTGTTTAGCAGCACTCCTGGCCTCCACCCACTAGAAGCCAATAGCCCTCCACTCTTTCAGCTGTGACAACCAAAAATGTCTCCGGACCTTTCCAAATGTCTCCATCGTGGCAGGGCTGCGGGGTGTGGCAAAATCTCATTGAGAACCACGGACAGATTCCGGAGAATTCCATTAACACATTTCTCCTCTCTGACCTTTTTTACTCAGGAGAATGAGAATGATCTTGGGGCAGGATTGGAGAGAAGCTGGATCACTTCACTGAAATGCTGTGTTTTCATCCGTATGCTGTTTCCTTTGTTAACTAAAATGTCTTAATACCCTCGTTCACACTCTCTGTTCCTCCATCGAAACCCCACACACCCTCAGCCTTCTCCCTCAGCCTGTACAACCCCCTGGTGCCTTAATGCCCTCTGCCTTCGCCTTTGCTTGTTCCCTCTAAGCTGCTTATCCTGAATGTAGAAGGAAGCTGATTAGGCTTAAAAGATCTCCCTGTGGCCTTGCCATCTCTCTTCCCCCTTCTTTAGCCTCCTGGGCAACTTGAAGTCTGGGTCCAGCTGACAGAGGAATGCTCCTTGAGTGTGTCCTGAGGGCCTTGCCACAGATCAGTGGGGCGGCAGGCGGAGGTGACCTTAGCCTGGGGCTCCAGTTCCCAGGCTGCTCACCGGCTTGGAAACCCAGCCACAGCCAGCCAGTCTTCTGCTGTGTAGACCCCACCTGCTCCAGCTTCCTCCCTCTGTACTACCACTGGGGATTTTTTTCTAAGCTGGCTGTCCCAAACTCTTTATTTTCTTGGTTCTATTTACAGCCGTGATCAGTTTCTCTGACTGGCCACTGAGGTGCTTTGCTTTTTTGCAGCCCGGACCTGTGATCTGCTTAGATGCTCATCTAGGGTACGAAGCTCGCATCTGGCAGGGGCTGTAGAGGCAGCTACTGCACAGAGAGCCGGGAAAGCACCGCTGTAGCTAAAGACTCCATCCGCCCTCCCAGGGCTCCCTGCTTCTAAGATTTGTACTGAAAGCAATGAGAAGGAACTGGTATACTTGGCAAGTGGGCTTGTCCCTAGGACAACATGACACCGACTATATGGTAGGACTTCTGAGTCCACTGTGCTTTTCTGAGTCCCTCGACTCACCTCTCTGACTGCAGATTGGGTCAGTGTCTGCAAGCCCAGGGTTCACAGTATTTGCCAAGCCATGAGGTGTCAGGTTTGGTTAGATTTGGAGATGGGTGGGTCCATCCTGACCCTTGCACTGTTCCTGGTTCAAGGATGAGCATTCTGCATCTCCCTGGGCTCCGCCCAGAGCTCCTGAGCCCCTAGTCTGAGACTGGATAGGGAGAGAAAAATGACCTGCCTCCCCCTCCCCCCTCCCCATGGGGTGGGCTAGAACCCACCTCCATCCGGGATAAGCAGGAAGGAGCAGGGCCTTCTCCGCGCCCCAACTCGCTCACCCAGCAGTAGCAGCTTGACGGTCTTGGCCTCCTTGTCGGCATCCTCCTGCAGCTTCCTTTCCAGCTCCTTGGACCTCTTGGCCAGTTCTTTGTCCTCAGCACTGACTCCACTCCCCATCTTTCTGCTGTCTCCTCCTGGGCTGCTTCCTCCGGCCTTTAAGTGTCTCTTCTAGGGTTTCCTGTCAGTGGAATGGAAGATAAGGAAAAAGTAAAGTGGGATCTTCTATCAGTTTCTCAGTCCTAAAAAGCTGACTGTAGGGGGCTGGGTGAAGGAGCAGACTGCAGGTTCTTGTTCCCCGCCTGTCTTGGCCAAGACTCTTACCCCAGCTGGAGACCGACTTAGTCTGGGGATTGTAGCCTTTATATCTAGCAGTGTGATGGGCCAAGCCAATTAAGAGCTCAGTATGACAAAGAGCAAAGATTCCAGTATTTCTGTGACTGGGGAAACGATTTGCTGGATTCTGACACAGGAAGAGAGGATGTGGGTCCTGGAGCTCTGAAAGAAGATTATGGTGGCTTCATCCTTTTGAGGGGCTGACCCCTGAAAGTCTATTCCTCGGGTTCACTTGCGTCTCAGAGCTAGAGATGAGAGGCACAAACAGGGAGCTCCACTCAGAGTTCAGATTCTAGTGTCTTGGTTTCGAGGGCTTTGAGGTATCAAAACACAGGCCTCCATCATAGCAGGCGGGTCCTGGCAAGGCGTTTTTGTTTGGGGTGGTGCCTTCCTTGGAAAGATTAGAAATATTTCTCCCAGCTCCTCCAGTGGCTGCAGCTCTGGGAAGCTCGTTAGCATTGTTGCTTTATTTGTTGGCTCCTCTCTGTACATATTTCTGTTATAAGCTCTTTTCACTTCAATTATACTTTGTTTTTCAAATGGGTTTTCCCCTTGACCGTTTTCCCCCTGGAGGTCAGGGGCCAAACCTGACTCATCTCTGAATCCTTCAGACTTTGTGGTTTATTAATGGATCTTCAGTAAAGATTTGGTGAATGAATGAAGGAAAAGGGCATACGGTGCAGAGAATGGGGCTGCATCCTCTCCTCTACTAAAGCCGCCTGAGGCCCAGCTTCACTTGGCGAGTGAACTTTGCTGGTTCTCTTTCTCGCGTGGGGGCTCGTGCTCTGTCACGCAGCAAACTGCCGGAGAGGGGTCTGCCAGTCGCCTCGCGGACGCTCCGAAGACTGGTCTCCATTGGTCATGTTTCTCTGTGCCAGTTATTTCTGTTCACGTCAATGAGTCGCTGGGGGAGCCTCCTCAGGGCTACTTTAGAACGTTGCTACCCAAATGTGGCGTGAGGCCCAGCACAGGTCACCTGGGAGCTTGTTAGAAATGCACAATCTCAGGCCTGAACCCAGATCTTCTCATTCAGAAACTGCATTTTTTTTTTTTAACAGGATCACAGGTGACTTCAAGTACATAAAAGGCTGGACGCGCAGCCTAGGGAGGACAAGGGAACTGTTTTTCTCTCAAACTTCCCTGATCATAAGAATCAACAGGGATGTTTGTGTGTGTATTTCATCAAAACTTAGATGTTACTGATCGGAACACCACTTTGATTTCAAAGATGTTCAACTATTATACATATTTTTAAAAGAACATGTCTTAGAATAAATAAGTTCCAGGAATAGTGCTAATTCCAGAGCCTGAGAGACTATATTTTAAACTCATCTGATTGTCATCATTAAAAAAAAAAACCAAAAACCCTGATTTAGTTGGTCTAGAGTGCAGTCCAGGCATGAAGATTTTTAAATTTCCTCAAGGGATTCTAATGTGCAGCCAAGGCAGAGAGCCACTGAGCTCAAAGGACGGAACTTTCTCCTTTTTTTTTAGAGTTGGGATTGTGCAGCAGTGGCCAGTGGGCTGAGAAGGAGGAGGTAGAACCTGGGTCTCCCCCGTCCGGGGACCCTGAGCTACCACTGACCATTCTCTTTCTCCCACCCCCTTTCCGCTGATATCTGGGGATCTGACGGAGAAGCACTGGGCCTGGAGCCCAGACTCTCAGGGCTGATGGAGAAATAGGCAGCCACCAAAGTGCCTTCCACGGCGCTCATGTTTTCCCAATTAAAAATTGGCAAGTGCTTATTGACTTATGGGAAACCAGTAGAGTGTCTGAAATCGTGACTGTCTTGTAATCTTGACTATAAGGTTTCAGTAATGATGCCTGCCCTAACCTACCCACGACATTGGTAACTTACACCTCGGCCAGGGCTGTGCTGAAGCCTGCACTGTTCACAGCACGGGGCTGCCAGGAACGGTGCTAGTCGATGTACGTGGCTCATATCAGTTAATTCTCACACTAACTTCAAGGTAAGTGCTCTCGTTCCCAATTTACAGAATGGACGACTGAGGCTTCAGGGTTAAGTAACTTGTTCAAGGTCGTATAGCTTAGTAAACAGACCAATCTGGTGATCTATCTTTCTGCCACCCCCACATCAGCAGCCAGGGAAAGAACACTTAGGCAAAAAAGACAGACAAATGCATGGGCTCAAACAGAAGCATTCGCTTTGTTAAGGGAACCACTGGCTTCTTTCACACATGGGGGAAATGTTTGAGCTTATTCCTTTTTCAGCTACCACCTCTGCTAACTTCTGTGCTGCTTCTGCGTGTTTCCTAGCTTTCTGGTTCCCCGTTCCCACGACTAAGCTGAGTAAGAGAACTCCTGACCCTCACCTGGCCTCTGACTGCAAAGACCCACCTCTAATTCTTCATGCACCATCCTGACACCAGTGATGCCCTGCCTCCTGTCCCTAGCGCCTGTGCCTTTCTGATGGCATTTCTACTCCATTATCGTATTTGAGTTCGGTGGCCTGGTGGAGTAGGTTAAGCATGTGGGTGCCATTCCCATTCTAGAGGTAAATGAACCCAAGCACAGAAAGGCAATTCTTAATAAACAAGTTAGCATCAGAATCACCTAGAGATCAGGTGTCCTAGTCCACAGCCCTTCTGATGAAATCATTTTGCATGAAAAATCACCATTTCCCAACGAATTTGGTCCTTTTTCTGAGTTAAGGGGAGATCTCAGGATCTGTCTTATATCAGTAGTAGAAACTTGTAGGTAAAGCCATGTCCCCACTGGAGTGGGGAAGGGACATGAAGAATGAGGAATTGCCTTCAGAACTTTCCGGTCCAAAGAAAGAGGTGGAGTAAATTCACAGAGAAACACTTTAATTAAAGGAGCACTGTGCCAGTGCAGGAGAATTCAGAGCTGTTTAAAACCTAGCCTCCACCCCAGGAGGAAAGACAATGATTCACACATCTGTCAGACTGATAAATTCTATAGTAGAGGAAAGGAGGGAGCGATTGTAAAATGAACAGGCTTTCAGCAGAGAAGCAGAACACAATAGAAATAGAGGATAGGCATTTTGGGGAGAGGAAAGAGCATGAGGAAAGACATGGAGGCACAGAGTACAAAGTGTGCTCAGAGAAGACTGGGACCTTAGATGTGACTGGACTGGAGTGACGGAGTGAGAGGGGCAAGGGGGGAGGGCTGGGAGATGAGACAGGAAGGGAAACTAGGGCTAGCCAGCGACGGGCCTTGAAAGACAAAGGGTTGGGACAAAACGCATAGAAGACATAAACGAGTACAGATGGGTGCAGCTGCGTGGCCCTGTAAACAATGCTGGGTGAGTGGGGGCTGGCTGCTGGGACAAGCTGAGAAAAGAAAGCTGAACGGCTTGGGTCTAGAAGGATCTAGGCACAGGGTATGGTTTGGGAAATAGTCCTGGCCAAAGACCTGTTTTGAGGCTGTAGGTGTTCTCTCCCAAATCTAATATCTGCGGACAGTGGTCTGGCCCCCGGAGACAGCTGACATCACAAGGGAGCTGCAGGCCCGAGCTGAGAGAAGCCGTTCTCCCAGGAAGGAGTGCATTGTCAGTGGAGGCCTGGGATTCTAGGGGGCCATTTCAGCAACCATTTGGCAAATAGGCTAGGGGGGAAGGAAGCTATGTTTAGATCCCAGAGGCTCATAAACATTCTTAAGGCCCCAATGTGAGGAGCCATAGGGAATGACTCATGCCTTCATCTCCCAAACTCTTTTTTTCTCTCTGTAGGCAATGGAACCTGCCTGAGATTCTTGCTGGTGTCACGTAGGTGGGGAGATTGATGCTTAGGTGTAATCAGGGCAGACTTCCTAGCAGGGACAGTACACCGAATGGCCTGCAAATGCGGGAGGGTTACAGGGAGTTGTACATGGGACTAGTGAACCAGTTTGCCTGGGTAGGGTGGAGAGCAGGGGTTGCCACCTATAGGCTGGTTAGGTAGGTAAAGAGGAGTTCTGGATTAAGGGGTAATCCCGAAGAGACCTGACCCGATGCAAGATACCACTGCTTAAAACTGTCAAAATTTGTATTTTATAAGAATATAGTTGACATTTTACATGGTTACCAGGTGCTTGATTTTTAGTTTTGAGATTTATTATTCATTGTTGGGATCCCAACAGCCTCAAAATTCCTAAGGACCCCAAAACCAATTTAGTGTGGGGCTAAGACTCAGGAGAGTCTATTGGGGCTGGGATGTGGAGGCTATTTACAGATTTTTACAGACTTTTGTCATTTTCCACTCTTTTGATTATAACAGTAATGAGTGTATATTGTAGACAGTGTTTTAAATACAGGTAAGTATGAAGAAAATAAATATAATCTATAATGCTGCCTCTTACGGATAATCATTTGTAAACTTTTTAGTGTGTTTATTTTCTATGCATCCATGTCACATAATTAGGGCCCTACTGTATGTAGGTATTTTTACATCTGTATTTTCACCGAACCTTACATTGTAAACATTTCCACCTCGGTAAGAAATTATCCAAGAACAATTTTTGATGGCTGTATTTCAGTGTATGTATATGACATCATTTAAACATTCCACTATCATTGGATCTCTAAATTGCCAACCTTTCCATGTGATAAACATTGCAGTGAGGAACAACTTCATGCGTGTTTTTCTGGCAACTCTTTTTAGAAGAGCAGTTTCCTGGAAATAGAATTGCTGGGTCAAATAATACGAACTTTCAAAAATTCTTAATTATATGTTCCTAAATGGCGTTCAGAAAGATTAAGTCAGTGTTTACACCCAAGCGGTATGGTATGTGCGTGTGTCGCAGCTCTCTGACTACACCTTTGCATGCATTACTTTTTTTTTTCTCCCTAATGCTTGCTAATTAGATGGGTAAACATGGTACCTCCTTGTTTATTTTATTTTATTTTATTGGTTCTTCGTAAGGTGAACTCCCTCCCACCCCCGGGCCCGCCCTCTGTTTATGGAGGCCATGTTTTTTTTGAGTTTGTCCAGTACGAGGACGGTAGGCAGGGATCAAGGGAGGTGACACCGAAACGCAGGTCGAGAACCGGGTTCAGGGTCCAGCCTGGGAAGTGGCGAGGGAGGCAGCGTTTGGGAAGGAATTCGTCTATGGGGGTGGTGAGAACTGGGAGAAGCTGGACAAACAGCATTAGTACAACTGGGTGTGAGGGGCAAAGGGCTGCCACCAAGTGGAGAAATAGGAAAGACTAATTGCTGCTAATGTACACTTAATTATGTTCAGTGGAGTCTTAGGGACTTTCCCCGGCAAGTTCTCTTGAGGTCTGATTTTTGGCCACTTGGGAATGGGGGTGCTGGTTGGGTGGGGTGTCTGCGGTCCCCAAACCAACCCAACTCCACTTCTTTGTAGGCTGCAAGGTGACTCAACCTGTAATGTTAATAGGGAACCAAGGCCAAGGCCATAGCAGTACCACACAAGTATTAACTGGGTAGTAACAGACTGGGCATTGTTCTAAGCACTTGTATTAGCTCATTTATCCTAACAACCATCACATACAGCAGAACTCATTTTATAGACGAAATAGAAGTTCAGCTAAGTTAAGTAACTCCCCAAATCAGTCAGGAAGTAGGTGGAGTCTGGAATTGAACCCAGGCATTCTGGCTACAGAGCCTCAGCGCTTAACCAACAAATATAGAAATAAATGTGGGAAGGGGAGCCAGAACACAGGGCACACCCTGCCTGCCTCTGCCTGCCAGGAGAAAACAGACACCCAGAGCGAGAATGCTGGGCTAGAACTGCTGAAAGTGACTGGGCACTGACTTTCTGCCAGGCACCGCACAAAGGTGCTGAACATTTAATCCTCATAATAACGCCTTTGATTGAGATAGCGCGATTACCCCATCCTATTTACTGATGAGGAAGCTGACGCACAGAACTTGCACTAGTCCCCGCAGGGCCAACAGCGGAGCGGCTGCTGCCCACGTGGCGCCGGGTAAAGGGAAAAATGGCGGGGGCGGGGCCGGCCGGGTTAGGGGCGGGGCCTGGCGGGGGCGGGGCCTGGGCCGCGGAATCACTTGGCGGCGCTGGCCAGGTTTCGGAGGGGTCGCACCTGTTGTGTGACTACCCCACTGCTCAACTACGGGAAGCCGACCCCGAACACCCAGAGAGTGTGGAAAGAAGCGCAGGCGAGTTCCGGGTCCCGCTGTCCCGGGAGCACGTGGCCTGCCCGCCTTGAGTGCGGGGCTGGGGGTCTTCCAGGCCGGTGCTGCCGCCAAGGTCTGCGGGGGTCCACCTCCCACCAGCTGGCAGTTTTGAAAGACTTCCTTACTTCTGCCGTCTCGGTGCCAGGGCAGGGGCTCTGGGAACGATTTGGCCGGGGTCTGGGCCCCAGCCCTCGTCCCCTCCCTCGCGACCAGAGCTTCCCTGCTGTGCACATCCCGGCGGGCAGCCTCACCGGTCCCCTTCAGGGCTCGGGCAGCATGGCCTCAGGTGAGTGTGTGTGTGCCTGTGTTGAGGGAGGGTCTCTGGGACAGAGAAGTGCAGGTTCCCTGGGTGACAAGAGGGTGGGTTGGTGGAGGGGAGTGTCTCAGCACAACCAGCGGACCTGGGAATGAGGCCAGCTCCTCTTGGGGAGGGCCTAGGAGAGCAGAGCCTGAGTGTGGAAAGACAGAAGGAAGAGTCGGAAGGCGCTGGAGTCTCTCAGACCCCAGAGAAGCCCCAGCCTCCTGGCCTCCCTGCCACCATCCTATTAAGTCGCTTCTTCTGGACAGTGGAATTTTCCCAAGACAGGCTCCTCCCTTCCAGGCTGGGATTCTCCGTTTTCCTCTATCCTACCAGAGCTGGGCTACCCTGGGGCGGGGTTCAGATAGACAAGAAAAAAGGGGATTCTGTCCCAGAGGGTCCGGGTGTTCACTGACTGCGCCTGCCATGAGCAGAATGTGTTTTGAGTTTGGGGGAGCTCGCTGTGGATTCCTATTTATTTATTTTTTTTTCCTCCCAGGCTGGCTGGACCAGCTAGCCTGGACTTTGAGTCTTTGACTCAGAGCCCTGGCAAGGAACGAGGGCTCCAAGTCTACAGAGAGGGTTAGCGGAGCGCTGGATATTGGCCCTTCCCTATCTTGTTCTCACCTCCGTCCCCCAGGCCCACGTCACTCCAGGGATGAGGGAGGGAGAGGAGGGGAGGGACAAGGGGCGGGGATGGAGGCCCCCCTCTGGAGGTTGCCTAGACAACATCAGAAATCGTGGCCAGGGCCTCTTCCGCCGGCGGGGCCTGTGCTTCCTGCATCAGTCACTCCCGCTGGGGGCGGGGCGGAGGAAGGGGTTGGATGTGGCAGAGACAGGCCCAGCTGGTGCGGCTCAGACTCCCCCGCCATCTCCGCGGCCAGAGCCATGGCATCTTATGCATCCGGCCCGGGCAAACCCAAGGCCAAATATCCCTTTAAGAAGCGTGCCAGCCAGCAGCCCTCTTCTGCAGTACCAGGTGAGTGTGTGCATCCTGGCCCAGGCACTGGCTCTGCTCCACCATTTTTCCGCTCTGGTCACTGGTCTCCTGGGGGCGGGAGGAGCTTCTGCACCCTCTCTGCTGTTGTGCCCCTCGTCCTTGGTCCCAGGGACAGCTGGTTTGAGAGGTGGCGTGGGGAGAGAGTTGGGGTGGAGGGTGACAGGTTTCTATGTCGGGCATGCTGTCCTCTGTAACTGGGAGTGGGCGTGGGTGTGGGTGCTGCAAGAGCTGTGTTTGCACACGTGTCAGTGTGTGGATGTGCTAGGACTGTTTGCAAGTGGAGTGTGTGTGTGAATGGAGTGGGGATGTGTGGGACTGACTGGTTTGCGGACTGGCCATACTGCTGGCGGCTGTGCCTTTGCCAGGCAGGCTCAGGCTGTTCTTCTGTGTCTAATTCCTCTTTCTAGGACCCTAGATGTCTGACCCCCCCACTGGGGGTCTGATGTTAGGGCACACTCATTGCTGACGGGCATCCCAGGGCTGGGGGCGGGGGGGGGCAACCATATTGATTGTTTGCTCCGTGCTCATTCCTAGTCTGTCTTGTGAGCTTCCTCAGGAGTATGGGATGTCCTTGGGCCATGCTATGCGGTGCTCAGGCTGGGTCTGCTGCTTACCCGTGCGTGCTCCCGCACCTTTTGGTTTGGCTCCCACCGTGGTAAGCATCTCTGCACCATTTAGAGCTGGCATCCTGGTGCGGTTGTGCCCAGTTCCTTAAAGGCTGAACTGCCTGGGTCTGTGCTTGTTGAGGGATATCTACCTGTCATCTGCTGTCCCCTCTCTTTGGTGACCAGGTCAAGTCAGTCTCTCGCCCAGCAGCTATCTGTACCTACAGCCTGATCATTTACCTCTTGTGTTTTCTTACGCCATTGAAGATGCTGTCGTGATCTGTACTGTCCTCTGGGTCTGTGTTCTCTGTGCTCAGGTCTGTGCCATCCAGAGGGTGTGTTCCCTGGAGCTGGATCTATATATCTTTGGGTTGGTCATCTGGTGGAGCATCATACTTGTGGGTCAAAGCCTTGGGCACCCCGCTGCGTACTGAGGCAGCCCTGGCCGTGAGTGAGGGGAAGCCTGATTGAGAAAGTGGGGGGCATGGCCAGAATCTTGGCATTGGTGGGAGTGGCTGGCTTTTGGTCGGCTGCCCCGCCACTTCCACGTGTGATCTTGTGTGTGTGTGTGTGTGTACGTGTGTGGTGCCGTGACACAGACCCTGAGAGGGGACCAGCAGGCACCTGGGTCTTCTAGGCCTGGCCTCAGGGAGTGTGGCGATTACTGCCTGTCACCCCGATGAACCCCAACAGCCCTGTGCAGTGGCCTGGCAGGCTGGGAAGATTGCTTTGGCTGCCGGAACTTGTCTCGGTCACCCCAGCATTTCTGGGAGGCCCTGGGGCAGGCTGCTAGGAGAGGCGGTTGAGATTAGGGCCTTTGAATCAGCTCCTGCTGGACCCCTTACAGATCGCCCTATAGATGGCCTCCTCTGGAGGGGGTCGGAAGTGGCGAGAAGGCGTGTAAGGTCAGAATTCTTGGGCAAGCAAGGGCCTTGGGCTCCGTCTCACACCCGGGGGGGCAGAGCAGGTGCCCTCTCTTCCTTTTCCTGCTCTACCCTCTTTCAGGTAAGAGATAGTGTCACCCCCCGCCCCACCCCAACCCCTATCTCCACCCCTGCTGAACTCTGTTCTCTTTGCTGCCCTTTACTGCTTCAGTTGTCTTGGTCTGTGCTGGGCCCAAGAACCTCCCACCCTCCCCATGGGTAGGAATGCATGTTGGACATGTTTGGAGGGTCTCAGGAATTCATAATCGTAGATTATGGTGTTTTACAGAATACACACAGAGCTGTATCTCTGTGAGCCTTATGGCAGCTGTGGCTACACAGGATAGGACCTGCTTATCACCCCATTATAGACAGGCCTGGAAGCCTTTGAGAGGTAGTGACTAGCTAGTAAGTGGGAGCAGAGTCAGACTCAAGTCCTCCATATTCTAGTCCTCCTTTCCCCAAACCTCTCCTCCTGGGCAGTTCGTCCCTGATGATAGGCTTGAAACAGCGTTTGGAGTCTAGGGGGCCATGAACTCGCCCCTGGGCTCCCGAGAGGCTCAGTAACTGGTCCCTACCTGGACTGAGACACTTCCCCAGCTTCTAGCCAGCTCCTCTCCCAGGCAGAGGCCCTGTCTCCCGAGGGACCCCATAGGCAGGGCCCCAGAGGACAGTGGTAAGCAAAACAAGGCCACTGGGCAGAGGGGGGGTGCCATGGGGCTTCTGGGTATGGAAATGAGGGCTGCTTGACCCCTTTCTTTGCACCACCCCCATCCTTTGGCCCGCCAGGTCCTACCTACTCACTCACTGTACCCCAGGGCAGTACATTTTAAGGAGGCTTGGCCCCTCCCTGCCAGCCTAGCCTGCTCCTTCCCCTTGGGGGCCCTCCTTTGGGCTGGGCCCTGGCACTGTGGAGATTAAGGCCCTGTTCAGGCTGGGGTTCCTTTTATCTTGAACTCTGATGCTCCTTCCCTTGATTTCTGGGCTCCCCTAAGCTCCTTCAGCCCCCTGCTTGCCGACATCTCAGGGTCTCCCCTGCATGCAGCTGCACTTGGTACAGCCCGTGCCGGCCCCTGAGCTGTCCTGGGGGACTGGCTGCAGCTCCACTCAGCAAACAGGCGGGCAGGGGGCACAGGGCTGTTGGCCGGCCCTGCCTGAACTTTGCAGGTACGACGCAGGCAGGCACGAGGACAGGTGGGTGCTGGGTCCTGGATCTGGGGCAGGCACCTCCTCTTCCCTTTGTCCAGCCTCCGGACTAGACTCTGGGGCCTCGGAAAGTGGGCCTAGAGACTTTTAAGGTGCTCTACCTGGGCGGAGCCTCCAGTATGTCCCTCACTCACGGTGGAGAGGGGAAAGGAAGGAGCTGGATGGGAGAGCCCATTTGGGTGTGGGGAGCTTCCTGCTGGAGAGGGTGGGGCTGGTGGGCCCCCAGAGGGTCCTTCAGGGTGGTCTGGGAGCCCAGGCAGCCCCTGCAGACTTGTAGCTTCAAGGCCTCTCGCCCAGCCTCCTAGTGGTACAGCCCAGGAGTTTTGCCCTCCATGGGGGCGGCGGGGCGGGGTGGGGGGGGCTGCTCTCTGACTCTCTTCCCCAGGCCCTCCCCGGGGCTGCCGGCCCGGATCCTGGGGCCTCTGAGTGGCGCAGACTGTTCATGGCAGCTCCCTTTGGAGGGGCAGCCAGCAGTGGGAGGGGCAGGCCGGGGCCAGGCCACATCTTGGCAGCCCTGGGGTCCTGGGCGAGAGGGCAGGCCTCCGGGGAGGTGGTAGGGTTCCTGCTGCCAACCAGGTCCTCTGCGTCCTCTCCTCCTCTTCCCTTGAGGGCCGGTCCCCAGATCAGAGCTGAGTGGCAGCTGTGGCTCCCCTGCTCTGTAGGTCTAAGGCATCAGGCTAGGGCGCTAGCCTGATAAGAGGATCTGCTAGCCCAGAGGCGGGTCCGATCCTGGACTGACTGCCCTGGAAGCTGTGGGCTGGGGGTCGCTGTGTGGCCACCAGGTCCTTACTGAGTGCTTGGAGCATGCATATGTGTGTGCGTGTGTATACACACACATGTGCCTGCCTGTAGGAGGTTCTCACATGGAGGTTCTGAAGGCTCGAGGGAGCGGCTCCTAGTCCAGTATTCCGATTCTGATTCCTGGAGTGGAGGAATCCACTTGTTCTAGGGGCAGACTCAGGACCCCACCCCCTGAGCCTGGGATGTCTGAGGGGTCCCAGTGCCAGACTGAGGGCGCGGTCCTTTGGGAACCACACACGGGCTCACTCCTCGGCCTCTGAGAAGGGACTGCCTCCCTTCCAAGTTCTGGCCTCTCTTTGGGGCTGGCCTGGGGAGGGCAGGGGCCCAGGACTTCCCGTGCACCCAGGTCCTGCCCTCCACCCCTTGACCCTGGCATCACTGTCTCCACAGAGGCGCGGGGTGGGCTGGGGGCCCCTCCGCTGCAGTCTGCCCGGTCCCTGCCAGGCCCCGCCCCCTGCCTCAAGCACTTCCCGCTCGACCTGCGCACGTCTATGGATGGCAAATGCAAGGAGATCGCCGAGGTATAGCCTGGCACCTCACCCTGTGTCCCTCCACACTGTCCCCATGCCCCGTCTCTGCGCCCCGTCCCCGACGTCACGCTTGGCTGTGCCCTGATCCCTAGCCTCTCCCAGGTACCCCCAGCTCCTGCTGCCATCGCGTTCTCCCGAGACTCTGCAAGGGAGGGCCTGGGGGCTGAGGGCCAGGCCAACCGACCCTTCCTTCCCCCACCAGGAGTTGTTCAGCCGCTCCCTGGCTGAGAGCGAGCTCCGCAGTGCCCCGTACGAGTTCCCCGAAGAGAGCCCCATTGAGCAGCTGGAGGAGAGGCGGCAGCGCCTGGAGCGGCAGATCAGCCAGGATGTCAAGTGAGCCCCTGGCCCCAGAGCCTGGCAGGCAGGCAGCCAGCTGTGGGGTGGGCGCACAGCCAGACGACCGGGATGGGGAGCATCGTCAGGCCGGCTGCAGGTTGCTGGGGACAGCCAGGCAGCCTCGGGACAGGAGGTGTATAGCCATATAGCCTGGGGTGGGAAGGCACACCTAGCAGCCACAGGGTGGGGAGGGGGGCACAGCCAGGCAGTGTGGGTGGGGGCACAACCAGGCAGGTCAGGGTGAGGGACACAGACTAGGGGGTTGTGGTGGAGAGGGGCATAGGGCAGCCTGCCCAGCGTCCCTCTGTCTCCACTGGACACTTAGAGCCCCATCTCTGTCCTTTGCCCGTCCCATCCCTCCTTTGGGGCCCCCGGGGAGACAGCAGGGAGCAGGGGTTGGCAGCACAGGCCGTGGGGCAGGCTGCTGGGTCTCGGTGCCGCCTCCTGCCCGCCCGGTGGCCTGAAGCATGCGGAGCAACTTCCGGGTGCGCTTTCTCCTCTGCAGCGCGGGGCAGGCACAGCAGGCACGGCGCAGGGTTCCACGGCACCGTGGGGCCCACGTGCTCAGCACCGAGCCTGGGGCAGGGACCCGGGGCAAGGGCTGTCCCTCGTCGTCTGCCTGACCTCTTGTCCCCTCACCTCTAGGCTGGAGCCGGACATCCTGCTTCGGGCCAAGCAAGATTTCCTGAAGACGGACAGTGACTCGGACCTCCAGTGAGGGGGGCAGAGGAGCGCGGGTGGGGGAGGTGGGGCTGGGGCCTGTCCCGCTGCTGGCCCCAACCCCCTCCCTCATACCCGCCTCTCCACAGGCTCTACAAGGAGCAGGGTGAGGGGCAGGGTGACCGGGGCCTGAGGGAGCGTGACATGGTGCTGGAGCGGGAATTCCAGCGCGTCACCATCTCTGGGGAGGAAAAGTGTGGGGTGAGTGTGGCCAGGGCCGTGGGGAGCTGGGGCGGGACTAGAGAGGGCGTTTTTCTTTCCAGAGCTGAAGGGACAGACGGAGGGTCTGTGGGAGCTAGTTGGCATGTTGGGAACTGAGAGGCGTGAGTGTTTCTGGGGTGAGGCCTCAGGGAAGAGGTGGCAAGAGGCCCTGCCTGGGTCAGACGGAGGGGAGCGATCGCGTGTCCTTGTTTCCAGGTGCCATTCACGGACCTGGTGGACGCCGCCAAGAGCGTGGTGCGGGCCCTCTTCATCCGGGAGAAGTACATGGCGCTGTCCCTGCAAGGCTTCTGCACCACCACCCGCCGCCACCTGCAGCAGCTGGCCGAGAAGCCTCTGGAGACGCGCACCTACGAGCAGGGCCCCGACACCCCTGTGTCCGCAGGTGGGTCCCCGTCCCGGCCCTGGCGGCCCAGGACCCTCGCCCTGCCTGCGTCTTCCCACACCCGGCCTCATTCCAGCCTCCCGCTGTGGGGTAGAGACGGGGGCAGGATCCGTCCCGCTGAGGCCTTGGCTTCTCGCCCTTCTGCTGGGCCTCTGGGCTGGGCGGTGGGTGGTGGCCCAGAGGAGCATGGGCCCTGACCCCGCCCTCCCCACCCTGCAGACGCCCCGGTGCACCCGCCGGCGCTGGAGCAGCACCCATATGAGCACTGTGAGCCTAGCACCATGCCTGGGGACCTGGGCTTGGGT
Organism: Eonycteris spelaea; assembly: GCA_003508835.1. Taxonomy (NCBI): domain Eukaryota; kingdom Metazoa; phylum Chordata; class Mammalia; order Chiroptera; family Pteropodidae; genus Eonycteris; species Eonycteris spelaea. Next base: position 3,744,736 of record PUFA01000065.1, read on the forward strand.
CTGCGCATGGTGCGGGGCGTGGTTCACGTCTATACCCGCAGGGACCCCGATGAGCAGTAAGAAGGGGTGGGGTGTGCTGGGAGGAAGCCGGGGGGCCCACGGGGCCCGCTTGCTCTCGTCGGCTAAGCTCGCCCCGCCTGCCAGTTGCTCAGAGGTGGAGCTGCCGTACCCGGACCTGCAGGAGTTCGTGGCCGACGTCAATGTGCTGATGGCCCTGATCATCAATGGCCCCATGTGAGTCGCCACCGGCCGCACACGCTCAGCTCCCCTCCCAGCCCGGACTCGCCATCCCCGGCCCCGGCCCTGCCCCGGACACCTATCACCAGTGTCTCCCTGCTGCAGAGTCCCCGATTCCTAGACTTTCCTGCGGTCCTGCCGCCCTGTGGGCAGCCTCAGTCCTGTGCCCTCCTGCTGCCTCCTCTGCTCTGCTCCCCGGGCTCCTCAGGGCCCCCCCCCCACAGGCCCTGAACCCCTGCTTTTTTCTCCTCCTGCCAGAAAGTCATTCTGCTACCGCCGGCTGCAGTACCTGAGCTCCAAGTTCCAGATGCACGTGCTGCTCAACGAGATGAAGGAGCTGGCCGCCCAGAAGAAGGTGCCACACCGAGATTTCTACAACATCCGCAAGGTGGGCCCTCACCCCAGGCCGGCCCTGCAGCTCTGGCCAGCCTGCCCAGGGGGTCTGGGCCCCCAGCCAGCACCCAGCTTGGAGAGGCCTCTCCCCGCCCAGCGCCCAGGAGCTCGACCCTCCCGGCCTGGCCGACTCAGCAGCCTGTTTCACCCCAGGTGGACACGCACATCCATGCCTCTTCCTGCATGAACCAGAAGCACCTGCTGCGCTTCATCAAGCGGGCGATGAAGCGGCACCTGGAGGAGATCGTGCACGTGGAGCAGGGCCGCGAGCAGACGCTGCGGGAGGTCTTCGAGAGCATGAACCTCACCGCCTACGACCTGAGTGTGGACACGCTCGACGTGCACGCGGTTTGTCCCAGCAATGGGGGCCGAGGGGCTGGGTCAGGGTGCAGGCCGAGGGTCGGGCTGACCTGGGCCTACCTGTCTACCCCAGGACAGGAACACCTTCCATCGCTTCGATAAATTCAACGCCAAATACAACCCGATTGGGGAGTCTGTCCTCCGAGAGATCTTCATCAAGACGGACAACAGGGTTTCTGGGAAATACTTCGCTCACATCATCAAGGTGAGGAGGCGTGGCTGCCAGGGCCCAGGTACAGGGCAGCGTGGGCCTTGGGCAGCCCTTCCCCCGCCTGAGCGAGAGCTGGGGTATCGGGGGCTCCCAGGGGTGGGTGAGGAGGGCGGCTCAGAGGCCTGAGGAGGTCTGACCGAGCACACGCAGTGGTGCGTGGGGAACTCGAGCGTGACGGTGGCCGCCTGCGTGTGCCCAGGAGGTGATGTCGGATCTGGAGGAGAGCAAATACCAGAACGCGGAGCTGCGGCTCTCCATCTACGGGCGCTCGAGGGACGAGTGGGACAAGCTGGCACGCTGGGCCGTGATGCACCGCGTACACTCCCCAAACGTGCGCTGGCTCGTGCAGGTGCCCCGCCTCTTGTGAGTGTCCCCGGGAGCGGGAGGGACAGAGGGGCCAGAGTTCCAGGGGCCAAGGCCCGCCTCCTGCCCTCCTGGGAGGCTGACCGCCCCCACCCCAGCGAGTCCTCTGAGTAAAAGGAGGGCCCTCCCTGGTTCCACCCACGGTCCGTCCAGCCCGGCCCACCCAGTATGGTTCGAAAGTGCATCTGTGATCTTGGACCATGGTCCAACCCTTCCTGGCCTGCCGGTGCCCTCACACCGGCCCTGACCTGCGGGCACCCATGTGCCTACGTCTCTCCCGCAGTGACGTGTACCGTACCAAGGGCCAGCTGGCCAACTTTCAGGAGATGCTGGAGAACATCTTCCTGCCGCTGTTCGAGGCCACCGTGCACCCCGCCAGCCACCCGGAGCTGCACCTCTTCTTGGAGCACGTGAGGGGGCGGCACAGGGCTGGGCATGGGGAAGGGGAGGAGAGCCTGCCTCAGGCCTGGCGGGTAGCTCAGGACCTCACCCCAGGGTCCTGTGCCAGGTGGATGGCTTCGACAGCGTGGATGATGAGTCCAAGCCTGAGAACCACGTCTTCAACCTCGAGAGCCCCCTCCCCGAGGCTTGGGTGGAGGAGGACAACCCGCCCTACGCCTACTACCTGTACTACACCTATGCCAACATGGCCATGCTGAACCACCTGCGCAGGTACGGGCTCTGCACCTCTGCTCGCCCCGCCGTTCCTCACCCTCTCACGCAACAGGCCTGGCCCTGGCCCTGCTCTGGGCTGGGCCCACGGAGGCCTGACCGCCCTCTTGCCCCAGGATGGACCTGATGGGTTCTCTCTGCCCTTGGGGCTACATGGCTCACACCTTGCCGCGCAGCCAAGAATCTAGCCCTGCCCCTGTCCCAGGCGCACGCCGCCGTCTCGGGGGTGGGGAGCCTGGTGGGCCTGGGCTTGGGAGCTGATGCCGTCTTCACGTCCCGCAGGCAGAGGGGCTTCCACACGTTTGTGCTGCGGCCGCACTGCGGGGAGGCCGGGCCCATCCACCACCTGGTGTCGGCCTTCATGCTGGCTGAGAACATCTCACATGGGCTGCTTTTGCGCAAGGTCAGGGCTGCACCCCCCGTGCCTTTCCCAATCGTTCACTTTCCTCCTGACCCTTCGGGCCCTTCAGCAGCTGATCCTCCTCTTCGCGCAGCCCCAAGTCTGTACGGCTGCACGCCCCAGCGTCCACACTGGGGCCCCAGCGTGGATGCCGGCTGTGACTGACCTTCTATAGGTCGAGCCCAGCTGGGACTCCCCCACCACGACTGTGGCCTGTACCCCTAGAACCTGGTGTGTTCCCCAGCCCGGACGCCGCCTGACCTGCCTTCCCTCCCTGTCGCCTGCCTAGGCCCCTGTCCTGCAGTACCTGTATTACCTGGCCCAGATTGGCATCGCCATGTCACCGCTCAGCAACAACAGCCTCTTCCTCAGCTACCACCGGAACCCGCTCCCCGAGTACCTGTCGCGCGGCCTCATGGTCTCGCTGTCGACTGATGACCCCCCCCAGTTCCACTTCACCAAGGTCAGAGCCCAGCAGGCAGCAGGCAGCAGGCAGCAGGCGGCAGGCGTCCTGGGAGGGGACGAGGACGCCTCGGCCCCAGGGCTTGTGCTGCCCCCTGCTGGTAGAGTGCAGCATGCTGGTGGCAAGTCCTTTGGGGAGGGACCAGGTGGCAGGGCTTGGTGCACCTGTCCGAGGGAACCTGGCCTGTGCAGGAGCCGCTGATGGAGGAGTACAGCATCGCCACCCAGGTGTGGAAGCTCAGTTCCTGCGACATGTGTGAGCTGGCGCGCAACAGTGTGCTCATGAGCGGCTTCTCCCACAAGGTACCATACCCGCCCGCCGGGCCTTAGCATCGTCTCTCCTCCCTCTTCTGTATTGGGGGAAGTCCTGGGCGTCCTGGGGCATGGCCCTTCGGAGCCAGCGGCAGCCCTGCCTATCACCTCCTCACCCTGCAGGTAAAGAGCCACTGGCTGGGACCCAACTACACCAAGGAGGGCCCCGAGGGCAATGACATCCGCCGCACCAACGTGCCAGACATCCGCGTGGGCTACCGCTACGAGACGCTGTGCCAGGAGCTGGCGCTCATCACGCAGGCAGTCCAGAGCGAGATGCTGGAGACCATCCCGGAGGAGCCAGGTGTCACCATGAGCCCGGGGCCTCAGTGAGCCTGGCCGCCGCACTGCCCCCCCACACCTCAGCACCGTGACCGTGTCTTGTCCTTGATCCCCTCCCAGCCTGTCGTGGTCTCTGCATGTGTTCATTCTTCTTTGTCCTGCATGTCTCTGACCTGTATCTGTCTCCGTGCCACCCGGTGACAGCAGTGCCCAGGATTTGTTCCCCCTATTATGGCACCCGATGGCCCAGGTTTGAGGGCTGCCCTGCTGGTGGCCCTGTCCCAGGATCCTCTGAAGCCTGGTGGTCCTTGGGGGCCGGGGATGCTGGTGGAGGGCTGGCCCCTCTAGCCTCTGGAGTCCTGCCTGGCAAATCTGCGTTTGGACCAGGGCTTGCGTTTAGGCCCCGTCTTGTTTACATGGCTTGGGGACAGTCAGGTGGGGCCTGTACACGTCTGCTGTGGGCACAGGGCTGCGGGGTGGTTCGCGGGGCTCCGGCAGCTCTGCGATGGGTAGAGCTGGGCTGAGAGCTCGGTCGTAGCCCCAGCGTCCTGGACTCAGGCCTCGGAGGTGCTGGACCACTGCCTCTGCCAAGTCACTACCTGGCAGCCCTCTTCGTCCTTCCTCTGGTCCACGTGTTCCTCTGGCGTCAGCTTCCTGTGCCTCTGTGGGAGGGGGCAGCGCCCTGTGCCGTCTCTGGGGCCATTGCAGCTAGAGGGTCCTGGATCTGCCACCAGGCCTGGGCGTGGTATCCCCGGTATGGTCCCCAAAGTTTTGACCAGACCTGGCTGGTTCCCTGTGTTGTTTTCCGGACCGAGGCCTTGGCTGTGAAATGCAGTGTTTCATACAATCCCATCTTTCCTAGTGCATGAGAAATAAAGATTATTTAAGTAATGAGGCAGGTGGGGTCTCTGTCGGGAGAGGGAGAACCATGTGGGGGTGGCTGAGATCCTGGCCAGGAACATTTTGGTGGAGGGAAAGCAAATTCTGAGGGGAGCGACTGGGCTTGGCTGCCGCGGGCTCGTGTATGTGGAAACTGACAAAGGACGCTGTGGGGAGAGGAGAGCCCGCCAGGCCCTCGTCCAGCATGCCCCCTCTGATGGGGATGTCTACTCCTCCTACCCCCTCCCTACGTCCGGCCGCTTATGGCAGCCTTACAGGCAGGAAGGCAATGTGGCAATATGCACTTTCAAGCAGGCCCGGGCCAGGGGTTCTTAAACTCTGGGGTTATCAGGATCTCCTGGGAACTTGTTTGAAAGGCCATTTCCGGGTCCTACTCCTCGGATGCTGATTCAGTAGGTAGAAGGTGTAGCCAGAAATCTAACAATTTGCTTCTGTCCCATGTTTAATACACAACTTCTGGAGCACCTCCAAGGAGGAAAGTGGAATGTGCCCTGTGCTGTGCAGGGTCCTGGGTTGGCAACAGAGAAGCAGGTCGCTGCTGCTGCTGCGTAGGGAGAATGACAGGCTGGCCACTTCAGATGCAATTAGCCCTAGAACAGCGGGAGCCTGTGTAATTGAGGGCCCTGATGGGGGAGCAGGAGGCTGGCTTCGTCCTCCCTCCGGTCAGCTTGCTTGGCCCCAGCCGGCTGCCTCTGCACCAGCTCACTCCCTCCCCTGAGCACAAGCTCTCCTGAGGCCCCTGCCACCTGAAGGCCGCTAGCCAGGCTCCCTCCTGGCCGATACCCAGGGCCCTTCAGTCTCCAGAAGGCCTCTCTTGCCAATTTGTTCTAGCCATTTCCATGCCACAGATGATGAGCGAGAGAGGACAACGCTGGCTGCTTTCTGGGCGGAGGAATAGGCTCAGGAGGTGCAAGTGGCCTGTGGCAGGACCCGGCCTGGAAGCCAGCGGAGCAGCGAGGGCTCCCGACCCCACACTGGGCCTCGTATGCCCAAGGAACACTTGCTTTTTCAGGGTGAAGGGAACTTATTTTCAAGGAGGTACATACATTTAATAATAAAATGTGCTGTAGCTTCTCTAAAGGGTCCTGAAGGCAAGGCCGGCCTGTCTTGTGTGCCCGCACTCAGACAGCAGACCCTCTGCGTTTACGCCTTGGCTTGGCCGTGCACGGGACCCTACATCCCATTTTCTGGTCCCTGTCCTTTCTCGGTGTGTGCTGAGACCCAGCTGTAAGAATTCTACCAATTTCAAGAATTAGCAGCCTCCCTTCTGTCTTTCCAAACAACTTGCTTCTGGATTTTTTGTTTCTCAGAAATTTCTACATTTATCAAGAGAAAATCATTTTAAACAGTAAGGTCTTAATACTTTTTCCTGAAAACAATTTTCATGACAGAAATTTAGAAAATACAGAAAAATTGGGAACAAGGAAAAAAAGCCCACTTATCTACCAATGTCAGCAAGTATTTGCTAATCATCTACTGCATGCCTGAGATATATATTTATATATTTAATATATATATTTATGTATTTCAATTCTTTTTAAAAAAGGCATCATCGAGTTGAGATCATATATGTGTAATTTTGTGGTCTTAAAGTATTTTAACAAGTTTTTGCACATTGCATTAAAATACTATTTATAAATATAAATTTTAATTACTGGTCACTGTCCCATGGTGAACCTCACCCTAATTTACCATCACAGCTCTTCTGGGTTAGGAATGACTATGGCCTAATGTCGTGACCGACAGAATTTTGGCTCCACGGCTCCAGCACCAGCTGTGTGACCTTGGGCAGGTTCCTGCCGGTCTCTGCGCCTCCAGGTCCTCACCCATTATTTCCTAGGGATAATTATGGCTGTGCCTCACGGGTTGATTTTGGATTCATTCCGTCAATTCAGTCTCTGGCTATAAAGCACTAAGTAAGGGCTCAATAGCTATTAGCTATTATTATTTTTTATTATATTTGAATATAAGGCTTTGCAGACTGTTCCCCTAGCCTAGATGCCTGTGAGTGAACGGGTCCAAGATAGAATTTTATTTTATTGCTTCCTGGTAGAAATTAAAGTATGTAAACGGAGATTAAAGTCCTTTCCTTCTCCTCCACCTTCCACCTCCTTCCTTTTTTTTTCTTTTTTTTTTTTTTTTTTTGGGAATCGATCTGCCTCTGACCTGCCTGGGGGGTTGTGTGGCGTCCTTGTGAGGGAGCCAGCACCTCAGGCTTCTGCGGAGGGGCGTGACCTGGACGGCAGGGAAAATTTGAAAAACAACTTCAAAAGGCCCCAGAGAGCAATAAAGCAAGCAAACAGACCCACCTGGCTCAGTCCGCCCTGTGAGGTTCACCCTGAGTGCCGGCTACATAGGGGACTGTCCCTTGTCAGTCACAAAACATTGGGGATTTAGTGGTACCCAAGGCTTTGCCAATCGCGTCGCACTCTCCCCTGCCCTGGGTCACCTCTCTGGCGCGCCCCTCCTGGGGGAGTTGAGCACAGGGGGAACAGTGCCCTCCCCGCCCCCGCTACCCCTGAGAAGAAGGGGTGGTAGGGGTTAGTTAGGATGACCCAGATCCCGAGTTCCAAACCTTACACCCGAACGTTCGCCGCATCAGAGTGTTGCCTCATTTATACGATTATTTATATGACACGCCAATAAAGGTTTAACCATTAAAGCACATTGAATTCAGCGTTTGGCAAATCGTTTTGTTTTCAAAACGAGACTGAAGTGGCCCTGATTAGGATGCCCTGGACTGTCCGGGGTGGGTGCTCCTGCAGCTGTGCCCGCAGCGGGGCGGGCACGTCTACAAATGGGGAGGGTCCGAGCGCCCTGGACTCCGAGGGGGAAACCCCTCTGTCCAGGGGGCTGGGCGGGCTTTCGAAGGCCCAGGAAATGAAGGCCTGCGAGAGGAACTTTGGGGCTGCAAACTATGAAAACGACAAGGTCAAATTAAGTGTTTAACTGAATTCTTCCGAAAGCAGCATGTCAACTTGAATATTTCTTAAGTTTGGTATCCACAGAAATGTCATTCTATTTGAAAACAATTTGTAAAGTGGATTTTTGGCAAGAGTTCCAGACTATGCAGGATGATTGAAGAGAAATCATAGCCAATAGTAAAGTAAATGAGTTACTCATCATCAAGTGATTTCAAAAGCAAATTTATTAAAGCCCTTTTATATTGAAAGCCAAGGAGAGTTCTATTTAATGAGGGATTGTGGCTGCGTTTTAACTTCCGTTACAAAGAGGTGCAGGGATGGTGGGGGGAGGGCGGGGCGGGGTGGGGGGGGGACCTCCAAGAAGCAGATGCACGTCTGTGAAGGACTGTAAATGGCCCTGTCCTGCAGTCCTGCTCTGGGCCGGGGAACAGCTCAGCCCCTGGTCTAGCCTGGGCCTTCCCACCCGCCTGCTCCCTAACCAGGCTGGACAGATTCCCAGCACCTACTCCTGCCACAGGGGTCTTCTCTAGACCTGTGTGATGTCGTGTGTGGCTGGAGTTCCTGGCTCCATTTTGCAGGTCAGAAGCTGATCCAGATCCGAAACCTCAGTGTTCTATTTATCAGCTGGGCAAGTCGCCCCTCTTCCCTGACTTCCCAGTTTTGGGGGTGCTATGCAAAGGCGAGAGAGTTCCAACCCATTCCCAAGCTTGCATGTAGCACCAGGATTCAAGCTCAAACTTATTTGACTCCAGAGTCCAAGGTGAAGTACAGGTGTTACGTGTGCTCTAGAGGGCTGACAAACTAGAATCTTGAAAGACTTGGAGCACCTGAACCCCACATCATCGGAGACACGGCACCCTCTAACCAGCGGAGGTGAGAGGCCTTCAGGTCTTCGGGAAAGGAAGAGGTATTTGAACATACCAACCACGGTTGGCCTGCGTCATCGCTTCTTTGAGTAGCCTTGTCTTGGCCAGCAGCCTGCATTTCCTTTTCCTGTCGGGAGGGCAGCCTCACCCTGTGTGCAGCGTTACCCACCCAGTGAGGAGTAGGCCCGAGCGACTTTCTAATAAAGTGGTCTGCACGTCCTATCCCCCTCTTCCTCATCAGACTGCCCCCTGCCCCGCCCACCTTTGGGCTTCTGCCACTTCTCCCAGACCGTCCCCACTGGTCCCCACTTCCGAGGCTAGTTCTCTGCATTGGTGTCCTTGTTATTTCTGAGACATCGGGGCCCATCGACCGCTGCTCCTTTTTGGAGAAAATTTCTTGCCTCTTGGTGCGGGTGACCCCGCTCTCAACTGGGCCTACTGCTTCCGTGCCCCGTCTCCATCTCTCCTCCCACCCCCCACCCTCTTCTCTGCAGCAGGCTGATTCCTGCTGCTGCTGAGTCCTCACTTCCAGAGTCAGGAGAGATTTGCTAAGGGTGAGGCTGAGGTGGGGGGAAGGGTGGAGAAGGGAGTGGAAGCTTCTTTTTAGGACTCATCAAGGGCCTCAGCGGGTAAATATATGAACAGAGGTCAAGCTGGAGACGGAGAGGGTGCTCAAGAGGCTGCTGGGGAGGAAGGCGGTGCTGCAGGCCAGATCCTTGATCTGTTATGGTGAATAAAGATGACCAGTCCATGGGAACCAACTCCCTCTGACTCAGGTCAAAGGAGGTGTGCCGCAGACCTGAGAAGCCACTTACCACTTTAGATCCGCAGACCTGGGAAGCCACTTACCAGTTTAGATCAGGAATTCAAGACTTTAAACAGGATTTTTTTTCCAAAGCCTCCCAGCAGTGGCTTGGTGAGCAGTGAGATGGCAGCAGGGTTTTGAACACCCTGTGTTAGCCCTGGGCCGCCTTCTCCTCTGCCCTTGGGCACAGCCTTGGGTGGCCAGAGCCTCATGCCCGGGGAGCACAGCCCGGAAGCGGAGCACAGGCTGGCGTTCGGTTCCTGATCACCCGGGGGCTCTTGTCAGTGCATGCCCTGCTCAATGTAGGTGGCAGCCTGGTCCTGGGGTTCCTGGGCACCGCAGCCTGAGGGGGTACGTGCAGCTGTATTATCACTGATGCCATTGGCTTAGTGGGAGTTCCCAGCAGCATCCTATGTGAATCGACAAATTCGATGAAGCTGCCGTCACTCCTTGCTCCACTCCAATCCTGTCTTGTAGCTGAGCAGGCTCGGTGCCCACAGAGCCACCTGGGTGCCTCAGTGCTTAGGTGTCCCAAAGGTGGTCTGCCTTGGGCACTGGAGCCCTCACAAGCATCCAGGTGTATAGCTCTCTCCCTCCTCTCTGCCTCTTTCTGTCCCTATGTACTAGGTACCTTGCCAAGTTGCTTGGACACCTGGGTCATGCACAAGCACAGGGCTGATGTTCACCTGCATGCCACCTTTGTACGAGTTAGGAAGAGGTGGGCCCTCTGAGCAGACTTGGCCCTGATAGCTCACAGAACCAATAGCATCTTTAGGTAAAGAAAAGAGTGTCCCTGCCTCTAGGTGGCTGCAGCGTGCCAGGGCGAGTTCCTCGCTGGAGGCTGAGTTTCAGCTTCCACTTGGCCCTTGACTGGTAGCCCTTTGCAGTTCCTAATTTGTCCATAGGGTTGCGGTACCGAGACCATTGTGAAAATGCTTTGGCTTCTGTTGCAGTTCCTGGCTCTGAGCTGGGCTGGGGCATCCTCTCCAGGCATCCATGCCCATTATCTCATGCAGTAGACACTTGTGGGTCCCACCCCATCAACTCACTAGATGGGCCGGCTCACATATAATCCCCCAGCGAGAGCTATGGCTTAGGCTAAGCCAGGAAGCCCCTAGAAAGAGAGCTGCCCAGGGGCCAGCTGATGTGGACACCTTTCCCCTGGGAAAGGCTGGAGACACATACGTTCTGGCCCTTTGGCTGTGCTGTCCTGAACCCCCCACTCCACCCCATTCTCTTGTTACCACGTGAGGTTAGGCCACATCTTTCACATGCCCGACCCTGACTGGATTCCTGGCTGCTCTGGCTCTTTGGAACATCTCAGTGTTACGGTGACCTCTGCAAGAGTTCACTTTGTCTCCTCCAACTGGATTGTCCTATGATGCTCAGAGCTTTGAGGAAGGTCTCGTTGTCTCCCCCACTGCCACACACACACACACACACACACCATGTATCGGCCACGCCACAGTCTTAGTTGAGGAGATGAGGCCCCTTGCTTAGAGCCTTTGCAGAGGCTCGTATGGGCTGTGGAGGTCAGGGTGGGGAGGAAGCTCTGAGGTCTGGGGTACATGGGCAAGACCCCAAGGAGGAGGTTCTGCAAGGTTGCAGAAAACCTGCCTGAGGGGGAAGAGGGAGGAAGGCACCCTGGGACTGGGTTGGGGCTGTCTCCCCTTTACCCTCAGTGTTCTGAAGGTTGCTAGAGGACAGCACTGCCCTTGGCCCACAGGCCAGTGCCTCCCTAGGATGGGTCCTGGAGAGGTCTCCTTGCCTCTCTTGGAGGCAGGGGCTGAGTCCGCTGGCATGGGAGGCTCATCACATGATGCTTAGTTTAGTATTTTGCTTCCTGTGGGTGCTCAGCAAGTAGCACTGGCAGGGAGTTTGGGGCCCTGAACTTAGCCATCAAGGATAATGATGACAATGGCCAGCATTTATGGAGAGCTTACCATATGCCAGGCTCTGTTTTAGAAACTTCAGATGTATGATCTCATTTAACCCTCAAATTAGCCCTATGAAGTAGATGCTGTTATCATTGTCATTTACAGAGAAGGGAACAGAGACACAGAAAGGTTAAGACCCCTTCCTAGGGTCACACAGCTAGTAAGCAGTAGACCCAGGATGCTAACCTAGGAGGTCTGGCTCCGGAGGCAATGCTCGGTCGTGCCCCACTGCCTCTCCCTTTGGCTTCTGTGAACGAGGAGGCCAAGGGGTCCATCATGGCCAGGTGGAGAGTGGGATGGGGTGGGGGAGTGGGAGGATGGGGGTGGAGTGGGGGTAGTGGTGAGGCGCTGGTCCTTCAGATTGTGCTAGAAGGCTGGCTCTGTCCTGGGCCCCACCAGCTCCTCTTGGTGGATTCCCGCCTATCGGACATCTTGACTGTGGTTGCAGCCCTGAGACCTGGGAACCCTTGCTTTCCAGGGTAGTCCCCTGGGGCTGTCCTGTCTCTGTGACCCAGTCAAAGTTAAGTCAGCTCTTCATCCCCATGTTCTGTCTCATGCCGGCCAAGCCAAAACCTCATTCTGTGGTCTCCCTGTGAATTTCCCACCTATATACCTCTTCTGGTCCCTGGCGTTGGTTTTTAATTTCCTTACTCCTCGTGGCTCCTGAGTAGAATTATTTTCCTCCTAGGGATATTTGCTCCCCATGAGCTATGACTGATACCGGACTAAGTGCAACCCCCTTCTAAGACTTAGAGAATGTAGATGCCTTCCACCCGCTCCTGCCCTGAGTCAAAGAGAGACTGCTATCTCTACCTACCCCAACACTGGGGGCAGGAAAGGATGGCTTTTTCAATAACTGACACTTGGTCGACTTAATATGCATATGGAAAAGAGGTGACTCCAACCTCACACCAAACACAAATGCCCAGATGTCTTGAAGATGTTCTTTTGGATGAAAACATAGAATATCTTGATGACCGAGGTGGCGCCTAATGGTCCGTCCTTTTCACGCGAACAGAAGCATATTGCCTTGCAGGAGCAGTGGAGCAGTTCGGGGAGCCGCCAAGGGGTCTGCAGGAAGCCGGGGCGGCGGAGGCGTGGGGGGGGGGGGGAGGGGCGAAGCTGGGCATTCCTCAGGCAGGACGGACCCTTTCCCACCTGGGAGCTGCACGTTTGGCCGCCAGGGGGCGCTGCTGGAGTGGGCCTCCCCACAAATGGGACGGGGATTTAGGACTTAGACCGATTACTTAGACCTGCCGCCCTCTCCGTAACCAGGCAGACTAGTAAATGTGGCGTCTGTCGGGGTTCGGCAGTCTTCTCACGGTGCTGACCCATGGCCAGAGGATCGATCCCTCTGGGCTCCTCTCTGTCTTTCTCTTGCCTGCACCCTGTCTAGAGTAGAGGGGGTGCTGCACCTTGGGCAGTGAGCTCAAGGGGGCTCAGCCAACCCCAAGTAGTGCACCAATGACCATGCCAATGCCTTCAGTGCCGGGCCAGTGCCGAGAGGCAGACTGAGCCTGAGGAGGATCAAACCTAGCAGCTGGGGAGTTGGGGTTGGTCTCCTTGTTAAAGGTTTGGGGATCTGGGGATCTGAGGTGTGTCCTGACCCCTCCGTGCCAAAAGCCACAGCTGTTCCTTCCCTCCAGGTCCCCATGGACCCTCAGCACTTCTGCTTCCTGTTTAATTGGGCAATAATTCTCAGACAGGTTGGAGTTGCTCTGGAATCCCACATTCTCCACTGAGACCCCAGCTCTCATTGCCCGACGTTGGGGGGCGTCCTCCCCCAACCCTGATGCCCCATCATGGCCAGAGACCCGGAAGCAGATAGCAGCACCACCATGGCTGCGGGGGGGGGTCCTGCTGCTCCCCCACCTCAGGTCAGCCCTCTTGAATGTATATAAGGCCCAGCCCCAGTCTCCTGGGGCAAGCGTGTAACCTGCTTTGCACCCCTGCCAGGCCCGACCCATTGCCACAGCCCCTCCTTTCTACGCACACTTTCTTTGTATTTATTTATAGTTGCAGGTTTGCTAATCTTCTCATGTTGTCCAAAAGCTCAAAGGTTTAATACAAGGGGCCTTTGCAGGTCCATGATGTTTTCCAGCACATTCTTTCTGGCTGTGGTCTTCTCTGGCATATTTATTGCCTTGTTTACACCATTTCAAGTGTTTTATAAGATCTACATTACACTGGAATATTCTGGCCTTGGGAAGTTGTTTCTCTGATAATGAATACGAAGGACATAAAACAGTCTAAGAAACATCCACTGTACTTGGCACGTGAGGGTCTGTTGCTTCCTGCCAAGTTCGTCCAGTGTCAGCTCCCCTAGTGTTTGGAAACAGACTTGGACTGTCATTGGCTCCTGCGGTCTCTGGTTTCACTCTGAAGGCAGTGTGGTGTCCTGGGTAGAGCCTTGGGCTTGACTGGACAGAGTCAAAACACCTCTGACTTACTGGCTGTGTGTCCTTGGGCAAGTCACTTGATTTCTCTGAGCCTCTGTTTCTTCATCAATAAAACGAGGGAAGAAATACATAATTCAAAGAGATATTTTCAGAATTCAGTGAGAAAGTCTATGTAGTCGACACATCATAGGCACTCAATAAGTATTGGCTGGGATTATCAGTAAAAGCAAATGGGGCCCTTCTTTAAAGAGGAACATAGCTCTCTCTGAAACACCTTGGATATACTTAAATTGGCTGCTAAGAAGTTATTATTCCTCAAGGCATTGTTAGAGGTTTTTTTTTTCTTTACCAAATGATTCTCATAACTTCCAGTGCTTTCCCATACTCTTTAAATAATTTTTTAGAAATTACCTTGGATAGCCTTGGCCTAACTTTATCTGTTCATATTAAAAAATGCTGTCATGGACCTAAATTCACCCTAAAAATATATACCACTCTAGAAGTTCAACTAGTTCCAAAGACGACAATAACTGCCCAACTTACCAGGGCCTGCAAGCTGGTAAGAAGTCAAAAAATAATCACATACACTAACAAAGTAGAGGTAGCACGCAAACATGGAATGCTTTAGAAATGAAGAGTTTTCTAGTTTTGACAGCACATAAATTGGACAACAAGTTAAAAAACAACAACCAACCATGCTTTTGGCTGATTTGCTGTTACCTAAGGAAATGGCTCTAATAAAACTAGAACATCATTCCAAACAGCAAGACCTGGAATCTTGGGGTAATGACCCCTTTAGCTGACCACTTGCTACTTGAGACGCATTAACCAAGACAATTGCTCCTGTAATCACACAGAGGCCCTGGAGGAATTCAAAGAGGCTATTTTTAACTGTCGAGAAAACCCCTGATTTGGAAAAATGGAAAGTGGAAAAATTCAGAAGTGGGAAAGGTTGCATAAGGCTAATTTTCAGTGCTCCAGAATGGCTGACTCATGCCACCACGTAATTTGAAATGGAGGTTTAGCAAAAACACTTCACGTTATTACTCATAATAGCAAAGATCCACTGGCAGCGATGCTAAACCAACATCGGTGGGCTAACGTTAGGGTGTTGCCAAAGACGTTTTCAAAACGCGCCTGCTGCCCATGACGCGATCCCGGTAGCATGTTAAGGTGGGATGTGCGCATGGGCCGGAGTCTCCAAGGCCCTTCAGTTCTTTACACAAATGCCTCTTGCAATGGATTAGAAACAAGTTCTGGTTATTTCCCGTTTTCTTCTCAGAGTAGATTGAAGCTTTTCCTTGCCAGAGAGCTATGGCAAAAAAAAGAAAAAAAAAAAATCGCTTGATTCTGTTTTCCAACCTGGTCCTTTCCACTTATCTCTCTAACAAGGCAGACACTCATTTTACTGGTACTGTTATTAAGGAACTCTAAGTTTGCCTTTTACCCAAAAACATTTTTGTTCTCATCATCCACTGTCCTTAGGAAAAACAGAACGAACGAAATTTTAAATACTGAAATGAATGACCTCTGGATACCAGGCCTTTATCAGCTATATTCCTTGCAAACGTTTCTTCCATGCTCTGGGTTATCTTTTGAGTCAGAGGCCAGATTTACATTGAATAAACATCATGAAATTCTGTGTTCTTTCCAGGGGACAAAAGTTGGCTGTGACTAAAAGGCAAGGCAAAGAGTGAAGTACAATGTATTATGCAATTCTGTGCCTATAAAATAAAAATGCAAACCAGAGGCTTGGGGAGGATCCCCTGTTCCAGTAATGAACACCGAGGGACCATTTCCCAAAGAATCTCATTATCGTGAACACCATCCACAGTATCCACAAGGGAAAATACAAGGGCAGGTTTCAGGGGGCTATTTCTTACAGCGTTCTTCTAAGAAAAGGTTTTAGGATCCACCAAAATGAGGCCTGCCTTCCATTCCTGAGCCAGGCTGTACTTGGATCCCAGCGTGAGGGACAGCACAAGGCTCCCTGCCACAAGGGCTCTGCCTCCCTTCTGTCTACACTGCCTGCTGCCTGCTCCGACCTTGCCCTCTTGCCACACGCTGGGCAACTTGCTGTGCTGGAGAACCTATCGCTTTCCTCAGGGCTGGCACTGCGGGCTGCACTCTCTGTTGCAACACACACACGCACATGCACGCACACATGCATGCACGCGCACACACCAAGAAAAAAAAAAGCAAGAGGAACTTAAAACCCTTCAACTTCTTTCTTTGTCGAGGATCTATAATAAACAATTTGAGAAGGGACACCCTGGTCTTTGGGTACCTTTTGTAAGAACAGTAAAAAAATAGCCTTAAGCTGTTAATTCCTTCTGCTTCCCACGCAGGAACACCTGTTTCTGGTGATGCTGGAAGTCTCAAGTGCTATAGGGGATGTCCCCTGGGGTCTCCGGTAGCAGCAGGCAGTTGTCAAAAGGCCAAAGCTCTGTCCCTTAAAGCCATCCTATGAGGAACCCCCCCCCCCCGCAAGGTAGTCTAGGTCAAGATGGTAAATTTTATCACCATTTTTTAAGTGTAGTATGAAGAATCACTTTCTGAAAGTCTGTTTTAACTCAAGGTTTTAAGCCATTCTAAAGGAATGAATGGATTCAGAAATAATATAAGGAACATTATTTCTCGCAGCTGCGGGTTTGATGAGTATCAAGTAGCAGAGAGTTCAGACTTACATCTTCTGACAAAATCTCGGAGTGTGGATATTACGTTTTTGACAAGGAGACAGCATATGCTGTAAAGCAACTATTTAACATGCTCCCCGAGAGAGTCAGTCACCTAGGGAGCTTTTAAAATCTTGGATGCCAACGCCCTCAGGGATTCTGACTTCCCTGGTTTGTGGTGGGGCCCAGTATCGTTTAAAAAGTTCTCCAGGTGATCGTAATGTGCGGAAAGGTTGGGAATGACTGCTTTTAAGTCAACAGAGCTGTGGGAAAGGATGATTTTTAAAAATGTAAGTTAAGCAGCTCAACCAGGAACCTGCTTGAATGAGCCAGCCAGGAATTGCCTGCATCTTTCTAACACACTTCCCATGTTCTTGTTCATAGTCTAACCTATCGCATCAACAGCTTTCTTTGTTTACACCATAATTAGGTATAATTCTTTTGAGTTCAAGATCACTGTCACTCGATCTATGTAGCTTTGGGAGATAGGACAGGTATTATAATCCTTATTTTCCAGGTGCAAGAAATTTCTTTTATTCATTGTGAAGGGATTGACCAACCAGCCACCTGCTGTGGGTGAGGAGCAGACTAGAAACACGTCACTCATGGTCCACGTCCTAAAATCCTGTGACACAGCCTGTTGTCACTACTTTAGTGTTCCCGAGACCACAGAGGCCCTTGGCCGCTCGGTCTACTAAAGGAATCAGTGTCATCCTGTGTCTGTGAGGAGTGACTTCCTAGACCTTTCATACATTTTGCATGACAAAATGTTAACGGAATATGCAAGTGTGCTCTGAGAAACAGGCTGTAACAATAAGCCATCCTGGAGGGGAAAAGCACACAGACTATATCCCATCAATTGTGAGAAGCACTGTTATCTTATGCACAAATGAGAAAGTTAAAAAAAACTACAAGGTAAACTACAATGTGTCATTGATTGTAAGACATCCTGATTCTAAAATCAGTTGATTTGGTATTAGAATGTTGGATGTTAGAATGCCAGAAACAAGTACATTGAACAAATAGGATACTTCTTACTCTCTCCAATTTTTATGCTCCATAAAAAAATGTGGGAAATCAGTGCCCAGCAGCCCAGAGTGAAAATGAGGCTGCCAGCTTCAAAACACCTGCGTTTTATGAGCCTTGTTCCCCTCTCCATCACTGTTATTTCCAGTCTCCTCAACCCCTCTCAGCTGCCACTTGCGGTGCCCTCATCAGGCAGCCTCTGAAAGCACTCCAGTTGGTCTGCCAGCAATCTTCCCAAGGCCAAACCAGCAGACTTCTCAGTGCTCATCTCGAGCTCCACATCTGAGAAGTGGACTTCACCATCACTCTCTCCCGCCTTGTTAACGGTAGCACGAAGGTACATTGCCATTTGGACTAAGGTAAGCGTTTAGGATCTTCTATACCTCAGGGACCAAGGACCCTGCACTACCTTCAGACGCTGGTGTTGCTAAATTATTAAGTGCATGTTGAATTATGTATATGGACTTGAGAAGTGAGTGTATCACAGTCTCTCTCAATTATAGAACCCAGCAAGCAGCACAAACCTGCCCTCAGATCGAGAGAGGCAAAGCGTGGGCAGAGGGGCAGCCCCGACTCCCCAGTGCTCATGGTGCCCTCGCTGTTCTCAGCTGCGCTCTTGACCATGGGCGGTGCCTGCCAGATGAAGAGACTGGCCTCTCTGACCATCGCTCCACACTCCCTGCAGTCCCTGGAAAGTGCCCATTGCTTTATGCTTCTGTGTACTCCCTCTGTCCAGAATGGCAACCCCAGCTGAGTGCACCTTCCAAGTCACTCACACTCTGCTCCCTTAGACTTCTCCGACCTTTCTCTTGTGTCCTAGGCACAGGCAGACTTCCCCCGCCCCCGGTGCTGCCACATCAGGTGGGTCTTCTTTGTTGATCTCCTACTCTGGATGAGCTCCATCCAGTGGAAATATTAAATGTTCCAGCAGCCACATTAGCAAGAAGAAAAGTAGCTTTTATAATGTATCTTATTTAACCCAATATGTCCAAAATATTGTCATTTAAATATGTAAATCAATTTAAAAATTATTAATGAGATATCGTACAGGTGTTCCTGCCCCACACACGATGTCTCTGAGATCCAAGGTACAGTCTATACTTCGAGCACATCTCATTAAATTTTTACATTGAAAATTAAAATTTTGCATTGGAAATAGTTGACATATCTAGATTTCAAAACATTTAGTTGAAAAAGTGGATTCATATACCCAACCACACACATCTAAAAGATTTTCAATGAATAAAGTGTCAGTTTTTGAAATTAAGTTAATTCAAATAAAATAAAATAGAGTTCCTCGGTCGCACTAGCTGCGTTTCAAGTGCTCAGTGGCCCCATGTGGCCCGTGGCTACCATATTGCCTAGCACAAAACTAGCCCACAGGCTTCCTGTGGGTAGGGATTGTTTCTTTGTTTTCTCAGAGTCAAATGCAGAAGCCAGTACATAGGGGTACTGAAACATTTGTTGAATGAATGATAGCAGAGTTGGCACTTTTTTTTAGAGTTGGCACTTTTAACAAAGGGAAAAGTGAGAGTACAGTAAGGCCTCTGTAAAGTTCTTGGAAACTGCAACTTGAAGCAAAACAATGATAAGGAAACCAATTTTACCACTGGCTAATTGATATAAACAATAGTTAAGTTCCTAAGGTACATTTCTGGTCACCAAAAGATCACCAAACTTCGCAATGGAAACCAAAAACACTTCTAATATTAAACATTGAAAGAAATGTGAGTTACACATACGTTGAAGAAATAGCAATAAAGCCAGGTAAGATGATTCTTTTCCAACCTGCTTATTCCAGTTCACACTCAAAACATCTCTCTCTTGTGGTTCCCACCCAACTTCCATTCTTTAATAGTCAAGATGATCTTATTCATCGTGCCTACCAAATGACAGGGTCTCAATTGTTTTTTCAATAAAGGAATGACCGAATGGATGAATGCAAATGTAACACTATCTGTTCTACTTATTTAAAAATATTGTTTAATATTAACTTCTAAAAACTATATTTAGGTGGGGTGTGTCTCCAACAGAATTAAGCTCTGCTGGCCTCTGGTGACACAGTCTTTCAGTTTCCCACACAGCAGAGATCTGCAAACCTCTGACTACTATTACTTAATAGCAATTAGGTAAACTGTGTGTTCTCCTCAACCTCTACTCCACATTTATCATGATGGTTTAACACTTTTATTGACTATTGGGCTCATACCTTGCTATCCTAACAAATTATTACCTGATTTTAAAACTTGCTTTTTTTTTGTAGTGCACCAAACTTGTGCTTTACTTGTAAGCCCATTTGTTTTTTAAAGTTCGGTTCATCTGATATCACATTATCTACTAAACTTTGTAATGTCCTTTGAAAAAGGCAAGTACCCACACCCACACTAGGTCGTCGTAGTTCCTGAGTTTCGAAACAGTCCTCTACCTTTAATGAGGAAAGTTGGCAGGTAGGACGTGTTCTTGTGGAGGTGCACCACAGGTCACAGGTCACACGGAGACATCCAAGGCCACCAGAGCCACTCCCTTGCACCCCGAAGCACACATGAGTCAGGACTCAGGATCAGGGCTGGAATCCATGGACCTAGGCAGCAGAGGCTCAGAGGGCCCACAGTGGCTGGTCCTGTGAGTCCTCCAGGCTCCTGCTGCCATGCCCTCTCCGGCCATCCTCTGCAGCAGTACTGGCATCAGGCCCCTCAGAGGAAAGCTCTTCCCCACTCCCTCTCATTCTCTCTGTAACCCCCATGCTCAGGGTCATTTTTCCAGTCCGTGTGAACGAGGCCCAGCTGGCTGGCAGGACATCTCTGGGCAGTACCTCGGTATCTCCACCCTTTGCGGGAGCTGGTTCTGGATTTAGGTTCATAACTTAGTCCATAAAGCAAATTGATTAATACAGGGGTTGGTCCCCAGGCAGCAGACTGGGACCCCTAGGGGGCCTATTAGGAGCGGGATCACACATTCAGGATCAGGAGGTGAGCGGCAGGATGGGCAGGTTAGCTAGAGAAGCTTCATCTGTATTTGTAGCTACTGCCCAGGGCTAGCATCACAGTCTCAGCTCCACTTCAGATCAGCAGGCATTAGATTCTCACAGGAGCATTGGTCCCCAGTGCCAAAAAGATGGGGACCACTAGATGAATGTACACGCGATCCTTATCGCTCTTAGCCACTTAACTGTTGGCGGGTTCTCCAAAGCCCATGAAAAGAAGAACACGGAGAGCACATTTCATGTTCTCTGCCCCTGGCCGTGGGTGCTGCTCTCCCACGACACAGTGCTCTTAAAGACAGAGGCTGTCAGGGAACCTCAGGTCTCGGAGGAGCTTTCAGACTGGCTGATGGTCCCGTGTGACAGCTGGTGATTTGAGCTCTGGAATGAGGGCGCCAGTTTAATGGCAGAAGCCTCTCTGAGACACGGGAAATCTGCAGTCCAGAGGCAAAGCTGAGCCATGCAGGCGGACGGGGCGAGGGGAAGGGAAGGGAGAGGAACCCTGTTCTTTTCGCGATTCCGACTAGACCTCCAAGCGCACTGCAGCCTCCCATCCTGACCGGGATCTGAACGCGGGCGGGGAGCCGCGGAGCCGGCCGGGAGACCCCCGCGAGCCCGAGTCGGAGAAGTTCCTCTCCTCGGCGTCCAGACTTTGGACCTCGAATTCCCGCGGCTAGGTTGCGGAAATGGACTATCTCCTCCCGGCTTGGGGTCCAGACGCGTGCGGCGATCTCGGAGGCCAGAGAGTCGGGGGTTGGCGCACAGCAGGCGAGGGGCGGGGCATCCAGCAGGCCCCACCCCGGCCGGGCCCAGGCACCCGGATGAACTTCCAGTCGTGCTCTGCTGAGTTCCACGGAACCGCGAACCGCTGACCATGACCATGATTTTGGGTTACTGGGATATCCGTGGGGTGAGAGAAGAGTCTCCTGGAGGGGGGATGGAGGCGTGAGGACGGAGAAACGCTGCAGAGCGTGGGGGTGGTTCTACCAAAACGGGTCGCAGGGAGGGCTGGAGCCCAGGCCCATTTCGTGGCCTGTGGGAGAGTGGGAGGGTGCGGGGCTCACCTGCGGTCAGTCACGCCGTCAGGACCCGCCATCTCTGACCACTGTCGCGACGCTCTCTCCCAGCTGGCTCACGCCATCCGCCTGCTCCTGGAGTACACAGACTCCAACTATGAGGAGAAGAAGTACACGATGGGGGACGGTAATGGCATCCTCCTTCTGTTTTGGCTTGGGCCCAACGCCTGCTGATTTGGTACCAGGCACCTGTGCCCTGGCCACCTGTTGCTCACCTCTCCTGCCCCTTCCGAGCCCCTCTGAGGGTGCAGCTTAGCCTTCTCAGACAGGACAGGGGAGGGGATTGCTGGGCCCCTGTGTCAGTACCTGGGAGGCTTCCCCTAGGGCTTGACTACACCTTGTGTGAGCCTTACCCATGTCGGTTCCTGAGACTCTCAAGTGTTTTTCCCGAACCCTGGACTGAGAGTTCGTGGTTCGGATTCCAGATCCACCGGTCAGGGGCGTTGGCACTGCTCCTCAGTAGGTTCCCGGGGAAAGAGGGTCGGCCTCTGGGGAGGTTTGTTTCACTCCATCTTCTCCACCACAGCTCCCGACTATGACAGGAGCCAGTGGCTGAGCGAAAAAGTTCAAGCTGGGCCTGGACTTCCCCAATGTAGGTGCTGGGGATGGGTTGCTATGGGAAGAGACTCACGCTTCTACTCTGGGATCTCCTTTCCCAGCTTAGAGGTTTACTGATCCGGGGCCTTTGGCTTACCCTCTCGGCTTCTTGGTTCTCTTCCTTGCTTTTCCATGACGCTTCTGGTTCCAGCGCCTTCATTTTACAATATATTTATTTAGCGCCTACCATGGGTCGGACACTGGGGCCAGGGTGCATCTCCACCTTGGATGAAGGGAGGGGGTGCAGGGGAGCCCGTGTTCCACTGACCTGCCCCTGTTGCCATTCCAGCTGCCCTACTTAATTGACGGGTCTCGCAGGCTCACCCAGAGCAACGCCATCCTGCGCTACATTGCTCGCAAGCACAACCTATGTGAGTGGGGTTGTGGGTGGGGTGCTGGGGGTCAGGTGGCCATGCCCCTGGGCCGGCTGGGGCGGGATAGTGGGGGTGAGTCTCTGTTGTGTGCCTGTAGGTGGGGAGACGGAAGATGAGAAGATTTACGTGGACATTTTGGAGAATGAGGTTATGGACACATCCAATGAGCTGGCCAGAGTCTGCTATAGCCCTGACTTTGTAAGTCCCCTCCTGCAGGTCTGGGCTGGACAGGTTTTGATAGCCTCTAGACTACTCCTGTTTGCCATTTGAGCTCCTTGGAGCTTCTGATCCTCCAAGCTGGTCCCTATACTGCCAGGAGAGGGACCCTCATAAGCTCCAATTGCCTCAAGTAAAATCTCTGACTCAGTTTCTGGCACTCTTAGGATGTAAGTCCAGAGCCCACAGGGGAAACATTCAGTTGCACACAGTGTGTTTAGCTTGTTAGGCCGGTGTCACCTCCTTGTCACTGCAGGCGCTAGCACATTTGCCCAGTAGGCAGTGCAGGATAGCCAAGGCACCCTGTGTCCCTCCTACCTTCTTTCAGCCTCAAGTTCCCACCTTTCCAGAAAGTGCTCAGTGTGCATTCGGTGCCACACCACCTAGAACTGACAGCTCCTTTCCCGAGGTCCTTTCGTTCCTTGTTTCTTTGATTCTGCCTCAGGTCTGTGTCCAGGGCTCTGCCAGGGTCTCACGACACTCCTGACTCAGAGCAGGGCGCTTGGAGATGAGGGGTGCCAAGTACGGGACAATGTGGAACTTCTCTGTGCTTTCCCGTTCTTCTCAGTGGTGGGAGGCGGTACCCAGAGGAATCAAATGAATGCAGGTCTGATTAAGTTGTAGCCTGGTCACCGACCTGGGTACACTTTGGGGGACATAGCTGCTCATCCACGGCAGCTGGCAGTGAAGACCAGCCCTGGGAGGCCGGCTTCTCTGCTCAGGGAGCCCGTGTCTGAGGGTGGTGACAGCCATTTTGTGCCTCAGGAGCAACTGAAGCCGCAGTACTTGAAGGCACTCCCTGAAAAGATGAAGCTCTTCTCACAGTTTCTGGGAAAGAAGTGTTGGTTTGTAGGGGACAAAGTAAGTGGGAGCCCATGGGGTGGGGGAGTGGACTTTTCCCCAGGTTCAAGGTTGGCGCCCCTTCACGCTCTGCCTCTCTGCAGCTCACCTATGTGGATTTCCTGGCTTATGACGTCCTAGACCTGCACCGTATATTCGAGCCCACGTGCCTGGACGCATTCCCAAACCTGAAGGACTTTGTGGTCCGCTTCGAGGTGATTCCTCTGATCCTCTTACTATTTATACCTCTTTTGTCTTCCCTCTTCTTTCGGATGCTTTCTTAGTGGTGGAGCGAAAATGAAGGACAAGTAGCATTCGTTGAGGACTTGCTCCATGCCAGGGTCTGTGCTGAGCATGTCACATGAGTTGTGCCAAATGTAATCTCTACGACATGGTAGAAGATATGTTATCTGCATTGTATGGTAAGGAAATGAGCCCCAAGACAAGTCACCGCCTCAAGGTCACGGAGGCAGTAGGAGCTGTGCTGGGCTCCCAGTCAGCGTTGGCTCCTGCGGGCAGCAGTAGTGGGTCCCCTTTGCTGCACTGAAAGGAAAAGCTCAGGTGCTTCCCCAGCCAGGGTTTCCCAGCTCAGGACAGTGTGGACGAAGCAGACTGCTCATGAGCTTCTATAAAGTGGTGTTAGTAGAGTTGAGACAAGCATGATTGATGTAAGTACCGCAATGTTGAAAATGTCACCTCTTGATCACCAGACAGCTTTGCCTTTGTGATCCCCTTTGGCAGTTGGTGCTGCGATGTGTGTACTTATGAGGCGGGAAAGGGTTTTACTTGACGTCTTCTGCGATGGGCACTTTTCTTCCCTGCCTCTCCTCCTTTTCTTATTCTTCCAAATACCTGAGGTTCTGTCTCAGAGAGGTAATCATTTATCTTAAGTCGTGTTCACTGATATTTCCTTTCCCTCGTATGAGGCACATGTCAGGCACAGAGGGCATGCAAAGGGGACCCAGCCCTGGAGGCCGCCCTCCTGGGGCTCAGTGCAGTTGGAGACCGGGTCCCGGGCTCTGTGGTGGAGTGTCCCACCCTGCTGAGGAGATGCAGAGCCTGGACTTCTTCTCTTAACTTGTCACTGGTCCCCTCAGTCAATGCAGGAGGTGACACAGTCTGACTTTTATAGATTTGGGAGTCGGAGGCTTTAGTCCAACAGGTTTTCAGCCTACAATGTCTTTCCTTCACCCACTCCCCATCAGGAGATCGGTTTTCTCAGCTAGTTCTCTTCAGCTCTGGTTCGGGCCCGGGCAGATTGGTCTTGGGGGTTATGCAGGAGCTGGGATGGCTGTTTGCCAGGGGACGATGGCGGATAGCTGTGGGCTACAGTCTCTGGCCTGTTAGGACCAGGCCTTTGTTCCAGGCAGTCCCGGGATTCTGGAGAGCTTGCTGGGTGCTCTCTGTCTTGGGAGTGAAGTGCAAACACGCACTTGAATGT
Source organism: Eonycteris spelaea (assembly GCA_003508835.1). NCBI lineage: Eukaryota > Metazoa > Chordata > Mammalia > Chiroptera > Pteropodidae > Eonycteris > Eonycteris spelaea. The sequence goes on from PUFA01000065.1 coordinate 3,769,484, forward strand.
CATGGGCCTAAGTGGCTGGGTCAGGAGTAGGCATGAGGTAGTCCAGGGTCCAGCGAGATTGGGCTCAGGCCCCAGGCCAATCCGTTGCACTTTCTCCTTTACTCGGAGCTCAGGGTCGGGCGTGGCCCGGCTCTCCTCCTCCACATGCTCCTGTCAGCTTGCATGCTGGTTTTCCTGAGTCACTGGGTGAGGTCGGGCCTCCTCTGCAAGCTGCACAGGGATGTTCAGAGCAGCTTTGCTCTGCCTGGGGTTATCATGCAGATCAACCCTGGGGAGGGCCGGGGGCCTCCCTCTGCGAAAGGAAACTGTGCCAGTTGGGAAGGTCAAGGTCCCTTGTGGCGGCGCAGCAGCAGGAGCACAGACCGTGAGAGAGAGCGTGCGAGCCAGGGCCCTGCCAGCCCTGCCAGCCCTCCCGCTGCTCGCCGTGTGCGCGCGAGGAGGGTGTTTCCGCGCCGCGTGCCTCAGCGTCCCTTCTGTAGGTGGTGACGGTAGGAACCGTCTCGTAGAGAGTTGTGCAGAGGTTCCACACCTGTGTCACGGTCGGCACTAGATCTAAAGCACCGAGGTCAGTGTAGAGTGTCCCGTGGGGCTACTCGTGCTGTGAGATCACCCCAGGTACAGGAAATTGGAAGCCCTGCCTTTCAGAGCTGGGGACCCCAAGATGCCCGTCGTGTGTGCCAACACTTGACCCCAGCAGGAAGGCTTCCCGGGTCCTGGACTCGTGTGCCCGGAGTGGGGCTGCGGGCCCCCCGGTGGGGCAGCAGGCCCTGAGGTCTGGCCTTCTTTTTCTACCCTCAGGGCCTGAAGAAGATCTCCGCCTACATGAAGACCAGTCGCTTCAGCCCAAGTCCTCTGTATACAAAGATTGCAGTGTGGGGCAACAAGTAGGGCCTTGCACAGCCGTGATTCTGGAGCAAGAAGTACTACGAGCCTGGAGACACATGGAGCTACTTGCACCCCTAGAACCAGCTGTCTTTCTTCTTTCTTCTTTTCACCCCCTTCTCTTCACTTGCCAAGTCTATTTTGGGCCCCCTTACTGTGCTCCCAACCCTCTTTCCATCTGGGCCCTCTAAAGCTCAGTTTCTCACCTTTCTTCAGTGATATTTCTACTCCACCATATGAACCCTCTGGCAATGAAGCCAACCAGGCCAACCTTCCATTCAGTGGTTGCTCTGCTTTGAGGAGTCTGACTGGACCCCTGGCCTGTAGAGCTCAGCCCTGGGCGCCTAGCACTGCCCCGAAGACCCAACACTGGCCTGGTGCGATGGCCCTACTTCCCCATCATGGTGCTTGACCAGTCCTCCCTGATCTCCAGGAATGTCTCAATCACACCTCCTTATCTTTTTTTTTTTCCTTTTTGGATACTGGACTCAGGTAAAGTGTGTTGGATATTGGGGTGTCCATTTTTTTTCCATAGTACGCAGGGTCTGGGTAATGGTGGTGGTGGTGGTGGTGGTGGCGGTGTGTGTGTATTTGGTGGCAGGGAAGGGGACGTGTTGATCATAAAGTTTCTTGTTCATTTCTGTCTCGACTTCATGTACCTTGTGCCTCAGCATGGAGTCTCTAGAGAAGGGGGGGCCGTCTGTGCCCGGGTCCCTCCTTAATTCAGCAGTCACGGAATACCGCCTTGGAGCTCGTAGCGCCCTGTGACATGGTTCAGGAGGCTCTCGGGCAGTAGGGAAGGCAGTAGAGCAGCCCACTGAGAGTGCGGGGCCTGGTAGACGACCTTCTGTCACCCTTTCTCGGAAGCGTTTCCTGCTGCAGACACCCTTTCTCTGTGCTCTCACGACACATCTCAATAAACCCATCCCACTGCAGCACAACTGTTGTACTTATTTCCCTCTCCAGCTCGATCACAAATTCCTTGAGGAGAGAACCCATGTCTCACTTGACTTTTTATCTCCGATATCCATTTTACCACCCCAACCTTTAGTCAATAAAATCTGGAAATGTGGATTATCTCTAGCTGACACTCAGGCAGATTCTAACGCAGCTGTTGGAGATCATGAATAAAGCTCAGATTTTAAATGTACAGGGCTGGGAGAATGAGTATTTAGTAGGTTCTAACTGCTCTTTGAATGACTTAACCCGACTCCATCAGGCCTAGTGTGTCAGGCCAGAGGATAACCAGTCTGTGTGGTCAGGAGGTGGTGTGGTCATTTTATGTTACAACCCCTGCAAAGGTTTCATCAGATAGCCATCTGATGAACAGGTTGTCAAACAGTGTCTGGATAGTGGCATTGGGCCTTGTTCAGGCACAGCCTTGAGACTTCGTGCATAACAGAAGACTTGGAGAAAGAGTCTTCAGGGCATTTGTCCAGATGGGCACTGGCTGCAAGTACACTTCTTGCAGTTACTAAATAAAAAAGGAGCAATAGGAAAAATGTTAAAGATTATTAAGAAATAAAATGATTTATTAATAAAACTGGTAAGATGAAAGTTTAGCAAAGCTAATAAAAGTTTATGAGAGTTAGTTAATAAAAATTAATGAGTTAAGACAAAAGCTTATTAAACTTTAAGACAGAAGGATAAGAGAAAAAAAGTATAGCAATTAGGAATGACATTATGATAACAGATAAGCAGAGAGAATAAAAATATTAAATCAGAGTGCAAAAGATATAGAACAGGTATTGGCAAATGTTTTCTGTAGAGGACTAGATAGTAAATATTTTTGGCTGTCCAGAAGAAACATTGGGGTTAATTTAGTGGTTTAAAGCATGTAGGAGAAAGTCTAAGTTATTAAAGATATTTATTTTAAGACAGACCTAAGGGGAGTGGAATATCACCTGTGGTTTCTTATTGCTAAAACAGGAAAATGATTTATTAGAGGTATCAGGTAGCACATGCAATCCCTGGGAGGGCCAGGGAGTTGGCCTTGGAGGCTGGGTAGCCAGGAGGTGGCCCTATATATGTGTGGGCTTGTTCAAGAGAACGCCCCACAGCTGTTGCTGGGCACAGACACTAGGGCTTCTGCAAACCCTGACACGTGGCACTGGATACAAGTGTCTCACTACCACTGGTCTCCAGAATCCTGATCCCTCCACCACTATCCACCAGAAACGAATTCTCAGGACCTGCTTCTTCAGGACCAAAGTCTTGCACTACTGTGTGCAATTAATTCACAGAGCCTGGATCCCGGGCCTGCACCTCAGCCACAAGGGAGGCTGGCAGAGCCAGTAAATTAGGATTCAGTTCTCCTGCATATGACTAAATATTAACTGTTTTAAACAGGACAGGAGCTTATTTCTCACGTATGGAGCGATCTGGAGGTGGGCAGTTAAGAACTGGCAATGTTGGCTTCACAGTAGCCTTAATGACTCAGCTTCTTTATGATCCATCATCCTCAGCATGCGGTCTCCATTCTCTGTGTCACCTCATAGTTCGGAATGGCTGCCAGATCCCCATCACATCTGCGTTCCAAACAGCAGGAGGCAGAAAGAGGAATGGGGGTTGTTCCTTTCCTCGTAAGGAAACTTCTCGGAAGTAACATATAACACTTCTGTTTACATCTCATTGTCTAGAACGTAATCACATTGGAAACGACACCTTCTGCCTGGTGTCATTTCCCGTACGGGCCCAGCAGAAATGAAGATTCCGTGACAGCAGAAGGTGGGGACATGGATATCGGGAGTCAACTCCCAGTCTTCTGCCTTCGGGAGGTGGGATTTTTAACATGAGAAATTCCAAGCCTATAAGAAGATGTTTCAAAGATGCAGAGGGCACAGACCTACCATAGACATATACCTTTCTATAAGTGCAGCTCCAAATTATTATTGCGATAGCCATCACCATAAAAGGCTCCCAGCTAACATAATGTAACCATCCCTGCACAAACAAAAACACATCCACACTCTTTTGCCCCAAACAGATGCAACCTGAAGTGTCATCAACTACTGTACCCACTTCTAAGTTTGGGATCTCTGGGGAACATTTAGATCAATATTTTGAAAATGACTGGCTGAGACATAAGGTCAATGACCTCCGATTAACCCTGTATAAAATAGCAAGGGAATAGGAGGTGAAAAAAAAAAAAAAGGAAAATTGGGTGAGCTCTATGATGTAAAGAAAACAGCCTGCTCTCAAATTTGCAGATGAACCGTTTTGCATTTATTCACAATACTCATAGAATGCCCCTTCCTTGGTGAGAGGATTCAGAAGAGATGATACAAAATAAGGCTTTTATTGTTACTGATAGCAGCAACTTAGAGTCGTTTACTGGGTTCATTGGCTCTTGTCTCCAACCCTCTGGTGACCTCACTTTTGGGTTTAGTGTCAACTCGCTTTATTAGCCTGTATTTTTCTAACTCCCGTGGCATGATGACTGAGACCTTTATTTATGACCAACACACAGAGACCTGCCTGCCACCACACAGTAATTTGAGAATTGGAAGCAGAGAGTAAGAGGTACCAATCCTGATGAATTCCAGAACAATTCTTGTAAATGTTAAGTTGTCGTATTTCTACTTAATCAGATCTGACTCCTCCCAACTGACTCCACTTTGTGGGGTAACCCTCCAAGTCCCTCGAAAAGGTATAGTCCTGTCCAAAAGGCCCAACAGCCACCCTAAATTCTCTACCTTCTCCTTCTCTTCCCATGTGAAACGTAACTTTGGAAGGCAGCAGATAGAGTTTCAGTCACAGTTGAAAAAAATCTGTTAATACAATTGGAAATATTACACCACAGAAGATGAAGCACAGACCTATTCTAATTTTCCTCAGACTTCTTAACACAAAACGAATACGATCCTGTTTGTTCTATTCCCACCCCTCCACACCATTGAAAACACTCCCTTCTAATAGCCCCAGGTTGACCCTCTGTCTCCATGTGAAGTCACGTGATAGTACCTACCTCCTTGAAATTCAAACATGCACCCATCCATTTAATCTTTTCTTCCGGATTTAAATCTTACATGTGAGTCACCTGGAATTATTTCCTTTGAAAAACTCCAAAGAGTCTATCTATCACCATTGGTTTTCAGAAATGTTTTGTTTCAATTTGGTCTAAGCAAGGAGCAAGCCAGACCACGAAATCATATAACACTCTCCAGCCTCAGAGTTCTTTGCTGGTCCTTGGGCCCTCCCTGAACCTGAACTTCTGTCCTGACTCCAAGTATTTCTACCTATCTACCTGTTTTAAGAACAGAACATCCCATTTTTCTGTGTTCTGTTGCCCAACCAGAACAGGAAGAATCTCAAGAAGTTCCTTGAGAGCGTTAAGCACTTATTTGAAGCAAACTTCTTTTCTTCTTCCAATTATCATTAGAACAAAGGGAATCAATGCACTGCATGAGTGCCTGCTTTGTGTCGGGTTCTATACAAGCACTACACCTAAAATTTGCTTAAAACATAGTCAACTAGCTGAAGGAAACTGGACTTTGGGTGGTAAACACACAATAGAATATACGGATGTCAAATTATAATGTACACCTGAAAGTTACATAATTATATTAACCAATGTTACCCCAATAAACTTAATTAAAAAAACACTGTCGACTCACAGTTCAGTAGTGGAGACAGACATTTAAGCAAACCATTAGAATTCAGTTGGTAAGTACTGCTTGATTGAGGGGAAAATCGAATCCCATGGGAATAGATTTAAAATAGGTACATTTAAATTAGCCTGGGGAGGTGGAGGAATGTCAGTTAGGATAAACCAAATCTCAGTAGCTTAATACACATTTATTTCTAACTCGAGCTTCATGTCCCATGTGGTCAACAGGGGCCCAGTGCTTTGTAGTCTGTCAGAGACTTGGACTTCTGGAGGCTTCAGCTGGGCACCTGCTCTCAGAGACCTCACAGCCGTTGGAAGCAGATGTGGTAGCCGTGACGGCACTGGCTCTTAATGCTTCTGCCTGAAAAATGTCATTTCTACTTGCATTTAATTGGCCAAAGCAAGTCACGAGGCTACACAAGTGCAAGAAGGTAGTGAAACTTTCCCCTAAAGAAAATCAGAAATCTCTGGCGACTGTCACTTATGACTTCCACAGAGATGTGGCCTCCAAGAGGTAGCGATTTCTGAGCTTACCTTAGAAGATGAATCAGCATTAGGCAGGCTGAGGTGGCTGGAGCAAAACCATTCCAGACAGAGGGACAGCAAGTACAAAAGAATGAAGTCCCACACAGTTTTACTTGGTGTCTTCCCCAGGTCTTCACAGGGGCTTCAGTCCCATTTAACACATCTGTTCTCTCCAACTGGGCAATCTCACCTTCATTTCTAGTACTTTCTCTCAAGGCTTGAGTAAGACCCTCTAGCCACTGAACATGCTTGGAGGATAGGGCATGTCAATGCTGCAGGGACTGAATTTACAACTTGGTAATTTTCCATATAGCCTGGTTCTCCTTCGGCTTTTACTCCCAAGAGAAGTACAGCTGGACACCAGTAGTGTAAGTACTATTTATTGAAAACAGCAGAGAAGACAGAATACAGCCCCACAGAGACAGGACGGGATAGAACAAGCAGTGGAAGCTGGCCTCCTGCTCAGCATGCTGTCTTTTGGCCCCAATAAGCCATCTTGTTCATGATGGGCATTTTGAGATAACGGTCAGATTGCATGTAGGCAGCGATTTTCTCCAAAGCCTGAAGCAAAGGCACACACAACTTTGTAAAGATTCTGACACAGCCCAACAGACCCACTCCAAAACAGCGACATTCATATACTGCCTGCTCCTCACTACCCCTTTTCTTGTAAACAGTGCATTCAGGGTGTATAAGGCAGGCCCTTTCAAGACTTAAAGGTCTGGAGATGTCCAACCATTGATCCCTTTAGGCAAAAGCTGGTATTAGGCAGGAATCCACCACAATGGGGAGCCTGAGTGTTTCTAGACGAGAAAAGTCTAGAGAGCATTACCTCAAAACAGCACATGAAAGCCTTCAGGTTTGGAAATTCCTCCAGGCACTTGGGCTCAAAAATACGGTTCTGATCAAAGATTTCATAGATGTGAAAATCCACAAAGGTGAGCTAGAAGGACAATGAGATGGTCAGGTCTGGGGAGTTCATGAGCACCTACAGAGACAGAAAGGTGTCCTCTCCCTTTCCTACCTTCCTACCTTTTCTCCTGCGAACCATGGGAATTTCCCCAGGAACAAGGAGAATTGTTTCAGTTGTGCAGGTAGCTGTTCCAAGTACTGAAGCTTCAGTTTTTCCTGGGAAAGAGAAAAAGAGTGACAACAGCTGTCACCATCTTCATAGCTAATCAGGGCATGGGCCAATGATGGACACTCAGTGATAGACACTCTCCAGGTATCTTCCCCTCACTGCCTTCAGGTAGGGGCAGCAGGATGGAGAGGAGGGGTTTTGGAAAGAAGAGGGGCCAACACCAGAGCTATATGACAGACAACATCCCCCCATACCCCAAAACTAAGAGTTCTGTTTCCTATCCTGACAGACTGGGCTGGTGGGAAGGCAGCAGAACAGAATGGAGAAATAACCCTTGTGTTGCGATATGCTCCTTTTCCTTGACACATGTTTGCTAGGGAAGCTCACATAGTCAGGGCTGTAGCAGAGTTTTATCAGCTGTAGTTGTAAGTCCTTTATTTGGTTCTCCGCCATGTCCACTCGAATCTTTTCTTCTTCAGTATCACCGCCTACAGGCCAAACAATAAGAAATCACCCTTAGCATTATCCATTCCCAGGTGAACCACCAGCCTGGTCTCCCTCAGCAGCCCTACCCCACTCACACAAATTGTGCTTGCGAGCGATGTAGCGCACAATGGCTTTGCTCTGGGTGATCTTATTCTTACCATCCACGAGGTATGGCAGCTGGAAGGAAAAGGGCAGGTCAAATGAAAAACCTGACTCTTTCTTGCCTCCCTACCTCTCACTCTTGGGGAAGGGGAGACTTGCAAGGAAGTGAACAACAAAAAGAAAATGCTATGTCAGGAGGAGGAAGAAAATAGGTTGAAGGTAGCAATTGGGTCCCCACCTGAATCTACACAGGGGTTCTTAACCTGCGTGTGTATGTTTGTGCATGCCATGGACCCTTTCTCAAATAAAGCAAATTACGTATATTTACACGATTTATGAAACCATTAAGAAACAAGATTTTAAGAGTAATTTGTGCCTGTTAATGAGTTACATGACAAGCAGGTGTAATAACTATCGCACTATCAAAGTATGATAGATGTAAATACTTATTTACAATATCTGCAACACGTGTAATGTGAAAATACCTGATTTCTACTAGTGACAAAGTCACAGACATGGCTCATAACCAGTGTCACTTATTGCCTATATTCACAATAGAAGGAGCTGTTAACTTTTAGTTAGTGGTTATAAAAATATAATTTTTTTTTCCTGAATTCAATTCAAGGATCCCTGAATTATATTTATTCAATCCATGTTTAAAGATCCTGTTCTAGATCCCCCTGGACCAGAGAGGAAAGAAGCCGGGATGCACTTGACGGTCTTCCCTTCTGCCCCCTCTTCTCCTAAAGCCACCTACGTTAGGGAAATCCAGGCCCAGCTTGAATTTCACGTCCAGCCATTGGCTTCTATCATAGTCGGGAGCTGTAAGAGAGAGAAGGAAGTGGGCAGAGTGCTCCCGGGTGACTGCGGCACTAGTCCCACTCAACTTTGGAGTGATGCCACCCTCGGGGCTTCAGAAGACAGGGACTGTTGTTGGGTCGCCACCTTGCCTGCGCGCGGCGGTGCGCTGGCACCCAGAGGGGCCTTACCATCCCCACACGTGTACAGCTTCTCTTCGTAGGGAGTGTCGGTGAACTCCAGGAGCAAGCGGATGGTGTTCGCCAGCTGGGAGAGAGGGCGCTGGGTTAGCGCCTGCTCAACCCCGCCGCCGCGCGCCTAGGTCCCCTCGCCCGGGGCTGCGGAAACCCAGCATCCTCTCGCATGGGTCGTTAAACGCCGCGCCTCCGAGGCTGGCCCCGGCGGCTGGCTCTGCTCAGCCCGTCTGCTCGGGATCCGGGAGCCCAGCGGGGCGGGGCGGAGGTCGGCCTCCGCGGTCGGGGAACGCGCGGGGCAGGCGGCACCGCGGCGCGGCGAGGGATGCTGGGCTCCGAGGACGACCCCTTCGCTGCTAGGCCGCCCACCCTGAAGCTCCGGCCGCCTCCACGTCTGTCTGACCCAGCGGCCCGGCGTTGAGACGGCACTCACCCCGCGAATATCCCAGTAACCGAGAACCACAGGCGACTTGGACGACGACATGACAACCACCCTTCTGCGCCTTTGGGAGCTGGACGTGGTGCGAGCGAACCGCGCGCGGGTGAGGGGGCGCTTTTATACCTGACCTCAGGGGCGGGGCCAACGGGAGACCCCCCCCGACTCCGCCCCCTCTGTCTCTGATCTCTCCCTCCACGTGTCCAAATGTGCGGGGCGCAGGCCTGACTTCTGCAGTCCCTGGGGTTCAGAGGCGGGCAACCCTGAGGGTAGACCCTGGAAGGGCTCGGTGTGTGCCTTGGGGGAACCCGCGGTGTCGGGAGCCTTTTTGAGGAAAGATTAACTGCCAGCAAAGCTGGGAGTTTGGCAGAGTTAGCAAGCTGTGTAGTCTGCTGGCACAGGAGGAGGCGCATGTGGCTTTGGGGGGAGGCAAACTGTTTTTTGATCATGGGGAAGCGTATGATAAGATAGCTCCAGAGTTTCCTGAGTAATTAGCACCGATTGTTTGGATTCTTAGAGGTCTTTGCTTCCTAGCACACTGTAGGGTATAAATATGCTGCGCTAAGTAAACTCGGGGCCGCAGCAGTGACTGTATGCCCTCCCGAAGAACTTTTCTCTCTTTTTCTTTTATCTTAGGCTTCACCTCACTCTTTAAGGCGCTGTTCGATCTCAGCTGGCTGGCTCCGGGGAGGGGGCTGGAACTTCGTGCTCCTCAAGGTGGGAGCCGCGCTCCAGTCTTCGGTGCCAGTCCGCACAGCCCAGGCAGTGAGGGCTCTGATTATGCCAGGAGAGTGAGGTTCGTCCTAGAAGCACTTATCTAGTAGTGGGGTGGCGGTGGGAGAAAGTGGGCAAGCACCGAGAGTCGGACCGTGACGCCGGCCACCACGGAACCGCTGCCCTTGGTTTGCATGGTGAGGGCGGGTGGGTAGGAAAGGAGCCCAGAGCTACTCGGAAGGTTTCTGGTCTGGGGCCTCCACAGCATGGCCACTCAGAACCCTGAGCCACTTCTACTCCCTAGCCTGGATGCGGAAATCACATGTCCACCTTAGTCTGGATGAAGCAAGGGTGGGGCTTTTAAAAAGGACATTTCACTAAAAAAGAAGAAAGGAAGAAAATGCACATGAACAGGAACAGATAAATTAATAATGCCTGGATCTCTCCTCTCAAGATAAAAGGCCCGTCACACGTTAACTGGAGGAAAGAGACTAACATTTACTGAATGCCTGTGCTATGCCAGGCAATAGTTTAGGTATTTCATATCATTTAGCTATTTTTTTTTCCAATTTAAGCTTCACAGCTTTGTGCCCATTTTATAGAACAAGATGAGCGAGGCCCAGAGAGGCTGGGTGATTGCCTTTCTAAGCTCAAGCTCTCACGAGTGGCCTGGGATTCGAACGTAGGTCTGTCTAATAGCACAACTTATGCTAGTTCCACTGCACGTGGACATCCAAAAAGCCCTTCACTTCATTTCAATTTTTGCTGGGAAATCTGGGGAGCACGGACGGGTATAAAACGCTTTTTTTTTTTTTTTTTTCCTGGTCCTTGGTCTATTACAAGAGCAAGTTGCCCGGAACACCTGATATGTCCGTTAGTGTTTCTTTAGCTTACCAGCTAGTGTGACTGATCAAAATCTACCATCAGCCCTGATACTCTTTGCTCCTGTGAAGTGGTGTGCCCCTGGCTCTGATGGATGCCTTGGAATATACTGGGAGAAATATACGCAGAAGGATAAAGATGATGAGCACAGCCTTATTTGGGAGTTTGTTTAGAAAGAGAGTAAGCAGCGCTTGGGCCCTCATTCTCAAATCCTGACTCTCCATTCCAAGTTGCGGTGGGAAATCCCATTCACATTTAATCTGGTCCTGTGATGGATGTAGGGCGGTTGCTGTTTCATTCCCAGTGTCCCAGCTCTTTCTGCCTCCCTCCCTTTGGTCCCCACCAGGCCCAGAAGAAGCTCAAGGGAGGCACATGACAAGCTTGAAGATGCTTTTATTGGGAAGGAGAGGGACTGAACAGAGTCCTGACAAATCTAGGCGTGCGTGCCACAGGGTAGAAGAGAGACAATAAATAGATGGCAGAGGGCTCCTAACACAGTTAGAGGGGACACCATTTGCCCCCACCTCTGGGCTTGCTCCTTCTCTTTGCTGTGTGAGGTGGGTGTGGGGTTTGCTGCAAACTGGGGACCTGAAAGAGGAATTCCCAGGGCTCTAAAGAGTACCAGATCCTCCATCTTGCTTATGAGAAGGACTTGGTCTTGATGTGTGAGTTGGTGCCTAAGGGCTCATCTGAGGAAAGAAAAGGATTGAGATGAGGCTGGAGCCAGGGGACCCCTCCCCCCCACCTCGGCGCTCGTGCTAACACTCAGCTTGGAGCCCCAGGCATGCCTGAGCACACGAAGTCAAGCCCCTGGGGGAAGAGCCTGTGTCTAGTACTGCCACACTCAGTTCCACCCCAGGGGTGGGCCTGCTCGCTTGTCTGTCTACCTGGCACTCTTACTGTCACCCAGGGACTAGCGCACATTTCCGCTGGGGGTTGGGACACAGGTGTCCTCACCCCCAGCATCCTTCTGACGGCCTGCAGCCGTGCCAGGACCTGCGGGGCCTCCTGTGGACACAGCATCTGTAGCTCCCCAGGTCTCATGTGAAGCAGCTGGTTCCCCATCAGGGACCCGAGGGTCTTCACGGTGCTGGGAGCCAAGACAGAGAAACTGTCAGTGGTGGGGCGGAAGGACCTGGGCCTGAGGAACTGGGTAGAGAAGGGGCTGCTTGGGCTGGAGGTCGGGGTTACAGGAGAATGCATGGAATACGGTATCTGGAGGTGAAAGAGGTGAGACATACATTTTGGATTAATCCAATTGCAGAACTCCTGGGTTTGAAGGAAAGAGGTTTCTGGAAGAGAATCTTGTGGCGGGGAGGGGTGGCTGGCAGCTGAGGCTGCACCTGAGCCCCCTGGATGCTGCCACCTTCCCCATGACACCAGTTCCCCACTCAGTGCTCTCACAGAGGCACGGAAGCGCCCCCTCTTCTGCTCTCCTTAACTCGGCAGAGGCAGCGCTGTGATGGGGCAGCACCTGAGGCCCTGCTGTGTATCGTGGAGGTCAGGATGTATGTTCTGGGGCTCTGGGTTGCCTTGATTCTTGTGCAGACCCTTTACAGAGGTGCGTTGGCTCAACGCACACCCTGGGGCTAGGCACTCACGTAGTGGAGAAGTTCTCTGTCTGCAGCCAGGCTGTGACCTCCTCAGGCCTTGAGCTAGGTCGAAGCATTGGAGCCTAGAATTGGGGGAATTGGGGGTCAGAGCCTGTCTCGTGCCAGAGCCACCCGCACCTGCATCATGTGGGTCCCTTCTCTAGGCTGCCATCCAATCACTTATCTCACTCCACAGTTTGCTTGTCTGGCAGGCACCAGGCTTGTTCCCGCCCTGGGCCGGGGCTACACTTGGCACATACTAAACATGTGATAATACCGATGCCACCAGGACCACCTCTTACACTTGTCCTTGAACGCTCCCTGCCCCCACCCAAGACAGGTCTTAGAGCTTCTGGGTTGTCCAGGCTGGGTGGTACCCGAGAGTGCTCCTCGCCCCACGCCTGTAGGGGTGCCAGGATGTTGCTGGGAATGTAGCCGCTCCGTCCTGTCTCATTCTTCACCAGCCACCATCGCTTGCTCTTGTCTAGAACCTGCCAAGAGCCACGACTTCAGTCACCGGAGCCTCTGTCCAGCCAACCTCCCCTCCCCCACGGCCCTCCCCCACTTTTCTTTCCCCTCTCTAGGCTACCCACCCAGCAGCCCCACACCCGCATCACCCACTCCAGCCTGCCTGGAGTTCCCACCGCCACCTTCTTTTCTAGGCTCCAGCCCGTGCCTCACCTCGAGTACCTCTCCCTGGGTCACCGTCAGTTCCTGTGAGTTCCTAGCTTCAAACTCATATAGGACTTGCATTCTCAGGGCTGGCTCGACAGGTCTGGGGCGGAAGGGCACAAGGTTGGGGTCCCCTGGCTGAGGGCCATGGTTGTGTGTCTCCTCTTGAGCCAAGTGTGATGTGTTCCCTGACCTAGCGCTTCCCGACTCCTTTCTCACCCCAGAGAGAAAGCCAGGATGGTTGGAGAATGGGTCTCAGCCCCAGAACCCTATATATCTCCTGCCCGGAGTCTGGGGATGGCTTTTGGGTTTCCACAGAGTTTAACGGCAGGCCAGTGTTAGGTGAGACTTGAGATGGGGGTCTCTGCAGGCAGGAGGAGTCTGAAATGGGGCTGATTGCTGAAGGCTCTTCCTGCAGTGGACTTTTCTATATCTGAGCTCTTCTCTGAGCACTTTACACCTGAGCTCAGGGAAATCAGCGCATGCACAGGTAGTATTAGGAGAAGGGGTTGGAACCTGGGAAGGTAAAAACCTGCTTTTTCACCCAAGGTAGGGAGGGATGTGCTTGTACATATACGTGTCTGGCTAAAGAATCACTGTGAGGGTCTCTGAGATGTAGCATCCACGGACCAGCCCCTTCCTCCCTCCCCACAGCCACACAGTCCCGACTGAGCCCAGGGCTTACTGGAGGGGAGGAGAGTCCTGGTATCTTGAGGGAGCCTGTGGGGGCAGAGCAAGGAGTCAGCCAGCATGGAAGTGGGGAGCTGGTATCAGACCACACACCCACTCGCGCACAGCTACCTCCCGTCCCCTTCTCTGCCTGCCCACCACCCAGATATTGGGTCCCACATGAACCCACCTGCCACTCAGTTGCTATGTGACCCTGATTTGGACCAACGAGGCAGAAACTAGCCAGAGACCAGGGCTTTGAGTATGGCTCTGTGCTAAGCTTCCCTTACCTGGTTGGAGGGTTCTGGAAGCTGCCAACCATCATAGAACGTGGGCTGGTAGGGCAGAGGTGCGTCACCTGTCCAGTCAGCCCTGGGGAGAGAATAAAGCTGAGTCCAGCCTGTGCCGGGCTGTGGGATGTGGGGAGAAAAGAGATGACAGAGCCTAGCCTCAGGGTCTTTTGGGTAATGGAGGACATGGCCCACGTGCACAGATGAAGGGTGCCAAGACACCCACAAAGGAGCAAAGAGTTTAGTCATGAACAGATTGCAGAGAGTGGGTATCTGCGGCCGACTTCACTCCTGCCATTGAAGTACAGATATTCAACTGCACAGGAATATGCAGTAACTGGGGGTTCGAATTAAAGTGGTGGGGGCAGAGGGGAATATTTCCTTTTCTGCTGTCACTGAACTTGGGGCACCCTGTTATCCCAAGTACCGTTGGCGGGGGCGGTTCATAGGCAGCAGCTAAAAAACATTTCTTCAATGGGAACAAATAAATCATTCTCTCTTCGAAAAATCTTTTGAATTGATTTCTTCTCTTTGCCCTAAAAACATGCTCGAGTCGTCCCTTGACCCTGTTATTACTCCTTTTAAGCCGTCATCCTGTTACCTTCTCCTCAGTTTTTTGAGAATGTGTCTATACGCTCTGCCTACATTTTCTTCTTCTGGTTCTTTTATTATTCCTTTGCCTTCTGGGTTTTACCTCTGCCATTATTCTATCGAGACCAGTTCTTTTCAAGTCCCGCTGACTTCCCAATTGCCAAACCCTTCTGGACCACAGCATTTAGTGTTATTTATGGCTTTGGGTCAATTTGCCTAAAATCAAGCAAGTCTCCTAAGTTTAATTTGCCTGAAATCCAACTCTTTTGAAGGTTTTTATATCTCTTTAGTCTATTTTCTGTATTCTTTGCCTTTCAGTTCACTCATTCACTAGTTTTGTTGTTGTTGTTGTTGTTGTTATTCTAAGAAATCAGAAAACACTTTAGGATGAATCTGACCTAATTTTGTATTTAAAATAACAAACAGAGACAGAAAGAAGAGAGGTCACCAGGGGCTGGGGAGAGGGAGGAACTGCAGTTTTGTTAGTTGTTGACTGGGGACAGAGTTTCTGTTTGGAATCATGAAAAAGTTCCGGAAATGCATAGTGGTGATGGTTACCCAATCTTGTTAATGTACCTAATGCCGATGCATTATACTCCTAAAAATGTTAAAATGGTAAATTCTACCTTATGTTCTTACCTTATATTCACACACACATACACACATACACACATCTTATAGTCTACCACAATTGAAGAGATAGATTACACCGAATTATAATTTATGTCTTTAGATGGGTTGGACAACGAATCCTTTAAAGGGGCTGAATTGAAAAGAACCGTTCACAAGGCTTGTTTCCGGATTGACTTCTCTTTCGAAAACCCTCTTCTCTCTTGGTTCTTATGCCTCTGCTGCTTTGTTTCTCCTTCTTTAGCTCTCAGGAATGTCTCTCCACCTCCTTAAGCCCTTTTATCTTCTCCACCTACGTGTAGAAGTGTCCCTTCTTCTCTCCTGGGGTAGAGCAGATTCTGCTTGTTTAGGCAAGTCCAAGGCTGTGCACTGGAGTGCTTGCCTTTAGTTGACTCCAACTTCTTTTCTGTACTGACTGTTCTCAAACACACATTGCCAGGACCCCTCACCTCTCACCTCAGGCTGGGTCACCCTGTCTCCTTGGAGCGTTCTACTGACACTTCAGCTCAGCAAATCCAAGCTGCTTTAATCCCCAACTCCTTGAGGCTCTCATCGGTTTGGCCTTGTCGTCCAACTGCCTGCCCTTCTCATGGCCCCACGGACACGCAACCAATCTCTCTCAACTCCTCGGTCAGTTGGTTGCCAAGTCTTGCTGATGTTACATTTTCAACATCTTACAACAGTAATGCTTGAATTCTGGGCTGGCGTGAGACAAAGTTTTCACTTTGTCCTTGACACAGATGAGAAAATATTTTAGTAGAAGGTTGCCAACTCTAGTCTCTTGGGAAAAATTATTCTGTATTTCTGAGATAATGTCTTTTCTTTAGTGATGGGTTTAAAAAGAAATTTTTCATGCTCAGGCTAGTGAAAAGTTAGGAATTTCATTGTAGAGTCCCCCAACTTATTTTGAGACACGTTTGGTTTGTCACGATGTAGAGCCTGCCGCATCCATTATCCTCCCCTGTGCCCCCAGTTCAGTTCAAGTCTTGTCTTCACTCACCAGCTGGTGGTCCAGGCCACGCCCAGCCCCTTCCAGAGGTTACTCTCAGCGGGGCTTAAGCAGGACAGCAACAGATCAATGGCTTTGGGGGTGAGGAGAGGTGAGATCACTTGGGAAGCTAGGTCAAGCTTAGGGCACTGGCTCAGGATCTAGAGAAGGAACAGAAAGTGTCAGAAAGCCTAGGCTCCCACGGGGCCCAACTGGGGTGAGAACAGGCCCAGAGTACTTTGCCACATCGCCTCAGGCCTGCTGCTTTTCCCAGCTCCCTTAGAACCCCGGAGTCCTTGGCTCCTACAGTAGCCCCTCTGGTCTGCTGTGCACAGCAGGGATGGTGTCTCAGGGTTGAAGAGGGTGTGTTGGGTGCGTGAGGGGCAGACCCCATGCATCCCTCTGCCCCAGCCTGCCACCCTGGCCTCTGCTCTGTCTACACTTCCGCCTGTACCTCTTCCCATCCTGTCCATCCAACTCACCAAGTCCAGAGTTTGGAAGATGAGATGCACGAACTCAGGGGCAGTTGGTCCTCCAGATGGACGGCTAGCTTCCCCTGGGGACACGGGTGATGCCATCACCACCACTGATCCCGCCCCACCTCCAGCAGGACCCCAAGGCCCATAATTATTCTGGGCCGTAGTTGGGAGCCTAGCACTCTCTGAAAGTCCCCAGCATGGGGAGGGGAGGTTCCAGGAGGAGCAGCTAGAGACCCTTGGGATGTTTATGAGATTGGAGGGGCAGGGAGCAATTTGCTGAGGGGGGTTTTGGGAACTTGTGGGGAGTAAAATACCAGGAGGTTGAAGCTGTACTTGATCTTCTGGAAGCAATCAATGTACTGAGCCTGTGTCACCCCTGCAGGGGAAGGGGAAAAGGCGGTGAGTCACCCATCATCTCAAGACATCACCCCTCATCCCACTCTTCTCTCATCCTCAGCACTCACCTCCCTGATACTTTTTTTTCTTCCCCAGTTTCTTCTTATGATTGCTGTTTGCCTCGGCCTCCTTCAGCTGTCCCGCGAACACCTCGATGTCCCTTAGGACATGGTTTAGCACCTCCTGGACCACAAACAGCTGTGGCCTTGAGCAGGCAGTTAAGGCCATCCTAGAACTCCCAACCCTGCCCAAGGCTTCCTGTCCCTCCTCAGCCCAGGACCTGTCTTGGCCACACGGGGACCTGGTCTCCCCAGGGAGGGGGGGGTGGTGTCCTTCCACCAGGCTCAGAAACCCTCCGCAAAAACCCAGACAATCTGTAGTCACCTCATCCCTGGCTGGGTCCTCCGGGGATGGGGGCCGAAATGGAGGAGGCAGAGGGGAGGCACTTGGTTCTCGGGCACTGGAGTGGCGTGGCAGGGGCCTTAGGGATGGTGCTATATCTGCAATGTAAGGGGACCATGGTCTCTTTGGTCTTTGCTCTAAACCTTCCCCCCACCTTTCCCCACGTCCCGAACTTACTGTGCTCTGGGGCCATCCAGGGGCGCTGTTCTGGAGGGGGCCCCCTTTCTAGGGGGGTGCCTGCTCCTTGGGAATGGCCTTTCCAGAGGAGCCCCCCTCCATCTGTTCTGGCCTTGGTGAAGGGCTCCAAATTGGGGTCTGCAGAACGCATAGTGGGCTCAGAGCTTCGACAATGTTCTTGGGACAGAGGCTCTGCCCACACTTTCCTCCAGGTCTCCATCTGGACCCTTCCCTGACTCCACCCTTCTTCATCTACTTATCTCTAGGCCTTCTCAGGTCCCATGTCAGCCTCTGGGGATAGCCTTCCAGTGTTCCTGGGCCAAGCGCCTGCCCCTTTCCTCATGCCCATATATTGCCCTGGTCCTAGCCAGGCCCCTCGCCAGCTCCAGGCCCAGGTTCATTGGGCCGTAGGCTCCTGAGCTCCCTAGATGTGGGGCCAGGATCTGGTGGGCCAGGGTCTGGCGCACCTGGGCACAAGCTCTGAGGTCCTGCAGGTGGTCAGGGGCAGAGGCTGCCTACCTGTGCTCCAGTTTCTCCTCCAGGGCCTTCTGCAGGCTGGTCTTCAGTTGCTCTGCCTGGAGGAAGCAGCAATTAGGCAGACTATGTGTGTGCGTTTGTGGGGGTGGAGGGAGAGTGGTGCTTGTTGGGCTTCATGCCCACTCTTTCCTCTTCCTCACCCCCGGCCACTCACCCCCACTTCGTGGCACTGGAAGAGCAGAGTGCTGGTGCCCGGCAGGCTCGGCTCCTGCTGATGGACAGGACAGAGTTAGGAGCAAGTGTTGAGTGCCACGTCCATGGCCTGGATGCTGTTCAGGCGGTAAGAGTCCAGTTCCTCCTGAGCCAGGGAGAGGGTAGCTGTGAGGTCCCTGAGGCTCCTGGGAGCTTCTGACACGGGTCACCCCAGCCCTCCAGGGGCCTGGGGTATCGTCTCCCTTGGCCCTTCTTAGGCCTGGGTGTGTTTCGTATACGGGGAGCGGTAGCTGCTGTTCGGGGCATGGTGGGAGGGCTGACCTTGGTCTCGATGTCCAGTAGCTGGAGCCAGCCATCCCTGACCTGCAGGATCAAGTCCTGGCTCCACACTCGGCCCTGAGCATCCATCTCCTGTAGCTTCTGCAAGGCGTCCTTGGGCTCCCGGACTCTCTGAGTGCCCAGCTTACACGTCATCAGGTGCTGCGGGGAGAGGAGGAGGCCCAGGACTGGGAGCAGGTTTGGAGAGAGGGATCCCAGGATGGGGTAAAGGCAGCAGCAGAAGGACGCATGGCCTGGCCTCCCTGTGGGGGTCCCAGACAGTCCCAATGAAGCAGACTTCAAGGGCCAGTGCGAGGGCCAGAAGCACCTGGGCTAGGATAGGATTTCCAAGTCGGGGTCTGAGGGCCGCACAGGGGGGTTTAGGACTCTGGAGGAAGGACATGGCCTTTTTCGGTCCAGGCCAGCTGAGGGGGCTGGATGGTGGCAGGTGGGGCTGAATGAAGTCTGAACTCCTCTGGGTGGGATATAACACCTCACATTCTGTCCCTGGCTTCCTTTGCCCCCTTTGGGAATCTCCCATCCCGGCCTGGTCCTCACCGCTAGCATTCCTGTCTCTGTGCCTTTGCGTATGCTGGTTCCTATACCTATGATATCTGTCCTGCTCATCCATCACCTCCCAGTGTCTCAGGAAGAAGACCAAGCCCCACCTTCTCCCTGATCCTTGCCCAGTGAGGTCTGTAATGATCTCAGCTTCCCTTGCGCTGCTAGTCTGATCCTCTCACAAGTTTTTGCTCTTATTCTCCTTCCTCGAGGAGACCCCTTTCTTTTCCCATCCCTCGCTGTCCCTCCAGGCCCGTGTTGGGGGTATGCCATCTGCCTCCTGCCCCTGATCCATCATCCTGCCCTCTGCACATCTCCCAGCTCCTCTCCAGGCTCGGGGACCTCTGACATCAAGCAAGAGCAAATGCCCAGGCATCCTGGGCAAACCTCTCTGCCTGCGCTGCCAACCCTCACCCATGCCATACATGAACCCCAGTACCTCTGGTCCCAACCCAGCTGGCCTGGGGAGCCCTACGTCTGCTGCCTGTGGACACTCCAGACCCTCGCCAGTGTCCCTCCCTACTCGTCATGACAGCCCTAAGTCTGCTGGCAGCCTGGGGCAGTTTTCTCAGAGGCTTCAGCCACCAGGTGCGTGCTCCCCTCACCACAGCCTTCCTGTCTGCAGGCAACTAGATCTCATGGTGCCAGCGTCCTCCTCCTGTGCAGGCCGGAGCGTCCATGCCAGCCTCCGAGCAGCTCACACCTCCCGGGAGCTCAAGCCCAGATACCTTCCCTCTCCTCCTTTCTCCCGCTATGCCAGGTTCTGGGCCAAGAGCAGTTCCTTGGGGCCTGGGGTGGCAGGGGTTGGCTGGGAGGTAGGTGGGGTGGTTGCGTGCCTGCTGCTGACTCATGCCTTCACAACAGGTTCCTGCCAGGGGGCAGGAATCTGCCAGTTCAATCTCCACCCTGGTGTTCCTGCCAAGAGCTCCATTAAGCTTGCTAGACCTGAGCCCAGCTGATCTGGCTGGGTCAGGATGTTGGCTTCCGCGGCAGAGGCTTGATGGCATGTCTGCTTTTTGGCAGGGTGCCGGAGACACGGGAAAACTTGGGTTGAAGCGGGAAACTGCCTGGGGCCCTGGCTTACTCACCTCCACCCTGTGCTGCAGGTGGGTGGGCTCTGAGGTGAGGCTGTTGGAGTATTCCTTCCGGTGCACTGCAGGGGTACAAAGGAGGGGATGTGGGGCTGGAGAAGGTAAGACACAGGCGACTGCAGGGGTGGGGGTCACGGAGGGGAGGGAGGGACCGGAGGGCTGGGGTTCAGGGAGCTCAGGGGAGGGACGGGGAGAGGGGAGGAGGGAAGGAGCTTACTGTAAATGGCTCTGCTGCTGGGCCGGGACATGGTGACCCTGCCGAGATGGCTCCCTAGAACCCAAACTGAACCAAAGGGACAGCAGTCAGGGCTGGGAGAGGAATACTAGGGCAAAGCAGGGCCGGATACTGCTATCGCGGCTTGCGCCTGACCCGGCCTGAGGTTCCGACCAGGCTCTCGCCCGGAGCCTCCGGGACCAGACTTGCAGCCCCGGCTCCAGGGGCCTTTCTGGAGCCATTTCCAGCCTGCTCTCCACAGAGGAGCCCTTGTCTTGGCTGGGCCTGGAGTCCTCCTTCCTGTGCACTGCAGGGATACAATGGCGGGACGTGGGGCAGGAGAGCCCAGGGCAGGCGCTCAGCCTCCGATAGTTGGCTAAGAAGGTCCATTCCAATGGGCCCAGGACAGCTGTGTGGTCAGGGACCTGGGACCAGATCTGTCCTGGGCCCGGGTGTGGACGGTGCCAGAGGGGAGGGCTTTGCCAGCTCCCATTGTCAAAGCATTAGGATTAGCAGCCGTTCCTGCCAAAGCAAAGCTCTTCCCAGGCCTGTTTCAATCCTGCCAATTGAGAGGAGGCCAGCGTTGACTCTTCAGTGGGGACCCGCTCAGGAGGGGTGTGTGTGCCCATGTGCGCGTGTGCCAAGTGCGTGTGCGTGCATGTTTATGATGGGGCTCTGCAGGGTTTGTCAGTGATCTGCGCTCTCCTAAGTGCCTTACCAAGTCTCCCGTTCCTTTGCCTTTCCATTCGCTGAACCCCCTGCCCAGAGCCCCTCCCATCCAACCCTAAACACCAACTCAAGGATCACCTTCTCCTTGAAGCCCTCCTTGACCATCCCACTCCGCCCTGCCCAGTGTACCCTCCTAACGCCACGCCAAACCTTGTCCACCCTGCTCTGGGCTGTGAGCCTGGTGCCAAAGCCCTGATGAACATTATGTCATTGAATTTTTATTTCCATCCGCTTAGACTTCCTTGGCACTATGTGCCCAGTACTGTTCTACAGACTCTACATTCATCAACTCGTTTAGTCCACAGAACGTCCTCCCAAGGTGGCACTGTTACCATCCATGTACCAGATGAGGATGCTGAGGGCCCAAAGAGGGTAACAGACCTGAGGTCACAAGTGAGTATTTAATAGAGAATGGACCCAGCCCTGGCTGGCTGCCAGCTCCATGCTTCAATTGTTTACATATGTACCTCTGTCACTGGGCTGTGAGCTCCTAAGGACATACTTGTTTTGCCACCACCATCCCCTGTGCCTTCCTAAAATCAGGGGTGAGTGGGGGAAACTGGACAGAGTGGTCTGGAGGACATTCACGTCCTAGTGGAACGGAGGTAAATGCGGTGCGTGTGCTTGTGTGGGGCGGGCTCGTGGGCCCGGGGTATGTGTAATTTGAATGAGGTGTCTATGCATCACGGATGGGCGTCAGTGTTGTGGGTGCTCATTCATCTGCATGGGATGCCCACGTCATACAGAAATTCTGGAATATCCCAGGCAAAGAGCAAGAGAGCAGCTCACACTCCTATTTACGAGGACTGTTATGAAAATAGCAGGGGATCTGATAAGACGACTCAGTGATAGGGAAATGAGTGGCGAGTAAACCATTACGAGATGTGGGGGAGGAGCCGGGCCTCTGTTTTCCTTATTTGAAAGGACCCCTTTCCACTCCAAGGGTGAGGGGTGCGGAAGCCTGCTCGTCCTCTCCAGACCCTCCCTTCAGCTGCAACTCCTCCTGCTTCTACACACGGAAGAGAAAGGAATGAACTCTGCCTGCCGTGGTCAGCACTGCTCCCCACTTCCTTCCACGCCAGGGTAGTCCCTGCGGGTCCCCGCGGTGGCTTTCCTTGCTCAAGATGCCAACCACAGGAGTGGGGAAGGAGGCTGGCTTCGGCCTCCCTTGCCTCTGGGGGTGGGGCAGGGCCAGGGCAGTCCAGATTCCCCCACTTACCCCTGAATTTGGGGGCTTGAAGCAGGGAAGGCGTGTCTACATCAAGGCCACTGGGAGCAAAAGCCCAGAGGCGCTTCCAGAGTCCTGGTTCCCGGGGCTTGCTCCCCAGCCAGCCACAGCCATCCAGGTCCTGCTGGGGGCTATTCCTCCTGGCTGGACACCCTGGCCTGGGAAGCCACTGAGCTGCCCCCACCACCCTGGGGTCCCCTGCAGCTAGCTGGACCCTGACCTGCCTGAGGGCCAGGCCTTACCTGGGTTCCAGGGAGACCTGGTGGCTGGTGCCTGCAAGGGGACTGGTGTCTGGGCTGGTGATCCAGTGCTGGTGATGTCTTCTCTGCTAGTGGCCACAGGAGAGGCCCTGCGATCAGGCAGGACCCAGGTGAGCAGGAGGGCCTTATGGTGATGTGGTCATGAGGCAGCCACACCTGTGCTCTTTGGACTCTGATGGGTGGGGAGGCCTTGCCGGAGCCAGCCGGCTGAGATCTAACAGCCCCTGAAAGAGGGGGGTGAAGCCTAAGGGAAAAAAGAGAGGACAGAAAAGATCTTTCGGGAGGGCGTGCGGTCAGAGCTGCAGCAGCCTTGAGTTTATTTAGCATAGCCTTTTTATGTGATTTAGAATACCATAATCAATCACTATGTTACCATAGCGAAGCACACCATACATATCTAAAACAATGCTTGTCAATTACATAAGATCATACACATTCTTGTTTCCATGATAGTACAACATTTCATTACCTTAAAAGGGGACTTTAGGAGGCTTACCAAGGTAACTCAATGTCCTGTTTTCCTAGAACCATTGTCTTAAACAAACTTGGCACCATACTATGGCTTTTCGCTGCGTGGCTTCTTCAGTGCCTCAGAATGGCTTCCCAAAATGGCTCCCAACATCTCCCCCTTTTTTATTTTTTAAAATGCCAAAGCTTTCCCAGCTATGGAGCAGATAGACTGTGCCTGTCTTAGGTGACCCTCCACGGGTCTGGGCCTTACCCGTCATTGGCACATGAAAGTCTTGCAATCATGCCCTGTCTTAGGTTGGTCCCAGCCCTGAAGGATTCTTACCCGTCTCTGACTACCAGCCTCTGCTAAATGGGAGATGTATAATTAGTTTATAGCTCAAACCTGAGCCTGGGCCTGAGACCATGCATCTCTGCATGAATCTTCAGCAGAGAATTGAAGAAGTATTTCATCAAAGGTGGAAGCAGACATAGGCCTATAATCATGCAAAGGCCCAAGGCTAAAGCTGAGATAAGCAAATGACCCAAAGGAGACCTGGATGGTAGAAAGCTTTTCAGATGTTGTAAGAATTTTGAAGCCTCTTCAGCTGCATCAAACTGAAGGGGTCCCGCATCCTGCAGCCCCTGAATTTCTTTATGCAGTTGTATTAAATCTAAGGACATGTTAGCATCATGCCAGACACCTTGGAGATGAGAGCGCACGCGATCCCATCCATGTTGACTCTCATAAAGTTTTGGAAGTAACACAAATCCACTGATATGCTGCATGACATTCTAAATGAAATCTCACTTTTAAACTTTGGATTTCATCTCCTAAATACATGACTAAACTGTATAATGCATCAAGCTTCTGTTCTAACTTGTTATCTATATTTTCCTGGGTCCCTAAAGCCATTGTAACATTTTTAGACAAATTATTGACATAATGAGCAGTTTGAACAGTTGAGACAAAGCGACAGCAGCAGTGGCAGTAGTAGCAATAAGTGACACAAGGCAGCAATTCCAGCAATAATCAATCCTATCACTCTTTTCTGTCTGCTCAAAGCCTTATTGATTTCTTCTAACACCTGTAAACCTCGATCTGCATACCAGGTCCCGATGTGTTAACAGGTAACATTACAAAAGAGGGTTGAGGAAAGACCATTACAGTAGTTCCTTCCGGAACGAAAGAAATACAGTTAGTTAAAATGCAATCATAACATGTAACATTTCTACCTCTCATAGTTACATCAGTTCCACCAATCATCAATACACGCGGTGGGGTTACACATGCAGTTATGTTTGTGTCCGCTATCCGAGGGATCCATCCCGCAGGGCGTAGTTCTCCCATGGCTGCACCCAACTTCCAAATAGAAGTTTGAGGAAATTCTGTATCTGTCCACCACAGTCCCACTGTCCAGCTGGTACGCGCTCCATGTCCTCCTATAAACCCTTCTCCCCCAGACCAGTCTAAGATGTACTGTTCTAGTCACATTATACCTGGCGGGAGCAGGGACATAGCGTCTTTTCCAATGAATGGTCTGACTGGAAAGCTCCTCCTCCCCACAAGGAGGAAGAGACTGGGGAGAAGGTGGAGAGTTCACTTGTGCCCCCTTTGGGTAATTAAATCTGAAAAACGGAGGCCTTTTTTCCCTATCATTTCTAATTAAAGCAGTACCGTACACTGCCAGGCATCCAGTAGTAGCTGACCAACTTTTCGAAAAGCAGATAGGCAAACCAATCCCCGATCCTGTGTAGTTGAATCTTCTTTCTTCTCCTTTATCTCCTCGGCCCGTTGCTGGTTGGTCTAGCAATCGCGTGTCATTTACCTTTACCATAATTTCTGGACCTTCCCATATAGAAGGATGTAGAATGGGTGGATCAGGTACGTAGGCCCAATACAATTCTCTTTTAACCAGAGGACTCAACATCATCACCATCATCAGGAGTAATCTCTGGAGGGGGAGAGGTCCCTGCAAACCGGACCAACCTTTCTGGCAACCATCTGGCATTTTCAGCATCCTGCGGAAGAAACAAAATGCCCTCATCCCCATATTAGGACCAGATCAGGGCCATTCCATGCGCCTGTGAGGGATCCTTCCACCTCACCTGTGCGTATGTAGTCTGAGTTTTTGGACGCCAGAAGCGTCTGCTGCAGAAAATCCTTGAGCATCCACAGTTAAAAAATTCAAGATAAAAAGAGCATGATTTAAACTGTTTTGTGGAGAGAGAGGGTACAGCTCCCCTTTTTTATTTCATTTAACTGATTTTTGAGAGCACCGTGAGCCCGTTGCACTATTCCTTGACCTTGAGGAGTACAAGGAATACCTGTGTTATGCATTATAGACAGTTGTGAGCAAAAACGCTGGAATGCCTGACTAGTGTGTCCTGAGCCATTAGCAGTCTTGATCACAGAGGGTTGGCCTATCATAGCGAAGTGTCTGAGGCAGTGAGAAATGACATGTTTCGTAGCCTCTCCAGTTTGAGCAAGAGCTACAATAAACCCAGAATATGTGTCAACTGTTACATGCACATACCTTAACTTTCCAAATTCTGGAATATGTGTAACATCCATTTGCCATAACTGGTTAGGCTTCAAGCCTCGCGGGTTGACGCCATGACGGGGTACAGTTTGATGTTCTGGGCACGTAGAGCACTGTCTAACAATTTGACGAGCAGCTTCGGAGGGATGGGAAACTGCTTTCTTCAACTCTGACTATTTTGATGATGCAAAGCATGTGACTGTTGAGCAAACTCTAACTGAGTGAGACCGACTACCTGAGTAGCTCTCGATCAGCAAGAGCCTTTCTCTGTGTTAAAGGCCCTGGGAGTCCTGAATGTGCTCGAATGTGACCCACATAACAGGGATGAGCTCGTGCATGCAAACACCTTTCCACTTGAGAAAAAAAGCTCTTGTATCTGATTATTAGCAATACAAGCTACTGTTTCTAACACCGTAAAGCTCTAGCAGTGTAATGACTGTCTGTGTACAGGTTAAAAGAACAATGAGCCATAAGTGTAAATACAGCTACCACTGCTCTCAGCTCTACAATTTGAGCTGAGGCAGGAGGCGTATGCAGTATAGGTGGCTGACCTTGAATCACAGAAGCAGCAGTGCCATTAGAAGACCCATCAGTAAAAATTATCTGAGTATCCTTTATAGGCGTTTGCCTCATAATCCTGGAAAAAACGAAAGCATGGTTATTTACAAACTGCAACAATTTGTCTCTTGGAAAATGATTGTCTATAACTCTGGGGTAGTGGGCAAAGGCAATAGCCCATGCATCCTCATTCTGAAATAAGCAATCTATTTGTTGTTTAGTAAAAGGAACGCCAATTAGAGAAGGCTCTGCCCCAAAATATTTGCGAGCTTCTTCTCGAGCCAGTTGTACTAAACAGGCTACGGATTCATAATAAGGAGTTAACATCCTAGCTGGTGACACAGGCAAATGCAACCAAAGCAGAGGACCCTTTTGCCACAACACCGCAGTGGGCGTGTGTGGGAGCTAGGACAGAGGCAGCCCATCCCTGGGAGCAGTCTACATAATTCACCTGTCGTTGCTCTATAGCCTGTTCTACCTTCTGTAAGGCGAGCCGACCATTTTCTGTTAATTCTCTTTTAGATGTCAGAGCAGGGTCTCCCTTGAGAATGGCAAACAGAGGTTTTAATTCACCCGTGGAAATTTTTAAGTACGGTCTAAGCCAATTAATATCACCCCAAGAGTTTCTGAAAATCATTCAAAGTTAATAACTGGTCCTTCCTCAACTGAATTTTCTGAGGCAATAGGTCTTTGGGTATAATCTATGTCCTAAATAAGAATAAGGAAGCTCTGTCTACACCTTTTCTGGAGCAATAACTAATCCTTGCTTCTTAAGAGCTTTTTGAAGGTGAGCATAAGCTGCTAGAAGTAGTCTTCCTCTTTTTCTGCCAAAAGAATGTCAGCCATAGAATGGATGGTGTACACTTGTGGATATGCTTGCCTGGTTTTACTCACTGCTCGAGCTACAAATTTTTGACACAGAGAAGGGCTATTAGCCATCCCTTGAGGTAATACTGTCCACTGATATCTCCTCATAGGTTCTTTAAAACTAGTTGATGGTACACTAAAAGCAAATCTCTTGCAGCCTTCGGGAGCTAATGGGATAGTATCGAAGCAATCTTTTAAATCAGGAATAATTTTGTATGTAGCTCTGGGTATAGCCGATGGTACGGGCAATCCTGGTTGCAACGCTCCCATCATTTTCATGGTTTCATTAACTTTCCTAAGATCCTGCAATAATCTCCATTTACCTGATTTCTTTTTTATAACAAAAATGGGAGAATTCCAAGGGGAGTTAGAAGGAATAATATGTCCTGTACTAACTGCTCAGCGGCTGTAATTGTTTCTGCAGTAAGAGGCCACTGATCCACCCACTAGCACTTCTTTAACTGGTTTTCCCTGCAATGCTGCGGCCATGGCTAGACCCTGCGTATATGCCGGCCCAATATCAGAACACAACCGGATATAGCCTGCCATACCTCCTTTCTTTCTATATGGCCTGAGAGCAGCCTGACACGCAGAATTAGCGTTCTCACAAGCCAGCTGCTTTACTAAAAGCATACCTGCCTGCATCCCCTATCAGTCTTCGAGCTGTTTCCATAAGCCGTGCTACAAATTCCTGAAATGGCTCATCAGGTCCCTGCCTTATCTTAGATGAATCTTCGGTTTGCTTTCCAGTAGCGGGCAATTTGTGCCGAGCCCTCTTTGCAGCAGCACTTATTTGTGCCTATGCGCCTCCCCCATATTCCAAGTGCTGATCATTTGCAGAATACTGGCCTTCTCCCGCTAACATCTCAAACGTGATTCGTATTGGAGGATTCTGATTTCTATTGATCTCTGCTGTTTCTTCACATTGATCATAATACTCTGGTTTCCATAATAAAAAATCCCCAGGGGTGAGACAAGCTCCAACCAAATGCTTCCAATCAGCAGGAGTCAGGGCTTCTAAAGGTAATGTTTCTAGGATAGCTTGAGTCGAAGGGGCAGTAGGGCCATACTGTGCACATGCCAATTTCGACTCCTTTATAGATTTAAAAGGGATAGGATTATGCCCTCTCAAGCGAACCGGTTGGCCCTGTGCATCTTGAGCCGGTTGTTCTGTTACAGGACACGTTAAATGAAACCCCTGTATCATCACCTCTTTTATGGCCTGATGTAACGTACTTTGTAAAGGGAAAGAAACTTAGGCCCCCGAGACTGCTTAACAACAGCGATGACCGGCTGTGGCTCCTCAAACGGAGGCGGAGGTCTATCCTATAGGGGTCTCTGCTAGGTATTGTAAGTGTTTTTTCCTGATTTCCCAGTTGCAGAGTTCATTGTTGTACTGCACCTTGCAATTCCTGAACACCTTTTTCTAGATCTTTAGTTTTATGATCAGAGCTAACCGCCGCCACGAGGGGAATACAACCTCCTTCATTATGATTCTGCGCGGCTTCTTCCTCTCGTTGTTCTGCATCCCCCGGATCCAGGGATTCCTTCCCGCGTCTAGAAAATAAAAACTCAAAGACAGGCTCAGGCTCTGTCGGGGCGCGGAAGGCTCAGTCTCATGTTTCTTTCTGGTTGCCTGACTGTCTTCATTAGCTTTTTCCCTCTCATGCCTAGGATCTGGACTGTCTCTAACTAAAGTCCACAAGCTAAAAGTATCTACAGGCACTTTGCCAGGTCCGTGGACATCATAATAATCTTGTCGTTTTTCTCCTACCTTTTCCCATGTTTCTAAATTCACTGTTCCCTCCTCAGGGAACCGGGGACAAACTTTTTCTATAAATTCTAAAAAATTACACAATCGTTGATGCCCTACCTTAGCTCCTCGTGCTGGGAGCGTATTTGTCAGCATGTGTACACAAAGCCGCTGGCTATTTCCATTGCCCATTTTTCTTCTGTTAAGTCGACTTTCCTCCTACTTTTTTGTATTTACAAACTCCCGGACCGTTCCACCGCACTCACCTTTTACCATGTATTCGGTTTACAGTTCACCGGGGCCCCCTTCTCCTGCGGTGGCGGCCTTCACCACGAAGTTCACCTTAATGTTCCCAAGCTTTCAGGTCCCTGTTTGGGCGCCACTTGCCGGAGCCAGCGGCTGAGATCGAACAGCACCTGAAGGGGGGGGGGGTGAAGCCTAAGGGAAAAAAGAGACGACAGAAAAGATCTTTCGGGAGGGCGTGCAGTCAGAGTTTATTTAGCATAGCCTTTTTATGTGCTTTTTGAATACCTTAATCAATCACCACGTCACCATAGCAAGCACACCATACATATCTAAAACAATGCTTGTCAATTCCATAAGATCATACTCATTCTTGTTTCCATGGTCGTACAACATTTCATTACCTTAAAAGGGGACTTTAGGAGGCTTACTTACCAAGGTAACTCAACGTCCTGTTTCCTAGAACCATTGTTTTAAACAAACCCAGCAGCCATACTATGGCTTTTCGCTGCGTGGCTTCTTCAGTGCCTCAGAACGGCTTCCCAAAGTGGCTCCCAACAAGGCCTCCTAGGCTACTACCTGCCCAGCGCTGAAGACTGAGCCTGCGGCAGTGTGTGTGCTGACAGGTGTCCCGGGCCCAGCCAGAGACCCTTGCTTCCTCCTCGCGTGCCTCTTATTAAGTGTGGCCCCCTCTTCCCTCTGCCTTTTGGATACCTCTTCTGAGGCCCCAGGTCAGCAACAGGCATGCGCACTGGGACCAGAAGGAGAGGGCACCCATGGCTGAGGAGAGTCTGGTTTCTGTGGTCAGGGGACAGGCAGCTGGGGTGGACCCCAGCGTTCGGGGAAGCTGCGAGCTGGCACGAGTGCCTGTGGGCGCACGTGTGAACACAGGACTCTGTGTGTCCAGATGCTGCCTGGGGGCAGGACATGGATTCATAAAAACAGATGGGGACCAGGTACTGGGACCGCCATGGGCTCACACGGACAGCTGAGATCTATTTCTGGCAGGGCCCATTTCATTCTGTTCTTTATTTTGTCTCCTCCACTTGGCGGGAGGCTCCCCCACCCCATTCTTGTTCTTCCACTCTCTCTCTCTCTTCCCCACCCTATCCCATGCCCTCAGACCTCCAGTTGATGCCTGGTTAGCTTTGGCAAAGATGGGAAAGTGAGGCCTGCCTCTGTCCCTCTTCATGAGTCTACCCAGTCCTTGTGCTTCATTTTGTTTAAAAACCGAAACCTTTCTTTGTCCCCAGGATGGGCCAGGCTGCCTGTCCTCTGGGAACTCACAATCTAACAAGGGAGGCAGGGGGTAAAGAAAAAAGGAACCAAAGGAGCAAGGCAGGAGGGAGGGGAGGAGGGAGATGCCAGCATGGTGGGGGGTCTCATGGGCAGAGGGTCAGGGCCCCGGTGTGGGTGAGGAGAGTCTTGTGGCCTGAGAGTACAGCCTTGGCTGCCCTGGAGTCACCCCAGGAGATCTCAGCCTGCTCCCCGGCCCCTACCCCAGCCAACACTGCCCGGGACGGCCTGGAGTCCAGAGGCTGGATCCCGGCCAGGGCTGAGAGGTCTGGGGATCAGCTGCCTGCTGGGCCAGCCCCTAGCCTTGTCTCATGGGACCCGCCCTCCTAACCCCACTGGCAGTTCTGTTCTCTGGGTCCAGACGCTTGGTCCTTCAGCTTCACTCAGGGCAGGACAGCCTGTCCCTCCATTTCGCCCTTTCTCTCCCGCAGACCCAGGCCCAACTTCATCAAGGCCGTAGCCGCATCCCACCCCCAGCCCTGGCCCGGGCCCAGCTGAGACTGTGTCCCTGCCTGGCTCAGGCCAGGCCTCATCCTTCCCACAGGCCTCTCCCTGCATCGGTGCGAGCACAGCAGTCACTCTCACGGAGTCCTGGGGCTGCGGAAGGGCACGACTCCCTGCAAGCCTCACATGAAACCTTGGTGCAGGGGAGAGGAGTCTTGGCATTCTCGGCATCTTGCCCTTTGCGAGCCCCTTGGAGTGGGTCTCCTCCTACAGGAACCATGGCAGCCTGGGGCTTCTTCAGTGCCAGGCACTGCGGACATCGGGCAGAGTGGAGCCACTCCAGGGAAGGGGGCATTAGGAGTGTTGGAGAGGCCAGGCCACCGACTCCTGGGACTTAGGAGCCATAACCGATGCTTTTGCACAAGAAAGCTCCAGGCGTCAAAGCAATACTTTGGCAAAGTTATCTTGCCTGGGGCAGCAGGAGCCGGTACTCAGGGGAGAGAGGGAGGAAGTGGGGACTCAAAAGGCATCTCCTCGAATTGTGAATTCATTCATTCATTCATTCATTCATTCCCTCCACAGTTACATAGCAAGGGCTTCCTGCCTGCTAGGCACTATGTTAGATGCTAGAAGACACCCTGGAACTCAACCTGAGTTCAATATCTCCTCCCAAACAACCCAGCCTCTTCTCCCATGTTCTCAGCTTGCTGAAGGTACCAACACCATGCCAGGTGTCCAAGCAGGGCACTGGGACCATCCCCAGCCCTCCTCAGACCCCACACCCAGCCCATCACCCATCCCGAGTCCCGCCTTCTTAGCAAGTTCCTATAGACCCACTTTCCTCCCATCCGACAGCTCCTGCCTGAGCTCGGATCCTCGACCAGTTGTCCTCCTGTGACCTTGAGGCCATCTCCCTCCCACCTCCCTGCCTCCGGTCTTGTTCTCATCAGTCCTGCCCCCTCCTTGTAGCAGGGGATCCTCCTGGACTGGAAATTCGATCGTTCATACTCTAAAATCCATCACTTATGGATACATTTATTAAAACTTTGAAGATCTTTACAATTTATTTTATAAATTCTTATTAACTCCAGGAAACCCAGAAGTTCCAGAAATTAGATTTCAAAGGATTTAGAAAGAATTCCTTATAAAAGCTTTCAATATTACGTTCCTTGATAATTGGGACTTGGACCACTTTGGGCTTCATTTGGCCCCCGAACCATCACCTTGATAAATTAGCCAGCAGTAGCACATGAAATTGTGAATAGACGAGAGACTTGTATTTACTCTGATCCACATGTTGTGAGTAGAGCCATATTTACTATTGAATGGCATAGGAGCTTCATGAACTTGAGGCTCCTGCCTCGGAGCCTTACCTTATCTTCCCCTGCTCCTTGCCCCTCCCTTGTACTTTACACTCAGCCCAGAGAACGACTTGTGATTCCTAGATGAATCATGCCACAGTCCCTGGATACCTGCTGTTCTCTGCCTGGAACACCCTTCCCTTCCTCGCCCGCCCGTAAGAAACACCTAAGATGCCTTCATGTCTACACGTCAACGCTGCCTCCTCTGGAAGCCTTCTCACTGCCCAGGGCTGGGGTGGGGGGCCCCCAGACCACTTGTGCACACGTCCCTTCATTACGGCCTGTATTACACTGAGGAGGTGCTCCCGATCAGACTAGGATCCCCAAGGACCCAGGATAGTTTTCTGCTGTGGTCTAGAGGAGAGAAGGACTCGTGAAGGGATTTGTGTACTGTGGCATTCCAGGCACCAAGGAACATACTCAACTTAGGGGCGTCAGGGAAGAATTCCCAGAGGAGGGAGTGCTGGGGCCAGCTCTTAAAAATCACACGAGTGCATAGCCAAGGGATGAAGTGGGGAGGGGAGGCCAGAGGAAGGGAGTAACAATCCTGATGGATGGATGGGTGAAATTGTGTTGTGAGAAGTGTGTGTGTGTGTGTGTGTGTGTGTGTGTGTGTGTGTGTGTTTGTGTGGTGGGGAGGTCCTGGCTGGTGACAAGGGATATGTGTGTCTTTATCACCTGGTGGTGAGTGGAGTCACTGAATGGTTGTGCACAAAGGTGTGACAAAGCTGGTCTGCTGCCTCCTGGGAAGGCCCTGACACTTGCTGGTTCTCAGGGCACAGAGAGAGGCTGCTGAGGAGTGGAGGGTGGGTGTGGGGGAGTGGGAGAGTTGGGGGGACAGGCCCAGGGGCGCAGGTTGTAGGCTCAAAGGCCAAATAACTCATCTGGGTCACCTGGCCTGGCCCAGGAAGCAGGCCTGGGCCTCTTGGCAGCTCCAGAGCGGGCCTGGTCAGTGCGGGGAAAGAGAGCTCTGCCTTCGTGAAGGGCAGTGAGGGAGGCAGGGCGGGGCTCTGGCGTTTGGTGCGAGAGGCCTGCTGGTGGCTGAACAGCCTCTGGGGATGGGCATCTAGGGCCAGTTAGGGGCACCTCAGGCTCATGGGACCAGACGCCAGAGCGCGTCCAGCCGGAACTCTTCCTGGTGCACCACATGAGGGAGGCACGGCCTTTACGTCAGACCTGGGGCTGGGGTCTGAGTCGCGGTGGCCATGACCGAGGGCTGACACCGGCCCTGGGCTGACACAGACCCATCTCTGCTACTGCTGTCCTCAGTCCTTGGTACACGGGGGCAAGTTGCTCCTATGAGCCAGGCAGCATGGTAAACAAGAGGGATGACATCCCTGCATTTGGAACTTACATTCCAGAGGCAGAAGAACAAACACATATACGATAAAGGTAATCGAAGCCCTGGCCTGTGATGGGGAGGGAGTCAGGAGGCTGGTGTGGAGGGCACTTTGGATCTGAGGAGGGAGCTCGGGGCTGAGGTGGAGGAGGGGAAGGAGCCAGTGCGTGAAATGCCCACAGAAGCAGCGCCGCCAGACAAAGGTCCTGCCGCTGGGAAGGAAGCCAGGGCGACTGGAGTGGGATGAGCCGGGGGAAGGGGCAGGGCTGAGCGGGTGGGCAGCAGCCACTGCACACAGGCTCTGTGGACCACGGCCGGGAGTCTGAGTTTTATTCCAAGGGCGGTTGGAAGACACTGCAGGTTCTCAGCAGAGAAGAGGAAGGATCTGATTTGTGTTTTAGACACCTGTTTCTGCTGTGGTGCGGAGGACAGGTTGCAGTGGGAGTGGGGGTAGGGCCAGGCGGACCGAGGAGCAGCTATTGCTGTGATCGGGGAGGACACTGGGCCTGGACGATGGGAGGGCAGAGGGACGGAGACTCACGATGCAGGTGGGAGGCGCTGTGGACTAGGGTGGGGGTGAGAGGAGGGGGACTTCAGGAGGATTTGTTTTGGGCCTTTTGCATCCCGCCCCGCATCCAGGGAGGTAGGTGGTCCCAGGGGCCTAGATTCGTCCAGCCCCCTTTGCCCAGACAGCCCTGGAGGAAAGGCCCTCAGGAATACCCGAAAGCCCTTCACCAGAAGCCTGGACCTTGGACAATGATTCAGAGCAGGGTAAGCAAGTCCAGCTGGAGAGGACCATTGGCCAAACCAGGAAGGGCTTCTGGGGAAGAAGGGACAGCCCCTGGGAAGGGCAAGTCCTCAGCGACTTCAAGGGAAGGGCCTGCCCTGGGCCCAGCTCGCCTCTGTCCCAGCTCCACGCTGGACAGTGCTCTGGGTCATCCTCCCTGGGCGGTGGCTCTGCAGGGGGTGAGGCTTGCCCAGTGCCTCCACCATGCACACTTGCTCTTGACTCCTCTTCAAACCACCACCCAAGGCGGCCACGACGCAGCAGCCATTCGAAACTGTGCGCCCAAGGCCCGTTCAGTGAGCGTGGAGCAAAGTTCACCGTGCGAGCACCGGATGGAAAAGCCAGGCTACGAAATGGTAGATGCCGCAGGATCCTAGCTTCGTGGAATAAACAAATAAACACATAAATTGAAATTATAGAAATGAAACATAGGAAAAAATTAAAACAAAAGTCGTAATCACAGACATCTAAACAGAAAACGCTGTAGTCAGGTCAACCTAAGTACAGAAAATGTTCGTGATGTAGTATTCAGTGAAAGAGGCCTGTTTCAAAATGGTGATACTTGATTTTGTAAAAAAAAAAAACAAAAACTGTAATCATGAAAATCTAAAAATAGAAAAAAAGTCGCCATGCGGCTCTAAGTGTTTATACAGCTCCTGTTTTGCTTTCTCCTTTGTGCCTGGCTGTGTTTTCCACCTTTTTCCCAAAGAGCGCGTTACTTTTGTAATCAGTGCCTCTCCACTCCCACTCCACTCTGCTCAGGACAAATGGCAGTCTTGAAAGCAATCAAATGATACATAAACGTTCCAGGAAGTTACTCCTCCTGCAGTGCTAGGACTCTGTCCTGCCCAGGGGTGGTTGTTGAAGGCGGAGGTCAGAGGCCTGGGGCCCCGCCAGCCGGTGGGAGGTCCAGCTCTCCCGCTTATGTCCTGTGGCCCCTCGGGGGTCTCAGAGATCCTGGGCTGTGCCCCTGGGAATCTCAGCCTTCGCCATGGAGATCACACAGGTCTTGGGCTGGGGCCATGCCTCACCCTGGTTGGCCTTGAGAGGTGCTGGACACGTGGTCCCCGCCTTCCCTGAGCCTTGGGGAGGATGTGTGTGTGTTGTGTGTGTGTGTGCACGTGCGTGTGCATGCTAGGGAGCACAGAGCCAGCCAGGAGTCTAGAAGCCTCTCTTTGGTTTCTTGGCCTGCATACCCTCACCTTCCATTGTTTGGCCCACACACAAAGCAAGGTCCTCCTCTGTACCATTCAGCTGCTGTCGGGCCGTCTAAGTGACCAGATGCTCATCGGCAGTGCCGGCCACGTAGCACTGTCCACACCACAGAGTAAGGGCCTCAGACAGAGTCAGACACACTCGGTTCGAACTCTGGCCCTGGCTCTTAGCCGTGTAGCTGTGGAACCCGAGTTGCCTGAGCTTCAGGTTCACCGTTTGTCGAAAGGGCTGGTGGTAACCGTGAGGATTACACACGACGACAGGGGTCACGTGTCTGGAGCCGGCGAGGGACTCCATTAATATGCTCCCCAAAGTCAGCCTCCCTGTGAGCCTTCCTGCTGCTCCCCGCTCTCTGTGGGTCACCAGAGCAGACACGGTCCCTCCCAAGCTCCTTTTCCCCATGCAGGCTTTCCCCAGCTCCTTCAGCCACCTCGGGGTGCAAGGCGCCCAGGTAGGTGCCATCTTGGTCTCTCTGGAACAGTTTCTCAAACACTGACTCCATGGGTATCCCTGGGAAGCCTGGCTGAAAGCGCCAAGTCCTAGACTCTACCCACGGAGGGCCCAGGACAGACTTCCAGATTCCACATCCTCACAGTCTCCCTAGGTGTTTGGATGGGAGCCAGTGCTCCGCCATGCTCCGACTGGCAACATCTTGCCTTAAGTGTGTTGTCCAGAAGTGACCAGTGCTAGGCCAGCACCTGACCAGATTGGACCCGAGAAGCTGTTCCTTTGGCTGCCTCTCTCCCGCTTCCCTCCATCCCCTGGGTATTCCTGTGACATGGACAGGCAGCACCCTCCAGCATCCTGCCCTGCTCTGCTCTGAAACTGGGAAGCAGCTGGGGCCAGGACCCCTGGCCCCCGCAGCTCTGACCCTCAGTGAATTCCGTACTCAGAAGGTTCGTCCATGTGGAGGCCTGAGCAGACAGCCTCACGGGGCTCCCGGAAGGAGCCTGACCAGCGGCTGTGGCTTCGCTGCCCTCCCCGGCAGGCTGGAGGGGTCGCAGCTCCAGGAACAGAGCGCAGAACCCACACCACCAAAGGCTCTGCTCTGAGAGGCCTGCCCAGGATTCTAGAACAAACCGTCAGCAGGAGGAGCCAGCTGTGGAAAGCCAGTGGGAGCCGCCCTTTGGCCTGTGACTGGGACCCAGAAACCTACAAAGAAAATGCCACGTCTCTGCAGCCCTGAGCCTGAGCCCATCCAGGAAGTGTGGATGGCCAGGAGGCCCTGGTTGGAGCAGAGGCCCTGGAAGGGCAGTGGCCTCTTGACTCAGGACAGGCGTCCACTGTGCCTGGCCCTTCAGTCCTCTCAGAATATGCCCCTCTTAGCTGGAGGGGGCCTGAGAGAGACCCTTCATCCCTTAATTCCTGACTCTCTGAAACACTCCCTTGGAATGTTTGCATGTTCCCAGACAGCCAGGCTGGTCTGTGTCCCAACCAGCCAGCTCTGATGGGTAAAACATTTTTCCTTAGGCCTGCATCGCTGGTATGGGCGCCCTCGTTTAGGGCAAGCCTTCGGACACGTAGAGAGTATCATGTCTTTCTGGAGCCATCCGGATCATCATCAGTGCCTGAACCCCCGGTTCAAATTAAACTCTTGGGACCTCCGTTTCCTCGTCGGTGAAATGGAGGCAATCACAGCACCTACTTATTGGACGCTTGCCCTGACCAGGCACTGCACTAAGCACACCACAGGCTCTGCACAGCGGTGATTTACAAGGTTTCCCAGCTCTTGGCCAGTCTGCCCGGTCCTGGCTTCAGGCCGCCTGGGAAGAGGTACGGGCCCCCCTGCTGGCAGCGGGTGAATCACAGGCAGGAAACCAGAGGACAAGGTGGAATCACAGGCAGTCCCCATCAGAGGGGGACCTCAGAGGTGGCTCTGCTCAGCCTCATATTTTACAGATGAGGAAACTGAGGTCAGAGCGGCCGCCTCACTGGGTGGGCACCTTGAAGTTTTCCTGTGTGGCCCCCGCACTAGGGACCCTCCCACACAGAGGAGAGCTGGGCAGTTCAGTCCTAAGGGATTCCCTGACTCCTCAAACCCCCTGGTGATCCCATCGCACCTCCGCACTGCCAGTGGATGCAGGTGGCAGCTGCAGGGACAGCCGGTCCTGCCTGCATTTGCTCATCCAGATGGTAACAAGATTGGTTGGTAGAGGCCCAAAGGGGCCTCCAGTCAGGGGCACTGGCAGACTTGAAAGATTCCGGAAATTTTATAACTTCTCTGTGTTTGCTGTTTGTGATAGTAGCTCTCATTTATTGAACTTCTTTGCCAGGAGCCATATGATGTGCTTCATGGGTGTTTCCTTTCAGTACTAACTAAGTAGGTATTAATGGGGCCATTTCATGAATGGGGAAACCGAGGCCTGGAGAAAAAAATGGTCACATATCTAGAAGAGTTGGGTTTTGAACGCGTTCTCTGATATGAATGCCTTTCCTCTAACTATACTAGCTTGTTCTCGCCTCCCATCCCCTCCATGATTAGCTACAGAACCTCAAGAGTGAACAGGGCCCCCCATCTCGACCTCCTTTCTCTCCTTACCCACTGTCCCTGGGTGAGGGCATCCGCTCCCGCGGCTTCAGCCGTGGTCTGGGAGCTGAAGATGCTTCCACCACCGATGGCTCAGACCCCAGTCTCTCTGCACCTCTGACCCAGCTACACGGCCACCTCGCTGCCATCTTTGGATGACGTCCCTTATCATGCTTTCCCCACAGCCTGCATCTACTCCTCCTTGTCCCCTCTCCTCCACGGTCCACCATCCATCCCCCACATCCATCACGGAGTCCCGTGTTCTCTTTCTTTCAGTCGCCACTCTGCTCATAGTTGTCCCTCTCTGCTGTTACTGCCTTCATTCAGACGCGCCCCGACCCCTTATCCCACCACAGCCTCCCAAACCCCCCATGGGGTGTCTCCTCCCCAAGGGGTCTCCCTTTCGATCCTTCCCCGTCTGCTCAACAGAGCTTTCTAAAATTTGGACCTGCGCACGCCACTCCCCTGCTCACAAATGCTTCCTTCTTCCCGTTGTTTTAAGAAAACAAAAACAAAACAAAACAAAACAAAACCCAAACCATCAGACTCTTTAGCTTCGCCATGGTACATGGAGTCTGCCTCCGCCTCCTCTCCAGTTCACACCCTTCCACCCGAACCCAGCTGCAGAGAGCCACTCTGAGCCCCAGACCCACCAGGCTTGTCTCCCCGCCCAGTCCTTGCCTGGCTGAGGCGTCTTCATCCTCCCATCTCACTTCGAGCAAGCCCTCAGCTAGAAGGCGCCCTTGACCCTTCTTCACCTCTCAGCTGGTCCAGGGGTTGTGATCTGAGATAGCACACCCTCTTCTTATAGCTCTGTCAGAAGGCTCGATGCAAGACACTGGTGAAGATCTTAATTTTCTCTTCCACTAGATAACGAGGTACTTAAGAACAAGGTTTGTCTCTTTTGTGTAACACCTACAGCCAAATCGGTGCCTGGCACCTTATAGGCAATCACTGAATGAATGAACGAACGAATGAATGAATGAATGTAGATAGGGACCAGAAGTTAGGACAGCAGAAGTGGCTGGAGAAGAGGGAGTGGCCCAGGAGCCTTTCTGAGGGGTGGGGGTTGTCGGCATGCCTTGGGCCCAAATTTCTCCCACATCACAAGTTCTGGGAAGACAAGGGGCCTGGAGGCTGATAAGGGACCTGCACATTAAGCTGAGACCATCCTTCTCTGTCCCAAGGGAACAAACCTGAGGTGCTGGGGTGGCCCACCTTTCCCACCCAGCACTGATTAGGCAGGGACCGGAGCTCGTGCAGGCTCCAATGTGACCACCCTTTGGTCTAGCTGCAGATGAGACCAGGATGGGCACAGGCTGCAGGTGACAGGACGGAGCTCTGACCAAGGAGCACTAGAGGACAAATGAAGCAGAATGAGGAGGTGACACTTGAACAGGATCTTGGAGCAGAGAGGAAAGACAAGGGCATTGCCGAAGGGGTGATAGACAGCCCGTGCAGAGGAGGTCAGGGCACGCAGGGCAGGCAAGTGTGTTCTGGGGACGAAGAACAGCTGCGTTTCCTGGGGCCATGGGTTTCGGGAGGGAGTGCTGGGAAATCAGTTAGGGAAGGGACATTGGAACCGGGTTCAGGAGGGACATTGGAACCGGGTTCAGGGTGCTTCCCCCACAGCCTGGCCAGTTGAGGGGCCATTCCTTCAGAGGCCAGCAGGGGGCAGAACTGACCTACCATGTTCCCTTGACCCAGGTCTGGGGTGGAGTGAGCAGGAGCATCAGGCCCAGAGGGAAGAAGCCAGCCCCGTGGGTGCGCTGGAGGGGAGAGGCAGACCGGCTCCTTTCCTCGAAAAGCCAGCGTGTGGCCACGGAAACTGCCAGGTCAGGTGCCCTGACGGGACAGCCCTGGGGTGGGTGACCACCCTTCCTGAGCGTACACCCCCACCCCAGCTGTGCTCATTTGCCTCTGGTATCCCAGCCCTCTCTCCCAGTGCCAGGAGCCTCAGCATCACTAGGTATCTGAATTGGGCCCCTCAAGGCACCCTAACGCCTTGGAACCTCACCAAATCTAGGAATGCGACGAGGGGTAAAGAAGCCCCCTTTCCTGTTACTCCCTTCCCTAACAAGTCTGAAGAAAGGTTGTCAGCATGGGAGGGGGGGTCATTCACGTAGGCGTCTGACAAAGATTGACCCAGCAGCCTCCGCGCTAGGGACAGGGACATGAAGATGGGAAGGGAAGGGCAGCGTCCAGCCAAAGTGGCATCATGGCCTGTGGCCCCCAGGGCACAGGGCAAACAGCTCCTGTGACTCAGCCGGCAAGGGCCAGGAGGGCCATGAGCAAGTGCCTGGCAGCCCTGAGGGAAGAGAGTGCTTCCCTGGGCCAGGCAGGGCTGCAGAAGTTTTCACAAAGGTGATAAGGGAGCTGGACCTGAAACAGAGTTAGGTGTTGCGGGATGGGGAGAGGCAGGAGGCGCTTCTCAAACAGGGGCACAGGTGGGGCTGTATCTAGAAAGTATGGATGAACAGACAGAATTACATGTACTCCCCCCACCCCAGCTTTCTTGAGATATAATAGACATGTAACATTCTGTAAATTTAAGGTGGACAACAGAATGAATTGCTAGATGTATATATTTGCAAAATGATTACCACAGTAAGGTTACTTAACTCCATGCTTTTCAGTGATAGCTTGTTGTATGGCAAGGATTATGCTATATGTTTTATTTGTGTTGTTTCTAATTCTCACATCAACCCTCCAGGTGCCATGATCCCCACTTTACGGACGAAGAGAGACTGAGGGCCAGGGAGGCAAAGTGACAGCTCCCCTAAGAAGCTCCTGAGAGCTGACATCCCGAGTAAGAAAGAATCATGTATGTGGCTGGATTTAGGCGGCACTGGATTTAAGGTGGGGGAGTGGGTGGGGGGAGGGGGGAGGAAAAACTGCACGAAGACCAAAAAAAAGTCCTCCTCCCCAAAAGAGCCTGCCCTTGACCCCAGCATCTTCGGCCAGGCTGTAAGATCTTCCGTCAGAAACCTGTCCTCGAACAGCCAGCTATGCTCTTCGTCAGCCTTTTCTCTTTTTCTTTGCCTTTTAGAAAAGTTCTTGTGGGAAGAGGGACCCACACGGCTAAGTGTCTGTAAACAAAGGAGAAAATGCGCAAACACTCAGCCCACTCACCGGAGCGGAGGAATCCGCAGCGGGACGGGTCGCGCGCAGGTGCAGACCACACTGCAGACCACACTGCAGACCGCGCTGCCGCTCAAGGGCGCGGCGCCGCGGGGGCGGGGCCTGGGAGGGGGCGGGGCCGGGGGGGCGGGGCCGCGCCCACCCCACCCCCGAGCCCGGCCCGCCCGGGTTCCTCAGGCCGCTTAAGATATTTCACATCAACAAACGTCCTACAGTTAGCCATGGTGAGTCTTCTGGGATTTAAAAAAAAAAAAATCCCGGGGCTTTGCTTTTGACTGGACTTTCATCGACGCAATGCGGAAACATGGGCCATCGTGTGCCATCGTGTTAAGTACTCCAAGGGTCCCTGCGCGAGTATCTGCTTGAGAAAACGAAGAGTAATCACCAAACAAGTGCTGTTTAACAAACGCTTCCCAAACACGGAGTATGTGGTGGGGAAATAACAAAAGGGCCCTTAAATGTTTACTTCCTTAATATACAAAGAGCTCCTCCAGGTAAATGAGGAAAAAGATGAATAGCCTTTCCCAGAAAGGTCAAAGGCCAGTTTCATGGGATTTGCAGAAAAAGGGGGGGGGGAAAGAAATCCAGATAAATACAGGGAACCTGCTCAGCCTCACTCTCAACAGCGTTTAAAATTCTTGATGAGATGTCATTTTTCACCTATCAAACCGATAAAGATTTAAAAGTTCGATCACAGTGTTGCTGCAGACGTAAGGAAAGGCGATTCTCATGCACTGTTCAGTGGTTTGGGAAGGCAATTTGGGAACGTAGATTCAAATGTTAGTCGGCTGGCAATGTACAAATGAAGTTGTTGACCTCAGCCCTGTTCGCAGGGGCTA
The DNA here is from genome assembly GCA_003508835.1 of Eonycteris spelaea. Lineage (NCBI taxonomy): Eukaryota > Metazoa > Chordata > Mammalia > Chiroptera > Pteropodidae > Eonycteris > Eonycteris spelaea. The sequence goes on from PUFA01000065.1 coordinate 3,811,530, forward strand.
AAACTGGAAGCAGCCTAAATGTCCATCAAAAAAAGTAAAAACTCAAGTTTTTACAACTGCCTTTCCGATCATTACGAAGAATGGGAGGGTCTACAGATATGGACATGGAAAAGATGTCAAAGATAGAACATTTAGTGGGAAAAAAAAGTACGCCGCGAAACAGTGCAGTTATGATAGAGTCCCATTTGTAAGTTTTTTTAAAAAGCACATACAGTGACTTGTAGCCAAATATGCTTGTCTTATAAAGGATATATCTTAGAAAGAAACAAGAAAGTGTTAAGAGTGGTTCCCTGGGGAATAGGATGGGGTAAGGGAAAGGGTGGGTAGAATGCTACTAATTTTTATATGCCCTACTCTGCTGTTATATTATTGACCACAACTTTTATAAATTTTAAATTGATTTTTACTGAGTCTGCCTCCAGGTCAGGCCCAGTGGGACTTCAGTGGTGGTGTTTTCCTGGTGCCTGAGGAGGGCAGGATGGCGGAAGGAGGAGGTTGACAGGGGATCCTCCCCCCGCCCCCTCCCCGGGGACATCTCCTCAAAGCCACGTCCCTTTGCCTTGAGGGTGGATGTAGGACAAGAGGTGGTTGGCAGAGCCCAGATGGGGGAGGGGGTGCTATGCACAACCATGGGCCTGTGTGTCCAAAGGGGGAATGAGGGGCACAGATGGTTGGGGGGTGGACAGGCCGGGCGCAGGACCCTGGGTTGGGGGTGCGGTTTCACGCTCTGGGCACGCCACCCCCAATCTAAAGGTGGTTTCACCTGGGTGACGCTGTTCCCTCTTGGTTCTGGGCTGTGTGTGGGAGGGTGACCCTGAGATCTCCGTGGGGGCGGGGTGCAGAGTGGAGCAAGGAGGCCAGAAACATGGCAGAGCCTTGCCGCTGACGGACGAGCCTCCAAGTTGGGTGGTTTGACTTTTTCTGAGACCGCCGCATTGCTGGGGGCTGGCGTGTGAAGGTGATCGATGGCGTTGGCTGTGCTAGCCGAGCAGCAGGAGGCAGAGTTAGAGGAAGCCAAGGGGGACTCTGCATTGACATCGGTGAATGAGACCCGTAGAGCTCCAGATTCCCAGGCCCGTGTGGGCTCCGGGGGGGCTGACACCTGCACTGAGCCCAGGGTGCCCACCTGGGCTGGGGAAGGAGATGGGGGGGGCTGAGGTGCGGGGGAAGTTCCCCTGCTTCTTCCCACTAGTGCCCCCCAGCTTTCCAGGCTAAAGGGCTTACCCTGCCCGCTGCCTGGTGCGTGGACCCGAGGCTGGGAGCGGGCACGGCCCAGGGGCAGGCCCGCCCACCGGGGCTCCGTCCTGGAAATGTGCCTGGGCCAAGCGACTCACCTCCAGAGCCTGAGTTTTCTTGTAAAAACGGCCAAGAGGTAATACAGCGCCTGGCTCTGCTCTCCTTACATGTTGTCTCCTTGGCTGCCTCAGCCCACCCTGGGCCCGGTGGAGTCTCGGCAAACGGGTCACTCTGGTCTGCTCTGGTCTGCGGGAAGGTTATCCCGCTAAACCTACAAACGTGCCGTGACAGTGGATTTGGACGGCACCCCCTGCACAGTGTGACGCAATGGGTATGTCAGCTTCTGCTTCCTCCCAGCCGGTGACGGATGACGCTCAGAACGCGGGGTGAACAGCCAGAGCAGGGCAGACAGGGGCAAACCTGGCCCGACACACGGGACCTGGCTCTGTCGGCTGGTGCTACATCTGTGAATGGGGCCTGGCAGGATCCGCGGCTCTGGCTGCTATGACGATCAGGTCACAGCTGGTGTGGCCCTGTGCGTGTGACAGTGTGTGTGTGTGTGTGTGTGTGTGTGTGTGTGTAGGACAGTCTCTGAAAACAACATTTGTTCCATTTTCTTGTTTTTCTAGAGCTGGCCCGACTGACGCGTGGTGTGTCCTGGAGCTGCCCAGTCAGTGTGTGTACTGGGGGTAGATGTGACAACATGTAGCCCTTGATAAGGCCACAAACCTAAGCCTTCTCAAAGTGTTCGGTGTGCTTTGGGGATTTTTAAAATGCCTCTGCCACCCATGAAATCAAGGCCTTCTGTTTAATTCATTCCCCAAAGGAGCATACTGAAGTAGGCCCAGGACACTGACTGGAGACAGACCTGTGGGTCCCAGGGGTGAAGGGGAGTAGGACGTGATTCCTGTGGCCCCGAGCCACAGCCGGGTGGGGCGATGCAGAGGCCAGGGAGCTGGCTTGGGTGGTGGTGGGCACTCGGGCCATGGTGGCCCAGAGGGCTGCTCGCTCTGCCTGGGACGGGCAGCAGGATGCTGCCCCACCAGTGTCCTTGAGCCTACGCCAATGACCGATGGGCATCAGCACGGTCCCCACAGCGGGGATGGGCTCCACAAGGCAAGGTCCCATTGGTGCGAGCACTTCGGGGTGTGAAGGAACACGGGCAAAGAGCCAGAGCTAGATAAATGTGTAAGTCCAAACCGACTCATGCCCTACAAGGGTGTTTCACGGGAACCCAGCGTGGGGTCAGGGAGGTGTTCTTGAGGTACCAGCTGTGCACAGGGCAGGGAGGGGGCCCCCAGGCATGAGTGGAAGGCCCTGGCCTGGGGAGGCCCAGCTTGGGAGGTCTGGGGGCGCTGATGGCGCTGAACTAGGCACGGCCATGCAGAGGGCGCTAGTGAGGGATTTCGTTTCTCAGCGACCTAACAATAAACCTCTATCTCTAGTCCTTTTCTCTTCGACCTGAGTCCCCGGAGCTTCCCTCTGCCTTCTTATCCTCGGCGTCCATTCTGCGTGGTGAGAATTGGGCCTGCGGAGGAGGCCTCAGCCCCCCGCCCCCCCCTGGGCCAAGGGGCAGCTGATTGAAAGCAGATGCCTCTTCCCCGTGGGGCCCTGCCGGGAGCGGCGAGGCCATGGTGGGCCCGGCTCCCCACTGCTGACCTCAGACCTGCACCGCTGGCATGTCCAGGCCGCAGACTCTCTGTCAGCAAAGCCGCATCCGTCCTGCAGAGAGACGGTCACTGTGGCTGCCCACACCCCCAACCCAGCAATTTCCCTGCCACGGTGAGAAACCTCCTGTGCTCCCTGGCCCAGGCCCAGGCTGCAGACCCGGCCGGAGGAGGGTTCTTGGAAGGCACAGGGCCAGGAGGGGTCTCCATCATGCTTACCTGGTTATTTGGCACACCTGTACCAGCACAACGACAAGCGAGGCCACCATTATCCTCTGAGCCACGTGCTGGATCCTGTGCCGAGTGCTTTACATTCTCCCACTGAATCCTCACGCACAGCTTCATAAGGTCCATACTGGTGGCAGGGTGCATGGCTGAGGCTCAGAGAGGGTACTTCGTCACACGGCTGGTAGGTGACAGTACTGGAGTTTGAACCAGGTCATTAGGCTCCAATGGCCATGACCCAACGTCAGTCCCCTGCAGTTGCTCCTAAGGGAGCCCAGGTCAGCCTCAGGCTGCTCAAGCCCTAGAGGCCCCTGGCATCTTACTTAGCACAGGCACTGAGATGGACGCAGGGAACGGAGGAGCCGCCTCTGGGCGGTGGGAGGCCTTTCTCCCACAGCCCAAGCTCTGGAGACTGTTAAGGGGCTTTGCTTGCTGTTGAACTACACCCAGGGGTCCCTCCACACCGCAGAATTACAATTCGGAGAGTTGTTTCCGAATCCACCTGTTGCCTTCCCTAGGTCATGCTATCATGCTCCCCAGCTCCCACTGTGCACCTGGGGAGTCCAGTGATCCCCAGGTTCCTCCCAAAGATGCCTCCCGGGTCTTTCAGCAGCCCCAGTGACACTCTGACTGCCCCTGGCTCTCACGCCACCCTCGAGATGCCTCCTCTTTCCTCTGCAGCCACAAGGCTGTCCCCTCAACCTCGGCAGACCCGTCACTTCCCCACTGCCCTGGTTTCCTTTGTTCATTTTCCCCCTTCTGTGCAACCCAGCATCTCTGCTCGATGCCCTCCTTCAGATGGGTCTTTTTGCTCTCAGTCAGTCAGTCAGTCAACAAACATTCATTGAGCCATGTGGACATATTGGTGGGGCTCAGGCTCCGGAGCCAGATGCTGGGGGACTGAGCCCTCTCACCCCCTGTTCCCAGAGCTCACATGTGGTGTCCCGGACCGTGAAGAGGACAAGGCTCCACTGCTGCCCTGGCCTCAACTTTGCTTTCTCCCTGCGGCCGCGTTCCGGCAGGACACCCCGTCAAGGCCACTCCTCTGTCCTGCGTGTGAGTTGCCTTGGTGGTCTGTGGGCAGGTGAATCAGCACCGAGGGGAACCGTCAAGGGTGGGTGCTGGGGTGTCCGAGGCGTGCGGCTTTCTGGGGACTTTCAGACACAGAGGAATAATGAGACCGCTTGTGCTTTAGGGTCTGGAAAGGAGAAGTGGCCCCAACCCCAGCGTGGATGCTGGGGAGGGGAAAGGGACGAGCACTGGGAACAGCCACGTGTGGGCACTGGCCTTGGGCGCAGGGCTGAGGGCAGCCTTTGGCCACACGTGGTGTCCCCTCCTGGATGCGGCCTCGCAGGGCTCTGGGTGGAACAGGACCAGCTTCCTCTTTCTGACTGTGTGGGAATAGTGTCCACAGGCAGTGGGACTGGTCTGAGTTCCAGTTCTCCTGGCCCAGGAGCGACAGTTGGGCCCTCTACCCCCTTCGTGTTGGTGCATCGGATGTCGGGTTCGCAGGCAATTCGAAGGGTGAGGAGCTTCAAGAGGAAGGTGTCGACTTCCTTCGCGTCTAGGAGGTTGAGTCTGATGGTTTTAATTAAAATTGCAAAGTCAAAGAAGTGCAATAGCATCGCACCCCAATTTTCTGTTGCTGCTCAAGGGGTTACTAAAACCACAGCGTGTGTTAATCGAGAGCTTGATTGTTGTGTGCCAGATACTGTGCCATACCTCTCATATACATTGTTCTCTTTAATCCTTATAAGAAAGTAGGTGCTTTTGTAAATCACCGTCTTCCACATGAGAAAACCGAGGCGCAGAGAGGTTAACCAACTTGTCCAAAGTCACACAGCTCACAAAGCTATGAACTTGGCTTATAACCCCATGTTATCTCTCACTCCAAAGTCCTTCCACCACAGAGTCCCCCTACAGCTGTGTCCACGGAGTCCCTGCATCTGTAGGCGCCCGGGGGATATGGGCCTGCGGGGAGGAGGCCTGGGGTCTGCAGGCCTGGGCCCTGGAACGGTGGGGCCACCATCAGGTGTCTGTCTCCTGCAGCAGCTGGATGCAATTACAGTGTGGATGGCCGTCTTTAGAAAGCCACCTTCTGCTGGACTGCGAACGAACAGGGTGACCACAGACCGTGAACCCTGGGGCCCCTCGCGTTCCCACTGCCCGCCCGACTGGGTTTCACAAACCCGTTGACGTTGACAGGGCTGGCCTGTGTGGAGCGGGCAGGAAGCCTGGGGGCCCTGTGGTCTGCCAGCATTGCTCAGAGTTTCCTGGGCTGGGCTGCTCCTGCAGGCCCTCCTCAGGGCTCTGCCAGGCTAGCGCCCCCCATCCTGAGGCCAGCGCCCCCCGTCCTGAGACCTTCCTTAACCCTGTCTGAATCTGAGAGACAAACCCTACTTAATCTGAAGGGCCAGGAAGGCCTCATCCTCTGGGTACTGAGCCTTAGGGGAGTTTGAGGTTCTGGGAATGGCCTTGGGGTGGCTGAAGGTGCCCGGGGACCAGCACTGTGAGGTGGGGCAGGGACAGCGCTACCTGTAGTCGGAAGACCCAGGCTCTACTCTTCGATCCCATGTGGACTAGGGCTGCGACCTTGGGTGGTGTCTTACTCCCTAAGCCCCTTTCCCTCATCTGCCTCGCAGGGGTGTGTAAAACTCTTGGCAAACAAGAAAAGGCTCAGGGTGGTGGACTGACCTTGGGCCTGTGCCCTCGTCGGTCACACACACACACACACACACACACACACACACACACACACAGAGCTCCTTGTGCCAGGAACTGTTCTAAACATTTCACATGTAGCATTAATCATTTACCTTTCTCAGCATCCCTATGAAGTGGGAATTAGCTGGTCCACATTTTACAGATGAAGGGCTGGAGGCCCAGAGAGATAAAGTAACTTGCTCAAGGTCACATAGCCAAGATTTTAACCAAGTAGTCTGCAAGGAGTGGAGGCAAGGACGGTGGGCCTGAGAAGGGTGGAGAGACATCGGGGTGGGGCCATGGCTGCCTTGTCCTGGGCACACAGTTGTCGCTCGGAATGTGCTCCCAAAACCGCTCTGCAGAAGGTGTGCCAGCTCGCGTGTCTGGGACACTGAGCGTTTGCACAATAACGGGGTGCTGCAGTTGCTGGGCAGGGGGCAGTGTGGGCCCAGGGCTGAAGCCTCCTAGGCTGCCTCATCTCCTCCTTGGCTTGAGATTTGGTCTCTGCCCAGGGCTGTTCTGGGGCAGTAGGCTCCTTCCTCATGGGGCTGCTGGACCCCCACCAGCAGGAGGGCCCCACCAAGTGGGTAGGCAGGAATTGTAAGTAGTCACTTAGTTCTCCTACGGCCCAGCCTCTCCTCCCTTCGCTCCGGCACTGGCGCACCAAGGCTGTTTCACTCTCCCAGAGCTCAGTGTCTAGGGTGGGCCTGAGCCCTGGGGTGACACACACCGCCCGGGAGGAGAGAGAGTGTTTGCTGCCGGCAGAGGCTGCTGAGAGACCAGCCTTGCGTGCAGGGCTGGAGACGTAGGGGGCTGGTGAGAGCAAGTTTCCATACTCTGTGGCACTCACACCCCACTAGGAATGTGGCTTTGGGCCAGGATCCCTCTGGGCAAGAAAGGATGACTCGGCAGAAACAGCATCCTGACCCCACAGCGTAACTGGAGCCGCTGCTTTGGGGGTGGATGCCAAATGGCAGGGCTGGCAAATTCACGACAAAAAACCCCACCAGCCTTCATCTCCCCCTCCCCCTGGTCCTCGTTTAGATACCCTTTTCTGGGCTAGGGTTTTCAGATTCCCCGAGTAGCAACTTTCAGACAGACTTGGGAGGGGCCCTGGGCTGCCGGCTCTGCCCCACTCCAGGGGATGGAATTGAAGAAGGATGAGGAGGAAGCAATGCGAGCAATGTGCTATTGAACCCCCCAGGCCTGGCCAAGGGCAGGAGCCCAGCCTGAGTGAGGGTGGGGGACATTGGGCACTGGAAGGAGCTGGCCTGGTTTGGGCCCCGGGGAATTCCAGCCCAGGAGAGCCAATTGGAAGCACATGTGTTTAGACAGGGAGGAAACCCACAATGTTGCTTCTCCATTCTTTGAGTTCAGCTTTTGAAAAATTAAGGATCTATCATATGGAACCCTGAGAAAGATGTCCCTTTGTCACCAGAGGCCATCATGGTACAGGCCAGTCACCACCGGGGACTACCAAGGCACTCCAATTGCCACCAGTCTCCTTGCCCGCTTGCACCCCAGGTCCTGAGCAGAAGCAGATGAAGGTGATGGTTGAAAATGACGATATTGTTATAACTGTGGCTGCTGCTGTTAGCAATTATCAAAGTGTTTCTCACCACACACCCTGCTAACCACTTCTTACCTGTTTAATCTCATGCATTCTAACCTTCTAATGTAGGTCAGTACTAGTCTTGCCCTAATTTTTAGAAAAGGAAAACAGCACTGCGGATAATGGGGTAACTTGCCTGAGGTCACCCAGGCAGTGTAGAAGCTTCCAAGGCAGAGATCCGAATGATCTGCTTGATTCATGATCCCTTTCTTCTGCCCCCCAGGGAAGGAGGAAGGCAGAGCGCCTGTGGCTCTGCCCTGGTCTCCTGGATGCCACACAGTAACTGTCACCAGGGTTGGCCCATGGAAACAGTGACCCCTTTCTGGGAGCCATTGCAACACTCGGCAGTTTCCTGTACGACGTATCACAGGGTGCTCGGAGTCTGGTGAGCAGTGAAGATCCTGGGATTTGGGGCTAGAAGCACGAGTCTGCCTTCTTTCTCACTTACTGGCTGCGTGACCTTGACACTTCACTTTGTCTCTCTGGACCCTGGCTCCCTCACCCGCGAAATGAGACAGAACAGTGTCCTCCATTACCTACCCAGTGAGATAAATTGGAGACCGTGAAGTTATTACAGCCAGGGGTCTGGCCAGATGGAAGGCAGAGAGGGCTGGCAGTGGGTTGAGAGGGGAGGAAGGGGTAGAGGTGGGTGACAGGGAGTGTCAGGCTGGCGTCTCGCTGCTCTGCTCCCGGGTCTGGAGAGAGCCCAGCAGACATCAGGATTGCCTTTCTCAACAGATGACAGATACTTTACACTGATCCATCTGCCTATAGCAATCACCTGGCGGTGACCCAGGAGCATTTGTTGAGGACACAGTGCAGAACCACTGCATCTTCTCAGGAAAATCTCAGGAGCAGAGCTGTTCTAGGTGCTGGCTGACAATCAGTTCTTTGCAAGTGCCTAGTTTACTCAGTTCCCTGTTGCCGGAAGCTCCACCTTGCCTATCCTGAACTCGTGCTGGTCGACTGGTTCCTGTTGCCCCAGCAACAGAGAAATAGTGGAGGTGGCAGCAACCAGCTACCGGTTATGTTAAATCAATCAATTGTTGCACGCAGGTGCTGTGCCAAACAGGGTGGTTACAGCTGTGTTAGACCTAGTCACTGCCTACAGCTATATGTGGCTGAGATGGTCATAAACATGCACAGAATAAGTGGCTAATAGGCCCCCCCAACGAATTCATTTTGGTTGATTGAAGAACTTTTGGAATCGTGAAGACATTATATAATGTCCCTTACAGTTTTATCACTGAGTCTGTTTTATTATATTCAAACCAGTAACTTACATAGGATGTGTATGGCCCGGCTACCTCCCTGTTACCCCATTCCTCAGCTCTGTATAAGGAGTTATCGGTAACAGTATATTCGTTCCGTTTGGGCTGTTATTATGGCTCTACCCTGGAACATTTTGTAGTGGTTATTTTTTTGGAAACACCATTTGATTTATAATCTCTTAGCAACAGAACTCTGAGGGCTAACGGCTGATGGACACTCCCAGAAGATGACTAGGACTCGTGGGCAAACCACCCACGGCCGCTGAGCACCCTCTGATTGTGGGTTTAATTGTGTTAGGTCAGTGAATGTCAACAGCACCCACCAGGGCCCAAGTTCCCTTTGTTCCATGCCTGAGTGCATTTGTCGTGGTAGCCACACCCCCAGGGCCTGGGTCCCCGAGGCCATCACAGCCTCTGCTCCTCTTTGGTCCTGGTCCCTGAGCGTGTGTCTGAAGGGAAGGGAAGAAAGAAAGGCGGGAATGGCGGCCCACCACGTGACAGCTCAGACATGAAGTCACTAGCTGTGCTCACAGGCTGGCAGGGGCAGAGGCAGGATCAGAATCCAGGTCCGCCCAAGCCCCCAGCCTTCACTCTTCTTCCCTTTTGTTGTTGTTGTTGTTGTTGTTGTTGTTGTTGTTGTTATTATTATTATTATTATTATTATTATTTTACAAGAGTTCATTTTATTTGTTCAAGGGCTCTCATGTGAGCATTAAACCAAGCAGGAGCTTTGATTCTGTGAGCCCCCATTCACGCACCTAGGAAGATAAAAGCAAACTGATCTGTGTACACAGAGGAAAACTAAAGGTTCATGGTGAGTCGCATGGGAGTTTTTGAATTTCTGTGGCCTAGAACTCAGTTTTTTGAGTTTGGGGGGTCCTTCAGGATGTCCCATAGGGCACCCGTATTTTTCTTGAATTTTGCACCCTCCTCAGCCCTCAGCTGCTGGCTGGTCGTTCTGGTTAGTCCCTGAGCATCTAGAATGGGAGGCTCAGGAAGACTTCTTTCTCAACGCCACACCTCCCCTTCCTCGTCACCGACGCTCAGTGCATCCCGGATAGATTTTTCAACGTCGCTTCGATGAGATCAGCCACGTGTCATCTCACAGTTCCGCTGGGGTACCCTTGCAGCCCGATGACTTCATAGGCACCCTCAACCGCCGTCTTATGCGCTTCCTCCCACATTTCCAGTTCCCGGTGAGAAATGCCTGCCCCGTCCGCTCCGTTCGCGCAGCCACACTCGGCGCCCCGCTCTCCTTAGATCCATCCATGGCAGCTCCGGGGACGAACGCCAAGTTTCCAGCCACAACATAGCAAAATCGAACGGGTTCCTAGATTACACTCGCTTCCAATCACACGGTGCTTGGGCGATCCACTGAGTGTCCAGGTAACATGAGTGAGAAAACCCACTGGGCGGGAAACCACAATTATGATGCAATCAGGACCGTGCTTGGCGATCTGAGGAATAATGAGTCTGAAGACATTCACATGGCACCAGATTGGACATCTGGCTCCCTCTTGCTGGTGGGCGCCTGCAGCTACCATCACAGTCTTAGAACTGGCGGCCACAGAGTATCCTTCCTCCGCCACGATTTTAGGTATTTGAAGAAATAAGCTCCCTTGCTGTAGATGCATCATTTCTCCTTTGGGTTTGTCTCCCGAAACATCCCCAGGGACAAACTTATCAGCCAGAGACTTTTCTCGAATACTGATGGTACATGCCATGTCGACGTACCATTCACTACAGTGATCTTATGGCCTGGGACTGTGGCCTCTTCTTCTGCACTTTGGGGCAATCAGTTCTTCCTTAAGAGTGGCCATCACGCACAGGAGGGAGAAGCCTCTGAAGACGGTTGTAATAGGAGTGTGAAGAAGACAATGTCGGCGTGTGCCCAGCCTCCACTCTTCTACGCACGTTAATGTCTGTAGTGGCAGCTGAGTCTTCACTGGGTGTGTGATTTCTACAGGTCGCAGCACACGGGAGCCACTGAGCCCGGTGCTCATAGGCAGCATGGGGCCTGCCAGTCATCGGGGCCCATTGGTTCTTTCTGGTTCCTCCCTAACGCTGAGGCCACTGTCCTTCATCCATATAGGGCAAGAATAAAAATGAAAATAAGAGCCACCACTTATTACTATGATCCAAGAACTTGACCTGCATTCCCTTACTTACTCCTTAAAACCTTATAAGGACATGATACTGTTTTCCTCATGTACAGATCAGGAAATTGAGGGACAGGGCAACTGAATGACTTGCTCTAAGTCATAGAAATCAGGTTCTTTTCGTGACACCCACAGCCACCCTCTTCCCTTTCTCACAGCTCTATTACTCATGAGCAGAGGTGGACTTCCTGAGAAACGGGGCCCTTCACTCACACCTGCCCTGTCCAAGGCCCTAGAACTCTACTTATATGGCCACATATTTGGGGGAAATTTGAAAAATAAGGTATTTGAATATTCTTTTTCTAAAGGAAAGTCCCCCCTCCCCAAGATTCCACAGAACGTGGCTTACCCTGCTCAGGAGTACATACCTTCAACATCCTACCTAAAAACTTATCTCTTCCTTCTCCCTCCCTTCCTTACTTTATTTGTTCTCCTTGGTATGTTCATTAACACACCATGTACTTTATTAGTCTTATTTATTGCACATCACAGGAGCCACTCACTAAATGTTTTTGGAAGAATGAATGCAGCCATCATCCTTACGCTTAAAGCAATCCTGTGAAGTAGGTTGTTTCCATATTAGAGGTAAAGCTATAAAGATGTGAAAGGGGACTTGCTCAAAGGTACCCACTAACAATTCCAATCCCCTTTCTCCTGCTCTGAGCTGCCTTTGAACTTGGCCATGTCTAGGTGTCCTTTGGCCATGACATTTTTAATTTGCTCACAGACTAGACATCATCTCACTGGTGTTTCATCTTTGACTCCTCTCTCTCAACAAGTTTTCCTTATCCCTCCCAAATCCTATCAACTACCTACCAAATATCTCACAAACTTAATCATTTCTATCTCCATAGCCTCCACTATGGGTAGGGTCTTCATTATCTTCCTGGTGGTCTCCTTGCCCTCGGAGTTCCCCACACAGCTTCCAGAGGCTAACCTGATTGAGTCACTCTGCTGGAGTGATCCTATGAATTCTCATATCTTAGAGATGATATCTGAAATCCTTAGTCTGACCTACAAGGCCCACGCTGGCATTTTCCCCACCTCAAACTCACCCTTTCCTTTCTGACTCAGAGCCTTTACACATGTTCTACCCACTTCTGATGCCAGAACATTCTTCCCCACTTCCCTCCCTACCATCCTACTTAATTTCTACTCACCCTTCTGGTCTCAAAGCATCACTTCTTCAGAGCCACCTTCCGTGTCCTCTGGCAGTGGGTCAGAGCCCCTGGGAATTGTTTGTTCAGCTCCCTGTAAGTCTTGGCTTAGAACTAAGAACGGATTACAACTGTCATTAAGTAACCAATGGTATAATTGGGGTGGGGACGGATCCGTTACTGGGACTCCTCCCTCCATCCTCCTTCCCAAAGGGACCACGTCTGCCTTGCTCGCTGCTCTATTCTGTTGTGTTTGCTCGCAGTAAGGAATAAAGACATTTGCTCCTCTCTCACATAACCCTTGTGGTGCTTCTTATCAGCTGGCAGCAGGGCTCCACGTGGTCCTTTAGGGACCCAGGTTCCTTCCATTATGTGGCTCTGTCATTCCTGGGAGTTGTCATCTGTATAGTTGAGGCTGGGTCATTGCTGCACCTGGATTGGAGCCAGCAGAAAGGGGAGAAATTTTTCTAGGTTTGGTTCCAATGATCTATCACTGGATAGCAAACTATCCCCAAATTTAGTGTTATAAAATCCATTTCATGCTGGGGAATTTGGACAGAATATAGAAGGGATGGCTTGTTGTCCTGTGTTACAATGTCTGGGGCCTCAGCTGGGAAGACTCAAATAACCGGGGGTGACTCCAATGGCCGTGGCTAAATCGTCTAGAAGCACCTTCACTCACTGGTGCTTGGCCGGGAGACTGGGCTCAGCCAGGACTGTACCAGCACATGGCCTCTCCGCTTGGTGGCCTCCGGGGAGTTGGACTTCTTTTATGGAGGCTCAGGGCCCAAAGTGAGTGTTCCCAGAGAGCAAGGTGGAAGCATGCAGCCTCCTATGCCCTAGCTTCAGAAGTCACACCTCTTCCCACTGTGCCCTTGAGTGAAGACTGCCTGGGTTCAAGTGGAGGGTCACAGGTACCTCTTGACAGGAAGAGGGCCAAAGAATTTTTGTCATATTTTAAAACCATCATAGACGGAGGGGCACATGCCGGTCTCACTTACATGCTCCTGGTGCGAATTTAATCACACGACCCCCTCTACATGCACAGGGCTGCGGAACGCCGTCCCTCATTAGGCAGCCAAGTGCCCGGCTTCAGCTCCATTGCAGTGGAAGAGGGAGAATGGATTTGGGTGGTGCGTTCGCAGTCTGCCATAGTCTACTTCTGTGGCCACCAAAATATGTGTGTACCCCTCTTCCCGCACGTGCAACACACTTCTTCTTGAGGAAAAACCAAAGTTCCAGTGAATGCGCCCACTGCTGCCCATTTCCGGAACAACTAGCTGACTGGATATTTGCAGAACATCTGTGTTCAGCCTATCCATTATGGCTGTTCCATTTCTCAACCTAGAGCTTCGAAGGGCGTAGGTTCTAAGTGAGGAGGCAAAATCAGGTAGCCGCGGCCAGTTAGGAGTGGAGAGTAATCCTTTCCCTTTATCTTGGTACTTAATCCAATCCATTTACAGAGCAGGATCACCAATACATGTCAGTTGAAAAAAATATCTATCTCACTTTGCATCTAAAATGAATTCCAGATGGATTAAACACTCAAATGTAAAAAAAATAAAAATAAAAAAATAAACCCACAAAATACTAGGGAGAAGGAGAAGAGCAGACAGTTCACAGGGGAGATAAACAAAAGGCAGGTAATGGTAGGAAGAATTGTATTCTAGAGGATGTGGGAGAAGGGAACTCACATATTGCTGGTTGGTGTTTAAGTTGATCATTTTTAGAGGGGGATTTGGCAATATCTTTCAAGACGTCCAGTGTTCAATTCCCTTTTATCCAGAACCTCACTTCGAGGTATTCTGCTGGTGTACAGAATTCCCACAATTGAACAAAACTGCATGTCAGGGATGTTCAGTGCAGGGTTGCTTAGAAGAGTGAAGTTGCTGGAAACCACCTAAATGTCCACCCGTGGGAAACTATTTTAAATAAAGTGAAATTCCATGCAGCTGTTAAAAAGAATACAGAAGATTTATTAGTACTCACAAGGAAAAAAGTCTAAGGACCAGAGGCAACTGGAAACAAAAGGCATGTTGGAGAACTGTATGTATCGTGTAAGTTCATCTGTGTGTATTAAAAACACCTAGAAAAATTCGTAGAGACTTTTCACAATGGTTACTTTAGGGGGACTGCGTGCCAGGTTGGGGGAAGCTGGAAGATTTTTACTTTTTGCTTTATGCCCTTCTAATGTATGGAGGAGGCAAGAGAATTAAAAATGTTAAATCGAGCTACATTCAGAGACTGCAAGATGCTGATGAGCCTGCAGCCAGGCTAACTCCTTCCCCACACCTGTGGAAGGAGAACAGGAACAACAGGAGTCTTGAAGTGGCTGCCCTACACAAAATACAATAATTCATTTCCTATGGCTAAACCCATGAGGAACCTATGGGTTAAAGGCTGGGAACTGCCAGCGGGCCTCTCGCTCTACACACTCCTACTTTCCTCACTGTATGTCCATATCAAAGGAAATGGGTTCACAAAGTCCTTTAAAGTATAACTCACAGGAACTAAAGAATGACATGTAAACCGAATTCCCAAGTACGCAGGGTCCCTCTCACTGCCTTTCTCTCAGTATTCTTTACTCTGTCTCTCACTGTCATCACCTCTTGGTCCCTCTCACTCTGTCTCTGAGAGGAGATCACCCTCTGTCTGCGGGGTGTTCACCCCTTTTCTAATAAACTTTGCTTTGGCTCCTACTTTGGCAGTGAGTTGAATTCTTTTTCTACACTCTCCACCAAAGGACCCTATTCTTCTCTCAGTGTGGGCTTGTTCCCACCCCTCTCGTTTCGGGGAAATTTGCCCTGTCCTGCCTCACTTCTCCACTCTATGGATTCTTTTAATTGTAAACCATGCATCTCTTTTATAAGAAAATTGAATTCAGAATAGTGATTTTACCTCTAGGGAAGAAGGGATAGGAATGAGAGAGAGGTTACAGGGCCCTTTAACTGTATGTATAATGTAACAGGTAAAATGGTAAATTTTATGTTAGAATATTTTATCATAACAAAAAGAAAAAAATGCAAATTTGACAACATGTTAAGAATTGATCAAGCTGTTGGTGGGTATATAATGAACAACTTAGAAAAAAATGTTTAAAGAAAGGACTCATTCACTCTTACAAGATAAAATAGATGAAAAGGTAGCCAGAAAAACAAAGCAAAAGCAACAGAAAGGCCATCAAAAAAAAGCATTATAGCCCCGAGTAGATGACCCGTTTGTGAGCAGCTCGTCAGCGTCACCTCAGCCTCATGTGGAAACTTAAGGTTTCCCATTTTGAGCTCTAGGATGCGCCTGAGAGGTAAGAAACACTAGAGATGGCAACGATTTAGAAAAAGGACATTTGTCCATTTGTCAGCGTGGCGTGCAAGCTGGGGTCAAGTGCAGGGAGGGCTGGCAAAGGGTCCTGCTGGGTGGGGAGAAGGGGTCTCGGCTGGGAGTGACCTGGGAACCCCTGGGCAGAGGCACTGGAGGACTGACCAGGCGTGGGCGCCGGGCAGGGCTGTGCTGCCCCGGGCACCAGAGGCCCCTGTCCCTCCGTCGTTTGGTCCTTTCACAGTAAGCTCATCTCTCCACCATAACAGCAGCAGGGGCAGCCCTGCTTCTTCCTTTGCCCAGATATTTCTCTGGAGGAAGACTCAGCTGTACCCCTCCTGAGCTGCGTCTCCTCTGGTCCCTGGAGAGCTGCGCAAGCAGCCAGCCACCTGCCCAGGTAGTCAGGACATTCCCCGGGTGGATGGAGTGGTGGGGAGAGGCATGCATCTCTCCACTCCAGCAGGACCATAATCTGCTTCATCTGCACTTCTTTGATCTTTTTTGGTTTCCTTTCTTTTGAAAAATCTAACCTCAGGGCAGTCCTGACTTTGGTGTTTTGAAAACCCCTCTTCCTGTGATCTTCAGATGTGGTGATAAAGAAATAAAGGGCAGAGGCCTGCAGGGGCCTTTGTTGTGTCACTGAGGCCATGTCACAGACTGGCAGAGGTGGCGTGGGGACCTGGAATCTGCCCTTGAGGCTCCAAAGCTCTCCCAGGTCGTGCCAGGGCTGTAATGGGGACCTAGGCCAGTGTGCAGGTGGCTCTTTACTGATAGTCAGATTGTCCAGCTGCCCCAGGTGCCCGTAGGGCATGGGGCTCCCTCCCCATTGCTGCCAGGGCCCCACCTAACCGGCACATGTCCAGGGCGCACGGGAGGACTTTCACCCTGTGGGGTGGCTAGTGCTGCCAAGTTTCCTCCCAGGGGAGCCCATGATTCTAGGCAGAGCTGGGCCACCTGGTCCTGCTGCCCGCCCTTCCAGCCACCTGAGAATCCTCTGAGTACAAAGCCTGGGCTCCCAGCAAGCCCAAGGCTGCTTTCCTACAGAGGGGCTCAGAGGTTGCAGGCTGGGGGAGCTGGGGAGGGAGGGAGGGAGGAAAAGAGGGGAGGAGAGAAAGGGAGGGAGAGAAGGAGGGGAGGGAGAGGAGAGAAAGAGAGAGTCTAAGTGTGTGTTTATGAGTCTCTGCCCTGCTCTGGCCTCTGGAGAGAGGGCTAGGGCGAGAGTGTTTATGGTTTCTAGTCCTAGCAGGGACTCTAAGGCCGACTGAGCCAGCCTCTGAGTCAGTGCATTGTTCACATGTCCAGGGTCTCTGGGCTGGCACCAGGCATCTCTGTAGCCCGGATTCTGTGTTCTTAGAAACCAAGAGCTGGCTGCCAGCTGTGGAGAAGGAAACTGAGGCCCAGGCAGGTTGAGTGGCTTTCCCAGAGTCCCCAGCTGACGGAATTAGGATTGGGTTTCTTCTCACTTTCAGGTCTGCTCCCCAACTTCTCTATCTGGCTCTGCACCCTGGGAGCCCTGGGGACTGCAGTGGTGGGTGGGTGCCCTTACTCTGCAGTGACCAGTGGGGAGCCCCAACAGCATCCGAGAGGCAGAGAGGAGAGGGAGCTCAGGGCACTTATTCCCCGACACCCCTTGCCTTGTAGGGTTCTCACAGTCCAGCAATACCCCTCGGCTGAGCCACGGTTCCTGTCAGGTGCATCTCCAGGCACCTCCCTTGTCTCCTCAGGCCCAGCAGCGGAATGCACTGCTGCTAGTGGTCCAGCTTCCTGCATCCTTTCGTAGGGCCTGACCTCATCTTTGAAAAGAACCTCTTTATTGAATGTTCCTCAAATGCCTGGTTTGAATATGTTGTCTGCTTCCTCTGGGACCCTCCAGCTTGTCATCAAGGACGCTTAGGTCTGCTGAGTCATCACAGACTGAAGCGGGGTCCAATGTGTGTGTGTGGGGGGGGGGAGAATCTCCTTTCTAATTCCTGCTTTTCTCTTTGGCTCTGTTTATACACACTCCCCCCGCCCCCCGCCATCTGCCTGCTTCACCTCCCACCCCCACCTGCACTTCTCCCCTTGCCAGAAGTCTGGGATGTTTAGGGGATGAGAGTCACAGCTAAGCAACAACCGCCCCTACACAGAAACAGGGTGATTTCACATCGCTGGGAGACTTCTCTTCCCCGGGGACCCTTACCAAGAAAGCTCACATACTCGCCCACTCAGTCATGCACTTGCAATGCAGAGGCGGGGACCCCACCCCCTCAGGCCCACGCCCAAGAGACCTGGGTGTCGTTTCCTCAAGGAGACTGTCCCTAGCCCTTGGCCTCGGCGGGCTGCCCACCGCGTGCTCCCAGGATACCCCATCCCTCCTGATTTTGTGACCCTCATCACACTGACGTCCCTTGTCCATTGCCCGTATCCTCCACTGTACCCTCTATTTCCCCCAAACGGGCCCTACATCTGTGCTCACCATTGCATCCCCGGCACCTGACACAGTGCCAGGCCCACGGTAGGGGTGAAACACACTGGTGACCTGGAATGGAAATTTTCCCTTCAATTAATACTATGCGGATTACTCCTCTTGGACCTAGGCAGTCAGAGAGAGAGCAGTGACCGGCATGGCAGGCTGGGTCCCAGAGAGAACGCTGCTGGCCGAGGGATCCGGGGACTGGGCTCTCGTCCCTGTTGTGCCTGGTACTAACTGTGTGACTCCGACCAGTGTCTGAGCTTTCGCTCCTCATCCATCAGATGGGGACAATATTATAGATTAGTTTTTATTGCTTCATAAGAAATTACCATAAACTTAGCAGCTTAAAACAGCGCGTATCTGCTATCCACCGTGTCTGTGGGTCAAGACCCCAGGCCCAGCTTAGCTGGGTCTTCGCCAAGGTTACAGTCAAGGTGTCGGCCAGGGCTGCATCCTCGTCCAGCGGCTGCATTGCGGATGGAACCACTTCTAGGCCATGCAGGTTTGGGCAGAATTCAACTCCTTAGGGTTGTAGGATTAAAGTCTGTCTGGCTGTCGGCTGGGGGCCACTTTCAGTTGCCAGAAGCCTCCCACAGCTCCTCGCCATGAGGCCCCTCTTCATCGGCCCTCTCAGAACATGGCAGCTTGCTTCTTCAAAGTCGGCAAGAGAGGAGGTCCATCAGCAAAATCTGGTCTTGGTAAAAACAATCGCGGGAGTGACATCCCACCCCGTTTACCGGTGCTGGTTAGATACTGGCACGCTGGTTGTTCTATTGGTCAGAAACAAGGCGCAGGTCCCCCGGAGGGGAGGGGATCACATGAACGCAGGAGCACAAGAACAGAGGGTCACGGGGACGCCGGAGAGTCTGTCCCTGACAGCACTCATGTCTATCTCGCAGAATTCTTGAGAGCGTTAAGTGAAAGAGTGAACAGAGGCATTTCACGCAGGGCGGGTACTTTGTAAGAAGTCAGAAAATGTCATTCAAGGCAGCTAGAAGCAGCTGTCTTTTCTTGGGCCCACTTTGATACAGGGCACATCGGTCCGCCCTTGGTCCCCAGGCTGCTTCAGCCATTTACATCATCTGTCTGGATGTCGAAAGCCGTTAATTTGCCGTGCGATATTAACTCACGATCGATGGATGTTATCATTATTGTTGTTAAAAGTTCTTGGAAAGTGAGGCCTGTATCTTACTCATTCTGTCAGCCGCTGGTGCTCAGCTTGTCGGGCTCAGAGCGCTGCGATTAGCTTGGATGGTCCGTGGGGCACAAAAGATGGATTCCTTCAGAGACATAGGCCATCTGGGCTGAGAAGGGCCTTTGATCCCCGAGGAGAGGTCGCCCACCACCTTCGAGACACAGGATGAGGAGTCGTGTCTGTCCAGCGCCTTCCTACTCATACCCCTGGGCCCCGCACTTGACGTATTTCATTTCCTCTCCTGTTTCCGTCGTCGAGGTGGATAAACTGAAGCCCAGAGAGGGAGAGCAGCTTCTCCTGGTCACACAGCTGGTGGGCGGCAGAGTTAGGACTGAACCTAGGTATCCCGAGCTGCTGGCCCGGGCCTCCTGTCCACAGCACCGCTGCTGCCCAGGCCCGTGCGCCCGCTGGTGTTGGTGGGGCACGCTTGCCTCGGCCCTAGCCCAGTCCTCCGTACAGGACACTCTGATTCTGCACCGTCGCCGAGTCTTTTTTTTCCCCTCCACCCTTGCTGGCTTCCAGTGCTTTCTTCCGTCAGGGAGCTCCAGCTTCCGCGGACTCCGTTGCACGTCACTTTCCCCGCAGAGGCAGAAGCAGTCGGAGGCTTGCACATCTGGGCAGCTGTTGCCCGGCTCTGGTCTGCAGCAGACAAACCAGGGGAATCCTTTTTTCTATCGTTTCTGGGCAGAGACATGGCCCTGAGAGCTGGAGTCTCTTTAGAGAGGCAGAAGGCCATCTCAGCTGTGGCAGGTGGGGTAGTAAGCGAGGGTCTTGCCAGGCTGGGCTCACCTGTCAGGGGCAGGGTGGGTCCTTTGAAGGCAAGTCAGACAGGAAGCTCACCCACCCTCCTCAGATAGAAAAGTGGACGCAGGAGTCCAGGGGCCAGGACTGTAAGAGCTTTTAAAATCCAAAGCATTTTCGAGTCCCTTGTGTGGGATGATTTTATTACTCCCTCTGCTTTTCCTGAAAGAGTTGGTGGTAAACCCCTTTCAAGGCATGTGCTGAGGGAGTGATTAAAAAAAAAAAAAAGCCTTAAAAAAACCAAAGCAACAAACAACTTTCTCCACGCAAATACACACACACAAAATAAACAGTAGCATAAAAGAGAGTGGGGAAAGAAGGGGAGCTTGGCGCCTGGGTTCCCCCTGCACCCAGATTGGGTGTGGCAAGGGTGCGCGCAGACGGCCAGGGCCCGGAGAGGCTGGCTGTGTCCTGAAGGGGTGAGAGGCAGCCTGGGCTTGAGCCAGGGTGCTGGGACTTGGGAACCAGCTCTGGGAGGGCTCGATGGGCTGGCTCACCCCAGCAGGGCTTACGAGAAAACACGCTAAAACTTGTCAGTGACACAGGAACAGGGAAGCCTGTGGCCCAGCTGAGGCCACTTTCTTGCATAAATGAGAGCAGTAGTGTCCTTCAAGGCTAGAACCTAGAAAAGGGGAGCGCCCCCAACAGATCTGCACACTCTTGTCTCCCACCTGCCGTGGGAGAGGGGCCGCAGACCCCTCGCCCGCTGGGGCCTGTGCCATGGAATGCACACACAGTCCTGAAGAACCACGCGGAGCCCACCGAGTCACGCGCGACCAGCCGCAAAACGCTCCATCGCACACGCTCAGCAGCACGCAGCCACACGGAATCACACGTGACCGCGGGCAAGCGCGCACTCCCAGGCCACGACGCACAGTCACACACCTGCGCACAGTGAGACTTAACCGCATGTGTTCACACTCACCCGTGCATCTGCATGGGCCACACCCACAACTAGACACCGTGATGCACGGGGTTCTGAGCCACACAAGCTCACATTACTTCATACGACTGCAGTCACATCCAACCACGCTCGTCGGCACATGAGAACATACAACTGCACATGGTCACAGGCGGTCACAGGGGACGTGCCATCACAATCACAAACACAAACAGTTGGGGATGGGGTCGGGGTGGGGGGTGGGGAGCCTTGTTCTCTGGAATGGGAGTTGGTGAGGGCCTGGCTCTGAGTTAGGGACGGGGGTGGGCATGGACTCGGTCCCTCAGACAGTCCAGTTCCTGGTCATGACTGGTTAGGGACGGGGGTGGGCATGGACTCGGTCCCTCAGACAGTCCAGTTCCTGGTCATCCCTTCAGAGCGGCAGAAGCTGGGAGGTCGTCCCCACTTGCCGCCCAGCAGAGCATTCCTGGGTCCTGACGCAGTCTCCTCAGCTTCCTCCTTCCTCCTCTTTGGCCTCAGCCGGCCAGCGGGGTTGGCAGGAAGCCCCGACAGGGGCTGCAGTGACTCAGCAGGAAAGGGCTCAGGGAATGTGGCTGGGAGACCGACAGAGCCTGCAGTTGCCGGGGCCCCCGAAGGAGGAGCGGTTCCCATTCACGGTGAGGGGCTGCCCGCCGGAGCGCCCCAACTCAGGGGGCAGAGGGCGCAGGCAGGATGGGACTGCGGGTGGGGTGGTGGCCCGGATGCAAGGGGCTACGCTCCCCGACAGGGTGCGTTGGGGCCTCCCTTACCTGCTGATGGCCTCCGCCCTGACACGGTCCTCAGCCAGGCTGGGCCCACGGGCAGCCTGCAGCCCGGGCACGCACCCCGCTCTCCACCACCACTTACCCAGTCATTCAGCCATTTGCGGAGCACCCACCGAGATGCATGCTGTGCCTTGGTGAGGAAGGTTACCTAAAAGAAGATTCCAGAGCAATGTGGACAGACATGTACCCACGCACTTGTGGAAGCTGCTGGGACCGGCTGTTGGTGAGCCCTTGACCTCCAGCCTCTGCGATGGCGCCAGAATGGCTGCTGCCACCGCTGCCCTTCCCACGTGGTGCTCCTGACCTCCGACCTCTCCCGAAGGGGGCAGGCGACACCGCCAGGGCGGCCTTCCCAGGGAAAGCGCAGGTGGCACGACTGTTCACGACAGGGACGTTTTCGTTTTTCCAACAGAGTCAGGGAATTCTCCTTACAGATCTAAAGAACCAAGTTTTAAATGCCACATCTGAGGGAGATCTTTCCCAAACGACTTCCGGCCTCCTGTGGCCGGCAGAGTCCCCGTGAGCACTCTGCTCCCTGTTTCAGGGTTATTGCTATGCACTTCCGTTATCACTGGACCAGATACGGCGATCCTTCCTTGGGCTCAGACTAAGTGGTCAAGAAATACCGTGGAAGGAACACGCGCTAACGAGCCCAGACCTCTGGAGCAAAGGTTGGGACGCAGGCGGGAAGAGGTACAGCCGCTCCCTGGTTTGGGGTGCGGTGGACCCTGCAGGGATGTGTCTCTTGCTCCCTGAACTCCTCTCAAGAGGAGCAGGACTCTTTCCGCTCTCCTTCCGCCTTTGCTTTTCCTCCTCTGGGCAACAGCACCCCATTCTCAACGTTGTCTGAGGACTGCCTCTCAGTCTCGCGTCCCTTAACTTGAAGATAAACACCAGCCATTTTCCTTCTAATCCCTCCCAGTCACTCCAAGGAAACAAGATGTTAGCAGAAATCACAGCCCCTGGAAAGTTACAGAGGCTCTGGAATCTCACAAAATCCTTACAGCCTAATCAGCTATCCATTTGAAAAACAGAAATTCATCCCCGTCTTACATGTATGACATAATAACATAAATTCATAGGAAAAAAAATGTAAACATATGAAGAAACCCACAGAAATTACGAAGTATGTGTGTTAATGTTCTTTATGAAAAAATGAACAAAAAAAACATATATTATATACAAAGAGAGAGAGATATTTGCTGCAATAAACTGGCCCCATGTGGCCCCGCCTTGGGTAAAAAAAAAAAATTACCCACAGAAGCCATGAAAGAAAACACGGGTGGCCATTTTTTTATTTTGGCGTGGATAAAGCCTTTCTAAGCAGAAAACCAGAAAAGCCTAATACATGGAACCACATAAAATTTGTAAAGTTCTGGATAACAAAAGCTCTCCATACAAAGCCAAACCACAAAGGACAAACTGGGTAAATATTTGCAACAGATTAAACAAAGGGTTTGTATCCCTAATCTACAAAGAGCTTTCACAAGTCATTAACAAAAAGGTAAACAACTTAACAGAAAAAGGAACAAAGGCCACAAGCAGGTAATCCATAGAAGAGGAATTATAATAAGTTAGTAAGTGTATGAAAAGATGTTCACCCTACTTTATGGTCTTAAAAAATCAAATGAAATTTATCAAGATGCCAAACATTAGAAAGAGAGATGATGTTTAGCACTATCGATAAGACATGGTTAGTGGACATTTTCATTGGCTGTACTGTTAGAAGGAGAAATAGGTGAAAACCTTATTGGAGGGTAACTTAGCAATATCTATTAAAGTTTGAAATGCAAGCCCTCTGACCCCGCATTTGCATTTTTAGGAATGTATCCTGGAATAGGGGTATACACTCACAACCCAGGATGCTCATTCACAGTGCATTTTGGGGAGTCGATGTGAATTCGTTCCTTGCACACTTGTGTTTAAGGTGTGCCCGCTCGCAATTCCGCAGACACCACACTGTGGGGTTCACACGATCCAGAAAACTTCTTCCTTCTTATCTAAGCAGGACCGCTTGGAGCCCATCCACCCTTAACCACTCTCACGAAGCCCTACATGTTGGCTCCTTTCTTCCCACTCCTCCCTACTTTCCTTTTCCCAACCTCCTAATTTTTATTGGAAAATCCCCCTGTTTGGGAAAGCCATCTGCACCTCTAACCCCAGAGGGAGCACGTGGCCTAGACCAAGTCTGACAGATCATCCCGTCTCCCCACCACTGAGAACATCCCTTGTTCAGCGGTGGGCACAGGATCTAAACCCATCCAATCAGGATGCACCTCAGGAGTTTTGCTGGAAATTTAGGACAGGGATTTTTCTTTTTCTATGGGTAGTGCCGTGAGTGGATGTGGGCCCTGAACTGCTTTAAGCTCTTTTTACTACCATGAGGAAAACGAGTCTGTGGGCAAAGTTAACCCACAGACCAGGACTGTGCCAACAGAGTCACAGAAAAACAGAAACAGAGCCTGATGATATCACAAACCCCTGGATCAAACGGCACCTGAATGGCACCTTGAATCCCACCCAGCCCCTAGGCTTTTCTGATGCAGAAGGCAATATATTCTCCCGATTGCATAAGTTAGTTTCAGAAGAGATGTTTGTGTGCTTGCAGTGGAAGCCTCCTGACACACACAGAGGCCCTCCCCTTCTTAGACAATTCATCTCCTTGTCTCTGTGAGGCTCAGCCTTGGAAAACAAATGCCTATTAATTCTTCCTGGGAACCGACTTTCTTCACCCAAGGCTTGATTGCTTTGGGGTAATTGGGGTGGTATGAGGAGGAGAGAGAAAAACACCTTCCCCTCTTTGTGAGTGTCCTATAGCAACGTGAACGAGTCGGGTACTAGTACCTCATTGAATGAGCTCACCACGGTTGTTTCAGATGAAAAATTAGAAACAACCCAAATGCCCGTCAAAGGGGTAACTACTCAGTTCATCCACACAGTGGTAGCCTCAGCAGCCTCTAGAAAGATGAAGAAAATGCTACCCATGAAAGGTGCCAAAAATATATTATTTATTGAAAAAAAAACAGGTTAAAGAAAAGGATGTATAGCATAATTTC
This sequence comes from Eonycteris spelaea, assembly GCA_003508835.1. Classification (NCBI taxonomy): domain Eukaryota; kingdom Metazoa; phylum Chordata; class Mammalia; order Chiroptera; family Pteropodidae; genus Eonycteris; species Eonycteris spelaea. Next base: position 3,836,083 of record PUFA01000065.1, read on the forward strand.
AATTTCACGTTTTAAAAATATAAGTATAATTGGTTCTATCCGAATATAAAAAGGACCAGAAGGAAGATTGTTTTGTACAACCAAGTTTTTATTATCTCTGGAGGCTAGGATTCTGAAGGATTAACATTTTCTATTTCCTTATTTCTTTATTGACTTTTTATGGTGTGTAATAAAAAATAAATAAATGTTTTGTTTTCTAAAGTTCTTATAGTCCCGGCTTCTGTTTTTAGCCCCTGTTTCCTTTTGTGGGGGTAATGGGAGGCCTCGGGGGAGCTGTCATTGCTTGAGGATGCAGTCCAACACCCCATGCTCCTCCCAGAAGCTCCAGGCCTGGCCTACATGTGAGTCCATATGAGACACCCCTGGGACAGGCAGGGCCTTGAGGTCAGCATCCCGGGCTCGGTTGTCCTCAGGTAGAATGAGGCAGCTGTACACCAGGGGGCCGAGTGGTGACGCGCTATCTAGTTTTGTTGGAGAACGTCATCGGCTTAGCTAGTAGACTGAATAATGATTCCCACAGATATCAGAGCCTGATCCCTTGGAATCTACAAATGTTACCATATATGAAAAAAAAAGGTCTAGCAGGTATAAGATGGAGAATCATGAGATGGCGACATGCTTTTGCATTATCCAGGTAGGTCCTAAATGCAATCTCAAGTATCTCGACAAGAGAGGGGTAGATTTGACACAGATCGAAGAGAAGGCAAAGTGGCCATGGAGGCGGAGGCTGGGGTGATGCGGCCACAAGCCAAGGAATGCCAGCCGCCGCCAGAAGCCTACTAGAGGCAAGGAACGGATTACACTGGCCCTTAAAGCCTCCGGAGAGAGCATAGCCCTGTGATACCTTGATTTGGGACCAATGACACTGATTTTGGACTTCTGGCTTCCAGTACCATAATCCAATAAATTTCCTTAAGCCACTGAGTTGATCATAATTCGTTATAGCAGCCACGGGGAACTAATATAGCTCTAGAAAGTGAGGCATGTATGTGGCTGTGCAAATGCTGTTCCCTGCTGATTCACCTCCCTAATTACACACTGCTCCGGCTGAAAAGAAAATGAGGTTGCTTTCTCTGGACACCCTTGAGAGGGCCCCAGAGACAGCTAATGTGCTTTGGCATTGTGACAAGGGGTTGTGAGGACTCCTGGAGCCCACCCTTGGCTCTCCGCTAGGCTCCAGCTGGGGTGGAAGGCCGGAGGGGTTGCCTAGCAACCACAGAAGCATGGCAGGGCTCCCCACTGTGCCCTCCTTTCTCCTAGAGCAAGCACATGCCTGTATTGTTAGAGTGCACAGGCTATTAGAAAATAACAAACGCCAACCTTCTGCTCAAAATAACTTCCCAGTTTCTAAAAATGGAATTCTGCCCTACAGTTACATTTCTTGCTACTGCAATGGTAAAATTTCTCACCCCCTCGTGCTCTGTAGCTTTATGACTGGACCGAGAGGGAACTACTATTAGTGGCTATTTCCACCTGATGTAAGCCACCCACCCATGGAGGGTGACAGTCCTTTGCAGAACGGGCCTCTTCCTCTCTTCCCATGAAACTTCCCCAGGGGCGTTAGGGTTTTGCTTGCTCTGATATCTATAGTCTCTCTTGGGTTGGAAAATAATAATGCTAACGATAATAGTAATAACGAGCTGACTACTTAGTAGCTCTTATAATGCGTCAGGCATTGTCCTAAGCACCTTACATGTATTTACATGTACTTCTCATAACTATCCTATGTGGTAGGTACTATATTATTGTACTCATCTTCAGGATGGGAACACTGAGGTACAGAGAGGTTAAGAACTTGCCCAAAGTCACACAGCGAATGGGTGGCTGAGCTGGAGTTTGAACCCTGGCTAAAGGCTCTAGGATACGTACACTCACCTCCTCTAGTATGTTGGCTGATCGGAGTGGGTTGGGAAAGCTACCGTCGGCCAGCAGGTGGCCGAGGTCTTTTCTCTGCACCAGGTGAGCTGGCCTAGGCAGGGACCAGGCTGAGACTTGGGCCTGACTGGCAGGGGAGCCTCCCACTCTCTCAAGGTCAAGGCCGCAGTGGCCTGGAGAGACCTTCCGCCAGCATATGCTCTACCTTGGCGCTGACCAGCTTCTTCTCTTCCTACCGGGGCCTTTGCAGAGCAAGGTGGGAAAGGAGAGTTCAGGTTCTGGGTGCAGACCTCAGATGAGCACAGACCCCAGATGGACACTGGAGAGAAAGTGGCGTGAAGTCCTCGGGCTGGGGCGTGGGCCGAACCGAGTTCTAGCCCCCTCACACTGACCACGCCTTGGGTGGTAAATAGACCAGACGATGCCTTTAGGATGGCTCTAAGTGCTGCGCCTAGAAGCTGACCCAAGCTGTCTCCTTCTTCTGCCTTCCGTGGAGGAGGTGGAGAGGCGAGGGGAGAGGAGGACGGGAGGCCTTCCCTGGGGCCCTGGGGCGAAGAGGGCGGGCACCCATGTGGGCTGTGTCTGGGCAGAGCTGGCCTAGCTGGTTGAGATGAACCGCAGTGCATAGGGCATGGGGGGAGGGGACCTGGCCTCTCTGCTTGCTCCCCCTCCCCCGCTTGGGCTTGGGGTGAGGTATTACTCTCTCTGAATTCCAGACTTCCCCTCTGTAAGCCTAGGGATCAGATGCGCTTTGATATGTGAAAGCCTTTGGTAAACATGCATGCTCTGCAAATCCAGGTCAGTTTGCTGAGTTTCCTCTGAGAGAGGCGGCAAGCCCTCAGAAGGGAGATCCGGCCCTCACAGCCTGCAACCCCTGCCATCTCGCCCTCTCTCGCTTCGGTTCCGTCTAGCAAGTAAGAGTTAAAAAAACACTCGCCTCAGAGTAGTTGCCTGATTTAAAGAGAAACTGCACAGGAAGCTCCTGCTCAGAAAGGCAGAGCCCTGCCCTGTGGGTCCTGCCCAACGGGGCTCCGGCTCCTTGGGGTGCAGATGGAGCTGGGGGCATCTCTGCTGGGGTCCTCCAGAGATGACAGGAAACTCGATGAACCGGTCACGAAGCTTTGGCCTGGACAGATCTGACACAATTATTATTATTTTTTTTGGCCTGGCAAAGCTTGCACATTAAAACAACGTTCTTGAGTACCTTGGGTGGGAAAAGATGGGCTCCACTCTCTCGTTCACCCACAGAGCCCACCCCTCCCTGCTGCCTTATGCAGCGTGATGAGTTGGTCTTTAGAGAATCTGGACCACGGGGGTTGTATGTCCGGGAGGGAGGGGAGGCGGGCGCGACCGGTGCCGCTCTCGTCCCCAGCCTGACTCAGGTCTTGGCAGAGCCCGAGTGGGTGAGTTATGAGGGGAGTCCTGGACTGATCTGGGCCCCATTGCCCTCCCCTCACCCCCTCCTAGTCCCCCAGACACCAGAGTCCAAGTCCAGCCCCAGTTGGGTCTGCTGCCTCCTTTCCTCTGTCCTGGGGTCACTGCACCCCTCTTTCCCCTGAGAGGGTCAGGGCAGAGGGAGGCAGTGTCCCTGCTGGGCCCGTAGAGAAGGCTGAGAGCTGGGTGTACCCTGGCCAACAGCCCAGGAAGCCTAAGCATGTAATTAAAAGATTGTATCTTCTTAGGTCTGCCTTTCGGGACAAGAGCTCCCAGTGTTGTCCTTGCCCTGTGACCTCTGTCTGGGCACTGCATCCCTGCCACCTGGCTCTGTTCTATCCCTTGAGGCAGGATCAGCAGCTCAATTTCAGCTAGTTCTGAGCGCGGAAAGGACAGACTCCCCTTCTCCCCTTGGGGCCTCCTAACAGCCACCCCACAGGGTGATGTATGTGCCTCCCTGTCCATTCACTGAAGTCTCCATACTGGGGGGGGTGGGGGGGTGGGTATCTTCACTCTACGGAGGGGCCATCCAGCCAGTAAGTGGAGGGCTGAGCCTCGGCTACAACTCTGCTGAGCACTGCACCCTGTGACTGTCCCTTCCCCTTCCTCACTCCCCTGCTGGGAGGACCATGGTGGTGGGGATGGGTGGGGTCCAAGAGAAGAGCCCCCTACCCTGGCATTGGACAATGGCTTTGAGGAACCCAAATGGTTACAGAAAACTTTGGCCTTTTCAAGTAAGACCCTGAGTATCGAGCCATCATGGCCTTGGCCATCCCGCCACGGCCACCCCACGGGCCCGGCCTCACCAGCCAGAAGGAAGTGAGGCCCGCAGGCATGCTTGGTAGGGAAAACGGACCAGCTTCTGGGGCTGCCAAGGGGAGGGAGGGCAGAACAAGACGGAGGGGAAGGTCAGGGGCTAGGAGCCTGGGGTGCCTGGTTGGTGGGGAAGTGCTTAAGGGGGTGAGCCAGTGGGCTGGCCATGTGGCCCTGACTGTCTTTCCTCTTCTCTGTGTCTGGCCAGAAACTAGGAATGGGCCGGTGCTTTCAGGGCCTGGCGGCCTGAGTGCAGAGAATGTGACCATGGGGACTCCTCCCACCCATGACCCCACTGATTGTGCCACAGCCCTGTGAGGTACGCAGGCCCATCCTCGTGGACTACACGAATGGCTGCAGCCTGAAGACGTGGAGGTGGGAGCGCTGCCGCTGGCTGAGCACGTCCCCTGGTCAGGCTCCGAGCCGAGCTCTTCACAGGCACCGCTGTTAGCCCGTTTTACAGATGAGGAGACCGAGACTCAGGGAGACAGTCTCACCCAGGCCACGGCCAGGGGTTGAATCAGGGTGAGTCTGACTCCAGAGTCCACGTTCTTAGCATAACTGGTCCCCTCATCCCTCCCACCTCATCATACCCACCAGACATTTTGGGTTGTTGGTCTTTCTCCTACTTGGCCCTACGGGCCATTAGGCTGCTTTTCCCACCCTCAGTCCCCAGGACCCCTCAGGGAACCAAAAGCCTCAGGCTGTGGGAGCCAGGGAATTCTCTGTTTGTATCCAGCTGGGCCTCCCTCCTGCCCTTGAAAGAGGGACCGGGGGAGGAGTGGCAGGGGGTTGGGCATAGATGGGGTTTCTACCCCAGGCTCAGCATCTCCAGGTGTGTCCTGCTTAGTGAGCCAGCCAGGGTGGGAGTGAATGAGAGTGAGTGAGGAGGGAGAGATTAGTCTTTCAACTGTCTGGACATGTTCTGTTCTCGGAGGAGTTGAAATCCTCAGGGCAGCCAGGTCATGTGGCCACTCAGCCTTCAGGCCTCATGTCTTTCCTTAGCCTTGTGTCTGTCACCTGACAACCAGGTCACCAATGATGGCAGGCCCAGGGGTGGGCTGCAGCGGGTTGCCAGGATCTTGCAGGCTGCACGCACGTCTGCTGAGCTCCTGAAACTGCTGGACCTCGGCTCTGGCCCGCCGAACAGTGGCGGCTGCTGTCTGAGGCATGATGGGAGACAGCTTAGCTTGCTGGGGGTCAGGAGAGGCCTAGGTGGCAGACTCTTTAAGAAGAGAGGAGCCAGACAGGAAACAAAGGGAAAGGCATTGCCAGGGGTGGGAACAGTACAGACCACGGCAGGGGACAGAGCAGAGCCTTTTCAGGAGATTGTGTGTTCTCTGCGGATGGAGCCGAGGAAACGTGAGGGGAAGGCATGTGGGAGAGGCGCATCCCATCCTGGCCACCTGCCCACGGAGGTCCTTAATGCCAGGCCTCTATGCCAGGGCCGCGGGCAACCATGGAAAGGCCTTAAGCAGGAGTGAAATGTGGTCATGCTTGCTTTTGCAAAAGCCCCCTCTGGCCACCAAGAGCTGCGTGCTGAGAGCGGTTAGGAGGGGCCCGTCAGACGGAGTGGAGAGCTCGCTCACTGCAGAAGAATTCTATGACGCGTGCCCTGAGCAGCTGGGACCCGAGGGGGCAGCAGTCCTGGCCTGGGTCAGATGGTTCTGCCGCGGCGGAGCCGGTTTGGCGGGAGAGGTGAGCAGGTGCGAGAAGGAACGGATGTGGCTGCCGTGAGTGAGGCCGGGGAGGCCGTCGGTCACGGGGATGAGTCAGTGGCTTGAGTCCCGGGCCAGCACTGGCGGCTTCCTGGGGCTGGGACAAGGATTTAAGGACGGGTGGGGGTGCGAGGCTGCCCACGGGAGGCCGTGGTTCCCACCTCTACTTATACCCAGGAGACAGAGGTTTGGGAACCTCTTTCTGCAGGGAAGCTGGGCAGCCAGGTTAATCCCTCAGGTGCCAGCCCTGCCTCCCCCCCTGGGATCTAGCATCCAGGGGCGCCCGAGGTGGGACCGGAAGGTCAAGCTTTCCTTTCCTTTCACTCTCCTGTAAACACGTCATTGGCATCCAGCTCTCCCAGTCTGAGGATCCGGGGGCTACTCTCGGTCCTGATGTCAAGCCCAGGAGCCGGTGCCCTCCCCCAAGACCTGCCCTTGCCAGTGGGCTCCATCTCCACCAGGTGGCTCCTCAGAGAGGCGTAAATAACCCGGAGGGCGGCGAGGCTTGGGCCTCACCAGGATGGATTCTAATGCTAGAATGTCGAGCTGCCCAACAGCTCCGGGGCGGGAGGGTAGGGTGTGTGTGCAGGTGGGGGCTGTCTGAGGCTCCTGGACCATGGATCTGACACCCCGCAGGTCTGGACAACACACTGGGGTAGCCTTCTGTCAGGGCTCCACGGAGCTGTGTTTCCAAGGGTCTTCACGAGGGTGGGCTGGCGCTGCGGAAGGGAAGGCCGTGCTGTTGGCCCCTGGCGGAGGGAGGCAGGGCAGCAGGGCCACTGGCACCACTGTCCTCACCAAACACAGGGCCCTGAAGGCTGGAGTGAGTCACAGGTTCAGGCCAGGCTGCTACCCTGGCTCCATCTCAGGATGGGAGGGTGGTCTGAGGGAAAACCCAGGTGGCGTGGCTTCTCTGGAGGTAGTGGGTAGGGACAGGGGAAAAGGCCAAAGATGAGCAGGACAGGCCCTCAGATGGCTCAAGGGCCAGTGAAGTCACTCTTTCTCCTTCCCGCCTTCTCAAGATGACAGGGTGCCCTCCTGATACAAGCTCCTTCTTAACGATACAGCCCAGAATGTCTGGACTCCCTTCCTCCCTCCCTCTCCTCCCTCCTTCAACAAGCAGCCACTGAGGAGGAAGAGGAGCAGGTCCTAGGCCGGTCAGGGAGGGAGGGTATAGATGCATCGAACGGGTCCACATCACGGCATGCGGAGGTTCAGGGGCAGAGAGATGTGGCGGCCGAGAGAGAGCAGTTGGCTCTGCTGGGGTGTGACCCGGAGGGCTTCTCAGAGGAGGTGGCGTTTCTTAAAGAAAGGGTAGTGACTGGCTGCACGGGGAGAATGGGCAAAGGGCGGGTGGCACGTGAGGCCTTGGGTGACTGAAGACGCACGAGGAAGGAGCGACCCGCAGAGTGTGGTGGGCGCCAGGACAGAAATAAGCGGGGTGACTCCCGTAGATGGGGGGCAATCACCAACCCATCACCGGACTTGGCCTGATGTAAAGTGCGGAATCCGACGGGCCGGAGTTCCAGTCCAGATTTTACCGTTTACCAGCTGCCGAGCTTTCCGCTGGCCACTGAGCAGCCCCCGAGCCTCAGTTTCCTCATCTGTCCAGTGGGATCACTGTGACTCCGGGGTGTCTGTCAGGATCGGAAGTGGCAGCGCTTTGCAGAATGGAAATAGCTCTGCAAACACGGGGCGTCTTTGCAGCACCCACATCCGCATTGACCTTTTGGGGTGCTGCTTCCTGGGGAATGGCCACAGAAGGCTGCACTCACCCAGTGAGGTCAGTGTTCATGCAATAACTGTTATCATACCCGCTGTGGGGTCACTTGGTTGGGACCAGCTGCTTCCTGCCCAGGGTTCTGGGGGCCTGCTGTGGGGATCTCGCAGGCAAGGGCCGAAGCCTGAACAGGAACTGAAGGCTGTTCTAGTGCGACCCCCGGCCTTTGGGCCATGAACGCCGGATAGCCAGGCATGAGGGGGTAGGACCAGCGTATGCAAGGGGGCAGGGCCCTGTGGCAAACTAGGACCCTGGGGTGGCAGCTGAGTGAGGCGGGGAGTGGGACCATGAGGACGTGAAGAAAAGGACAGTGCAGGACGGACGAGGGCCGTGCTCCCTGAAGCCCCCTCGCCTCCGCTGCCCAGCACCCTCAGCTTCGGGGCTACCTGAGGAGGTGAGACTGCAGGGGAGGAAGGAAAGGGGCTTTTTTTAGCGTTGAACACCTGCCGATGGACCTCCTCAGGCCTGCCTGCCACATGCCGCGTTGTGGTCCCAGACCCCCAGGGTCACTCCGACTCAGCACGGGCGGTGTTCCTGGGGGTCTGGTCTCAGGAGTTCTCTGCCAGAGCGCAGGGCCGCAGCTGGCTGCTGAGCTCAGGTCCCCACAGGGCGCAGGCGTCACTCGGGGCCAGGTGGTCCTCAGCACCTGTCCCGGCTCCCACATCCTCTCTAAGTCCCTGGTCTGCTTTGGCAGCCCTCGCAGGCCCTGTGAGTAACGCTGTGGTGCCCAGCCAGGGCCGTGCCCAGTGAGTGACTCAGCCGAGCCCTCTTCTTTCCACTAAGGAGGTGCCATAATATTTGTTGAATTAAATTCTTGCCTCTGGTTGGGATTGTCCCCTGAACCAAATAGCTGCTCACAGCCCTGCCGTGGGCCTAGGCCACGTCCGCGTCTGCCTGCAGTGCACCATTCCTTCTCTGCGTATCCGGTTCCTTCTCAGACGCCTTTCAAACTGCTCCTCAAAGCTCTGCCTCCTGGAAGTCTTCTTCCCCAGGTGTCCAGCCACCTCCCCAGGGACCCCAGCCTGCCTGAGATCTCTGGCAGCTGCACCCGGGGTGTGCTTAGTGACCTCTGCCTCCTGTGCCTTGTGTTTGTCCTTCCTCTGTGTGTGTGTGTGTCTCAGTGGCATGCCTGAGGAGAACAGGCCCCCAAACCAGGACTGTCAGGAGTCCTGTTTGTGTGTGCCAGGGTGTGACAGAAAGGCTGCCTCCTGTGGGCGGGCAGAGGGCCAAGGCCCAGTTAAGCCACATGAGACCAAGACTGTGGTGTGGGAGAAAGATTCTCTCGTAGGCCCGGCGACCACACTCCCTGGCTGCCGTGTGTGGGTCTGGCTCTGGCCTGTTGCCCTGACTAGTATTTAAGAGCACTGTTAGCCATGTGGCTCCCTGATTGGGGAGGGCTTTCCATGGGTCCCCAGGGTGTCGGGAACCGAGGACTGAGGCGGATTCATGAGGCACACAGGTAGCGGGACAGACTACAGTTTAAAGTCTGCAGCGTGGTTTGCAAGGAAATGTGCGACCGGCGTGTGAGCATCAATGAAGGTTGGGTAAGAGGGAGAGAGTTTTGCAAGCCATAAAGTTCCTCAGTGTTCGTAATAACAGCCAACCCTTGTAGGGTATGGTTTACCACACTACGAAGCAACCCCGTGATGGGGATCATATTATTGCTTCCATCTGATAGGTGCAGAAACTGAGGCACAGAGAGGCTAAGTGGCTTCCCAAAGGTCACATCACGAGTAAGCCAGGTTTTAAAATCCCGGGCCGTGTTCCTGACCCCCGTGTTGTGATGCCTCACGTCACATCCGACGCTTCAGTAACATCTACCACAGAGACTTTGTAAAGACAAAGTCAGGCCACGTGTGTGAGTTTGCTTTGTAAACTAGAACCGTTTTTACAAACATTGTAAAGTCTTTTGGAAATAGCTCACTTGTGACAGACTGTGGAGATACAGCAAAAAATTCCTTCCAAATCCATGACCCCAAAACTAATCATAACGTGAGATTATGAAAATTTTCCCCTCCTTGCTCTGTTTCCACACGACTAACGTGTAATAAAGTTGCTTTGAGAATCTGTTTCGGTCCCTTGTTTTTGTGCGAAGTATCACCCCCAAATCTATCCGACGCTTCTTCTAAAATCCCTCTTAGCCAGAGCCCCTCTGTAGTGTTTTCCAGGGTTTTCTCTGCAGCTGAGCCATCATCTCACACCCAGCCACTTTCATCGCACATCCGTCCTACCTTCGCTGCGGGAAAGTTCCACACGTCCTCCCCATGCCCAAAAAGGGCCTGTGCTATAGCCGATGGGATAAAACAGGAAGCGGCAATAGAAAGCGGGATAGCGGAGGAAGAACTGGCCAGCTTTGCCTTATTCGCTAACACGATCGATCGCGCGCCTGGAAACCCTGAGAGAATTCTCGGAAGGCAAATATTGCAGGTGGCTAAATATTGCAGGTGGCTTAGCACACCGTGCCCGGCCCTGTGCTAGCTCCACGCGCGTTGCGGGAGGGGCTGTTGTCCTCATGTTGTAGACAAGGCAGAGCCGTTCAGTGGTCGTCCCGCACCCCGGCACCTTGGCTCTGGCGTCTGCTTCCCTAGCTATCCCGCCATCAACGGCTCTCCTATGTGCCAGCGATTGCTTCCTAAAAATGTACGAGGAGGGCGAGACAGTCGTAAGAGCCCTTGGAGGTGCTGGCTTTTCTCAGTTTGGCGCCTTATTTGTCACCCGTGTCCCATAGCGGCTGTGCTTGTACCCAAAGTCTCATGCAGCCTTCTCACAAAATAGTCGTCATCAGTGTCTGGCCCTGAGGCCACTAGCACCAGCGCCCCCACCCTTGGCCTGGTGACCAGATGAAGAGGAAGCTGCCAGAGCCCTGCACCCCTTGTCCCTTCCGTTAGGGCGAATGTGTGGTCAACAGCACCTGGTTTGAAAAGGTGCAACTCTGCCTTCAACAGACACAGTCGGAATCTTCTTAAAATCGTAGTTTTACTTCAGGAGCGGGCCTTTAATAATTAACAGGGCCGTCTGGGCAGTTCCTCCTGAACGAAAGGACGGAGTGCCCTAAGTGAGTAAAGCAGCCTCCACCTCTTATCAGAAAGTCACTCCTTGCAGCTGTGCCCGCTGGGTGGCTGTGGCACCAATGTCTGTGGGACCTGGGGGAGGTGCGGGTGGCACCATCTTGGTTTGCTAACAGAGAGCAAGGGTTATGGTTTCCCTCACCCATCTGGGAATTTCTCCCGGGGCCGGACAATAATACCTCCTCCTCCCTCGAATCATTTCTAGGCCACCAAATAACACTCCGAAAGGAGCAGGATGCTGTTGGCTGACTGACTACGCTATGGCCTATGATGGTTCCTCCAGAAGAAGCGGAGGAAACATTTGTCAAGCATCTTTTGTGTGTACCCAGAATGTTAGGTCCTTGCACAAGCATCGTATTTAATTCCCACAGTAGCCTGTCGTAGGTGTTGGTACAGTCACCGTAGGTGTGAGGAAACCGAGGTTCCACGGGGTTGAGGAACTTGCAGTAAATAGCGTGGCTGGGGTTGAACGCGAGCCTGTCGGCTGCAAAGCTTGGTCTTCGCGTGGTGTCACATGACACCCACGAAGACCGCCTCTTTGTAGTCTTGCTAAAGAGGCCTGAAGTTGGCTAGGGCGTAGTTAAGGTATCTCCTCAAGAATGACAGCAAGGCAGCCACAGTGGGACACACCTCCCCTCCCCCCCCCCATGAGACTATTTCAAGATGTGTGTGTGACTCAGACAGAGGGTTAGGGAGAGTGGCAGGATTGCAGAGGACTGTGACTTCCCCTGGGATGTCACTACTACCACTATCAGGAGGGTGCTGGAAACCCCGCAGACCGAGCTTGCAGAGAGTGCTCCCTCGGAAGCACGAGCCCAGCAGGGCCTCTCCCCAGGCCCACTGGCTTTCATCTCTCTCTCCCCAGGCCCGCTGGCTTTCATCTCTGCTGTTCTGAGCCTGTCTCCGCGAGAGGGGACAGCCTCCCTGGGAAACTGCCACCAGTGGCTTTCTCAGCCCAGGGCCTTTGCCACTCCTAAGGACTGGGACTGCCCACAGCCACTCTCACTTGGCCAAGTTCAATGCCAGGATGCTGATGAAGTAAACAGAAACGAGAGAGTTTGGATTTGGTCCCTGAGGCTGGGCCTGAGGGGTCAGCCTGGCCTCCATGGAGAGGTGGATATGGTAGGGACGCTGCCGCTTTGCTCCTCCTGTCCCGGCCATCTCTCCGGTTCTCATGCCATCGCCTGCAGCTTTTCCAAGGGTGGAGGTTTGGCTGGAGCGGGATTGGATGAGAAGAGAGGAACGAGAGAGGGACTTGCGGAGGGACTGGACGGAGGTGGGAGTCCAGGCAGAGAAGGCTGACGCAGCCACGGCGGTATTCACTGAGCTCTAACCATGCGCCAGGAGCGGGGTGAGCATTTCCTGTGCATCGTTCTCTGAATCCGCACAACCACTGAAGGGCCAGGTACTCTCATTATCCCCACTGTATGCCAGGGAGACTAGGACTTAGCAGCGACCTGATAGCCCAGAGCTGTCTGCCTCTCGAGCCAGTGACCTTGCCCACTTCATCAAGATGGAGGGTCTCAAGAAAGACCGAGAGGGCCCAGGAAACTCAGACAGGGAGGCTGGCCCAGAGAAGAGCCCCTGTCGTCTGAGTTTCCCATTCATTCCTACAGCCTCGCATCTTGCCGCCCCGGACTGCACGCTCCTCTGTTGGCAGGCCTGTCTCTTTTAGATGTCCTCTCGTCATGCTCTTTGCCCAAGTAAAACCTGCTGTCTGCGAGGGGCCTTATGGTCCGCACTGAGGCAAAAACGACGCAGAAGGCGGCTGAGGCACTCTGGGGAAAGCAGCATGCATGGACGACCTGGCTCTAAATCCTCCCTGGGCCTCTTGCTCAATGGAGGAAGATAACATGAGAGGAAAAGCCTAGAATCATGCCTGATGTACATTAGGTGCTCATTAGAATTGTTATCTGTAAAAGCAGAGGTTATAACCAAACCACTCAATCTGTCCTACGCTTGGATGGATATTCTGTATGTGAAAACGCTTAGGAAACCATAAAGTTATTTAACCATAAGAGTGTTAGTATCCTTTCAGGAATGCATGAGTATTATGACAGAAAAGCCTGGAGCCAAGGGATGAGGCCTAGACTGGCTGGGGAGTTTTCCTGGGTACAGAAAGTCCCTGTTGGTTCTCTTGGAACACACCTAAGAATTCACAATGGGCCTCTGGCTGCCAGGCTGAGCTGATGAAAGGCTCAAGGAGGAATCCTCATGCCGGATGCATCAGAGCTTCAGAGAATATTCTAAGGAGCAGGAAGTCCTGTTTTCAGAGGGTGTAACTTAGGCTGTGGTGCCTCGGAGGCTGTCTCGAGAGGGGTTCTCTGTGATTGCACAGGGAGCTCCGGACAGTACTGCTACTGCTCTGCAAGAGGGCTCTTGCAGACCAGAGGGTGGACAGACAGACAGACAGACAGACGAAAGAGCAATGGGAAGGGGCTGTCAGTTGCATACTGCACGTGGACGGCCGGCTTCTTGCATTTCCCTCGATTTCTGCCAGGCACTTAACTGTTAGCCAACCCTCCGGATGGCACTGAGAGCTCTTTCGTTTACTGTTGAAAGCACTCAGGTGTCAGCTCTGAAGAGGTAGCGTGGGGATTTGAATTCGGGTTTGTCAGGTCGAACACCCAAGTTCTGCCTGGTAAGTGGTGTGATTCCAAGTAGCATCCTCTTTTAACAAGCTTTTTTTTTTTTTTCAATTTAAATTGCGATTAAAAAAATAACAAACTTTACCATCTTAATTTTAAGGGTACAGTTCAGTGGTATCACATATTTTCACATTGTTGTGTAACAGATTTTGAGAACTTTGTCATCTTGCGAAACTCAGGCTCTTTATCCATCGAATAACAACTCCCCGTCCACCCCTCCCCTCAGTTCCCGGCCACCAGCATCCCACTTTCTGTTTCTATGAGTCTGACTGCTTTAGGTACCTCCTGTAAATGGAACCATACGGTATTTGTCTTTTTGTGACTGGCTTATTTCACTTAACACACTGTCATCAAGTTTTATCCATGCTGTGGCATGTGAAAAGATTTCCTTATTTCGAAAGGCGGAATAACATTCCATTGTATGTATATATCACACTTGAAAAAACCCACTCACCCATCAGCGGACATCTGGGTTGCTTCTACCGCTCAGCTGTTGTGAATCATGCTGTAATGAACATGGGCGAAAAGCAGCAGCGGTTAAAGCAAAGACATTTGCGTGTGCACACGTGTACATGAAGACATGGAAATACACACATGTGAGCCGTGTGTCCATACACTCCCCCGAGGGTACACCCGGTCCCAATCTGCTTTTTTTTTTTTTTAATTGTCTTAAGAATTTTATCTGGCATTCTATGTGTTTATAAAAGTAAAATACAAATGGTTCCTGATATCACAAAGGTATACTTTATATCACAAAGGTATACTGGTTAAAAGAAAGTGGGCAAGAATGTAAGTAGCATATCTCTCATTAAGAATACATTGCAAAAACCAGTCTGCTTTTGGGAATACTTCAGAGCAAACCAACTCTTTAAAACTAGGCTTTAAAAACTTTTACCAAATTACTATAAAGACTTTTATCAAATTCATAGAGTACTAAACTACAATGGAAATAGTCTTTAAAATTTTTTTGAAGTGTTTCACTGAGTTCAAAATAGTGGATCTATTTTATTAATTAAATTGGTTTGGGACTTAAACCCTTTTTTATTAGCTTCATGTTTTGAAGCCGCCAGTCAGATTTTCTCAGGGCTTGGGCCGTGGCACTGGGCCATCAGGTGCGTTTGGAAGGACAATGTCCCTCTTTAAGGGTGGCCTGTTCCATTCTAGATGACGATCGATGTCGGGAAGACTTTTACACAGTAAGAAATAACAGTACATTTTATATCTCAATCCTGAACGCAAAAACATGTATTTAACTGAAACGAACATTTTCTAAAACACACTTAACCTCACTCCATGCGGTCCGTTCACATTTTCCAGTCCAGTGCTGTAAGAAGCGAACTGTGAACCGCTCATCACGGCCAGCGAGGAAATACATGCTCAAACGAAGACTAGTGCTCGGTGCACGAAAAGGTGCCTGTCACATCGGCTGTCAAGGAAAGGCAGGCACTAACCACAATGAGATACCGCCCCACAGCCGCTCGGATGGCGGTACTGACAAGTGTCGAGGATGTGGAGAGATCGGAACCCTCGTACGTTGCTGTAGGGAACGAACAATGAAGGGTGCAGCTGCTGTGTAAACAGTGAGATGGCTCCTCAGAATGATGGACAGACTCAGACGACCCGCAACTCCGCGCCTAGGTGTGCGCCCCCAAGAGAGATGAAAACATATGTTTGCCCCGAAACGTGTACCTAAGTGTTCATGGCAGCATTATTTATAATAGCCAAAAGGTGAAACAACTCAAATGTCCATCAGCGGATGAATACACGACGTGTGGTTTATCCATGCAATGGGGGAGGGGAGCCAGGAGGGGTCTGCTAATGGATAGAAGGTTTCTTTCAGGAGTGATGAAAATGTTCTACAATCGGTTGTGGTGATGGCGTACAATTCGGTGAATACACTAAACACCATTAAATTGTGCACTTTAAATAGGTGAATTGTATGGTACATGAAGTATATCTCAGTAAAGCTGCCAAAAAATGGTTTTAGAAACTTTGATAGCAATTTGACATTGCCGTGACATCCAAGTATCAGTTTGTGACAGACTGAATTTAGGAAAAAAAAAAAAAAGCAACTTGGCCATGACAGTCACGTGAAAGGCACGGTTCTAGACTACTTCATTATTAGAAAAATAATAAGATTCTAGTCTTAAAACACTAAGTTGATTTCATTATCCACTAGTGGGTTGTGACCTGTAGTTTGAAAAATACTGAGAAGGACCACCTCAGTTCCCAGCAGCACCCAGGCAGGCGACGTCTGCCCTGTTCAGGGTTCTTAGCAAACAGTCAGAAGCGAGTGGCACCTGCAGAATAAACCACAGGCCGCAATCTGCGATCCGAGATCCGCCCACTCCTCCAGCCCCACGTGGTACCACGTCGCCATGCAGGTTCTCTGCTCCGCTCACGCTTTCCAGAACAGGCCAACGGAGCTCAGATTCCAGTGCTTTTGCAAACGACGTTTCCTCTGCGAGGAATGACACTCAGGGGCACACCCACCTGGAAAACATCACGTTATTCTCCAAATTACGACCCAGACGTTATCTTCCTTGTACCTGGACCTGTTTCCTCTTTGCTCCTCTTACCCTTAGTCTGCAAAAGCAATCATTACACAACATGGCCATCCGTCCGACAGTCTGTCTGTCCCAGGGAACAGTAACCGTCCTGAGGGCAGGTGCGACCTTTTTGGTTCATCTTCACATCCTGGCTTCGCCAAGGGCAGATGCATGATCAATGCTCAAAGCATAAATATGGGATAGTTTGCCCCAGTTTTTATGAAAACCGGGATATTTCCCTGTCTCTGACCCCAGGGCAGAGAGCCAGGCAGAGTCCCCTTCAGGTAAACCCTGCCCACCCACACCTTGTCTACACGCTCCCTTCTCTTCTGCTTTTGGGCAGCATCAACCAGTATTGAGGGTTTCCATGGTGACCCCGGTTTCCTGGAGGCTTCTATGTCTTTCCTTCCTGTCTCCCCTACCTTGGTACACACTGCATCAGGCTTCTCTTTCTCTTTCATACTGATTGTATCTGGGGCCCCGATTGCTATCATTTCTAAGCTTCTTTGATATGGGAAATTCTTATTTTGCACTATAAGGAAACAATGATATTTTTCAACATATTACTCAAAGGAGGATCCTCCTCCCCGCCCCCTTTCATTTGGCCTAATCTTTTAAGTCCAGCTGGACCCAAGCTACTATAATATATGGTATTATGTTTATCTTGTTTCTCTTTCCCTCTCTAGCTCCCTCCCTTCCCCTCCCTCCCCCTCTCCCTCCTCCTCTCCCTCTCCCCCCTTCTCTCCTTCTCCCTCCCTCCTCCTCTCCCCTTCCTCCCTCCCTCTCCCTCTCCCTCTCCCTCTCCCTTGTGTAAAAGATCAAATTACTCCTGACTTGAGGTGAGTATCCTAAACAAATTAAGGGAGACAATCAGACTAAAACTCCTTGCCAAGATGACTTAGAAAGGCGAGAAAAGCAGGTGGAACCGAGCCCTGCTTGGCCAAGGTCGAGCACGAATTAGAAGGAGCCTACATTTCATTACTCTCTGCCGATTCCAGGTAAGTTGGGCCTGAATTTGTGTCTCCACCACAGTGATGTGGCAGTCTTGTACATCACTCAGAAGCAAGGGCTCTAGGAGTGGAATGTGTGGGTTCCTACCCTGGCTCCACTGCTGGCCAGCTAGGTGGTCTTGGCCAAGGTCCTTAACTTCTCTGTGCTCCTATTTCCTTTCTGTAAAATGAGGATAGTAATTGTACTTATCCCATAGGGCTGTTGGGTGAATGAAATGAGTTAACACACAAAAAAACACAGCGTCTGTCTAGTAGGTGCTCCATTAAGGTTCGGTGTTATTAACTGCTTTGAGTACGGAGTAGTAGTGTGTGCTTATTAAGGCTAAATATCCGAGCAAGATGGGAGGGGAGCAGGCACTGATTTCATGTGCCAGGCCCCTGCCTCATGGTAGACACTTGGTACCTCATTTAATTTTAGCAAGTGCCTTTTGAGATACACGGTGTCACACCATTTTACAGCAAAGTCTGGCTTAGACACGTTAGGTTAAAGAAAGCAATGACTACGACTGTCGAAGTAGGACAAAACAATGAATGATTCAAGGTTCTATCAATAATTTTTCACCCGAGGTCAAAATGAAAACTGGTAGGAGATGATGCTTGATTGCCCATCTAAGGATGTGGAAATGCTGGCCAGGCTGGTTCCTGAAACACGCCTGGTTCTGGTTACAGACAGCCTTCCCACATAGCCTCCCAATTTAGTCTTTAAGCCTCTACAGAACTCTGTTGAGGAAGGAATCGTAACGTCCCCAGTTTATGGCTGGGGACTTGAGCCAATTCAGATGACTAGTGAGTGACAGAGAAGTATCTGGAACTCAGGTCCCTTGATGACCGCGATTGTTGATCATTGACCACAGACAGTCCCACCCGGCTCTTGGCTACAATGGCGTTGACAGTTCAGATCTCCGCACAGGCTACGGTGGTTTTTCCAGGGAGGGTACTCCCATACTCTGTTTAGTGTCATGCCTGGCCAGGAAAGCTCCACACTTGATCTCCTACGCACAGCCCCATCCTGCTAGGGCAGTTGGGCTGGAAGTCAAGTCACCTCTTCACAGTCCCCTTTCCTCCTGGTGGCAGTTCTTGGTGGCTTTTCTCAGCAATGGTCCTTGGGTGGGACCATATGAACTTAGCAGGGAGTTTCTCATAACCTTGAGTCTGAAAAGGGGAAGTATTGGGATATTGATCCTTTCCCTTTGAGTTGGCACTGACTACATATTTATTAAACTGAATTTCATTGAATCTGATCCAATGTCAAGAATGCCTCATGAGTCACGTAAAATCTGAACCTGCCTGTGGAAACTCAAACAACTTTTGCTCATTTCTTACAGATGACTTTGAATCATCTGTAGAAATTGCTCAACAGGGTAAGTTTTCAATGGAAATTGAAACTTTCTTAGCTTAAGTCTGTGTTTCACCCAGTTAGCTCCATCTGCCACCTTCCACCAAACCCAAAGCCCCCTGAAGACAGGAAAGATTATTTTTCTCATTAGTATGCCCCAGCATCCTACACAGAACCTGGCACGTGGTGGAAGTTAAATAAATATTGGCTTGAGAGAGGAAGGTAAAAATGGATGATTGGAGGGACAAATGATAGATGGATGGATGGCAGACAGATCCGCAGACCTGGGGCCAGATAAATGGACAAGGCCACAGTATTGACAGGCTGCACTGTGGTGCAGTCATTAGCTATTTTCTCATGAGGTTGCTGGTGAACTAAATGTTTGCTGAGTTGACCTGGCAGACAAATCTCAGCTACTGATTGATTTGGAAAATTAGAAATGTAAGAGAGATCTATATTTATTCATTAGCTAATTGCTTTCCTTACTGCCATTTAATTGGGGTTGTTTTTCAGCAATGATACACATTTCAAATAGATATAATTAACATCAGGGCCACAGATTTGGTGTTCTTCGGCCTCCATATTCCCAGTTGGGGCCCTGTGCCTCTACTGTCAGCTCGGAACTCCGGAACCAAAGGACACAATTTCTGCCTGACCAGAGGCACCCTCCCTCTCATGAGTGGTCAAAGAGCTTGTACGAGTGGACGGACTGGACAGATGGCCTGCAGATAGGGCTGTGGGGCAATGTCTCAAGCCGCCTGTTAGTAGCAGACTTGGCAGCAAACCTGTTAGAGGAAGTGCCCTCTGATCCTGCTTGTCTCCCTGACCTTCTTCCTGGGGCATGCCAACCGAGACTGCCTGCACTGTTTTCTCCCTGAATCTGACATTCCCAAGTCACGAGGCCCCTGGCCGGCTGCTCCACGCTATTCCTTCTCGCCACCCCGCCTCTGACCAGCCTCTACCTGGCTTCTTGTCATCTAGGCCTGTCTTTCTGCCTGATTAAGCTCAGTGCTGCCAAGGCCCAGAATACGGTTAGTTAGCTCTCAGTGATAGAATGTTTTGCATCGTTCCAAGCACCTCTTGGTTCTATGTCCATCCCCTGGGGCAAATCAAATCAGTTTACTCCATCTTCTGCAGGCGTTGGAAGAGAACTTTAAAGACAACAAACGTGTCTTTTTAAGACTGCTCCTCGCTAGGCCGACAAATCATTCTGGTAACGTTCCTCCAGTTCTTGCTTCCCAGACCCTCGCCAAACTAGACATTTTCTGGTTTGTCAAATTTACTCTGGAAAAGTCTTTCAGAAGACTGATGAAGTGTCCTAGATTAAAGGAGGCTACAGACATGCCAAGTAAATACCATGTGGGAGGCTAGATCAGGTTCCGAACCAGAAAAGAGTTTAGTGGGATAATTAACTTCATTTTAATAGGATTTGTGTTAATTTTCTGGATTTGATACTCATGTTGTGGTTGTGTAAAATGTTAACATTTGGGAAAGCTGGGTGAAGGGTATATGGGAATTCCTTTTGCAATTTTTTTTTTAATAACTCCAATATGATTTCTAAAGAAAAAGTTAAAAATAGTCTTTCGGGCATTGTGTTGGATTTGCATAGTATAATTTAGCTGGAACTACATTTCCCAGAATTTCCTTCTCTGTGTAGCTGGGAGTTGGATGGCTCATGAGAGGCATTTGCAGGAGGTGGGAGGCAGAAGTGAAGGAGCTGGCGGCCTCCAGGCGGTGGGGGTAGGGGGTGGGGGGTGAGGGGGTGGGGGAGGGGTGGGGAAGTGGGGTGGGAGGTGGGGGGTATGGGGGTGGTGGGCGCCTGCTGCAGCCCAGGCCTTGGCGTTCACATGTTGGTTTACCTTGTCAGTCCAGGCAGTGGCTGGCCCTGCAGCTCCTGCCTCGTCTCTTCAGCTTCTCTGCCTCCTCTGCCTGGAGGCGCACCACTGGGGAGGAACGCTTTGAAATCTTAAGGCTGCTCATGTCGGATTTCCTACACTGAGCATTTTCCCGAAAAATGCCTCCTTCCCCACACTCACTTGGTTACTCGTGTGTACCAACGTTAGCCATTAATCAATAGCCTGCTTATCCCAGCAAACACTTTGATGACCTATATTAAAACCACTTTAACACGTTGATAAGGAACCTGATCAATGAGTTTGTTGTTTTTAGTACATCTGTATCAATGTGGTCTCACTATTACCTTTTTGAGTTACCAAGTCACATTGCTGTGTCCTTTGAAGCTGGTATGAACTGTGACTCTCCAAAAAGTGTCCTCGTATGAGTTCCCAATCCAAGTCTCTCCAGCTTATTCTCATAAATGGACTTTCTGAACCGAAATCTTTAACTCTACATTTTCCCCATAAAATTTCATTTAGGGACTTTTGGTTCATTACTCTAGCTATCTTGATTAATCTGAATGTGGAATCTGTCATCAATCCTATTGTCCCTACCAAACTTCATGTTGCTTACATATTTGATAAGAATATTCAAAGTTTTATCCAGGTCACTGGAAGGACAGAAGCATGTCATCTTCTGAGGGCTGCCATCAGTAGGTCCAGCCAAGCTGGCTGAA
The DNA here is from genome assembly GCA_003508835.1 of Eonycteris spelaea. Classification (NCBI taxonomy): domain Eukaryota; kingdom Metazoa; phylum Chordata; class Mammalia; order Chiroptera; family Pteropodidae; genus Eonycteris; species Eonycteris spelaea. Next base: position 3,856,886 of record PUFA01000065.1, read on the forward strand.
AATCCTCATACTTGTATTATCATCCAACCCACATTCCTCTAGTTTATACACAAAAAAATATTATGAGGTTGTCTTTTCAGCACTTTCTGGATTTATCAAAAGAGATAAAACAGATCCTTAATAATCCGTAACTCGTGTAACTTGCTGTACCGGATAAAGATTTAAATAAGAGTCACATAACTTCTTATTTTCCAGATTAATCTCTTGAATCTCCACATGCCCAAATCGATTTGTTTCAAGACAACCGTAACAGAGAACCTCGGTGGCATAAAACAACAAAAATTTATTCTCTCCAAGTTCAGGAGGCCAGAGTCTGAAATCCAGGGGTCAGCAAGGTTGGTTCCTGTCGGAAGCTCTGAGACAGTGTCTGTTCCAGTCCTTCTCCCAGCTTCCGGTACCTCCGGACAATCTTCGGTGTTCCTTGGCTTACAGCCGCACCACTACAATCTCCCCCGCTGCGATCACAGGACCCGTTTCCCCGGGTGTCTCTCTGTGTCGTCTGCTCCTTATAACGATAACAGTCGTATTGATTCAGGGCTCACTCTCCTCCAGTATGGCCTCATCTTAACTAATGACATCTGCAAGGACCCGATTTCCAAACAAGGTCCATTCTGAGGTTCAGCTGGACATGAATCTGCGGGGACACTGGTTAGCCTCGTAAAACAAACAAGACTCTTTCCCGCTGCCTGTGTGTATGTGTATGTTGTCCGGTTTGCGCAATGCTGGGCCGAGGGAGCCCAGGCTCGCCCGCTCTGCCACCATCTGTATCGTCGTTAAAAACAGGAGGCCCACATAGGTCTTGCTGCACTACTGCCCACAGCCAAGCTCTCTACGCAGGCCACAGAGAACCTCCCCCGGCGTCACGCTGACACGGGATGTGCCACACGTGGCCTCCTGTTCCTAATCCTGCCATGAGTCAGTGTTAGGTTGGGAAGTCAGAAGTGATTAAATTCGCCCAAATGTATATTCTTTCCCTTTAAAACTGAGCAACAGTTCACGTTTCCCCAGCTATTGGCTCCTTTCCCAAATTTCTCAGAAATCATGGGCAGTGGCTCTGCAATCATGTCTTCGAGTTCTGGGAGATTTATCCAAAACCAAAGCTCACGCGATGTGGCCAGATGCTCCCATACCTCATCACCGATCTTGGGCTTGACAATCTTTTCTTCTGGAATTTGCCTTTACACTTTCCGGTCTGAGACTCACTCTTCTTGAGGAAGAAAAAATTACGCATTAAGAATGATGCCCCTTCTACTAAGCGCGGGGCCTGACTCTTCGTTATTATTCTCTTTGCTCCAAATCATTTCTAAAATAGTCGTCCTGCAGTCTCAGTCGTACGTTTATGCCTCAGCTCATCTTACATGTTAGTATTCCTGACACCAGTCTGACAGGTTTGTGCTTTCCTCATTTGTTTTCGGCCCTCTGCCTCCTCCCACTATTGCACATGCTCTTCAAGATTCTGGGCTCCCTCTGTATTCACAGTGGTTTCCTTAGATGACTGCTTCTCTCTCACTCCACCTTCTCCCTCAGTGAGGCTGCCGGTTTATTCCTCACTCTACAAAGGTTTGTGCAGCGCCTACCACGTGTCAGGCACATCCAGGCACAAAGCCAGATGTGCTGACTGCTCTTACACACTCAGGGAAATGGCCACTATTCAGACAGTTACACAAATAAGTACACAATTGCAACTGTGGTAACTGTAGAGAAAGGAAGGGATCACCGAGTTAAGATCTAAAAGATGAGTAGGGAGGATTTACTGAAGCCAAAAAGGGAGAAGGAAACAACCCAATTAAAAAATGGGCAAAAGATCTGAACAGGCGCCTCTCCAAAGAAGATACGCGCATGGTGAATAACACATAAAAAGACACACAACATCAGAGGCATCAGGAAGCTGCAAATTAAAGCAACAATGAGATGCCACTACACACCTGTCAATGCCTGCAGAATGGCCGAAATCCAGAACACTAGCAGTGCCAAATGCTGGTGAGGATGTGGAGCAAGAGGACCTTTTACTCATGCTGGTGAGAATGCGAAACGGTACGGCCACGTTAGAAGACAGTTTGTCAATTTCTTCTAAAACTAGTCACATGCCTTTGTATTTACCCAAATGAGTTGAAGACGATGCCCACACAATAAATGTTTATAGCAGCAATCCCACAATAGATGCAGTTAAACTGTATAAAAAAGAAAGCAAAGCAAAAAGAAACGTGGAATTCAGAATCATGGTTATCTTGAAGAGGGGAAGTTGTGGGGGTGAAGTGTATGGGACGGGTATGGTTAGGGATGCTTTTGTTTGGAGTGTTAGGATCCTGGTTCCATTATCAAACTAACCAAATAAATAAGTAGAAGTGGGCATGCCTGAACGAACCATAAGAGTGTCTCATGAAACAAGGATTGTGATTAACCTAATTGCGTGCCGAAGGGCCAATTTAAAAATAAATAAAAAGGCAGATACAGAGAAAAAAAATCACCTGCAAATAATCTCACCACCCATAAGTAATCCCTGTTAACATTTTCCTTTCCAGGCCTTTTTTTACTTCTGTTTTTTTGAAATCCGATTGTTTTGTATTCTCCTCTTTTTTTTTTTTTTTTTTAATTAATAGACTTTTTTAGAGCAGTTTTAGGGTCACGGCAAAACTGAGCAGAAAGTACAGACATCTTCCTCTTCTTACTTAACATTAAGGCGTATGAATATCTTTATTTCATTAAAAACTTCTCAGAAACAAAACTTTTTACTGCCAACATAATGCTTCCTGATACAAATATAAAACAGCCGCTGAACATTAGGGCTGCTTGCAGTTTTGTTGGCGGTATAAGGAAAGCGATGATGAACATTTTAGGGGATAAATTCCACCATATACATTTATATGGAGCATTATTTCTTTAAGAATGATTAGAACTATTGGATGAACTAAGACGAACATTTTAAGACCTATTTTTACCAAACTCCCAACTTACTTTCCAGAAATTTTATGCAAATGTATAGCTTTACCAGAAGACTTTGAAAGGATCCGCTCGCTGCACCTCTTCCCAGCCGTGGCAGCAGAAGCACCACCCCACCCCACCCCGGAGAGGTCCTTGTCTGCTCCCTGGCGCCTGTGAGGAAAACCTGACGTGGCAGCGAGGTGTGAGGGTTGCTAATGGCTGAATTTCTGCCGGATTATCTAGACAGGTCCAAGGTCATCATGAGGGTGCTTAAGAGTGGAGCAGGGAGGCGCAAGAGAAGCAGAAAGACAGCTCGCGGCGCGAGAACAACTTGGCTTCAAGCCGCTCATGGCGAAGGAGGAGGAAGGGGCCACTAGCCAAGGAATGCGGGGACTGTCTGGAAGCTGGAAAGGGCGAGGAGAGGTTCTCCCTTAGCAACTCTGAAAGGAGCGCAGCCCTGCCCTGTGCCAAATCGGACGTCTGACTGCAGAACCGTAAGAGGAGACGGTTTTATTTTAAACCACTACCTTGGTGGTGGCTCGTGACCCTGCAATGGAAACCGCACGGAGCATCTTCATTTCGTTTCGTTCCAATGACATCTAGTTGCCATTTTCACCTGTATTCCCTTGTTTTGGGGGGGGGGGTAGAATACATCTACTGTCTGCCCGCCCGGAAAAGGCTCTTCCGGGAAGTACTCCCTCTCTTTTTTTCTAAATATGTGGTTCCAAGTTGAACTGGATACCTGAGCCAAACTAAACCATTCAGAGCCTTCCTTTGTCATTTGAAATTTTAGGATTAGGGGAAAAAAAAAAAAGCGCCCCATCCTTCTGTGTCAATACAGAGGGAGAGGTGAGTCACAGCAGGTGTCAATAGTACGATTCGTCATTTGCATAAAACCTGTTAGAATGATGCTGACACAGAGAGAAAAGCAAGGAAGAGGGCCAGGGAGGACGTTCCGCTCTTCTCCTGGCTGCGTGACCCTTTCAAGAAACGTCTCTTTGGCACAAATTCATGTGAGATGTGTTTCTTCACTTACCACTAAAAGCATCTAATAAGACCTTGGAACCTGAATTGGGTGTGGAACCTGATGAGTCCTCAGATGGCTGAATCAGAAAGGGTCAGGGGGTGCTCGAGCATGTGCAGATCCTTGGCTGGGAAAATCGTGGTCCTAGTTTTGGGTTATCGAGGCGGTTGGTTAGACTATTTGCTAATGGCGCTTGCGATGCAGACCCTCGCCGTTCAGACTTATACTTTGGGAGATCGATAGGAAAATACAGCGATTCCTCTCGCCTTCGGTAAGGTGCTGGGAGAGAGAAGAGAAGACCTCAGGTCCTGGAATGACTATGAAGCCAAAGAATCCTGGAAACCGGAATGGTGGTAGCTGGGAAGGACCACAGCCAGCCATGCACCTCATGCTGTGCGCTCCCTGCCTGATGAGGAATTCCCAACCTGTTCCCACCCCACCCCAGTGTCATGTGAAAGTCCCGGAGCAGGGACGACACTGAGGCAGGCAGCCATACCTTCATCCCCACGTTTTCTGCTGAGCCCAGGGGAAGGGCAGAGCCTCTGAGCTGCCCTAGGAAACCAAAGCCGTGCGTGCAGGCTCCAATAGGCCTCTCATGCCTTCCAACTGTCTGGGGTTGGTTATTGGCCAACGGAGACCCCATCCCCCACCCCCGCCCCAGCGAAACTCAGTCAGACAATTAAGATTTTCAGGGTTGAATGCTTAAAAAAAAAGAAAAGACAAAAACCCAAGCCTGCCAAGCTGAGTTGTGTGATTGCTCAACCACTAAGGTAGTTATTTTTCAAATTTTCCTGATGATAAGAATCACCTGGGGTGATGATGAAAAACAGATTCTCAGGAGCTTCTTTCTGGAGAGTCAGAGGATCTGGGGTGTGACTGAGAATCTGTATTTTCACCAAATTCCCCAGGAGAATCCGGTCATCCAGCAGATTTGGGAAACTCTATCATGGGGTAATCCAGGTACCTAGGTGCCCAGGAATTGGTTGAATTGGTTGGTGAGACAGCACAGCCCTGAGTAGGGGATGCACCTCACTCCCCCGTTCACGAGGGGTCTTGTGGATGTGGCTAAGGCTCCCAGTAGGCAAAACCTGGAGGGCAGATGGGCGACTAGAGAACTCCCTCTTTGTCAAGATGCAGCGATAGTCACCAGCCCAGCCCTGTCCAGCTGGATGTGGTTTAAATGCGGGACCATGACCCCTGTATGTCGCCTCTTTTTCACCCATTTGAAATGGTAACATTTATAATGGTTGCCCTGTTTTCCACCAGCATTGAACGTGAGGTGTCTTGGAGGTCATTGGTGGTTGTAGTAATCACACGGCCCACGGGGGCAAGATGGTAAGGAGCTATGAACAGACTTGACCAAGAGGAACATCCTGGACTTGAACATGCTGTCGAATGGCCCTATAAGTTAATGTTTCAAGCACCACTCCTATTCACACCGAAACACACTCATTTTCTCCAAATATGTAGAAATAATGCCTATCATATTTTAAATACTCACTGTATTCTAGGTACTATTTAAGAGCCCACTCGACCCTCCCAACAACCCTTTCAAGTAGGTGCAATTATTACCCCTCAGTTTGCAGGTGGGGCGCTCAGGGAGCTGAAGAAACCTGCCTGAGGTCATGTAGCTATTAAGCCAAGGAGCCGAAACGTGCACACAGGCCTTCTGTAGAATCTGAGCTCGTAACCTTCACTTGAGGCTGCCTCTCCAGCGAAAGAGAGACATGTGGAAGAGAGCCACGTTCAAAAGACAAACATCGCCGTGAATAGGGAACAGACAAGAAAGAGGAAAACTAATGTGAAGAAAGACCGCCAACGAAAGCAATCAGCAGGGGGGTGTGCTGTCTCCAGATGAAAAGAAAATAGCAGAGCAGGATGAAAATGGCTGTAAAAACAGGCGTATGTTTAGAGTCCTCAAAAGATGAGGGAAGGATGAACAAGAGGAAGTGGGTATGCAAGAGGAACAATTAGAAAACCCGGGACATGAAAAAATCCAGTACTTGAAATAAAAATTGAATGGCTGGAGGAAGCTCTGGACCAAACGCAGTCGAATAAATAATTAGTGCTTTGGAGGATGGAGCCGAGGAGCTCACCCAGAACTCAGCACAGGAGATAAAAAAATCGAAACTTGCGCGAGGGTCATCGCGAGACGTGGAAAAGTGTTTGAAAGGCCCCATTCGAGAGGAGAGTCAACAAGGAAAAAATAAAACAAGGATTAGAGCAAATGGTCAGAAGACTGAAGAGAGAATAATAGTGAGAAATTCTCCAGAATTCTTCAGACCAAAAGTGCCCGGAGAATTCTGAGTAAAACAAAGAGTAAATCCATACTTATACAGATTGTTCTAAATCTGCAGGGCATCAAGAATAGACAAGAAAACCTCAAAAACTACCAGAGGAAAAGGAGATTTTCCATCTCATAGATTCTGGACTTGGAGCGGGATGCTGCATTCCACCGGGAAGGAGCTGGTTGCACTGTAATAAGAAAGCATTTTGGAGACGTTCTTGGTACGGAAAGAAAATTATTTGGATGCTGGGAATCCAGTGTTTTGCATGCTCAGAAGAGCATCCCCATCTTCTGAGCAGCATTCTTTCCCAACCCACCACACGGTTCACACACATGCTCCGTTCTCTTCTAAATCCTGCCCCAGACACTGTTTATTCGCCCAAGGAAGCGTACCTGACCTAAGGTGGCCAGTCATAATGGTTTACCCTAGGCCTTGGCTGATGGATCATGTGGGGTGAATAAGAGACCTTTCTTGAGATTTTTGACCCTGAGACCTGAGATGGCAGGTCTTCGTAGCTCCCTCAAGGCAAGGCTATGACAGGGGAGTCATAGGCCTGTTGAAAGCCACGCACCCTGTCACATGGACAGTGCCAGTGTGAGAGAGAATAAGGTCGACTCGCAGAGGAAAACCAGGATGGGAGATAGAGTGAATCTTGTCATCGTATGAGCTCTGGTCCTATCAGTATCCCTGCTCTTCTGGTCTTTTGAGACTCTCCCTTAAATTCTCCCCTTTAACTAAAATTGTAAAACGTAAATGCCTATCATTTTCAACCAAATGAATCTGAGTCAATGGAGTGCTGAGATTGTTCCTTTGTTATTCTTTCTCTATTTGCGTATTTTCTTTTGGGGAAATGTTTTTGCTTAGTTCTCTTCTGGATCTTATGTGGGTTTTTGTTTGTTTCTTTTAAGTATGCAGTATTCCCAAACGAAATTTCTATTCTCCAGATCCCAATCCTGTTTTCTCCTCTAAAGGCTTCCTCGTCTTGTCATATACCCAAGCCAAGGACGTCGATACCGCCAAATCCTCTTTCTCTTGCTTTACCACCCCATCCCAGAAGCCATCAACTCTCATCAATTCCACCTGCTCACTTTAACAGTGATTAACTCGTCCACTGACGGCACTGCAGGTGACACTCTCATGTGCTGCTGAGTGTAATTCAGAGGAAATTTTATGGAGGAAAATTTGGAAATATATTTCAATAGACTTAAAAATATTTATACCTTTTGACCCAGCAATTGCACCCTATGAATTGGAGGAGAAATCAAAGATTAAGAACAAAGACCTTTTTTAAAAAAAAAATAATAATAATTACAATAAAGGATGTTTTAAAATAATATTTAGTAAGATGATATTGCTTAACATATAATATAAATAAGCAAGTCTATAAAACATTGACTTACAGTATGACTCTGATTTCAATAGAAATGTCGATGCAGTGATTGTACGAAACCGGATATTATCACTAGGCTTCCATTCTCCCGGCCTTTCTGAAACTGGTTGCCCTTCCTTTCTGAGGATGAGGCAGGTGAGGTTAGGCAGTAACAGCCTCAGGGTCAGTTGAGGCTTTTCTCAGTACAGTCTACAGAGTTCTGAGTGCAGTATAATTGTCGATATCTTCATTTTGTGCCTTCTGTGACAATATGGACTCCTCACAATTGCCATTTTCCAGTACTCACAATATGCAACCCCACACTTAGCACGATTTAATTTTTATCTCACACATATCACATTCGGTAGGGCTTTACTTTATGTGTATATCTACATAGGAAAAAATATGTAAAGGAAACACGATAAAATGTTAAGAGCGATTAAGCTCTGCGGGATGGAAGTTTGTTGGTTTTAACATTCTCCCATATCTTCACGTAATTTTGAAAATGTACTGGCCGATGGCTGCTTAGCATTCCAACATACAGGTGTGCTCTAACTTATTTGATCCAACCCCTATTCTTGAACATGTAGAGAACTTGCTATTTCTATTTTCTACTATTGTGAGCCATGCTGTAGGGAACATCTTGTGCCTATAGCTCTGTGCCTGCCGCATCTTGCAGAATTAGACAGACGTGGACCAAAAGGATCCTGCCTTCCGAAGCAATTCCTCCTCAGGAAAGGAGCAGACATGTAGAGAAACAACCACAGCCTTTTCTTACATAACAATATTCCGGTCAACAATGGATCACATATACCACGGTTGCCCCACGAAGTTAGACTGGAACTGAGAAGCCCTGTAGTCTAGTGTCATCGTAGCCATGGTGACAAGTGCATGCATCCCTCACGTGTTTGTGGTGATGCTGGTGTAAACACACCTGTTGCACTGCCAGTCATATAAAAGTAGAGCACATATAATTTTGTACGGTACATCGTAATTGATAATAAACGGCTGCATTATTGGTTTATGTATCTACTATACTACCTTTCATCTTTATTTTATACTGTATGCTTTTACTTATAAAAGTTTGCTGTAAAAGAGTATGTCAGGTACACCGGCAGCAGCCTCATGCCTCTCATGTTTACTGCATCTCTTGGTTGCATCACTCTGTCTTGTGCTCAGTTCAATCTTGTGTTATTTTAAAATTTAGTGTAGCCCAAGTGTACAGTGTATATAAAGTCTACAGTGGTGGACAGCAATGTCTTTCACACTCACTCTCTGAGTCACCCAGAGCAACTCCCAGTCCTACGAGCATCCTTCATTGTCAGTGCCTTATAAAGGTTGCATTTTTTAAAAAAATCTATGTATACCATATTTCTGCTGTATCTTTCCTATGTTTAGATACGGAAATACTTACGTTATTGCAAGTGCTTGCGGTACTCAGTACGTTACATTTCACACAGGTTCGTAGCCTAGGAGTAATAGGCTATCCCTACTACACAGCCTAGGTGTGTAGTAAGCTAGACCATTTAGGTTTGTGTTAGTGCACGTGATGATGTTCCCACAATGACTAAATCGCCTCATGACACAGAATGCTTCCCTGTCATTAAGCGGCACAAAGTGTATAATGTGAGAAATAAGGCCTTATCCGAGGAGGTGGTGCCAATCCAGGCAGGGTACAGGCTGCCTGGAGGAGGTGGGCATCTGAGCTAAGCTCCTAAGACGGAGATCTGGGAAGAGGGAGCTCATCTTCCTGGCAGCCACGGAGAGCTGATTTCAGGGAGCACTCCAGTGGCCCTTGAGAGCTGGAAAGACAGGCCTTTGCACCAGAGCCTGAGAATCTGGGCCCCTGGTCCCAGGCCCTGTTGGGAACATTGCAACTCTCATAAGGGGACAGGAACATCCTTTCCCCTCTGTTGAAGTCTGCAGGTTTTTCCCCACCTTCCCTCCAGACCAAAGTCCACTCCACCTCTGTGCCGTGTGTGTGTGTGTGTGTGTGTGTGCATGCGCGCACATGTGCGCATGTGCGCAGGGGGCCATCTCCACAGTACCTCTTGCCCCCCAGGGAGCAGGGCAGAGAGACTAGACCCTGACAGTCCTGAGCCATATGGCAGGCCCGCAGGCTCCAGGTCCCCAGCTCTCAGCACCTCCTGCCAAAACCCAGCCCCTGGGGTTGAAGGAATGTTGAGCAATCTTTAGAATTTTTCAGTGAGAAACAAGCACTTTCAAATTCCATTCAGGCCTCCTGAGCCGGGCACGCTGCCCGAAGCCTGGAGCCCTGAGTCTTCCTGGACAGGCATCTGGGAACTCTGGGGAACTTTCAGTGTTTGTTTTCTCCTCCTGCTGGCTGGACTGTAGGACACCATTACAGTGAGGTCATGGAGCCCTGCCCCGCTGCGTCCACGGGCAGCTGAGCCGCCAGGATCTTGCAGTCTGTGCTGAATCGGCTGTGCTGGGGGGTGGGCTGGGTCCAGAAGGACTGTGGGGCACAGCCCAGGCTGCACCCTCAGGACCCTTCCGTCCCAGTACTGCCAGGCCTTACCCTCCACCCTGGAGGCTGGCCTCGGCCAAGAGTCTTGGGGCCAGACTCTCTGTCCAGCTTCATGGGGCTGCAGGGACATAGGGCAAGCCCAGGCTTCACTTGCTAGAAATAACTCAACGGCGCCTTGTGGCTGGTTCTCAACTTAAACGGTGCCTTCAGGAAAGCCTTCCTGACACACACACACCTGCCTTGCACAAAGTCAAGTTCCCCTATTGTACGTTTTCATGGCACCGTGTGCGCCCCCCGAACGCTTGTCTCTGTGGTGAATAATCATTACTCGTGCATTCGCTTAATGTCTGTCTCACCTGTAGCCAGTTGCTCCCTGAGAGCAGGAGCACTGTTCTTCTTGTTCATTGCTGTGTCCCCAATACCGAGCATGGTGCCTGGCACACAGTAGGTACTTTATGGATTTCAGTATGCCATGCAACGTTTCCCAAGAACGTATGGGGATTCTGCCTACACAGACACCCCTCCCAGGGCATTATTACCTTCCGTGGGATCTTGTGCCAGGTTCAGTGGAAACTCCAAACATGGCCCCACATTGAACCTCAGTGTCTCTCTGCGCTTCAGCTCCCCCATTCCCAGCTTCATCTGCATGTAGTCGGGACACCAACGGGTCTTTGTTTAACTAACAGTAAAGCTCCTTTGTCTATGACCAGATTGCAAGCTCCCGCAGGAGTGACCTGTCCTGGCACGCGTGGCCTTTGCAGACACCTGACGTATCAACAACACCCTCTTTCCTTGTTTCGAGTTCCTTTGGGGCAGGCCCTACCTCCATCTGCAAGCCTCCCATTTCACTTAGGTTTGTACAGGGTTTGAAAGTTCCCCAAACCCATCACACCGTTATTTCATTTGTGCCTCCCAACAGGACTCAAAGGTCAAGGAACTAGCCTGCCCACTTTACGGAAGAGGAAACTGTCCCCAAGTAATGACTTTCCGTAGGACACAGCTAGGCAACAGTGGGGTTAGGGTTTTATCTGCAGGGGTAGCTAAACCGATAAGCATATTTGTGGACCCAGAAGGAGGGAAGCAGGTGTGTGTGTCAGGAAGGCTTTCGTCAAGGTGAGAAGCGGGGAGGGAGGACGTGGGGAGCAGGGAACCTGAACTTGAGACAAGAAAGCAGGCGTCTCAGAAGGGAACCGGAAACAAGACAGAGCCCACATGCTCTGAGGACTGGACCGGAATTCTGCACCTCATAAACCAGGCCGTTTTTATGATTCTTTTGTTTCCTGGGTTAATTTCCCTAAATTTCTCCCATAGTAGAAAGCAGTAAAAACTCAGAACAGTTGGAGTTGGCCCAGCTGTGCAGAAGGGGCCAGTGGAACGGGTTTGCATCCATGCTTGTGCCAGAGTGTTAAAAGGGGCAACAGTCCAGGGCGAGAGAATCATAAAGGGAGAGGGACCGGGGGACAGGGAGCTACTTTTTCATTGTCATCCCCACTCTGTCACCCCAGGCACCAGGGGGGAGGATCAGAACTCAACTGTAGAAAGCCTGTGGTTTTCTGTTATTAAAAGGAGCCGGTTGCCTTAACCACTTTGTAAGGTTGTGGCGAGATTCTGTCATTCACACGAGAAATATTTATTGAGTTCTAGGAGCCTGGGATACGTTCAGTGAACAAAACAAAGGCCTCCTTTGCAGCTTAGGCTCTAGGGAGAGAACACAGACCACAGGCACAAACCAGATAAGCCAGTGAGTCACGCTGTAGGCTAGAGGTGTGAGGCTCCACGGGACACGGTGACCGGTGACCGCGGGGAGGGGGGGAGGCAGCAGGGGGAGGGGGAGGGAGGGCGGGGGGGAGGGTCCTGGATTGGGGTGGGGAGCAGGCCTCACAGGGAAGGAGAGACTGAGCCTCAAGGGTTAGGGAATGTGCACCCCAGGCCTCTAGCGCTGAGAACAGGAGTTGGTCAGTAAGGCGAGGGCAGGGGGAGTGAGAGGGGAGACTGTGTGGGCGGTGATGGGAGTGGGCAGATCACGAGTTGTCTCGCTGGCCATCGCACAGCGTGGGTCAGTGAAATGAGGAGCCATGGAGGGTTTGATCCCTTTAGCTACTATGCTGAGATAAGACAAGGAGTCAATGAGAGCTTTGGTGGAAAACCCATTGTACTGTCCCAGGGGAGGACGGATCTGGGTAGGAGTGATCGGAGGTGGTGAGAAAGAGGTGGGATGCTGGATTACAAGGAGAGTTGACAGGATTTGCTGGTTGTCTTGCTGGGGGACATGAGAGAGAGAAGAGTCAGACGTGACTCTGCAGCTTTGGGCCTGACCTCCTGGAAAGACAGAGCTGCCATTAACTGAGGCCACGTGTGTTATTACAGCTACTGACGACCTACTCCGGGCCAGGTCCTGGGCCAACCGCTTTGCATCCTGATCCCATCCAGTCCTTACAGCTGCAGCATATAGGCATTGGCCCCCGCAGGGTAACTTTATTGACCTTGGTCACTCTGTAGGTTAAGGCAGAGCCCAGACGTCCTAGACTAGTCTGACACCATGACACAGATGCGTACATCCTGTCCCCAGGACTTAGGACACGTTTCCTCACCTCGTCTGACCTTGTCTGACCTTGCACTTCACTTCCTCTTTCCCCTGCATCAAACTGCCTCGAAGCTGTAGAGTTCTCAAAGCCTGATATTTTATATATGCTGGGATTTCTTTGAAAGATACTGTAAAACGCCTTATTTGGATGTCTGAATTAAGTACGGGGCAGCCGGGACTAAGATGTTTGGGAACTTCCACAGAGGCTTTGGGCGGACAGGCTGGCCCTGAGTCAGGGGGGTGACAGGTGGTAGAGGATGTTGGGTTCACCCTGCAGCAGCTGCCGCGTTAAAAATCTGGGATTCTTGTGAACACAGTCAGCTCTGAGGCACCCCTTCCACCATCGCGTGCCCACACTCGGGGTGCTGCTTTCCCACAGGATTTTTTTGCCCTCCAAACCACCAGATGCACAGTTTACAGGCAAAACAGGTGGCCTTAGGGGTGATCCTGATATCGCACAGATATGGGGGCAGTCTGTGTGTGTGTGCGTGCACACGTGTGCGCGTGTGTCTCTATATGTGTGCGTGTGCAGCGTGTGCATGTGTGCTCATGTATGCCTGTGTGTGTGAGTGTGTACAAGTACGTGCCTCTGTGTGTCTGTGTGTAGGAAGGAGCGGTTGGAAGCGTGGAAATTCGTAAACACAGCAGGACTTCAGCAGTCCGAATGCGACCACCTCAGCTCAGGGACACCTTGAACCTCTTTCCAAGGGTGATTTCAAGAACGACGCAGAGACACTTCTGCACATCAACGCAGTGCTCTGCCTGCCCTGGCCTGGCTCTGTGCAAACCTTTCCAAACGAGGCTGCTCAGGGCTGGCTTAGCAAGAGCCCAGGCTCAGGTTTCTGGATGTATGCTGAGGTCCTCGCTGAAGCTGTGCTAAGGAGCTGGATCCCAATCCCTGACACCCACCAGAGTCACGGGGAGGCTGTAAACATGTGTAAGTGATGTGGGACAGGGCAAATCCCCTTGAGTGGGAATTCAAGTCCCGCACTGAGACGAAGGTGAGGTGGGGTGGGGGTGGGGAGAGGGGTCAGTGAGGGTCTAGACTGCACGAAGGAAAGAATTCAGACTCGCGCCAGAGTTAGAGTCGAAAGGAAAGCTTATTAGAGAAGGAATAACACTCCGTAGACAGAGCGTGGTCTCCTCTCAGAGGCAGAGAATGAGAGAGCTCCCGAATGTTCAAGGAATTCAGTTCAAATCTTTTTCTTTCCCAGCACGAAGGCATGGGGAAGTAGTTGTTGGTCATCTCAGCGGGAGTCCTCCTGTTGGTTCCCCCTTTGCCTGGCCCATGTTTCATGGCCAGGTTCCGTGTCTAGCAGCTCGTCATAGGCTCTGAATACAACTGAGTTTATATTATCTTCCCTATTTCATAAGCACTTACACCATGCCAGGTATTCGCACACACGCACAGTCTGCCTGGATTCTCGTAACAATGGAGTAGGGATCAGACCCCTTCGGACAACACTAAAGTTCAGAGAGGCCGAAGGAGGTTCAAAGGTCACACAGCCAGAGTTCCTAATTAGACCCTCAGCTGCCTGACTTCAGAGCTTCAGAGGCCCAAGGTCTTTGAAACCTCTAGTAGCCACACCTCAGCGCCCTCAAACCCCTTCCTGACTGGGCCCACACATCTGCTGAGGAGGCGCTCTGGGTCCATCAGGCTTTCTCACTAGAGGCCTTGCCCTCTCTGGAGCCTCCCAGCCAGTCCTGAAATGGGGCAGCCTGCTGGGACGGCTAAGTCTTGGGGATGCAAGGGGAGGGGATGGCACTGGCATGTCTTCGGAAACTTTCTGCCTTCCCTGTCCTTTGTGGCAGAGAGCAGACAGAGACTGAGCATGTGGGCAAGCTAAGGGCCTCTGTTGCCTTAAGAGGTGGTCCTGGAGCTGAGCAGGGCAACCTCTGTGCTCTCCGATATCTTTTCTTTTTTTTTTTTTGGCAAGGCAACCCTGATTGACCTCACAGATTGCAAGGACTTGTCAGCTTACAATCCCTTATTTTCTTTATTTTTTTTTATGCCTATAGCACCTGGTCTTCCTAGGTGGTCTCCCTCCAAGTACTAACCAGGCCTGACCCTGCTTAGCTTCTGAGATCAGACAGGATCAGGCTTGTTCAGGGTGGTATGGCTGTAGACTCTCTTTAGAATTATTCTCTCCCCGTCCCACCCATAAGCCTCTGCTCCAAACCCGAATGCCTATCTCCTGGGGCTCATTTTCAGGAAGGGGAGACCAGATGTCTCCATCGGTCTGCGGTTGAACTCCCTCCCCTGGGTGTCTCCCCTCTGCTCTGGCCCCTGGACCCTACCCAGCATCTTAGGCAAGTTTCTCCATTGGAGAAGAAGACGCCTTGTTCAGACCGATGTAGAGAAGGTGCTTATCCCAAAGGATGGAACGAGATCATCTGACCTCACAGAGGGATACTGTGTACAGAGCCTACCCTGACTTTGCCAAAACTTCAGGGAGGTTTGGTCTGGGCTCAGGGCTTTGGAACCTCAGGAGGTCAGTTCAGAGGTACTTGGAGCCCTTAAATCTCCAGCACTGATGGATGATGACCAGGCCCATCTCTGAACCGTGGCCTGAGATGTGGAATGGGGGTGCAGGTGCTGAGTGTGGTCAGAATCAGGCGCCTGGGATGTGACAGGACACGCTTCCCTGCTTATTAACAAATGCTGACTGTCCCCAAAGCTGGATGCCTCCCCTTCCACTCCTTCCTGAGCTGCCGCTGATCTGGAGTAGAGTCTGCTCAGATTCCACGTGTGAGGAGCCTCTGCGAAGAGCCAGGCGATTTGCACGAGCATTAGGGCCTGGTGGAGGCCAGAGATGGAGCCTGCGAGGGGGTGGGGCAGCCACACAGACTGCCTCTGTTGGCCTGGGAGGCAGGAGAACAGTGGCCAGCCAAACAATGCTGTTTGCAAATAAACAGCCTTAAGCTGGGGGAAGAGCTCTTTGTCCTTGCTGGTGCCGATGTGGCTCCTGCAGCACCCCACCCCCATCCAGCTAAGGTTCTTCTTTCCCTGCCCCCTGCGGCCTTGGAACTGGGGTTGGGGACAGAGGTGAAGTGAGGCCCAGGCCTGAGGCACCTGGTCCCCAGATGAGAGAATGGTTCTGGCCCCAGTGGCCTCTCAGGTGTGACCCTCCCTCCTAGTGGTCACGAGGAACTGTCCTTAGCATCACAGGCCCCACATCCCTCGCTGCTGGCCTGGGCCTCCACCTCCACCTCAGCGAGCTCTCAAATCCCTTCTCTCTGCCTAGCAACTGGGCTGTAGCTCTGTGCTGTGTACTGTCAGAGTCCTAGGATATCAGGCAGCCTTGGTTTGTGGGTAAAGAATCCAAATTCAGAGAGGTTAGACGACTTGCCCAAAGTCACACAGCTGGCGAGTAGACACGCTGGCTGGGTCTCCATATTCTTGGAAGAATTCCCATGTCTTGTATGGGTCCCTCCCAGACCGCGGCCCACCCAAGAGAGCCCAGGCTGGGCTGGGACGAGCACTGTCTGCACACATGTGGTGCTTATCAAGCAAGCTTTGCCTCGCAGGGTTTCGCAATGACACTTGCGTTCTGGTCACCCCAATGGACTTGGAGCTACAGGAGAGCAGGGGCCCTGCTCACTGTTCTCTAACCGCTGCCCGTGTCACTGCCCCACTCGTGCCCAGAGTCAGGGCCTAGCAAGATCTGCTCAGCGAGAGAGGAGATGGGCCAAGGCTTGGAGAAGAAACAGGTTAAGGACATCTCAGACTTCCTCCCCCTGAGGAAGCCCAGCCATGAGTTATTCAGGCAGGCGGGGAGATGTTTGTAGGAATAGGACTCGTAAAACAGGGAGGTGGCCAAACTCATTCAGATTGGCTATGGAGCAGGCCCTGCTCCCCGAGCCAGCTGAGATACTCAGACCCGAAGGCTAGTGACATCTCCCCAGAGAGGATCTGGGCCAGCGGTGGTAAGATCAGGCATGAGCGACATTGAGCTGGCTGGCAGAAGGTACTACAGACATGATGGCGGGTCCTGGGGGTGGGGGAGAACTGGGACTTTCCTAGGAGGCTTTCCTTCTATGATTAAGCAACCCCTGCCACTCTCCACACAGCCAGTCAGCCAGCCAGTAACTGGCTGTATCCAGACAGCCCGGGAGCCCCGTGTCGTGCTAAGAGCCTGGTTGGGGTGGGGTATGGGGCAGGCACCAGACATAGGAGCCAGTGTCTGCCTTCCAGGGGCCTATAAAATTGGGGAGTAAACAAGCACACACAGATCAGACCGTGGTTAGGAATGATTAAACAGCAGACCATGGCTGACCAAATACAATGGGAGGCTGTGGGGGAGGGTCTTCATCCACCGGGCCTAAACTTCGGGCATCTGGTCTTTTATTTCCTTTCTTTCTTCTACCATCCCCCATCCCCACCCGCACCTCCGCCCATACCACACAGACCGTGTCCCTACATAACAGGGCCAGCCATAGAAGCTAGAGAATAACTTTCCATAAATCACAGCTGCATAAAGCCTTAGCAACATCTCAGCTCCAGTCTTGATTTTCCAGCTCTCAAGGCACTCACACTGCTGGCCACCAGGGCACCACACCAACCTGTTAAATGTATTGACTGGCGAACCAAGTATCAGCGTGGAGGCGGCCAGCACACACGGTTTGCGCAAAGATGGCGCGCAGGCAGGAAGCTCACACGCAGAGAGCAATTTTGCAAAGTGAAAACGGTCTCGTGCATGGAAGGGAAAGCATTAGAACTGTTCTTCAGTGAGATCTCCCAAAGCAGATCCTTTGGTTTCCGCTTCTGAAGCTTCATACTTTCCCCAAAGCTGGAACTTCCCCACCTCCTCTCGCTGATAAGTCTCTATCTTATTTTGAAACAGACTTCTACGGAAAGAGTCCCTAGGTCTCACTAGGTCTGACTAAGCCCATCACATCTGCCCCCTCTCTGGCACCCAACTATCGGTCATCTGGGACAGGATCTGAACATCTGATCTTTCTTGTGTGTAAACATTTTCCACTCAGCAAACTTTTCTGAGCAGCTGCCCCATGCCTGTCTCTGGGCTACTGTCAGCAGGAGACAGAGTGGTTCAAGTGAGACACTGCCACTCAGAAGCTCACGTTCTCCTTAGGGAGAGAACACGTAAATCCATCAGAATGAACTTAACTGCACTAGGCAGGCTGGGTTCAATGTCACATGAACAGAAGAGTCATTCTTTTGTTTGTTTGTTCCTTTGTTTATAGCAGCTCTATCTGTCATCTCTAAACACTACAAACAAACCAAAGGTCCCTCAAAAGTCATTACTTTTCAAAGTATGGAGGAGGAAGAGGCTTCCGAAGGCTATAAGGTACCTCAGCTTCTTGAAGAACGTGGGTATTGAAAGGAGCTGGACAGAGAGAGAAGAAGGAGAAATGGAATTCCGGGAAGGGGGATGGCTGGAGTCCATGGCTGGAAGGCTGAAGGAGCAGAGATCAAGTCCGGCAAACGTGTGGCACATGGGACACCACCCTTCTATCCCCAGTCTATAGAGGCCATTGTTAATTGTCTGTCGTCCTGTTTCCCACCGACCGAAAGCAGACGCCTTTCCAATGTCCCGTCACTGACGGATTCAAGCTGGCAAGTGCGAACAAGTCTATTGGACCTTTCTGGCCTAGAATGTTCAGAGGTCTAAGTCTAAAAAAGAAATGGATCAAGCTGGAGCAGGAGGCTTGTGCGGAAAGGGGGCAGGGAAGGCAAACTCGTGGAGTTGTAGGATGCCAGGGCTGGAATAGACCATGGGCTCTAGTTCCCTTGTTTTCGCTTACGGGGTCCACGGCTAGAGAAAAGAGGATTTGCCCAAGGTCTGTGGGAGTTATTGGCAGAGGTGGTGGAGCTCAAGCTAGATGTTCAGATGGGACTCGGATTCTCAGCTGCTGAGCTTTACCCTAATCTTGTGCAGTCTGGAGTTGGCCACACAGGAGCCCAAGGCCAAGGTCTTCTAAGCTCTTCTGAGTGCACCTTTTCTCCTCCTTGACCAAACAAACTCCCATTCTCCATGTGCCGAAAGCCCGCAGTGGGCAGTGTGGGGAGGGGTGTGCCCAGGTTCAGTGGGGACTCCGAGCAAGAAAACCAGTGGACTCCTTCTCACCTCTCTCTTCCCAAAGGAAGTCACTTTCTCTCCCCAGAGCCTGCCCTGAGGGAGTGAAGCACCTGTGAAGGGTTTTCCACCCAGCTGCCAGGCCACGGGGAGCCACTGAAGGTTTTTGGGCATGGGAGTGTTATGATAAAGGAGTTGTTTGTAAAATATCATTATGAAAGATTAACCAGTCCCATGTCCTTCTGGAAGAAAATACCTCCCATTGGGACATCTCGAATGAATATGAAGCTCTGTAGAATGAAGACTGAAGGCTCCAAGGGACAGAGTACCCATTAAAGATGAAGGGTCCCCTGGAAAGGGGGTCTGCATTTGAACTGGATTGGAGAGAAGAAGAAGGCCTTACTCCTAAGAACAAGCCATGAGGTCAAGGCCCATGGAGGCACCCAAGAGAGATCAGGCACAGAGACCAGGAAGCCATAAGAGCTTTGGATGGTTGTCAGACCTCATAACCACCAACCTGGGTAGACTGCTTGCTTGTTTTCCTGTGCACTTCCTTGAAGTAGATGCAAGTAAAGAAGTGTGTTGGGGGCTTGTCTTTGGGGGTCGAATGAAGTGGAGAAAGGGAGAGACTGTGGTCTTTTATGTAGGTAGGTTCTGGAGACCCAAAAAAGGGGAGGAGGGAGGCAAATGCCAGGCAAAGGAGTGGTTGGTGGCAGGAGGGGCACAGAGAAGCCCACAGACTGTAAGGGATTTCTTAAGATCGAGGGGGGCAGCCAGGAAGCCCCCTGGCCTGAGAAGGGGCAGAGCCACACTGCAGTGTCTGGAGACCTCCACTGATGGTCATCCTCTGAAACGTGGGGGCCACACCCCAACCGTCCTCAGCACATAGTCGCAGGCTCTGGAGACTGGACACTGACCATGGGCTAGCCATGACCCACTTGACTGTGGTTGACTTCCTCCTTTTTCTTGACCATTTGTCAAATCATAAACAGTTCTCCCACGTACAGAAATGGGCAGGAAGTAAACAGCATGATGCCCCTGCTCAAGGAGGGGTCATCAGAGTGAAGGTAGAAGTGACTGGAACCAGAGAGATAAGCTCATTTTTTCCTTCAGAAGTCACCACTGACGTCCCATTTTCCAACCCCAGCTTCCACTTTTCGGAGATCACCCTCTTGGGGCAGCTGACCATTGCTCAACCTTTGCTTCTTTAAATGTTATCCCCTGGACTTCCGGCCTCTGCACCTTCATCGTTCTCCCTCTATAGTTCTAGTTCCTCTTTCTCTACTTCTTGTGTAGTTGACTCTTCTTCCAAATCCCTTAATGGGCCAGGTGTTCCCCAAATTCTGTCCTTGGTTTTCCCCCTTTGATAGTCCATGGTCTGACCACGGATTCATCTTTGATGATCTATTGCTTGTTGGTGGCTCTACAGACCTGAGCGCTCCTGCAATTCTAGGCCCTCATTTGCAAGAGCCTGCTGGACAGGTGTGTGTGGAAGCTTCCACAATGCCCAAGCTCAACACCACATCCATTGTTAGGTGTTCCTATGAATCTTGGGAGAGCCATGCCGGAGGCCACACTTCAGGATCCGGGCCCGGGAACAAGGCTGCCCTGGTGGCTGGGTCCTCACCTCGCTTGACCAGCATCAGGCCCGCAGCCACCCCGCAGGAGGCTGCCCTCCTTCCTCGTCCCTGGCCACTCTCCCATCTGCTTTCCCTACTGACGTGCAGTTTTGAGACGACCCTGACAGGGTGTGAGTTACTGACATCGGTTGGACCTGGAGGACTGAGACGCCCCCCTGGGGGACATAGTGGCGGGGAAATTCTACATCCATCTGGAAACCATCCTAGTTCTGGGGAATGCTCTGTGCTGAGAGCTCACAGGAAGATAAGACGAGACCTCCCAGGCGGAATGAAGAGAAAGGCCACTCTCTCAGTGCCCCCTGACATGTTAATTGAGCTCCTTCTGTGGACCAGGGACGACATTAGAGGCTTGGGATATGATGGTGAAACAGATCAGATCCTGCTCTTGCGGAACCCACAGTTTAACAGGGAACCAGGCTCGGGGCAGGTGATTTAAGAGTGACGAGTACTAGAAAAGAGAAGCCTGGGATCGAGGGGGAGTGAAGGACAGGGGTAACACTAAAGGATTATTAAGAACTAAAAGGAAAAGAGAAAGAGAAGATCCTTCTAGGCAGAGAGCACAGCATAGGGGAAGGCCCAAGGCGAGAGAGGGCTCCGTACTTTGGAGAAACTGAAAGACGCTCAGGGTGGCTTCAGAATGTTGAGAAAGTGGCCCGTCAAGAGGGGGGAGAGGTGGGCAAAGGCCACCTCACGCAGGACATGGGGGGTTGTGGTAAGGACTTCAGACTTTAGAATTTAAACCAGGGAGAGTCATGACAAAATGCACATTTCAGTGAGGCATTTCGGCTGCTCTGTGGCAGTGGCGACCAGGGAACAGAGAGGGCACTGTGGTGGGTAAACAGTGGTGGGCGGCCTGGACTGGGGCGGGAGGGTCGCTGTCTCTAGAGAGAAGTGGTCAGATTTTAGGGATATTTAGGAGGATTCTGGAGCTCAAGAAGAGCTGAGGCGTCAAGGACGATTTTGCTTTTTTCACTTGCATAACCCAGTGTATATAATCAAGTTTATCCCATGAGAATTGTGGTTGTACATACAGGGAGTGGAGGTGCCTGTAGGGCCTCAAAGAAAGATGTCAAATGGTGCAGGATTGCCCGATAAGGTAAGATGCACAGTGAAATTGCATTTCAGATGAACATCTGATAATTTTTTTAGTATAAATCTGTCCTAAAGGTTACATGGGACATACTCATAAAAACATTTTTTTTTCATCGTTTATCTGAAAGTCAAATTTAACTGGCCATCCTGTATTTTTATTTGCCAACTCTGACAACCCTGCGGGCCACTGTATACCTGGATCTGAAGCTCCAGAGAAAGAGGTCTAGACAGGGGCGTATGCCTGGCAATTTTGACACCCAAAGTATCAAAAATATAGGGAGGCTTAAAGGAGACAAGGCCAGGTCAGAGTCTGACTAACTTCAACATTCGGAGTTTGAGACAAGGAGAAAGGAGGAGAAAAAAAGAAAAAAACAAGAGCAAGTCACAAAAGCTTAGGGCACTAGAAGGAAAAAATGATCCATAGCAGAAAAAAAATCAAACACGCAAGGGCGAAAAGCATTCACCGAATGCATGGAGAAGTCAAGAGTGATCTTGGTGACAACAGTGTCTTTACATTTTGCGATGGGAAAAAATATGTCACAGTGAGTTGAGGGGTAAATGGGATGAGGGGTAAATGGGATGAGGTATTTTCCTGTAGAGGAGAAGGTGGTACTTGGAGGAAGAGGTAGGATCAAGGGAGGGCTTGATTTAATATAAAAACATTTGAACTTGTTTAAATGTTGATGGGAAGACTTGAGTGAAGGAGAAGTTGAGGATAAAGGAAAAGGAGAGACAGGCAAGGTCCTTGAGATGTCAGCAAAGGTTGGAATCTAGAACGTAAGTGGCCAGATTAGATAGAAGGACATGTCTTCCATTAAACCAGGGGGCAAAGCAGAGAGGAAGGGTCCAGGCAGATTGGTGGAAAGGGTGGCAGACGTTGAAAGATTTCCTGTTTCGGGTTTTCTATTTTATCTGTGAAGTGAGAGGCGGTATCACCCTCTGAGAATTAAGATGCAAGTAAATATCTTAAGGGTTTGAGGACAGGGGATAAGGCTTAAGAAACTGATCATGTGAGGAGTCGAACAGGTGTTGATTAGGGAAAGCATGGCAGGCATTGCTGAGGACCCAGTCAAGCTTGGTGACCACAGATGGTGCTGGACCCGGTCAGCTCGCTGGTGTGGTCTTCTCCAGCAGAAACCATCTGCCACGCAGGTACAGGTCAGAGGAAAAGGGGAGCGGGCTCATCCACGGTTGGGGTTTTGCCAGGTACTACAGCAAAGAGGATTTACATTATAGGGGAGAATGAATGAAATTCTTAGCTATGCAATCTGAGCCATGAGAGAAGGGGGTGAAGAAAGAAGGGATTGCTGGATACGGAGGCAGTCGAGGGGTCAGAGGTCCGGTGTAGGCGAAGTGATTGAGTGCATAAGCAGGGAGCAGAGAAGGATGTCAGAATTAGTAACTTCAGGGTGGAGGCGGGTACTGGGTAAGTGACTCAGTCTGGGGAGTGGTGATAGGCGTGAGTGACCAAGACACAATGGGACAGAAGGTCGTCAGGGATGGAGAAACCAAGCAACTGAGAGGCCAGGGTGTGGGCAGGGTCACTCATGGACGCTGAAGTCACCCATGGTGACGGCTCGGCCTCCCTGTGTCCTCCACACATTTCACCCTTCACGGCAACACTTCCCTGTTTTTATCCGGCCACGGCCACGTGGCTTGCTGTGGGAAGAGGTGGGCGTGGAGCTAAAACTGGGAGGGGAGCGTGAAACGCTTTCCTAGGAGAGTGAGATTTTGTGTGAGCTTAGAGCAAAATAGGGCCTCTTCGACTGAAGGCACCCGTAGCCTGGCACCAGTGCACATTCAGACTGAAAATCTCCTGTGATTCTTTCTCTTCTCAGTGTTACCCTAGAGCCAAGAAAATCATGTCCAGAGTGGCATGCCTCATCTTCTTCTCTTGTGTTCTTTCGGCCTCTCTGGCTAGAAACTTCAGCCTCACTTTCCATAGCCGATTGATCACTAATTCTGCCTCCGTCCCTGCTGCCCCTGTTCTGAGTCATATGGTTGTCATCTTTTTCCTAACAGTACTACGGCTTCCTAAATGATTTCTCTGCTCTTTCCTCCTTCCCCGCCCCATCTTGACTTTCTCCAGCTTCTCCCACTTCCCAAAAAGAAGCAGAGGCCAAGGAGAAGGCACGCCTGGCAATGCTTTCTCAAAATAGACCCTTCTCATAGCTAATAGTATGACCTTCCTAAAACACTGCTTAGCCCATGTGTCCCGGTTCTAAAAATCTCTCAAGGGGTCTCTGTGTCTACAGAACAAAGATCAAACTCCTTAGCATGGTATTCACACTGCTCTTGACCTGGCTTCATGGTCTTTGCCACCCACATCTTTTTCTCCTCCCTTCGTGCACCACGTGGGCTCTAGTAAGCCATGTTCTTTACTGACTCTGAGACTTTACATCTGCTGCTCCCTCAGCCTGGGACGTCCTTTCTGTTCTCCACCACATCCTGTAGGGCTTAGCTGCAATCAAGCCCTCGCCCTGGTGCCTTATCCAATCCTCGCCATTCAGAATGAATTGGCACTTTCCCTAGAACAAGGCCAGGAAATTGCCAGCATCTCTGTTTAGCATGTATTTTCTTCAGTCTTGTAATAATAGAGTTAACTGTTTAGAAGTGGCTCATGCAACATTTATTCTGCAAATGTTTTTACTCATATGAGATGCTGAGGATACCGAGAGAGGAGACTTGTCCCTACCTTCACGGGGTTCATGTTTGGTGGGGGTGCTGCCGAGCTGTCAGACAGTGACAACACATGACCCATTCACGGCGCACACTGAGACAGGCAAAGGACCAGGTCATTCCCCCATAGAGTGGAATCTCCAGTTAATGTCTGTCTCCCCAGCTAGAACCTAAGTCCCTTGAGTTCGGAAAGATGTTTTACTTATCCCCGAGTGTCCATGCTCCCACCGAGAGCCTGGCATGTCCTGAAAGCACCCACGGTATTAGTTAACATGAATCTCAGGCTCCAGGGGGCAGGAGCTGTGCCTTCTTCACTCTCTGGTTACTCTCCCTTCCTATGCCTTACACTAGGCTGGTGGAGTCAACAGTTGCTGAAATGAATTAAGAGAGTTGCTCGGAAGTAGCAGGTGCTCTGGGGACCTGTGAGTAAACCGTTGCCCTGGGATACGTCTCAGCCCGGGCAAGTGTTCACACATAGTTCACATGACTGCTGTCGAGATCCAGATGCCAGTGAGGCATTGTTCCTTCCTGCGGGGTCCCCTGGCTGGCCGACTGACCAAGACCTCCCAGCCCATCCCCGGAGCCACTGTCTCCTGCACGTGGCCAGGAGCGGGGAAGGGACAGCAAGCGGAGGCAGGGCCGGGAATGTGGAACCAGCATGGAAGGACGCACTGCGGAAACAGAGCAGCACCGAGCTGCAGCCACAGACCCTTCTTCTCCCGGCAGCGGCTTGGGCCCCAGCCTGCTGGTGGAGGTTGTGTGTTCAACAGCTGTGGGGTCAGCCATTGAGCCACCCACCTTAAGGAGAGGACAGAGGGGACTTGTCCCCTATGTTTAGGTAGATGTGGGGAGAGAGTGTCTGCTCCTCAGGCAGGTGCAGAGGTCACTGAGAGACTCTCCCTCCTCCATGTGTGTGTGTGTGTGTGTGTGTGTGTGTGTGTGTGTGTGTGTTGGTATGCAGAGGACGAAGAGGTCATGGAAAAAGCTGGAAAGTGTCCTAAATTCCTGGGCTGAGGAAAATCCCCCCAGGGTTCTATAGTTCTTACCAGGAAGTGGGAAATGCCCAACAGCTTCTGGGGGCGGGGGCCCGTGGAAGGGAGAAAGCACCGTGAGGTCAGAGCTCATCGGCAAGGGCCTCCCCTCCTGAGGCAAGTCCCTGTTTGTCCCTGAGGTAGAACTGGGCTGTTGGAGCCCTTCCAGGCTCCCAACGCAGGGCACTCAGCTTCCACACACAGAGCGATATCCCATCCTTCACCCCTCCCCATCCTTCCTGGCTCCTCACACTTCCTTTTCCTCCTCCTCCCTTCCCAGCTTGTCTTTATTCCCCTCACAGTCTTCCCTTGTCTCCCCACTTAGACTAGGAGAAGGTGAGATGGGGGTGGGGTCTAGTTTCTTCTCTCTGTGGAGGGTCTGCAGGGCTCATCTGCCTGCAGTGGCCTCGGCTCAGCTCTGTTTGGGAAGGTCACCCGAGGGCACCGAGCGGGGAGCCTAGGCCTGCCCCTCTGCAACACGAGGGTGCCCCCGCCTTAGCAAAGCTTTTCGTGATGAGCCATTGTACACAAGGGCTCTTTGCAAATGAGCTCGACGGAGTCCCTTATTCGTTTATTCAGACATCCGTGCTGCAGTTTTCATCGGTGCCTGCTGTGTGCCCCGCACCGCTCTGCGTGCGAAGGATGTAGCAGTGAACGGCACAGACAGTCCTGTCCTCCTGGAACTTGCACTCTTGTAAGGGAGAAGAACAAGAAACTAACAAACAAACGAAGAAATAAATATTTACTCTATTGTAGAGGTAATTTTCTGCCATGGAGAACAAGGTGCTGGAGGGTGGGATAGACAAGTCCCTCGGAGGATGCTCGGGAAAAGCGTCTAGTCTAAGTGAGAGGAGGTGACGTTTGGACAGAGACCTGAATATAGTAAGGGAGGAGGCCTGGTGACAATCTGGGGGAGAGTCTTCCAGGCAGAGGGAACGGCCTGGGCTAATGCCCTGAGGCAGGGCGGCACTTGGCTCAAGGACCAGCAGAGCCCGTTTGGCTAGAGCGAAGTGAGCAGGGCCAGCGTGTGTGGGGGAGGGGGAGAGAGGGTGAGATCAGATAAGAAGGCAGGGCCAAGGCCTGGAGGGCCCTGTTTGTCATGTTAGGGAGTTTGTGTTTTATTCTCGGTAATGCATTTGAGCAGGGGAGTGACATGATCCGATTTATGCTTTTAAGATTACTCTGTACCAGGAGTTCACTACCAAAGTGGGACCAGGAGAGAGGTTAGGAAGCTGTGATCATCGTTCATCATAACTCACCCCTCTGCATCTCCATCCCCTCCCCCAGTTATCAGCCTGACACACAGTATCAGCTCCTCTCCCATCTCCCCTCCTCTCTTCTTCCAGTCTCCTGGTTTCCTCCCCACTATGCCTGGAGTCTGTCCGCACCCTGTACAGAAGCTTCCGCCAGCAGCCTCCTCCAGGGCTTTTCCAGACTAGACTTCTCTGAGGCATTCTGTGTTCTCAGTCTCTCTTCC
This sequence comes from Eonycteris spelaea, assembly GCA_003508835.1. NCBI lineage: Eukaryota > Metazoa > Chordata > Mammalia > Chiroptera > Pteropodidae > Eonycteris > Eonycteris spelaea. The sequence continues at coordinate 3,883,518 of PUFA01000065.1, forward strand.
TGCTGGGACTCTCAGCTCCCTAGGTATCCCCGCACTGCCAGTGCTACCTGGGGCTCCCCGCCTCTCATGGGGTGCAGACATGAACGCCTATGCGAGGTCCCCTCTCGACCAGCCTCTCTGCTGCATCAGGCTTGGGCTTGGGCTTGGGCGCCGCAGCTCCCAGGTTCTGCCCGAGGCCCTGCCTCTTCCCACTCTGACTGCCATTCTGGGTCCACCGATGCCCTCCCGCCACAGCCGTCACACACACTCCCTGGCGAGTTGCTCGGTCACCAGTGCCCACCAGGTGCCCACTCTGGGCACTTCTTGGGTACCTTCAGGTGAAGGTGAATCAGACAGACTAAGCCTCTGCCCCAAGTCGGGGGGGGGGGTCACATTTCAATGGTGGAAGCAGAAAACCAAATAAATAACCTTAGGATAGAATGTTGGGGAGTGATAAAAGCTACGATGAAAACTGAAGCAGAGTGAGCAGATAGAGAGCAATGGGGTAAGGGGCCATCCCAGATGAAAACCTGAATTACTTGCGTGCACAAGCCCTGTGAATGTCTGAGGAAAGAGTGTTTCAGGTGGAGGGCAGAGCATGTGTAAATGCCCCGAGGTGAGACACGAGCTTGCAAAGACGGGGTGCTGGAAAAGCCTGCCTCATGTATAACTCCGGGCTCCCCTCTTCACCCATGTCCTGTGACCTGCTGGACTCCTCCAGCTAGAGTTTCCACGGGCGTCACCACAAACTCAGCAGGCCCCAAACGTAACCTCTTTTCTTCCTCCCAAACCTGCGCCCCCTCTTCCCCTCTGGTCCAAACTGTCCTCGTGCTGGTAAGCTGGGGGTAGCTGTGTCACCTCTTTCTCCCTAATCCCACACTCCCAGCTATCACGAGTCCCACTAACTCCCCCTGTTAAATATTTCTTGCATCCATCTCCTCTCTTTCCCCTGTCATGAGGGTGTTGCAAGAGTCTCCTAACCGGCTGATCTGTGGTAATTCTCTGATCAGAAAGACGATACGTACTTCAAGAAAAGCTCAATAGCACAAGGCAACATGGAATATGTCAGCGGGGCCACGGCTGGGGACAGGAAGCTGGAGGGAGCGAGGCAGGCGTCATGGAAGAGGGAAATCTTGCTCACAGTTCAATGACCATGTACAGCTCAGGTCCCCCAGTCTCCCCATCTAGCCCAGACCTCTATCCGGAGACCTTGCTTTGTCAACACCCGTCGGTGGCTCGCCTTCGACTGCCCTTCTGGAAGCTCACACTGAACACGTCCGAGTTTTCATTTGTCATCCCCCTGCCTGCGCACCTGCCCCCCTCGGTAAAATGAACCTGCTGCCCACCCACGTAATCAGAAACCTGGGAGCCACAGCCTCCGCTGACCTCCACCCCTTGCCTGAGCAATTGCCAAGTCCTGTTAACTGGACAGGGCTCTAGACGCCCATCTTCGCCATCACTTGGCTCAAGCCAACACTGCCTCCAGGGTAAGCCAAATCACCTCCTAACGAGTCTGTCTGTGGTCTACGCTTCAGTCCCTGGACCAACTAAGGTGCAAATCTGCTCATCACCTGCCTCTGCTATAAACCTTTCATCGGCTTCTCATGGCTCTTAGGATAAAGCGCAAACCGTGTGTGGGCCACTGCGTGACTCTCAGCTTCTCTCATCACTCCCCCTCACACCCTTGACCCAGACTTTCAGTTCCTAGAATGCGCCATCTCCTTTCTTGGGCCTTCCTGCTTAAGGCTTCCTCCAGTCCCAGCACCCTTGCTGCCCGCTTCTCTTCCCGGTTCCCTCACCGACCTAACTCCTACTCACTCCTCAAGAAATCAGGAGTTGCCTCCTCCAGGGAGCCCCCTGTGATCTTCTCAAGGCTGGCGAGGTGCTCCTCTCCAGGAATCCCTAGCACCTGAGCTCGCCTTGCCACGCTGAGCGGGCTGGCTGATGTTTCTGCACTGTCCACAGCCTGGCGGCTCTGTGAGCACGGGCCACACCCAGCTTTATTGGCAGTAGTGACCTCAGCTCTTTTCATAGGGCTTGGCCTGGAGAAGGTGCACAACAAATATTTTTTGAATGAATGGGATGAATGATGTGAGAATGGAAATGGTGTTCAAAGTATGGGCGCATCTGGAAAGGAAAAGGCGTCCTGCCATAGGGAGTGATGGAGAGGGGCAGAGCCAAGGCGAACGTATGAAGATGGCCAAGGGCCCTGTCACCTGCAGGAGAGAAAGAGGCCACCCTGATCGGAGCGAAGGGCGTGAGGGATTGCAGGGTGACAGAGGTCAAAAAGAGACGTTAGGGCCAAGCTAAGGCATTTGGACTTTATTCTAGAGGCCGTGAGAGACTTCAAAGATGCTAAGCAAGCTGTGACAGTGAAAGCCACTAAAATTAATCTGGTGGGGCCTGCAGGAGCCTGGGGAGAGAGGGGGTTTGGAGACCGCACTCACGGCAGGGGTGGGGGCAGGCGGAAGCCTGTTCTGAGCCCCTCTTTCAGCTGGAAGAGTCCCCTCTAGCCACAGAACTCTCTCACACCACTGCTTCCTTCTTCTCCAGCAGGAGCTAATTGCCCTTCCTGGTGACTCACCCCAGAAGGGTCCAAGCAAAAAGTCATTGTTGACAGGAAGAGAGGTCAGACTTTCCCTTCCCCCCACTGGCTTCCCAGGCACGAGACAGCAACACTGGACAACAAGGAGTGGGGAGGAAGGCCCCCCGAATGGGCTGGGAGCGCTCCTACCCCAGCCCATGCTGCCCGCCTACCCTCTCTGGACCCGACATGCACATGGCAGCCAGCCTGGCAGTGCGAATTACTGGTGAATCAGGCAGCTCCAAGGCCCTCTGGGAAGGCGTGAGGGCCTTGGAGGACCAACCCTCCCAGCCTGGTCTGAGGCATGCGTCTGAGGGGGATGCTGGAGCCAGCGAGGGCATCAGAGTTGGGGACAGAGTCTGGCAAGGCTTCTTAAAGAAGTGGGAACTGAAGGAGGGGGACGGGACCCCAGAAGGGTATAACCAGGTCAGAAAACCCTTCCCCCTGACATAGAAGCTGGCGAGAGTTTACCCACAGGCTGGCTCCAGATCCAAAAGCTGTGGAATGTGTTCCCTACAGAAGAGTGACGTCACACGTGGTGGCCCAGTTCTCGGGCTAGGCCATCGCACAGCTTTCTATGAGTCAGAATGTTTAATAAGAGAAAGTTGCAAGTGTTTATAGTTCACAGTGCTGTATAGTTTTGTTAAGACGACATTCATGTAAGTCTTCTTACCGCAAAAACAAAGCACAGCAAAACAAAACACAGAGACATAAGGAAACTTTTGGAGCTGATGGGTATGTTCACTGCCTTGACTGTGATGATGGTTTCCCGGGCGCGTGCCTGTGTTAACATCGAATTGTATACATTAAATAGGTACCGTTTTTGTTTTTGTTTTTGGTATATCCATCAAACCTCATTAAAGGTGTTTTCAAAAAAAAGAATGGGAGAGATGCCAATTGGGGTGTGGAGGCAGGGAGGAGAGGAGGCTTGGAAGAGGGTCTTGAATTCATATGCACACAGCTGTTTCTTCAACCCGAGTTTGGGGGCCATGAACCAGGACTTCTAAGTTGTTTCCCAGCTCCAGGGCTGTGTCTGGGAGTGGCTCCAGTGAAACCCGCCCTGTCCCCTGCATCCAGGGGGTTTCAACCTCCCGTGCACAGGAGGAAGCAGAATCCAGACTCTGCTGCTCGCTTGCTGGGCGACAGAAGGGGAAACCTCTGGCAACAGGTACTGGACCCAGAGGCAGGTGTGAAGAGCAGAAACGGGTGCCTGGCCTGAGCGGAGCTGAGCCTGGCTTCGAGCCATGCCGAAGGAGGAGGGCGGGGAGGGGAGACCTGGGCTGAGGGGTGGGACCTTGAGAAAAGGGGTATAGCCTGGGGAGGGAGCTGGGGAGACGTACCCCGCCACAGCCACCGCAGCACCCGAGTTTTCCCTTTTGTCCGCTATCTCCTGCTCCCCTCCGAGCGCTGCAGGTTCTGCGGCTGGGTCAGAACGGGGCTCAGGGCAGAAGCGGAGCCAGAGCTGCTGTGCCCTCCGCCTGGAGTTCTCTTCTCCCTGCTGCCACAGAGCTGACTTCTTGTCCCGCCGGGCTTAAATGTCACACCCTCTGAGAACACCATCCCCGATCGCATCTCGAATGTGGGGCACCCTGATGCCACTGGCACAGCCCTGACCACTATCTGGTTTTCTGTTACTTGTTTCCTCACTTCTTCCTGTCCCCACTTTCCGTAAGGTAAGTTCCACCAGCTCAGGGACCTTGCCTGTCTGTGTTGCTCACGGCCGTAGCCCCAGCACACTAGAACAAGTGCCTGGCACAGAGTAGGCACTCAAGTATTTAATTTATTCCTAAAATAAGTAACAATTGCTAACATTTATTGAGTGCTAACTACTACATGCCAAGTACCTTCTTCGTTTTTAATTCAGGGCCAACAAACTATCGGCCTTAGGGCAAGCCTGGCTCTCTGCCTATTTTGAAAAATAGTTTTTATTGCCCTGCACTCAGGATGCTGTATGTATTGTCTATGGCTGCTTCTACAATACAAGGGCAGAATTGAATGCTTGTGACAGTGACTATATAGCCAAAAACAACAACAACAACAAAACATTTATTATCTGGCCCTTTAAAGACAAGATCTGTTGACCCCTTTGTTAACTCATTTAATCCTCACCAGTGCCATTGAGGTCAGGGCTATTATTATTGCTGTTTTGCAAACAATGCAACTGAGGCAGGGAGCGCTTGCCTCGGGTCACACAGTTAATGAGTACAGAAGTTGGATTTGAACCCGATGGTCTAGCTCTGAGGCCCAGGTTCGCAGCAGCAGGGAGCTGCCACATTCCATTACCTTTTTAGGAAAGGACAGGAAGTGAGAGGGAAGGTTGGAAGGGTCTTCGGGCATCGGCATCGTGGGGTGGCCTATAAAAAGAAAAGGAAAACCAAAAACAGAAACTTGGGGCAGCGAGGACGCCAGGAGAGCCATTGGTTTTGAGGTTTGGCCCGACTCTGAGCCCAGAAATCCCCAATTCTGTTCTCTGGAATAGGAGCCACCCACTCACCCCGCCCCCAACATAAATGAAGACCCCTTCCCTCCGTCTGAAGACTGAGTGTAGAATGTTCTCCACTTAGGACTTGAGGCCCTGACATGCTGGTCAAACCTTAACACTTTTGACCTCTGCCACTGCTTGTCAAGGACCCCATGGTCTCTGATGTAAGTGCAGGTCAGGGGCATTTGGGGTTGCACGCACCAATATTTATTTTTATTTTAATTCTGGCTTCTAAGGGTTCCACCTTTCAAACATGTTCAAGAACCTCCCACTCTCCTGATGTTAACATTTGGATGCAGAGCAACCTGGAGGTTAAAGAAACTGAGAAGCAGAGGCTCTAGATTCAGAGGCTCACTGCAGCCGCGGGACCCACGGCCCCATACTCTTGGCCTCCTAGCAGTGCTAGAAGCTCCTCTCGGCTGATAGGAAATGCAAGAGGTGGGGAAGGGCAAGCTGGAGAGGTGGGGGGGGGCAAGCTGGAGAGGATCCCTGAGCAGAGCTGGGCTGGAGGGCCTAGTCCAGGTAGGGAAGCCTGATCTGGACTGAGCACCTTCGAGAAGGTGCATTCTGGTGAAAAGCAGCGGGAAAGCACCCCACCCCCAAACTTCTGGGCTCTAAGGCTGCTTTAAAGTTTGCCTAGCACTTCCACATTTCTTATCGCCTTTGCTCAGGACAAGGTCTTGAGGGAGGAGTTATTTTTATGCCTGTCAGAGAGGATACAGGATTTGTCAGAAGGCATGCCGCAAGTGTCGCCAGACAACTGCCCTCCCTTTAGACAGATTCCTTGCTTATCGAGCAACCTCCTGATGACTCATGGTGAGCTTGATAAAGGAAAAGAGGTGATCTGGGCGGGGACTTAGGCATTCAATTCAATTTGTCCCTCTTGGTCTCTGCTATGTTCCCTGGACCTCAAACCCACAGTAGGCTCTCTCTGAATATTTGTGGAGAGTCTCAAAATGACATGTCCTGCTTGAGAGGAGGTCCCAGTTGGTGGAGATGGTAGGACAGGCACACACAGAAGGCTGAAAATAGCTAGGACATGAAAAGGGGCCATCAGAGGAATACAAATGCCACGGGGCTCTGAGAAGGACGAAACCACATGGCTTGGAGAAAAAAAATTCTTGCGGGTGGCAGCTGAACGGGCTCTAAGGAGAGGTTTATTTCCTCAGATGGGGATGGGGTAGTGACAGTTCTATGGTGCAGCCCCTGCCTTCCTTGCCAGGGCCCTCCCCATCAAACCTCCTGTCACACATACTGGGCCACACCGAGCCACCCCCCGTCTGCCATCCATCCTTGCTACTCCCTCGGCCTACAAGGCCCTCTCCTTCCCACCTTCCTCTTCTTCCCTGAGCTCACCTCCCCATCCCTCCCCTCTTCTCCCCTGCAAGCCCCTCCTGACCTTCTATGGGGCTTCCACTGGGCTTCTTGCCTGGCACTACCTAGAGCAGACGCGATGGTTATCCGCTTACTTGTCTAACTTCCTTTAACCCTGCTGGACTGTGAGCTCCTTGAGAGTGGACTGTCTTTTATTTTGGAAATTCCAGCAACTAACCGTAAACCAGTCTGTAGTAAACCACTGAACAGAGATATACTGAGCACATGGGTATCCAATTTCTGTCGGGGTCGCTGATGGATGACAGAAGCTGAAGCTGAAGCAGAGGTTGGGAACAGCCTGAGGAGGGCCTGCCATCAGACGGGGCGCGCATGGAGCCTCTTCCTACGAGCCATGTGGCCGCCGGCGCCCACTGACAGGACTGCCCTGCAGAGACGCGAGGGCTAGAGCAGAGAGAGGCCGTGCGGGGGAAGGCCTGAGGGTGGCTCCAGCATCCCAGTAAGCAGGCAGGTTTCCAGAACATTCGATGAGCCGGCACAGGCCCCCCAGATGCTGCTCAACCTCGGCTCATTGATGGAGTGAGTTCAAACCCTTCTGTTCTGGCACCCTGCCGTGGTCTATGACCTCACCCAAGTGCAGAGGGCCTGTGACAAGCATGGACTGAGCAGCCATCCTTAGAACAAGCCACGGTGGGGTGAAACGGAGGAACTCAGCCTAGGAACAGGCAAGGGAAGGTCATCTGCCGTGGGGGGGATGACCTGGGTTCCCGAAGTTCATTTCCTCCCTCATTTATTCATTAATTCATCCATGCGACAAACTTTCATGGAACACTAGTGTATTTGAGTCCCGGGGAAGGTAAAAAGCTGTCTCTATCCTCAAGAAGCTCAGAGTTTAGTTGGAGGATGGGGAAGAAGTACCAGAAAAAAGGAGACACACACACGAGAGACAGAGAATGGAGCACCCGGGGGTCCGGGGAAGGGAAACGGTGTTCCCGTTGGTGCCATGGATGAGCTTCCTGAGAAGGCGACATTTCAGATGGCCTTAAGAGACGTGAGTTCAACACGAGGACTTGGGAGGAGTCGGGCAGCAGGCCAGGCAGAAGGAGAGCGTGAGCTCTCGGGCGGGAACTGTGGGTCTGGTCCTTCGCTGGGCCCTGGAGGTGCGGTCGTCATTCATCTCATCGGCTGAATGAGGCAGTGGCCTTCTCCTGGCCCCCCTCCTCCACTCCCGAGCGGGACCTGCAACCGAGCACCCACACTTGTCTCAACATCACTGAGTCTCTGAAACCCTTTCCTTCTGCGAAACCCACATCTGTGACCTCAGAGCAGAACCATCCCTTGTCCTGACGCCACCAACCTTTCTGTGCATTCCTGATCTCAGCCCCACCCACTCCCAGGACCCTGCTCCCTTGGTATCTCTCCATCTCTTGGCCTCTTTCTCTCTGTGCTTTTCCCCTTTAGCTGTTAAATGCGGTGATGTTGCGGGCATTCCCCATACCTCCTCACTTCCTGATTAGATGCTGCATTTCCTGAGGACAAAAGTCTATGCAGCACCACACATACCTCTGCATGGGCCCCTCTGACACTAAGGACAGCTCCCTAAGCTCAGAAAACATTCATCAAATGGAAGGATCCCATCCTGTCATCCTCCAGCTTGCTTGGTGGCTCCTCGAGGTGAAGTCAAATGTCAGGCACAAGATTCACAGGTACCTGAAGAAGGGAGCTGGTTTGGCCTCTCTCTCACTTCTATTAATCCTCCCCAGCTACAGTTATTCTAGAATAAGTACACTGCCCAGAGCCCACTACACTGTGGCTTACCTCTCCTGCCCTTTGTACATGCTCTTCCCTCCCTCTAGAATGTCTCTTTGTCATTTCTGCACCTGGTGCCCTTCTGCTCTCAATGCAGCTCAAAGGTCTCCTCCTCCTGGAAGCCTTCCTGACTCTCTTCCCACCCCAAGCACCTCCTCCCAACACCCGACGGCACCGTTACTCTGTGTGGGAGCAGTCTGTTTACAAGCCTGAGAGGTCCTTGAGGGTAGGGACGGGTCTCGTTCAATTATTTTAGCTCTAAGGCCTAGGGCCTGGCAATTGGTAGGTGCTCAATGTTTATTAAATAGATGAGTTAATTAATGTTTGGAAAAGTGCTAGTGATTGCAGAGGTACATATCCAATTTTTCTCTCAAGTCCTGGTTCCCACCTCCAAAAAGGGGTGAGACTCTGCAGGGGTACAACTCTGTAGTGTCCAAGATGACATGAGCCCACAGTCCAGCACCCCCAAACTCAGCTCCAGGAAGACCCCTATTTGAAGTTGGCTTTAAAAATTAGGTGAATGGTCCATGAGCTTATTTTTTAAATTTAAGAAAAACTGGAATATGATTTCTATTGTTGTGTTCTAAAAGCATTTTTTTCTATGGTTTTCTGCTTTCTTCATAATAAAATAACTTTGGCATGACAGTCTCCTCGTGTACTTGAAGACACGATTTAGTGAAATAGTGGTTTATGAGCTTTGGGGGTGGGGCAAACATCTGACCCAAGGCAGGGTGAAAGGAGGGAAGAGGGCTCCAGAGGAGACAGCCTGACTTCCAGTAGAGCAGGCCCAGGGTCTGGCATCGGGAGGCTTGGGGGTTCTAGCATTTTCAAGGGACGTTGACGCCAGAGTCAGGATCAATCCTTCTCAATCAATCAGCAAATATTTACTGAGTGATTACAGCATGGGGAGCTGCAGCCGAGTAGACCAGAGGATGTATGTGAGCCTGGTTGACTTTCTGGTTCCTCCTGGCCATATCAGAACTATTACTTCTGTTGAGTAATTGCAGCTAACGTTCTTTGGACATCAGCTCTGCAACAAGGGTCTGGTTATAGCTTGTACTGACTGTTCACAAACCCTCTGAGACAGGCAGTATTATTTCCACTTAACAGGCGAGGAACCTGGGGCTCAAAAGAGGTTCCTACCTGGTCCTAGGCCTTACCACTAGAAACTAGCAGATCTGGGATCAGAACAGAGAGTTCTGGTTTCAAACCCAGAGTCCTTTACAAATGATAGCAACACTGGCAGGAGTGTTCCAAGGGTGCAGAGCGTTTTCCAGAGAATGTTAAATTTGATCCTGTCACTAACGATGTGAGGTCATAAAATTATAAGCCACATTTTACAGATGAGGACACTGAGGCTCAGCGCATCCCAGCAAATTGCCCAAAGTCCTGTTAGTAAGTGGCATGTCCAGGATTTGAGCTGCAGCCAACCCTGTGTTCCTTCTACTACACCATGTTGAGGACTAGATCATCTAATTCTGGCCCCTCTCAGCTTCTAGCACAGGGCTGGGCACTGTAGTCTTGCAGAGGATTTTAATTCTGGGAACAGAATTCTCTCTTAGCCCCACAGAGCCTCCATGCCACACTGCATCCCTGCCTGGACTGCTGTCCCTAGAAGGACGGGAGGGAAGGGGCTCCGGGCATGACGGCCAGGCTGCTCTGGGGCCAGCAGCGCAGCAGTTCTCAGGAGCTGGAATGCGAGGCAGAGGGGCGGGAGCTGCGCTGGTCTCCCAACGGGAGGCTTCTAATAAGCGATTGGTGGATTGGTCCCCGCAGTTATGCGGGCCAGTTGTGGTTAGGGGAAAGGAAGACGCTCCTTAGGAATGCTGCATTCCTGACCCTGTCAGCAGCTCAGGGCTCCAGGGCTCCGACCAAGTGTGAGCACAGGCCCCGTCCACCTCTGTGGCTCCGTGATTAAGCCTCACCGCCCCCACCCCCTTCCTGTCCCCAGAGCGGGGACCCTCCCCGCAGGATCCAGAGGATCAACAGGAAAGGGTAGTGGAAGCGGCCTTGACGTTAGGCAAATCAACACAGAGGACCCAGGCCAGAGATGGCCTTGATCACATGCGCGATCTGAGACCCAAACTCTTCCAACCTACTCCAGGTTTCACGACTTCCAGAAGCCATGCACTCTGGCCCCTGGGACACTTGGACATTTCTCCATCATCACTGCCTAAATTTGGACCGTCCCTAATGTGCCTGTCTCCCTGGCAGGCAGGAAGGGAGAGCCCATAATTCCACTCACCAGGATGAGCACGGAGCCCAGCACATGAAAATGCTTATTGCGTTAATGACGAACACGGATGGCAGAGGTTCTCACTTCCTGTTTCCAGGTAACTCTGAAGTCACACAGGGCCAAAGATAGGAAGTGGGCCTGCTTAGACACCAGCAGACACATCATTCTCTTCGTGATTCTCTTTTTCCAATGAGGGGTAGAATAAACTTTCATTCTAGAAGGGTCCTCAGCTGAGAGCTTGTGACTCTAGCGGGGAGGGAAGGCACTCAGGAAGTCAGAATTCGCTGCAGATGAAGTCATTTCTTCATTTTTAGATTGATCGATCAGCTCCGAGGCGTTCACGAGAGCCACCTGAGAAAGCCCGTCTTCCCTGGGGCAGGAGACGGAGCTTAGCCTGGTAGCTGAAGGAAGCTTGGATGGAGGAAAGAGCTGGCTGCTGAGACAGACAGCCCCCCAGCACTGCCTGCCTTCCAAGGGCAAGGCTCCTGGCAGCATGGCCTTGAAGCCAGCACAGATGTTTCTGCAGCTACAGAGCCAAGGGGGACAACTGGCTCTCCTCCAGCCTGGGGAAGGGGTGATCTCAACATCTGTAACAGCGGTTTTCCAAATGTTGGCTCCTGGTAGTTTCCCAAACGCAAGGTCTTCACAGTAGCCCTGGGAGGCCGGCCGTCTGGGAGCTACCCTTCCTGGTTAATTAATGAGAAAGCCAGTCCAAGGCTCCTTTTGTTACCGCTGCTTTACTACTTTTCACACTGCACCCCTTCCCCCCTTAAAAAGGGAGAAGACGTGACTAAAAGGGCAGCCTGCGATGCCAAAGACCGAAGTGGACGGGATGGGGATGGGAGTGTCGTCGGGGTTCTCCGCACCTCCGGCTCTCTCTGCAGCACCTGTCGGGACCACGGGGGCAGGAAAGCAGAACGTCCTCTGCAGCCCTGGGCTTCCAAGGCTGCTGCTGTCCACTCTGGTCTACTTCCCAAAGAGCTGCGGGCCGCCTTCATGGAAGAGAGAGCGTATGCAGGAGGGAAGGAAGGAGGAGCAGGGAAGGAAGGAAGGAGGAGGGGAGGAAGGAAGGAGGATGAAAAAGACAGAGGAGAAGGGACAAAGATATGGAAAAGAAAGAGAGAAAGGGAGAAGAAGGAAGGAGGGAGAGAGGGAGGAGAATAAAAAAAAAAAGGAAAGAAAAAAAGGAAAAAGGAAAGAAGCCCTTTGTGATAGAACTCAACTCTCGCAAAAAGATCCCAAGGGGAAATTGCCTGTCAAGTAATTTCAAGGAAATGACATTTCAACAACTAGCAAATGGGGCTTTCCTCCCACTTCCTGACATCCATCACCATTTCTCTCTTTTCAATCTCCTCCTACCCTTGGTTCTCTCCTCTGGCAAGCAGGGTCCCTCCGGTACTTCCTTCTGCCCTCCTCCGGGGTCAGCTGAGCACTGCCTTCTTGATGATGTTACATTAGGAAATCGTTGAAACCCTAAATCTCAGATCGGTCCAAATTCCTCAATGCCTCCCCCAGGACCCAGCTCCGGACATGACTCCGCCACTAGTCAGCAGGGAGAACAGTAGCGAATCTGACCAGGGAGAGCAGCCATGGGAGGGACCCAAAATTGGTTCGTTCCAGGACTCACTCCTGAGGACCCCAGCCCAGACCGTGTCTGTGGTTCTGACCCTCCCTGCCCATGGATGGGCACACGCAGGCTTGCACAGGTATGAACAGCTAAGGAGCCACATACAGACGACACCATCCTGCTGGCTTGGCCCTACGATCCAGCCAGGGCCTGCCTGCCTACAATCTCCCAGCCAGCCAGCCAGGGGCAGAAGCAGGAATATCTACCCAGTGCAGGAGAAAGCACAGGAGATGCTGCCCAGGGGAGTCCCAGCAGGCCCTCCACTAGGCCTTGCATCCTTGATTTCCCCACCTTTGATGGTAAAGCTTGTCTGAGGTCATGCAGATTTGCTACCTCTCCTTTTAAGGTAACAGAGAGGAGACAGCTGCCAGTCTCACTGTGGAGTCACAGTTATCCAGGGCCCTGTCACCCCACTGCAGCTTCAGCGTCCCCAAGCCCATGATTCCGAAGCATTCTTTCATAACTAAGCACTTACTTTGCACTGTTTGTTGCCCAGGAGACTCCCATATGTCAGTGTTTTGACCTCAGTACCACTCCTTGGGGAAAGGGCTTATCGTTTCCATTTCATACATGAGGAAAGGAGGCGCTCAGATAGAGGACTTTGTCTAGAGTTGCACAGCAAATGAGTGGCCGAGCTGGGACCAAACTCTGGTGTTGGGACTCCCAAGTCCATTGCACCATGTTGCATCATTGCTCAAGACCCATGTGAGTGGACAGATGATAATAATAATAATATTAATAATTAATAATAGCACTCACTACCTTTAGGTCCTGTGCTAAACACTTCACAGGCACCACCCCATTCATTCCTGAACACTTGGTGAGAAAGATAAATTGATGTCTCCATTTCGTAGATGAAGAAGACACTGAGGCCGAGAGAGGTTTGTCCAAAGTCTCACAGCAAATGATGGAGCAGGGCTGTCAAGTTCAGATAGGTTGTGAGTGGTGGAGTCAGAGTTCACACTGGGGTATGTGAAGAATGTCAGTTGGTGGGGAACGGAGACTCAAGCCTTGCCCTGACAGGGAGGAGAGCTGCCTTCCGGAAGCAGAGCTGTCTGTTCCTCAGTGAGCCCAGGGCAGGGCTCGGCTGGTAAAGGAAGCAGGTAAAATTTGACTCCCTTCCAACAAGTCAAGAGATTTATCTTCTCATATTACTGTGCTTCCTGTAACCTCTTATCAGTCCTAAGAACTGTGGTGTCAACATGTTATTTTAAATCATTATTGTACAGGGACCACTTGATCAACATGCCCGGAGGAAGTAAACCCTCAACCTCCTTCCTCTGGCCAGGCTCTCTTTCTTCCTCCCTCAGGGCTCTGAGCACCCATCTCTGCCCATACTTCTTAGCTGTGACTGCTCCCAAGCCCATGAAATCAGGGACCATGTCGGCATGTCCATCATCATATCCCCAGGACCAGCACAGTGGCCTGCCACATAGTAGTCACACGGTGCACATTTATCAAATGAATTAATGATTCCCTAATGGACGCATTCTTCTCAGTCACTGCTAACTGGATGCCTATTATGTGCTAGGTGTTGTTGATCTGGAGGTCAGCAAACATGGACCAGCCTGGAGAAGGTCTCAGTCCAGGATGGGGGCAGAATATATTCATCGGTACCACCTTAAACACTTTTTAGGTTAATGTGGAGAATGACTGAATGAATGACAACTTATCAGAGCCACCGGGGAGGAAGGAGTCAAGTCCAGCGGGAAATACGGGAAGAGGACTCATTGATCCACCTAGGGAAGAAGCCATTGCTGGTAAAGGATGTGGTGTAATTTCAGCCTTGAAGGACGAGGAGTTTGCCTCAAACACAGGTGGGATAAGGAGCGTTTCAAGCAGAGGGACCAATAATAAGCAAGGACATTCAGGTGTAAAATTACTGCTTGGGGCTGGAACAAGTGACAAGAGATGCCTCTTCCAGGCCAGGCCACATATCACGTATTTCCCAGGAGGTGGGCATGGGTGGTCTCACAATGGGATTGAAACAATGAATCACAATGAAGAAAGAAAAAACTCTTGAAACTGCATTTTTAATAAGCTCATGCTATTAGGTCTCAGTTAGGGTCATTCCCATAGAGACAAAACGTGATGAATCTTCCCAGTATATATAAGCATTTCCAAGAGCACCACGGGAAATCTAGGGCCCAGATGCCAATTGCCCAAGGTTTTAGCGGTCAGGAGAGAGCATGGGTACCAGCCAGCATTTACATCACCGTACTGTCTGGGCACTGGTCAAGTGCCCAAACTGCCTCACAGCAGAGCTTCCCTGTCCCAGGGCACAATCCCTCCCTCCTGGCCAGATAGCTAACCTCCTCGCCTGAGCCTTGCTCCCAGAATTGGAGACAAGACGCTGGGAGTGCTGCTTGGGGGGCTCCGGAGAAGGAGGGGGCTGCCTGCCAAGCCGCTGACTCCGGGCTCGACAAGGTGCAGCGCCGTGCACGGCCGGGGAAGGCCCCAGTCTTCAGTGTATGCCCCTGCTCTAGCCCATTTCCTGGTCGGAATTGGGAATTTTCAGGCCTAGAGGGAAAGTCCCTTGAGAGGAATGTTAGAAAGAGAGCTCCGGATCCGCCTGGAGAGCGAGGAAGGAAAGAAAAGACTGTCCGCAGCGGGGCGCGCAGGAGGGCGAGAGGTGGAGCCCGCTACTTTCCCTGAGGCTTTGGAGTTGAGCAAAGAAGACCAGGCCACTGGAAGACAGGCGGGGAAGCCCAGCCCGAGGGTGGGGGCCGGGAGGCGGCTCAGGGTACCTCGGGAGTGTGTCTGTCTGTGTCAGTGCGCGAGCGCGCGAGCGCGTGTGTGTGCGTGTGCGTGTGTGTGAGTGTGTGTGTGTGTGTGTGTGTGTGTTTCTGGCGCCTGTCCAAGGTGATTTCCCATAAACCACATGCCCCCACAAAGTCCGCTTTAAAAGGCTGTGCCGAGGAGCTGGCCCGTGGAGCCGGCCGGGGAAAGTGAAAGTTTGCCTGGTGCTCTCTGCGCCGCCGCCGGCTCTCCGCGCTCCCGGGACGGCTGCGCGACCCTCGGCGGGACGCGGACTCCGCGCCGGCCAGCGAGCCAGCGAGCCAGCGAGTGCGGCCGCCGCGCCCGGCCAGGACCCAGCTGCACGCATGACCGCACGGGGCGCCGCCGGGCGCTGCCCTCGCACGGTAAGCGGCGGCCGCGGCGCGGGGTCGGGAGGGGACCGCAGCTCGGCGACCGGAGCGGCCCTGCGCACCGGCCGCCAGGGCGCTCTCGCCGCGGCCACGGGCTACGGTTGTCATCCCCTGTTTGCGTGCAGACTGCGGGGCGGCTCCCGCGCGCTGGGGCTGAGACCCGCGGCGGCCCTGCAGCGCTCCTGCGGCTCGATGGTACGGGGGGCTTCACTGAGCCACCCGCTGGCAAGAGAGAGGGGTTCGGAGCCACGGACAGCGGCCCCCTGTCGGCTAGGGGCCTCTGCCTCTCCCCCTCAGACCAGCCTCCTCTAAGGAGCAGGCGGAGTGGCAGTGAGCTGAGCGTGGCGCCTTCCCCAGTGGGCATCTTCCTCACCCACCACGCACATGCTTCCAGGCCCTGCTGGGGAGTGGGCGCTTCTGGATGGAGCAAATTCAGGGTCTTCAGCTTATAGGCTGCCAGGGCTTCTGCCCAGAACTGCTGGCAGGAGGAAGGAGCCGGGCATGCTTCTACTTGTTCCGGCTCATAGGCAGGAGCTGCTGGGGACTTGAGTGGTTGAATCAGGTCTGTTTTTTGTTGTTTTGATTTTTGTTTTGTTTTTTTGTTTTTTGTGTTTTTTTTTTGGTGGGGAGGGGGGGAGGACCAGACTCCAGAGTTGCCTGGGGCTAGCCCTGAATCTTTTTTTTTTTTTTTTTGCAAACCCTGGTGCAGTCCAAAGGGGGAAATCCTAGGCTTCGTGCTGGTAGAGGAAGGTGGAAGGAGGGTTTGGAGTTGGGGGGCTGTGGTCAGGGGTTGGGGCTGCTCCGGACGACATGGCCAGGGTCCTGCCCCCTCTCAGGCAGGAGCGGCTGCAGCTTTTAGAAGGTGCGGAGTGGCACTGTTACTGAACCCTACGTGGTCCTCTGATGTTTCCTCTGGTGCTTCCGAGGAGCAGCGAGGAGCGCTGGAAGAGAATGGAGGAGAAACATGGGCGGAGCGAAGCAGAAAAATGTTTGGAGGGTCAGGGAGGGAGTTGCAGGTGGGGTGAACGGGGGAGGGAAGTTAGAGCCACAGGGTCAGAAGAGCCCGACTGAGAAGGAGATCGGGCTGAGAAGGCACATCGAGGAGGGCGAAATGATAGGTGGCATGACGTAGATAAGGAGCTGGAAGCGAGACCATGAGGAGAGCAAAAGTGAAAAGAGAAGGGGGCGGGTTTTAGACAGGGCAGCCGGAGGGTCCACTCATGCCAGAGTCTCTCCAGGGACCTTGGGATGGGGAAGATGGAACAGAATGGAAGGCAGGTGAGGATGGACAGCGGGGCTGAGATGTCCCAGCATCTCTCCGAGCCTGCAACAGAGATTACTTCCTGGCGGCCCCAGAGGCCAAGGCTGGTGGGTGGGAGGAAAACAGGAGGGGGGAGAAGAAGCAGCCCAGCCAGAGGCAAGCGAGACTGTTAACCCTTGGGTGCCCGTCCAGATCCTCCTCTGAGGCAAAATTGGGGCCCCAGGCGCAGGGGTGGCCTCCTTTGGCCACCGTCAAAGTTGGCCTCCCGGCCTCCCGTGCGGTGGCTACACTCATTCCACACTGATGCTTGAAATAGCTCGAAAAGACAGGCAGCCCTTGAGAGGAAGCATTGTTCCCTCTTTGTTGCCCTCAAACATCACTGCCTTGAAGTGCCTGTGGCAAGGATGTCTTACTGAGCATCCCCTTCCCCACACGCCCCTTCCTCCATGCCGCTTACATCCGGGGCTCCAAGCCTCAGTGGCAGCCAGCCTGGAGCAGACGAACCTCCTGTATGTCCCAGATTCCTCTAGGGGTCCTGAGCCAGAAGTTCCTGAGGACCTGAGCAGTCATTCCCACCCAGGGCTACCTCCTCAGCCGCCCAACAGAGCCCAAAGTTCCCTCCATGACTGTCCTCCCTCTTCCCATGATCGTCCTGCCTCTTCCACATTCTCCCTCTTTAGGTCAGGCCAGGGCCCTCATCACACCCCTGTGCCGAAGGGCGTTAGGCCGTCCTGCACCTCTTCCCTCCAGGCCTCACCTTCCCTCTCTCTGCATCAACTTCTCCCCACCATTCGAAGCCTCACTGAGGTCCTTCCTCGCTGCAACTTCCCCGGTAGCTCAGCCAGGGCCTCTCCTCCCTGGTGAAAGCAGGCGAACATTTGGGCTTTTCGTTATATGTAAATCAGCATGTCATTGAGCGCTGTTTCATAGCCTCCCTGTGTCCTTCCAATGCTCTACTGATTTGCAGTATTTGTCTCATCCATCTGGATTACCGAGGCAGAGCCCAGGGCCCAGGAAGATGTCAGCCCTCACCCTATCCTGACAGCATTGCCTTGAATCTGGGGACGTCAGCTGCCAAGAGGCCACCCCCAGCTGGGGAAAGAAAGCCCAAGGGTTTTCCTCTACCTCTGACTGGAGAGGGAAGACGTAGGGCCAAGGAGAGGGTGAAGGGGTGAGGAGGAAGAAAAGAGGAAGGAAGGGGCATGTCAGGAACCAGTCCCATCTCTCGGTGAGCAGCTACTGGGCCAGGTGCCGCAAGCGGGGAGAGATCTCAGGAAACATCCTTGACGTGTTAAGAATTGGCTGGCTGGACGCAGAGCCTAATGAGGCTGACTGGTGGCAGAGCCTGACGGGGTTCGGATAGACAGGTGCCAGCCGCGGATGGCCTAGAGCTGGCACTGCTGCCTGCCTCTGATGAACTGCTTGGACTCCTTTAGACACCGTGCACAGGGCTCTAAAGGTCTCTGGCCTAGGATGGGCTCCCAGTGAAACTGAGTTTGGGCCCCTGGCTTTTCTAGTAGCAGAGCCAGACTTGTGTGGAATCGGGTAGGGGGAAGGGCTGGGCCCCAAGGAAAATGTCTCTGGCTCGAATTCTGGAAGCTGGTCCATAAACCTGAACTTAAGAGGAGTAGGCAGTTCACAAGATGCCTGGCTCAGTGTTTGATGTTGTAGGAACAGACGAATGATTAGATGTAAGCCTTGCACTCAAGGAGTTTCCTGTGTAAATGGAATTTAGGCTGGTAGGCATACCTCCCATGTCCTTAGTACAAGTTCAATGTACAGTAAGGCTTGGCCTGGGTTGATCTAGGGGGGCCTCTTGGAGATGACATTTGTTCTTATGGAGGGAGAGCTAGGTTGTGCCATGGCCGTTAGGCAATCTTGAGAAAGCTGGATTTGGGGCATGCTGCATCCTGGGGTGAGGGGCAGAGCCTGTAGCCTTATAGGTATGAGGGCATAGGGGTTCCTGGTGAGAAATGACATCCTCTCTATCACAGACATGGCTGGGCCCCCGGCTGCTGCTGCTCTGTCTTCTGGTGAGCAGGAGCATCACCGACGAGGAGTCGAATCACTGTAGCTACATGATTGGGGATGGGCACCTGCAGCTCCTGCAGCAGCTGGTGAGTGTGTGGACATACCTACCTTACCTTCTCCCCACTGGGGAAACTGAGGTGGGAGCCAAGGAGCAGGGTCAGAGTGAGGGGTGGCAGCAGAGAAACAGGGCTGTGCAGAACATGGCTTGTGGCCCCCACCTAGCTCCACTGATACTCCCCTCACTGACCTTCTCCAGGTCAGGGCCTCTGACCCCAGCCCCAACCATGAAGCCATCTCTGACCTCCCTGCTGGCAGGGGATAGGGTGGGCTTCCAGCTGGTTGCCTGGGTGAATGATTGCCTGGAATGTCAATCACAGACTCTGAAAAGGCTTGCGAGGCCTGCTGTCTGTCCCCAGTGGGATGCTTCCTCTGAGGAGCCAGCTCGGTCTGCCTGCTGTGTCCAGATGTTGCCTCTAGCTCCTGGACTCCCAGATGTGACGCCAGCCTGGCACCTGCGCCTCAGCCGGATTTGGGGAGGTTGAGGGGGAGGCTCCTGCCTAACTCCCAGCCCTTTACCCTCGTGTCCCTGGCTCTTGCCCGAGTCATGGAGCTGGGATGACCTGCTCCCCCGGGACATGAAGGAGCCTGTGCTTCATTCTGTTTGGGCCAGCAGTTGTCAACAATTCCAAACATGTTTCTGCGAAGCAGAATCAGGTTGCTGTCATGGCTGCTGTCCTGCTCAGAAGAGAATTTACCATTCCTCTGGCCAGTCAGGCAGGGCGAGACATGACTGGTGAGGGTCACCTTCAGGGCCTGAGCTTAGGGCCTGTAGGCTGGACCTCCTGCCTCTCTTACCCCTATACTTTTTCTCCTGCGTAGCCGCCACAGCAGCTCAAGGTAAACCAAAGAGCTGCGACATTCTCTGAAGCTTAGAATCACACCACCACTGCTCTGGGGGCCAGTGAGGGCTTTCGGGGCATCTAGCCCCAGCCCCTACAGATCCTGAAGCCCCAGAGCTTGTCTAGCCTCTGTTTGAATTCCACCCATGACAGGGAGCTTACTACCTTCCACAGGAGATTATGTCCTATATCCTCTATTAGGTAGTTCTTTCCTATAACAAAGTGGCATCTGTCCGATTTCTTGGAGTGGGAGGTAGAAGGAAGAGACTTCCTATTCTTCTACTGCCCTCACCTGGGCACGTGAGAGACACAGGTTTTCCCCTAGCCTTGGTTCTATCTTTCTAGGCATGGTTGGGGGGTAGGCAGATGAGGATTAAACCCTGATTCACCTAGAAACTCTAGTCCCCATTCTCAGGCAAGCTCAGCTGAGCTGCAGACCACCTGCCACCACTGGCTCACTCTCTCTTACAGATTGACAGTCAGATGGAGACCTCGTGCCCAATCAACTTTGAGTTTGTAGACGAGGAACAGTTGGTGAGTTATGGCTTTATGTGTTTCCTAGGGCAGGTATACGTGGGAGCGTGAAAGCTGGAGAAATCCTAAAGCTGGGCAGGGTGAGGGTATGACGATCCCCGGATGCTTAAGTCTGGGGCACCAAGGGCCTGGGCTGGGCAGGTTGAGGGGCTCAGTTCCCCTGCTGCTCCCGTCTCCTGGCCTGGCACGTGTCAAGGTCTTACTACGTGCCAGGCACTTTTCTAATTTAAGCCTGACAGAATCACTATATGGCACACTCATCTTGTTTATTGTCCCCAGAGAGATTAAGGGAACACAGCTAGCATGGGGTAGAGGCCTGATTTGCGCCCATGCAGGCTGGCTCTAAGGTCTAAGGCAAACCAATACTTCCGTGTCACGTGCTTTGCTTAAGGACGTCACCTCCATCCAGCAGGCCAGCAAGCAGGGAGTCAGTCCAGCCCTTTCCCTCTTCCTCCTGTCCTACCCCCAGCCAGTCTAAGTTCTGCTGGTTCGGCCTCTCAGCAGCTCTGGGGCCTGGCCCAGCCCCACCCCATCATTTGCTTGGACTGTTTAGAGAAGTGAACCTCTGAAATGTGCTCCCTGCTGCCAATGCACCCCTCATCTCTCCACTTAAAGGAGCTCTTGGAACCCTAAACTGCTACCTTCCCTTCCCTTCCTCAAAGCTGTGAGGGGCCTCCCTCACTCCAGGAGAAGCCCAGGCTGTTTAGCCTGGGGTTCACAAGTTGCGGCCTCCACCACGCACTACCTCCATGCTCTACTCCTTCCTGCCCCCGGGCCTTTGCACAAGCTCTTCCTGATGCCTGTAATGTCTTTCCAAGGGCCCCCACCCCAGCCCTTATTTTGTTTGTTCATCTTCGTGCTTCACGCAAAACCACCATGATGCCCAGAAGTTGCACCCATCTCTGTGTTTCTTCATACCTGACTCATACATAGTTCTATTCGAACTGGAGGCCACCTCATAGTCCAAATAATAACCTCTCTATTTCATTCTTTCCCTTGCTCACTAATGCTTTAACAAGCATTTATTAGGCACCTATTGGACCAGGTGCTAGGAATACAGAGCTAAAGCAGAGCCTATACCACCATCTCTTCAGGGAGACAAAACACTGAGGTTATTCTTTGGACCATGAGGTATCTCCAGCACCTCTACGGCCTGGAGGATTAGAAGGAACCATATGGTAAAGAGAGATAGAAAGAAGGAGAAGGTCCCCAGCGCTTACCCTCTTATGTACCCCCGTTCTGGCTAAAGTCTCATCGTCCAAAAACCTGAAGCTCCCTCTAACCAGAATCCACATTTCCTTCCTCTGCCCCAATCCCCAGCAGTGCCAGGTCCCAAAGAGAGAGAATGAAAGGCCAGCTGAGGGCAGCATCCTCCTAAGTAGCACAGCGCTGTGGCCTGTGGCCTCTGCCCGGGTAGCGGGAGGGCCGGCTGCAGCCCTCCGTCGGCCTGGGAAGGTGGCCATCTGGCAGGGAGCCTGGGTTCCCAGGCCACATCAGCCAGACAGTCAACTCCAGGTTCTCCTTTTTCAGAAAGACCCCGTTTGTTACCTTAAGAAGGCATTTATCCTGGTGCAAGACATCATGGAGGATACTGTGCGCTTCAAAGACAACACCTCCAATGCCAATGCCATCCTGAAGCTCCAGGAACTCTCTGTGAGTTTGAAGGACTGCTTCCCCAAGGACTTTGAGGATCAGGACAAGGTAGGAGGGTCCTGGAGCCGGGAGCACTGAGTCAGGGCCGGCGGTGGCTGTGGCGGCCCCCTCCCTGCCCACGTGCTCAGATGGCATTCCCTTTCCTCACTCCACACCATTGTTCTCTCACTCTCTCGTTCGTTTCTTCTTTACACAAACCTTTACTGAGGACTAACCATGCAGGAGGCACAGTGCTATTCAATTCCTTCATGAATAAGAACTGCACGGTTTTGACTCTCGTGGAGCTGATAGTGAGTGACGTGAGGTTGACAGCCTATAAACAAACAATGGCACAAGCAAACAGAGTTGCAAACCCTGGGGACTAGTCATTCTTTCAACAAATAGTTAACGAGCGCTTGCAATGTGCCAGGCACTGTTCTAGACACTGGGGAACCAACCAACCAACCAACAAACAAAACAGACGAAAATCTCCATATTCATGGAGCCTACATTTAGGGGTGGAGAGATAATTAACAAAATGTGTAAGTCAAATATGTGGTATGTTGGATGGAAGTCGCTGAACTACAGAAGGAAAATCCAGGGGAGGGGAGACCTGAAGGCGGTGAGGACGTGAGCCGTAAGGGAGAACTCCATTAGGCCCTGAGAGGGAGAAACAGGACTAATTTATAAAGGGCTGGGGAGGAAGAGACGGGGACAGCTTCTGAGTAAGAAAATAATCGTTTGAGGGCCAAGGGTGAATAAGTCAGGAAGCAAGAAGGCTGGTCAGAGCATTCCAGAACAGAGAATGCAAGGCACAGAGTGGTGAGCAGAAACTTGCATATTCAGAGGAACCCACGGTGTGGGCAGCATGGCCCGGGCTCGGAAGTGAAGGGGAGAGAAGGACAGGGGAAGTGAAGGACAGGAGGTGGGAGCCAGAGCACCTGAGGTCCTAGAGGGTGTGCGAAGGCAGCCATGGGGAACAGGCCCGCGTCCTAACCTCATTTGCGTTGTGAGACCATTCTGGTCACTGTGTGGAAGGATGGTAGGGAACTGGTGTGGAGGCTGGGGGACCAGCAGGAAGCGCAAGTCCCAGCCAGAGACAGGATGTGACAACTTGGTGGTCCCTGTTGGAGGCAGGTGCCAGATCAGGGCGAACAGAAAGAGAGGAATAGAGACAAGACGGCCCTGAGGAATGCCAGCATTTAGATGTCAGGTAGAGGAGGAGAGCCTGGGAAGGAGCCTGAGAAGGAGGCGTTCAGGAGTTGGGAGGACTACCAGCAGTGTGCAGAGTTCCTCAGCGCTCCCGAGGGTGTGGGGAGCCCGAGTCCCACAAGCAGAAGGGGAAAGAATAGCTCAACAGATGGAGCTGAGGCAGGCTTGGCCCTCCTTCCAAGACACCAATGCCAGAGAAGGGCCCCCAGCCCCAGGGCCCACCCCAGGCCACTCTCTGCACCACGCACCACCCACCCGCCTCCCCAACAATCCCTCAAATGTCTTCTCTGTGCTCTGTGGATAAGGTTACCAGTTCTCGACACGGCCAGCGAGGCCCCGCAGGACCTCGCCCTGCTGACCTCTCTCAGTTGCATCTCTCCACGCTCCTCCTAGATGGCAGTACTGTAGCCACTCTATAGTCTTCTTTTAGTCTTTCAATGGTTCAGGCTTTCCTGCCTCAGGACCTTTGCACGGCCCGGCCCCATCACCTGAGAGCTCTCTCCAACCCCGCATCCCTTCCTGGTTTAGTCTTGCTCATCTTTTAGTCGGTTCCTTGGGGGCCCTTCCCTGGGGGGGCTCTACTTTAGTTCTCTTTGTTTTACACTCTCAGACCATCCAGTACTTCTTCATAGGGCTCGCTGCACCTGCGGCAATGGGGTCAGTGCCCGTGCCCTGCTGGACTCAATGTCCAGTTCGGCCAGGGACCACCTCTCTTGTCCATTGCATGATTCCCGGATAATTACCATATGCCTGGCACACATATGTGTCCCAAATGGATCTGTGAGTAAATGACATATCTCGTAGCCTCAGGATGCATTGTGCAGCCAACTAGGGGAGAGGGGAGGGAGAAAGTGAAAGAGAAGAAGAAGACAGATGTGAGAGAGGCCAAGGACGTTGGACAAGCAATCTGGAGACAGAGGCCAGTGCTCTCACCAAGGGGGGCTCCGCTCTTTTCCCAGGCCTGTGTTGGAAATTTCAGTGAGCCGCCCCTCCGGTTGCTGGAGAAGATCAAGAAGGTCTTTAATGAAACAAAGAATCTCCTTAAAAAGGACCAGAACATTTTCAGCAAGAACTGCAGCAACAGCTTTGCTAAATGCTCCAGCCAAGGTAAGCACTGAAGGGGCCAGAAAGTGTGCGGTGGGGGAGGGTGTAGAGAAAAGAGCAGGGATTGAGGGGTGGGAAGGAGGGACCCCCAGGAGGCAGCCTGGCTGCTACTCACGCTCCTTTGTGTGTAGATATGCTTGTTTCATGTACGTATGTGGCTTCATGTACGTCTGAGTGGTCCTAGGCACATGTCTGTTCTGACATGTGTGTGCATGCACACCTACGTATGTCCGCATGTCAAGGCATCAAGAAGGATCATGCTGGTGGCTGTGATATTAGGGAGTGGAGAAGGGGCCCCTCTTGGAGAGCCCTGTAGGCACGGAAGCTTCCCACCAGCTCTGCAGGCTGGCTGAACGTATGGGGGGGCGGTTCTGTGGAGAGAGCAGAGGGTCCGTCAGGGAGTCGGGACCCTCGTTCCAGGAGTCTTGCTGCGAATCACCAGGATACCCTGGCTGCAGAAGTCCTCAGGATGCCTTGAGTGTCCCCTCAAGGGACAGGCTGGATTTGAAGTCTGAGCATCATTCAAACTCTCCCCGTGCTGGCCCAGCTGCCCACATGCGTACCCTGCGTGTCCTCGTCTCTGCGTCCTGTGCCACGTGTGCCCTCCTACATGCCACCTTGCTCCCTGAGGCAGAGGCTGAGGCCCTACCACCTGCCAATGGCCAAGCCCAGTTTCTTTGCTTCAATCTCAAGGCCTCAAGCCTTGGCCACACTCTAGCCTCAGCCTGTTCCCACCTGTGGCTGTGACTGTGTGGCCCCTCACTGTGCATGAAACCACCTTGCTGCTTCCAGCCAATACATTGTCTCTGAGGCTTGAGGGTGTCTTGTGTTAGTCTTGGAGACTACTGCTCAACCTGCTGGCTGGCCACTGATCACCCCTGGCTTGGCGTCTGGCCAGCTGGAACTTCGGGAAGGGCTGTTCTCTGGTCCTTCTTGACCCTGAGCCCCAGTCTGTGCCTCTAAACCCTCTTTGCTTTCTGCCCATAAGGCTCTGCCGTTTGCACCTTTCCCGCTTACAGCCAGTGTCATGAGCATCGGCTTCAGCCCTGTCCTCTCCTCGTCCCAAGGGCTGAGTCAGGGGGTGTGGGGACCTCCAGACCGATACCCCCCTCTCGACCCCGCTGATGAAGCCGTGCTGAAGGCTGGTGACTCTATCTCCTCCCCGTCTTTCTCTCTACCTCTCTCTGTGGTTCTTTCAGATGTGGTGACCAAGCCTGATTGCAACTGCCTGTACCCCAAAGCCACCCCTAGCAGTGACCTGGCCTCTGTCTCCCCTCAGCAGCCCCTTGCCCCCTCCATGGCCCCTATGGCTGGCTTGACCTGGGCTGACTCTAAGGGGACAGAGGACAGCTCCCTCTTGCCCAGTGAGCAGCCCCTTCGCGCAGCGGACCCGAGCAGTGCCAAGCCGCGACCACCCAGGAGCACCTGCCAGAGCTTTGAGACACCAGAGACCCCAGGCGTCGAGGGCAGCCCCCCTGGAGGCTCACCGGAGCCCCTCTCCTCTGTCGGGGGCCCCGCCTCTGGGATGGAGGACCTTCTCGACTCTGTGTTGGGCGCTAACTGGAGCCTAGAAGAGGCCTCCGGAGAGGCCAGTGAGGGCCCTGTGTCTGGAGGGGCAGAGCTTTCCTCCTCCAGGCTGGGAGGAGGCAGCGTCCAGGCGGAGGCCACCAGACCCCGCGACCTCTTCTCAGCAACTTCTCTGCTCTCCGGATCAGCAAAGGGGCCCCGGTCAGTGGATGTGCCTGGCAGCCCCCTGTCCAAGGTGGGCCCTGGGAGACCCACTGGCCAGGCTCAGAGACACGCATTTGAGAAGACAGGCCGTCCATCTGCTCCGCCTAGAGACCACCGGGAGCCAGGCTCTGCCAGGACCCCATCAATGCACCTGCAAAGTCTCAGCGGCCCCTCCACCCTCTCTGCTGGACCAAGCCTTCCCAGCAGCCACTCCTGGGGCAACGTGCTGCCCCTTGGGGAGCCAGAGGGCAAGAGGAGCACCAGGGACCGGAGGAGCCCCACAGAGCTGGAAGGAGGTCCAGCAAGCGAGGGGGCGGCCAAGCCCCCTGCTCATTTTAACTCCGTTCCTTTGACTGATGCAGGCATTGAGCAGCCCCCCGAACCCCAGCTCGGCGAGTTTGCCTTTCGCCTGCTGCTACCCAGCGGCATCATCCTGGTCCTGCTGACCATGGGCGGCCTCCTGTTCTACAGGCGTAGGCGGCGGGTAAGAGCTCAGTGAGGGAGAGGACCGCAGCTCAGGGGGCAGCGGCACAGGCGGGAGCTGGAGCAGGTGCAGCTGGTGGGACGCCTGCTCGGGTTCAGCCTGGGCTCTTCGGACACTGAGACAGGTGGCTGACTGAGCGCAGAGGAGGGGAGGTTGAAATGGAGGTTTCTTCAAGAACGGGGAGGGCTCAGGCTAGAAAGTCAACGGGAAGGGATGGAGCAGCAGGGAGTGGGAGAGAATATTCGTGGGTCAATGGCAGGATGAGAACGCAGATGGGGGAAAGTAATGCTGTGCGAAGGCCAGGACAGGGTGTTCCCTGGGGCTCCACAGAGCCCAGCCCGAGGGCATAGGATAGCAGGTAGCCTGCACAGGTGCCCGACATGGGCATCGCCAGCAGAGAGGCTTCAGGAAGCTCCCCTGGCCCTCTGGCTGATCCCACTTCCGGGGAGCTGGGAGAAACTTCTGGAACTCATCGGCTCCTCCAACACCCTGGCCTGGGTGTGGGCCATATGGTCCCCCCAGCGCTCAGTGAGTCTGCTCTTTTCTGTCCCCAGAGCCGTCAAGTGCCTCAGACAGTGGATTCTCCCATGGAGCAACCAGAGGGCAGGTGAGAGTTTGGGGTGGGGGGTTTCTGCAGGTGCCGGGAGCCTGTCTTGGCATCTATTTGCCCTGTAGATTTGGGGGAGACTTTCTCTCACTTGCTCTAAGGAAATGCAACTCAGAACAGGAGGTGGGGTGGAGAGGAGGAAGGATGTCCAGTCTTTCCTTGATAGCTGGGATTTTTCCTTATTTCTTCTCAGTTCCTTATTTCTTAGGCAGTTTGGGGTCTTCTAAAGCTGAGGGGGCTGAAGCACATGTGCAGGGAGGTGGGGGACACACTTCGGGGGTTCCCTCACTACTCAGCCGCTGCTGATGTCTCATGTCAGCCTCGCGCTCTCCCCGCAGCCCCTGACCCAGGACGAGGACAGACAGGCGGAACTGCCAGTGTAGAGGGAATTCTAAGGTAAGACTCCGATTTGGATCTTTCTCCATCCCTTAAACTTAGTTACATCCTTTTCCGGTCACCCTAACTTGTTGGTGATACCACCAACTCCCCCGAGGCCCACACGCTTGACTCGTCCCCCTCTCTCCTACTCCCCTTTCCATCCATCACCAGGGCTGGCGCCACTTCTCCTGGTCCTCAGGTCTCCCTGCTGCCCCGCTATTCCCATCACCCCATCTGAGGCTAAGCACTATCACCTCCGCATTCGGCTGTTCTGCCTTGAGCTTTAGTCTGGCCGCCACCTTCCATCCTAGAACCACCCAAATCCTCTGGCATTAAGGTCTTTACCCTCCTGGGGAAATTCAGGAGCTGTGCATCACCAACCACTTCAAACCCATTGTTCGCAGCTCGATTCCCAAGCTCCCCCAGCAGCTGCCCCTGACAGACACCTCTTGCCAGCTCCCTCTCTGCTCGCACCCTGATTTGACCCTTCTCCGCCAAGATCATCCCTGCCTTCCTGCTTTTGGATTCATGGAGCTATAGAATCTTAGCTTTGGAAGGGCTCTCAGAGGTCATTTGGCCCAGCATCCCACCCGAAAAGGGCTCCCTTTCTCTACATAGCTGGCAGGGAGTCACCCAGCTCCCAGTCACATGCTGTCAGTCCCAGGCAGTCCCTGCTGTGTCCCAATAGCACTAGAGGAAGTCCTTCCTCGTGTGAGGTATAACCGGCCTCCCTGCCCGCCGCCCCCAACCCCCATGAAGGCCCTCACTCCTAGTCTCACGAGAGCCCTCCAGCACCTAATCAGGTGTCCATGACTCCTTTAAGAATTCTGTCAGCTAAGTGTGGCCAAGTCCCTCAAACACTCCTTATATGATATGGTTTTCAGACCCCTCACCATCCTGGTCGCCCTCCTTTGGACACACTCGTTTGTCAATGTCCCTCTGAAAATGTGGCGCCCAGCTCTGGACACAGTACTCCAGATGTTGTCTGACCAGCTCAGAGTACAGTGGGACTGTTACCTTCCTTGATCTGGACAGTATTCTGCTATTTGTACAGATTAAGATTGCATTAGTTGTTGTTGGGGTTTTTTTTGTTTTTTTGTTTTTTTAACAATTGCATCTTACTGTTGTCATATGTTGAGCTCGTGGTCTATTAAAACCCCTAGTTCTGCTTCCCGATAACCTCTGTCATAGACCTTCTCTGCTCTGTGCCTGGACAACTTAATCATTTCAACCAAAGTGTAGTTTATAGTCACCCTTGTGAAACCACCCTGCTGGTTTCTGTCCATCATCCCCCGAGCCCACTGAAATTGTTCTCCGTCCCCGTTCCATCCCCCCAGCCCTCCCGTGTGGCTGTGAACATTAACGGTGCCTCTGGTTGTCCTCACCCAAGCTGTTGATAAAGATGGGCCCCTCGCTGCTCCCCGCCCCTGGCTTCTTGGTTCCAGGCGGCCTCTCCCTCCTCCCCTTATTCCTCTTTGCCCACAATTAGTGGCAGGAGACCTTCCTTTCGGATGGTCTCCGCCGCCCTCTGATTGTTCCTTCGGTTCGTACCCTTCTGCGCTTCTGTATTTGGTTACTCCTTATCAATTTGCACGTATTTGGATGTTGTTTTATACATTTAAGATTCTTATTTTGTGTGTCGTGTACCCCGAAGAAGGCTGTAAGCCCTTGAGGGCAGGGACTGTGTCTTCCACTTTTTTTTGGCATTTCTTTTTCTATCCTGGGTTCTAATACAAAAACAGCTTCTCTGCACTTGCTAAGAACTCAATAAATATTGACCAAATGGCCTCAGGGCTGACTGGCCAGCTGACTATGGACAGTTGCCTCTAACTGACCAGCCTCTGGCTGACTGACTGGCCGAGCAGCAGGACAGGTGAGTCTGACTAACCAATGGACTAGCTGGTAACGACCTCACTGGTTAGTTGTTGATTGGTGAACTGATTGGCTAACTGACGAGCAGACTTGCCTGATTTGCCGATTGACTGGCTAGCAGACTAGCTGAGGTGACCCATTCGAGTTTCCAGTCATACCCCGTGCCAAACGCCAGCAAGTGCCTTAGGACCTTCCCACATGTAGGATGACAGGCCTGGGCCACTCCTAGGAGACGGGAACTGACGAATGCTCAAAACCAGGGGATGTACTTGGACAAGAGCAAAAGTAATATATCTGGAATGCTGGGGTCTCCTTTGCCTGTACCATGAGCGGGTCAGATGAGGACACTAGCAGGGCTGTGAGGATGATCCAGCTCCCCTTGGGACTGGTGAGCAGAGGGTGGACTGAGGTCCCTGGGGACTCTGCGGCTCAGTGCTGCTCCACCCTCTGAGTGGCCCCTGGTCTTGGCCCTTTGCGCCATCTCCTCTACAGCCCTTTCCCTGTGTGCCTACTCTCTTCCCCTCAAGTCTTCACTCTTAGCGGAGCCCAAGGCAGAGCCACATCCAGACTCCCCCTTGGATCAACAGGTTCAGCCGTAAGGCAGCCTCCAAAATGGGCACTAGGAGTCTCAGGGTGATTCAGGGCCAGCCCCCAGACTGACTGCCACTCTGATGAGAGAGAGATGAGCGAAGGACCCTCAGAAAGAACACACCAGCAACCGGCCCTTCCTAACCAGGAGTTAGGGCAACAGGCCAAAGCTTGCCTACTTGGTGTTTGCCTCCTGGGCCCACCAGGGCCTGTGACCCGTGTACCCAGTATGGCTCAAGTCCAGTTTATGGCTTCCTCCTCCTTTCCCCTCTAGAGCATGGGAATGGGCTGGGAGCCAGAGGTCATGGTCCCATCTTTCCTTCTTACCCATCACGGGCTTTGCCACTATGGACATCCAGGGAGAGGAGCGCCACACAAGGTCCAAAGTCAAACTGTTGGATGGAGTCCAGGGGATTTCTGGTCTGGGAACAAAGTGTTCTGAGGATGCTGGGCAAGTGGACAAGAATGGGGGTGGGGTGGGGAGAGAGCGGGGCCCTGACTCCCATGGATGAAGTCGGGAGGCTCATCCAGAAGGAAGATTGCTTAGGGGTGAGCATGCCAAGTGGCAGAGAGGGAGTTTCCTTGTCCCGGAACTGCTGCTAGTTCTTCCTCTTTAGTTACCTCTGCTCTGCTGTCCTGAATATGGTGTGTGATGACCCCCTCTGATGGATGGTGTAGAGGGGGGAATGAGAAATCTGTCTTCTTTGCTAGAGTTGGCAGGATGCACCCATGGCTCTTTGGACCAAGGCCAGCAAGACAGTCTTGTCTGAGGAGGGGTCCAAGGACACTCAAGTACCCCCTTCCCTCTCTGTCTCTCTGTCACACCTCTCTGCTTAAGCAATGCCTCCCACCCCTGGCCCTGGTCAGACCTCCAGCAGGCCCGGTTACTTTTCTCTGTGGTCCCTGGTTCTCCAGGAGGAGGTAGGAAGTGAGGACAGTCTGGCCAGCGGCTTGGGTTCCTGCCAGGGAAAGCCGCCTGGTCCCTTGTGGTGTCTGGGGTGGCTGGGAAGACGGGAGAAGGGACAGGAGGAAGTCCTGCCTACAGCACCCCCAACAGCCCACAGGAATGCTACGCCTCTCTCCTCTCCCACTTGGCTGACCATGGTTTCCTTCTCTCCCCTACAGCTGGGTGCACAGGACAGTCTCTCTGTGGCAGGAGACATTATGGGGGCATCCACCCCCTCTTCCCCAGCCATTCTCCTGGGAATATGGCCTGCCCACCATGAGAGATCCTGCCTCCCAGGACTAGACAAGAGCAGCCAGGCTGGGGTCCCTCCACCTTTGATGCTCAGACTGTGGACTAAGAGAGGACCGGAGGATGCCCCCACGCTGCTGATATTTATCGTGGGCCCTGGAGGCCCCCGTCCACTTAAGGGATACTGGCAAACCCGGCCAAGGACCCTCTACAAGGGGCTGTTTTCTTCTCCTTCCGCACCCCCCCCCAATCCAAAACCTGGGCCAGGGACCCAGAGGCCCATGGATGTGGGAGAACAGGGTGAACGGAAGAGCCCTTGTGCCCAGAGGACCCACCGGGTGCCAGTGGATCCTGACAACAACGAGCAGGGACTTGTCTCCTGAGAGAAGTATGCGGTTTGCAGGGCGGGACGGCGTCGGCTGGATTTCCCGGAAAGGTGCAGCTCGAAAGACAGGAGAAGAAGGCCTGCTGGTCTGCACCAACAGCCCGGAGCTGGTCTACACCCTAAGTGTCCTCTCATGGCTGCCAGGCGGTGGGGGAAGCCAGCCCTGCCCTCAGGACCTGCCTGGCTTGGCTTGCGATGCCAGTGGGAAGACCAAGGCTGGCCTCGGCCCTGCTGTCCCTCCGGCCCTACTGGAGCTTCTCTGGGAGGCCGCACAGAGGCTTGCCTCATGAAGGAAGCCATTGCACTGTGAATACTGAACCTGCCTGCTGTACAGCCTGCCCCTCTATCCCTGTGAGCGAACATCTGTCCGTCCTACCGCCCTTCCAACCTGTCCCCAGCTTCCTGCACTGAGTGCCCGAGCTGGCCTCGCCCTGTCGACTGAGGGAGCCCCTGAGCCCTGACCTTCTGTTGACCCAGCTTTTGACTCCTGGGGTGGATCAGGGTGGGAGAACTGCCTGAGCTGCCAGCCAGAGCTGGTCTTTCGGCTGCATCGTTGGCTCAGGTTTCTGCATTTTGCACTTTGACATTGCCAAGAGGGAGGGAGACATGGAGGGGAAGCAGAGACAGACAGACATAGGGACAGGTGGCAGGTGAGCGGACCGCAAATGGGTCTTTGAAATTATGGGTATGCCCGAGGTTGTGGAGGCGTCTGCACTTCTTACCCCTCAGCCTAGTCCTTTGCCTTGAAGCGGACCCCTGTCCCAGCCACGGCTGCAAGGTCGCTGCCAGCAGGCGCCTGGGGCTGAGCAGGTAGTGATACCTCTAGGTCTCACCCCCACGCACCCACTAGCACCATCTCTCTGACCAGGCGAGCAGGGCAGGCAAGAAACCAGGAAGGCCGAGGCATCTGCTTCCAAGTTGGCCTTGAGGACCGCAGCTTCCTGGGCCAGCCAGTGGCTGGGGCTCTAGAGCTGGGCAGCAGGTGACAGGGCTGTCACCTTGGTCCCTTCGTGCTGCTGTACCTCTTCTACCGCTCTGGGCCCTCCACTAGCTGCTGGGCTGGGGCCCACGACCTTTGCTTCCTGCCCTTGAACATGAGGTCCGCTGGCCCTGTCTCCCCTGCCTACTGCTGACCGCAGAGGACTTCTCCATGGGGGCTCTTTTTTCTAGTCACAGACTCTATATTTGATGCTAGAAAATATGTATTTAAAAGTGGAAGGAAAAAATATGCAGAAAAAGAAAAAAAGCATTCTTTCTCCACGCCCACCTCTTAAACGTATAGTATTTTGAAAGTCAGGAAAGCAAAGAGCTTCTGCAATGGGTTGGATTTGCTTTCTTGACACAGGAGTGGGAGGGGCCCAGAGCCACCTCTGGGTGGCTCCCCTGGCCACATTCACAAGAACCCCTTCTTTTTCTCTGAGAAAGCCGAGAGGGAACATTGGCTCACACACTGTGAGATTCTGTTTTTATACTTGGAAGCGGTGAATTATTTTATATGAAGTCATTTAAATATCTATTTAAAAATAGGAAGCTGCTTATATATTTAATAATAAAAGAGGTGCACAAGCCCCACGTGTGAGTCGTGGGAACAGTTGCTTTCGCGGGTGTGGTCGACAGGAATGGGGGTCGGCGGGCATCAGCTGCTGGGCGAGCCCTCGCTCAGGGAGCTGTGCTGAGATACGGGAAGGAGGGCTCCCTGCAAGTCCCAGCTTTGTTACCAAAGCCTCTGGCATTCCTGCTGCACCAGGCACCCTCATTTGCATATCTTTAATAGGAAAGGGACACAAACCAGCCAAATCTCAGGCCTGGCTACCAGCCCCAGCGTCAGCCCAGCCTAGCCCAGCCTGGAAAAATGGCTGGTTGGGCTCTGTCCAAGGGCTCCAGGGGCCTCCAAGGACCAGGCTCCTTGACCCCTGACCCCCTGCTGTCCAGGTGAGAAGGAGCTGGCCAGGTCCTGGCAGGGCTCTGCCATGAATGGGCACTGTCTCTGGGCTGGGAAGTGGGTGAGGCTGGAAGGAGGAGAGAGCCAGCGGGCTGCGAGGGGGCTTAGGGCCGGATCTTCCTCCTCAGAAGGGAGAGGAGACCAAGGATGCAGCCTTCCCAGGGCGGAGGGGGTGTTGGGGAGGCCAGAGCGACTGGAGCCCAAAACTCACGCCCTGGACACGGCTATGACAACGGGCCACTCCACCCCTGAGAGTGTGGTGGACCAAGTTCTGGGTCACTGCTTTCACCCCAGCTCACCTGAGAACCACTTGGGTTTTTTTTCGACACACACCAATACCCAAGCCCCACGTTAGGTTAACAAAATCGGAATCTCAGATCTCAGGGGTGAGGCTCGGACACCAGGCATCAGAAATGTTTAAAGATATCTCGAATGATTCATTAGGGTGAGAAGCCTGAAGAACTGTACTGTCTGACATAGTGGCTATTTAGGTTTAAATTATTAAAGTGAAATAAAAGGAAACATTCGGTTCCCTAGTCACTCGCCGCATGTGGTTACCATGTTGGATAGCACAGAAATAGAACACGTGAGTCATCACGGAAATCCTACTGGACAAGGCGGCCCCCAATGCTGGGTCTCTGCACTGAGGGCACCAGCATTCGACAGCAAGGGCCAGCACCCAGCCAACTTGGCCAGGATCTAAGGCCCCAGGTGCCTCAGTCACCCCTCTCTGCGCCCTTAATCTCCACTACCCCCTGACCCTCACTGCCCGTAAGCAAGCTCTTCCTTTTCTCTCAAAAGGCCTTTATCCTTTAAGCTAACTCTTCCCTCAAGAAAGCTTTTTGAAGACACTTTTATATTTTTTCATTCAAGCCCCAACTTAAAAGTCACTTCCTCTAGGAAAGCCTCCCCAGCCTGACCCAGGCCCTGAGGCCCAACTTCAGGCTTAGTGTCTTTCCTCCCTGTGCTCCCACAGAGCCTGTTTATTCGTCTGTCTGTCCCACCAGGCTGTGAACTGCCGCAGGAACTATGCTACATTCCTCGGTGCATCCCAGTGCCTGAGAGTATCTGGCACACAGTAAGGGCTCAATAAATGTGTGTCCAAAGGTTAATGCAGTACTGACTGTGGAACAGGGCCATGGGAATGCGAATGCTGTCAAGATTTAATTGGTGGCCTTTTCCAGGGTCTTCCTAGTATTAACCAATGGAACGTATATTGAATAACTATAACTCACTGGCCACGAGGAGGAGGAATTTTCAGCAGAAGGGTCTCCCCGGCTTCTGACGGGGATGGGGCTAGGTTAAAACCCTGACTGATCACTGGGCTGGGGATGGAACGTATATTTCAAGGCCTTTAAACAAGGAATGGCAAAAAACCAAACCAAAACAAAACAAACCTGCCCCTCACCCGCCTTTCCAGAAGCCTCAGGAGGTATCCAGAAAAAAATGGCGGGAGAATCTCAGCAGGCCTTTCCTGGGCTTCCCGTACCAGAGGAGCTGCTCGAGAAGTGTCCAATCTGTGAACCAATAGTGACTTTAGATTCAGAGCAAGAGGACTTAGGGAGCTGGCTTGGATCTCTCACTGCTCAGCCATGTGAACTTGGGCAACTATTTAACCTCTTTGAACCTCTGGTTTCTCATCCGTAGAACTGGTTTAAGAGCACAAGCCAGATACACCTGGTTTAAATGGAGGGAAGCACCTGTGGACTCCAAAGGACCGCCCCCAAATCTATTGTGTTCTGGAGCCGCCCCTGCCAGTGGGTCCCACAGTGCCCAGGCCAAACGCAGCCCGCTCAGGGCAAGCACTGGGGACCAGGATGCTACTGGGACCTGGCTGTTCTCAGCAGAGGGTGGCAGAGCTGGGCACTTCTTGCCAGGGTGGGATTCGGATACCTTGTATCTCAGGGACTTCTGGCTGGAAGGCGGTGAGGACAAGGAGGAGACTGGGGGGAAGGTGGTGGCCCTGGGGTCCAGCTGGTGCCTGAACAGGACAGGTCAGGAACTCTGGCTTTGAATATGCAAATAGAAGGGCCCAGCCAAACCCCAAACCATTATCCGGCCAGAGACAGGAAAGTGAATCAGAGGCGACCAGGAAGAAGCCTGAGGTTAACCTCGTGCAGACTGCAGGCAGCGGTAAGAAGGGGTTGATGGGGCTCTGGGGTCTGGGTGAGCTGGGTATCTGATGACCTTTGAATGGGGCACTGAAGTCATTAAAGTGTGGACAGTGCGCAGGTAGCCCTTGGGCCCCGGCCGGCTGCTGGGGAAGAGCCCACATTTCCCCACCCCGGTGAAGTCGCCCTTTGCCAGGGACGCATTCTCGTCCCCTGGTTTTCCACCCCTGTTTCTGGGAAGGGAGAACGACCAGGCTCTGCTGTCCTGGATGCTGGGACTGCTGAGAGAGCAAGATGGGCCACGCCAGCCTGGAAAGCCCACGGCTGTGACCGAACCTCAGAAAAGCTAACTCCTGAGGCCCTGCAAGGGCCATGGCTGCTGTGGCCCCGTCCCTGGTTCTGACAGGCTGCTGCCCGTGGGCACCTGGGGCTGAGCGGGCTGAGTTTGTAGACCATCAACATTAAATTGGCGTTACTCTAAACCACTGGTTATAAGGTAAGATGCTAATGGTAATCTCCAGGGCAACCATTAAACTATGTTATGTATATTATGTATGTTTATTAAACTAGTCGCACACATGTTTATATATAATTAAATAAATGACAAGGGAATTGAAAAGGTATTCCTGAGTATTTTTCTATGCCAGCATCACTCTCCAGCTGTCAGAGAAACACTAGGGAGCCTTCACCCCCTCAGAGCTGAGAGATGCGCATTCTCTTTGCCCCTTTCCCACTGGACCCCCTCTTCTCTTAAGATACAAAGTGCAATGCTTCCTTAGTTTTCCGAGCTCTTTCCCAGATGAGATCATGTTTCCTCCTCACAGGGACCCTGTGATGCAGGCTTTCGAACATCGGTTTGATAAGTAAGGGCTCTGAGGCTCAGAGAAGTTAGGGAAGCAGCCCAAGGGCACAGAGCCAATACGTGTGAAAAGGGGGCCGAAATGAGGTCTGTCTTATTCGAGTACAGCGCTATTCGAATAAGAGCTTCTCTACTCCATAGCTCAGCACTTGGCCACCAGAGATGCTGGCTTCCTTGTCCTTTGTTCCTTTTTCTAACTTTTTAATGTAAACATGTACCTAAGTAGAGAGGTAGTAATATGAACCCCATGTACCCACCACCCAACAGCTTCAACAGTTATGTCCACACGTGACCCCGCTATGACCCCACACACTATCCGCTGCCCCATCTCATTATTTTAAAGCCAGTCTCAAATATATCCTTTCAAATGTGAACTTTTCAGTATGTCTTTAAAAGGTAAGGATTCATTTTTAAAACATAACTACAAATACTATGATCACTTCTGAAAAAAATGACTAGTTCCTTAATATTATCAAATATCTAAATCAGTGTTTCAATTTCTCTGTCTTGTAAATATTTTTCAGACTTCGTTTGAATATGGACCTAGATATCATTCATACACAATATTCAGTAGATATGCCTCTTAAGCCTCTTTTCATTCATAGATTACCTCTGCCCTCATCCTTCTCCCCAGCAATTTATCTGCTGGAAAAAAAAAAAAAAAAACAACAAAACAAAAAACGATTCATTTGTCCTGTAGCATTTCCCAGAATTTGGAATTTTCTGGTTGCAGTGCCATACTGTCACTAATGTGTTCCTTTGTCATAGTGTCACTAATGTGTCCTTTGCTCTTATAAATTGGAAGTTAGATGTGGAGACTTGATCAGATTTAGGTTCCATTTTTTGACAAGCATACTTCATAGGTGCTGTTGTGTTCTTTGATTAGGAAGTATATAGGACTGATTATCTCCTTTGTCCTCATGACATTTTTATCCTTTACACTTGGAAATAGTTTAAACATCTTATACTAGGAGAAAAGTTACATAATGGTGGTTCATTGGTACAGTGGATTTTTATACAGTATTTAGTAATCATAATTTTAAAAAAATATTGCACGATATAGGGAGTGTTTATCATATAATGTTAAGAGAAAGAGCAGAACTAAAATATATATAGTATGCCATACAGAGAAAAAAGATCAGCAGGAACCACTAATTGCAAGGGAAAATAATTATGTTAATAGAGGCTTTTACAAAGGTTAGAGTTATGAGGATTTATTTTCTTTATTCTTTCTGTATTTTTCAATTTTAATAAAATTTTCATATTAGTTTTACAATCAGAAAACAATTTAAAATATTTTGTAGAACTCCAACTTCTGCATGTGAAGTTGTGATTTTCCCAAAGTCATCCACAGAACCACAAAATGTTACCTTCTGAGGCAAGATCTAAACATACATGCAGTTTGACCAATTAAACAAATTACTGGTCAGTTGCTGCTTGGTCACTGGTTGTTTGACGTCTCTGAATGGTGATTTTGGTCACAAAGACTGGTCTGTTGGTCACATGGGCCTAGGAAGAGTGGAGAAGAGTTTATCAGAAAGGCCAGCAGAGCAGACTCTTTGGCTAAGCTGGCCTGGCAGGTGTTGTCCTCAGCAGTGAGGACAGGTACCTCGAACAGGGATAGGCCAGTGCAGCAGTGACCGTCTGAGGCATGCTGAAGGGCCTCCCATCAGGGTGGCAGGACCAGACTACAGGTGTGAGTCAGACAGAGGAAATGAGTATCTCATTTATGATTTCAACCTTCTCCCTCCTGGTCTCGTCTAGGTAAACTCACATCAAAGCCCTAAGCAAAGCAGACATCAGATACTGATCTACAAGAAAAGAAGACTCTTAGCATCTCAGAGGCCCTTTCTAGCTCTGACGCTCTAATCTTTTCTAAGACCGGGTTCAAAGTCCCTG
The DNA here is from genome assembly GCA_003508835.1 of Eonycteris spelaea. Classification (NCBI taxonomy): domain Eukaryota; kingdom Metazoa; phylum Chordata; class Mammalia; order Chiroptera; family Pteropodidae; genus Eonycteris; species Eonycteris spelaea. Next base: position 3,921,440 of record PUFA01000065.1, read on the forward strand.
AGCCATTTGAACTGACTAAAGAGAGCTTTTGTTTCCTCCTTGACAAGTAATCACTTAAACTCTGCCCTCACGTGTACACTATCAGATCGTGGCATAAATGTCACACACACAGAGAAGCCACTCCACTACCCAAGTCCCACTCACACCGCTCAACCCCGGCGGTACCACGCATGACGAGGACGACCCTCAAGCCAACCAGTCTCTTTCGTATTGTTCTTGCTTCTCCTTAAGTAGATGATGTATTTTTAAACTTTTTTTTTTAATTTATTAAGTACGAATAAGAATATAAAAATCACTATCTTAGCCATACCATTCAGTGATAACCACTGCCAACATTCTGTTGCATTTCCTTCTAGTATTTAATGGTATATTTATATTTTCATGTAGTTAAAATCATAATGTAAATAGTTTTATATCAATTTTATACTTAATATAATCATAACTCTTGACTCATCTCATTATAATTTTTATAGATATAATCTAAAAAATTTTTTTCAATTAGAATTGACATTCAATATTAATATTATTTTACATTAATTTCAGGTGTACAGCACAGTGGTTACACATTTATATAGTTTATGTAGTGGTCCCTCCCCTATTAGTCTAGTACCCACCTGGCATCATACATAGTTATTCCAATATTTTTTGTCTATATTCCCTATGCTGTACTTTACATCCCCGTGACTATTTTGTAGCTACCGGTTTGTACTTCTTAATCCCGTCCCCTTTTTCACCCAGCCCCTCAACCCCCCTCCCATTGTGTATGTGTACCACTTCTTTAATTGTTTATCGGTGGGCACTTAGGTCCCTTCCGTATTTCAGCTACTGTAAATAGTGCTGCAGTGAGCATAGGGATACATAGATCTTTTCAAATTTGTGTTTTGGATTTTTCCCAGAATTGGAATTGCTAGGTCATAGGGTAGTTCTGTGTTTAACTTTTTGGGGAAACTTCAAACTGTTTTCCATAGTGGCTGTACCAATTTGCAATCCCACCAACAGTGCCCAAGTGTTCTCTTTTCTCTATATCCTTGCTGCATTTGCTGTTTTTTGATTTATTGATGGTAGCCATCCTGACAGGTGTGAGGTACTATCTCATTGTGGTTTGAATTTGTATTTCTCTGATGGTTACTGATGTTCAGCATATTTTCATATGCCTATTGGCCTTCTGTATGCCCTCTTTGGAGAAATATCTATTCAGGCCCTCTGCTCATTTTTTAATGGGATTGTTTGGTTTTTTAGTGTTGAGTCATTTGAGTTTTAACCCCCTATCAGCTGTATCATTGGCAAATATCTTCTCCCATTCAGTAGGTTGTCTTTTCATTTTGTTGATGGTTTCCTTTGCTGTGCAAAAACTTTTTAGTTTGACATAGTCTCATTTTTTTTTTTTTGTTTTCCTTGCCCAAGGAAATAGGAAAAATATTACTAAGAGCAATGTCAGAGAGTTTACTGCCTATGTTTTCTTCTAAGAGTTTTATGGTTTCAGGTCTTCTATTTAAATCTTTAATCTATTTTGAACGTATCCTTGTATGTGGTGTAAGAAGGTGGTCCAGTTTCATTTTTCAGCATGTATCTGTCCTGTTTTTTCAACACCATTTATTGAATAGACTTGGTTTTTTTTTTTTTTGCCCATTGTGTATTCTTGTCCCCTTTGTCATAGATTAAATAACCACATAGGTGTGGGTTTACTTCTGGGCTCTCTGTTCTGTTCCATTAATCTGTGTGTCTGTTTCTATGCCAGTACCATGCTGTTTTGATTACTATAGCCTTGTAGTATAGTTTCATATCAGGTAGCATGATACTTCCAACTTTGTTCTTCTTTGTCAAGATTGCTGTGACTATTCGGGGTCTTTTATGCTGCCATATAAATTTTAGAATTTTTTGTTCTAGTTCTGTGAAAAATGCCATTGGCATTTTAATAGGGATTGCATTGAATCTATAGATTGCTTTGGGTAGTGTGGACATTTTAACAATGTTAATTCTTCCTGTCCATGAGCACAGTATGTTTCCATTTATTTGAATCTTCCTGATTTCTTTCTCCAGTGTCTTATAATTGTCCAAGTACAGGTCTTTTACTTCTTTAATTTATTATTAGGTATTTTTTTCAATGCAGTTGCAAATGAAATTGTTTTCTCGATTTCTCTTTCTGATAGTTCGTTACTGGTGTATGAAAATGCAACCGATTTTTGAATATTAATTTTGCATCCTGTTACTTTACTGAATTCACTTATCAGTTCAAACAGTCTTTTGGTGGAATTTTTAGGGTTCTCTCTATATAATATCATATCATCTGCAAATAATGACAGTTTTACTTCTTCCTTTACCATTTGGATGACTTTTATTTTTTATTTTTTGTTGTCTGATTGACGTAGCTAGAATTTCCAATACTATGCTGAATGAAAGTGGTGAACATAGGCATCCTTGTCTTGTTCCTGATCTTAAGGAAAATGCTTTTAGCCTTTCTCTGTTGAGTATGATGTTAGCTATGGGTTTGTCACATATGGCTTTATTATGTTGAGGTATGTTTCCTCTATTCCTACTTTGCTGAGAATTTTTATTGTAAATGGATGCTATATTTTGTCAAACACTTTTTCTGCATCTATTGATATGATCATATGATTTTTACCTTTCAATCTGTTTATATGATGTATCACATTAATTGATTTAAGGCTATTAAACCAAACTTACATCCCCAGGAATAAATCCAAGTTGATCAGGGTGTATGATCTTTTTAATGCATTGATGAATTCAGTTTGCTAATATTCTGTTGAGGGTTTCTGCATCTATCTTTATCAGGGATATCATACTTTTTTCTAATGTCTTTGTCTGGTTTTGGAATCAGGGTAATGGTGGCCACATAAAATAAGCTGGAGAGCCTTCCCTTCTCTTGAATTTTCTGGAATAGGTTGAGAAGAATGAATGTTAATTCTCCTTTGAATATTTGGTAAAATGCACTGTGAAGCCATCCAGTCCCTGACTTTTGTTCGTGGGGAGTTTCTTGATGACTAATTTGATTTCATTGTTAGTAATTGGTTGGTTCAGATTTTCTGTTTCTTCTTGACTCACTCTTGGAAGAGTGCACGTTACTAGGAATTCGTCCGTCTCTTCCAGATTGCCCAATCTGTTGGCGTGTGACCGCTCGTAGTGTTTTTTTTTTACAATCCTTTGTATTTCTGCGGTGTCAGTCGCCACTTCTCTTTCATTTCTGATTTTATTTATTGGGGCCTCTCTCTTTTTTTCTGATGAGTCTGATTAATGCTTTACCCGTTTTGTTTATTTTTTCAGAGAACCAGTTCTTGGTGTCATTGATCTTCTGTGATATATATATTTTTTGAGACTCTCTTTCGTTCTTTCCACTACAATCTTTCTTATTCCCTTCCTTTTACTCACTTTGGCCTTTGTTTGCTATTCTTTTTCTAGGTCCTTTAAGTTTAGGATTCGATTTTTTTTCTTTTTTTTTTTTTTGAGATTTTTCTTGTTTTCTGTGTTGCTATAAATTTCCCTCTTGGGATTGCTTTCGCTATGTAGTATAGATTTTGGATCATCGTGTTTATATTGTCATTTGTCTCAAGGTGTCTTTGATATGTTCCTTGATTTTATTGTTTAGCCATTTGTCGGTTAGTAGCATGTTATTGAGTCTGTGTATGTGTGTGTGTTTAGTTTTTTTCTTATAAACAATTTCTAGTGTCATACCATTGTGTTTAGAAAAGATGTTTAATATCATTTCAGTCTTCTTAAATTTATTGAGACTTATTTAGTGGCCTAACATGTGGTCTATCTTGGAAAATGTTCCATGTGCACTTGAAAAGCATTTATGATCTGCTGCTCTGGGGTGAAATTGTCTAAAAATATCAATTAAATCCATCTGGTCTAGTGTGTCATTTAAGGCCACTATTTCCTTGTTGGTTTTCTGTCTGGAAGATCTGTCTATTGGTGTCATGGGTGTTTATTGATATCTTTTTATTCTTTTATTCTCTATGCTTTTCTGAGCTGATTAAGCAATGCACAATTAGTTATTGAGTTTCCACTCTGTACGAGACAGGTACAGTGAAGTGTTCAAAGGCAAGTGACTATAGCATTTCTATCCACAAAAGGAAGAAAAACATGGACATGCAAAGCTTTCAGACAAGACCAGAGTGGAGGGGAAGAGACAAGTGATTGTGGAGACCATATTTTCTGAGCTAAAAATTGGTCCACAAGATCTGACCAGGTGACCTTGGGCTAGCCACTTAATTTCCCTGTGCCTCGGTTTCCTCATATGTAAATTAAGAATGATAACATACCTGTTTCTAAATTGTCCTAGAAAATAGCACTGTGCAACTAATTCATTATTTTGGGGAATACAAAAGTATTCAGAAGCTGTTGCTTGTCAAAATATTTGCATTTCTAGCACATTCGAATGTAGGGGTTGTAGTGCAAAATATTTGAAATCTGAACTGTCTTGAGAGACACAGAATGAAGCCTACCTTGGAGGAAGGGGAGTGGGAACCAGGGAGAGAGAGAAAGGCAGAAAGACACAAAAAGAGACAGAGACAGAGAAAAAGAGACAGAGAGAGAGAGTCGTTCTAGCTAATGATCATGGAAGAATTCACAGAGGAGAGATTTGAAATGAGGTTTAGAAGCTTCCCTAAAAATCATATTTCTTTGATTTAAAAGTTCAAATCCTGGGGTGGAGGGAGCGCATCTGACACACACCCTCACCAGACTTGAACTCTCTCTTTATTTTAACCAGGAACCAAACCCTGAGCTGGGACTTTAGTTCCAGCTCAAACACTCTCCACCAATTTTTCAGCACAATGTAATCTGATATGGGAATATCAGCAGAGGTCCAAATAGGACAAACTTTAAACAGCATTTTCCTATTTGGCTCACAATGATAGATCATCTCTCTCTCCCAGAAACTATTCATTTTGGTTTTTGCATGATTTGACAAGGAGTGACTTTCTCATTAAAAAATTTTATTTTTGCTTAGCATGATTATCTTGAGGTCTTTCCATGATATCACTTATATGTGAGAGATAAACTTAAAAGCAACAAATGAACAGGATAAATAAACAGAGATTCATAGACATAGACTATAGACTAGTGGATACCAGAGGGTAGGGGATGGGAGGAGGGGGGAGGTAGATGAGGTAAAGGGGGTCAAATATGTGGTGACAGAAAGAAATCTAACTACAGGAGGTGAACACACAGTGTAAAAAATATGTGTGTGTGTGTGTATACACATCTTATTGTTAAAGTGTACAGCTGAAACTTATTGATTTTGTTAACCAATGTCACCATAAAAAACTAAATAATCAATCAAAAATTTAAAAATTTTTCTTTTTTGTACCTGAGCAGCATTTTTTAAAGAAAAGAAAAAAAAACGACTAATAAACACCAGTATAGACCTCCATGCCTATTGTTGAGACCGCACTGATGATGAGTTGAGCTCTGACAAGCTACATAGCCTGGGCTCAACTCTGGGCACCTTAATGAGGAGCTGGGGGCCTCTTGAAGGTGAAGGTAGTGGACACAGGCAAGCCCAGTGAGGTCTGCAAATGAAGAGGTTTTGTGGAAGGACCAGGATTCAGTCCCTACAACATGACTTATGGGTTACAAATCAATTTTGCATTTTTAATCTCTTGATCTGGTGAAGTATGAGTTATACAGAAGAGTTGAACCCAAAGAAGTTAAGTCAACCTATCCAACACAATGGCAACCCAGGGCTTTTACGTCCCTGCTAAATGTAATCTCCTTAAGGACAAAGATTCTGCTGTATTCATCTTCACATCCCCATCAGGCTCAACACAGGACCTAGCTCAGGGCAGGTACTTCATCAATGTTTGCTTAGGGAATGAATGTGTAGGACCTCGGACGATGCCTTCACTTTCCACACCTCTGATGTCTGGGGTAGATGGCTTTGACAGTCCTCCCAACCTTGGAAGAGACCATGGCAACACCTCTGTGAATTCCCTTCCCATACCTGTATGCACCTGTGTGTCAACAGGAAGACAGGGAATCGATTCCATTCTGCACCCCTTATTTCACTTACCAGATTATATTCATTTCCTGTGCTGCTGCGCTAAATTCTCACAGACATGTGGCTTAAAACAATACAAATGTATTCTCTTGCAGTCATGGAAGTCAGAAGTCAGGAATCAGTTTCGCCAGGCTAAAGACAAGGAGGCATCAGGGCCGGTTCCTCTTGGAGGCTCTGAAGGGAGAACCCTTTCTTTGCCTTTTTCAGTTTCTAGAGGCCACCTGCATGCCGTGGTTTGTGGCCTTTCCTCCATCTTCGAAGCGCATCACTCCAAGCTCTGCTTCTAGCCTCATGTCACCCTCTTTTTTTTCTGCGGCCAAATCTCCCTCTGCCTCTCTTTTCTAAGGACACTTGTGGTTCCAGGCTCACCTGGATAAGGTAACATTCCTAGGGATTAGGATGTGGATCTCTCGAGGAGACGCTATTCAGCCTATCACAATTATGACACTCATAACGTACCTTTTAATTGTTGATTTGCCTATCTCTTGAGCACACTCTGAGCAATTTGAGAGCAAGGACTGTACTTTAAATACCTCTATATTTCAGCTCCTAATATGGTAATTCATATACAGTAGATGCTTAGTAAGTAATTATATGAATAAATAATCCCATGTCTATGGATTGCTTCTGCCTTAAGGACCACCCAATACAACATTCCAAAGGAATCTAAATCTGACTTCAAAAAAGCCTTCAAAGATGAGTCAGTCTTTAGCAAAATTCTCTTGGGGATGTAGAGAAGGAAGTCACACAGCCAATTACATAGCAAACCTGCCTAAAAGTGCTCTAAAGACATGTCTCCCTCTCCTCCAGGCCCTCCACTCAGCCTCTCCACTTGCCTGTCCATCCACTACCCTAGGCAGCCAAACCTGTAATTGTTCCCAGGAAAAATGCATGAGCATCAGGATTTAATTTTGACATTGCCAATTTTCAATCAATTGGCAGGCTACACTTGGGGGGGGGGTGGGGAAGCACTAGCCACTTCCTTAATTCTTGAGTGTGTTCCTGGATCTATCTGCCACAGTAGATAGGTCTGTGAGGCATCCATGTTTAGCCCCAGTGGTCCCATTTGGAGCATATTTGGGACCAGCCCTCTGTCCCAAGAAACAATTCAAGGGGAACTACCTCCAGCCAGGCCCCCAAGGCTGCCTCTGGTGAGGGGAGAACCCTGTCTGGTAGCAGACCTGGCTGGAAGGCTCAGGAGCACCCAACCGCTCCAGGCCAGCCCAGCATCTGCAGTGCGGACGCCTTTGAAGGCCTTCTTTCATCCTCCTCCCAAACTAATGGCCTCAACCAAAAAAAACAAGTCTAGGTGAAATCTCGCTTGGTTATTTAACTCTCAGCTATAAATTCCTGATGTGATCCCGCCCTTTCTGATTCTCCAAGCTATATTCACAGGCACTTTGTTGTGTACACAAGTCACCATAAGTGCATAATACTGACGAGAGTTCCAATGTAGGAGTTTTACCTGCTTTGTCACATCTAATCCTTACACCAATCCTGTGAGGTAGGTACTGTTGTTATCTCACAGGAGGAAATACAGACTGTCGCTTAGTTACATCAGTGTCAGGGGTGGGGCGTGGTGGGAATGGGGAGGAGAGGATTTTATCTGTCAATTCCCTCCCATCTGCAGTCTCTCATAGGTCAACATTTGTCCCACGAGGCTCTGGGACATCGCCTAGCACAGCTGGTAGAAAGCCAGATCCCAGATCCTGCGACACAATGTTTCATCTGAGTCCAGAAGCGGGGAGAGTTACACCTTCCAGATCTGGCACAAATGCAACATTGGCCTTATCCCAGGCTTTATCCTAGTGGAGGACAAACTAGGCAGGGCTGTTGGGGACAAGGCAATGAGGGCAGCAGCCGGGGTGCTCCATTGAGCAAGCAACTGAGGTCTCGAAGGGCAGGTAGATCCTAGCAATTCTGGAGAAAATTTTATATAGAGAGTCCTACCACAGGGCATGGCATGTAATAGGACCTCTATAATAGCTGCGTTGTTACTATTATTGTTTATTATTATTATTTACTATTATTATTAGGAGGAGTAGGGGAAATACAGAGGAAGCAGCTAAATTTAGAGTTTATGTAGCTTTGGAGTAGACCATTTGGGCATGGAATGGGGTGTGGTGGGTGGGATGTCCTGTAATTGCTATGGTAATAATAACCATTGATATTGAATAACTACTCTGTCAGAAACTCGAAGACTATCGCGTTATATATGCCATTTCATTTCATAAATTAACCTACAACAAAACCTTAACATCAGTAGTATCAGTCCAATTGTCAAAATGAGGCAACTAAACTTCAAAGCACACTTCTGAGTTTCAAGGTCACAGAACTAGTAAGTGGTTAAGTGGGGCTCAACCTAAATCCATCTGATTTCATAGCTTGTGCTCCAGGCTTAACTCTTCTTCTGTTCTGAATAACGCACAAACGGAGAACTCTTCTGGAATAAAACCTAGTTTAGAGACTTGTCAAGAACCTAGATAGTGTGTTAAGCTGGGCTAAGGTCTTGAGTAAAGTTGAGAAGCTACACATGCCCGTTTTTCCATCAACTGTGTTCATTGCTCCTATTGTCATTAGAGACAGCCTAGCATTTTAAACAACTGAGCTTGTTGCCCGACCAAATGACCTCCACTAGGGTTCGGGAGCTGGTCGCGGGGTGAAGGTCTCCACCTGCACCTATACCATTAGCAGCAGCAAGTTACCAGCGGTTTTTGGAAGCTGCCTTTTAGGGGACTGCCCTCGGCCTGGCTTATCACATGAACAGGGAATTTCATTGGTTTGCGTCTCTCTGGCACACATCAGATGTTTGCCTTAGCATACCATACATTTTCAAAGCACGTATGGCATGGAGACTCAGCCCCAGGCCCAGCCGTTGCAAAGCTTCATCTGGTGCAGCCTCTGACCTCTTCTCTAGCACACAGGCTTATCCTGGTCAAACACTTCTCTTCGGCATCACAGAACTTAGAGCCTGATTCTGAATTCTTGTGCACTGTTTGCCATGGTTGCACAAGCTTTTTCTCTCCACCAGCCAGATGGTCTTAAATGTGCTCTGACCCCCACATCTGTCGTAAGTTACAGAGCTCTCGGTAAGTGCTCAATAAATATGTTCTGAACTGAAAGGTTCACTGAACAGGAGGAGTTGAGTGATATCACCTCTTGACATCAGTATTGTGTGGCATCGGTATTTGGCAGGGGTTGAGGGGCTCGTGGAGCAGGGGTCACTTCTTTAAAACCTTTCTGTATGTACATCTCCCCCAATGAGAACCCTGCTGAAAGTAAACATAACCTGCCCTGTGCGTCTCCACCGCAGGAGGGGAATGGGGCAGGCATAAGAACTGACAGCTCTAGGGAGCTTTTCCAAAGCACACCATCTATTTACTAAGTAAATATTTACGGAGCAAAATAGGAGAGGAAGAGCATTCCAGTGAGAGAGAGAACAGTTTCAACAAAGCTAAAGAGAAAGAGAACCCGGGTATGTGTGGGGTCCAGTGAATCGTGACATTCAGGAGATAAGATCTGGGAGATAGGAGGAACTGATCAAGAAGTCTTTGAATATTTTGTGAAGAAGTTTTGGCTTATTCGACAGGCAAGAGGGAGTCAAAAAAAGATTTTGAGCAAGAGATGGACATAATTAAAACTGCTCATGAGGAACATTAATTTGACAGTAGTGCCTAAAATCAACCAAGATGAAGAATAATCATATAAAGTAGCGAGCAAGGACTGAGTATTTACTATGCACCCAGCGCCATGTCGGGCCCTTTATATACACCGTCTCATTCAATGAAAGTGACACCCTGATCCTTCTTTATAATTTTGCATTCTTGTTTCATTGTTTAAAAACTTTTATAGTAGTAAAAGATGCATAACATGGCATAACATAAAACTTTACCTTTTAACCATTTTTAAAGAGTCCTTTATTTTTTAAATTAGCATAAAGTCGACTTCCTGGTTTCCAGTCTAGCATGCAAGGAGCTTGAAAACCATCACTCCATCCAAACAAAAAGCTCAACAAGCCCAAAAACCAACAACTGCTTTTTACATTCACCGGAGAAGTGAGGTCACAGGGAAAACTGCTGCCCTCAGTATTGGAGAAACAGACAGTCAGAGACAGAGAATCACAACTTACTGGAGCAGAAACTCATGCGCAGAAAGCTCCGTGGGAGCCAGCACTGGGGTAGAAAACCTGGACTGCAATTGGTGAATTGTTAGTGGCTCAGTGTAGACAAGGCTGAGTTAAAACAAACAAACAAACAAACGACCTGGGGGGGGGGGCTTATGCTTTTGTGAGTTTTAGCTCCAGAAGCTCTACCAGGTCCTCATAGAGAGTATCAGAGAAAAATCCCCTCATGCTCACAGCAAGGGAAGTGGACAAGTGACCATTTTAAAAGATGCCCGCGCATTCTGCTGTTCTTCACAAGGCCTGCTTTACGTCCAAACTGTTTTACCAGAGCCTAATCTGTTGAAGTTTTAGCAGAGCTTAATCAACCTGGGGGAAGGGAAATGTCCAACTCCAGTCCATTCTAGCCATCCTAGCCTGCCTAAGGGGAGAGAAAACTGAGAAGAACTTGTGAAGTTCACAGCACAGGGGCAGAGACTCACTAAAAGACTGAGATCTAATCACGGAACTGTAGAATATTTCCCCACGTATACACCTCACCAGCACACCAGTGAAGACTTGTTCACCGGAGTTCCTTTTAGTGGCTTTCAACAAAAATATTACAAGGCATACTAAAAGGCAAAAGACAGGTTGAGGAGACAGAGGGAGTATCAGACCCAGACTCAGCTATGGCAGGAAATGTTGGAATTATCAGACCAGGAATTTAAAACAACTGTGATTAATATGCTAAGGGGTCTAATGGAAAAATAGACAACATGCAAGAATAGGTGGGTAATATCAGCAGAGAGATGGGAAGTCTAAGAATTAAAAAATGCTACGGATCTAAAACATAGTAACAGAAATAAAGAATGCTTTCTCTGGGCTCATTAGTAGACTGGAAATTGCTGAGGAAAAGAATCTCTGAGCTTGAGATCATGTCTGTAAATATTTCTAACACTAAAAATCAAAGAGAAAAAAGACAGAATGAACAGAATCCCCAAGATCTCTGGGACAACTATAAAAAAGGGTAACCTTTGCATAATGGGAATACCAAAAAAAAAAGGAAAAGAGAAAAGAACAGAAGAAATATTTGAAGCAATCATGACTGAGAGTTTCCTTCAAATCAATGTCAGACACCAAACCGCAGATCAGAAAGGTCCCAGAACACCAAGGTGGATAAATGCTCCAGAACCCACACCTACGCATATCATATTTAAACTGCATAAAATCAAAGATAAAGAAATAATCTTGAGAGAAGCCAGAGAAAAAAACACCCTACCTATAGAGGATCAAAGACAAGAATTCATTTGAATTCTCAGAAACCATGCAAGCCAGAAGACAATAGAGAAAAATATTTGAAGTATTGCGAGAGAGAGAGAAAAAAACCCCTAGAATCCTGTACCTTGTGAAATTATCCTTCAAAAGTGAAAGAGAAATCATTTCTTAAACAAAAATTAAGAGAATTTATTGTCAGTAGATCTGACTTGCAAGGAATATTAAGATGTTCTTCAGAATTAAGGAAAATGACATGAGTCAGAATTCGAATCTATATTTTTAAAAAGGAGCATTGGAGAAGGAACAAGTAAGATAAAATTAAAACTTTTTATTTTTCTAAGTGATCTAACAGATAATAGTTTGTTCAAAAAATAAGAGCAACAATGGATTTGATTATATGTATATATGTTATACATAAAAATATAAGATATATACACATAATGTATATATAAGTTGAAATGAATGACAATAAAGATATCTCACACTAATAGTAATCAAAAGAATGGAAGCAGCTTTTTTCACTCACTCAGCAGGATGCTTTTGAAGTTCATCACAGTTATTTCATGTATCAATAGTTGATTCCACTTTAATCCATTGTATGGATGAACCATAGTTTTTAAAAATCATTTACTTGTTGTAGGACATTTGAATTGTTTCTGTTTTTGGCAATTAAGAGTAGAGCTTCTATAAACATTCCTGTACTGGTTTTTGTGTGAATGTAAATTTTCATTTCTGTAGGGCAACTACCTATGAGCACAATTGCTGAGTCATATGGTAATTTGTTTCATTTTATAAGAATGATGTCCAATTGTTTTGCAGTATGGTAGGTACCATTTTGCATGCCCACCAGTAACATATCAAAACAATGTTCCAATGTATGGGAACATCCTCATCAGCACTTGGTATTGTTAGTATTTTTATTTTAGCCTTTCTGACAAATGTCATATTATCTCGTGGAGGTTTTTAATATGTATTTTTCTAATGGCTAATGATATTGAACATACATTCATGTGCTTATTTTCTTTGCTTATTTTTAGTAAAATGTTTGTCTTTTACTCATTTTTAAACTGGATAATTTGCCTTCTTACTGTCAAATTTTGAGAGTTCTTTACATATTCTGGGTACAAATCCTTTTTTGGACATATGATCTGCAAACATTTCCTTCCAGTCTGTAGCTTGTCTTTTCATTCTTCCTATGTTTTACATTTAAAATCATTATCCATTCTAAGCTAATTGTTGTATAAGGTGTCAGTGTTGTTTTTCTGTTCCAACACAATTTACTGGGAAAAAAAACCCCTATCCTTTCTGCAATGAATTGCCTTTGCACCTTTGTAAAATATCAATTGGCCATATTCGTGTGTGTCTGTTTCTAGATTCTCTATTCTGTTTCATTGATCTATGTGTTTCTCCCATTGTCAATCCCACCGTTTTGATGACTGCAGCTTTATAGTAAGTCTTAAATCAGGTGGTGCGATGCTTCCAATTTTGTTCTTTTTCAAAATTGTCTTTAGCTACTCCAGTTCTTTTGCCTTTCTGCATAAATTTTAGAATCAGCTTGTGCATATCTACCAAAAATCTGCTGAAGTTTTGATTGGAATTAAGTCAAATTTATTTATCAATTTGGAGAGAATCAACTCTACACTCAATTGAGTCATATAATCCCTGTATAGCTCTCATTTAGTTAGGTCCATTTTGATTCCTTTCTACAGTGTTTTGTACTTTTCAGCATATAGATACTGTATATAAGTTTTAGATTTATATCTAAATATTTTATTTTAAACTATTATTAATCATATTGGTTTTTTGAATTTTGATTTCTACTCTTTATTGTTAGTATATAGAAATATGACTGATTTTTACGTGTTGACCTTATGTTCTGATATCTTACTAAACTCATATATCTGTTCTAGGTGATTTTCTGTGTGTATATGTGAACTCTTTGGGCTTCTCTGTGAATAGGGAAAATTTTATTTCTTCTTTTCCAACCCATATGTCTTTTATTTCTTTTTAAAATCGTAAATAGATGTTGAATTTTGTGGTCAAATGCTTTTTATGCATCAATTGCTATAATCATGTTGCTTTTTTCTTTAAATAATAAACATTATCTGGATAAACCAACTTGGACATGGTGTATTTTTTTTTTTAGTGTTGGATTTAATTTTCTAATATTCTGTTGAGGATTTTTGTGTCTGTGCTCATGAAAGATATTAGTTTGCAATTTATTTGTGATGTCTTTTTTCTGATTTGAGTATAATGATCCAATTAATGGACCAATCCTTTATTTTTAGAAAGATAGAACTAAGAAATGATGATTCTGCAAACATCCCAGTGAAGACACTTCCTGGATTCTAAGCTAGTGGCATTTGCTATCTGTGGTTTCAGTCACCTATTGGAGTCTTGGAATATATGCCCCAGCATAAGGGGGCACTACTATAGTTCAGATGACCCCAGGCCTCTAGGCAAGCACGGCATTTGGCTGAACAGATTGCCCATCTAAGGCCCATGATAAAGGCCAGTCTGGATCATCAATGTGAAGTAGACAAAGGGGAGAACTTTCCACTAGGCAGCCCCTCTCCCGGTGATGAGAGGAAGAGGCGAGAAGTCAGCTATTCATCTGTTTCATCTTCAAAAAAAATAATTAAAAAATTTTCCCCTAAGTATTAAGTTGATATAGTTCTAATGTAAAGGGATGTCTATGAAGTAGAGTGAGAAATTAAATAATATATTAAGAGAGTTAGAGTTAAAATGCATGTAGTGCTTTTTATATGCCAGGTAGTGCTTTACATATATTAACTCACTTGATTGTGACAACCCCCCCCCCATAAGATAGGTATCATTGTTATGCCAATTTTACTAGGAAGCAGTCACCAGATGGGGTTGTAGAATAACATGGATAATCCTATCTGTGCAATAAAAAATAAATAAATACATGTATGAAAATACAAAATATGATATAGAGGTGAGGCTGGAGAGTGCGTGGGGAAAGGGAACTTTCACTTTGGTGACATACATCTGTTTGCTTTTTTCCTTTTTTACGAGTATGTGTTACTTTTATCATTTAAAATTAAAATTCTCTTCAAATACTCATCCAAAAAAAAGGCAATATGCACTCATTGTAGAATTTTTAGAAAATGAAAACAATCTCAAATGAGTAAATAAAAATGACCTATAACCTCACCACAAAGAGGAAAGAAGTATTTTTATATTTACCTTTTCAGTTCTTTTTTCTTTGTATAAATATATATCTTATGTTTATCGAAAAATTAGTTCACGCCGTATGCTGTTTTTAAAAACTGCCTTTTCAGCTTTTTCATCATGACCCGCTTTCCACGTCATTAAACATTCTTCTTCCTGGTTGCACAGCATAGTAACCTTTGCCATATTTTCAGTTGCCTACTGCTGGATTTTTTTTGCTACTGGAGGTGGAACAGGGTGATTAATTGAACATTCAATATGGCAGAATAACCTGATTGAGAAATCAGCCATTTCTGGTTTTCTTGGCTGTGGAATCTTCAGGAAAGAATGTGAAGTATTTCTCCCACATCCTCCCAGGAGGGCAGCTGGGGCTTCCAGTTCTGGAGGTCAAGAGGATTGGAGCTGGTTTTCCAGTTGGGGATCGGGGGCTGTACCTGTGGAGCAGTGATGTCCAAGACTGCAGAAGAGGATAGGACATCATGAATGTCCACAAGTGGCAGAAGTTGAGAAGTTGTTGGTTGGCAAAACCCGGTATGGAGATGACTCTGAGGAAGTGGCTAGAAAAAAAACCCACAAGGTGGTCAGCTGCTGGGAGAGGCCGCTGTGAGTGGTCAGCTCAACAGCCTGCCTGGAGAAGCAGTGCCTACAGACAGAAAGAACCAGCCTTCAACACGCAGCACAGAAGGAGCCATAACTGTGGCCAGCTCTACTGAGTAAAGACCCGGTGCCTCAGTTCCACAAGATCCAGCCCTTTGTTTGCATATCTGGGGATTTTCGTTTTGTTTGTTTTGTAAAATCCAAGGAGCCAAGGGAGGAAACCCTAATAATGATATTAAACTCCTTACCAACTGTGGCTGGCCTTTGGGATCACATTTAAGTAAACTTGGAAAAATAAAAACTATTGGCATGTCTTCCCATCAAGTGTCACGGAGCTATTAATTCCCTGCAACACCATGAGGAATATTCGGGTGGCTAAATCTTTGTGTTCATCTTTGATCATTTCAAATGTCTTCTTGGTCCCTAAGGAATGCCAAACTCTGCTGGGCCAGTCAGCTCTGTGGATTAAGGGACCAGACTTGCACACACCAAGACAGATAAGGGTGGGGATCCTGGTTCTAGTCCTAACTCACTAATCACTCATTAATCACTGCTCACTCGCTTAAATCACTAATGTGATTTATAGCTCCCAGCAAGTTTCTTCACATCTCTGTTCCTCCATTTTCTGGTTTATACAGTTTGTGAACCAATATAGGTCTTTGCCCTTTGGGAGCCCTTGGCCTATAGGGAGCCTAGACAAACTCACTGGCAAATTAAATGGCATATCCATGGAAACCGTAAGCAGCTCAATATTTTCCCACGTTCCAGTCAAAATAGATTGTAGGCAATGTTCCAGAACCTACTCTAAGTTTCACAGCTCCATGGGTTTGCTCTTGCTATTCCCCTGGAATGAGTACCCCTCATCTCTGCCTGTTGAAATCCTACTCATCCTTTATTATTCAACAAAAACCACTCTCCACAAGGCCGCCCCCACTCCTTCCCTAGGAAGCCATCTTTTCCACAGGCATCTTATGCCTTTGACTACAGCCATCAGAGTACACTTTGCAAGCTTCCTGAAGGCAGAAGCTGGGCCTCATTCATCTCTGCGCCCACACAGGATCCAGCCCAGATTCTTCAAGTTAAGGTGCAGCCAAATAAGTGTTTGTGGAACTAAAAGTGGGCCCTGGGCCTAGGCTTGGATGAACTTTCAGGCTATTTCAGGCCCTGCAGTGGGTGGGGTGGTGAGGGGGATGTTGGAGCTGGGAGATGAAAGGCCTGAGCCTGACTGGGAATGTGGCCTGGGCCTCAGTGACTGGAAGGCCTGGCCGGGCTCCTCCTTACCCCGCCCCCTCCTGACCCAGCCCTCAGAGGAGCAGGAAACACTGTGTACTCGGGACTCTCTTCCATCAGACCCTTGGGCCCCTTAGGAGCCCCGCTTCACCCGCTCCTTCCCTGGGACCCTCTAAGGAGGGCAGAGGCCCAAACGGGTCTGCAGGAAATGGTTAGAGGGGCTGTGGGGAGAGGCCAGCGTCCAAGCTCCTGGTCCCTGGCTTGGGCCCCATTTTGCGCTTGGTCTAAAACGTTGTGTTGACCCTTTGTCCAGGCTCTGGAGTGTGAAAGGGGCATGAGCTCATGCTAGAGGCCGAGGAGTCTTCCCTCACTGCTGCAGAATGGGACACGCGCGGAGGGTGGGGATGAGGGAGCTTAACTCTTTTCCCGGGGAAGAGGCCAGGCTGGCATTGGGTCAGGCAGAGTCTTCAACGCTTGAAAGGCTGCCCAGGCAGAACCCTTGTGCATCATGGAGCAGAAGGGAGGTTTCCAAGATCGGGGTGGACAGGCGCGAGGGGCAGCCTGGAGAATCCAGGTTGGCCGTAGGGAGGACTAGGAGGGTGAAATGGTTAATGGTTTGTTGAAAAACAGGGAGAGTCCCTCCTCCAGGGGCCCAGCTGGCTGCAAAGTCAGGAACAGAGGCTCCAAGGGTGATGCAATGGGGCCCGCCCTGTACACCA
Source organism: Eonycteris spelaea (assembly GCA_003508835.1). Classification (NCBI taxonomy): domain Eukaryota; kingdom Metazoa; phylum Chordata; class Mammalia; order Chiroptera; family Pteropodidae; genus Eonycteris; species Eonycteris spelaea. Next base: position 3,938,574 of record PUFA01000065.1, read on the forward strand.
GAGAGGGTGAGGAAGGCAGGCTCCCACCCAGCAGCAGCCTCCGCACAACCAACAGTTGACCACTCTCTCTCCTCCAGCTCCAGCAAACCGGCGCAGGGCAGAGGCTTTGGGGCAAAGTGGGCAAGACCCTGGACACCCGAGATTTGGGAAGTTGTAGCTTCTGTCCCACTCCACCCAACCCCAGTGCCCTTCCAGTCAACGTAAGCCCTTCTGCTAGCCCTTAACACGGCATCTAATGGGCCTGGCCAACCGTCATCTCTGCCAGTTCCAGGACTGTGTCCAGTCCTAGGGGTAGGTGGCAGGCAGTGGGTGGAGAGGCAATGCCTGCGAGAGACACAAGCAGGCAATGCAGTGCCCGACCCTGGCAAACTGGCACCTCCACCTCCCCAGCACACTCTCTATTGTTTTGGGGCAGAGTATCTGCCAGGGAGACAGTATTCTAGAAACTTCTAAAAGACTCAGGGCAACTCCAAGGTGGGTATGCTGATCTGACCTTGGAGTCTGGCACAGTCTCGGGGGCAGGGAAAGTATGCCATCTACTTCTGAGGGCTTTTCAGGGTGGGGCATATGGAGAGAATACAGAGAGGACCCCCTCTCTGCGAATGTATGGGGGAGCAGATTTCGTGACAAAGTCCCCTATTGACTCTAAGCCCCATGAGGACAGGAACTGTGTTTCTCTTATTGACTGCAGGCTGCCTGATGCCTAGCACAGCTCCAAATAAATAACTGACCGGAAGAGCCCTGGCAGAGGCTGAAGTCCAAGGTCAATTTCACAATTTCTGGAGTCTGCTTTTGTGGTAAACTCCTCACCAGAAAACACACAACACACACACACACACACACACACGTGCAAAAAAGTACACAAAGTAGCACAAAGAATCATTAGAAGAAGATACCTTGAACGTTGTTTACAATTTCTGGATGCCTTCTCAGCTTCACATTTTATGAGCTGAAGCTTTGAGAACTGAAGAAAAGCAAACCAGGCTCACTGGTCCAACCCAGAACAGAGCATTTGAGGATGCTTCGAGGGGCTGCTGGACACATAGTAGCCAGACCTGGCGCCAGGTTGGGCCAGGGAAGTGGCAGTGGCTGGGGCAGTTCCAGCCCTTCCTTTTGAATCCTGGCGTAAACAAGTGCTCAGTACCCTCCACACAACCCTTCCCTGCAGCACGCAGGGCTCTGCTTATTCTTGTCCTTCTGGGAAGCTGGACACAGAATTCCAAATTTGCAACAATACCTCCTTTCCCTCCAGATTTTTAGCCTGGATCGGCATCTTAGTAACTTACGTTTGCACAATACTTGTAACTTGTTCAAAACTCTTTTATAGTTATTATTTTGTTGGATGGGATCATCATGAGCCCCGGAGGGACAGCTATCACCTGGTTTTAAAGGAGGAAACAAAGGCCCAGAAAGGCCCAGGATTCAAGCAGCCAAGTTGGTAGCAGAATCAAGACTTAAGGCCACATCTCCTTCTGCCCTAATATCCAGCTTCCCTCCACACCACGCAGCCTCCCTATGAGTCAGCCATCACGAGTTCCGGGCACTGCACCTCATGTCCCCTTACAGCCACAAGGTGCCTTCCCTTGACCTTGTTTACAGCCAGGACAACGGCCCCATTATTTACATTTTTGCTCCTTCTCTCTGGCAGGACCTGGTGCTGTGATCCAACCTTGTCTGTTTTGCTTGATTTGTACCCTAATATACATTGTATTTAAATTGCACAAAGTTGGAAACAACTCAAATGCCCAACCATAGGAAAACAGTTAAGAAAACTCCAATGGCAATATGATGGGACACTTGGGAAATCCTGCCAATAAGTACATAAACAATCTCTGTATGTGGTAATGCGTTTTGAAATATTGTAATTCGATCAGAGCAGAACACAAAATGACACGCCGATCAGAGGTATGTAAAAGTGAGATTGTACAAATCGATAAGAACCAGAAGCGAATTAGAGATGTAAAGAGATTTTTATCTTCGCAGCGCTTATTTTTCTAGAAAGTTTGTGTTCGCAACAAGGAGAAATGCAAAATAAATAATAAATGGGATCGTACTAAGCAGAGGAGGAGGCAGAGAATGAGCAGGAGTCTTTCTCAGCCCCTGAGGAAGTGCGCATCTTCTCCAAAGGGCTGGAATTACAGAGAGGGGAGGGAGGGAAGCTGGAAGTAAGGGAAATCAAGGGCCTGTGGGAAGAAAAAGCCAGGTATGTATGGGAAGCCAGTGTTGGGAGTCCCCTGGGAACAGAGGGACGATTAGCGATCTGGAATTGTGCTCCAGGGGCACCCTTCACAGCCATTACAGTGTCAGTGGTGCCTCCCAGAGTTCTGGGCCGTGGCAGTTCTGGGACAGAGAGAAGATGGGAGGAGATCAAGCCACTGAGCGGTTCGCCATTGGACTCAAGAGGGACCAGGCCTACAGGAAGTGAAGGGCCTACGCCAAGAGCACGGTCTTGCTCTTGTGGGGTGCTGGCCTGGCAGGGAGCAGATGGGTGTGAATGGTGCCAGCCCAGGTCCCCTGGGACTCGGGACAGTGCACTCCACAGACGTTTCAAACTCAGTATGTCTCAAGCTGACTCCTTATCTCAGGAGCCCCTCCACCCTGACCTTCTTCTCTTCCCATATTCCGATCTGGTGGGCGTCACCAACATCTATCTACCCATGGCTTACCAGGCTCTGCAGGACCTGGCTCTGGCTTCAGATCTCACTCTGCCCGACTTTGCACCCTATGCCCCACCCGCACTGAAATATTTAGTTCTCATAATATGCCAAGCTGTTTTGTTGCCTGCCTTTTCTCTTGCTACTGTTTCAGCCGAGAATCCTTGCTCTACCTTTTCCAGCTGCTTCTCTGTCAAGAGTTCAGCTAAGCAGCATTTCCCTCTACAAAGCCTATCCTGCTCATCCCTCCAACCCCATCCCACCCCACCCCTACCTTTTGTCCCCAGGTAGAGATAATTACTTCATTTGTTCCTGTAGTCCAATACCTAGTGCTGCTCCTGGCATATTTTCAGCATTTTATGTATATTTTATGAATTAAAAAAAAAAAAGAATATAGAGGGTAATGTGTGCGTGGCGGGGGTGGGGCGGGCGTGCGAACAGAAGAGTGAATTTGATTAAACAGACCAAGCTCAACTGTGGTACCCCAGTGCCACCGCATTTCTGGTGACAACATCTCCGAAGCCATCTCCACTCCTTCCTAGAGCAGCCTCTGGTCTTGAGGCCTTTCGAAGGCTTCCCCTGCACCACACATAACGGGTGCACCGATCCTTGGGTCCTTGCTGTTCTCATACACTGGCCCCTGGTCTTTTTTCTGATCTGGGTGAGGATTCTGCTATTCAGGGGAATGAGCTCTGAGTCTCGCCTACCTGACCCAGCTTAGAGGTGCCGAATAGTCAGATAGGTGGGTGAGTAGACTGAAGACAGATCATTTCTTGTCATCTATGAGGTGACCCCCTTAGCTGGGTCATGTGGGGTCATTTAGAAATGGAGGGGGCAGCATCCAATGGTTCTCACCAATATGGTGCCACACTCTCTGGCTGGGTGAGCTCTTTGATCTCCAGCCTACTCATGGTAGCAGGGATGGCAGCCATCCATGTCCTCTGCAGTGGGCTTGTTTCCAGTAATGCCCTTGACCCTGGCCTGACACATAGGCCTGCTGCCTTTTCCACCAGGGCAGGGAGTGCCACCCCTCCTGCCTTCCAGTCTTAGCATTTCCAACTCCTCTAGGCCAGCGTCCCCAGCCTCCTGTGGGCCAGGCACTCAGGTAAGTGGAATTGGACCTGTTGTTCTCCTTCTTGGCTCAAACTGAAAAAGTACTGCTTCCTCTAGGCCTGGCCCTGTCTTTACCATTCTATGGCCCTGGCGTTTGGGAAAATCTGTTACTTTGGTTCAGAAGGAGTAAAAGAAAGGCTGAACATCAGTCTCAAGGAATCTCATAGTCAGAATGCTAACGTACAGGGCAGAGACTAAGCTCTCAAACAATGGGAATTAAAAAAATCTGATCCAAGGACAGACACATGTACGCATGTATGTATATATTCATTTATTTATTTAAAATAAGCTAACTAAAGCCATGTGTTTTCCAATGCAAAGGATGTGGAGTTTCACCTCTGTTCCAGCGGGCTCTGCCTCTGCTCTCTGGGCAGGCAGCTCTGATCCTGAACCCTGAGGACAGTTTGGGCAAATCCACAGGATGAAAGCTACTTCACGCCATGTACCCAAATTGTCCTGGGTGGGCACGGGTGGCCCCTGGCCCCAGCTGGGAGATGAAGAGAAAGGTGACATTCTGGTTCTCAAACTCTGTCCCTTCTGCTACAGGCATACCTCTGAGGGAAGTCACGGTGAGTGAAAGGATGGGCGAATAAGAGAATCCTATCAGTTCAAGACCAGGATCTGTGGAAGCGCATCCTTCCAGGAGCTTCCACAGGCGGCTGTAAATAGACGGCCTCATAAGGCTGGGTGGTTGCTACACGTGCTTCTCTGACTAAGACTTCCAGGGCCGCAGAGGCAAGTATTTCACACTCTTCCCAACCTTGACCATAAGCCAGTGGGGAAAATGTCACTTCAAACCATAACTTCTTTCTTGAAAGAGCTGGCCCTATCAGAGACCTGGTAGGTTTCTGAATACAAAAAGGTGGGCTTGAGGAGGAGAATTTAGGAAAAGAACACTGGGAAGACTTTACTACTCAGCAGAGTAGAAAGGAATCTGGCTTTCTAGGGTCAGTCAAGGAAGGGAGGTGAGGTGGAGGGATGGGCAGGGAGTAACAGGAGGAAGCTAGATTAGATACGATGGGCCAGGAAGTTTTGTGGGGTGGGTGGTGTGACCAGTGAGAAGTCCCAGGTGACCAGATAGCCAAAATAACTTTTCAGAACATTTCAGAAATGTGATTTGAAATTGTTTGCTGTGTGACGTAATCACCCCCATGGGGCCAACAAATTTTCATTAAAAGTTCCGCTACACATTACAGCATTATTTTTGTGGTTGGACTAGGGATAGGGGTTGGAAGAAACAGGGGCTGTGTTCCCTATGTGAGTTGACAGCAGGAACTAAAGAAACGGTCACAAGACCAGAATAGTGAATAAAACTGCAGATGAAGCAGAAAATTAGAGACAGAAATAATGCCCGAAATTGAAGTACCCCCCCCCCGCCCGCCCCCATAATTCACAGAAATCCTGGGAGGGCGCTGGACTTTCCACAGGACATGGGGTTGAAGCCAATGTCACCTGAATCTCAAAGGGCATGCTACCTCAGCTGACATTAAGTTACGAATAGGCTTTGCCTCTCCAGCTGGACTAAGACTTGCAAAACATAAAATGCATCACATGTATTTTTACTGTCCAGGGCCTAGCACGGCGACACAACATAGTAGGGCCTAATAAAAGCATGTGAATACTCCATCAATGCCCTAGGTGCCACGCTGGGTGCTGACAGTCTAAAATGTTTGGGGGGGCGGGGGGGGGGACGTGGAATAGGAAAGCCATTCAGTCTGGAAACTCCCCCACCCCCCTCCTGCTCTCCACCCTCTGACCCATTATTAGCCCTGTCCCAATGGTGAGATAACATCAGCTCTGCGGCCTAAAGGTCTGTAAACAGGCAAGGCCCAGCGGAGGCATTGGTGGAGGAGGTCACAAAGGGTTATGCTTGCTCTGTCTGTTCTTCCCACTCCTATGGAGTCAAAGAGGCAAACGCTGCCCCTTGGGAAGGGGCAGTGAGCGAGTGGGCTGTCTCGGGCCCTGATGTTTCCTAGGACTGGCTGCAGGGCGTGTGGAGTTCTGGTCTTTGCTCCCAAGCACCCCCGCCTTACGCCTTTCTGAGGCCTTGACAGGAACCCTACAGCCCAAAGACCCCCCCAGAGCAGCAGCATCCCTGCAGGAACGACGCGCCGCTTGCAGGGCTGATTGGTGCCACCTGGCGGCGCATAGGGCCACGACTCACCCTGGGAGCTTCCCCAGTGAGCTTCGGCGGCCCAGGCCAGCGTGATGAAGTCATGACCAAGCGCCGTTCGCCCCGCCCCTTCCCCCTCCCGGAGCTGCCAGTACTCGACGTGGCGTCACCGCCCTCTACCCTTACTTTGCGTGCGTGTGTGCGTGCGGCGGAGGTGTCGGCGCGGGCCGGTCGGACCTCTGTGCTGCTCCTGGGGCTCCCGTCGCCGCTGTCGCTGTCCCGCTGTCCTGGACGGCCGAAAGGACGAGGCGCCGGCCCCAGCACCGCGGCACCAGACGCAGCTCGGCGCGGGGCCGGGCGGAGGGTGGGCGAGCGCGTGTTGGAGGGCACCGCGCGGGCGGGCGGGCGGGTGCCGGAGAGGAAAAGAGGCGGGGGCGACGGGTCAGCCGCGGGCCCGGCCGGCCGGGGGATGTCGATGCCTGACGCGATGCCGCTGCCCGGGGTCGGGGAGGAGCTGAAGCAGGCCAAGGAGATTGAGGACGCCGAGAAGTACTCCTTCATGGCCACCGTCACCAAGGCGCCCAAGAAGGTGCGGGGGCTTTGGGTGGTAGTGGGGGCCCGGACTGGGGCCTCGCGGAAGGGGCGCGAGCGAGTCCCGGGCTCTAGCTAGTTCGCGACTTCTGGGGCGAGGTTTGATGGGATCGGGCAAGACTGAGATGGTGTAAGGGTGGCGGGTGAACGTTCCCAGGCCTATCCCGAGGTGGAAAGGCCGCCTCTGACCTCACTTTCCTTTGTCCCTCGGCCCTAGTCCTCCGGAATCTTTTTGAAACCCGACAGGGCCGGGCTTTAAATTTGCCCCTGACTTTTCCTGGATGCAGGGCCTTGAAGACAAGAGTGGTAAGGGGTGAGCCAACTCATTTGACCCCTCTGGCCAGCCCCAGGGGATGGGGATATACAGAAAATCTCCCCTCGGGTGAGTAGGTAAGTCTGGTAGAGCTTCTTTGGACAAATCTTAGCAGTGGCCGATTTATTCAACAACTGCGTGCTAGCTCGGAGACAAGAGGAAAAAATGCGTGGAGCTAGCGAACCCTTTTATGCAGGTGAAAGCAATGAGGGCAGCATGAGATTGAAAAATAAAACTTTGATTTTCACCTACGGTCCAGTTGCTTCGACTCATGTAAGAAATTAACATTTGGAGGTTGGTCACAGCAGACACTGTCATGGATACAGGTTGATCATAGTGTCATGTGAATAGATTGCTGAGTTCCCTTGAGAAGAGAGCTCGGGTGGGTTGGAGGGGTGGGTGGTACTGAACGATTGCTCATTCTTGACTGCACTTATTGAGGCAGAACAAGTTTCATCTATTGTGCAGTCGGTTGAGCTCGAAGGACGCCCTTCTGATTCTCTTGCGGAAGATTAAATGGCAGCCTTTGGAGGTTTGAGTCTAACTAGCTCTCAGAGTGGTGGAATTGGGATCCCTTGTGCTTTCTGAGCATATGCTGCCAACCACGTCTTGACTTTCCACATACCTGGCATCCAGTTAACAGTAGACCAGAAAACCTTTGCAGAGAAGTGACCTTTCTGAAACCAGTGAAAAACTGGATAAATATTTCCCTCCTGTGTAAAAACAGTGTGTTTCAAGGCTGTTCCACCCTACAGTGTTTGATAGATGCAGTGCTTGTATAAGCTGAACAAAGCCAGGCTTGCAGGAATAGTTACAGTCCTTGAAGCTCCTACACTTGAACTAGTTAAACCGTCATAAGTGGGAGAGATGACTTTTTTTAATCTACCACAGAAATTAATCTATCACTCCAAAAATCAAATGTAGGATTGAAAAGATAGGTCACTATTGTGTGCTTTAACTCCATTTTCCCACAAAGTTAAGATCTCACTAGTAGAATGCCTTTAAAAAAGGTAGAAGATCCTTTGATTCTAACGAGTCTTATTAACCTTATTTTTAGTGCTCTCAGTTCAGCTGACTGCTTTGTTGGGCAGTAACCCTTAGTAATCTGTACTGTATGGAGACACAGTTACAGCCTTTATAAGCAGAATGCTTAAGGATAGTACCCATCACAAGTTGGAAAGAATGGGAAAGCCCTGGTACCCTAACTCCCTGAACTCTTCTCTCCGCATTAGCCTATCCCCCATTGTCTGGTTGCTTCATAGATTAGGCATCTTTATTTATACGTGCCTTTATTTTAGTAAGCCTTTATTCTTGCAAGTGCAGGGACACTTGTTCATGTTGTATGCATTGTGCTCAGTTCCATACCTGTCATTAGCTCCATACCTGGCATATAGTAGGTACTCAAATATTAATTGCCCACCTGCCTAACTAGTAATTCAGACATCTGTATGGCTGCCTACAAGGAATAAATATCCCTTTTCCTCTTTTCTTCCCAGGAGGAATATTGCTAATGTGTATTATTGTCAGGGCAAGTGCTAATGATTTTAGAGACTCATATTTTGTTAGCTGACAGAACCTGTCTCTGCTAGGAATGTGGGAAGACCCCGTGCAAGTTTCCATTTGCTGGTAAATGTATCTTTGTGTTAATCTTGCTCTTTCTGAGCTTTATTGTTTAGCATTTACGCAGCACTTTGTATGTAAGTGCTTTATGATGACTAATTATTTTTTGCCTAGGGAATGATAAGAGGCATTTATTTAGTTAATGAGTTGGTTGAGCACTAGTCAAGGTCAAGTTGCAGCAAGTACTAGGTGATCTGTTTTTTTCAGAACTTTCAGCTGAAATGATGTTATGACCTAAGTCACTTTTGTATCTCTGCCGTGTGTTGATGGCGTGAGAAAGTATGAGAAAAGCAAGAGAAGAAATAAAGCTTGGTGTGTACTGAATGGTGTGGGAAAAAGGCCTTTTCAGATGAGGCTGTCTTTTTACCCGTAAGGATTCTGGGGTGGCTCTAGACCAAGTGATTCTTGGGTCATTCCAAGCCCTGGGGCCCTGGGGGAAATAAGGACATTTTTGGTGCCACTCAGAGGCTGTAGGTTACTTCAGGGTGACCTTGATGGTCCTTAGATCAGATTCCAGTGTAACTGGTAAAATTTTATTTCCCTTGGAAAGAGTGCATGTCCGTCGATTAAAAGCAGAGATACGAGATTCCACACAGATACCCCCGGGTCCGCCACAGTGCTATGCAGATAATAGGATTTGCTGGTTTGACGTAAGGCTTGATCTGGGTGTCAAGAAGCCAACTAAATGGGTACCACCTTAAGCAAGTGAACTTCTGTGCCTCAGTTTCCTCATCTGCCAAATAAGTACTTTTTGTTTGCAGCAAGTGGAGCTAGACAAAGGTATGGAACTAAGCAAAAGTGATTTTTAAAAATAAGTTAGTATATTACATTCCCTCTTTTTAGTGAGCATTTGAGCTGCTTATAACAGGGTACATACAATATAATAGGAAGTCGAAACTATGGAAAGAAAAAAATTGTTAACCCTGAGGGCTAAGACAGTTGTGAGGCTGATCATCACATGCAACTCTAAGCTTCCTAGGAACCCAAGGATAAAGAGAATCCCAGCATCTCATTAGCAGACGTAGGAAATAATATATACCAATTCTTCATGAAGACAGCTTGTGCTGGCATTAAGTTCTAAAGGAAATTTTCATGGGACAGTATTAATAGCTATAATATGATTCATGCGGTAAGGTTTGTTCACGACTGGCACTGATGATTTCAGATGGTATTGCCAGGAAATTGTGGGTGAGGAAAGGAGTCCTTGAGTTGTAGGGGTAATGTACATTGTACCACAGCTAAAGAGGATCCTTGTTTAATGTTGGCAGTGGAACCAAATAAGTCAGCTAGTTCCCCATAATCACTGGGTATTTATCCCTATTTTTCTGCTACTTTGTGTTGCAGGGTTGATAGCTTCCTTGGGCCTTTAGAAATTGACATTGTATCAAGTTGATTTTTTTTTTTTCCTCATAGAGTCAACCCCAGTCTTTAGCTTGTTGATGAAACTTCTGAGGTAGAAGATATATTTCTTCTCTGGCAGGCCATCAGGACATATGCTGTTCTCTGCACTTCTGAACATTTGGGAGGACTCTGGAGTGATACATTAAGGCACTGACCTAGGATTTGTGTAGTCAGACCTTTATCACCAACATAGGAGGGAAAAGGAGAAAACACATTTAAAAAAATCACTTAGATCTTCATCGTGGGATAGTCTTCCTTTGAATAAAGCATATCTGGCACTAGTTCAAAGGAGCAAGCTGTGGCTCAGTTGGCATACCAGGTAGATCTCCAGTGAGGACTACTTAGATGTTAACCTTTTGGGTGGAGTCCAGGATGCTCCTCCAGGGTTATGTTACGGCTAATTCATGGTGCAGTTTTATAGAATTTATACCAGTACTTATTAGAGTTACTGAGAAGAGATTTGATAGGTTGACATTTCTTCTCAATATCATTAGTATCTCTTGATTCTCAGAGCAGCTACTGTTTTAGTGGCAGTCTTGGAACAGGAGTCAGACGTGTGAAAAGATCCTATCCTGTTTAGATTTCTCCACGGATACTGATTACCTCTCTTTTCTTCTTTGATTCTGTTTAGTTAGTTCAACACTAGGTTCCATATTACTTTGCTTTAACTTCCTTTAGACTTTTAGCTTGTAACACAGCATTTTGTTCATGGTCTAGATCCTTTGCTGGTGGGTATCTGGTGGGTATTATTTGGATCCAGTGTGTGCTAATCAATGTAATCTTGTAAAGTTGCTTATAATAAAGTTTTTAATGTATTTTGGTACATTGAATGTAAATCTTAAGTTGTCTGTGACACTAAATAAGTTTACTCTGCCACCTCATGTAGTATGGTCTGTAAATAAGCAATTTAATGCCCTCTTGGGGCTGTTATTTAAAGGAACTGGCCAGTGAAAGGGAGTCATTTATATTCACCTGTTTCTCCAGTTTGGGAATCTGAGTATTAAAATTTATAAAGAAAGGCCACTCATTATTCTGGTTGTAATAATTCATAATATATTATGTTGAGGTGGTTTGGAAGCACTCCATCATGTATGAAGAACAACACATTTATATTGATCAGAGATTTTTCAACCTGAAATCCAAGAATCCACAGTTAAAGACAGATTCTCCCACAAGTTTTCTTTCTGATTCTTATCAATACTATCAGTGCCTTGCATATGACAAGCAGTTAAAAATTCACACAGAATTGTGATCATGTTTTCTCTTCTGATTCCATATTTCCCTTTGACTCATTCAGGTAATTCTCTTGCTATCACACTGTTGCTTGGCTGTTACGTGAAACCTCTTTAACTTTCCCTTTTTGTTCCTAAAACCGTGAGTAGTAGCCCAGTGTAAGCCAAGCAGTTGGTTTTTGGAGTCAGGTTTACCTTCTGTCTTCACCATCGAATAGCCGTGTGGCTTTGGACGAGTGGCTTAACCTGTCGGAGCCTCCGTTTTCTTCTTTCCTTTTATCTGTAAATGACTTTATTTCACTCGCATTCTTGTATGATAGTTTTGCTGGGTACACAATTTTATGTTGACAGTTATTTTTCTCAACACTTTGAAGGTATTTTTCCATTGCCTCTAGCCGTAATTATCAATAAATAAAAGTCATTTGTCTTTCTAATTATTTCTTTGTCGGTGACCTGTCATTTTTTCCCCCCATTTTTAAGTTCTTTGAGACTGAATATCACAGTGATCAAGGACATGCACTTTGAGCCTTAATTTTCTTATCTGTAAAATGAGGAATAGTAATAGCACTACAGGGGATTGGCATTTAGTAAATACCACTTAGTGTGTTTACTCCTTTATATCTAGGGTGACTATATATCCTGGTTTGCCTGATACAGTTCTGGTTTATACCTGTTATCCCAATGCTGTTCAATGAGTAACTCTTTGTACTCTGAAAAATGCCTTAGCTTTTAAAAATATTCTTTAAGAGCCAAAACAAAGATGTTGCTATTGGCATATCTTTTCAACCCTGACAAAATGTTGTTTTGCTTAGGCTTACACTTGTTGAACACTAAAATAGTTGTTGATTTCCAGAAGGTACATAGACAGTGGGATGACTTAGAGCTTGTGATGGAAGTGGGATATGCTCTGCCTGACCACTCTGCCACCTTATCCCCCATTCCACACAGTGTGCCCCCAGAATGTGGGTGTTTATCAGACACCAAGCTAGCTGGGTCCAGGAGTGTATTTCTTCAATCTGCAATAGTTTGGGGATCTTCCAAACTAGAATCCGTAAATTATATGAAACTATTCTAAAGACTCTTCTGAGCCGTGACTATATTTTTATATAGTCGCCTTCAGATTGCATCCCTACGTACTGCAGCTCCCTCCCCTAGGCACTGTTTCTCTCTGTGCTAAACAGCCTGCTCCTAATTGTATGTAACTGATTTTCTCCTGCAGATATGTGTGGCCTTTACTCCACAGCAGTTACAGAACTAGGGTGGAACACCCTGGTCTTTGTTGACACTCAGACTGGTTTCATGTTTGTTCCTATCTCTGTTTAGTTTTTATAAAGGATTCATCAAATGCCTTTATCTCAGAATGTTTATAATGATTGGTACTGCTTAGCAATATATAGTGAGATTAATCATTTACTGCCCAAACAGGCCACAGAGTAAAAGCTTAATGAGCTACTGGTAAAAGGTAGTATTTGCAATGCTGGGGAAGGGATTGGAAAGGACTTTGACAGATCCACAAGTCTAGGGCTGTCTAAGCATGCTTCCACTTGCTTTCTTTCATTTTTTAAGTTATAGTTGACATACGATATTAGTTTAAGGTGTACGACATAGTGATTCAACATTTATATACCTTATGAAATGATCAGCCCAATAAGTCTAGTAATCTGTCACTGTACGAAGTTGTTATGATCGTATTGACCGTTTTCCCTGTGCTGTACATTACATCTCCATGACTTATTTTATAACTGGGAGTTTGTATCTCTCAGTCTCCTTTTTTTTTTTTTTTTTTTTTTTTTGCCCATCTTCCCACCTCCCTCCCCTCTGGCAAGCATCCCTTCGTTCTCTGTATCCATGAGTCTTTTCTTATTTTGTTTGTTCATTTGTTTTGTTTATTTAGATTCCATATGTAAGTGAAATCATATGCTATTTGTCTTTTTTGCTCCTGCTTTCTTGCTGTGAAAGCCTCAGTGCCTCAGCTAATGTGCCTCTGTATTCAACCTGTAGAGTTTAATGGGCTTAAAATGTTTTCCTTGACCAGCCCAAACTGGTTCACTTCTTTTAAAATGGACACCCTGTACTCAGTTGTGTGCTAGAATGAGTCTTGAACAGTAGAGTTTGAGGATTGCTCACTGTTCCATGCTGTTCATCTTGGCTTAGTTCTTTATAATCTGAAGAACTGCCCAGCCAGATTGAGCCTCGTTGTTGATGTATTTTTCTCTTCTCTCCCGAACTTGTGTGTGTGCAGTGGCATCACTGGAATCCCACTGAGCCTGTGTGCTCAAGGTGCCAAGGAAAATGCTAATGTGCTGATCTGCATGGTGCACAGCTCTGTGAGTTGGATGGTGAACTGGTGAGTGGCAGAATGAAGGGGTTAAAGGCTTGGAGGAGATGCGTGTAACCATGTTTCGTTCGTTTTGGCCTCCTGAATGAAGCTGTTCATATCCCTGTGCTTTGAACAATGACTTGTAGCTGTTTTTAATAAATGGCTCCAACTCTTGTAGTACTTTAATTAATTGTATTAAGGTGGAGCTTTAGGGCACAGGTTTCCATGGGCATAATGGAAATTACCCTTTTCCCCCCTGGGACTTTCTTGACCTCAAGTCAAAGTTTTTGTGCTGTGACCCGTTCCTATTATCTTTGGATTCTGAAATCAGAAACAAACAAACAAACAAATAAACAAATAGGACCTATTGGGAAAATTAGTAGAACAGAGATTCTGCTCTGTCCTCTTTGACCACCTCCACCCCATCTCCATCCTTAGAGGCTGTGAAGAAAACCTATTTGGGCTCTCGTGACAGCTTTATTTTGGAGTTGTAGTAAAGAGCTTTTCACCTTGAATTTTCAGAGTGCATACTGTATCTCTTTCTGATTTCAGAAGAGAGTCAGTAAGTAGACAGAGCTCTGTGGAAGGTAGAGAACTTAAGCAGATGTCTCTTTTGCCAGTTTTGAGGGTTTGCTCCTGAGCATCCACTGGATTAGAGACTCCAGAACAATGGTTCTTCATCTTTTGAGTCACAGATTCTTTTAAGAATCTTAGAAAATCCTGGATCTTTCCTCAGGAAAATTTAGGAGCACAAAGACTTGCATACACTTTGAGAGGATGTACGGTACTCCCTGAAACTCATCCATGGATCTGGGCTTAAAAACCCTGATTTAGAACGGCAGGCCTCTGAGCCATAATATCTTGTTCCTTTGCAGATCTAGAAACTGCTGAGAGTAAGTTTCCAGCTTGAAATTTGTCCTTGGAACAAAGCTGAGGTTGTTGGTGTTCTTTGTCACCCCCTCTTTGAGATGCTCCTCAGCTTCCCAAGAGACTCATTATAAGTGCCTTGAGGGTTCAACTCAGGAACTTAGGCACACTGAAACCACTGACTTTGGGGGTTTTGTACTCTCAACCCCACTGCCCTTCATCTGAACTGTGTGTACCCCTAAAACTCCAGAGCTGATTCTAAATGTCCCATAGGAGTGTTTAGAGTGGGGAGCTCACATACTAGACTGAATATCAAAACTAAACAAAGTAATTTGCTCCCCTGTGTTACTCATATATAGGTTTGATTTCAGTATAGTACTTCTCAGACTATTTTCAGGACTGACTTAATATCTGAATTGTATTCATTTGAATTCTCTGGACCAAACATGTTGAGAGTAATGACCATATCTCACACATGTGTATAGTATGTAGTGCCTGGCACATAATACTGTCCGTAATTGCTTATTGAGTAAAACATTGTGAGATGATTATCCCTAGGAGAAAGTGAGTTGGACTCGCTTTGTGACTTTGGCTCACTTTCCCCTTCAGTTGGCCCTGGTTGTTTTTCTTAGACCCTTCCCACGTGGGTGATAATGAAGTACCAAGTGAGAAATTGATGAGAATTTCCAGTATCTTAATGTAGAGCCCTTTATACTGCCAGAGTAGGAGGAAGGGAGGAGACTGTCAAGAAGATGTGGCCTCTAGCTTGTTAGCCTAGTAGCATGAGAACCACAGGGCAGGAGGCTAGAAGCTTAGGGGTATCCTTGGATGTGATGGAAAAGGTAACTTGAGTTTCCCACCAAGTTTTAAACCCTTAGCATTAGGGACATTGCCCAAAGCTGACACAGGTATTCTGGTTTACACATGCTCTTGATTTAAGGAACAGAGGCTTCCTCTTAGGATGTTTGAGACTTGGGGACCAGTGGCGAGTTGAACAGTTTCATTTTAGAATGTGCGTTGGAGTCCAGGAAGTAATAACAACAGCTCTGCTCAACAGTGCTGAGAAAACTTCTTATTCTTCTCATTCGACAACCCCAGCTGCCCCTCAGACAAGCTCTGAACCAAAGACAGAGCTTAGTGTTCAAAAGCTGTATATGCCCTTGACTCTGAAGTACACCTTCTGGGAACTGGGCCAGTGCTTGTCCTCACCAGGAACTCAGGCTCTAGTTGGCACTGAGGGTTTTGTGTGTGACGTTTCCCTAAAGTATGTGACCTCGGCAGGAATTCAGGGGAAAGGGAGACGTTCAGAATTTTGTGCTTCAGAGAGATGGCAGATGTGTTCAGTTGTTCTGGCAACTAATTCATTTTCCTGTGGGTGGCCAGGTAGGTGGGCTCCAATTTCTAATTCAGTGCTGAGTGCTTAGTGCCCAGTTTCAGAGCACCAGACTTAGCAAGCAAGACATGAAGATCCCCAATGTTCAGTTCTTATGGAGAGCAGCCCAGCTGGCTTGTCATGCTGAATTAGATGAATTGTGAATGTTAATTATACTGATCAATACAGTGGCCTTGGTAACAGACTTGTAGCTGCTGTAGAATCTGTTTACTTCAGGTTTGTAACAGAAAAGGCGAGCTGGTTGGGAACATAGTGTTCTAAAAAGCAAGCTGGAGGGACTGACCCTATTGCACCCCTTCCCCAGGATTTCCGAGAGGGAAACATTACTCCAGGGGTGGTTTCTGTACTTATTTGCCAGTTGAGAATGAATTGAGGTTGGCAAAGGCTTGGCTTTTAATGGGATAAAGGCTGTTTAGGAATCAAAGGTCAGGAGCGCACCCATGCTGGGTGGCACCTCTTTCTCTACCTAGTTTGTAAGTAGGACTGGAGTTAACCAGATTAGTTTCAACCTTGTATTCAGGGGAAGGAGCCCCTCCTATCTGGGGAGTAGAGGGCTCAGAATTCTGCACATTCTTTCCTGACTCCACAGGGAGGGGATTAGCTGAGTGCTGGGCATGTGTGGAATGATAGCACCTTGCCAATTTTTATTGAGTTTGGACCAAGCCATTGTAAAAATACAGTCTCTTCCTCAGACAAGCGCTCTGTCATGTTCTCCTAAACCCTTGTGGATTCCTCTGATGGATTGATTGTACCTGACAGAGGGAGCTGGTATTAAAGGCAGAATTTCTACTTCCTTTGCCTTATTTATCTCTGACTAGGACATAGCTAACCCATTTGCTGCCTGCATTCCTTGAGTTGCTTTATCAAAAGCCTGGTAAACTCAGTATGCTTGTGTTTGCTTTTTCAGATCCTGCTTAGATTGTCTCAGATCCGTACTTCTCATGGAGTGGAAAGGAATGGAAGGTATCAGTCACTAAGGGAGCTATTTCAAAATAATCATTACTGGGGCCCTAACCCAGACCTACTTAGTCGAATGAGGAGGGGTTGAGGATGAGGAGCAGGTAGAAAATGGGATGGTATGTGCATTTTGAAATAGCTTGAATTTGAAAGATCCCAGATTTAGAAGCACTTTTTTAGATTATCTAGCAAGGCTGGCCAGCATTGTTATGAAATCTGACGTTGGGATGGTAATACAGCTACCACCTACCTTGGATGACTTTGGCCTTGAGGAAAAATGTTGAGTCCTGAAAATAACTTATACTTCCTCTTCTTTTCCAGGGTATTCAGAGTAAGCTATGGCCAGAAATCATGCAGCCCTGTTAGCTCGGGGTTAAGCACCTCCTGTGTCCCAGGACCTGTGCTGGGTACTTAGGGTGCATAGTGAACAAGACAGAGATCCACATGCTGTGGCGTTTATATGCCTGTGAGGTTATCATTTGGGTCATGTAAGTTTAGTATAGCAGTTCTTAATCACGTGGGACTTGGAGCTCTATCTGAGCTGTGGTCATTGTCCAGAAATGTGTGCTTATATATAACAGTTTGCATGTACAGTGGAGCTGGTGGCCGGAAGCCCATTCCATGAACCCCAGGCTAAAAACCTAGAATGCTTGCCTATAGTTGAGAATGTGATTTGGATAAAGTTAGGCCATGAATTGGGTGTTTGTGACTGTTATCTCTTAGCTAGCTAGATTGGGTTGTTTCTTCATACAGCCAAGGCAATTGCAAAGATCTTGTGGGTGTCTCTAGAAAAATTCTGAGGGCTAGGTAGGCCTCCACTAAACCAATCTCATTTCTTGACTCTGTGTTCTCTTTGAAATGTTGAGAATTATTTTGACTCTCTGTCCCCATTCCCACCTCCAGTTAGGTTAGCTGAGCTTTTTGGACTCAGTGGGTGAAAAATCACATCAGAATATATTAGGGATTTTCTTAACATGATAGTTCATATTATGAACTTCTGGACTAACAGTGACAGTAAAATTATAAAGATCATAAGAGGTCATTTTAGTGAAATTCTGGATTCAAAACACAGTTGATCACAGGAGGAGTTGATTGAGTTGCTGAGGAAATAGCCAAAGAATAGAGATTGGAGAAAGATGATAGAGAAAGGAGGGCAGAGCCCAAAAGACAGTTCCCTGAGCTGGTAAGCCAGGTGGCCAGGATGGCAGCTGTCTCCTTAAGCCAACATGAGTGGGTTTGAGACCCAGAGAAAGATTTCTTTTTAGTTCTCCAGGAGTCTGTCACTGTTGTGTTATTGTCAAATAGAACTCAGGATTAAACGGAGAGGGCAGATAAGGCTTTGCTTTATGTATACCAATATTGATATCTGTTCCTGGAAAAGTTAGTGTTTGACTTGAATGAATGGCCAAACACTATCTCAGGGTTAGTACACTGTGTAACGTGTACTACGGAAACATGAGTGAAATTTTGTTTGGGGCACTGGGAGAAAAATTTATATAGAAAAAAAATGAGACCAGATTTAAAGGTTGGCGCACAAAGAGCACGCAGAGTCCTGTGCCAGGTCTGCCTTTACCTCCATGAAACCTGATCTTCAGTGTCACCACAGGCCGAGACCTCTTAGGGTGGTCTTTACAGGGCTCTTCTTGTTTCTCTTCCTGAGGTCTAAGGGGAGCTTTCCAGACCCGCACTGATCGGTTGCTGAGTAAATGCTGTACCCAAGGCCGTCGAGGCCAAACCTCTGTAAACTCAAAGCCTGTTGGAGAGCGGAGCCACAGTCTTCCCCAGGAGGCTCTAGGTGGTTCCAGTCCTAACTGCTCTCCAGCAGATGGAAAAACTCTTCTGCTGTGAAGCCCTCCAATCTGCTGTTAATATAACAACATTATTGGCTCAGCGATGCATTAAAGCCAAAGCTGTTTAATCAAGGGGCAAATGTTCACACCACCAATTATTTTCTGTTTTTTAAAAAGCTCTTTAAAGTGATCAAAGGAATTTCAGACCTCCCTTCCTGGGACTGTTTAAATCCATTTTGAGGTTCTGTTCAGCTCGTGGAAGCTGTCTAGTTAAAACCTGCTAGTCAGTTTTGAGAAAAATTCTACTCTTCTTAAAAGCCATATAACCAGAATTTTTTCTTCATTAAGAAAGAATGAGTGCTTTCAATGTCTACCATGGATGTGAAACCAATATTCAATAATTGCATGTCATGTTACTTAAACCCAGAGTACGTCAGTAAAATTAACTTTATAAAAACTTTTTTTAGTCGTAGTAGGTTCAGTTTGAGAAGTGCTACCAGAAAGTAGGAAAGCATCAATGATAAATGTATGTCTTTAAAAGTTTGCTTGGGGTCCCCAAATTTAATATAACTTGTTTTGTATTGGGAAAATCCATCTTTGCTAGATCTTTCAAACATGTTATAAGACGCAGGGTGACTTGGAGTGGGTACAGTTTGAGTGGCACACTGCAGATGAGAAAAGGAACTTAGTGGAATATTCTCAGTTTAAAGGCATATTTCTGATTGTGCTAAGTGTTAGTGTGAGAGAAAAGTTCTCCCATTATCGTTCTGCATAGAATAAAACTGCCTTAAAAAGCGCATTTAAAATACATTTTCTGTTGCATGTTTTAAAGTATGGTTATTTCTTACAAAAAATAGCAAGTTTCTCAGATAACCAAAAGAAAGAAAAATCATTTAGTAGTTTTAACCATAACAAATGAAGACCTCCTTGTATAAATAAATCCAGGTGGAATTGCTAAATTAGTTTTGATGCCAATAGAAAATGTTGGGTCGTTTCTTTCATCCTAGTAAAGTGGTCAGGATTAGACTGTCCGTGCATTCTCCCCAGTCATCCCTGAAAGACAGTGAAGATATACCAGGGCTCTGTTCTTCTCTCCTCACTC
Source organism: Eonycteris spelaea (assembly GCA_003508835.1). Classification (NCBI taxonomy): domain Eukaryota; kingdom Metazoa; phylum Chordata; class Mammalia; order Chiroptera; family Pteropodidae; genus Eonycteris; species Eonycteris spelaea. The sequence continues at coordinate 3,958,040 of PUFA01000065.1, forward strand.
TAAGTCTAAGCAGCATACCTCTTAAGGGCAATTCATTGGCAACTTTAAAATACTACATTTCTTTGCATCATTTCACTTCTCCCCGAATCAGTCTAGATGTTAGAACTGAAAGAGTTCTTTTCGTTCCCTGACATCACAGATGTTCATCTGGTAAGTTCAGAAGGCTTCAGTGCAATAGTACACTGTTCCGTAAACTGACCCCTTGAAGGTAAAGGAGAAACCTGCTGTTCCCCCAGCTTGTTCCAAAAGAAAGATTTTTTCGCTTTTTTAAATCTCAGTCTACGGCCATGCCACCCTGAACATGCCCAATCCCATCTGATCTCCGAAGCTAAGCAGGGTCGGGCCTGGTTAGTACTTGGATGGGAGGCCACCTAGGAAGACCAGGTGCTGTAGGTGTTACAAAAAAAAATCTCAGTGTTGGTAGCAAATTTGCTTTGAGCAAGTTATGTAACCACACCCTGTTCTGTTGTTGTTGTTTTTGTCATCTGTGAAGGGTAGACCCAGCATTCAAAGGGTTCCAAAATGTTTTGAAAATATAAGTCCTCTGGTATACAGAAATCATAGATGCAAGTCACTAATGTCGAGGCAGAGTGCTTAAACTAGAAAGCCACAGAAATCTAGACATTCAGGCCTTGCTTTCCATAATACTGCTAAGTGTGGATTTCAAACTTCTAATCAGCTTTAAGTAAAAGTCCTGGCTTACTGCTGGTTTTACTTGTTCTTTGTATGCCAAGTTTTAAGCAAAAATGGTTTGAAAAATATATAGATCAGTGATGTTCTAGCAGCATTATTTATTGGTAAAATTTGCCGAATAACTTTTCCTGTACACAATTTGATTTTGACTTTTGGTTTGCCATATGGTCTAAAGCAAGAGATTTTTATCCTTGTGCATCTATCTGTCCACTCTCCTCATTAGAAAATGGCTATTCAGAAAGTCATAGGCCAAGAGACTCTTGTATTCTGCTGGTGATTCGGGTTGTATTCATTTCAGAGCAGTAGGTAGCTCTTCTTTTTAAATAGCCCCAAAGTTGCAGCCAACAATTCCCTTTCAGCCAGCTTGTTTCTTACAGGCTGTATAAGGTTGTGATTTTAGACTTTTATCTAAAATTGAATATCTACATCTCAACTTAGAAAGGCAAGAAAGATGGCAAATATTGCTTCTCTAGAATAAAAAATAAAATTATGTTTTTGACATGATGGATTTTCTTTGGTAGATTCTTGTCCATGTATTGTGTCTCTAGTCTCTCCTTCTATAGGTTTAATATTTTGTGTTTTAAGAGCCGTGGAAACTAAAGCCAACTACAGCTGATCTTTAAAGTGACTTAACCTCGTCCTTTGGACTTGAAATTATCCAGTCTCACTACAGAACAGATTTAGAAAGGTCCATTCCACTCCCAATACCTGTTACTATGTAGTTACTATTTAACATTAAGTCTTTAAAGTCAGGTTATTTTATTTAATGTTGAGTTTTGATGGCTTTTTCTTCCCTTGAGCCTGTACTTTATGCAAAGCAGTGGATGGCAACTAAAAACTGACACGGTTTCCATCTCGTTAAGCTTAGCTGGGTGTTGGTCTAGGGTTCAGAAAGCTGACCAGCATAGACTCAGTGGCCACTTATTGGGAGCTCCTTATAGTTTTTTTTTGCCAGATACTATTAGGCAAGGACTTTCACGTCTTTCACTTCTGGTTAGATACGGCCTTCCCAAATGCTAAGCTGACTTACAGGTGGGATTCACTCAAGCAGGTATGTGAAGAGGGTTCGAATTTGTAAGATGTGATTGTCTTTCAGCTTCACTCAAGCTAGACTTCCAGAGCAAGGAGAGAATTGTTCTTAGGCACATCCAATCCTGTTTCTTCTTGGTAAGCTAAGACATCATACATACGACATTTATTCAGTCTGTGCGAACACCTTCCGAAATGATAGGGAGACTTCGTCATCCTTCTAGAGCTGTCCTCTGATGGCTTGCTTTCGGTGTTAACTTTTCTTCTCATACAAATTCATTTCAGGAGTATAGATTTACTTATTCGTAAGCAGTTGACAAGTTTTCATCTTAAAGAACATACCATTATACCTTGCAGCAAGGTTTGCCAGTTTAACCTCTTGTGAGTTTCATTTGAAATCAAGATTGGCTTTAAAGAGGACTGTGAACTCAGGCTAATGACTTTTTATCACAGACATGTAAGGTGGACAGTAGTAACCTGGCTCTGTCTTGCCCAGTATTCAAGAGTTGTTGATTCATATTATACTCTGTGAACCAATACAAAGTGATTGCCAAGTGAAAAAAACAAGGTGCAGAGTATTTTAGCATGCCGCCTTTGGAGTGAAAAAGAGAAAATAAGAATATAAATATATATTTGCTTTTTTCTACTTCCAAAAATGAGCATAAACCAGAAACCAATGAAAATGGGGAGGGAGAAGCAAAATTGGGGGAATAGGAATGGAAGTGAGACTCTCTGAATATATACCTTTTAAACTTTGGAGACGTGTTTGTATGTCAAGAAATAAAATTAAGGAGGAAAGAGGGGAAACCTTGAAATTGCTTATAAACAAATGAACCTAACTACGTATCAAATGATTACAGTACTTGGACTATACATGCTTTGTGAAATTTTCTAGGACAAAAAGCATGATGAAATATCGATGCTTCACTGTGTAGTATAATAGTAATAATGTTAGTTTTATAATTTTGAAATTATATGTTACAGAGTAAAGCAAGTAAGTAAATATATTATCGCTGTTAGAGACCAAGATTGTCAGCATAAGAGGAAAGAGGTACAGATAGGAAAATTAAAGGTTCAAAAAAGGTCATGTTAATTTGAAATGGAACTATCATATGAACTCATGAGTAAAACAAAAATATTTTTCTCTCCACTAAAAGAACGTGGAAGCACTGACACCTCTCATAGCGATCAACACACCTTATACCCAGATATTAATTTCTAAATACTATTCTGCACTAAAAGAAGTCAGGCTCCCTGGAGAAATGGCGGATTCCAGGTCTGAAGCAGAGGAGGTACAAGGTGAGCCTGGTATATCTTCCTATGTTCAGAAGAAGGAAGTGCTTAAATGGGGTCATGTCAAAAGGAGAGAAGAGTCAACTTGAAAGAGGTTCCCATTGGCCTAATTTGGGACAGTTGGAGCATTCTGTGTACTCATTGTGTAATTGAGTGTAGCGTTGAATAAATAAAAATATGAATGACAAGTAGAAAAGAAAAAAGGAAAAAACTTTTCTTTATCGAAGAATGCCAGCTAACATGCGGAATGAATGATAGGAATTAAAAAAAATCATGTTTCTCTAAACCTGCAACCTGATGCCATGTCCCACATGATAGGATGCAAAGTGAAATATACAGCATCATTTATGAAATACACTTGCCTAAATTTTAACCTCTTTCTAATCAGACCTCAAAACTGAACTTTCAGTTTATAGGAAGGAAACAATATGAAAAATTCAGGCTATGGGAGATTATAAAGCAGTGGGCCTGGGCTTTCCCAGAAAAGTCAATATCACAAGGTGTAGGGCAGTGGGGGAGTGGCGTGTCAGGAGCAGGAGAGCTGTTCTAGATTAGCAGACACTAAAGGTACCGAACAACCAAATGCATTTAGTGAACCTTCATTCCATCTTGGGTCGGAGAACTCGGGGAGACTGTTGGGTCTACAACTATAAAAGATATTCTTCAGATCGAGAAGTTGGATGCAGATTAATAGAGAATTGTTGTTAATATTCTTAAGTTATCATGATTCTGTAGAATATCATTCTTCGTAGATACATTCTAAAGAACCATGAGTCTTCATGTTTGCAACGTATTTTTTTGCAGGACCTTTGAAAGTATAGGTATGTATATGTACAGAGAAAAACTATGGAAAATGGAAAGAGTCAATCTAAGTGGAGGGTATACAGGTGTTCATTACACTGTCTTTTGAAATTTTCGTATGTTGAAAATGATTATAGTAAACTTGGAAAAATACACAGAAACTGTAACACTGGTGGTGGGGAGTGAGATGGGACCTTTGGTTGGTTGCTGAAGTCATGGGTGTGTTCCAGGAACCTAGAGTTCTTCAGTTACCTGTGCAAAAAAATTTAATGATGATGATAATTCAGTGTCAGGAGCAAAGAATGACTGGCGTATTTTTATATAATATTGGTAGTGGATTGAGTATGAGGACAGTGGACAGGTAGATACCTAAATAGGCATTGAAACAGTCCGGATGTGTGTCATGTTCTGTTGTAAACCGTGGTTTTCAAAAGATTAGGAAGCCCTTCCGTGTCCTCCTTCAGCCATTTTTTAACCTTAATTTTATGTGTGGTTGGCCGTTGGAGGCCCAGATGACTTATTTTCACTAGGTCACTTTAGGAGGTAAGAGAAGCCAATAAAGTGTGGTTTTATGTGAAGATAGGGAGTAGCTGATAAGGGTAAACCACTCTGGCAGAGTTTTCAAGCTTTATTCCTTCCTCACCATTCTAGTGACTCAGCAGCGTGGGCCCTGGCATTACCTCCCCCCTTCTTCCCACCAGTGTTGCTGAAAGATCAAGTTGAATCCATTTTGTTTCTTCTGACTAGGATTGGATCCTAGCAGAGTGTGTGTGTTATATCCTATTACTGTTGAGAAGCAGATGGGTGGGGGGGGGAGGGACATGTGTGCTGTGATCAGTCAGCTTGCCCACTCCCTCCTCCTAGAAATTCATGCCCCGTCTGGGGGAACTAAACCTGAGAAAGTCGAGACGGGGAAGGAGGACCTGCTGAGATGATATAAATTGGGGAATGTCTCGGAAAGTCGGTAGTGTGCTGCAAGAGGGGTTCTGGCCCTTTCAAATAATCCTCAGCAGTAAGAAAGACAGAACCCTCTACTCACTTCCGAGCTCTGCTTTCTTAATGATTTCTTTTCCTAATCATTGCTGTTTACGTTTGAGTCTACTTCTTCACCCTTAGGAGGAAACCTTTCTGAGGAAATTAAAAGTCATTAGATAGGCATGTGAAATAACAGGTTTAATACCACTTCCAGCCTAACCTCTGATTTTTGGAGGCCAGAGTTAGAAACATCTAGATAAGGCTGTGACGACACAATGCCTAGCATGTTCCTAAAGGAGCAGTAAAATTCAATGACAGAACCATTTGTGTGTTGTAACGCTGTGGGCAGGAACACATCCGCAGATTGGAATTCCTTCCATGTTTTCTTCCATACATCTTTTCCAGAATGGCACCAGGTACATTGGTACCTACCAAATGTGTTGCCTAAAAAATATATAATACTTCTTGAGTATTATCTTGATCACTATCCCTTGGCCCTAGTGCCATAGTGGAATTCTAGTGATTCTGATTCAGGAGCTAGAAGACAAAGTTGTGTGGATAACATCTGAGTAGACAGACCATGGGTTTGTGGAAGTACGCTTCTCAGCTTCTAGTGGTGATATCAGTTAGGATCAATGAGCGATATACAATTTTTCTTCTCTGGAGGCTTACTACTGCTTTAGGTTGCCCGTGATCCCTTTTCTTGATAAGGTCTGTATAGCAATTCTTTCAGCCCACTCTTTCGCCGGACTTAACCACTGGGTGGTAGATATGCCAAACCCCAAATTGTTTCTGCTGTAGAGCTTTTCTTTGCCGTTTTCAGTATCACATGGAAGAGGGTCAACTATTGTACCCACTAAGCTATTTAAGTGGTGCTCTAAAATAGCATGTTAAATTGGCCTGATACTTAATCAGATTTTTAAGGCACAGCAAGTAGACTTCTGTATTTGGATGTGCTATTTTGGAGAATGGATCAGGCTGACCTAGCCTTTCTCAGATGTGGTATTTGTTCAAGAATGGAATACTAGTGCTTGGTGTGGGTAAGGCTGTTTATGGAGTGGTGAGTATCCAAACACAAAATGGTTCCTTAACAGGACTTTTTGATTTTCAGATACTTTTTTGGACTTCAACTACCTATGTCTCTTTCCCTCCCCCTTCATTCCCATCCTACATCAGTTAGGCCTAGCATTCCTTACAGACCTGGGTTTGAAGAAACACTAAAAGACACTAATTAAGACTTCATGATTGTAAGAAATCATGATAATGAGAAGTAAACAGAACGACTTTTGCAGTCTTTGGATTTTGTTTTACCTAATAATCATATTTGGTATACATGCGGTGAGGCCAACCCACTTAGAAGACTGTTATTGAGATCTGGTTTTAGGAGAGAGGGAACTTGTCCAAAAATTGCTTTGGGCAACAGTGTTTTTATTTCTAATACGAAGGGTGAACAGCACTCCAGGAGGCACTTCACCAGGAGGAAGACGAAGCTAGCTGTGCAGCTAGCAGGCCTGGTGGCAGCTGGCAGAGCGCTGCGTTCCTCAGCCGTGATGCAGGGTCTCCTCAGCATGTAGGGTTGCGGGCGGGAGAGAAGACAAGGTTATTGTGCATCTGTGTGTTGCTGGACCACCTTGTTTATAAGCAGCGAAAATAACAAAGAGCTACAAGAATAGACAGCTACCCATCCATGTTGTAGCTTGAGTTAACATTCTACCCACTTCAAATACGGATGATATTCATTATTTGAGAGATGGCACATTGCACTGATTCATAAGCTGCTTGTAACACAGTCTAATATTTTTAGATGGGGAAGATTTTGCTAAGCTTTAGGTGACTGATGAGCTGTATTAATGTAAGGTGGGATTATGGCTATTAATTCAGTTCTTAGGGTGCTTAAGAAACACATTTCTATCTTGCCACAGCCGCCTCTCTATTTTTTATTTAAAAAACTGCAAATGTTATTGCAGTTCCCTCCCCCATCCCTGGAGGTGGTGTCTGGGAATATCCCCAGAACCTTTTGAAAAAAGACGAGCAGGGGAGGGAGCCCTAACAGCCATGAAAAGAGCGCAGCTTCCTAAGCTGCTGTGCAAGGAGCAAGGAGGCCGAGGGAGAAAAGGCTGCCTCCGGAGAGCGTTAGAAGGCATTGATGATCTCTTAACTGAATTTCTTCCGTCACCAAAATAACGGCATATTAGGTTGAAAGTCATCGCTTTGGTCCTGGATTAGTCTCTTCTGTAAAACTGGCGTTGCTGACTGCAGAAGTCACGTGAACGTGCAGTGGGAAATCCTGTCTAGAAGGGGAGATGCTGACTGGTGGCACTTCAGTCTTTGGTTTTGCGTTGTGTTTTTTGTTTTTGAAAGCAGTTGTGCTTTTGACATCCAAGCTATTTAAAGATCCAGTTTTAGCACCTAAACTGGAAAAAAAATGGCTTCAGACGTACAGAGCTATTTGTTAATAAAATTCTCGCGCAGTATATGTTGTTTAGCTTGAGTCATTATTATTTACTTATTTATTTTTGGAATTTGAATTTATATTACAGAAAGAAAAATTTGAAAGGTTCACTTGCTCTGTAGATAATTATTGAATGCTTTCCATGTGCAAGGCGCTGGGCTAGATGCCAGGATATGTAGCTCTTTCCCTTCCATGCCTTCAGGATCTGTTCTTATACTTAATAATTAACAGCCTGTGGATTCCGCCTCCTTATTTCACAGAATAGCCTAAGGAAAAAATCTTGTCCTATTGGGTGTTGAACCAAGGCGGGTTTTAAGAGGAAGTAAACTCAGGTTTTCTCTTAGGCCTGCTGCCCAACGGTAGTATCTCTGGCTATTACTGCACGGCTATTCTCTGCTTTCTTGGTGTGGAAGCAAATCTGTGTTCCCTTGACTACTGCTTCATTCCCTTTGGAGTTCTACCAATTCAGTATCTGATTAGTTCATACTAGCTGCCTATGCCTGGGCTCCACATTTAAGCCTGATTCTTACAGTGCTGGCTGATGCTACCCCAGTTGGAGGATATATGTGGCAGAGAAGGGGAACATTTTGCAGCTGTAACTAATGGGCACTTTACTGTTCCTGGCTTCAAAGTGACTGTAACCATGTTACTAGCATTATGGAGAGAAGATTTTCATCTGTAATAGCTTACATTTCCAGAGATATTTACTGAAGACTTAGCTTAATGGATTCTCCATGGGAACCATTTGGAGATTGTGAGGAAAATCTCAATTCAGGTTCCTAACTCATTATGTTTTTCTGGAGGCTGAAGTTTACAGAAAAGTTTTATCAGGGTTTAAGTAGGAATTCAGGAGGAAGATTTAAACCATTTATAGAAGAAAGTGTTTTCATACCCTTTAGAAATACCCATTAGTTTATCCGTAAGTAATATTAATTGTAAACTATTTACTGTTTATGAAAGCCAGTTTTCCAAGTATCTTTCAAACAATCTCCTAGTTCTGGTTTATTTCCTTTAAGGAAGTTTTCAAAGTCATTATTTTGTCCTTCCTTCAAATTAGTCCTAATTAGTTGGAATTTACTATGTTGTGTGTTTTTAATTTCTCTTTCAGTAGTATATTCTGGTATTTTACTGAATTTAGAAGGTTGTGGGGGTACTACACTGGCTTTGTGAAGTATAGGTATATGATTGGACTCTGACTGTTGGCACCCTAATGCTCATCACCATTTCAAGGCATTTCTTCATAATTCTTTTAAAAAAAGATGACCATTGCTAACTTCAGGGTAGGAATGTAGTATAAGAGAATATTCTGGAAAAAAGCAGAAAACTATGAGATTATGCCTTTTTTTTGACTGCGTCAGGAGGAAGGGTAAAGAGTTTAATGTGTCAAGGTTATAAGAGGAAAAACTATATGGAATGTGGAAAGGAAGATTTGTGAAAATGCCAAAAGAAATTGGGTCTTAAGCTCCCCTGCCCCCTTCTCTGCCCCCCCCCCCGCCCCAAAACTTCTGCTGAAACAATTGGCTAGAGACAGTCACTGGCATCTGGGGAGGAGGCAGAAAGTGGCCTCTCCCTGCCCTCATTCTGGTGGCGGAGTTGCTGGTTTTATAGGAGCCACATGATAACAGCGTTTAGAGAAGACGAAGTACGGTCTTAAAAAATGGAGCATTTCATAGAATCTAAATTTTCAACTTTCTGTCTTTCTCTTCTAGCAAATCCAGTTTGCTGACGACATGCAGGAGTTCTCCAAATTCCCCACCAAGACTGGTCGACGGTCTTTGTCTCGCTCCATCTCTCAGTCTTCCACTGACAGCTACAGTTCCGGTAGGTGCGCCTCCTGTCCTCTCCATCTCTCTTCTGAGCCTTAAGCTGGTTCTCTCCCCAGGGCTCCCTTATCTAGAATCCGAAAATACCTCCTGTCAGGACTGCCCGTCTTTGTGCTGAAAGCTGATAATTAGTGGTTAGGCCATGGGAATGTTCCCAGCCAGCCTTGTAGCTGGGGAAGCTTTTGTCATCTCGAGGCTTTCTTCCCCCAGCTGCCTCTGCGTGAGGTCTGAGGCCAGTTCCTGGTGGTAGTTCTGGGCTGGTTCCCACTCCCACATGTATCTGCCCGTGTTACAGAAGGAGAAAATCAGTGGCATTTTGGCTGATGGAATGGGCCTTGAAAAGAGGCGTTCTTTTGGAAGCAGAATTTCTAATTTTTTATGTAAGATATACTCTATCTAACTTTTTCTTTCTTATCTCCAAGACTGCTTGAATTATAACAATAAAAATTAGTATTTTGGTTTCTTTCATTTACTAGGTTACCCTTTACGTTGAAGTGTTCTTCCCTGTCAACCTCTGAAGTGGGAGAGATCTGAACTACTATAATGTGGCTCCACGCCATTTCTTTTTAGTTCTTCTCTCCCGTATTAACCCTGTACAAGTAGTCTCTCTTCTAATTTGAATTGTGCCCTTCTCAGCATTAGAGGGGGTACTAGAAAATTAACATGAAAAGGATATAGAAGCTTAGAATTTGAATAGCGGAGGAGCCCAACAGCAAAGGATCCACCAGGGCAGCAAGTCCCTCACGTTCAACTGAGGAGACGTTGTTAAAAGATTAAGAGGTTCACCCAAAGTCAGAGGTTGCTGTTAATGTCAGCAAAGAGATTTGTGCCAAAACCATTTCTTGTCTTTTGCCAGTATATTGTTTGCATTGTATTATAAACATTAAGGATTAGACTTGACGTATAAGAATATAAAAAAAAAGTAAACAAATAAATTTTATATACTTAGTTTCTGCCCTGTGCCACTGATAACCCAATATAGACAGGATAGGCAGACAAGAGCAAATGGCAGTATACAGGGCCGAGTACTGAAATAAATGAATATACAGACTCACTGTGAGCCTGTGTGCAAGAAAACGTTCTAAATATACTGGTTATCAAATGAGAAGGTATCTTGGAGCGACAGATACAAAAGGTGGGATAGGCTAATTGTAGCTAAGAAAGAATTACTTGTGAAAGATTGGGTTATACGAGGAAGAAGATGGAATGAATGAGGAAAGCTCTAACAACGTTGTCAAAGATCTTGACAGCCGTGTGTTATGGGAACCTACTAGAGCATTTTTAAAAGCCCAGCGATTTAGTCAAATTGCCCTAGGAAATAGATATCTTTAGGAGTATTTGTATTGGCAGGACAGAAATATTTGTGTTAGGCAAGCAATATATAGAAGTCAGTGAGAGGCCTGATTACAGTGATCAGGGAAATATTCAATTCAGAGAGTAAAGACTGGTTTGAGAGATAAGGAGTGCTTATAGTATATCCTCCTCCATCTCTATCTAAAAGGACATTTGTAGCTTTTACATGAAGCTGTTTTTTAAAGTTGAACCTCTTGAGTGATCTTAGGGCCCGTAACAGAATGAGAGCTGCTCAACTTTTGTGTCATTCCTTTCTACCTCTGTATTTTTTTAGCACAACCTAGCGTAAAACTTACTCTTGAAAGACCGTCTTGTCACTTTCGTCCATATTAGTGGTTCTCAGAGTGTGGTCCACTGAGCAGCAGTATCAGCAACTCCTAGGAACTTGTTAGACTTGGGTCCCACCTGAGACCTACTGTATGGGATTTTGAGTGGTGAGGCCTAGACAACTGTGTTTTAACAAATTTTCCACATGATTCTGATCGATGCTTTATATGCTTAAGTTAGAGATTGGTGATCTATAGATATAGCATTCCTTATGTGCCCTAAACTGTTCTTCCTTTTTGCTATGTCTGGTTCCATATCTGGCTGGGACCAAGAGTTCCTATTATCTGGGATTCACTAGGGCTAGAGCCAGATTGGGATCAGTAGCTTTTTATCACAGGCACTAATGGCAAGAGTATCATCAGGGTGGGTAAAAAGGCCACAACCCTGAAAGTCCACAACAGTTTCATTCATATCATTTATTAAACCCTGGAAAAGTAGGACTAAGAGTGATGTAAAAGGTGACTGCAATTAAGAGTGTTGGCTTAACTTCAATGAGAGTCCCTTGGGGACTACACTCGGTGGAGTTGGGGCCATTGAGGTTTTTCTGTCCTTGTGTCTTTCTCTCCTGCCTTTAGCTGCATCCTATACAGATAGCTCTGATGATGAGGTTTCCCCCGAGAGAAGCAGCAAACCAACTCCAAGGGCAGCAGCAATTTCTGCGTGAAGAACATCAAGCAGGCAGAATTTGGACGTCGGGAGATTGAGATTGCAGAGCAAGGTAAAGAAAGGGAGTGGGTAGGGGACCAGAAGCCACCCATTGCTGGTCATCAGATCCACAAACAACTTAAGCTTGAAAGCTAGCTTGCAAGTCTCCTGGAAAACCCAGTATCCTGGACTTTTGTACTAACAGATCTCTCTGTATGGAACTCAAGCCTCAGGATTCTTGTTCTTGTTCTCCCTGCTTCCTGTTCTCAGCGTGGGGTAATTAGAGTAGTTTCTATTCCTCCCAACCCCCGTGACACCATATTCTGAGATCTGCGTGCAGAGTCAGCAAGTCCTGGGTCAGTGCTACATGGTGGTTAGTTCTGTGGGATCCTACCATAGCTGCCAGTCTCTGAGACCCAGATTCCCAGAAGCAGCAGATGTGGGAGGGTTTTCAGCCCAGGATGTGGTGACCTAGGGTCTCATTTGATCTCTGGTCCTGAGCACCCCTGCTGGAGCAAGAGTAAAAATGACTAACAATCAGTTAAATCTTGGTTCTCCATCCCACACCCAGTAAGGTCTCTTTACTCCGTTGTTGCTTTCTCACTGAAAGTATGCTCCGTGCTGGGAGGGAGTACGGAAACCCAGGAGGCTGACAGAGGAGGGTTAGAGGCTGGAAAAACAGAAGCAGGTGGCTTCTGCTGAGGGTAAAGCTCTCTTCCTGGTATGACAGTTTTATCTAGGAGCCCGTTAACCAATGCCATAACAACTTCCTCTCCTCCCAGATGAATAATTAGACTCACCCTACATTTGATCAGTTTGAGGAATTTATTCTTTGTTCAGTCCTCTGCCTGTAGGACTGAAACAGGAGAGGAAGAGAGAAAACTTGAGTGATTGGATAAAAACCCTCTTCTGTCATTTGCCGTTGAAGCTCCCAGTTATCACAGAACTATGCTTAGAGTTTTTCTAACTTCTCTCAATATTCTAACTGTATTTCAACAGATCCAGACCAGTCCCGCTGTTGCTGGGGCAGGAATTGATGTTACTGCTAGTGCAGACCTAGCTCAAATCCTCTGTTCTTTCACAGACATGTCTGCTCTGATTTCACTCAGGAAACGTGCTCAGGGGAGAAGCCCTTGGCTGGTGCTAAAATAGTGGGCTGTACACACATCACAGCCCAGACAGCGGTGAGTTCGATGGGAGAAGAGAGAGACTTCTGATGAGGGGGAAAAATACTTTTTTTTTTTTTACTCATTTTTCCTTCCCTGTCTATCTGACCTCCCAGTGCTGTTAGGTGGGACTTCCCTGTCACACAGTATGGGGTTTCCTAGCTTGTACAGGTACAACCTCCTTTTAAGAAACTTGATGTAGGGAGATCTAGATTTATAAAAATACGATGGTTGTAAAGTGTTAAGACTTTTTGGAACATCCTCTTGGGTAATCTAGGGTACTGCTGTGGGACCTACCTGGATCGCACCCTGTTGGAACTCCCTGGTGTAGCACCCGTTACTGGGAGCCGCTGGGTATTGTTCTCTTACATGCCTCTCCTGTGCGGCCCCCCTCCTCCTCACGCTGTCCTGCTGTACGTCTGCACAGGTGTTGATTGAGACTCTCTGCGCCCTGGGGGCTCAGTGCCGCTGGTCCGCTTGCAACATCTACTCCACGCAGAACGAAGTGGCTGCAGCACTGGCCGAAGCTGGTGAGTTCAGCTTTTCTTTTCCTTTTTCTTTTTAACCACCTTTGCCTCAAAGTAATTATCCAAGCAGAATTTTTATTTATCGCAGTTATCTTTACAGTGTCTGCCTAGAGGCTGTAAAATTTGGAGGACAATAAAAATATCAACGGGAAGAAAATAGATAATAAAATTATCTGTGTCCGTGGTGCAATATTATTAGTCATTAACAACGATCTTGCAAAGAATCTAGTCACATGGGAAAATGCCCTATTAATACTAATGTTAAATGGATATAGAAGAATATTCAACTGTATGAGCTATATAAGTACGAGCTCAACAGGTCTCCTTTCACCATAAGTCTAATCACTTTGAGAGAATATAAGAAGCATCATCTATATTGATAGTTCCTATCTGTATTGATAGATACTTTAGTATTAAGTATTGCTTTGAAAATATATGGGCCATTCATGAGTTCAATTAAACAAAATAATTTTTATTGTTAAAATGTTCAGAAGAAAATCATCGTGAAGTTTCTTTAAGGATCTCCCATCTTCCTGGGATCCTCAGAAAGCAACTTTATAACGCTTTTGGTTTTTTTGTTTACTCTTTTCTGGTGTCTATTGCAGAAAATTTAGAAAGTTCAAAAAAAAGAACAAACATAAACCTGCTCCAGAGATAATATCTGACTAATTTTTTTTCTAGTTACTTTTTACAGAAATGAAATAAATGTCAGTATGTGTACAATTTTATAACTTAAATATAACTATCAGAAGTAGTTTTCCATGTCACCGAAAACCTTGACAGCATTGTTTGTCATAGTCACATGGACATGTGACGTTACTTCACTGTTTTCCTCATGTTGAACATTTAGATTCTTTCGCGATATTTACTAACATAAATCATGTTCTAGTGAACAACTTCATTTTGATTTCCACTGCATTTTATCTCCTTAGGGTCGAGTTCCAAGTGTAAAACTGGCCAAAGAATAATATTTAAGGTTCCAGAGTACTTTCAGAAACAACAATCCCTTAAACTCTTAACCAGTTTCTAAACTAAAGGTAGTGTTTTGACCTTTTGCCCTTCCTAAGTTGTTTCCTTTGCAGCTTAGTTTCTGTAGCCTTTTTCTTTTCCGTGGAGCACAGAAAGTGACAGTGGTATAGGACACGCCCCCAGGAGGAAGCCCCTGACACGTTTCTGTCTCCCTAGGCGTCGCAGTGTTCGCGTGGAAGGGCGAGTCGGAAGATGACTTCTGGTGGTGTATTGACCGCTGTGTGAACATGGACGGGTGGCAAGCCAACATGGTAATCATGCATATTCGTCCTACACCTATGTCAATAGATTCGTTTCCTTTTTTCCCTCAAAGCATGGTTCCCTGAATATGTTTTGGATGTTTGGTCTTACGCACTTACTTCGTTGCCAAAGTGTTCAGCTTGATACCTATTCAGAATGGGTCTGAGTACTGAATGGACAGGTGGGGGCAGGGTAAGACTAACCGAACACATGTGGCTCAAACACAGCAGAATAAAATAGAAGAAAATGATGTGGCACCGCTATGGAGTAGGATTCTGGTTTCTTCCTTCCCGCCCCAGCTCTCCTTTTCCATTCAAAGGGTGATATAGTTCAAGACTCTAGACTAAAAATGAGTGTGCATTAGCCTAATACGTACTCTTCCCTGGAGCCTAGAATAACTTAGGAATCCCTTTAGCCATTTTACACCAACAAATCTGACTGTCTTTCCAATTAGATTGTGTCTAAACCTGCTCCCAGGAGCTCTGAGGTGTGCTCTTCCAAAACACACAGGGCTCTCTCACTAGTCCAGAAAGTGGGTTCAAAGTTCCCCCCGGCTCTAGCAGCCTGAATGCCCATAGAAGTCTTCTGGCTGTTCTGTAGATCCTGGATGATGGGGGAGACTTAACCCACTGGGTTTATAAGAAGTATCCAAACGTGTTTAAGAAGATCCGAGGCATTGTGGAAGAGAGCGTGACTGGTGTTCACAGGTAACAGATTCTGGAGTAGCCGCCCCTCGTGTCCTCGCCGCAGCAGCTCCTGGCCTCTGCCAGGCCTTCGGGCTGCTTCAGACTCGTAGTAACTACTGGGAGTGTCTTCATTAGATCCAGCTTTTGAGTTTTTACTTTCGAAACACTGAGGCCCTAAAAGGAAGTTATTTCAGGTTCTAGTCCTCCCATTTTCTCTCCCACTTATTCCGCTGTGATTCTCAACCAGTGTTGGGAAGTAGGGAGTGAGCATATCTTGAGAAACTATATTCAATATTGTATTATAATTTTATATTTAAAATAGGAAAAAATGCTATTGTTTAACTGTACATTATACATACTACAAAGGTAAACCTGGGCAGAGTATCCCTGGCTTGTCAGAGCACCTAAAAGATACTGAGAAAAGGGTTTCTCAGCTGGGGGCACGTCGCATGTGCTCACACACACACAGAGGGAACCGTGTCAGAATCAT
The DNA here is from genome assembly GCA_003508835.1 of Eonycteris spelaea. Classification (NCBI taxonomy): domain Eukaryota; kingdom Metazoa; phylum Chordata; class Mammalia; order Chiroptera; family Pteropodidae; genus Eonycteris; species Eonycteris spelaea. The sequence goes on from PUFA01000065.1 coordinate 3,973,569, forward strand.
TGATGACCTTTGTTTAGCAGAAGTAGTCATGGGTTTTAAAGATTGAGAAAATGCTGGTCCAAGGGAATACATCACCTTTTATGGAAGAGAAATAAATTTCTTCAATATAAAGGTTTTTTTTCCTTCCAGAAAAAAGGGTGGCGGTGGGGGAGGGGGCAGTGGAGAAAATGAAGTGAGGAGGGATGACAAAGAAATCTTCTGATTTACAAATGTCCTTGGGCAATAAATAAGACTGGGGAGGGCAGCCTGGAGCTTGAAGAGAATTAGGCAGATTTTGCCACATACTATGTTTTTTTACCAGCTAACTTCGCTTTCCTTTCTTTTTGTGGCTTCTTCCCCTTTTAGGCTGTATCAGCTGTCCAAAGCTGGGAAGCTCTGTGTTCCCGCCATGAACGTCAATGATTCTGTTACCAAACAGAAGTTTGATAACTTGTACTGCTGCCGAGAATCCATCTTGGATGGGTAGGTTGAAGTGTACAGATGGTCAGAGTCATTGGCGGTAGATTTGGGTGGGGTGGCAGTGTCGGACAGTCTGTGTCACTCCAGTCTTGTCCCCTGGTCTTCCTTTAGCTTTAAAAGCTGGTTAGAGGGGTCCATCTCATGCTGAGCTCAGCCAGCTTCCAGTTGCACTTCCGGTGACATGTGGCCCCTCACTTTAATTTGGTGCAGAGGGACTGTGTTTGAGCTAATAATGTTTGAGTTGAGCCCTTGTCTGTTTCCACAGCCTGAAGAGGACCACAGATGTGATGTTTGGTGGGAAACAAGTGGTGGTGTGTGGCTACGGTGAGGTAAATAGCTGGGTCTCAGTGTCTGTCTTTTTATAGACTTAATCAGAAATGTTGAGTGAAGACTTATGTTCAGTACAGAGTCACTGGTGCAGGGTTTAAAAATACGCTTTTAGATAATGTATCTCAAAATGATAGCAACAGTCTTTGGTTCGAGTTTATGAATGAAGACATACAGAGTGAGTTGAGTTTTCAGATTTCACCACTTTGCCTTGTGAAATGGAATGCTGGCATCATTTCTCCCCATGTATAACAATAACCTTTCATGATACTTAATTCAAGTGACATGTGTAGCATTTCAGCCCCACTAGTGGCTCTGAAGTGGCCTGCTATTGATGGTCTCTAAACTCTAATCAGTGGAGATTTTGTTGTCATTAGCAATGAGCCAGAGTTCCTGAGCTGCTAGGCCATTCTTGAGTTAGATAATATCTCAAATGACAGTTATTGTCAGGTTTTTCTGGAATAAGAAACTAGAGGTTCTAGTTGCTCTTCCTTGGCCTTATTTCCCTAATAGTAATACTTTTAATTCCTTTGATATCTTTTACTCTCCCGGGCCCCAGCCCTTGCTGTGATTTGGAGTGTCTGCTAAATCACCTCCCTGACTCAGTCACGGCATAATCGAGATCTGTTTCTGTTCTGCTTGGGTTGGAGCGTCCTTGCAAGCGCTCGCTGAAGGATTGGTGATTTCAGGGAGTTTAATCTCCATCTCCCGAAGAGCCTCCCTGCCCCAACATCCATGCCTGAACGGACCGGACAACCCGATTCTTTCTCATGCTCTGCAGGTGGGAAAGGGCTGCTGTGCTGCTCTCAAGGCCCTCGGAGCAATCGTCTACATCACAGAAATCGACCCCATCTGCGCTCTGCAGGCCTGGTAAGGACGGGGAATTCGAGTCACTCCAGGTACTTTATGTTTCTGAGGTTCACGATTGATCATAGTAACCATTCCTTGCAGAAATCTCTCAGAGGAGGAGAAGGCTAAGACTGCTCTGTCCCCTCCATTGTAATCCCAGGCACTCCTAGAGCTTCTTGGCATCTTCTCTACCTGGACGGACTCTGGGGGAGTCGGAAGAGGCCAGTGTGTATAGTTTAGCACAGCTTGTCATTTACCATCCCCGAGAGGCAGCACTAGATCAGACTTCAGAAGGAAATTTGGTGGTTTTATTTTTGTGACCATCTCCCGTCCCTTCTGCCTCCTTGCTTTGCTCATAGTGTCCTTCCTTTTCTTCCAGCATGGATGGGTTCAGGGTGGTGAAGCTCAATGAAGTCATCCGGCAAGTCGATGTCGTGATAACTTGCACAGGTGAGTGTCAGGGCTTTGGGGTGCGTGGGGGAGTGTTAACTCTGAGGTTAGCTCTTCAAAGTGGTCTGAGTGACTTTCATATAAAGTAAGTGACATTCACCCTTGGTATAAGAATCTCGGCACTAGAGTAAGCCATCAGCACCGTAGCATGTTTTCCAGAACAAAGAGCCTTTTCCCTGACAGCTTTCTGTCTTGCTCACTCTTAAAACCAAACAACTGGGCCTAAGAGCTGTTGCGCAGTGCGCACCTTCCTCCTCACAGCCACACACACTGCTGACGACCTGCGAACCTCCCCTCTCTGTCTGACCGAAAACCAGTCGGCACCTTTGCTCCTCAGCATCTCTCTTCAGCCACTCTCCTTTGCTTGTAGGAAATAAGAATGTAGTGACACGGGAGCATCTGGACCGCATGAAAAACAGTTGTATCGTATGCAATATGGGCCACTCCAACACACGGAAATTGATGTGGTAAGGCCTCTCATTCTTTATTGCTAGGCCTGTTCCCCCGTCCTTCCGTGACAGCCACAGTCATCTGTGCTGTCTTCCTTGCAGACCAGCCTCCGCACTCCGGAGCTGACGTGGGAGCGAGTCCGTTCACAGGTGGACCATGTCATCTGGCCAGATGGCAAGCGCGTCGTCCTCCTAGCAGAGGTACACTCGTAGAAGGGCTTTCCCTCACCCACGGGGGAGAGGGAAAAAACGTAGGCCTGCATTTCCTTGAACTCTGCTTTTGGATAGAGATATATTTCTCAAATGGCCCGGTCCCCAGAAGAGAGTCGCTCAAACAATACCCACTTTTTACCAAATAACATACCATTTCCTGACCACGCCTGAGTCTTCGGCTTGTCAGACTCAGGTAGACTTGCAGAAAATAAGGCAAAACCTAGAATCCTGATCTGGAGCTGTAATTTTCCCTCTTCCAACTGAGTCCAGAGTCGTATAAAGTTTTTTCCCGCTTACCTGGCTGCTGTGACACTGGACTCTGAGACAGAGGCACAGCGCAGCTCATCCCAGCGCTTCCTTTCCAGGGTCGTCTGCTCAATCTGAGCTGCTCCACAGTTCCCACCTTTGTTCTGTCCATCACAGCAACCACACAGGTATGTGACACGTCTGAGTATCCTGCACTGAGATTAGTGGAACCGGACCTAGATCGGAGCTCCAGTGAGAGTGTGTTCCGCCCGGTCCCTGTCTAGGAAGTGTTTTTGTGTTTCTTGACCCTCTTTTCCCAATTTAGGCTTTGGCACTGATAGAACTTTATAATGCACCAGAGGGACGATACAAACAAGATGTATATTTGCTTCCTAAGAAAATGGGTGAGTGAAAAACAGTAGAAAACTATACTGTTCACAGACTATTGCATGGTTTGGTGAAATGAGTATCATGAAAAGTATTGGATTTAGAGTCGGAGTTCTAATCTCTGTTCTAACACTTAATAGTTTTGGACTTCAGGACAAGTTCTGATCTCCACGAGTGTCAGCTTCTTTATCAGTAAAGTGAGACTAATACTGTATACATTGAGAATTGTAAGAATTATAGCTAAAGAGTAAAAATGCTTAGCACGATGGTTTAGGGTAGATGTAGGTTTAGCAAGTTCAATAAACTTCCCACCACCACTGCAGACAAGCCTGGGGCCAAGAGGAGAAAAAAGGAAACACATGGGGGCTTTATTGTCCACCCTCTGTGCAGATATGCAAACAGCCTGTCATTCCTGGGGACAGCTGTGCTGTGTTCATGTGGCGTAATACATCATCTCTAGTTTATTACCTTTCTGAATAGTGGTGCCACCTCCCACCTGTAATTGGTCAGCCCAAACCCCTGTGTTCTTAAAGCTAAAAAACTTCTTGTTCTCATCTCTCCAACAGCTTATCTCAGATTGGTTTTTCAAAAACTTTGTATTTATAAAGGTAAAGTCCAAGAGGCTTATCTGTGGAAAAGTCATAACTTTGTGCCCGCTGACTTAGAAATCTCTGATCCTAAGATTTGAGGTCTTTGTGGATCTTATCCTAAATAAATGTTAATGGCACAGGGCTCTTTTGAGCTCACTGATGTCCCCTTTGATTCATATTATGACTACAACCCAGTTAAGGAAAGTAGGAGTAGTACATGGCACGTTGGCCACTGAGGTGAATCCAAAAGTTTTTCCAGAGAAGGATGGGGAAGTACAAGTGCACCCCATTTTTGCCACCCCGGTAAGTGGCTTTCTAAATGCATTCTGGGTGTACTGAGAGAAGTACCCTGCTTAGGCAGTGTTAAGAGCTTTTCCAATTGAGCAAATTTTCGAGTTGTAGATTCTTTCAGAGTTATTCTATCCCTTGTTGTCTCTCTCAGAAAGCTTCAGATGAAAATAGGGGGAAGTTATACCCTGAGGATCATAATTGAAATGGGGCCTGCTCCCCTGCCACTTTGTTCTTCCTAGATGAGTATGTCGCCAGCTTGCACCTGCCATCATTTGATGCCCACCTGACAGAGCTGACAGATGACCAAGCAAAATATCTGGGACTCAACAAAAATGGGCCGTTCAAACCCAATTATTACAGGTAACTTGGGGGAAAGCAAGTGAGAAGACCAGGCTGACTAGCCAGCTTTTAATTAAAGCTGATGTTACACCTGATTTGGAAGAGGTCAAGAACTTTGTTTCAGACTAACAAGGTAGGCACAGAAATTGTATCTCAAGTAGCAAATATAAAGAGGTAAAGGGTTTCTAAAATTTTAGCGCTTGGTCCTTCCTCCCAGAGATTCTGGGATGGGGGCCAGGCTTTTTTGTAAAAGCTCCCCATATGATTCTAATATATAGTCACAGTTGAAAACCACGACTCATATCATCAGGAGTGGAGGTGCAACCAGAGAGGGCATTGTCAGAGCCCTATAGAAACATAGGGAAGAGTGATCACTGGGGAATGAGTGTAGGGACCCCCAGCCTGGGCTGGGGAGGGACCCTGGAGAGAGTATCTGTTTCTGATTCTTCCTTGGGACTCTGATGTGGGAGACACAATGCTAAGCAGTCCATCTCTTCCTTTACAGATACTAATGGACCACATTACCAGGGACCAGTCCACACGAACCACACAACTCTAAAAGAAATATTTTTTAAGATAACTTTTATTTTCTTCTTATTCCTTTCCTCTTGATTTTTTTTTCTATAATTTCATTCTTGTTTTTTCATCTCATTATCTAAGTTCTGCAGACCACACAGGAACTTGCCTCATGGCTCCTTAGATGAAACAGAGATTCAAGGTTTCTCACCCTAGTCACTAAAGAAGGATTCTCTCCCAGCCCAGAAAGGTGATTCTTTCTTTTCCATTTCTGGGGACTTTAGTCTTAAGTGGGTACCTTATTAACAGGAAATGCTAAGGTACCTTCTATGTGGAACAATCTGCAATGTCTAAATTGCCTTAAAAGAGCCCATTTCCTAGCTGCTGAAGTCAGTGCTCTTTGATTTCTTCAGAGGAGCAGGGATGGTACCTACCAGCCAGGTAGGTTAGATGTAGGTGGTGCATGTTAATTCCCCCTCGATGTTCCAAGCCTTGTTTCCTGTGTGAAGGTGGTTTGTCTGGGTCAGAGATGTGTACTAGTGAGTGTTGCTTGTTAAGATATGGTAGGGTTTAGTACAGTTCTTCCACTCCACCCAGACCTTCTCTTTTTTCAGGTTTTTAACCAGACTGCACTCTATTAAGTTGAATTTGGCTCCTAGCATTTATATCTGTTGTATTAAAAAAAAAAAAGTTAAAAGTTAATACTGAACTGAGAAACTGCTGCTAGAGTGGCTAGTTGTTATCAGTTTCTCTTTCAAACCTTTGGAGCTAAGAGTGCAGAGTTGAGTCTAGAGAAATGCTGGTCTCAAACTCCGATAAATCTGTCTATTTCTAGCCCAGTTTGTAGCTTCAGTGAACTGGGGCCATGGCAGCAAATTCTATCAGCTCTGCCCCGTACAGCTTGTGCCGAAGGCAAATTTCTTGAGCCATTATTCAGTACAAAGCACTGAGCTCTGTCTTTAGGATTTATCCTTTAAGAGCAAATTTCTGGTCAGCTATGCTTCTGCAACCTAAAATACTTAAAGGGAGGTAGATGTGGATGGGAAGAGGAAGGATACATCGGGCCACGGCGAGGGAAATCTAACCTCATATAACTTGCTGGGACTTTGGCCCTGCATAACATTAGTTTTTGCAGAAGTGGTACCACTTTTGATCAACATGTCACAAAAAGTTCCTGAACTGAGATCTTAAAGGGCAGTTTTTGCATAGAGAAAGTGATCAGTACGTCCCAGCTCACACTCTGAAAGAATTCCCCAGTTAGGCTCTCACAGAGATCAGAGAGCTGTGTTCCCCACGCCATGCACCCTGCTTACCAGCATTTCTGCATGGTCACATGAGCTCTACGCTCATGAGCTTTAAGTATATAATTATCCAGGATTCTGAATCCTCAACTTGTTCTAGCTTGTGATCCTTCAAAATTGGGTCAGGCATTAGTGCTAGGTACTAGAAATTTTGCATTTCTCTACTGCCATTGATCAGAGAGACAGACATTAAAACAGGAATATAAGAAAGGAAAGCTTTCACCCTGCAGCTTCCTAGCAGGGACTATGGTCTTGCCAAAACTTTTCCCCTTCCTCTCCTGTTTCTCCCTACCCAGCCCTTTCCCACTCCTTGCCAGTGTGACTTTGCTTGCTTCTCTATAGATGCTAATGGTTCAAGCCCTTTTTCCCAGGGCATGTGACCAGCCAATCAGAACACCACATCCTTTAGGGGAGGTAGCCTGGCCAACAGTGGTATCCATCGCGTCAGCTATGCTGGAGGAAAGGGGCCCAGGTCCTGCTGCCCTCTGGCCTGCCCCCTGCTCCCATATCTATTACTGTGTCCATAGGAATAATAGGTAAGGGCTCCGTCTCTGTCAAGCCATGTAACAAAGGACACTGTGGAAAAATGTCTGGCATCAGAGGGAGCATGTGGAGAGCAACTTGGGGGGAACAAGTTTATTTTGTATTGAACGATTTTTAATGAATGCAATATTAATCCTTGCAGATGAGCAATAATCATTAAAGTCAAAATGATAAGACCTTATTGGAAGTCTGTGTCATTCTTGGTTGAACAGCAGAACTTCATTAGAACCTGTTTTCTATGGTGGGGCAAGTTACGGGTCAGCAGCAATATGAATAGAGATTTATTGAGGACCTAATATGTAGGGGAGCAGGCTGGCATGAGAGTTCTTTGGTAGGGTTTTAAGCTCTGTGTTCCTGCTCTGTGCCGAGGCACTTCCACTCTTAACTTCCTTCAAGAAGCAGACCTGCTGCTTAAGCTTCAGGGCTCCTCATTGCATAGTCCCCTTCCAAGACCTACCGAATTTTCCTTAATGGCTCCAAAGTTATATAAACTTTAACCCCGCCCACTCAGAAGGGGCGGGGCCTGAAGCTCCCCTCCCATCTCTGAAGTTGCTTTTTGCCCTCTGACGTGGCAGGGAATCTAGTAATGATACTGTTTGCAAGTAATACCTTTTCCATTTTATAAAATTGGTCTCAAACATTGTTGATTTCTATGCAGACTGGTTGAAACAAGTACTGTTATGTCTTTACCCATGCACATAAATCCAAATTCAGATTTCAGTTTCCATAAATAAAGTTTTAAGCACTGCTTCACTTCATTCGTTATGTAACGTCTTTGGCTACTTTCATGCCGTAGTGGCAGAGTTGCGTAGTTGCAACCAAATGGCCCAAAAAGTCCAAAATGTTTACCCTCTTGCCCTTTACAGAAAAAGGTTGCTGATCCAAGCATAAAGGTTGAGCTAAGTATAAAGGGAAAGACATGTTGGAGGGCATTTGGTTTGCATTCTGTTAGGGAAGAAGAGGGAGTCTCGATGAGAGAAGCTGAGAGAAAGTATTCGCTCAGAAAGTAAAATGTATGGAATTCCAGCCTAGGTAGCAGTTGCTTAATCCATCTGCCTCCTGGCCAGGATTCATTCTGGGATTAGGAAATCTCAGTGAACTGATAAAGCAACTTAAAAATTCTCAGGAAGGTAATTTGTGTTTCCAATTTAGAATGTGTGATCAAGTAATAATTTAGACTTAGTAATCAATTTTAAGTTGTAATCAATTTTTTATATATGTATATATGCACACATATTGTGTGTATTGGAAACTACATTATGGGAACTTTTAATAATAGTATTTTTTATTTTGTTTGCATTTGGTTTAGAATTTACTCCAAAGAGAATATCAAATAAAAATGTATAAATGAATTTGAACGTTCTTAATATTCATAGTCCCCTTAAAAGTGATTAACATTTCCTGGATTTATAAATACAATAAGATCTACAAACTGAACGTTAAAAAACTTCAGTAATGTCTTTAATTTGTTGCTTTTATAAGTTGAATATTAATTTTTTAACTGACGAGATATCTTCTCTGCCCACACAGCAGCCTTGAAGACATTTTAAAATGTTCTAAAAAGAGTTGTTCTGGATTGTGGGCCAGAGGGCCCGTCTGATCCTGGGGCCTTGCCCCCTGCCTGCCTTCCTGTAGCGTGATTCTCCCTGCAATCACCAGGTGGCGCGTTTTCTCACACTGTCTGGTTGTCACACAGGGTCTCCGGCCAACAAAAGATAACAAAATAGAAGTCCACAATTCCTTTTCTGGACCCCTCATGTTATGAAATTGAGAATATTTCATATTTTTAGGAAATACATGAATATACAGTACATAATACCTACTGGGGGTGTGGAGCAGCATTCCCGTTAATATTTCAATTTAGTTTATTAATATTCATAGAATAAGAAATAATGACTTGATGGCCTCTCATTAGTTTACATCAGGTTTTGCTACCAAATTAATATGTGCCAAACTTCAGAGAAAGTTTTTTGAGTTTGAGACTTTTTTAAATTTCGGAGTTGTGAATAAAGGCTTGCAAACTCTGAAATAATTAGAGCGCAAGTAGTGTTTGCTGTGTAACTGCATCCATTCTAAATGCTTTACCCAAGTAGCATACTTGATCCTCACAATAATCCCATGAGATCGGTGCTACTATTACCCCCATTTTACAGGTGGGAAAATTGAGGGGGGGTGAAGTAACTTGCCCAAGGGTACACAACTCCTAACTTGGTGGATTGACCCAGACAGTCTGGTTCCAGGGTCCATGCTTGACAAGGGGCAATGTGGCTTCTAGGAAATAGCCTCAAATTCGGGTTCTAATGTCAGAGTCACATGTGGGGTTGGTTAAAAATACAGATTCCTAGATCCTGTCCCAGACGAACTCTCAGGACCAACTGGAAGTTAAATCTCCAAAGTTACACTGCAGTTGATAGGTAGAGCTAGGATTTGAACCCAAGTCATTCTGGCTCCCTGTGGCCCTTCTAAGTCGCTTAGAGGCTCCCCAAAGGGAACTTCAGGCAGTTTCCCCGTGGTTTTCATTTTTCAGCCAAGTGTCTTTAGCAGAAGAAACTTGGCACGACATGAAGACCCAAACTGCACGTGTGGTGACGTCCCTAATGCTTCCTGAAGGCAAGCCCTGACAGCATCACGGACCTGCTGCCTCCGAACGCACTGAGCTCTGCTTCCTGAGCCTGAGCCAAATTGAGTCAGTTTACTCATTCTTGGGTCCCCAAGATTCACTGATTCGCAGTCGGGCCCTTGTGCCCTGGATTTGGTTGCTTTTAAATCACAACAGGTCTCACACATACTCATTACTGATTCCGCTATTTCAGTGCAAGAATGCCAAACAAAAGGTCCATTCTCTTCAACAATTCTCTTGCCTGTGTGTTTTTTGGACATCTTACTTCGGAAAGGATCATTTTCAGGTGTTTTCTCGTCAGGGGAAGTGTAATAAGGGCTTGGATTGGATAAAAATGAACGTGCTGCCCAACTGCAGGTCGACTGAGCACAGCCATCTCTGAGGTGCACTAGCTCTTATGGCTTGCTTTCGTGGAAATTTGTCAACAGAGGGGATGGGTGTGTGTGTGTGTGTGTATGTGTGTGTGAAGACTTTTTTCTCAAGTCTAATAGATACGGTAAGTAGGAACTGTCTTTTTCAGTCACACATACAACAGGGAGCAAACCAGCACTGGTGGCTTGTTCCTATCTTCAGATTTGCTAACATCCAGCCAACAATGTCTTTGCTCTTTTCTAATTTTCCTCAAAATCAAGTGAATCATGAAGATGGCACTAAATGGTATGAAGATGAAAATGCCGCAACCCCTACCATTTTTTCCAGAAGTAAATCTTTATGTTCAATTGATTTTTAAATTCTTTTTTGTGTGTGGAAAAAAATGCATAACAAAATTTATCTTAACCATTTTTAAGTATACAACCCATGGTATTAAATACATTCACATTGTTGTACAACCATCATCACCATCCAACCTCATAACTCTTCATCTTGTAAAACTGAAACTTTGTGCCTGTTAAATAACAACTTCCCATTCCCCTACCCACCCCACCCCTGATCCCTGGCAACCACCACTTTTCCTCTCAGAATCTGCCTATCTCATATAAATGGAATCATACATTTTTTAATGACTTGCTTATTTTACTTACCATAATGTCCGCAAAGTTCATCATGTAGCATATCACAGAATTTCCTTTTCAAGGCTGAATAATATTCTATTGTACATACATACCACATTTTGCTTATCCATTCATCCATCACCACTTGGTTGACTTTTAGCTATTGTGAATAATGCTGTTAAGAATGTGGATGTACAAGTATCTCTTTGAGACCCTGCTTTCAGTTCCTTTGGGTATGTGCCCAGAAGTAGAATTGCTCAATCACATGGTAATTCTAATTTTAATTTTTTTGAAGAACTGCCATACTGTTTTCCATAGTGGCTGCACCATTTTACATTCCTATGAATAGTGCACAAGAGTTCCCGTTTCTCCACATCCTGGCCAATACTTGTCGTCTGGTTTTTGATAATAGCCATCATCTAATGGATGTGAAGTAGTATTTCATTGTAATTTTGGTTTAAATTTCTCTAGTGATTAGTGATGTTGAACATCTTTTCATGTGCTTATTGGCCATTCGTATATCTTCTTTGGAGAAATGTCTAGTCAAGTCTTTTGGCCATTTTTTAATATGGTCATTTCTTTGTTGGGTTTTAGTTCTCTATATAATCTAGATACTAATCCCTTATCAGGTATATGATGTGGAAATATGTTCCCATTCTGTGGGTGGTTCTTTTACTCTCTGGATAGTGTGTTTTGATGCACAAATTTTTAAAAATTTCTCATGAAGTCCAATTTTTTTGTTGTTGTTATTGGTGGTCCCAACTTTACACTATTGAAAATACCACTGCCTGGCACATCATCATACATATATCTTTGTCTATATCTTCCATTATTTCCTTAGGATCCATTACTAGAAGTGGAATTATTGAACCAAAATCTTCCCTATTCTGAATGTAGCTGAAATAGTGTAGGGCCTTTAAAGGCCTAAATTTTCCCCCCAAATGATAGAGCTTGTGGAGTTCAGTCTTAGAATTTGACCAAACTATGGTCATTAAAATTAGATGTCAGTTGTGTATGAATTATGTGCGATTTGGTGATTTTATCCAAGAAGCCTCGGCATTAGTCCTTCCCCCTCCCACCCCGCCCCAAATTCCTTAGTTTTTCCTATCAGCTTGGTCCAGCCCAGCTTGGATGAAATGCTAATTACAAAGTGTGCTATTGGATATGAGAAAGAACAGGGGCAAAAGACAGGAAGACAGGAAGTAGCAATATGGTGGCTTTGGATTTACCCATTATTTAACAGAGACTTCTAAAGCACCTATTATATTACCTGGCAGAAATCATGCAAAAGTTGCATCACAGAGACATTGCGAGAATTGAGCTAGGGGTGTGGAACAGCCAAGATGTAGTTCTGGAGCGACAAAGATGAATAAAATGCCTTTAAGGATTTCACATTCTAGTAACAGGTAATTATTATGTGCAACACCTCTAAGATGTCTAATGGGCATCTCAAGCTTGCATGTCCAAAACAGGAATCTCGATCTTCCCCATAAACCTACTTTTCTTTCTCCCAGCCCTGCTGATAGGTCCAGTGTATCAGCAAATCCTATTGCGTCTACCTACACAATGTAGAAATACATCAACCTAATGTTCCACACTGGGGCAAACCACCACTGTTTCCATCTATATAGTCTCCTAGCCTATCTGCTTTCATTTATCCTGCAACTCTTCAATCCCTCCAAAAGCTGCCAGATTGGTCTTTGAATCAGACCACAACACCTCCCTGTTTAACACCTCCAGTAATTTTCCATTTAACTTACAGTAAAAGTCAAATTCCTTTCCATGCCCATCTAGGCCCAGCATTTATCTGGCTCCACCATTATCTGGCCTGCAGCTCCCACAGTTCTTTCCCTGGCTCATTCAGTTCCCGCACACCCACCTCAGGGCCTCTATAATGAGCTGGGCCCTCTGCCCAAGTGGCCTCCATGGATCTTTGCATGGCTCTCTCTTTTCGGAACTCATTCAAAAGTGCACCTTCAGGCCCATCCTGCCTGGGCCTGATATACCTACTTAATACAGCCATGCTCCCCTCATCACCACTGCCACCTGCTAGTCCCTTAAATTTTTCTTCTCAGCACTTGTTTCTCTAATACTATCTGTGTGCTCATTGTTTGTCTCTTCCCCTAGGTGATACACCATTAGTGCAGGGACTTGATGTGTTCCTCATTCTATCTCACTGCCTGGAGCATAGGAAATGTTCGTTACGAGATTGCTGAATGAAATCTATCGATGAATGTTTGTCATAACTGTAATTATTTTATTGATTTATTCACTTGTTTACCACATATCCCCAATGTGACTGTCAACTGCCTGGAGTCTGGTCATGTATGCGTTTCGTTCACCACTATATCCCCTAAATTTTGAACAGGGCTATAAAAGTGACAAGTGCAAACAATGCTAAAGGAAGGGGGGAGAGGCAACTAAAATGAAGGAGCTCTGCGAGTCCTCTCAGATAAAACGACATCGAAACTGGCACTGAAAGGGAGTAGATACTAAAAGGACCAAGAAAGATAGCATTTCAAGGTGGAGCGAATCTCTCGAGGTGTAGTGCAGCCAAGATGGCTCTCAGCCCTTGCCGCCACACTTAATATGGCCACCAGGGAGCTTTTTTTTTTTTTTTTTTTTTTTTTTTTTTTTTTGAAGAAATCACGCGAGAATTGCTTCACTGCTACAGTCCGCGAATTGAGCCGGGGGTGTGGAGCAGCCAAGATGGAGCCGGCAGCCGGCGGCCCCAGCCCGCTGATCATGAACAACAAGCAGCCCCAGCCGCCGCCACCTCCGCCGCCGGCAACCGCACAGCCTCCACCCGGGGCACCACGGGCCGGCGGGGGCCTTCTGCCCGGGGGCAAAGCTCGAGAGTTCAACCGCAACCAGCGCAAAGATTCGGAGGTCAGGAGCTTCGGGGGCGAAGCTAGCACTGGGCGGGCGGCGGCGGGGACCCTGGCCCGGGGCCGCTCCCGGATCCAAGCCGGGTTCCCAGAGGGTTCGGCAGGGCCCTGGCAGGGGAGTTGTCATTTTACAGCGAAAGGAGCAGACGTAAGGCTGGCGCACCCGCGGCTCCGGGGGCGTGATGCCGGGTTCCCAGCCCCGAGCTCTGCCGCCCGGGAGAAGCCCCGGGAACGGATGACTGTTCGTTTCCTCCGGGGCCGGAGCTCTGGACGCCGGCGCGCGGCTCCAGCCCTGAGGAAGCCGTCCCCCGCCCCAGTTCGGGGATAGAGAGAGTGAAACTGGGTGCGCTCCGGGGGTCCGGGCGGCTGAGCCCCGAGCCCCAAGCCCCGATCTTCTCTGGCCTCGGGTCCTGTGCGTTCTGCAGCGCGCGGTGGCCGGTGTGTGCGGACAGGGAAGGACTGACCACTGTTTGGAAGGCACTTTGAAGCTGGATGGAGCTAATTCTCACTAATAGTACTACAGCGCCCAGAGGTTGTGAGAGGAGGAGGGAGCTCCTGTTTACTCCGACCTGAGCCCGTGCAGGTTCAGGCCACGGTTTGACAGCCCCTGGTTGGTGTGCCCAAGTGCGCCCAATGCTGAACTGTTAGTGATCAAAAATACACATTGTAAACATGAGTTAGGGCTCAGCATTCCCTCCTGTTTGGCTGTTCCTCCCCTTCCGGAGACACCGGAGTCTGGAGCTGTCTAGTCACCTCACCCCCGAGTTAAGGAATTCCTCCCACTGCCTTCATTGTAGAATTCATGAATGAAGACATGTCACAGCGTTGTATGGCTTCTCAATCAGCACGTTCCCAGAGCGCTTACTGTGAGCGCTCTTTCACCGCGACAACTCCCAGGCTGATAGTTCAGGTGCTTAGTAACGAGAGGGAATTTCCGCTGTCCAGGCACAGTGTGCCAACTCCTACCAAAGAGAGAAGATACTGTCTTTAGACATATGAAGTCATTTGATCTCAGGCTCTTGTCTTTTGTTGGCCAGTGCAAATCTCTGATAAAACATGTTAAAACTTAACAAGTCCAAAGTAGACATACTTTGAGCTTGAAGTGAATTATTTGAAAAAGCAATGAAAACAACCTGTTAGCAGCCCTTGCTCCATGGAGTGATGGGACATCAGTGGTGACTGCTTAATAATTTTTCAAGTATAGAGGATTATGAAAGTGGTGGGGTGAACCCGCCTTCATTATGAGAGGAGTTATACTTTAAAAAGAATTTTCTATTTTCCTAAGTAGTCATGAATGGCCACATCAATAACCTTTAATGCATTTAAATTTCTCTTTCAACCCTTTAATTTCTGTAGATTCAACACATGGAATGGCAGTTAGTGAGCACATTTAAGCCGAGAGACCTGTCTCAATTCGTTTTCTTAGAGATAGTGTTGTGCATGGCTCTTTCTTGAGTCATAGCTAAAATCAGTAGACTGGGAGCCTGAGCAATGCCTGGAGGACAGGGAGACTCACTCGACAAGAGCCCACTCACTGTGTGCTCCATAATTTCGTACTTCAAAACTTTCAAATGGATTTTTGTCATCCTCATTCCATAAATGAAACTGAGGCTCAGTACCTTGTGAAAGTGTACACCTGATTGCCTCTGAATAAGGAGTAGAGTTCGTCATTCAGGATTTGTGGGTATGTCTTTGTCATCCCAAGTAGATTGTAATTAAGCCCGAGGACTTTACCTATTTCTTCACTCTTCCCAGAACAAAGCTTCTAAGATGCTGTGTTCTCAGTGGTCACCTATCCCCAACAGTAAAAATATTCTCCTTGTCACATCCTCTCCTGTGTGTGGGAGGGCAGCCATTCTGTTCAGCTTCTGCCTTCTCTGTCAGTTCTCACTGAAATTTGAGAGAAGGACAGGAAGGCTGAGGGTGTCGGTACTCATTCTGTCCTACGCTGTTGGTAATACACTAGCCGGAGAGAAGTGAGGCTTCTGGAATCTTAGCACCATGCGGAATGCTCGTTCACTGCACAGGATACATAGGAGCTTTGCGTTCATTCATCCAACAAATATGTATTTGAGTGTAAACTATTCATTCACTTATTCATGCCAAGTAGTGTGTGGGGCATCGTGAAATCATTGGTGAACGAAATGGGCAAAGTTCCCGCTTTCAAGGAGCTTACAGACGCTTAACAGATACACGTGCCAGCATGTAAGTTACGATAAGTGCTTTGAAGGAAAAGTGCAAGGTGCTCTGAGATACCGGAACTAGCCTGGGAGACAAGATAGTGTGATAAAACATCAGAAAAGTGGTGGCAGTGGTGTCCGTAACAGCAGTGTCTCCAGAAGCATATGTGTTTCTTCCTTTGGAAAACACTCTCAATGGTCTTGGGCATCACTCTCTCTCCTGTTCTCAACAGGGCTATTCTGAGTCACCAGACCTCGAGTTCGAATACGCTGACACAGACAAGTGGGCTGCAGAGCTCTCGGGTAAAGCATAGACTTCCATGTTATTCGGGGGGTGTTTTTTCCTTATTGATCTTTAATGAAATGAAGAGTGAATGTCATTTTGAAGTTCATTTCCCCCCTAGGTAGTCCTAGTAATGTTAGTTAATGGAGTCAACCTTGTGTATCTCATGTTTGGCTTTTCCTTTACTCTTAATGAAGCATCTCTGTGTGGTCAGTTCAGTTGGCTGTGGCCCAGTCCCAGTGTGGACAGTGATGCTCCTGGGTCCTGAGGATTGCCAGCAGGTGCTCCTGCATCTATGCACATCCACCGCTGCTGCTCACGTGAAACGTGAGGTTAACGCGAGCTGATCCTCAAGCCTCTGTAATACAGGTCCTCCTCAGGAGGTTGCAGCCATTTGAAAGACACATGTTCATGGTGGCCGTCAGCCTCTGGCATGGCATGGTGGGATCGATGTGCCCTGAACTAGTAATGCCTGGATTTATCCTTAACTGGCATTCTGGTTATCAGCTGCAAGGGAAGTCAGCATCCTTTCCATCGTGGACATCAGAGCAGGAAGACGCCCTTAGTAATTAGAAAACATAGTCTAGGAGTGCCCATGACTCAGGGACAGAGTTGAGCCTAGGAGCAAACACCTTCCCTTCTCTGCTCTGTGCGAGACCTGCTGTGGAATATGAACACGGAGCTGATGAAACTTTGTTCTTGACAGAGCTTTATAGCTACACGGAAGGGCCGGAGTTCCTGATGAATAGAAAATGCTTTGAGGAGGACTTCCGGATCCATGGTGAGATGATTCCCTCTACTTCTTGGTTCCTTTTACCCCACATCACGAGAGCCGCAGGGTTTCTCTTAGTCATCTGAATGACCTAAGTCATCCTGGAGTGGCCTATAAAGTCTGATAAGTCCAGGCCACATGTGACATTTAGGGTGGGTTTGCAAGTACTCTGGTGGTGGCTTTTCAGAACGTGAGTATTGCTGGGGGGGGAGGTCTTTATATGATTAAAATTGCACCAAAAATAGCAGCGTTTCAGTCTGGAAATTCAGATTCAGAGCAGCAGTGTGATTTATCCCTTATGTGAGGA
This sequence comes from Eonycteris spelaea, assembly GCA_003508835.1. NCBI lineage: Eukaryota > Metazoa > Chordata > Mammalia > Chiroptera > Pteropodidae > Eonycteris > Eonycteris spelaea. The sequence continues at coordinate 3,990,571 of PUFA01000065.1, forward strand.
GTGACTTAACTTTCTGGGTTTTCTGGTCCTGTGGCGGTCCTGAATTTGGTGGGTTAACGTAGCGTTCGTTCCAGCATGAGGACTTTTCTGGGCTAAAGTGTAACTAATTAGTCTCTTGCCCTACAGTGACAGACAAGAAGTGGACTGAGCTGGACACCAGCCAGCACCGTACCCATGCCATGAGGCTCCTGGATGGCTTGGAAGTCACTGCCAGGGAGAAGAGACTCAAGGTGGCTCGGGCAATTCTCTACGTTGCCCAAGGTACTGAGTGGCCCCTGGTACCTCCTTCAGTGACGTGGCCCAGCCAGGTACAGGAGGGGCTCACTGAGCTGTGCCCTGTGCTTGCAGGCACCTTCGGGGAGTGCAGCTCCGAGGCGGAGGTGCAGTCCTGGATGCGCTACAACGTCTTTCTGCTCCTGGAGGTGGGCACGTTCAGTGCTTTGGTGGAGCTCCTGAACATGGAAATAGAGTGAGTTCTCCTGAGCGGCTTGAATAGGGAAGGGAGGCAGGGATTGGGGGTACAAAGCTTACAGAACTACCTAGTCTCGAGAGGGTTAAATGAGCTACATGGGGCTGAGAGGCTGGTCCTAGGCCCTATTCTGAACAGCCAGGTTGAATAACAGGGAAGCTGCTCACCCAAATGGTAGGGATTGATGCGGGGGTCCCTGTAGCTCAGTAACACCAAAGATTTTGCCAGATGGTGCAGGTCCTGTCCCAGGCCTGTTGTACTCCCTGAACAGGAGGCCTCTCACTTTGCATTCTCTTCTGAACCTGCAGACTCCACTATGTTTACACTGCAGTTTCCCCTCAGCGGGAGGCCAGACAGCAATCTGACACGTGGGCTCATGCAAAGCCTGCTATAGCCTGTGTCATCACTAGGCCTTTGTTTGGTGGACAGGTCAGTTGCTGCTCGTCTAGGGACAACACCATCAAAAAAATAACTAAGAACACTCATTGAGTGCACATATGTCCCAGGCATCGTGCGGAGGACGTTACATGTACTGATTCACATTAATGACACGGGTGCTGTCGCCATCCCCATTTTGCAGATGAGGAAATTGAGGCACAGAGAGGTAAGTACCTTGCCCGTGGACACATAGCTAGTAAGTGTCAGAGCCAGGATTCAAACCCTGGCAGTCTGGTCCATGGCCTGCATTCTTACCCCCTGGGCTCTGTGGCCTCTTGTGCATATATCAACAGCGTGTTATTCCTCCTCCGAGCAGCCCTTGTCAGGGGAACCGCTTCTCTTCCTTCCTGGGTGCAGGCCCTGACGCTGAAATCTCTCCTTTAGCAACAGTGCCGCCTGCAGCAGTGCGGTGAGGAAGCCGGCCATCTCCCTGGCTGACAGCACAGACCTGAGGTGAGGCCGCAGCTTGGGCTCCCTGAGCGTTAGCCAGGAGTAAGATCAGAGCAGGGCTGGGCGGGGGTGCGCGTTTTGGGTTCCTTGTGAGTATGCTTTCCTTCTGCACACACTAACCTGCAAGTGTGACGGGCTCCTGCTGGGATTCGTTGGCCCTGCTGTCTCGGGTTGAGACTCCCAGAGGAAACCCAGGGTGAAGCCACCTGTAATAGAGCCACAGGGAAGTGTGGCCTCCTGCCCACACTGCTGCCCAGAACTCGGTGGTGTGGCATTTTGTATTTGGATGAAGCATGGTGTGGCTTTTTGGGCTCCCACCTTCTTGTACACAGCTTGACGCCCACCTGTGTAGGGTTAGTCCTGACAACTTCATGATGCTCCATGGCTGCCCAGGAAGTAGTAGCAACTGCTTGACAACAAGATGGATCATCTTCTCATTTTTGTGCGAGGATTAAAATCTTTCTCTTTTTGTGCGTTTGGAAGTTTTCAGACTGGCCTTGGGTGGTGTTCACCTCTGTAGTTTGGGTCCCTGGGCATCACTCTCTCACTCCCAGTTTTCACTCCATCAAGGTAACACCTCATTCTCACTTCAACCCTGCTGTGCTTCTGCAGATCCAACCCCACTTCCACAGCTCACTGCCACATCTGTGTTTTTTCATTCCACAAAGCTTGGAGCAGTAAATTGGCCTGGCCATTCTTTTCATATTGATTCATTTAGGAACCATTTATTAAACACCTGCTTTGATTAAGCCCTTTGCTAGACACTGAAAACAGAACAGAGTCAGATCTGGTCCCAGACTTAGTGATGTAGGAAACACCAAGAGGTGCTGTGTGGGACTCGGGTTCCTCTGTTACAGCCCTCGCCACCAGCTAGCCTTGTGCACAGGCTTTTCTCATGTTAGCTGGGATGGGAGGGAGCCAGGACGCTCCCTTGGTCCCCCATTCTGCTCTGTTGTCTTGTCCCAGGGTCCTACTCAACATCATGTACCTGATTGTGGAGACCGTTCACCAGGAGTGTGAGGGCGATAAGGCCGAGTGGAGGACCATGCGACAGACCTTCAGGGCTGAGCTGGGTAGAAACCACGGGCTCCTGTCTTGAGGCCCTTCCTGGGAGCTGAGGCTCGTGGGCTCTGGGAGGGTCCCGTTCCTGCCTGTGGTCCTGATGCCTTTGTGTTACCTCCAGGTTCCCCACTGTATAATAATGAGCCATTTGCCATCATGCTGTTTGGGATGGTGACCAAATTTTGCAGTGGCCATGCCCCTCACTTCCCCATGAAGAAGGTTCTCTTGCTGCTTTGGAAGACAGTGTTGGTGAGTACTTCCTTGAAGGGGGACTCAGGTGCTAGGGGACAGGGTAGGAGAGAAGCGTGCACTACCAGTCTCTCTGGGGTTTACCCTCTCTGTCAGAATGAGCCAGCTCCGTGGTGCCAGGGCTCAGTGAGTTTTAGACCTTTAGATCTTTCATGTGGTCTACACATTTTATCTTGGCCACATATCCTGTTGGTTCCTCCTGAAGCCTCACCAAAGACAGAGTGGAAAGCTGAATTGCTCAGAAACAGTGAAACTAAGTGACCTAAAATTGCTGAATGTTACTGGAGTTTTGGCTTCTAGGGGGATGTTTAGATGAAGCTTTGTTTTAAATTTGAACATTCAACAATATACTTTTGACCCTTGAACAGCATGGATTTGAACTGCATGGGTCCAAATATATGCAGGTTTTTAAAATGTAAATGGACCCATGCAATTCTAACCCATCTTGCTCAAGAGTCAACTGTATTTTCAGTCTGTGGTTTCAAATCCACATATGTGGAGGGCCAGTTTAAGTTGGATGTGGGTTTTTGACTGCACTGGTTGGCGCCCCACCCCTCACATTGTTCAAGGGTCAGCTATATTTCCAACTTGACTTTGGAAGATCAGCATGCATAGCTTTTGAAGCATATGAGTCTCGCTGACTTTTCTAGGAAATTGAAGGGTTAGGCTCTTCAGTCTGCCTTTTTTTTTTTTTACTTGAAGAGCATGTTGTTCACATAGAGCCAAATGTATCTGTCCCCCAGGCTCAGTCAGTCTCTGTTTGCTCCTCTCTCTTCCTGATGTCTCTGCACTCTCCCTTATTCAGAGGTTGTGTGAGTCTCTGTAAAGATGCAGGTCATAATGTCATGGGTGCTCTCAAGCCTGACACAGTGATCAGGGACCTGCTCGTGGACGTGTTGACTCTGACTCTGCACCCTGTGTGATGCAGTGCACACTGGGTGGCTTTGAGGAACTGCAGAGCATGAAGGCCGAGAAGCGCACCATCCTGGGCCTGCCCCGCTGCCTGAGGACAGCATCAAAGTGATCCGCAACATGAGGGCTGCCTCTCCGCCGGCGTCGGCCTCTGACCTGATTGAGCAGCAGCAGAAACGGGGCCGTCGGGAGCACAAGGTGAGGGCATCAGAGGACCTGGTGACTCCTGGGGGTTCTTGAGGCACACGTATGCAGCGGCATGGTCCCTGGGCAAGTTGGAAATTGTCTCTGATGAGCTAGTCAGATTGAAGGCCTCCAGGGCGGGGACACTGTGTCCCCAGCCCAGGGCCTAATTTATAGTGGGTACTCAGGGTGTGCAACTTTTGAGGGACGAGGCAAGAAATGATTTGTCATTTGGGCCCAACCCTGACTTTCTCTCTGGTTTTCTGCTGTCCTTGGTTCTCTACCTGCCACCATTCTGTGTTACATCCTCTCTAGCCTCCTTGCCCTTTTCTCGTTCATCAGTTTTCTGCTCTTCCCTCTCTCTGTGTTCAGGCTCTGATAAAGCAGGACAATTTGGATGCCTTCAACGAGCGGGATCCCTACAAAGCCGATGACTCTCGAGAAGAGGAAGAAGAGAATGATGATGACAACAGTCTGGAGGGAGAGACGTTTCCTCTTGAGCGGGATGAGGTGATGCCTCCGCCACTACAGCACCCCCAGACCGACAGGCTTACGTGCCCAAAGGGGCTCCCGTGGGCTCCCAAAGTCAGGTGAGTCTCAGGCCTTTGGAACACTCTTGGCTCCTGAAACCAGAGCCTGCACCCCAGGCCTGGCACCTGGCCTGAGTCACCACGCGGGTCCTCTGCAGGGCCAAGCTGACCTCGGCTCTGGGATAAGGCTCTCTTAAAGTACTCTGTGCTGGCCCGGGGGTCTTGGGGCTGGCCTTGGTAGCCTTGCACGGAGAGGTCCCTATGTGGCTATTGAGTCAGTAGTAGGAGTTAGCTCTTGGTTACACGTGATGTTAGTGAAGGGGGATGGGAAAAATTAAAGAAGTATTTAAGTGAGGCCATCTCCACCCACCCTGGGGTTGTATATAGTATTTAACAGAAAAATTACAGATTAAGGAAGAGTTTATTTAGACTCATAATTAAAATATTTGAGATACATGTGCATGAATCAGTGGTTGGGAAGGTTCCTGATTATATGAAAACAATATATAAATGGTATTTGTTTGAAAAAGCAACTTAAGAAATAGATGAATACGTGAACGGATATAGGAGTCATTTGCTTATCCAGGTAAAGTCCCAGTTTTCCATGATCCATGGTGGGAGTACAAAACAGGTCGTCAGATAATGGAAGATATGCAGATTGTTTGAGACAGGAAAATGTGACTTATGAAAAAAATCAGCTCATAGCTCTATAACAATTTAAAATATTTGAGATGTTCTGTTAACAATACCTGATAAAGTTATTAATACCTGATAAAGTATGCTTCTAAGTTTGTTGTATCATTTTAATTTTATGAGTAAACACATAATATGTTTCCAAGTTATTAATGCAATACTATTATGAAAGACATTAAAATAGTCTGAAAATTTCAGTTCTTTTTTCATTTTCCATTTTCTAAAAAGAAAAAAATGCAAGAAACTTTTTCTTCTGGCTTAGCAATTTCTGGATGTTCTATGTTTTGTTAACTGTGAAAGCTTGGAATAACATTAATTAAAACCTTGCTCTCTTTTTGGCAGAGAGAAAGACATTGAGATGTTCCTCGAGTCCAGCCGCAGCAAATTCATAGGTTATACTCTAGGCAGGTGAGTGTGATCTGAGTTCCTTTTGAAGAAAGGTAACGAGAAATTTACTCTCCTGGCCTTTGGTGTTTGGGGACCCAGGTGAATTGATGTGCAGACTTAACACAGGGCCTTCTTTGTTCTCCAGTGACACGGACACAGTGGTGGGGCTGCCCAGGCCAATCCACGAAAGCATCAAGACTCTGAAACAGGTAGGTGGCTTTTGGCCTCGTTTGGTCCCAAGTGAGTAAGGTGAGACCAGCCCGTTGGGAAAAGCTGTTTCAGACTGTTGTGCACCTGGAGGACCTGGGGTGGAGGAATGGGTGGACTGTGGCAATACCCTTTAAAACAATTCTTCATAAATTTTACTTAATTTTGGCTGAGCTTTTGTTGTGGATTTACTGGTGATTCATTAAAGATTATATTACCCGACAGTTGTTAGAGTTTTAAGGAGCTCATTAAATAGTCCCCCTTTTCCTTGCTCAAGTTCCAAGGCGATTAAGATAGAGGAATAAGAGATTGAAATGCCGGCTTTATTGCTGATAGAACAGTTGGAGAATGAAGCATAAGAACATAGCAATAATAGGTGTCCTGGTCCCCAGGCGGCCTCACCTGCCGGGGCCCAGGCAGCGCCGGAACCCTTCTGTGCTGGTGGAGGAGCAGAGAGTACAGGCTTTTCCTCTTGTTAAAGAGGAAAGAGAAAGAGCGTAGGCTAAGAATGTCCTGTCCATCCCGGGCTCACTGATCAGCAAGGAGAGAGTGGGAGGGTTTTGCACATGCGTGTCTCCCTCCACATGGGAGGACACGTCAAGGTGGGGAAGGGGCGTCTCTTCTAACTACATATCTGGAGTGTAAATGTTTATGTTTTTAAAATATATTTTTGAAATTTGTGGTATTACGTGGGCCATATGCAGCTAGGCTTTTTGAGCACTTGATTTTGAATACTCCAGTGCTTTATTCTATGTGATTCTAAGTACTTGAATACTTGATTTTGCTTTTAATAGTTTTTCTCCTGTCACTGTAGATATCTGAAAGCCCCTTTCTCGCCTTTAATTTGCTTTTCTCTAATCTATTGTGTGCTTTTTACACTGATTTTAAGAGGCTGGTACTCAGAAAAATGTTTGGGGGTTGGGATTTTAGTGAGGGATCTTTGTGGTGACCTAGCCTCTCCGAGAAGATTGTGTTTGAAGAAAAGTGCGCGGGTCTTTGCCCGGGTGTGGGGCACTTGGCCAGAGAAGGAGAGCTGCTTTCCAGAGCCTTCCCCCTCTTTCTCCCCAGCACAAGTACACGTCGATTGCAGAGGTCCAGGCGCAGATGGAGGAGGAGTACCTTCGCTCTCCTCTCTCAGGGGTGAGTTGATGGCCTTTAGCACACAGGATCCCCAACTGGTACTAGGCCCTGTGCTGGGCCCAGACCATGAAGCAGGCCCAGGCCCTGTCCTCAGAAGACCCACAGTCTAGCTTCCACTGCAGGATGGCACATGTTTGGTGCAGGGGTTAAGGAATCCTGGCTCCACCACCTAGAGACTAACAACTTAGGCAGGTGACCGGATCTCTTTGTGCTTTAGTTTCCTCATCTGTAAAGCGGGAATGATAATAGTGCCTCCTTCTAGAGAAGCAACTGAGTTATTCATGCCTGGCATGCTGTATTATTCAAGGTCTGCTCTCATTGTCGACATCATCATTTCCACTGGCTCAGGGGCTTGTGGTCAGGACTGGGGTTTGTATTTGTACCATTGTGTTAAAAGGGAGAAGAGGAAGTGGAGCAAGTCCCTGCAGAAACCCTCTACCAAGGCCTGCTCCCCAGCCTGCCTCAGTACATGGTGAGTGCACCGGGGTCTGGGACCCTCTTGATGGCCATCAGTGGGTACCTGCCATGGGATTGCCCTTCCCACTACACTGGCCTTGAGAGCATGCCCTGCCTGTGTCCTTCAACCTCTCTTTTTGCCACCTGAGCCTCCCCCCTAGAAGGACCACCTCTCACGGCTTAGTGCTGTGCCTGGGCACTCTTATATGGTCTGCTCCCTTGCCTGGATCTTATCTCTGCTGCTCCCTGCTAGGTCTTCCCTGGTCCGCATCCCCTAGATCTTATCTATGCTACTTCCTCCTAGATCTTTTCTGGTCTGTTCCTCCTAGATCGCACTACTGAAGATCCTACTGGCGCAGCTCCCACCTCAAAAGCCAAAACAGACTCGATCAACATCCTAGCAGACGTCCTGCCTGAGGAGATGCCGTGAGTGTCAACATTCCTATAAATGGAGCGGGTCAGGGAAGCAGAATAGAGGGGAAGAGGGAATTGTTTGTCCCACTGTTTGCTAAGTTGGTTTTTTTTTTTTCTTTTTTGGCTCAGTTTCTCTGCAGGTTAAGTTGACGGTATTCCTGGTTCAGAAGAAAGAGAATGTACTAGATTAACTGTTTAGTTTCACTGGTTAGAGAGATGCCTTAGTCCAGCTAGCCTGGATTCTAGTGTAGACTGCCACTGAGTGCACACCTGAGTGAATTGGGCAAAGTCATTTCCTCCTCTGTAAAGTGAATCAGGCCATATTCAACATTTCCCAAAACTCTCCCTTGAAAGCTATGTGATTAAGACATCTAGGACATGTAGGTTCAGCTTCTGGACAGTTTGCCAGCCAGCAGCTGAACCTGGGCTGGGTGTGGGTTCTTTCCTGTTTGCCAGAGAGCTGGCAGGGAGATAGTAGTAGTAAATGCTCAGAGCGATAGTGAAATCCTTAGGGGTTCCTCCCCACTGGGCACTGACCTCATCTGTTTGATGTGATGTGAGAATACAAACCAAGATCTGTTTTACTTTAAGAGAGACCTGGCCTTGACCTGTCTCCTGTCTGCCTGCCAGTACCACCTGACTCTGAGCGCCAGCTCCCTGGTGGCTGGGCTCCTTGAGTCGGGTGTGATAGGCAGGAGGCAGAGCTTAGCTAACACCAAAGTGAGTGTCTCGGAACAGTAGCCATTATGATGGTCCTTGGAAAAAGGGTTCCAGAGTCAAATGTTGTGTCTTCTCTTTTAAAGATTTACAATGAGGAGACCTGGATTAAGAAACTGATTGAAATGTCTAATCACTGTGTTGTACATCTGAAAAACTAATATATTATATGTTAACTATAATGGAAAAATACATTTTTTTAAAAAACTGATTTAATTCCATACTTCCTAAATTTATCTGACTCCGAAGCCCTTTTTCCCCGTCACATGAAACATCTCAGTGTACTGGTATTCCACAGAACATGTTCATATGGTGGCAGAAGCTTAGGGGAGATCTTGAAATAGGCTAAGAATGTGCATGGGGCATCACAAATAAGAAATAAATTGTGCTGAGCCAGATTGCTGGGGAAGGGGGTGGCGGCGCCCTGGGCCTAACCTCCGAGGTGTCCATGGGTGGCTGGTGAGGTGGGAGCCTTTGCACCGAGAAGGCTCGGGAGTCCCATCTCTCCCGTGAGCAGCTAGAGAGGAGGTGCAGCACATACTACTGGCTCATCCAGGTAATTGTGTTTCCAGCACCACAGTGTTGCAGAGCATGAAGCTGGGGGTGGATGTGAACCGCCACAAAGAGGTCATTGTTAAGGCCATTTCTGCTGTCCTGCTGCTGCTGCTCAAGCACTTTAAATTGAACCATATCTACCAGGTACTTGCAGGGCCTTCTTTCTTGTCTACTGGGCCAGGGCCTTAGGCAGTGCTGTTTCTTCAGCTCTGAAGAACAACAGAAGCCTTGGCCTTCAAACCCCCTTGAGCTCTGCATGAATGTTCTAAGACAGTCTTCCAACCAAGGCCTTTTATCAATGGAGGAAAGGGGGTAAGGTCCCAAGAGGCACGCTTATTTTTTTTCTGTTTTCAGTTTGAATACATGGCCCAGCACCTGGTGTTTGCCAACTGCATCCCTTTGATCCTAAAGTTCTTCAATCAAAACATCATGTCCTACATCACTGCCAAGAACAGGTGATAAGGACCAGGGATAGGAAGGGGGGGTGTGTCCATACAGCAGGGCTCCCATCTGGCTTCTCTCACTCAGCCTACTCAGCACCTACAAGCCAGCACTCTGCCAAGCATCAGCATCAGTCAAAGACAGATGAAGGCATGGTCCCTGCCAGTCTCACTGCACTAGTGACAGGTTGCTTATCCTGGGCTCTAGTCCTAGCCTCCGTGTCCTATCTCACCACCCTCCTGTTTCTTTTCTTTTACTTTTTTTTTCTTCTTTTTTCTTTTTGAGGAGACAAGCCAGGCCGCCTGCTGTCTAAGGAGCTCGGCCATGTGCACTGCCATGCCTTGTTTGCTGACTCTTAAGCCCCCACCCCTCTCACCTGGTTATCAGCTGTACTTAACAGTGCCTGCTCATCAGTGTGGTACCTCACAGGGTGAGCCGTCTGCCACACTCTGTCTCCAGTAGGGGCTTGGCATATATTATTGCCTTGTGAACTCGACTCCCAGCCTCAGGTTTCCCCCACAGGGCCTCTACCCTCTATAATATTATAAGCCGGTCTCTGGCCCGAGAGACCTTACAAGTTCTCTTGGAGCAGGTATTTCCTCATCTGATTGCTGGGGAAACTAGGGCGGTGCACACAAGGTAGATTTCTGCTTCCATTCCAGTAAGAGAGAGGAGAGCTAGGAGCCAGCCCTGTCGTGGCTGCCGTCCTAGAGGCCAGCCATTGCTCATGGTGGGTCCCCAACCTCTCACCCTCCGCAGCATTTCTGTCCTGGACTACCCGCATTGTGTCGTGCGTGAGCTGCCTGAGTTGACTGCCGAGAGTCTGGTGAGTGGCGAGGCTCTTCCCTGGCTCCCTTTGGCGTGAGGATCACTGGTGGAGAGCCTGCTTCTCTCACTTAGGGACAGAGGCGTTGTCACAGATGAAGTCACTGTGGATGCCTAGCTTTTGAAGCACTCTAATTTGCTCTAGAGGGACGGGGGAGGGGGACCTCACAGTGTGGAAAGATTTGGACATAGGGATGAGTTCATTGGGAGCATGATCTTCAGGGGCTGCGGACCCTGAGCTCACCTGGTCAAGCATTTTCTCTCTCTCCACACTGGAGCTCTGGGGCCGTAGCTCTGAGGGAACCTGGCACCCCAGAGTGTGGGGGCTGAGGCCACAGCCCCCAATCTCACACTCCATTTCCTGCGGAAAAATTCTAGGGAGTCCCCCTAACCCCCTGCCAGCTTCTGGGATGGAGGCCCCCTGGGCTGAGAGGAGAGGTTCCTGGTGCGGGCACGGAGAGACCTACAGTTCTGAGGTCCTGCACGTGAGGGCTTTGGGAACTGCTGACCGCCTCGCTGCTGTGAGGGTTACGATGATTCCTGGGTTTTCCTTGCAGGAAGCAGGTGACAATAACCAGTTTTGCTGGAGGAACCTCTATTCATGTATCAATCTCCTTCGGATTTTGAACAAGTTGACCAAGTGGAAGCATTCAAGGACGATGGTGAGTCAGCGCAGCAAACAGGCATGGAGCTGGAGCTCAAAGAGTGCCACTTCCTATACTGTCCCCTGCACAAGAAGGCAGGGGTCCCCACGTGGGCTTGCTGCTGCAGCTACACTCTTTCCTCCTAACTCCCGTGGCCGTGCACTGAAGCAGACCCCACTTGCAGAAGGAATTTCCCTCCCTCCTCTTACTCTCCGTTGGTACCGTAACCAGGGTTCTGGAGTCTCCCTTACTCCTGAGTCTGTCGTTGCCATCGGGGTGGGGAGGTCCATGAATCCTCTGAAATTTGAAGAATGTGCACATAGTACTATTTCTGGTCAAGGAAGTCATAGCTTTCTTCAGATTTCGAAATGGCCTGTAACTAGGGTGACCAGTGATCCTGATTTGGCAGGGACTTCCATGATTTTAGCAGTGGAAGTCAGTCCACGTCCCAGGAGACCCCTCAGTCTGGGGGAACCAAGAACAGTTGGTCATTCTGCCCATGACCCCAAAACGGGCGAGCAGCAGGTGGAGGTGCAGGCATTCATTTCTGCCCTCCGCTTGGCCTTTGGGGGCCTCTTCCCAGATGCTGGTCGTGTTCAAGTCAGCCCCCATCCTGAAGCGGGCCCTGAAGGTGAAGCAGGCCATGATGCAGCTCTACGTGCTGAAGCTGCTCAAGGTGCAGACCAAGTACTTGGGACGACAGTGGCGGAAGAGCAACATGAAGACCATGTCCGCCATCTACCAGAAGGTGCGGCACCGGCTGAACGATGACTGGGCCTACGGCAATGGTGAGGCCCTGGGCGGAGCAGGGCGGGGCGGGTGGGGTGTAGGGGAAGAGGTGACATCTTTCCCTCTCTGCTCTAAGCTGCTCTGTAAGGAATCGGGATGGGAGCCCAGACTTGGCGTCTGTCCTCATCCCCCATTCCCCTGTCCCTCCTTTGAAGTCATTTTCCAGAAATTGTCCCAAGACTCTCTTCCGTCTTTTCTCTCCCCCCCCGCAACTGCCTTGGTTTTGGCCACCAAAATTCTTGCAACTTGTTGGCTCCCCTGCCTTCAGTTTCTTCTGCCTCAAACTTTGCCCCAGTAATCTTTTCAAAGTACAGATCTGGTGGTGGTGCCTTCCTGAGTAAAATTCTTCATTAGCTTTTGATTTACTTAGAGCCAAGGCATCTTCTCTGGATCTAATCCAGCTTCTCTTCAGCCGAGCCTTGTCACACCCAGGGCTCTGGGCACACAGAGCACTTGGTCTGCATATCAGCCATGTTGTCCCCGCTTCTGTTCCTCCAGCAGCCCCCTCCTTGCCGTACTCCCCAATGCGTTCTATATCTGCACGTTTTTCCCCCTCTGAGCAGTGCTTCGGCCTCTCCGGCAGAGCGGAAGGTTCTTCCTGGTGTTCCCTGAGCTTGCCGCCATCTCGGTACAGTTCCTGGCCCATCGCACCATGGCCAGGTGACTGCGTCTGCACTCCCAACACCCTGCAGGGAATTGAGAGAGTGAGCTGATGACAGAGGATCTGCAGGTTCCTCCTCCGATCCCAGAGAGCTGGGGAGAAGGTGTCTCAAAGAAGCGTGTTGGACTTGTGCTCTCCCATGCTGGGGCCATGGAGACTGCAATGTAACCTCTTTTTCTGTAGATCCGACTTTTCTGCTCTTACCTGACTTTCCTTCGTATCTAGGAAAGACCTGTCAGCATTCCTGAGGCCCTGAGGCCCTGAGGCCGGGGCTTAGGGGTTTCCTGCTCCCCGCTGACAGCCTGGGATGGCCCGCCCCTGAGCTGCAGTGAACCCAGGGGGCGCCGCCACAAGGACTTGGCTCCTGACCATATCTTCTTGCTTTGTCCCAGATCTCGATGCCCGGCCTTGGGACTTCCAGGCAGAGGAGTGTGCCCTCCGTGCCAACATTGAACGCTTCAATGCCCGGCGCTACGACCGGACCCACAGCAATCCTGACTTCCTGCCTGTGGACAACTGCCTGCAGAGTGTCCTGGGCCAGAGGGTGGACCTCCCTGAGGACTTCCAGATGAACTACGACCTCTGGTTAGAAAGGGAGGTCTTCTCCAAGCCCATTTCCTGGGAAGAGCTGCTGCAGTGAGGCTTCTGAGCAGGGGACTAACGAGGAAAGAAGGGGTGATCTCAAGGTGCCGAAGGCCTGTCCTGGTTCATTGCTGTAGTGCTCCCGACCCCCTCCAGGTGGCAGCACAGTCCCGTTGTGCCCTCGCTAACCAGCCCTGGGCCCCTGGCTGAGTCTGCACTTGGCCTCTGGTCGATCCCCAGCGTCCTGCTCAGGAGCAGCCATCTCTCTGCTCGGAACCCTCTCTTTGTGCACTCCTCCCCATTCTCCTCTCTCGGACACGGCTGGTTGCAGCTCATTTCTCATGCAGCCCAAGGCTGGGAAGAGCTGGGATGGGCGGAACCCATCGCATCTGAATTCAGGGGTCACACTGACTCTTCTTGAGAGATGCAAATCCCTGGCAACTCAGCTTGCCATGGAGGAGGGTTTAGGATTACGGCCAGGGCCAGAAATTCGAATCCTGGTTTTGCTTTGGGGGTTCTGATGTCATTGCAGCCTCTTGCTGATTTCATCGGAAGAGCCGCAGAGGCTCCTGTAGCTGCCTCGGCACTTTGGACTTGGGCAGGGCTGAGGTAGGAAGAGAAGCTTCCCTTGACCAGAGGCGCCATTCCCTCTTGGTTTGCAAGGGTCTGTACATATCTATATATAAATCTGTGTGGATTCTTTTGTGTCATGCTGGGGTTTTTATGTGTTTGTGTATTCTGTTTACATTAAAAGGAAGCCAAAACAATCCCTATTGCCTCGTCTACAGGAAAAATAGCCCCCTGAATATTTCCTCCAGGTTTAGAATGTGGGTCTTCTTGCCACCATCGATAGGTCACCCACTTGTCCTCTGCCAAGCTGTCCACCTTTCCCATCTGAGGGGGGAAGGGGGAGCTGGCACTCATCCAGTGTTCTCCAGCCCAGCTCCAGGGCTCTGGGCTACTGGAGTGACAAGTTGTCCCGCACCTCTGAGTTTGATGTCATTGCGGTAGGAGCCCAGGTTTCTCTGGATCACCTCCTGAGCTGGCCTCAGGCGAAGCAGTTTCAGTGCTAGGGAGGGGGGAGGGCTGAGTCAGAGAGGGGCCACGCTCTGGGCTGTCACTGGGCAGATGGTTGGGACTGAGAGGAAACCTGTGCTCAAAGCCTGGAGGAGCAGACCATTAGGGGTTAGTGTCTCAGTGGAAAAGAGTGTCAGGAGGCCCAGGGGCTCCCAGGGCTCGGGGAGAAGCGAGGAAAACCTCGTGTACGTGTGAGTTTGAGGCCTCCTGGAGCCTGCACCTGGCCTTCAGATCCATGGACACGTCCGCCAGCTCTCCTGACTCAGTCTTGACTTAAAAAGGAAGCATATTCTGGGGGAAAATCTCCCCCATGTTGATTTTTCCAGCAAGCGCCTGCCGGGCCGGGGTCCTGCTGAGCCCCAGTCCAGGCCCCACCTGAGCTGCCAGGACAGGCCTTGATGTGCCAGTGTGGCAAGGAGCAGCAGGGGTGACAGCCAGCAGTGGACTCCTCATGTAAGTCACACAGCCTGTGAGTTAGGAAGTCTCTGGGATTGATTGGCATTTTGCCCCAAATAACTTGCACAGGACAAGGGAATTTGACACAGTTCTTGCGTGCATGATGGATTCTCTGTTGTTTCTTGACAGACCTAGAGAAAGTATGTACCTTGGGGTTTCAGTTTGTAAAAGGTGGATTTTCACTTTCTTACTCCATCAGGCAGCCTGGTCACCGAACCTTCCTGCCTGAGGCTTTGTTCTCCTCAAACTCTTCTGCGAAGCTTAACCTTAACCAGAGGTGCCGTTTTTCCTCTTGGTCTGTAAAGGCCTGTAAATATCTACCTATAAATTTGTGCAACAACAGCAAAAAAAAAACAACAAAACCCCACATAGATTCTCAAAGTCCAAGGGCTGCAGAGCCTGGGCAGGGACTCTCCATCCTAGGCCCAGGGGCAGCCACAGTGTGCCAGTGGCAGACTAGCCATTGGAACCCAGGTCTTTGTACAGAAATATCCTTTGGAGCAAATGGCCACCCAGTCTCTGTGGCTTTCTATCTCGTCTGGGTAATAAGATGGGCGGGGCACATGAAGGCTCATTGTAGAAGGCTGTGTTAACATAAAATGTTGATTAGTGTCAACCAGGCTCAGGGCCCAGTGCTCCTTCAGTCCACTGAGGGGTGGGTTACCTCGTGGCTTCATCATCCTCAGCATGGGAACTGTCTCTTGTTGATCAAAAGAGTTACCACTTACGGGGTGCCGAATACAAGCAACGGGGCCAGTATTGATGCTTCCAGAAAGCTCATTTTCCACACAGTAGCCAGCAACTGGCAGCTGTAGAATGTTTACTATGTGCCAGCCACTGTTCTTAGCAATTTGTTTATTGTTTATAATAACCCCAAAGGTAGTGTTATTACAGTGCTTATTTTGTAGATGAGAAACTGGCACAGAAAGGGTAAAGAACTTGCCCAAGGTCACAGAATAACGAGAGCCAGAGCCCAGATGCAAACCAAGGTCTCTGTTTGCAACGTGTGCGCATTCCTCTCCCCCCACACCCTTTCTCTATTAATCATTGTTATTCCCCAGCGCTTAACCACCAGAGCACTCATTTGCTCATTTCTTCACCCCCATCAGTGCTTAGTGTTTGCTCGAGCATGGTCCCTGGCAAGAAGATTCTTGGCAAATGTCAGCCGCTTTACGCCCTAGCTGGCCACCCAAGCTTGGCCTTGGTCTGGTCTCTGGTGTGCCCAAATGTGTCCCCCGCCTCAAGGTAACTTGGAGGCTGTCGCTGCTACCTTTTTTCCCCTTTTCTGCTCAAGCCTGAATGTCTCTCCCAGGTCCCAGAGGAACTTGGGTATGGCAGCTTCGGCCATCTCTGTCAGGCTGGCTTCCTGTCTGTCCTCTTAGCCGACTACTCAGGGAAGCAGTAGCGGTGCTATTCATTTGGCGCTTGGCGTGTTAGCCTCAGGCTGCTGACTATAAAGCCCCGTTGGGAGTGAGAGAGCCTTGACGTTCAATCTGGGTTGTGAAATTTACTCAGGGAGAGACCTGGAGCTCATCAAGCTCTAAGCCTCAGTTGACGCCTATAAAAATTGGTTTAATAACAGCAAGGTGATTGGGAGGCCGAATAAGATAATGGATAATGGACCTACATAACTGCCTGACCAGAGACAACACCACCAATAACTGGCATTAGTATTTATTAGCATTTCTTAGTATTGCTAATGGTCCCTCCAGCTCTAACCTATGAATTTGCATCCATTGCCTGTGTCTCCTGAAAATCAGAGACCTGTAAGGACCGGAACCCTGTCGTGGGCCTTCTTACATCGCTCATCTTTAGGTCACTGCACTGAATACGGAAGCCTCTCAAAAGGCTTCTAGGTGAGATCAACCATCATCTAGCAACCCCGCCATCATACCCTGAAGGCCTCTTCTGGGCCAGGTCCCATTCTAGGTGCCTTGGGTGTCCAGGTGAATAGAATGCCACTCTCACTTTTCTTGATGAGCTTGTAGTTGATAGAGAGCCATAAAAGCAAGTAAGAGCACGAATGTGGAAGGTACAGAGACAGGCATCTGTAGGGCCACACAGGTCCCACTGGTCCCAGCTAGTGCTCTCTTGCTGGAGAAGAGACTGGGTGAGGGGAGCCTGCAGTCGGTGAGTAGGAAGGGAAGGGCCCCAGCTTCGGGAACAAGGGCTCCTAGAGCAGATGCTTTGTGCTCATTGTCCGCCTGGTGAAAATGGCCAGGATGAGCCTGTGGCAAAGGCTGGGGCAGGGATAAGGTATGTCCTCCCTCTGCCTGACACAGGAAGTGCCCGGTTCCTGGTGATGTTGAACACGGTTTCTGTCTGGGGGCTGCAGAGGGTCTGCACTTCAGAGCTGTAATTCAGGTTGATGTGTAAATGATCGGGGGAGGTGGAGAAGGAAGATCGAATGCCTCTAATGAGAAGCATTTCCCCATGCTGGACTGAGACTAGAAGCCTGGACTGAAGGGCCTGCTGGCTTGGGCCCTTCACGCTGGGCCTGCCATCTGTGCCCCCTCCAGGACCAAGATGCAGGGCTTCTCTGGGTGGGCCGCACTGGGGCAGTGAAGAGCCTTAGCAAAGGGAGACTGAGCCTAGCAGCCTTTCAAGGTGAGATTCCAGATGGGGCCACTTCTTTTCCAGAAGGGGTGACCAGAGTCCCAGCCTGGCCTTGGGAAAACACAGTGAGCCTGGGGGCAGGGGCATCCGGAGACTTGAAGGCTGTGTCTTAGCCCTGAGATGTCTAGGGTACGGAGGAGTGGGGGATGGGAGGATGGCTAATGGGAAGCAGGTGGAAGGGCCGCCTGTGTCCCAGCCAGGGGACAGGCCGGCTGGGATGGCCCAGCCAGTGGGAGAACCCGTCAGCTCACAGATAATCCCAGGGAACAGGCTCCGGGATGCCCATTCATATTCATTATGTGTGAAGCAGTCAGTTGTAAAGTTAGCTTTCCCTTCATTTAGCTGTCACTGGACAGAAAAATATGAGCTGTGGGCAGATGCCCCTGGATGGGAGCCAGTAGCTGGTCTCCGGCCTCCCTGTGCCCTCCCCCACCAGGCTCCCCTCCCCCACAGGGGCCCCTCCTGGCCTCTGCCCGTCTCCCACTCTGGCTGCAGTGATCTCTGGCTCAACTTTTTCTTCTCTTGTCTGTCTCTTCCCTACTTCTGCTTCCTTTGCTTTCCCAGATCCTTTTCTTCGTCCTTCTCTCCGTTTCTGAGCTGTGAGAGAGGGAGTCATGTTTTTGTTGACCATCACACTATCTCTGGCACCCAGCACAATGCCTGGCACAGAGTGGGTGCTCACTCAATATTTGCAGAATAAACTACTCTCTTTCTCTGCATCTCTCTGACTTTGTGGGACAGAAAGTCCAAAATTTTGCTGGCCTCTCCTGTGTGAAGAAACCTCCAGTGCAGTGGTCTTAGCTGTGGCCCTAGAAACATGGGTTTGTGCCCTAGTTCATCACTGACCAGCTGGATGGAGCTGGTTCTGTTCATCAGAGGTGGCTGGGGCTGCCACTCCCTCCCACTCAGACTCTTCCCTTCCTGACAGACATAGGGCTCACCTGGACCCCAGAGCCAGCATCAGTCCTGAGAGGAGAGAAACCACCTGAATGAATAGGACACTGGTTTCCTCCAGGGGAATACCTGAGCCTAGTCACAATGACTGTCTTGGTGGGAAGATCCGATCTGGCCGGGGACTCGTTCCCCTCTGGGAATAAACCCACTGGTGTCTGTCTGTGCTTGGCTTTCTCTGCCCCCGGAAGAGGAGGCACAGGGTGGGGATGGCTGGGCTGCTGGCCGAGGCTGAGCTCCTCTGGCAACGTGACGGAATCTGCTGGGAGGGTGAGAGGGCCAGGGCCGCTTTTCTCCTGCCTTCCGGGGCTGCGGAGATAAGGCAGAAAGTGGGGATGAGGGGTAGAATGGGTAATACTCTGAAACCGCAGGAGAGTCCTGGCTTTCATCTCTGCCCCACAGCTCAGACATGCTCCTGGGGCGTCTGGGAGAATGGAGATGCTCCACCCCCACAGCTCTGGGGTCCCAGCCCAGGGGAGCTCAGAGCCATCAGTGGGATCCCTGGCCTGCCACACCACCTCCCTTCCACTGTCAGTTCAGCCATAAGCTTATCTCAGCTTTCTCACTCCCCTTTCCATCTCCCAATTTTCCCTTCGAAATGAGCCCAGCAGTCCTGGAGCTGGGCTTTTCTCCCTGCCTCCCACGCCAATCAAAGCCGCAGAGATCCTGGATGGGTGACAGGCAGCATGGCAGGCGTCAGGCTTGCAGGCTCTGCTGCAGGCCCACCTTCCTCTAGCCTTCGAGTTCCCTGCTGGCCCCTCTGGAGGGCCTGGCCCAGCCTAGACCCTGGGCACAGACTGGCCCTAGAGCAATCAAGTACCAAACCCTGAGGGGATGCAATCACCAGATCTATGAAGTACTGCCACCTTTATTATACTGGGCAGCACGCCTTTTTTTTTTTTTTTTTTTTTTTTTTAACAAAAGCATCTTTACAAAAGTAGGGGTTGGGATCTGGGGCTCAGAGTGTGTGGAAATCTGGTTTACTCTTACCAGCGCCCAACGAGCAAACCATTTCTACAGCATAGCTCTGGCCTGATCCCACGGAAGAGAATCCAAATATTTGGTGGTTTCTGGTAGAATTTCTGCCCTGTTGAAGGTGGGAGAGCCTCCATAGCATGTTGGGCAGGGCACAGGGGAGAAGTAAAGGATGAGGAGCCCCGGACCTGGGCACTTTTTACACCCACCTCCGGCTTCCAGGCCCATCAGCGCTGATGCTGGGCGCACGCCCCCTGGTGGTGGGAGGGGGAAGTGAGGCTGCCCCCGCATTGTGTAAGACTGATTTCCCTTAAGTCACAAGTTGCTCCCCCCGGTTCACCCTGTGTTGTCTTCCTCCTACTTCCCTGGGTTCCATGGATGAGGAGCCACTTCAGCTGAAGGGATAACAGTGAAACTTGGACGAAGTCCGAAGGAAGCAGGGCAGTGTCTTCCTCCAGCCCAGCGTTTGGGTGAGGGGACCCAGTGTGTGGTAGGAAGAGTCCTACCCGTTCCGAAGCCCCCTTTCTCCTGAGCATCCCTGCCTTATTCTAGGAGAAAAGACTCGGCAGGAGGCTGAGGATCCCAGCTGCTCTGCCCCGGCCTCTGGGAATCATCTGGGGCTTTGAGCAGAGGTATGTCTTCTCTGGTATTCAGGCTGGGGTGGGGTGGGAACAGCTGGGAACAGGAAGGAGGTGGCAGCTTGGTCTGCCTGTCCACACGTCTGATCACGTGGTCCAGTTCAGCAGGCTGGGCGGCTCCTTGGGCTTCACCCTGAGCGAGACTAGGCTTGGAGACTTATAGTTGCCGTCCGGGAGGGCTCAAAGCTGTGGCCCCCCAGGGCAGGGGAAAAGCTGTGGATGGAGTAGATGCCAGGGTGGGCTCCGGGGGAGGCTGGAACCCCCATGAAGCCAGCCACATTCCCATGCGGATGGGAGTATGGTGACATGCACGGGGAGGGGATGCCCTCTGGAGACACAAGGCAGGGGCTGGTGGGGCTCCCAGACCCTGGACTGGGCCACAGGGAGTTCTGCAGCTGCAAAGAGAGAGGAAGCAGGCCCGTGAATCAGTAGCCCCAGGCGCGCCCTCCCTACCTAGGGGCTCTCTCTTCGCCCTCCCACCCCCAGTACGGGTAATGGCATCCCCCGAGGCCTCTGCCACTGCTTCTCAAAATGAGATTTTCCTCGGTGATTCCTTTGTGCCAGCTGTTCTGCCTGCATCTTTGAGGAGACAGGTAAGAACACGACTGAGCAGAGAAGTGGCCTGCGCCGCCCCCCCCCCCTCCAGTGCTGCTTCAGATCTCCCGCAGGCCAGAGCTCACACTCTAACTATTGACGTCTGGGACTTGGCCGGCCCAGACTCGGGGGCGGGGGTCTCACCTGGGGGTGGCTGTCTGTTCGGGGCAGCACAGAGATGTCGTAGGCAGCCGTGAAGGGGTTCCGCCCCTCCTGGATCTTCCCATAACGCTCCCGCTTCCGCCACTTGGCCCTGCGGTTCTGGAACCAGACCTGGGGGCAGAAGGGAGAGGTTGAGGGTGTGATAAAGCCGCCCTGAGGAGTGGAGCCCCCCCGGGAGCTGTGTGCTGCTGGGTGGGGAGCTGGCTCCAGGCTGGAGGATCTGAAGTCTTCAGCTGCAGGAGCTTGTAAATCCACAGCGTTCCCAGGGCCAGGGAAGCCTGTGATGGGGCCTAGGAGAGGCCTGAGCCCAGAGTGGACTTATTAGTCCCATATGCCACCCCCCCCACACAGTCCTCAGGCTAAGGAACTCTCTGGTTCTCCAGCCTGGCTGTGTCTGGTAAGGGTGTCACGGGGACCCACAACCTCAGAGGCCCTGGGTACTTCTTTGGGTGACCAGTGCATAGTTAGGTTTCTAGTCCCCTGTCTCATCTCCTTTTCCAAGCTACCCCTCATGGCATCTGAGGAATCTTAGATATTTCTGTTCAGGTCCCTGTCCTGCTTAAACCCTCAGCGCTTCCTGGAAACCTCAGCTCAGAGCCCATCTTTATGACCAGGCCCATGGGCCCTGTCCCTCTCTATGGCTTCATCTCCTGCCAGGCAACAACACTCGACTCTTCCTAGCTGTCTCTACCCCAGCTGACCTTTGAAACACTCCGCTACCTCGCTCCTCCCTGCATTTGCCCAGGTTTTCCCTGCCTGTGCTACCCACCCCCTGCGAACCCCCATACGCCTGAACCGGGCGCCCTCCACCGGACTCCATGATAACACAGCATCTCTCGTTACACTCACCACAACCTATGTCTCCCTCATTCATTTGTGAGCTCCAGGCAGCTGGGGATGGCATATTGTGTGCTGGGCACAGCACGTACATATCGGTGACGTATTTGTCTTTGGGTGTATGCCCCAGGACTCTTGCATTTACGAGTGCTGGTGCATGCACTTGCACGTCTACCATTCAATAAGCATTTACGTGTCAGGCTCTGGGCTAGACGCTGGCAATATCAAAACCAAACCAAAGCAGACTATCACTTTGCTTCCCAGGGATCTAGCTAGCTAGGGGCCACACTAGAAAAAGTATGAGCATGTATGTGTGTGTGTAAAAGTAACCCCACCCCAGCCCTCGCACCTCCCCATGGTCACACCCCTACCCCACGGCAGACCTGCGGCCAGCTCAGGGAAGCGCCTCCCCACTGGCCAGTGAAGCTGATCGCTTTACTGGGAGTTCGTCCTTGTCACCACCCATTCTCCTAGAGTCCCCATTGCAGGCCTCCACGTACACTCTGGACCTCCCCTCTGCCTTGTCCCACGGGTGGCCTTATTATTCCTCTCCACAGGGCAGAGCCTTTGGGTGGGCGCCACGCTCCTGTCAGAGAAAATATCCTTACTCTAGCGCCTCAATCATCGGGGAAGCTTCTGAACTAGGTCTGGGGTCCTTGTGGCTCCCCCTGTGCCATTCTAGGGTTGAAAAGGCCTTGGGGAGGAGCAGGGCAGTGTGGGCCACTTCCCAGGACACAGGCATAGCAGTCAGATCCCATCCAGAGGCTCGCCGAGGCCTCTAGAGACTTGATGTCTTGGACTTCCATGGTGTATGTAACCAGGTTGTCGTGAAGCTGGCTAACTCACCTTGATGGCCTCGGCCCTGGGGAACCCTGGGGACAGTCCTAGAAGTGTGTTTTGGATGCCGCCTGGGAGCAGGGGGACCCAGCAGAGAAGGGGAACAGCCAAGCCTCTCCAGTCCTATGTGGAATCCAGCGGCAGGGCCTTTTCTGCTAGACGGCAGCTGGTCTCCTCCTCATAGACCGGCCTGCTGGTCCCCATATTTTACCAAAGCTGGCCCTGTCCCAGTGCCCTTGCAGTCTCTGGAGAGGCCCTACACAGGGTGTGACAGCATGAGCTCTGCCCCTGTCAGTCTCCTCAACCCAGAGCCTCCTGCTTAGTGTCACTAGGAAATGCGTATCCAGCCAGTCACAGCGAGCCAACCACCGACCGCCACCTTCCCCTTGGGCCAAACTCCTACTGAAGCCTTTCCCATCCCACCCAGTGCTTGCCACCTTCAAGCTCTTTCTCAACGTCCAACACCCCATGGACATGGACTTTCCTACCCTTCTCTCCTCTCTCCTGTTCCCAGCACGCCTCCATCTCCTTCATGAGGCTGGCCACAGCCCGTCCAGAAGCCTGGGGCATGATCTGCTGGGGAGGGTTTGCTGCGTGGGGAGGGGCTCCTGGCCAGCCAGGGGTCTCCCTGCCGAGGCCCCGGAAGTTGGCAGAACTGAAGTTTGCTGGCTCAGGGTGGCTTTGAATATCACTGAGCCTGAGACCCTCCCTCCCCCGTGGGACCCTCCCATTCTGAGCAACCACCTCAGGAGCAGCCCTGATCCGCATTCAGCATTTCGCTGCTTCCAAACGCTGTCCCATTTGGGCTCCACAAAGCTATCATTTCTCTTCCTAAATTGGGAAACTGAGACTGAGAGAGTCAATGACATGCCCCAATCACCTGGTCAGCTAGTAAGTGGCAGAGCTTGGACTCCCACAAGGGTCTTTTGACTCCCAGAGGCCATCACCCCTGCCTGCACCCATGCACCAGCCTGACTTGGGCGGCAAGCCTGTGGCTGTAGCAGAGCTGGGAATGGAGGACGAGCCAAGGAGGGGCAGGTTGGGGGGCAGACAGGCACCTGGGAAAGGCGGCTCTGTGTGGCGCTAGCACGCACCTCTCCCAGCCCCTCCATGGCCCGGCCAGAGGTCTGGGTGGTCGGGGCAGCTGGAGAGCCCTGCGCACGCACGGGGCGCCCTCACCTGTACCCGGGCCTCGGTCAGGTCCGTGCGCAGAGCCAGCTGCTCCCGGGCATACACGTCAGGGTAGTGGGTTTTCTGAAAGACTTTCTCCAGCTCCTCCAGTGGAACGTGCTGAAGGTCGTGCGGTTACGGCGCTTCTTGCTCTTGTTCTTGACCAACTCCATGGACTCAGGGAGTCCCGGGGACAGGGGGACACGCAGCCTGGCCAGGCAAGGTCCTGGGGAGCCTGGTAAGCTAGAGGGCCCGTCTCTGGGGCCCCCTGGGCAGTCCAGGGGCCGCTGGGGGAAGCTGGCGGCTTTGGAGGCCTTCTCCTCAGCTGCAATGGAAACACAAAAAGGAGGATGGAAACCCAACCAGGGGGTTTTGTGGGTGGAAGAGAGGGAGGGGGAGCAAAGTGAGGCTCCAGGCCCCGCCTCCCCCTTCCTTTCTCTTTCCTTCCTGCCAGCAGCCACCCTCCACGGGAGCCTGGCATCAGGAGGCCTGCCTGCTGCGCGCCTCCCGCTGGGGAGGGGGCCCCGGGGAACCTTGCCGTCTGTGGTCTGGGCGGATCTGCTGGGGCCAGAGGGGGTTCGTTTCGGGGAAGCGCTCCGTGGTGGTGCATCCCGCAGGGTGTGGAGGTGCCAGGATTGGCGCTGTAGCGGGGCGTCGTCCTAGCGCAGGGGCGGGAGGGAAGAGGTGGTGAGGATGGGGCGGTTGACATCTCCCCACCCCTGCCAGGAAGTGCCTCCTTGTCCCTGACTCCGCGGGCCTCGGTTCCCATGTCCTCATGCCCGTGACGCAGACAGACGCTGACAGGTTTGGCTGTGCCTCATTCTCTGGACCCCAAATCTTAGGGCTATGTCAAATCTCCCAGCCCGGGGGCGTGAAGGGCGAGATGGGGCAAAGACACTTCCGGAGGGATTGTCTCATTCCTCCCAAATTGTGATGTTTGGGCAAGGACTTAAGCCCCAGCACTAGAGGGACAGGAGGCAGGCTCGGCCCCCAGCCCGTCATTCTCACAGCTGTCTGTCCCCCTCCCGCCTCAGGAGCTTCCGACAAGCAGGGGGGACCTGATTGCAGACTGGGAGCAGCTCTCAGCAGCCCCACTCGGAAGTGCTAACCCTCACGCAGGAAGCTTGGTGGAGCCCTGCTGAGACCAGGGCATGGTGAAAAATAGGTCACCCCAGATGCCCCGCCCTCTCCCCCTGGTGAGGACCCCCAGCAGTGGCGCCATGAAATCTCCCTTCAGCAACAGTCTGCTGGGATGGCAGGAGCTTCACCACAAAGACGCCCCGCTGACTCACACAGCCCCTTCCCTGGCCCTGGGCCCAGCCGCAGTGGGGCTGGCCCCCAGGAGGCCCAGTGCGCTGGCATCGAGAGGCAGCTTCTTCCCTGGGACTTGGTGTCAGAATCACAGCTGCCCTCGGGGGAGGATGGGATGAGAGAAATGGGCTTCTGGGGTGCCAGATCTGATAACTCCCAGTCTGCGTAGTGCAGGACAAATTGGGCAAGGTGCCCCCCAGCTGGAAGGTGGTCAGGGACATCCCCGGACCACCCAGGCAGTGAGATAAGCAGCACACTGTGTACCCTGGAGGCCCGGGAGTCAGGTGGGCCTGCCCTCTGCCCAGGTCCCAGGTGTCCTTCCCAACTCAGGTGGTGCATAAGGGAGCAAATGCTCCAGCGCTTGGCTTCCATTCTCGCCCAACATGTTTGTGTTTTTGTTTTTTGTTATTGTTCTAGGGGTAATTCCATTTGGTAGGAACTTAGGAAAGAGGACTCATGGAAGTTGAGCCAAATAATTAAAAGTGGTCAGGGGTCCGACTGGGAGACTTATAGGGGACACCCCACACCTAGTAGGCCTGAGAGGGAGGGGTCCTGGTGACTGGGAGAAAAGGAGAGCGCCTCAGGGGTGAGGGCCAGGGGAGCACTGACATCACTGCGGAGGGCTCCCCAAAGCTCTGGGGCTTGCTCTCCTGCCTCTTGGCCCCTCAGTGCTGCCCCAGTAGGATCTGCCCAGAGGAAGTGACCAGACCTGGGATGCTAAGACTCGCCTTCCTGATTTTGAGCCACCCAGCTGCCAGAGTCAGGGATGAACGCAGTGGGACTTCTTAGAATAGCTATCCCCATAAGCGCCCAGCCGGCTGGCCTCGGGACCCCCAGGCCCGCCCAGTCTACAGCCCTCAGGGGTCCAGAGGACTTCTCCCTTCTCACTGGCACTGCCGTGAAACCTTCCCATCTGCTGAGAGGACTCTAGGAGAAGTTGGCATTCTCCCTTTTTGGGGGGATAGGGGTACACCTCAAAGAACACTAAGCAGCCTCCTGAGGAGCGATGCCCAGAAGAGAGGGCGGTGAGATAAACGGAGCACAGCCATCCCGGGAGGCAGAGCAGATCCGGAAGTGAGCAGTTTGCATCAAAGCTTGCAAGGGCAGAATGCGCTGTGAGGCCGGGGGAGAACAGGCAAGGTGTGCACAGGCAGTGTCTAGGAATCACTTGCATCTTGTGGCGACACCGGGCGGTTAAGGGGGAATGCTCATGTGGGAGACTGGGAGCTGGGGCCCAGCCCCGGGGTGTCCACGGCCTACACAATCACAGCAGCAGTCTGTCCTTCCTGGGAGCCAGGAGCCAGGACCGGATCTCCGAGGCGGCAACGCAGCCCTGTCCTTGACCCACCTCTCCCGCTCGTCGACTCCCCAGGCCCGGCGGCTCGGGAGCGTCACCGCTCCAGCCGCCTACCCGGAGCCCCATCGCGTCCACTGAGCCCGCAGGACCAACCGGCCCGCTGGAGCTTTCGCGGCAGCCTTGCTCCGCGCCGGCGCCGTTGCCAAGCGACCGGCAGTGCTCTCTGAGGCCTGGGCGCCCCGGCGTGGACACAAACGCTGGGCGTAGGACCCAGAGGGGCCTGGTGCTCTTCCTACAGTTTCCCCGCCTTGGTCTAGAGGTTTCGGCCGGGGAAGATGACCTGGAACTCTCCTCGAGGTCCGCGGTCCAGCGGGAAGCCAGAGCCTCACGGTTAACCTGGCTCAGGGCTGCATGGTTGGTTGCGGGCGCATTTTGAGGCAGGGAGCCAAGCGAGGGGACAGACTGCGCGGCCCCAGGTAGATCAGGAAAGGCTGGCCGGGCACCTCTCCGGCCCTCTGAGCAGCCACGCGCAGAGGTCACGAGGGCGCCTGGCACCACCCGGGCGCCGCGGGGTCCAGAGCGGGGCTGCGCGCTCTCCGCCAAGGACGCGGGAGGAGCGCGGCGCGCCAGGCTCCGGGGCGCGCAACTGCCCGGCTGCGGCCCAAATCGCGCCGCAGCTGGGGCGCAGCTGCGCGCTCACTGGTCTAAACTGGAAACGCTCCGAGCCCGCTATTTTAAAAGCCGGCGGGGGGCAAGTGCGGGCTCCCTCTTTGCCCGCCACGTCCCACGGGGAGACCCGGGCCGTCCCTCCGCCGCAGTGCGCCCCGCCGCAGGGACGCTGGCCGCGCGCCTGCCCGCACACCGCGTCTCGCCCGCGTTCCCGCTCTCGCGCGCTGCGTCTCCTTTGCGTTTGGCCTGCGCTCCGCTCGGCTTGCACCGTTCCCCTTCTCCTCGCACTCGTCTGCATTCTGCTTTTTCTCTGCTCCTCTGAGCTGTCCCTTCCTCCTTCCGTTTTATCTGCTCCCGCTCCCGTCGTCCTTCCCCTCCGCTAGTGACCCGCTTCCTTCGATCTCCGCTCGCTTTGCTTTTCTTTTCTTTTTTTCGTCCCCCTTTGTTTTGTTCGTTCTTCATTTATTCCCTTCCGTTCTGCCCGGCTCGCCGACTGCCGGTCCCTCTCGCTCTCGCTCCCGCTCCTCCGTTGCTTTGTTCGATTTCCCTTTCCCTGTTTTTGGCCGTTGCGTGCACTCGGTAGTTTTCTTTCCGCGCATTTCGTTGTTGACCCCCTGGATCCCTCCCGCCGCTAGTCCTGCCCTTGCGTCCCCCGCGGCGGGCTCCGCGCCGGGCGGGGCCGGGCGCCCCGCCGTCCGCGCGGGATCAAGCGCGCGCAGCAGGGACGCGGGCCCGCGGGGTGGGTCCCGCCCGACGCCGCGCGCCCAGCCAGGCCGCGTACCTGTCGCCGGTGGTGCTGTCGGCGCTGCGCGACCGCCGCCTCTGGCTGGGATCAGAGGAGCCAGGCCAACTGCTTCTCATTAAGTCCCAACTGTGGTTTCTATCAGGAGAGCCCCTTTCAAAGGGCACAGACACGAAGCTCTGCGGCCTCGCTCGTTTCCTCCGTTGACCCCCGCACACCTCCGGCCCTCCCTCACACATTCCCACCGCGGGCAGGGCGAAGGCCGGAGCTGCCTGGCCACCCCGTGGAGGCCCGCGAGGCGCCAGCGGGGTGGGCCGATCGCGGAGGATCCAGCTCCCGGCCTAAGCTGCGGGATGTGGCAGCGCAGATGCGGCGGGCTCGGGCGCCGAGACCCCTCCGGGTTAGCGCCCGTGCAGTCGGCGCCGCAGGGCTGAGGACCCGCCTGCCCTGCCCGGGGCGTTCAGGCGCGATCTCGGGAGACGGCGCGGCCTCAGCACACGGGACACCGGCGCAGGGGCCCTAGGCGCCCAGGGTTTAGGCCCAACGGTGAGGATTCAGGGAGAGGAAGCCAAGACGGCGAGAGGGTGGCCATCGCCGTGCATGACGACGGGGAAGCCAGGTTAGTCTGAGAAATAAGCGCACAGTTATTCCGTACCGAGCATGGCCCTGGCACCGAGGGACCAGCCGTGGCCACGCTGCCGAGCGCCCAGGGCGCAGGCAGCGCCCTCCCGGCGGAAGCCGGGCCTGCGGAGCAGAGGCCTCAGCCCTCGGCGGAGCCCGGCTTGGACATTTTAGGTCGGGGCTCAGCCTTGGTGCCCGCATCAGACGCCAGACATAGAAAAACGCCGCGTTTATCTCCCCGCATCGGGGCCAAGGGCTCAGCGTGACTCCTGGGCCTTGGGCCCGGTCCGGGGTTCGGGTCGGGGGCAGCTCCAGCCCACTCCGGCCAAGCATGAGTTCTGCTTCCAGGCTCCGACTGGGCCCCGGGCTGTCGCCGCTTCACCCCCTCTCGACCTCCCGCCTTCCGCTCCCGCCGCCGAAGCAAGCGTGGCTCTGCTTCCCGCGCCGCGCGGCTTTGGCCCAGCCTGGCCCGGCGCGAGGTGAGAGGGTCACGAAGTTAAGAGACAGGCGAGAGGGAGAGGGCAGCGGGGAGGCCGGGCCGGGCCGGGCAGGGAGCGGGTCGGGCTGCGCGTTACCTTCCTCGGGGCCCTCGTAGAAGTGGCCGCCGTTGAGCGCCGGGGCGGGCCCGAGGTCCTGCAGGTACTTGGCGGGCGGCTTGGCCGGCTCTGGGAGGTAAGGCTCCAGGGGCCCGCAGGCCGGAAAGCGGGTCAGCCGCGGGCCGCGGGGCGGTGCGGGGTGCAGGTGAGGCGCGGCGGCGGGGGTTCCCTGGGCGCCCGGAGGCTCGTTCCCCGCGGCCGCGTAGGGGCCGGACCCCGGCCCCACGCCGAAAGGCGCGCAGCGCTCGGGGTCCATGCCGGCTCGGGGCGCTCAGGCCGCCGGGGCTCCCGGGCTCGCGCTGCCCGCGCGGCCTGTGAGCGCCCGCCAAGGGGGAGGGACCTGGGCGCGGGGGCGCAGAGCCCCCGGGAGCGGCGTGCGACGCGGGGGGCGGGGGACAGGGGAGGGGCCGCGCCTCTGACTTAATGCTGGAACCATCCACGTCACGTGCGGCCCCGCGCGGGTTAACCCCTCGGAGCCCGGGAGCCC
Source organism: Eonycteris spelaea (assembly GCA_003508835.1). Taxonomy (NCBI): domain Eukaryota; kingdom Metazoa; phylum Chordata; class Mammalia; order Chiroptera; family Pteropodidae; genus Eonycteris; species Eonycteris spelaea. Next base: position 4,019,411 of record PUFA01000065.1, read on the forward strand.
CCTGATTCACCCCAGTCCGCATTTCCGAGGCAGTTCGAGGAGAGGGGAAGACCCTTTTGTCTGCCCGACTTGGTGAGTCCTTTGCTCAGAGCCGAACCCTTGGTCCTGATATCCAATCTAGAGGCTCTTGCTCCTATAGGGGTGAGGCAGTTGGGCCGGGTAGAGTCCTTCCCTCCACCCCCCCCCCCCCCCAACCAATTGTAGGCCTAGTCTCCTGACAGCAGCTGGGGGCAGGTAAGGGCTAGGACTTTACCTAGTTCTTGGCTGGGAGTTGGGAAACGTTGCCTCCAGCAAAAACACCTCCCGTAGGGTTCTCTCTCTCTCTCTCTCTCTCTCTCTCTCTCTCTCTCTCTCTCTCTCCCCCCCCCCTCCCTCTAGTTTCTCTCCGGGAGAGTAGTCTTTGGGAGTGTTGTGTGTAAACAGCTCTGATCTGGGAATGGGGGCGGGGCGCTATTGAGAGTTAGCTGTGGGACCTTGAACCAGCCTCTGCAGAGGTTGGATGGAGTCAATTCTCAGAGTCTTTTTGTATATTCCTGGCGGGTTCCAGAAGCAGAGACAGGGTCAGAGCAGATATGGAGACTCACAGGGGCAGCTCAGGACTGAAGAGAGTACGGCGGAGGCTGCCTTTGGAGCAGGTGGAGAAATATGTAGTTTTGCGTTTGAACCACAGGCCTGGAGTGAATGCCTTTCGTGGCCAGCTGACCTGGAGGTGCCTGGGGACGGGAGCCTGCCTGCAGCACGGACCTCAGGGCCTGCTGCCCCAGGCGGGCCTGCCATTCTGCAGGCAGGTGAGGCTAGGATCATGTCCTAAGAGTTGGGTCTCTCTAGCCAAAGGGAAGCTTAGGACTAGCGCAGTAGCTTAGAATTTCTAAGAGAAGCAACCCCCACTCTACCTAAGATGGGGAAAGAAATACCCCCAGGCCCTAGGAACCTGCTCACTTCTGTGCATTAAGGAGTCCCTCAGTCTGGGTCACACCATCTTTATTTTCAGTGCCTCAAGAGACCAGTGCGAGGGATGAGGAGTCAAACATCATTTGTATTTCATTTGAATCCTCAATTTTTAAAGGAATCCAAGAGGCCTGGTGTGAACACCTCCCTCTTCCGCTGGGGGCTTAGAGGGGGTTTCTTGGCTGTCCTCAGCCAGAGTAGGGCTATAAATCAAGGCCAAACAGGAACCAGAAGCCTTGCATCTCACAAGTAGTCATTAAGCCATTATTAAACATACCGTAACTTCTCTGAAGCCTTATTGGTTTAAACACCACATTGGAGGCATTATGGCCATTAGGGCCCCTAATCACAGACTGCAGATTGGGGCAGTGAGATGTGAAGCACCTGGGGCTGATATTTCCAGCCAAGAGGGAGGCTTAGCTCAGAATTAAGTTCCCTCTTTGGCCTCACCAGAGGGATCCAGTGGATTCCAGCTCTGGGTAACCAACTTGTATTGATCACTTGCGCCCATTCATAAGGTTTTTCAATAGTTATTGGGATAGGGCTGCGGACTTGTATTCCTTCCAAGTGTTGTGTCAATTCAAGACACTTCTTCTATTCAGCAAATGAATCAAGTAGCTTGCTGCAGAAGATACAGTATCACAAAGGAGACATGTCCCCACCAACAGTTTAAACAGGGCAGCCTGACTGAAATGCCAAGTGTTTTGCCTTAGGTGATAACATGATAACACTTTCTGGCTCATCATAAAAATGGGCCACGCACGTGAATGAAGGATATTGAAGAGGCACTTACGTTTTGATGGATGTGACGAACTGTGTTAAATTCAGAGATTATTATCATGTGACGATATCCAGAAACAGCAGCCCAGATTTCTGGTTATATCACTGAATTGGTGGAAGGCTTCTGACACTAGACTGAATGGGCCAGAGGCTGGCTGAGCAGAAAGACCTAGGGACCCACACCCCTTCCCAAGCCCAGAAATTCCTCCTGCCATTCTCTCACTTTCTGAACAGACCACTTTCCATGCTAAGATGGTGTTACCAATTGAACTGAGGCAGCAGGCAGCCCCCCCCCCCTCCCCATTACATTCAAGTTGGATAAGTAGATGGAGTTGCCGGGCTCTGGGAGGCTTTTCTCCCAGGACCATGCAAAACAGGACACATTTGCTGCTCCCCTTGCTGCTCCTCTTTGAAAGCACTAGTGCAGACTCTTATCTTGATCCGTATATGGTCTAGGAAGAGTTTGACAGGGCAGGTGCCTAGAAAATAGAAAAAAAAAAATAGCGACCTCAGAGTTACTAAGTTTTCCTTCTTAGGAGGGCTGAGAGGTCCCGAGGAGCCACAGGGACTTCTCATTTTACAGATAAAAACAGTAGCTCACACTTACATAGTATTTCCAGTGTGTTAGGCACTATCTCACTTAGTCTACATGCATCGACTTATTTAAATTTCGCAGCAACCTCACGAAGTAGGCACAGTTATCATCCCTGTTTTACAGAGAGAGACTGAGGTTACAGAGGGGAGCTAGCTGTCCACTTAGTGGCAGGACCAGAATTTATGCTGCGAAATTTATCTCCCAGCAACACTGATTCTCTCTCTCAGCCCTTCTTAGCTAACATAACAAAGCTGAAACCATTCAAGGCACAACCTCCTTTTCCTGGAAGAAGGTCAAGACATCCTCCTGAAAGGGAAGAAGTTAAGGCCAGAGTGGTCAGGGGCAGAACTGGTCTGGGATGGAGCCGCACGGCTGCCTTCCTGCTCACCGAGTGGCATGTTATTGAGACTCACGGCACCCAGCTGTGGTGGCCGGGCAGTAGGTGGAGAGTGGTTTCTGCTAAGCTGAGACTAAATGAAACAGAGTGTCTAACACCTGAGAGGTTTTATGACCCACGACACAGCCAGATGTGAGGCAGGGTTTTAAGAGAATTTGTAAGTTCACTGTTCACACTGTTTAATAATTGAATTACAACAGCGTTTGTCCCTGATGTATTGCCCATAGGCTAAGCGAGATGAGCTGATGGGATGATCCAGAAAATTCTAGGTCCTATCATGAAAAAAACTTAAGGAAAAAAAACCTTTCCACCCCCTGAGAAAAATTACTTTTAAAATGGAAATACTGACTGCTGTTTCTATGCAACTGGCTAATTGTTTAATTCATTCATTTAACAGGAGGACCTACTATGTGACAGGTGTTGCTGGCGCTGGGATACAGCAGGGAGGAAGATAGACATACCCCTGTCTTCATGGAGTGTACACTTTGTTGGAATGGCAACGTCTCCTCTAAAATGGAAAAAAAAAAATCGTGTGGATGTGAATGAGAATGGAATTTGTGGTCGAGAGCAGAGTTCCTCCTGGCTTCTAGCCTCAACGGCCAGGTCAGTCCTCGAATGAGAGAAACTTTAGTTCTAACTACTCCTTTCCTTTCATTTTCGGCTTATCACAGCCTCCACCACGTGAAGGTGAATGCTCTCCTTTTCCTCCCGGTGGAGATCCAAAAGGAATCTGCACACCGAGAAAGATAGAACCTCAGGTCTGATGTGTGTTTGACATTTACAGAACTTCCTTCCAGTCAGGAAAAACTCAGTTGCTTCCCCCTCCCTCCCCCATTGAAGGCAAGATAGTCGGTATTACTCTTGTCCTGTTTAGACTCTGAAATCCTAAATTGATCCCTATGAAAATTCTGGGTTTGGAAGCCCAAATAGGTTGTTTCTCATTAGTGACATTCTTCCTGGAAGGTCAGACTAAGGAATGGTAAATAAACGTTCAGATCCGGTGCTTCCTCTTCACCCAAGATGTTTAAAAGAAAGAAAGGGGGTAGGGTCTTCGTGCTGCAAAAACCCAGAATCCTTGGGGGTGGTTCTGACAATCCAGATTAAAGTTAGTGCTTTGCGGGTGAAATTTTGGGAAAGTTAGACATTTATTTCTCTTCTCTTTTGTTGATTTGCTCTGTTTCATTGGGAGAGGCACTTATCCTATCTCTACCTCAGATTCTCCCCTGGAAAACTAAATGATTCTGTAGTTCACCTTTAGTGGAATGAACGAGATCGTGCTGATGCAGACCTTTCTTGAGCCTGACTCTACCCTGAGCCTCTATGTCTCTGCTCATTCTCTCTGCCCACTCCCTGGGGCTGGGTTGGAATTGGGGCAGGGGCCCGAGAGGTGGAACGATGCCTGGAATATGACAGTGTGTTGAGGGCAAGTTTGCCTTGATGTCTGCCTCACTGCCTCGGTGTGCAGGTAAATGGTTCTGTGGCAAGTGTCAGCACGGACCAAAAGAAGTCTTTTTGTGGGAGAGTGTTTGATTAACTCATGCTTGGTGTAAAACAGAAGGGGGCAGGCTTAGACTTCTTGGCAATTTTAACACTTTGATCAGTTAATCTTAGGCATTCATTTTTGCATCAGACATTTCTTGATGCCTGCCATGTGCTAGCCAATGGGGCTGCACAGTGAGGATGGGGTCAGAGACACAGACCATTTAATCTCAGGGTTTTTCCAGACTAGCAGGAGAGCACGGGGTCATGGGGACCGTGAAGTGAGCACCTTGAGCTGGGGGCAGCTGGTCGGGGACCGCTTCCAGGTTGGATCCTGAAAGTTGAGTGGGGGTTAACCAGGGGAAGGTATACGGAGGGGGCAGGGGAGAGGTGGGAGAGAAGAAGCCAGGTTTGGAAAATGTGAATTTGTTGAGTATTGCCGGAACCTGGGCAGGAAGAGAGTTGGGGCTGGGCTGGGAGGAGTCCACAGGCATCAAGAGCATCTCTAGGGAGGGCAGGAAGGCTCCACAGGCATTGGTCCACAGCAGTGCCAAGCCCAGCACTGGGTTCACCAGAGGAAGTTAGGGAGGAGGAGGCCCCAGACCCTAGAGGTCCCCCCACTCTAAGGAGGGACCCAGGACCCACATCCATCATGCAGATATTAAGAAAACAACATGAAAATAACAACAACAAAAGCACATTTGTTCACTGGCAGCTGCGAGGTGTTGGGCAGAGGAGCGTGCCACGCAGGCTGGGTGGGTGATCTACGAGGAGAGCGTTAGCTCTCACTGGGAAGTGCCGGCCGGGGCACCCCTTGAACTCATTTCAGCGGGAAATCCATTGGTTCCAGAGTGCAGATTCCTGATTTGTTATTTTACAGAGCTAACAAGTATGTAATTATCACATTTGGGGCCCTTCAAAGGAAATGCAAACACACACCTCTGCACACCCTGAGCCTTGTGTGCAGGACCCACCCCAGGGTTCTGGAAGGAGCTCCCAGCCACGTCACTGACACACTCACACCAGTCCAGCGTCCGCTGCGCACTGGAGGAGGAGAAAGTCAAGACTGGGCCTGAACTTTACAATGGAAGGGAGGAAAACAGGCGAAGAGGGTGAAAGGGCCTCTGCCCAGCCTCCTCTGGAGTCTCCTGCAAAGGCGAGTAGGGATGGGCAATGATGTAATACGAACAACTTACGGGATGCCTACGACGTGCCCGGCAAACTCCATCTTATTTCCTCTTTCCAGTGTTATCCAGTTGGTATTGATATTTCACAAATGAAGAACAGATCAGTCTGTGTGTTAGTTATCCAATGCTGCGTCGCTAATCCCCCAAAAGTGAGTAGCTTCAAACAAGGGATTCAGGAGCAGCACGGCTGAGTGGTCTCTGTTGGGGGGTCTCCTGACCCCAAGTCGGATCTCGACCGGGCGACGTATATCGAAGGGCTGACACGGACTGCAGGAACGGCTTCCAAGGCGGCTTGCTCACAGAGTTGGCTGGTTGCTCTTGGCAGTTGGCGGCAGCCCTTAGAACTCCTCGTGTGGGCTTCTCCGTGTGGCTGCTCCGTGTCCTCGCAGCCCGGCAGCCTGCTTCCCCAGCGGCGGAGGAGCCAGGAGACAAGGTGGATGCAGCGATGCTGTTTCAGCCTCAGCCTTGGAACTCACACACCATCCCTTCTGCTGTATCCTACGGGCCACGCAGGTCAGTCCTGGACCTCGTGTAGGAGAGGGGTCCACAAGTGTGGCTCCCTGGGGCCACGTGGGAGGCTGCACCATAGACTAGTTCACAGAACTGCCCAGGTCCCATGGCTGCTGAGTGCCCCGGGGTCCCTCCCCGAGTTGCCTCATTCCAAACGTGAGATTTTAATGGCAAGCATTAGGCCTGAAGGAGCGGCTACGAGGATGGGTTGGGAAGAGGGCCTGAAAGGGCATGATGGGGTGTCCGGCAGGCAGGTGGCAAAGCTTCCTGGGCCGTGAGAACCACACTGCCTGTCCTGAGGAAGACCGAGAAGGTCTCAGAATGGGGACAAGGTGTGCCGTGGTGTTTTTGTACCCTGAGGGTTCAGTTGTCACAGCAGGCAAACTCCGAGGGGGTTCCCTCAGGACAGGAAGCAGATCTCAGGGCTCCGCGGGACGCTTCATTCACGTGGGTGAAGGAAGGACGCAGACTCACCTGTGCTCTAGAAGGGTGTTAGGGCTCCCTATCTGCATTGTTGTCGGCTTAGCAAAGGGACCCTCCCCTCAACCCACTGCGAGGTACGTCTGAAGGAGGCACTCGACATTTAAAAATGTCACATGACACGCTCGGGAGGCAGCTATCATAATTTCAGCTTTACAGATGAGAACACAGAGCTCAGAGTGCCTGCAGTGTCACACATTTCCTAAATGAGGGCACCAGGAGGGCCCCCGGCCGGCGGCCTCGCGCGCTGGCAGCATCTCCGGTGTTCTGTGCTGCCGTGTGTCCTCTCAGACAGGCGAGGGCTGTGCTGCGCCTCCAGCCGTTCAGTGGGCCTGAGCACTCAGGGCAGAGACTGTGCTGGGCAGCATGAGGGGGGCACTGAAAATGCACCCCCACTCCAAAGCCTGGGTGGATCCTTCTTACTGGGTTTTTTTTTTTCTCCCGGGGAGACACGATTTGGACACATGAACAGTTACCCGGTAATACGGGATGTTTGCCGGTGGGAGACAGGCCACCCTTGCTGGGAAGCAGACGTGCGTGCGCAGGAAGGGGCTGGTGTCCTCCAAGGTCACCTCCGGGTGGAGGAGAAAACCCCTGGGCGATCGTGAGCATAGCAGCCAATCCCTGGACTCCCACCTGCACAGCCCTGGGGACCAAGGCAAAGGGCCACTCTCCCTCACAGAGAATTCTTGGAATTTCCAAGACGTAGCCTGAGGACATGTGAAAGACCAGCAAAAGGTGGGCAGGAGAGGAGGGTCGTGGCTGAGCCCGGGTCAAGTGGACGGGGTGTGTCCAGGCACAGGGGGCTTGGCTGCCTCCAGCAGAGGGTCTTGTGAAGGAGCAGCAGACATGGCAGTAGAGAGGCTGGGTAGGACTAGGATGTGGCAGGTGCGGAAAATCGAGCCTACTTTCTTTCGGGCAATAGGGAGCGGTAGGAGAGTGCTGAGAAGCACTTGGAGCCAGGCCTGGCCCACGAGAAGGGTTTGGTATGTGTTAATATTATTACCGTTGTCGTCATTGTTATTTAGCAGGGAAATGAGAGCCGTACGTTGGGATGATAATTTTGGTAGCTCGAACAGAGTGATAATAGTAATGCTGATGCCTAACATTTACTGAGCACTCACCACGGGCCAGGCCCTTTCAGTAATGATCTTATTTTATGCCGGCCTCTTCATCTCCATTTTACAGGGCACAGAGAGAGTAAGCAACTTGCCCAAGGGAGCCGGGGGCATAGGAGAAGCTGACACGGTCTGTGTGTGGGACAGTGATCCAGACCCAAAGTGGTTAAGCCCTCCCTGGGTTGTGGCCCAGAATGAAGAGGGATGGCTGGACGGAAGAGGTATTTGGTGGGGAGAAATGGCCAGACTTATTGTCATATGGGTGGGGGCGTGTGGAGGATCAGTAGCCCAGAGAAGGGGGACTGCAGAGACAGGACACAGGAATACGTCTTCAGGGTACGTTTTGAACCTCTGAGGCAGATTTCCGTCCAGAAAGCGGTGTTTCCCTCGGCATACGTGGTCAGCTGCAAAGTCAGGGCATCTGCAAAGCCCCAGAGTACTCTGGACTTTGGGACAGAGGGAGAAGAGCTCGGAGTGGACTTGCCAGGCTCTGGAATCCTGTGATTGGTGCATCTTGGTGACGGCACTGGGCACACCAGGTGCTGAGTAAGGGTGGGCCTGGTCCCTGGATCTCTGGCCGCTCAGAGGTTGTGGGCCACCCCTCCAGCTCTGGCTGAGAGGCCTCAGATGCGGCCAGAGGTAGAGAGCACAGCTCTGGGGTTGGCATGAGTTCTGGGAGTAAGCAAGCAGGATGCTTGGGTGGGGGTGGGGGCAGTAGAGAGGACCAGGCCGTTCTTGGGTCCACCTGTGAAGTTTATGAAACACTTGGCCCCTTTAAATGGATGGGAAAGGCCCAAGCCCTCAGCTGCAAGGCTCTCTCCCCAAAGGCCCCACACTTTGGGCTGAGATGACAATGAGGACTTTCGAAGCGGCTCTGGCTTTGGGGGTGAGGGCGCTATGGCAGCCGGGGGGCGGGGAGGACTTGGGTGGGGGTGTAGAGGGCGGCCGAGGCTCCGGTGGGGTGTGAACATAGCGTGCACATGTGTGGAGTACGTGAGGCTCGGAAGCCTCAAAGCCTCGCGTTCGCTTTAGGGGCCCTTGCAGCCTACGTAGGCCAGCCTTGGATTGGCGGGGCCCTCGCAGGGAGGTTCTGTGTAACTACACACAGACCCCAGGACGCCTGGGGAAAAGCAGTTCTGTAAGGCACATTCACGCCGGATCCATGGGACAAAGAGACCGGATATTTTGCTGTTGGAGAAACTTCGTAAAACGGTGGAGCTGAGTGATTTTGCTGCTGCCTAAATGGAAGCATTCTAAGAACCCATGCCAAAAAGATAAACAAGGCCATGGGTCTCAGGGAGGGGCTGAAACAAATGTGCAGCGAGAGGTACATCAAAGTAAAACGAATTTTCCTGACGACCAGGGGTTCCGTGTGTGGCGAAGTGTGTGCGTGTCCATGTGTGTGTATTGGGACAAGTGTTTGGCAGACACTAGGCCACATCGAGGGGCCTGGAGATGTACCCTGGTCTTTTGCCAACTGCTCTGAAGGCAGCCCTGTACACAACGGGCCTGCTTGGGATTTAGCTAGGATTAGGCCCAGCCCTGCTTAGTATAAAGGAAAACCAGCATTCGCCACTGTTGGAGATTCGGGCCCTGCAGTCAGCCAGCTGGGGTTAATTCAAATGGGAATATGTTTTACTGAGAGGTCAGAAACCCCTCAGTGGGAAGAGTGACAGCTGAAAGACTTATTCCATACCGATGACAGTGAGTACAAGCTTGAATGTCAAAACATCAGCCCTCTCACATTTGGTTCCCAAATCATCAGCCTTCTCCTCTTTGTGAGGAGAAATACAGGGGCATGGAGATAGAACAGAATCTTAGCTCTGATGGCATCTTCAACATCATTCTGGTCCAAAGGTTCTCAGAGTGTGGCCCTCAGGCAGCAGCAGCAGCACCGAGGAATTTATTACAAAGGCAGATTATTGGCCGTACCCCAGACTTACTAAGTCAGACACTCTTAGGGTGAGGCCCAGTAATCTTTGTTTTCGCAATTTTTTTCCAGGTGATACTGACACTGTCCAAAGTGTGAGAATCACTTATATAGCTGTCATCTTCATTTCAAAATGAGGGGCCAGAGGCCCAGAGAGCAAACTTCTGCACTAATTAGGACACAGCCATTTTCCTCCTCACCCATATGGCCATGGGGGGGGGGGAATAGTGTTAATAAAGTTTTTTCTTAGAGGCAATTGTTACGTGTTTATATATTTTCCATTTGTTAATAAGCTGTTCAGATCAGCGGTGTTGCAGGGGCCCAGACCACGGAGGTATTTGCTATAAAGTTCGGGATCTGGAACGTGGACTCTCCAGTCGGGGCCCCAAGCGCAGGCAGCCAGGCCGCACTCCCCCACCTGCAAGTCGCCAGCACCTTCTTCCCCTGGCCATCGCCAGGTGCTCTCTCTGTCACGCCACCACCGGCCCCATCAGCTCGAGATCAGGGCAGATGTTTGGTCAGTAATCCCTCCCTCCCTTTGCGTTTGCGGGGCCAAGCGAGGGTGGACGTGGCAGGATTAGTTTCGCCCACTGGCCTTCCCGCCGCCTTCCTGAGACCTGCCTCCCCTTCCGCTCTCACAGTGCGCCCAGCATGTTTCCAATATTGCATCCGTGTTTTCCCCAACGGAGTAACGCTTGAATGGGGCAGATTTGTTCTCTGCGAGGGAAACATGTGGTCCCTTGTCAGACGCGCGGTGAGAGCAAGTTGTCCTCCACCACGGCCATCTGGTCACCTCTTGGGGCTCCCACCCCTGAACGCAGGAGCAGGGCAGTTTCCTAGACCCGGTGGTGTGAGACGTGAGGGCCCTCCGAGACGCTGGGGTGAGTAACTCTGCTAAAAGAGCAGAACCGTGACAGATAGCATGTTTACATCGGCCCAGATTCCTGAGAAGTTCATTACAAAACTTCCGTTGTGGTCTGACTTTCCTAGCAAACAGAGTAGGAACCAGTTTGCTGTGTCCAGGGTGAACTGGACCTTATTGAAGGATTTTAAATGGGAGCAGAGTGGGGGAGGAAGGGAGAAACCCACTCCAGAGGCCTAGATAGAGATGGCTGGCAAGAGCGTGGGGGGGAGGAAGGCCAGGGCAGGACAGAGACCTTGGCCCATTTGGCAGAGACAGCCTTCCCTGGTCTCAAACTGTCATAAATTAAGCCCCTTCCCTCCTGGGAGCTTATTTTTCTTTTCCTGAGCCCTGAAATTTCTGAAGCTGGCATTCCTCACCTTCAAGGAGCTGTGACAACCTGGGATCTTGTGTTTGATTCAAGAACATCCACCTTTGCTTCTCCTGACTGCTCAGGGGTCCGTAACCTGCAGTTTAAAGCATTAAAGTGAATTAAAGTTTATTCCATTTTGAGCATTTCCCGAAGCCCTAGAGATAATTGGAGTTTCCCTGGAGTGTCGCAAAAGCAGATCTGGGAATCTCAGATCAAGAGAATGTTTGGCAATGGATGATGGAGACAAAGGAGCCAGAGAGAGGGCGGGGAGGGGAGGGCCGCAGAGACAGCTTTCTGTTCCCGACTGGGCTCCAGGGCCCTGTCCGGTTTCACAGTGATTCAACCCCCAAATGGCCCTGTGCGATTCATGTACCAAGAACAGAGATAGAAAGACAGAGAACCTCTCTAGGTGCCCCCAGCAGCTAAGGACAGTATCGTCCCCAAAAGAGACAACCCTCTGTTCCCGAACCTACTTTCCCTGCGCCAGCAAAGCCTTGCGGGATTTTAGGGGACCCCCCTCTTTAAGAACGAACGAGAAGTCTGCTGATTTGAGTTTGGCCTCTGGGAACTTGCCTCTTGCCTCGAAATATTTATTCGTTAAGTTCGTCACCGAGTCTCCCGCACGGGCGTGGGGGCTGCGGAGCGAGGGCCGAGGCGCGGGGCGGCCCCGCTCTGCTCTCGGCTCCGCGCCCCGCGCCTCTCGGGGGCCGGGTCTCTCCGCGGTGCTTCGACCTCGCACAGGCCGCCTCCGCCAGCGTGTGGGGAGAGCCGGGAGGGAGGATGGTGGGGAGCACGGAGTCGAGTGTGGATGCGGGTAGGGGCTGCGCCCAGCGTCGCCCCGCACGCGTGCGCCCGCGGGCTGGTGGATCCCGGTGTCCGCGTGCGCCCGCGCGCCCACGCGCGCCACGCCTGCCCGCCGAGATGGGTTGGCACGGGAGTCCCCTCTCGACAGGGGAATAAGACTGAAATAGATAAAAGCGTTTACAGTTTAATGTCAACATTAAATCTCCATAAAACCAGATCAAAGGGAACAGGCGCTCGGTTTCTCCCTCGATCTCTGGGGGGCCTTGGGGCTCTCCGATCCCCGAGAGTTGAGCCGGCGGCCGCCCGGCGCGTCCTTCTCTGCAGCGGGGGCCGGAGCCGGGCCGGGGCGCACGCGCGCCGAACGGGCGCCGAGCGGGCGAACTTGGGGCTGGTGGACGGACCGCAGCCCGCAGGTTGTGCGCCGAGCGCGAGGCGGCGGCCGAGGAGACGCGGGACCCGGGAGAGCGGGGTGCGGGGCCCGCGACGGACGGACGGCCCGACGCGCGGCGGGAGCGGCGCGCGGGTGCCGGCCGCTCCGACCCCCCGCTGCAGCTCGCGGCCGCTCCGGCCGCTCCGGCCCGGCCACGGGCCGCAGGATCGCCGCGCCCTCCCCGGCTCCTGCGGCGCGGGCGGCTCTGCTTTCGTTTTCTCTGACCCTTTCTCCAGTCCTTTCCTCGACATACGTTATTACGTGTGTGTGTGTGTGTTTTCCTTTCCCGTTCCCGATTCTTCGAAGGTGAATGACTCAAAAGGGAGCTTTTTTCCTTTTTTTTTTTTTTCTCATGGGTCCTGACAAATTTTGCAGGTCGGAAGGAAACTCCCCGGGGTTTCCAGCGAGACGTGGGAATCGAAATCGAACAGCCTTCAAGGTTATGACCAGGCGAAACGTGAATGAAGATAAACAAACCCTCACATATTGGGAATAAATATGGAGAACTTTATGAGTAGCAAAATTATAGTCTCTTTCTCTCACCCCCCCCCCAAAAGAATTGTAAATTTCGGACGTTCTCTGCGTGTATCAGGTTTACGTGCTGTAACATTCCACCCCCCCACTCCAGGACATAAATTTCCATGTCTGCAGAGGCTGCTCCTAGGTGAAACCACATGTCTATTTTCAGTGTCTGTGTGTGCTGGCACAGTTATATTTTCGATGGACAGTTCATGGTGACGGTCGTGAGGGGAGGGTCCCTGGATGCCTGTGCATGGAGGGCCATTTGTGTTTGGACACCTGAGGGTGATAGCCAGGATTCACATGGGTAAATAAACCAGCCAGGGAGGATTTCACCTTATACGTAGTCTGAAATTACAGAAGAAAAAGGGCAGAAAATTAAAGAGAGGCCAAGAAGAAGACGTTGTTGACATGAGAGAGAGAGAGAGAGAAGAGAGAGAGAGAGAGAGAGAGAGAAAGAGAAAAATGTAAAGAGACAGATACAATGCTGAAAAATAAAAAGGATGGAAAATCACACAGAAAAGGATGGAGATATCACAAAAAGACAGATTATGGGGGGGGACAGTACAGAGAAAAAGGAAAGAGAGAACACTGTTAGAGAAAGAAATATATAAAGAGACATGGAAGAGAGAGACAGACAGATGGAAAGAGAAAGAGAAGTCATAGAAAGATGGAAGAAGGACCTGGAGAGGGATGGAGAGACAAAGCAGGAGCCCAGCCTGGGGTGGGGTGGGATGGGCAGGAAAAGATAGAAGCCCTGGGAGCTAGAAGCCTTCTGGGGGCTCGGCCCCTCCCTAGGGCCTGGCTTCTCAGATTTCCCCAGCTCAAGGGAAATCCAGGGAAGCCTTTGTGGGCTCAGTTTGTTTGCTCCAGACCCGGATCTGGTGATGCCGTTGATTTGGTTTTTAAACAGTGGGTTTGCAGCCTTCTGGGCTGGGGCAGGGGTCTGCTAGCCATCCTTAAACCTGCAGATTGGATTGAATTTCGGCCACTTTGATGGTCCTGTAATCGTCTTCCAGTTTTCCAATTTCCAATTCCCTCTACCCGGCTGGGGTTGAGAAGGGACTTTAAAGACGCCTTTGATAACGTCTCACGGTTACAGTTTTCCATAACAATTTTCTTTACCAGATCGTTATGTCTGATGCAGCCCCAGATGTTCTGGGGAGAAAAAGGGAACCAGTCCCCTCGGTCCCTGGCTGCCTGGCACTGGAGAGAGGGGTGGGGAGGCAGACTCGAGGGCTGTGGGACCCAGGACCCTCCTCCAGCCTTCCTCTCCTCTTGCCTCCCCTACCTCCAGCTCTTCCTTGGCCACACTTTCTAGTTCCTTCTCAGGGCCAGGACCCATCCTTTGCACACAGCTCTGGCATTAGTGGGGCCCCAGATGATTCTTTTCCACCAAAATGTCCCTCTCGTGAATCCCCTTCCATGCTCTCTGCTTGGTGACAGTTTATGGAGTTGATAAACCACTCTCTTCTAATATCTTAGTAGGTCAAATTAATTCCAGGTGCCCTCCTGGAGAATTTTAACAAGCCCTTCTGGAGACATAGTGTCCTGAGGATCATGGGGAGACTTTCCTTCTTTCTCAAACAAATTTATTGACTATTACTTGTGAAGGCACTGAGAGGGATTCAAAGTCTGTCAAACCAGTCCCGCCCTTGAGGAAGGCAGCATCTGCATTATTGGGGGAAATGAGACATGTATGCAAATAGCTTGGCCTGAGGCTGAGTGAGTGTGAAAATGGAGGAGAGAGGTATCATAAAGTGGCTCCGGCTTTGCAAGGCAGCAAGATGACTGGCTGGGGACATCTGGGAAAGCTCCACGAAGGAGATCGTTCGTGTCTGTTCTGGAGGTCCTGCAGGACAAGCGGGGTTAGACCTGGGAAACAGGCAGGTGGTAGGCGGATGACTTTAGAGGGCAGAGGCAGTTCGTGGTGTCCCCTCCCCCAGTCTGACCTGAGCAGTTGGTGGAGCAAGTTTCTCTCATTCGACTCATTTCACCCAGTGTTGATTGAAGCGAGGCATGTGCTTTGCTGGGCATGGGCTGGGCACCGGGGCAGAGGAATGGAGCAGAGAGATTCCTGCTCTTCTGGGCGTTGTCGGTGTAGACCGTGTTCCACAGGATTCTAAGGGGCGTCTTGCTCAGGGCTTGCTGGGGGCAGTGAGAGGGGCGGCCAGGCCGGCGGCAGCCAGCCTCCACCTCTACTGCGGCCGGAGCAGTCCCACGCTTTAGGTAGGTGCTGTGGTTCCCTGCGACATTTCCTCCGGAAGAAACGTAGGGAGAGCGGGGAGCTCTGCTGCTTAAAAAGAAAGAAAATCCCCGGTCCGTAGGTGCTTGTGCATTATGAAAAAAGAGCGAAGGAAAACATTCAATGAAAGCGTGAGAATGTGTTGAGAACCGAAGACCGTGATTGAGCCATAATCCGCCTCTGGACACAGTTTCGATTTTAAAAGATCCCCAGGTCCGCTCTGTGCCCTCCCTGTCTGTGGCCCGTGGGCAGAGCATGCATCAGGTCCCCGCTGCCAATGTCTTTGGCGTTGTCTTTCCACATCCTGCTCCTTTCTCTCCCTCCCCAGCTGGTTGGGAGTGACCGGGTTGCAGCTGTTTATAGAACATTCAGGGACCCTATCCTAATGAGACCCCAAGACCAGGTCTCAAAGAAGGGGGGCTCCCGCGGTCCGAGCTCAGCCACGGCAATCTCACACCCGCTTTTTGTTCTATCCCGTGAATTGCAATATGACAAAGTGCCACCAGGGGGCAGGACAGAAACATGGGGCTCAACTCTCTGAGGGCCAGGCCTGCTTTCGGCCTTGGTGGTGCGAAGTGTGGGGAGCCCATTCTCAGGAGCGCCCTGCCTGCCTGATAGACAAGGATGAGTGCACACAGCCCCTGCCTGCAGGAAGCTTACAGCCCCGCGGTGACTTCGATTGTACACTTCCCTCCTCCTTAAGTAGGCAGTGGAGTTTGTTGGGGTTGTACTGGCAACCCTCCCCCACCCCGCAGCAGCCCCTGCTGCGCCCCAGCTGTCTGGCTTCTGCTCGGGGTCCCCACTGGCTTCTCTAGCTGCAAAGACCAAGGCCAAGGGAGCCTAGGCGTGGCTCTGCCTCCCCATGGTGCCTCCACACAGACATGGGGTGCATTGAGTATCGTCGTGGGCTCCCTGCTGGCGAGGCCTCAAGGAAACAGGATCTTGGAGCCCAGAGCAAACCTCTCAGCGAGGGGAGATCAAGCCAGCGCCCTTCCCTCACCTCGGGAACTACCCTCCCCCAGCCTGGGCTGGGGTCTGCCACAGGCCTGCCTTCTTTTCACCTCCCCCTCCCGCTGAAAAAGGTGGGTGTCTCACTGTGCCGTGTCAGGGAGAAAGGAGTTCAAAGACTAGGTGCGCCCCCCGTGCCTATGTGTGTGGGCTGTGGGTGGGGTGGGGTGGGGTGGGGTGTGTGAGGGGCTGCAGGCATCGTAGGTGGCCGAGGTGTCCCCACTGGCACCCCACCTCAATACCTTAGCCCCGCCATGCAAAGGTGAGTATGAAGCACCTGTCCTGCTCAGGGCCCTGTGCCAGGCTCAGTGGGAGGTAGAACCAGGAAGGAGACAGCCCCTACCTTAAGGGTTTGGTAGGACAGACCAAAGAAGAGCTTTCCAGAAACGTGCCTGGAGGCGCACGCAGTGGGCTGGCTGGGAAGGCAGCAGAGAAAGCAAGGATCCCAGCCAGGCTGTGAAGGGTGCAGGGTCTACGTGCTCTGGATGGCGGGGGGCCTGTCTGTCACTGCACTGCTGAGTCCCAGTGCCTGGCAGCAGGCCGGACACAGAGTAGTCTCTTCTTGACTCTCATCGAATGAATAAAGGCAGGGCAGGGAGAACTGAAGAAATATTCAAAAAGGTGGCACGTGAGCCTGGGACAGTTGGGGTGATGGTCTGACGGCCCCCCAGGTCTGACGGTCAGGGCTGCTCCTAGGGTGACCTGCCACCCTGCGTTTAAACCGAGGTCTGTCTCCCAGAAAGCCCTTCGGCCCGGGGAAAACCGGATGTGATGGCCGGCCACCTTAGCTGCTACTCCCTTTGGGGAAGGGTTGTGTAGCTGGTTCCCTCCCTGGCCCTCTCTCTGGCCTCCCCCTTTCTCTCTCCTGCCCAGCAGGGTCCCTCTCTGTCCCCTGGGCCGAGCCCTGGCCCTGCCGTGACCCCCCAGCCTGACCTCCAGGGCTGCCCACTTCCCTTTCACTCGGCCACTCGGCCGTTCCTGATAAGGAGACTGAAACAGGTTTGCCCTTTCACCCCCGCATAGCTCTCCACAGAGCCTGCGGTCCCCACATCCTGGGCCACATCCTGCCAGTCTCTGTCCTCCCCCAGGCTGTGGCCACCATCCCAAGGCTTTAGGTAGGACTGTGGGGACAGGCGGCTGCAGAGGCCACTGCCCTTGAGAGATGGGCCTCTCCGTGTCCTGGCTGAGGACGGGTGAAGCGCCTGCCGCCAGGACACAGGAGTGGCTGGACAGGCGGCCGCGTGGACCGAGCCCTCCCCTGCATTTTGACTGACATTCTTGATGGAATTGGCCGGATGTTTCTCCTTCACAAGAGACACAGCCCCGGGCAAGACAGCTGTGTCTCCCTCAGTCTGTCTGCAGCTGGAGGTGCTGAGATCCCAGGACCCACACTTCCTCTTGTTGGGACAGCATCGCTGGGCCAAAAGGTCTCCAGGGAAGGGTGTGGTGCTTCTCTGGGGGTCCCAAGAGGTCAGCAGGACTGGCATCTGAGTACCTTCCGCCCTTCCTCCTGTGCCCTGTTCTCTGCCTGGGTCTGGGGACCTGACACGCATCTGATGGGCAGGCGACCTAGGCCAGGGTCCCAGGCATGCCCGGATCCAATCCTCGTTTCTGAGGAGTACACCGTTTGGGGACACTTTTGTTCAGAACTTCCATCTCCGTGCACGAGAAGTGTGATCAGACGCAGCTGTCGTGTAAAGGGCACGTCAAATCTTTGTTGGTTCGGAAGGCATTTCTTGAATTTACGGTGTGTATGGGGGTGGGGAGAGCATTGATAACATCAATTTTGTAGTCTTGAGATGGTGAGAATTATATGTTCAGAGAATTTTCCCTTTTAGCGGAGTCCAGTCACAGCAAAAGCCAAAAGCAACATGGAAGAGGGGAGTCACCCACCTGCAGCCTGCAGAGACTGCGAAGGGAAAGGAAAATGCTCCCACTCTTGATCTTGGGGTGGCTTGGGTGATTATGAGCTTGGCGTATGACTATGAGTCTCAGGGCTCTTATTTTCATCTCTGCATCTTTTATAGCCATTTTTTTTTCCCCTTCAGATTTCAGTCACGTGAATAGCACCTTCGCGATTTTGGCCACATCTGAGAGCCACTTGTACTATTAACATTTTTCTTTAAATTAACCCAGTACACACACACACACAGACACGAATATCTTTTAAGAGAATATTTTACACCTTACTGTGAATGGAACACTAGTAGCACTTGTCATAAACAGAGAGGCCGTAAAAACAAATAAAATGAAAGCATAGCAAAGTGCTTACATAGAGCTGTCTATAGAAGGCTTGGAGTCTAAGGTTTGCTTTCTTTCCCTAAACAGGAATGTTAGCAAGTGTTAGAGGGTGTTAAAGCCCCATTGGCCATATTTTTAGTGACCAGGTGCGGCTGTTATTTAAAGGGCACAGTGTAATCTGATATGAAAGAGAATTGAAGAGGAACGATTTCCTCACTCTCAATTCAGGGCGCCACCGAAGACGGTCTCCAGGTCCACGCAGGAGCACTGAGTGGACCTGCCTGGGAGAGACTGGTCCCTGGCCACTGGCCCGAAGCATCCCTTTCAGCTAATCCTGACTATTCCTTCCCCGGGGCTCTCTGCCCTCACCCTCAGACCTCTGCCCTGCCAGCCACAGGGAGAGGACGGACGGAGTAGCTGGAGATGGGAGTGGGGGGTGGTGCGGTTTCTCCTTCCTTGGTATTGCCCAGAATATTCCAACCTTAATGAGACAACCCTCAAAAGACTGTTTCCACTTTCCTTAGAGCTACAGGGAATTTTCCATGATGGTTACGAGACGAGCCAAGCATGGGAGAAAGCAGGGCGTTTGAGACTTCCTGCTGCTGCTGATTCTGAAGGATGCTTTCAGCTCTGTCCACGTCCGTGAGTTCTAGACGCGTCTGTCCAGCCGTCCATTTGTCCTCTCCACATGTAGGCGTACTAGGCATCTCAAACTTAGCATGTCCAAACAAGGCAGACCCCTGATCCCCCCGAATCCGCTTCTCTCCGGGTCCCCCACCTCACTAACACTCTCCAGTTGCTCAGGCCAAAAAACCCACTTGGCCTCTTTTTTGCCCTCGTCCCAAAGACTCAATCCATCTATTGTCCTATGGGCTCCACCTCCCCCGCCAAGAATCCGGAATCCAGTGATTTCCCAGCTCTCTTGCTGCTGTCCTGGTCCATGCCCCGGCCCTCTCTAGCCTGAACAGTTTGTCTCCCTGTTCCTTCTTGTTCTCCATATGCCAGAGCCAGGAGTATTTTGAAGATGTAAATCTGATTGTATCACTTCTCAGCTCAGATTCCTCCCGTGGCTTCTCATGGCACCCAGAACAAAATCGGAACTCCTTCCGTGACCCGGGCCCCGTGCGTTCCCTTCCTCACCTCACACCCTCCGTCCCAGCTCACTGCGCTGGCTTCTTCCTGTGGCTCCAGCACTCCATCCCACCTCGGGCCCTTTTGCTCTGCTGTGGCCTGGAGCTCCCTCCCCCCGATCCCCGCGTGGCTCTGCCTCCGTTCTTTCCTTTACTCAGGTCCCCACTGGGCTGACATCGTCTTAGCGAGGTCTCCTGACCTTCCTGAGTTCGCACCTTTCCTCGCCATTCTCTGGCTCTTTAGGCTGCTTTATTTGTCCGAGGCATCTTTATTTTTCTTTCACTTTTGAAGGACAGGTTAACTAGATACACAATTCTAGGTTGCGTGTTTTTTCCCTTTACCACATTAAATGGGCTTCACGTCACTTCTGCTACAACTGACGTTTTCATTGAGGTGCAACTTATGTGAGCAAAGTGTGCTGCTCCCAACCATACAGCTCAGGACACTTCTGTGCACACCAGACCTGTGTAACGACCTCCCAAATCTGCAACTGGTACTTGACCCGTGAGCTCCAGGACTCCTGGGGTCCCTTTCAGTCAGTTCCCCAAAGTCACCCTGAGTTTAACCTCTATCACGCATTGATATTGAGAAAGACTAACTTCTATTTTATCCTATTTTTTTTTAAAAGGAGTGTTTAAATACCTTTCTTTTGTCAGTTCTTTAATGTCCCTATTTGGCTCAATGAAAAGTAAGAACATTAAATTATAAATTTCACGGTCTGTGCATACCAAATTTGGGAGCCAGCGAGTTAGAAAACACCCCCTGTTCTACCCTGCCCTGCTCCGAAGTGCCTTCCTCAGTCTCCTGGAGCTACATAGAGGTGGGGCTTTGGGGGACAATTCTGCATGTTTGTCACAGCGTCAGGCATGTGGCAGGTGTTTGAAACACCTGCTGATGAGGGGCGGCTGGATCGGTCTTCTATGTAGATGATCCATTCCTGCCCCTGAGGAGAGAGGCCCGCCTTTGCCTGCGGTGTGGACTCCAAGGTGTTGGCAAGTACGGTCAAATGCCCAGGCTACCAGCCTGGTACAATGAACTGTCCATCGCCTTCTGGGGTCCCTGGCTGGACTCGTACTACCCCACCTCGTACTCAGGCAGATGCTCAGCACCGTCCCCGAGACGCCAGCTCCATCACCACTATCACCCCGTGGCTTTTCCCAGCAGGCCCGGCCCCTTCCCACACGTCCACAGGGCCTGGCTCCCCCTGGCCTTCCCCATCCTCCTGCCTGAGGCTGGGCGGTGGGTAGGCAGTCCAGGATCAAAGCTGGGCGGATGTCACCGGCCGGGAGTGGGGCTTTCATCTTGGGGGAGAGGTGAAGTTTCCTCCTGGATGCTAAGGGGAGAGTTTGTACAACCGTGGGGATAGGGATGTGGAGGGGGTCCTGTCACCCTCAGACAGTGCTGCTCCTTCTCCTCCACCTCACCCAATGAAGCCAGGATGGCTACAAGCTCCAAGATTCCCTGGTCTCCTGGGGAAGTCCAGGAGGAGCGGAGCCAGGATGGAGACTCAGGACCTCACCCTTCCTGGCCAGAATTCCCCTCAGACCTACAGCTGTCTCCCTATTCCTCCCTGCTCAGAACTCACCGACTTCATAACCCCACCCTCCCCACTCCCGGGGCCCTTCCCTGAGTGTCAGCAGCAATTTCCTGCAGGCCTGGTGACGGTAGCCTGAGCCAGCCCAGGGGAAACCCAATGCCATGGTGTCAGCAGCGGGTGTCCCTCGGTGTCTGGGGAATGGGTCTGAGACTATGCAGAGCTGGGCCGCCCGAGGGGGGTGGAAGGGTTGCCACCACCCTGCCCCCACAGCTCCCCTGTCCCTTCCACACTTAACGGAGGCAGTTGTGCCCTCCCCATGAATCCAACGACATGTGCATCTTGCTTCTAGGAAAGGCTGGAAAAAGACCAACCAGACCAAGGCTAGAAAAGTCACCCACACCCTGGAGACGGTACGTGGGGTGACAGCGCCCTGCTCTGGACAGGCACAAGCCCTCCGTTCCCCAGTGGTGTGAGGGCCCTGCTTCAGGGAGAGGCAGAGTGGCCTCGGCCCCTTCCCTTCCAATTCTAGTCTCCTTCCAACGTTCAGAGAGTGTCTTCATCCTACCGTCAATGGCCAATCCACACCTTCCGCCTCTGGTTTTATCCTGTTGTTAGGTCCGTGCAGGACACCCATCTTGTCTGATAACCAGGATGCTCCCTTGGGGAGGACTGAGTCTCTCTCTCTCTTCTGTATTACCCTCAGGTCAATAGGGCTATTTTGCAAAGAGTGGTCCTTGAGGGTAGAGACTGGTCATATTTTATTTAGTCTAATTGCCCTGAACAGATTTGGATATAGCAGATACACGTGAATACATGTATTTTAAATTTCAATGACTCAGCACTCCTGTATATACTGTTTTTCTGGATAGTGCATGTGTCCCCACCCTTGGCACAGAGTGGGCGCTAAGTCAAGTTTTACTGCTTAATTTGGATCAACTTGACCTGCAGAGGGGTGGCATGACTCGTGGTGGAAGGGAGGCTCTGTGACCGATCGCAGCCTGGAGGGGCTGGGAGACGCCTCCACAGAGGCTTGGGATAGCGGGCGAGTAGACATCCATTTGGTTTGGGCCCAAGTCCTGGCTAATGCCCAGTTAAGCTCTTTTCTCTTGGCGGTTGGACCTTTGCTATTGTTAGCAGTGCGTCTCTCCCCGGGGCCGAACACGTGTCCCCGGCCTTTCCTTACGTCTTCTGCCTGAGGCACGGCTGGCTGCCTGCTCAGAGCTTGAGACTGTCCCCTGATCTGCTTTCCAGGAGCTCAGAGCCATCCTTCCTTGAGCCGTGGAATATTGCCACTGGGGTTCATCTTAAGAGGCTGCCTGATCGTCCGGTCGCCTCCTCTTTGCAGAAGAGGAAACAGGCTGAAAATGCAAAGATTTGCTGCGGCCTGCAGCCCTCTGAGGATCTCAGCCCCAGACCTCCCCAGCCCAGCTCCCATTAACCGGACTGTGATCTTCATTTATGAAGCATCAGAGCCCTGACCCGGGCCTCAGGCCAGGTACAAATGTTTCTTCTTCATTCATCATCATCATCATCATCATCATCATCATCATCATCATTGTCATCATAATACAGTTGTTCCCAACCTTGTGGAGTTTATGGACCATCAAAATTGCTTTTAATGAAAGGGATGGACATAAGTTTGACGATTTTAACTTTGCCAAGAATAGACTTTCTAGAAGTCCTGCTTTTATAACATTTTGTAACAAGAAAGACAGCATTTTAAATCAGAAAAGGGATGACATTTAAAATTTAACAACTGACTAAATGGAACCATATAAAGAATTCATTACTGATTTTTCTCAGGCTGGTAAAAGCATCATCATGGACTGAAACCCTCCTGTAGACATGAATTAGAAGATCCAAGGGCTACCCAAAGAGCCTGTACTCTGGTCTAAGGGGAAGTGGGGACTGGCCCAGACCTCTGGCTATCACCTCTCAGTCGCCTCCAGCCAAGGGTGGCCCAAAGTGTTGGAGTGTGTGATTGGTGTGTGGCCAGAGCCGATCCAGGCCTTTCTCTGGTGCCTGCTGTCTCAGGAACAGGAGGGTTGTGGGAGGGGCCTCTGGGCCCTCTGCCTTCTTGACACTTGTTCCTATCTGGATACTTTGACCTGAGAATTAGCTGATAATCAACCCATAGCAGCTGGAGCACTGGCCAGATATCCTGAGCCTTAGGTAATTGTACCAGCCTGTCTCTCATTGGCTGTGTGACCTCAGACCAGGCCCTGAACCTCTCTGAGCCCCTTTCCTTGCCTCTCCGGGCAAATGTGCACACAGCCACTTATATAGCAAGAGTACAGTTCTATGCCCACAGGGGCTTCTTTTTCAGAAGTTGCTAAATGATCAAGGGTCCCAGAGCACAGGGGTTCCTGGCTCCCACTTCAGAGCCCTCCCTCCACACCCCGTGACCTCTAGGTCTTTACCAAACCGAAATTTGCCCAGTGATGTCACTCGCCCCGCCCCAGTCTCTTGCTCCATCAGGCCTTTGTTCCCTCAACCAAACCCCGACACACTATTTTTCACTGGGTTTCGCTTTTCGACTTAACGCTGTCCCCATGATGCTGGCACATCTGGGCATGCAGCTCAAGTTCAGACACCTTCCTCGGGATCCGTGGCAGCCCCTGGCACGGGCGCCACCTGAGGTTGGGTGATGGAGACCATCACTGGCTCTCCCTCACCTCCTCCTCATCATCCTTCAATCCGAAGGCCAGGGAAGCCCCTCTTCTGGAAGAAATTACCCTGCCGGCTCTTCTAGGCTCCAGGGGGCTCCCTCCCGGCCTGCCTCACAGGGGTTGAGATGGTGGGCGCTCTCAGGGAAAACCTGTGTCGTTCCCTCTCCTCCCATCCTTTTCATCCCCTCTCCATCCCCCGGACCTCCAGTCCTCTCCCTGCTGGCCCTTATCTGCCGCAGCATCTGACCTGCAGATGCACTCCCTGCTCAGCGTGCTCCTGACCCCTGGATGGCAGTGCGCCCAGCTGCCTGCCCCGGGGCCAGCTCCGGCCTGCTCTCCTTCTCTTGAAAAGCCCCCATGTCTTGAAGCTGATTAAAACAAACACAGCTCATATTTTTGTTCTTAATCCAATTCTGCACTGGGCTGGGGTCGGGGAGGGAGGATAGGATGACAGAAACACATTCCTGGCTATGCCAGAGGGGAGAGCCAGCTCAGGTACTGGTCAAGAAACCCCCAGCGGCTGGGGCGGCCGAGGGTCCAAGTGGGGTGCCGACAACTGTGGACGGACCCCTCCCTGAGCAAGATTCAGCTGCTGCTCCCAGGGCAGGTCAGGAGGAAGGGCGTGTTCTCCAGGGACCTTCCCAGCTGGGGGCCCGGGGCTCCACCGAATAGAGGCCTTTATTCTCTCCAGTCTGGAAACCAGACAGGATCCTCTTGTCTCAGCTGACCCCATCCTGTGACATCCCTCCTCCGTACTTGGCCTTGGAGTTCCTCAGGACCCAGACCCAGAGCACACTGTAGATGCCTTCTCCTCTGTTAGGCAAGGCTCACAGGCCCCCGAGGACCCTGTTACTGTCTGAACCAGAGGCCGAATTTCCTGACGATGGGAGGGGGGGACCCCCATCATAGAGCATGAAGGAGAGGGAGCGTCCAGCGATGGTGCATGCAGACGGAATCTGGACACCAAGTGCCTGAGTTTGAATCTTTCTCTGCCGCTAACTAGTCGTGTGACTGTGGGCAAGTTAAATAGTCTCTTTGCACCTCAGTCTCATCATCTGTGAAGTGGGGGTCATAGCAGAACCTACCTCACAGGGTTGTCGTGCACATGTGTGTGCTTAGGGCACACACACCAAGAATAGTATCTGGCACCATACTGTATACTGAACTAAATATCCTGTCCATTTGATATAAACTACATTAAATTCTGCCCCTGTGCTACATACTGCTACTATCAGAATCCTTGATTCTTCTTATTTTTTGAAGGCAGGTGGAGATAATCCTAGATCCATCGTTTAATAGCTGTGTGGGTCTAAGCAAATCACGCCTCTTCCCTGAGCCTCGGTTTTGTACCTGTAAAATGGAGCAAACTTGACCTCAGAGAACGACGGTGAGGTGTAAATGTGATGATAAACATGAAAGCGCCTAACACGGCATGGCACGTGTTCATTGGTCTTCAGTATTACGTGATTTCATTGTTAAATGAGACCTTAAGTGTCAACCTTGTTCAGGAGAGGAGGGTAGAAGATGGCCAGGTCAAATAAAAAGACAGACGGGAGAGAGGAGAAAGGAAAGCTGGAAACAAAATGGTCAGAGAATGAGACTAGTAAAGACTGAAGAGCAAGGAGGGAGAGGAGAAACCACCAAAAAAAGCAGAAAAGCAGAGAAAGAGCGAGATAGAGAGAGGGGACAGTTGCAGACCCCGGGGAGGGGGTCTTGGTGTCTCCCTTGGGATTTCTCAGTGGCTGAGGGCAGGAGACGTCGAGAAAGCAGGATCCCGGTTGCTCCTTCCCCTCTACTAGGCTTCGCTCAGAGGCTGCAAGGCTGCCCCCACCCACCCACGTAGAGCCAGAGAGGTCCATCCAGTCCCAGACCAGGGACCAGCCGGGACCACAGGCCCTCTGGTGAGGTCACTGGCCTGGGGGCCTTCTACCTCTGCCTTGGAGAGATGCTTAACAATTCTTTCCCCAAATCCTTAGAAGTCTCTGGTTTCACAATCTTTGGAGCTAAACCAGATGATAAGGATCCATTGTTCGTGTCTAGTCTGATGACTGCCCTACCTGGCCACCCCCAGAACTACCTACCTAGTCACCCCCAAACGGGCTGAGCACGTCTTAGGTCAAGACCCTCTCTACTCTTTGGTGGTGTTTGCCGGGCCCCTTCCGGGACTGATCTGCAGTTACTGTGGCTGCAGATTGGTCACTTGAAAAATAACTTAGTGAGACCTTATTTCGTGTCCTCTCTGAAGGACGGAGGGCCAGTCAGAGGGGACTCCAGCAGAATGCCGGGCCCGAAGAGGGTGGGTGGGTAGCCTGACTGGGCTTGCTGAGGTGGCCTCTACTCCCAGGTCCAAGGGTCTCTCACTCTTCCTCCCTGACCTATGGTCACTGGGCTTGGGCTGTGACGATTCCCCACACCACAGCTAGAAACCAGGCTGCATCAGTAGGTCAGAGGCAGGGGACTGGAAATGGCCCATAAAAGTCTCAGGCTCCTGTAAACGCAGAGTGGGCCTTTGAAAGCCCAAAGCACTTTTATGTGCTAGTTAAAGGGCCTTCCTGTTGTGTCGCTAGGATTTACAGGGATGTGGGTGGGGGTATGGGGTGAGGTGAGGCCAAGTGCAGCTTCCACCTCCTGATACTCCCCGGCTTTTTGGAGCTTTGACCTCTGGGTCCCAGAGGGAAGGGAGGAAGGAGGCACTTAAAGGCTTCTTAGCTGTCACACTCCACTTACCCAGCAGAGCCTGCGGGGCTCTTCCTTGGTTCTTTGGGATCTTAAACCAGCTCCCTGGGGCAGTGGTGACCAAGACAGTGCCATATTCCAGGACAGCAGCACCCACAGCCAGGGGGAAGAGTTCCCTGGAGACAGAGGCAGAGCCCTCAAGAGGCAGTGGTCAGGCGCCCTGTGTGATTTTTAAGCATGTGGGACTAGGACTGTCAAAATGGCTTCGTTGGGAGAGATTGTTTCATGCCCCGTCTTGCCCACACCCTGTGTCTGATGCCAGCACCAGGGGGTCATGGGAGAGGGCCAGGCATCGGCCCTCATCTGGACCCCACGAATCGGGGAGGCTGGTCCATGAACCTGCCTCCACGAGGCACTTATAGGAATGTGACGTCTGTGAATTTAAACGGAAAAAGAAAAATCCCACAAAATAACTGTGTCGTTGAGTTTACTTTTCTCTCTGGGAGAGCTGAGAAGGGCCCCTCCCTGACCCGTGGGGAGGAGAAAGGTGCCTCTCCACGTTCTTCCACAGCACGCTGTCCCTACGCCCCCACAGGACCGTCACCGCCGTTTAAAGGCCTGCCGGGTTGTCTCTCTGTGCTGGGTCTGTTAATGACTAGAGCTGTAGGGAAGAACCCAGGCCTGGAGCCAGGCGTTTTGCTGGGTGACCCGCACACGGCCTCACGCTTCGTCCTCCACCGCCCTGGCCATGCCAGTATCCTCCCCGGGAGAGAGAACGGGCATGTGCCAGGCTCGTCTCCTTGAACAGACCCTTTCAGGAAGTGGTACATGCATTCTCTCCTTTAATCCCCCCCAGCTGGGAAATATCAACCCCAATTTATATAGGAGGAAATCGAGGCCCAGGGAAGTTTGGTACTTGGGGAAGCTCCAGGTGGGCAGTGCCCAGGCCAAGGTAGACCTTTTACCCTGCCCCTTCGTTCCATCTGAGCCGGGGGCCCCCTGACCTCCTCGTGCCAGGATGCTGGGACGTGGAGGAAGGCCTGCTCCACTCAGTCTTGGGCTCTCAGGCCCGACTTGTCTTTGTCTCTCTAACAGTCTGTGCCCGGGGCTGCTGGCTCTCCATTGCCTTCTTCCCGACTTGCTTCATCCTCAGTCCATCTCCCGGGGAGCAACAGACAGAGCACACACAGGCTCCTAGGCATGGGGGCCCCGGAGCCTGTACCCGGGCAGGGGGATTTCTGTATTGACCCCACCATGATCCCTGTCCCTGGCCTGCTGGCCCCAGGTGCCCACCGTGGCCTCAGGCCTCTGGCATTCTTTCCTGATGCTGCAACTCCCCTTTGCTCCTCTGTGACCCTATTGAGTTTCCCCAGGTCTGGCCAACCAAACACTGCCATATGGGGGAGAGTTACATTTCCTGTACGTGTGTCAAAATATCAGAGCGGATGTGAAATAGATCAGACACGTATAAAAATAAACTTTTACAGAGTGACTGACTACTCCCCTCCAGGGGGAACCCGCGATTCGCTCTTCATCTGGGGCCTAGAAACTTGGCTGGGGCCTTGGGGACCACGTCCCACACCCAGCTCCCCACGCCTATCCTGCCTCACTTCCTCTCCTGGAAGGCATGCTCCCCGGGGGTCGGTGGGCATGGAAGCCCCTCCCAAATTGGGCTAAAATGAGCAAGTTACTTCCGGGCCTTAGTTTCTGGATGAGGGTGGCAGGACTTGTGTTTTTGGTCCCCTTTCCCCTCTGACAATCTGATCTACACAACCCAGGGTCCCTAGGCTGGGCTATTACAGCATCATCTGGTCACTCCTATTGGACCGAACATGAGGATTAGATCTCAGTTGGCCTTTTCCCGTTGCATGAGTGTGAGACCTGGTGGACAAGAGACCAGATTTCTTTTTGTCCAGGCACCCCTGCCTGAGTTCACCACCCAAGGCTGCCAAGGTCATCTGCCGGTCAAGGTCATCTTGCCCATCTCCCCGCTTTTAGCTACCTGGTTCATTAAACGGGGCTGGTTCTCTTTATTGCTCAGAGTTTACGGGAAGCAGCATCCTGGCCTCATTTCAGAAATCTCTCCTTAATGTTATCCTAAATCCTTCTGCATTCAGATCTCCTTTCACTCATCTCCCCAGCCTTGTCCTTGCAGGGAGGTGGGGAGGGGTCAGGTCTAAGTGGGAACTTGAGACGACGCATCACGGTGTTGAATCGTTCAGGGAGATTCTTGTCCCATCTGGTTTGTGCCCCTTGAAGCAGCTTGGAGAGGAGAGCCTGTCAACCCACAGGATCCCCACCAGATTCCTTTTAGGGGCCGTCGGTTTCTGTCTGGCAAAGAAGCCAGCCTGGTCTCATCCAAGGACTGGCCTTAGCATCTTAGGCCAGCAGCCAGGTAGAAAGGGTGGCACACGCTTCCCTCTTCTAGAACCAGGAGTCCCTTTGGCCCTGTGGAATCAGCGTGGCAGCATCTTTAGAGCGGCCGCAGGCTTCTTCATCCAGACTCAGCTGGGGACTTGCAAGGCCACCAAGAGCAGGAGATGCTCAGGGCAGGGCTTTGTGGGTACCTCCTCTGTCCTCACTTGTCACGCATCATGTTTGATCTTGGCTGCGTGGTGGAGGGTTCTCGCCACTCTGATTGATGACTCAGATCTTCAAAGGATCACTCACCCCTAGAGGGAGGGTAGCACTCATCAAAGCCATTCCTGGGGGGTTATGTGCCAAAACCAGGCCCTTTGGGACGCCCCCCCCCCAGCCCTCAGCTGTGTCTCTGTAACTGCCACCATTCCGGCTGACCCAGGAACCCCTTTGCTTCTCCACTTAATCTGGCTTAGATGTGAATAAATCTTTTTTTCCCCCTGCATTGTTGCAATGAACATAAGATTGTAGATTTTTCAAGAAGCACTTTATAAGGAAAAGGGGGAAATGGCACTCAGGAACTAGGGGGCACGTGGTAAGTCACAGAGCACCAGTCCTAATGAACCAGAATCTTCCCTATAATGCTCCTCCTGGCCTGGCGTATCAGCTGCCCACAGTGCCCCTGGCCCTAAGCGAGAAAGGCAGTTTCCTACGTGGCCTTAAAGATCCGTCCCCAGCCTCTGACACTATCGGAATGGGTGCTGCCCACAGCCTCCTGGAGGACATTCTTCAGCTGGCCTGAAAGAGGGTTCTTCATAGTTGGTCCCTCTGCCTTGCCCTGGGGGACACTGAGCTGGCAAAGGCTTGTTCTGCCTCAGCTCCCCACGCCCCCCTCCTCCAGAGATGCGCATGCCTGTCCCTTTTTCTAGAACTGGAGAAAGCGGCTCCCCTCTTACCACCCCCCGTGCCACGCCCCAGTTCAGTCTGAGCACCACCTGCTTAATTCGCAGGGCAGATTACTCCCCACAGTCGAGGGCAAACATCTGATGCATGCGTAGCACGCGAGGGATGTTTGTGCATCGCAAGCTGGATGCTCAAGCGAGCGACAGCCCTGCACTCCGGTCCCCAGGGCTCGCCGATGGGCCCTCATCCTAGGAGTCGTCTTGCTGAGTCCCAGTCCTGGGGGTTTATAACCTGAAGGTCAGAGTGCATTTAGTATGTTTACGTGAACACCACGGTCCCAGGCTACAGGCTGAAGCAGACTATTTTTTATCAGCCGGAATTACACAGCACAGGGATGTCCCATGTGGATCATGGTCGAAGCAGCCCTCACTGGGAAGATGGGCCACCAGCCACACCACGGGCTGTGTCTCCTCCAGGGCCCACGGAGGGAGAAGGGAGCTTGCCTCAGGCGGCGTGGCACTGGACGGGGTCCTGCCGTTCCTACAGTCCTAGTGGAGCTCAGGGACGATGCAGGGGGAAAAGGTCCTTTACTGGTCCCCATTGAGGTTGGCAGAGTGTGTGTGTGCGTGTGCACAAGAGAGAGCGAGCCAGTAGCTCTGGGCTACTCCTTTGGGACTCCTGTGTGCATCGCAGGGATTTAGGGTGTGATGTGTTTAACTCAGAGACGTTTCGGCCCCAGTAGAGAATACTGTGAATGTGGCGGCCCCTGCCCGATTCATCCTGCCCTGTCTCTCCCCCCTGCCCATCCCATACCGCCCCTGCCTCCAGCTAGTCCCACACTCTTCCACAGGGACTTGAACGGGCCAGGCCGTCAACCAGGGCACCCATCACACCTTCTTCACTGGGGCAGCTCCTCCCTCAAACCCGCGCAAGGTCTCACTTCGGTGAAGCCTCTCTGACCTGGTTCTACCTTCTGCTGGAGGTAGAACCCTCGTGGTGAAGTTTATGCATAGGTGAAAATGACAGGTTTATGCGTCTATGTCCTTTCCACAGGGATGTGTCTTACTGTCTTCTCTTCCAGCCTCAGCACCTGGCACTGTGCCCAGCTCAGGGTGGGCACTGATGTCCGTGCCCAGAGTATGGCTGCTCGGAGCGTGACCCGCGAGGGCAGGCAGGGCATGACTGGCAGTCTGCTGGAGGAGGGGGCTCGTCTCTGAACGAGGCTCTGGACCTGGCCCAGTCCTGCGTTCCCAGGCCCCAAGAGGGAGGGAGCCCAGGGGTGCTTGGTTGGCATCAGCATCTGGAGCCGGCCTGGGAGGTCACCAGTGACATCTAGTGGTCACAGCAGGCTGCAGCCCCATGAGGTTTTCCCGAGGGTTTGAGAGCCTGAGTCCCGTGTGGCCCAGACTTCTGCAACCCCAGGCAGTATCTGACTTCCCTGGGGCTCAGGGCAGCGGCACATGGCGGGACGCACGTAGGTTTTTGGGTGTTAGGACCAAGGCAGGGAGAGGTGCTGGGCCACCCAAAGCCAGCGAGGGCCGGGCCGGGAAGACTCCGGCAGCTCCGGGCCGTGGGCTGCTCTTCTCCAGGCTCAGGCCCATCCATCCGCCTTAGCCTCAGTTCCCTAAGACCTGGGGGCAGAGGGTGGAGGGAAGGCTTGGGGGTCTCCGCTGGCGCAGCCACAGACCCGCTTGGGTACAGCTGCTGAGACAGCCAGTGGATGAGGGGTGGTGGGAGGTGGGCCTCGTTTATCTAACAGCACCTACTGAATGTATGCCAGGCACCATGGCGGGCAGCTGGTGCAGGGGCCGCGTAAGGAGCCGCCTGTCCTTTCCGGGGCTAGGCCAGACAGCGCGCAGCAGCCCTGAGAGACACCTCAAAGGGGCAGGGTCCCTGAGGCAGCGACAGGAGGCAGCGCGGGATGAATGGGGTCTCCAGCGCGGGGTGGGGGGGGCCTGCGGGCAGCCCTTGCCAGCGTCAGCCCCTCCTGCTAGCCATGCTCCCGCCCCCAGGGCCTTGCAGAGCACCCACACGTGTCACGGGTGCTCAGGACATGCCCGTGGATGGTGGGGCTGGCGTGGGGTGCAGGACGCCGGGGTGTCTCCTGTCGGTGGACAGCGGCCCGGACTCCACTGTCTCTGCCAGAATTTTCCCGGGAAGCATCTCCAGCCTGTCAGAGAGGGGAGAGGGGCGCTGCCCCCAGCGGGGAGGCCTGCGGGATGCTGCACTTGTTGCTGCAGTAACGACTCCTTCCGGCTCCTTTTGCCGCCTGCCGCCCTCTCTTCCTTCCCGGCGCAGTGTCCTGTGACTTCTTCCTCCGCCTCGGGCGCTGCTCCTCCGCCCTTCGTCTTCTCTCCTCTCCCCGCCCCCCCCATCTCCCTCCGCACTGCGCCCCTGTCTGTCTCCCCTGAGCTCCGCCTCCCCGTTCTCGCCCCCTCGCCCCTCTCTGCTGTTTCTGCCGCTCCGTCTGTCCCCGCTCACTTTGTCTCCATCACTGCTGCATCGCTCAGTTTCTCCCCCTGGAAAGCCAGCCTGGTGTTATCGAAGTGTAACAACTTGAAAACTTGCCTGGGGGTGAGGTGGGCCGAGGTATAACGGTATAACGGATCTTTCCGACAAGCTGCAGGGAGTGGCCACAGACTCCCCGTGGCCCAGAGCCCATCGCCCGCAGCGTTTCTCAGCCCCTCTTCCCCTTGGCCAGCCAGGTCTGCAGAGGGCTGCTCCGCCCGCCTGCCTACCTGTGAGGCGGAGCTCACCCTGGCCTAGGAGAATCACACCTTCGGCAGGGTGTAGCTAAGTGCCATGGGTCTTCCCTGACAGTTAGGGTGGCAGAGCTCACATGTACAAGTTTATATAAATACACACTGAATGTGTTCATAGGTCAGCCACTCTGCTAGGTCCTGGGGGCGTGACCTGCCTCTTCTGGCCCACACAGCAGCCGTGCGAAGGAGGCGGGGCCGTGACCTCGCTCCCATGAGGCAGTGAGACTGGAGGATCAGGCTTGCTCCAGGCTGGACACCTGGCTCTGATCTCGTGGCGTTCACGCCCTCAGTGTCCCCGTGTCCAGTCAGCCCCCAGTAACACTGCCCAGGGCTTCAGGCAGCTGTGTGCTCACAGACCTGTCCCAAGCACCCTCCTGGCCCGCCCCGTCTCCCCCGGCCCGCACCTTAGACGCTGTGCTTGTTTCCACGGCACAATTGCATTCGCAGTAGTTTTAGAGAGGGGTCCGAGCCCCCCACTGCCCAGCACTCTCTCAGCACGCATTTTTTCCTTCCCCCGAGTCACGGACCCCTCTCATCCCTGCTAATCTGCCCCTTAATTACGGCAATCATTGTCTGATTGCACGGGCGGCGGACTACACAATTACGTTTTCTCACGCTAATTTCATAATTAAGACGAGCGATAATAACACGGGAGCAATGATGACATTTCCAAGCTCCAGGTATGAATCAAGGGCCTGGCAAAGTGCCCCCCACTGTCCTAGGGAAGGGCAGTAGGAGTCCCAGGCACCGACGGTGGTGACCAACTCTCTCGGCTACCCGGACACCGCTAACTCCAAGGCTTCTGTCCTCATGGCCCTTTAGGACACTGGGAGCCTGATTTGGAAAGTGTGACCCAGCAGCTGTGGCCCTCAAAGTCCCTGTCAGGGGGAACCCGCCTGCAGGTGGCCGCAGGCCTTGGAGAGATGAAACCTGAGCTGCAGCTCTCATGTGCTTCTAGAAGCCCAGGCCCAACATGTCTTACTTAGTGGCTGCCGGTGTCCTGGCCACAGTCGGGGGGCAGGCGGCCCGTGCCCTTCTGCCTCCATGCTCAGACCTCCCACCCCTTCCTCAGGAGTCCCATAGCTTGGGAGAGACAGCCGATCACCCTCTTCACTTCTTCTTCCTTTCTTCTCCTGCAGAGAATGGCTCAGATCTCCGTCCGCTACGAAACTTTCCTAGGTATCTCCCATGGTATAGTCCCTGTCCATCTCACAGTTTTCCACCTCAGGGTCCTCCCCTCCAGAGGCCGGGACTCCCAGATGGCAGTAGGAAAGCCTCGTCCACCCTCTGCTCCCGCTCTGCAGACACGCCTGGCCATCACGGGGTCTGCAAGGCAAGAACACACTGCGCGCACATTCGCAAATTTTATCTTATTTCTAATGCACCAAGGGAGTTGGATATTTAAAAAAATACTACAGAAGATCCTTTGGTAAAGAGTGGAATCACTTTGATTTATTTTCAATGTGGTTTTGGATTTGCATTTCTCTCGGGGAGAAAACGGGGGTGGGGAGGAGGCTGCAGGCAGGTTTGTATCTCCCCACAGCCTGCGTCCTCCCGCGTGGCTCAGCAAGTCTGAATTTCATCTTCATTCAACAGACGAATCTTTGCAGCCTTCAATGCACCAGGCTCTATGTGCGGGAAGTGGGGACACAAAGACGGATGAGACCCGCTCCGAGAGAAGTGAGGGAGACACAGACATGCTCTGAGTGCATCCACACGGCCATGTTCGAGGAGAGTTTACAGTTGTGCAATCTATGGAGGTGGAATTACATCTGCTCAGGGCCGGGGAAAGCAAGGAAGCCTTCATGGAGGAGGTGGCCTTGAACCAGCATTCTGGAGGATGAGCTAGAAGAGTTCAAATGGGGCAAGTAGAGGAAATGGCAGGTGGCTATGGCGGGAGCGGAGGATGCAAAGTGGGGAAGGCTGAGGGAAGCAGGGCCGGGTCGTGATGCCCGTGGACACAGGGCTGAGGAGCTGGTTTCGATTCCAAAAGCAGAGGATTCCGGTGAATGATGTTGCTCAGAGGAGTGGCTTGACCTAACTTTGACCTAGGAAGCCCCCCCCCCTCTGTAGCAGGGATGGCCTGAGGGGGTGGGACTGGAAGGAGGAGACCAGCCCCAGGGAGGGGTCTGTGGATTTGGGAGACGTGGAGTTTGGAGACCTTTCCAGGAGGAACGGAAATAAATAACAAGAGGGCTGGTCCGGCAGGGGAGAGGAGAGGTGCAAGAAGGCGGGGAAGGCGCAGCTGGGCTGGGCAGCACGCGGCGGGTGAGAAACGGGGCAAGATGTCAGGGGATTCCTGAATCCTGCGCTTAGTTTCCTTCTGGACTAGGATTTGGGTCACCTGCTGTGAGTGAGAACTTGGGCTTAGGGGAGGGGAGGGCCGGCTAAGTTTCTGGCGTCCATGGGTGTTTTCCTCCCTTGCCCGCGGCTGCCAGGGCTGGAAGGGAGCGGTGGAGGCCCCAGGCCCGGGCATCAGGGCTGGGTGCTGGCAACCAGCAGGGTCTGGAAAGTCCGAGGGTGTTGGTTGGCAACAGTGTGATTCAAGTGTAGTCCAGGTGGGAGTGGGGAGAGGGTGGGACAGAAGAGGGGAGGAGGGGTGAGGAGAGGTGGGTGCTGGCGGGGCAAGAGGTGAAGCCTGGGGAGCTGGGGAGGGTGAGGGGATGCCAGATGACATCACCCAACCAGCTCCGGGGCGTCAGCCGGGGCTTCTCCGCCCTTGCTCGGCTCGTTTCTAAAATGAGATAACAATACCTTCCTCAAGGGTTGGATGCACCAGCATTTATAAAGGGCCGTCAACAAGCCCCACTGAAAACTGCCCCTGCTGCAGAAGTTGCTGACGCAGCGGAGACCCCGTACGTGCTCCTTGCTTCCCCCGCCCGGGGCCCTGGGTACCTGCTCACTGCCGGGCGCACTGAGCGCTCTGAACAGATGTTTTCGGAGGCAGGACGCGGGGCTGAGGAAGACACTAGCCGCGCTGCCTGCTTGCCGAGTGATTAAGCTGAGCCCCATGGTCTCCTCTGGCAAATGGAGAAAATGACAGTACCTGCCTCAGAGGTCGTGAGGGTTAAACAAGGCAACGTGTGTGAAGCAGATGAAGTTGGTGGCCCCGTCCGGTCCCCTCAACACCCCTGTTCCTTTAAACCTGATGGCCCCTGACTGCCCCTGCAAACCTCTGCCTAAGGGTTTCTCCTGGCCACACAGGTGGACCACAGGTGCCCAGGAGTCAGCACCCCGCTGACTGAAGGCAGGACACGGCGCTCAGCGGTCCCGCTTCCTCACCTCCCCGCAGCAGCCCAGAGAGCCAGCAGGGCTGGAGGCTCCCAGCGGCCCTCAGAGGCCACCTGCCTGTCACTGCGGCCTGCCCTCTCTCCCTCATCTTGCTTCACCCCTGCTGGTGCTGCCTAGGGTCGCCTCTCAACGAAGTACAACTAATCCCTGTGCTCCAGTCTCTGCCTCGGGATCTGCTCCAGGGACACCCAACTCAAGAGAGCGGGTAAGCGTGCGACTGAAAGAGGTCCCTGGATAAGTGCTAGCTGGCTCGCTGGACGGAAAGCTTCATGAGGATGGAAAGTATCCATTGTGATATTATTTTTATTTCCTGGCTCCCCTCGTCTCCTCTGCTACCCTCCTTTCCCCTCCCATGGAGGAAGGATGCTCTGTGCCCAAAACGCCCCTCTAACTTCCCTAAGGTCAGACCCTCCTGAGGCATTGTGACATCACTGTGCATTAGCCAATAGCCGAGCCGGGCCCTCCGGCTCCTGGGGCCACCACCCTCCATTGATAGGGAGAAGCCACCTTCTCCTGCAGGCCCCGTAACCCTCAGGCCAGCCACTGGAGCATGGGTCCCTCCTGATTCCGCTCTCGGCGCCAATGTTTCTGACGGTCAAGCTGCTCGTGGGCCGGAAATGCAGCCTGAAGGTGTCGGGGCAGGAGAGCGTGGCCATGCTGAAAAAGCTGGTGTCCGAGCAGCTGCAGGTGCCCGAGGAGCGGCAGCACCTGCTCTTCCGTGGCCAGCTTCTGGCCGATGACAAGTGTCTGTCTGACTACTGCATCGGGCCCAATGCCTCCATCAGTGTCATCGTGCGGCCCCTGGAGACGACGGCGCCCAAGGAGGCCCTCCAGCCCCAGCCCCTGTGGCACCAGCTGACCCAGGTCCTCGCCAAACACTTTGGGCCCCAGGACGCCAAGGCAGTGCTGCAGCTGCTGAGGCAGGAGCATGAGGAACGCCTGCGGAGGATAAGCCTGGGGCACCTGGAGCAGATGGCCCGGGACCTCCTGACCGGGGAGCCACCAGTGGAGCCTGCAGGGGAGATGGAGCCTGAGGCTGTGGCCTCAAAGCCCGCAGACGAGCAGGAGATCGAGGCGGAGGGGAAGGAGAAGGCCGATCAGTAAACTGACCGTACTGCTTATTTGCACGCTCACATTCGCCCAGCCTCATCCTTAAGTGTTCCCTGCGAGTTCCTGCTGGTGTAGACGCATCCTCACTCCTTTTTGCAGCTTCAAAAGCAGCTGAAGGCATTGTGGACCCTTCCGTCATCTCTTGGGCTTGTGGTCCCCCTCTCTGAAACATGGAATGATCCTACCCATCCCCATCCCCTAGAAAGGGTTTCTGATCACCCCATGGGCAGCCCGAAAGGGTAGTCAAAGACTGCATCCCCCTCACAGACTGGGCATTGCTTCCTGGGCTGGGCAGTTTGCCTGAGGATGCCCAGCAACCCCTGGGGCTGTTAACACAGCTCTGTGTTCCTAGGCAGATCCTCTCTCTCCTTTGGAACAGAAAGATAACATGAGTTCACTTTCTTCCATCCTCAGGCCATGGCATCTACCCCCCCAGACCGCCAATAGCCAAGAGAAGGGGAATATAGGTAGCTGCCCCCTGCCCTCTGGCTGAGGCTTTCCCTGCTGTCTGCTTGCTTCTGCCTCTACAGCTTGTGACAGGGACAACAGAGATAGGAGTGGGAGGAGAGCACCTACTGTGTGCCGGACCTGGAGGTCACAGAGAGAGCACACAGGCCAGGCGCAGCAGGAAACAAGCTCGGGCAGAAAGGGCAGTTCGCAAGTGTCAGGCACTCACTACAGCCATTGCGAACAGAGCCTTGCCCCACCCTGCCCCAAGTCATCAACCCACAGGTACCACAGAGCCCTCATTACCTGCCCAGCACAGCCCAGGCTGGCTCCCCGGGAGCAAAAATGGGACCAGCGGGGATCATTGCCCGCCCAGAGCGCGCAGCCCAGGTGGAGAGATGGCATCAATGTGACGAGTGAAGCCTCAGCATAAAACTAGAGTACAACCTGTGTGACCAAATGCTCAGGAGCCAGCGCCACCTCGCAGTGCCCCGGGCTCAGCACGGAGGGGCCAGGGTCTGCAGACGGGAAAGCCAGGCCCTTTGCTCTGCTCTTGGTGTGTGAGAATAGACCTCGCCGAGGGCTGAGGAGCCCCCCACCCGGTGTGTGAGGAGGGCAGGCAGCTCACTGTGAGCCTAGCACCCCGCCCAGGGCCCTGAAGTGCTGTCGCCCGGTGATGGAGGCAGAGAAGGGGATGGAGACAGAGTCTGAAAGGAACACGCAGGGGCCGCTTACCTGAGTCTGTCCTTGGCCTGCAGGGCACGGTGTCTGGTTCCAGTCCTAGCTCAGCCGTTTGTCTCACTGCATGACCCGAGTTCACCTGTTTGCTACGCGGGTTTTTCACCTGTTAATTGGGGCTCATTATCATAGTGTCTACTTACCCCTAGGTGTGTGTGAGGCTTAGACGTGGACACTGTACAATTGAGTGATGTCTTCTAGGGGTGGGGTCAGCAGCCGAGGCAGGGAGAGACCCGGGAAACGGTCCCTCTGGTGCCATGAGCCTGTTGAGAAACAGTTGTCCCTACATCCAGAGCGAGAAACACTCCCATTTAGTGAACGACCCTCTCCTTTATCGCTACCCCAGCCCCTGCTCCCACGAGCCAAGAGGAGGGGAAGTCAGGGGCATGGAGCACTTGCAGGCTGGGGCTGGAGGAGCCCTGGTCCCTGAATGGGTCCTCGTCCTGCCCCTGCTCCCAGGCCCTTGGTCCCCACAGGAGAGGCCTCCTGCCCAGTTCTGTGAGCGTGCTGGTGCTGGGGCTTTGCCATTTCCAAAGGAGATGAGCCTATTATCTTCGTATTAGGGGAACTAATAGTCCATTTCCCAGGGAGTCTGTGGGCGATAAAAGTAAGTGGGCTGTTTTATTTCTTTCGCCAAGAGGAGCTGGCATGGGGACGGGAGCCTTTGTTTTCTCTCTAGTTAGTGGGAGTGTCAGGGCCTCTGAGAGCGGCCACCTCCGCTGCTTTTGTCACCAGAACTGCAGGGGAAGAGGACTCCAGTCCCCAAACGGGAGGAAGGGAAGGAAGCGTTCTGCTCCTCTGTGCCCATGCGTGCCCCTCCAAGGGCCCCTGCCCCTATCCCTCCCATGGAGCTGGGTGCAGGAGAGGACACACGAGCACTTGGAGCTTAATGAAAACCTGTTTGTCACCTCTCCCAGGGAGAGTTTTTACGCGGTGCCGTGTTTCCCGCTGTGGGATGATGGGCTTTGTCCCCTAATGGAAGAACTTGCAGGCAGGGGTGTGTTGGGAGGCAGGGGGTGGGGGCAGAGCTGCGCCTCGTGCTCTAATGCTGGGTTCGAATCCTATTCTGTATGGAGACCCCCCAGCTCTTGGGCTGTGTGCCATGGGGATCGTTCCCTGTGCCCAGTTCCACCTTATTTCAAAGGTGAATTTAAATCTGTGCCAGCAAACCAGCTGCAGGCCCCCTGTCCCCTTCTCTG
This sequence comes from Eonycteris spelaea, assembly GCA_003508835.1. NCBI lineage: Eukaryota > Metazoa > Chordata > Mammalia > Chiroptera > Pteropodidae > Eonycteris > Eonycteris spelaea. The sequence continues at coordinate 4,058,177 of PUFA01000065.1, forward strand.
CTGTCACCACTTGAGAGACAGTGGGAATGGGGAGAGCACTCTTTTTAAACTGCAGCCTGGGGCACGCAGCTCTGCCACTTTCCCACAGCGCCCTTCTCCACCGGGAAAAGACACTCAGGTCCCTACGGGTGACGACTTTGCTCAAGAAGCAGGCACCTCAGGACAGGTTTCTGTCCATAGAGAAGTCTGGCTTCTCCTACCTCTCCTGTGTCACCGACAGACCAGCGCCCTCTGTTCCCTGGTTCCCGGCAAAATAGTCTTTCTGATGGAAACAGGCACAGCTCCCTGGTTCATATGCTATTTTTTTTTATCAGTCCTTTATTCTTCAGTCAATAAACATTGATAGTGGTCCTACTATGTGCCGGGCTTTGTGCTAGGGACTTACTTAGGTTGGTAGCCCAGGAGCCACATCTCCCTGAGAAGTGCGCCCCCTGCTGGCCCTGGCTGTGCCGTGCAGCGGAGGGGGCTGGGGAAGATCCGCTGTCCTGTCATAGCCCAGGCTGGAGCTGTGATGTGTCTCTAGGTATCCACGCCACTTTAGCCCAAAGTCCTGAATGATGGCACCAGGAATGGCCTGTCAGGATGAAGTTTATTCCAAATGTTGAAGAAGGAGGCAGCTTAAAATGTTGCAGGGGCTCCAGAGATCCTAGATGTCTGATTCTATTTGTCCGGGGTCCCACCCACGTTCCGAGAGGGGATGTCACACAGGCCGGAACACCAGGGGGACTGTCCACACTGCAGGTGCTGTGGCACGTGTTTTGCATGCATGAATGAAATCATTGGTAATAAGCCAACTAAAGGGAGAGGCTCAGCCCAGGAGCTGTAGGAACACAGGTGGGGCAGGGTCCCTCCCGCAGAGTCTCAAGGAGCCTTCAAAGAGGAGGTGGCATTTGAGCTGGTGAAGGATGGGAGAGAGGGCAGTTGAAGGACACCTGTGAGACTTTTCTTGACACTCAGGGCTCCACATGTCACACCTGAGAACTGTCACTTGGCTCAGCACACCCAGCATCTGACTTTGTTGGGTGCCTCAGACACCCAGAGACACACAGACATGCAGATACATCCCAGATACACACCCACAAACACATCGACACCCCTCACACCCATAGGGTGGGGGTTACGGTGGCAGAGCCAGTTTGCAGAAGGGGGCTTTAAGCTCTGCACAACTTGCAATGTCTGAGTCCAGCTATTGCCATTCGGGGTTTAGGCTGAGGGAGCCCAGCTGACCCACTTGGCCCACTTGGCCGGAAGATACCACGCAGCCAATTCAAAGACAGAAAGGAAGATTGCCCAGCCCAGGAGCTGTGAGTGCTTCAGAAAGAAGTGGCCCAAACCGACCTTGCTTTGTTCAAGTGATGCCTCATGTTGTTGGGACAGGGGTGTTCACAGGACATGTAGGGACATGGAGAGGGACACGTGTTGTACACATTTGTGTCCTGCATGGCAGCTAGGTTTTGCAAGGCGTCTGGACATGCAGTCAGCCCGTGCCTGTCTGTGGACAGAGATCCCTTCTCTCTGTAAACTCGAGGTGGCATGCTGGTCTGGATCACCTGCTCCAGCCTGGGTTCCCCTCCCCATGCTATGGGCTGGGCTTGGGTGGCTGCCAGCTCGTGGCAGGGGAGTGGCTGCAGGGCAGGCTGCCCTGGGGCAGGGTCTCGCGCCAAGCCAGCTGTCGCTCACAGAGACAGCGGCGGAGGCCAGAGCAGCTGCAGAGCCTGGGCCCGGCGCCTTCTGGAGCATATGGTGTTCCTGCCGGCTGCCTCGCCCCACTCTCCCTTCTTCGGTCACCTTCCTCCTCTCCTGCCCTTTCTGCTTTTCTTCCTGTACCCCTTCTCTCCCCTTTCTCTCCCGTTCTCTCTGGCCACATTTGGGCTGGGTTGGCTGCGTTGGGTAGACATCTGGGTGCTCGCTTTTAGCTTTCCTCTCTGTCGTTTCTGTCTCCTTCCACCCGCCCCTGCCCACCTTCTCTTCCTTCCCATTCCTTTCATTAGTAGTTGCCCGGCTCTTCTCCTTATGCCCCTTGTGTCTTCCTCTTGCACTTACCCAGGCTCCCCGAGTGGGCAGGTGCAGATGGCAACTCAGAAGGCACCTGCCCGCATGTGCGATGCTGATCCGTAAGTGCATCTACCCAGCCCGGGGCTCAGGTACAACGGGAAATGGCCTCATCGCACCCATGAACCTTTCTGCTGATATAAACCTCAAAACAGTCATCTGCGCACACAGGGTTGTCACAGACGGGCATGCTTCCAGGGAGGTGGGACTGTCCCGGCAGGCACATATATATACAGTGTCAGCCTTGGCAGTGAGCTACCTCTCACAGCCACAGCGGCCAGCACTTTGGGCGCTGGGTCCCGGTACCTCCTCTCAGATCTCTGCACAGGCCATCCCGGCTGGCCCTGGGCACCCTCATTCTCTTGGCTCAGCTTCTGCAGTTCCTGCTGGCTCCTCCCTGGGGGGCTACTCAGCTCCAAGGGGACTCCAGGGCTGTAAATCCCCCTCTGCAATGGACTGTAACCAGAGGAGCCAGCAGGAAGCCCCAGCCCCCAGGATGGCTCCCACCTACTGCCCTCTGCTCCCTCCGACAGCACTTGCCATCATGGTGATTTAAGGGCTCCCTGGCAGCTTTTAGCGGCTCCCTCTGCCCTCGTGGAAGGGTGATAAATCTGAGGTAACTACTGTCTGCCGGCTGGCCATAAAACCATCACAATACTGCAGTAGGGCGGGGTCTGTCCTCGAGACTTGGCTGAGTTGGCCTTGTCAGCCAGCCGCTCTTGGAGATGTCCCAGGGCACCCACATTATTTATGAGCCAGGGACCCCAGGATCAAAGCCAATGTTCATCAGAAAGGGCAGGGGGAGGCCCTCAGAGCCACCCGCTGGTCCCTGATCGCATGCAGACAACTCCGGGCCACTGCTGCTACTTAAACTTGAATGATAGCTAGCTGGAGAAAGCAAGCTTCATCCTCTCAGGCTCCCTTACCCCCTCCCGCTTTTTTCCCCGATCAACTCCAAGTGCAGCTCCTCTTCCACACACACATATTAGGAGAGGGACTCTGGAGGGGGCTTTGGTGACGGTTGAGGAGACAGAAAGGGCTCTAGCCAGATGTCTGTCTTTCCTGACCCACGGCTGCCCTTTGCCTCCAGCACGGCCTGGCCGTAAGGAGAGCAGCATCGGGCGCTCATACCCCAGGACTCCGGAGCTGACGTTTGAGGAGGATGCACAGTCACCTTAAGCAAAGTGAGGAGTCCTTCTCCGGACTCTGCATCTCTCTGTGCTGCCCCGTTCCCTGGAGCCATCTTAGCCCAGCCCCTCCCTTGTCTGTGCTGTGAGGATGGCAGCCCTGTGGCGAGGGAGTCAGGATGGCGGGAGAGAACAGTGTTAGAGCCGGAATCCGAGACTTGGGGTCCAGTCTGGGGACACCCCGTAACTGTGAGAGTGCGGGTTGGTCCCTTGGTCTCTCTGACGTTCAGTGGGTTCGTTTGTTCCGTGGGAAGAAGAATGCCCTTCTTGTGGCGTAATTAAGCTCTTAACTACCAGCCAATAAACAGGAGACATGTCAAAGTGTTCTGTAAACTCTAAAGTGCTGGGCAGAATTCAGGCTTATCCTTATTCCCCCACTTTCTGCACACCGATCTCTACTATAGACGACAGGAGCCCCTCTGGCCAGTTTACAACTAAGGGCTTATTGCAGGGTGGGTGGCAAGACTCCTGGAGGCTAGGAGCATTGTGGCCAAAGGGAACACCCACACTGCCACCTGTGTGCTGCTTGAGAGCCCCGTTTCCCCCCCACCACAGGCGCCCCCGGGACTGCGCGTGCCTCCCGCGCCACCCTGGAGAGCCGACTCTCACCTGGCTCATCGCCACCTGCAAGGTGCAATGGCGGTGCATCTGCTTGGAGAAGCAGCGATGTGATGAACCCTTAGCTGCGAAGAGAGTCTTGGAAATGTAGATTTTAAGTTTCACAACAAGCCAGAGGTGCGTTGGCGGAGTGGGAAAGAGGGAGGGGATGTGGCGGTGGCGGTCCGGGCACTGCAAGTGATAGACACGCTTGTTCTACCACTTATCCGGTCGAACACGAATCGAGGTGCTGCTGTAAAGGGAATTTGCGCGTGTGATTAAAGTCCCGCCTCAGACGACTTGAAATTACGGAGGTGATCCTGGGTGAGTCCGATTCAATCCTTGGAAGCCAGCGATAAGAAGGTTTAGGCCTTCCTCGGAGGGACGCAGGTCTGTGACCGGCAGCTTTGGCTCCCGCCCTGGGTTTCGGCCTGCCCACGACCTTCTCTTCCTGCCTGCCCGCCCTCTGGACCTCCGACCTGCTTAGCCAGCACCCCCTGCACTCATATAAAAGCCAATTCCTTGTAATAAACCCATGTAATCTCCTACTGGTTCTGCTTCTTTGGTTAAACTCTGCCTCATGCAGGGGGCGGGATACTTGGACCTCTGAAGGAGGCAGGAAGTCCGGTCTCTGAGAACCACATGCTCCAGAGGATTCCGGGGTTCCAGGCCCTCCCCGAGACCGGCGTCCATGGAGTAGGCGCCAGGCCACTCAGCAGCTCTGGACCTCCGCTTCTTCTGTATTAAAGTGGCAACTGATAAGTACTTTTGGGAGTGGGTGAGTGGAGAAAATGAGACAGCAAGACGGGCTCACCCGGGTGTCGAGGGCTCGCAGCTCAGTGCCAGCAGGGCCTCGGCCCCCGCATGGCAGCACTGGTCCTGGCCCTCTGGGCCCTCTGGGTGTGGTTTGAGCGATCCTGTCCCCACTGCACTGAGGCTGAGCCAGACACCCTGGGCAGAGGGAGGGGTAGAGGAGGGGTGCTCCCCCCCCCCCCAGTCCTCTCTTGGTGCCTCTCGGTTCTCAGGGCACCGCCTGCTCTTGAGGAGTGCGTGCCAGGGGAGTGGTGTTGTGGGTGCCCTGGCCCCCGAATGGGGCGCGAGGGACCTCGACCCTTCTCCGCAGGCATTCGAGAGGCTGCCGTGGCCAGCCCTGCTGCTTGGACTCCGGGGAGCCGGGCTTGCTGTCCCCGCCCCACTCTCCACGTTTCTCTGGGAGAGCGGCTCATTTTCCACGGTGCCGCGTGACTGACTTCCCGGACTCTATATTCCAGTCTCCGTTTGACGTCAGTATCTCGTCGGGTCCTTAGGGATCGTCTTTGTACATTTCCAGGCCATCAGGGCCGAGCCTCCCCATCTCCTTAGGCCTCTCTGTTGTCCCTACTGCCACCTCCGGCGGCGGCGGCTCCCGGAGCAGCAGTGGGCGGGGCTCCCGGGGAGGCCGGTGGATGTGGAAGCCGCGGAGGGAGTCCACAGGGCGGACGGCTGGAGAGAAGGCCAAGCCAGCCGCACCCCCCCGAGGTGCTGCGCTGTCCTGTGTGGCCTGTGACGGTGAAGGTGGGTGGGGGGCTGGGCAGCCGGGAGGAGGAGGGTGCCAGGCTGGCTGAGAGGGGAGGCAGCCTGTCTCTAGGCTGCGCCTTGCAGACACTCCCTCCCTGCCCGGGTCTCTCTCTGTCCTAATCCTCTAAGGAGGCAGGGAGACGGGGAAATGGGAGGGACAGAGTCAGGAGGCGAGACGAGGAGGCTGGAAGGGACGAAAGAGTAGTGACAGAGGCAGAAGAACAGAATAGGACAATCACGAATTACATTTGTACGGTGCCTCTCGCTTTTCCACCGATTTACCTCCTTTAATCCTCAAAATGACTGCTGTGGTGTTGTTCTCTGTTTATGATGGAGGAAACCTGTTGCTGAGAGACCATTCTTGGCTCAAGTTACCTACGATTCAGCCCGGCTCTGCCCTCGGCTTTTCTTTCAGAGTTTCTGAGTCGAAGGGCAAGATCTGCTCTGAGCTGAGTGCGCGGGACCCTGCATCTGTGGGTCCAAAATGCTGACCGGGACTCTGTGCTTGGGGTGTCTCCATCCTCTGTGTGTTGGGGGTGTCTCCATCCTCGTCCCGTCTTTGCATCTAGACTAGGGCTCTGTGTGTGCCAGGCACCCCAGATACAGCCAGAGACTTTGTCCCCCTTTCACTCCCCAACACCTACGTTTTTTGTGACTCCAGGATGGTCACTTAGCCTCTCTGGGTCTCCATTGCTTCTTTGTCTTGTACCCAATAGGCTTAGGATGAAGGCGTCTTCTCTCCAACCCTCCCTTGGGGCCCAGACCTCCCATGCTACTCATTGTCCCAAAGGTTAACCCTCGGCCCTCTCAAGCCAGAACCCTCGAGTCCTCTTTTATGCCTCAGTCGCCCTTACCCCACATCCAGCTGACCAGCACGCCCTGTTGGTGTGCCTCCTAAATACCTCCGGGGTCACTGTAAACCCGAGGAACCAAACAAGTGTTCGTTCTTTTCCTGATGAGCCCCCACTTCCTGCTGTGAAAATGATCAAGTGATCTGACCACGTGAGTCGAATACAACGCGGTTCCCGAGCTTTCCTCACGTGCCTCCTAGCCACAGTCTCCCAACTCCCACCCCAGGGGCTAGGGCTTCACAACAGCTTCTGACTGTTTCCTGGTTCCCACTGCATGGCCAGCAGGGGCGGCAGGTTGTCGCAAGGGTTCATCTGGGGGCGTTAGACTCCAATCCCAGCTCTGGCCACCCATTCATTGGCTGTGCCACCTGGACAAGTCATTTAACCTCTCTGTGTAGCGGTCTCCTCACCTGTAAAACGGGAATGATGCCACACCTCGTTACAAGAATTGATGAGCTTACAATTCACAAAACGCTTAGCACGGTGCACGGCAAAAAGCAAGTGTTCAGCAGATCCTAACTTTTGTCGTTGTTGCCTGGAATGTACTAATAACCTCCCGAATGCTCCTCCTGCTTTCAGTTTTGTCCCCTCCGATCCGCTCTCCACTCCGTGGCCAAAGGGCTTTCTCCATCCCTCCCAGGCAGGGTTGCCGGAGAAAACACAGAATGCCCTGTTCAAATTTAGCTAGATGTCTGGTATTTTTTATTTGCGAAACCTGGCAACTCTACTCTTACGCTTACAAAGTTTCCCTGGTTCTCCAATATATATAAAATAAAACCTAAATTTTTTAGCATGACGTTCAAGTTCTGTGATCCAGACCCCTGCCCTCTCTGTTTAGCCTCTCTCCTCCCTATTTCTTACCACCCCCAGCCCCCTCATCTTATGCTCCAGACATCTCCAACTGCCTTCTTGGAAACCCAGAGGATGAATCTTAGCATTTTGAAGCTAGGAAGACTCATCAGCCACATTTTTACAAGAGGAAATTGGGGCCCAGAGAGGTTAAAGACCTGCCCAAAGCCACACAGCAGTAACTGAAGCCCACATCTTCTAGACAAGCGTCCTTTCTGGGACCTTGGTTCTGGAACACCAAGTGCCACATTCAGCCCAAGGAGACCCTCATGGAGCAACAAACATATTAGGTTTAAAATTCTTAGCCTTGGATCAGTATGTGCTTCACATAGGGTTTGGGGGAGGAGGGAAGGCTGGATCTGCTGGCCCAGAACAGTTCCCAGGAGCCAGCCTCCGCCAGCTGTGATGCCTGAGAGGTTCTGGGGTGCAGAGCGACGACCTTGCAGGGCTCCCCGGCAGGTCTTGCCACCATGCAGTCACCCCCACATCAAACTCAAAGTGGACCCGCCTCCCAGCAGGATCCCCAGGAGGCTCTGGCTCCGTTAGAACCGCTCGAAAATATCTCTGCTCAGTTGCTGAGAACTTGGTCCTCGTAATTGACTTGTATCGTGTCCAAAGACTGTGCACATACCCCGTCCAGAGTGATGCATCATCTTTAGCAAAAAGATTTATCATGGAATCTGCAGCGGCTTCCCATTCGTCTGGAACAGAAACAGGGATGGTGCTCCTTGCCAGGAGTCAATCATCCTTTGTCTTCAAAGCAAATTCCTCCATGGTCGGAGGCTTCTTGGGCCCAGGCGGAGGCCTGCGGCCAACTTCCTGGCTGTGGTCCCAGAGCCCCGGTGTCTCCATCTCCAGAATCTCAGCCACAGGCAGCAGGGAGTGAGGGAGACAGCGGAGCGCTGGGTTTAAGAGCCCTGAGCCCTAGAACTGACTCTGCCACCAGCTGGCCGTGACCTTGGGCATGTCACTTAACACCCTCAGGCGTTCGCTTCTTCATCTGTAAAGTGGAATTTGTGATTCCTGCTTGAACTATCTCACAGCAGGAGTGGACAAAGAATCATCCATCACGTACCTTGCAGAGAGGCCGCATGGAATAAAGATTGGGTGGATCTGGGTCAAATCCTAACTCTGCTGCTAGGTTAGGTCACACTGGGTAGGTTTCTTAGCCTCTGTAAGCTTTGGTTTTGTACAATGAGGATGCCAAGAGTGTCTGCTTCGTAGTGTTGGTGTCGGGAAGACAATGAAAAATGCACAGGAGCCCTTAGAATGGTGCTGGTGCAGGTCTGCTCCCCGGACCTAGCCGGTGCTTTCATCGCAAACCCACTTCCTGGGGGAACAGGACGTCTGAGCGGTGATGTCGCTTGTTATAAGGCTGGCCCATCACTGCATGTCAAATCATCCCACTGAAGCGCTCACCCCGCTCTAGGTTAGGAGACGGGTTTGCAGAGGTTAAGGACTTACACAAAGTCACCTGATTTGTCCGTGGCACAGGTGAGCTTCAACCCATTTCTGGCTGACTCCAGGGTCTGCGTTTGTTTCTGCCACGCCACCCTGGCTTATAATATCGTTGGAGAGGGCGAAGATGGTCAAGCAAGAGTATAATTAACAGGGAGGATGCGACAGCTCTGGAACCAAGTGTGCTTGTGTGTACCCCACCGTTGCCAGCTATGTGACCACAGGCAAGTCACTCACCCTCTCTGTCTCACGTGTTAAGTTCTTAGTGGGGTAAATGGTGTTCCACAATGATTACTCTAGTTGTCACTGCTGTTCATAGCAGGGTATGCTGTGTGCTAAATAAAGGACAGCACCATGGCCAGTAATGAGAAGAGTCACCCTAGGGCGGCGGTTCCCAACCTTTGTGGCACCAGGGACAGGTGCGCCTGATGACCTGAGGCGGAGCTGAGGCGGTGATGCTAGCTAGCACTGGGGAGCGGCTGCAAATACGGATGACGCTTCGCTCACTTGCCCACCACTCACCTCCTGCTGTGCAGCTCGGTTCCTAACAGGCCACGGACTGGGGGTCGGGGACCCCTGCCCTAGGACATCCTGTGGGCTGGACGTGATCGGGTAAGACAGCAGGAAGGAGTGGCATTGAAATGGTCTTTGAAAGACAGAAGGGCTTCTGATGAGTGAAGCCCAATGGGAGAAGCTTCTAGGCAAACTGGATGGTACACAGGAAGGTGCCAGGTGGGACGACTCAGGGAATTCCGGAGCGAATGAGCGCGGAGTCTGGAAACCCACAGGAAGGGCACCCAGCATCCATCCACCCACCGAAACAGAGGCCGCTGCCTTTTAGAATCACTTTCTGTGTGCCAGACACTTTGTAATCGCTGTCTCTAATTTTCACAGCTGCTCTTCGAAGTTGGTAACAGTATTTCCTATTACAGACAAGCAACTGAGGCCTAGAGAGTCTCAGTAAGCTCCCCAAGGCCACATGAGTGAGGGACAGAGCCAGGACTGAGTGAGGAGGTCTGTCTGCGAAGCGGTTCTCTGTCTGCACTGAGCTAACACCAGCCATCGATGAATGACTGAGTTTCCATTCAACACCCCTGCTCTGAGCCCGGGGATGGTATTAAGAACTCGGTTGGGTGCTGTCTCTGGGCTCCAGTAGCTGGCGGTAAACACATGCTGTGGGCGCTCAGCTGGTTGTGAAGCACAGAGGAAGTATGGCCTGTGCACGGCCCTGCCCGGCTCTCCCTCATCAGACCAGCCGGTCTCACCTTTGAGGCTGAGGATGGCCTTTATAACCAGTCCACTCTCAGGCTGGCTAACAGGTGGGGAGGGGGCAGGAGGTGCCCTGTGTCCTCAGCTCCAGGGAGACTGCTTAGGTGATGGATAAGGGAGACAGAACCTTGCCCTGGGTCACTCTAGCTGTTACCAGCCTCCAGTCCCGTGGGTTTTAACATTCGTGGAAACTCCTGGACATACGTCCCAAAGCCAGGTGGTAACAGAGCCCATGGCTGATGTCCGCTTTTATTCTCTGTCTCCTTCAGGAATATTTCAAGCCAAGAGATTCTTTTCTACTCTGGATCTGTCTCCTCTGGACCCCTCCACTGCTGACTGCTCAAACCCATGAGATCAAACCAAATGAATGGGCTCCCTGGTTGGCAGCGTCCTGCCCCAAGACTTGGCCACAGCTTTCCTCTCAGCCCACCTCAGTCAGAGCACTATGTCCCTGCCCACACACCCAAGTCCTGTGCCATCACCCAGTATCCCTGAGCATGTTCCTTCCCATCTACCTGCCAGGCTGGGTCCTCCTCTCTACTTCCTCCTGGAAGCCTTCCCTGATCTCCACGGACCACCTTATTTCCAGACTGGAATGTCCCCAGAGTAAGAGGTTAACTAGATTCTCTTTTTTTGCTTCTCTGTGTGTACCTAAATAGGGCAGCTCTGGAAGAGCAGGAAGGGCTTTTTCCTGCCTTTTCTTCTCCCCAGCACTGAGCAAGGAAGAGCAAAGGACTGGATGACATTTGAAGGACTCTACTGGTTGGGGGAAGATCTGGGATGTTCTGATCAAAACAAGATTTCCATAGATTTCCAAGGATTACATCTGCCTTTGCTCAACATTGCAGGACTTCTCATGATTTGTTTGCCTCTCTCTCTTCGTTTATCAGCCAGGGGTGGGGGTCCAGGCCAAGTCCTAGCACAGGCTAAATGCGTGATTTTTACCTGTCTCAGAGGCCCTGCAGCTCCAGCTGGGTGGGCTAACCTGGGAGCAAAGGTACCTAAGGTCCCACTCAACAGTCACAGATCTCTGTGGCCCTTGCAGCCCGGCAGCCCAGAGCTGAAACTGAATTAAGTGAAGAGGAAGCTGCTAATGGCATGCATCCTGGTTCTTGCCCTAGTTTGTAACTGATTTGCTGCGTGACCTTGGACAAGTCACTCCACCCTTCTGCACCTGATTTTCTTCATCTGACAGCAAGGGGAGAGGCCTAGGGCATTGTTAAGGTGCCTTCCAACTCGGAACCTTTGCATCTCTGACTCCAAGACAAGGATGTCTGTAGCTTCTCGAATGAAAATGTCCCTCTCCTGACAGGCAGCTCCGGGAGATCGATGATTCCGTCAGAGCATCCTTGCAGTCGAGCTAGAATTCTGCAGTCCCCTCTAAGATTGGGCAGTTCATCTTTATTCATCGTTCATTCCCATTCTCCCTCTCCTCAGCCCGCCCTCCAGCCCCCCTTCACCACCCCACCCCCAATCCAGGATGCGGCAACTTGCCATGAATGAAGAGCGGCTGGTCACGGGGTCTGGTTACCATGGTGACGGAGCCCCGCAGACAAGGAGGTAGGCATCAAAGTCACATGAGAACCCCGGAACACTGGCTGAGGTATTTATAGAAGCAGGCTGGTGCTTTTATGGAAATGGGTCTATATTTGACTCTGGTATGGAAAGCTTCATGCTGGCTCTGGGATGAGGCAGTTTTTCCATCTGATTCCACCCGCCCCCACCCCCCACCCCACAATCCTGGAGTTGGGGCACACAGCACCCTCCCACCCCACTCCCAGCTGCTACCCCTCCCACAAGAGCAGACCCCGGCTCCCTTCTATTTACATCGAAGGAGGCTTCCTCCCGTTCTGGGAGTTTGGGGGCCCCGGGATGCTGGCACTTGGGCAATTGGGGACATCCTCCTTTACCACTCTCCCAGGTACCAACGAGGGGAATGTCCTTGCTGCTCTCAGTAATATTAGAGGACACTGTGACTACTCACAGCCTTTGCCACTTCTTTCTTCCTTTGAAGTTTGGAGGTAGCTGCTGAAGGGGGAAGTGTACATTCCAGACCAGGACCTGGAAGGGCTCAGCCACCCAGCCCTCCAGGGCTGCCAGAGCCACGTTCCAGAAAGGCAAGGGAATGCCTACGGTAACTGTCATGGAGCACTCACTGGATATATGTTACCTCACTTAACCCTCACCACGCCCAACCCTCACTCGTCTGCTGTTATCCCCATTTGAGAACAGGAGCTCTGAGTCAGAATGAGAACCTGGATGGGTCTGATTCCACAGTCCATGCAGAGTGTGCCGGAACGGAGGGGCAGGAGGGCAGGTGGGACCCAGGAGAGAGAGAGAGGCAGAAGGGACAGTCTAGAGGAGCAAGGAGAAATGTATTTTACTATTTAATGAACAGGTACTACATTCACATGGTTGAAGAAAAATTATAAACAAAACCAAAGTAAGTCTAATATCGGTTTCCTTTCCCTGGGTCCTCCAGCCCCAGCCCCCTCTGCAGAGGAAGTCACCGTGGCCAGTTTCAGGCACTCCCTTTCTAGGGATTTCAGAGCCATATAGAAGCACATCTAGATATATTGAATATACATAGTACAGAATATGGTATAAATTTCAAAAGATATATGCTGAAAAGTAAATCTTTCTTCTGTGTCTGCCCTCAGCCATGCAGCTCCTTGCCTTAGAGGCAAGCACTGTTATCAGTTTCTTATGTATCATTCCAGAAATATTTCATGCCTCTACAAGTACACAAATGGTCACGCCCTCTCCACAGCATCCTGCATCTTTTTTTTATTTAACGGTACATTTTGGAGACATTTCCAAATCAGGACATAGCGAGCAGACTTATTCATTTTAATGGCTACAAAGAATTTCAGCGTATGAAAGTACCATAAATTATTTAAAAAGTTTCTCATTGATAGACATCTAAATTGTTTTCGTTTTTAAAAATTACAAACATGGCTGTAAAGAATATCTTTAAACCAATGTCTTTAAACACACACATGTGCAAAATAAGTCTGTGCCTTCAAAACTTTGATAGATATGACCTAATAGGTCATGGGTATGTGCCTTTGTAATTTTGATAAATATGGTTTAATTATCTTCCACAGAGATTGTACAATTTAACTCTTCTCTCATTAGCAACATGTGCATTATAGACCTTTTTTAAAAAATGTATTTGCCAACATAATAGGTAGAAAATGGTATCTCATTTTTCAATTTGCATTTCATCATTATGAATGAAATTGAATATCCTCTTATACGTGCGAGAACTACTTTTATTTGATTTTCTATGAACTCTCTATTCATATCCTTCTCTCTTTCTTTACTAATTTTTAGGAACTCTTTATATATTAAAGAAACACCTTCCCCACTTTTTCAACAGTCACTCAATGGGTATCTCTCAATCCCTACCAGATGGCAGGACTGTTCTCGGTGTTCAGGAGACAGCGCTCCTAACTGAAGAGCAGACAACAAGCAACTAAACAGGAAAGTGAATCGGGGGCTAGAGAGTGAAACGTGAGCTGCAGGAAAAGAAAGCAGAAGGGAAAAGGGAGTGCCTGTGCGTATACCATCCTCAGAAAGGTCTTCTTCACCCAGCGTTACAATGACTTTTCCCACTTTCTTTTTTTTAGCATTTCAGGTTTTATTTTTTAAAACGTAGGCTTTTCAAAGGGCAGACTTCTGACTTTGATGATCTTCTCTGCTGTGTGTTTGCGTTCCTATTTCATCAGTTTCTACATTGTCTTTATCATTTCCTTCCTTCGATTTTCTTTGGGTCTATTTTCCCAAGTTTTTGAGACTGTTCCTTGGTTCATTTTCGATCTTTCTTCTTTTCTGTTATACCTATGTAAGGCTATAAATATCCCTCTGAATACTGCTTTTGATGCATTCCTATGGCTTATTTTTGTACATTTATTAATCTTGATATATCTACAATTTAAATTGGTATAAAGAATAAGGAACGGATTCAAATTTCTTTCTTTTCGGATGACCAGAACACTACCATTTATTTAAAATATGTCTTCTTCCCTCACTTGAAATGTAATCTTTTTCATATTCTAAGTGACTGGATCTGGGTTCATTTCTGGACTTTGTGTTCTGCCTCATGTATTTCTCAGGACTAGGATCGAACTAATTTAAACTTGTAGCTTTATAATATGCTTTATTGTCTGGTGGGCTAATTTCTCACATCATGCCCATTACTTCTGCTAATAATTAGTCTGTTTTTGTTTCTTTTTCCATATGAACCTTGGAATCAGTTTGTCTGGTTAAAAAGGAAAAAAAAGAAAAAAGAAACACCTTTTTGCTATTTTCACTTTATCATTGTATAACTATAGATTAATTTAGAGAGAATTAACATGTCTATTATGTTTCCTTTTCCAGTCTAAGAACATGTCATTTCTTTTCTTCAACATCTTTGGGGATCTCTTAGTAGCATTCGGGTGCTTTCTTTATGTAAATTTTCTACATATCTTTTAAGGTTTATTTTAAAGTATTTTTCTTTTTTGTTTGTTTTTGCTAGTGTAACTGAAGCACTTCTTATATCTTCTCATTAGTTATTGCATATCTGAAGGTTATGATATTTTACAAGTTAATTTCCCATCCAATCACATTACCGAATTATATATATGTTCAAGCTTTTTAGTTGTGAATTATTTTTTAAATGAAGCTTTCAGCCTTTAAGGGGAAATGCACATTACATTGGTGGGGGGGAAGACAAAACCATGGTAGGGGGCTATTTCATAATGCAAAGAGTTAGTAAGTATGAGCTGCGTAGAGAAGTAACTGCCCTGTACATTATATGAGCTACAGGTAATAGCAATGGTGATAATACAGCCTTGAGTTTACACAGAGTCTTATCTCATTTAATCCTTCCAATGACCCCATGAGGTTAGAGAACAGATTACAATTTCCATGCCCCGGATAAAGAATCTGAAGGGCAGAGATATTAAGTGATTTGTCAAAGGTCACCTGGCAAGGTAATGCTGGATCAGAACCTGAACTGATCGGACTCTGTGCCTCACTGTCTCAGAAAAAGAGAATGAGGCCAGTTCTTTTGTGATGTGAAGAGTCCCTGGGAATCACTCATTTGGATTTGTGTTCTAGGTGGTCACGCAGGGTGTGTTTAGTTGAGGCACCCCACCCCGCTCAAATTCTGTGGAGTCAAATTCTCTGGGGCAGCTTTCTAGACTATTGAATCCCAATAAGCAGAAGACTGGGTTCAGTCTGCATTAGTGTGGCACGTCTTGTCCCTGTAAAGAGCTGCTTGTTTTTCATTTCTACTACCTCAGTTGACAGCCTCACGGTGCTGGGGAAATGAGGGACCATGCCGTTCTGAGGTTCACCTGAGTCACAGAGAAGGGGGGGGCAGTGCAGGAAAGAATTTGGAGGCCTCTCTCTGGTCCTCTGGGGTCTCTGACACCTCACTGGCTCTCTCCTCACGGCTCTCTCCTGATGGTCCTTCCCAATTCTCCCCAACTTCCCCCAACCATTCTCACCACTAGGTTCCCTCAGATCTTAAAGTGACACATCCACTTTGCTGTCTGGAGAGTTAAGGTCAGGACTCTCTTGAAGTTGCTGTGAGATGAAACCTGCAAGTAGAAATTGGGGTCTCCTCTCAGGGAGTAGAGATGCTTCCGAAGGGTTCTGGATTACCACTTCCCATTTAAGCCTACATAGGAGGTCATCCCATCATCCCCATAATCACGCTCTAACACTTCCAATGGTGCCCTATTACTTTCCAACGTTAAGTCGAGGGCTTTCCATCCTGACATGTCAGGTTTCCCTGTTAGAGAATCCAGCTTGTTTCTGGCTTCATCTCCCACTTGCCCCTTTCTAAAAGGGCCGGCTACATTCAGGACTGGGAGGCTGGGAACACTGCGAATTCCTTCATGAGCTCATCCCTGCTTGCTCTCTATTTCTTTACGGTGTTCTTCTAGCTGCAGATAAGAAGCTGGATGGACTCGTTATATCCACCCATTCGCCTGAGAACGGTAATTCCATAAATGCAGCTCACACTTAAGTTCGCCGTTTTAGCTGCCATTTCACTTTGCTGCTTCGTTTTCATAGCTCGAAGTAAAATAAAACTCCAGTAAGATAAACTCTGACGAGAGTGAGAATGATGGATTTTGAGAAGAAGCAGAAATGTAAATGTAATGAACTCAACTGTGCTGTTTCTACCAAGATTCTTACTTGACTCTTTATATATAGAGAGAGAGAGAGGGAAAGAGAGAGAAAATCCTATTCCAAGGTCCAAGCGACAAAATACTCAGAGCAAAAACTGGGCTGAACACGAACCCCTAGTTACGAATGAAGTCCCCTTTCCATTTGCCTTCTCTCATATCTGGAGGAAGGTCACTGTTGTCTTCGCAGCTCTGGGATTGCTTTGGGGCCTTTGTTAGGCTCTGGCCAACACAGAGGAACATCTTTAGCTCTTTAACTCCTTCCAAGTTATCCTTGGCTAAATTGTAAACCCTGCCTCTGAATTCAGCCATTAGCTGATGAGCTTAGCACAGTGCCTGGCACAGAGCAGCTTTCCCCAAATATAACCTAGTTGGAGTTAAAAACCTGGCTGCTGCATGTAGACAGGAGTGGGGGGACTTGGAGCTTTAGGAAGGGCTGCCATCCCCCAAAATTGGCACCAGATGACCCAGGTGGGGAGGGGCAGCTGCCCACTGTGTCCTGACTCTGCCTGGGAAGTCCCTCCCCAGTTCAGGTTCTCACTGCTCCCTTCTTAAGGCATAGCTCAGGTCTGGATAGGTGACTTTCCAGACAGCCTGCTTTGCAAGGAAGAGCTTCTTGCTTCCTCCTTGGGCTCAAAGTTCTGTTCCATCCACACAGGACCCCAGGACAAAAAGCTCTAGCCGGAAGCACCCACCCTTCCCAAGCTCCTGGCCCAGCTCCTCACTATGTCACCATCATCATTGCCATCATCATCATCATCATCATCATCATCATCATCATCATCACCATCATAGCAGCAAGAGATTACATGTATTAGGTCCTCACTATGTGCCAGATTGTTATAAATGCAAGAATGTGTTGTTATACTTGGAAAATACAAAAATACAAAGTCTGTTATACTTAGAAAATCTCATTTAATGCTCTATATTCTACGAGTTAAGCCCATTTGTATCGTTAACCTCGTTTCCTGGGCAAGGACACTCTGGCCCTGAGAGGTCCCACGCTCGTACTAACGGGGTGAGACCAGGAACACCGGCACCGTGACCGCGGGGGCCGAGCTGAGCCACACGCGCCCTGTGCATCTGCCCTGCACTGCTCCCTCGGCCTCTCAGAGCTGAGACCTCACCTTCTCACTCATTTCCTAACTCGGGGCGGCACATCTGCTCCATGTCTCCTGCTGACTCGAATGGACTGGCGAGACGATGCAGCCAAGAGGGGTCTCCATGGACAGGCAAACCGCACGTTACTGGCGATGGAGGTCAGGGGCCAGCAAAGAGAAGTCAGGAGTCAGGAGTGCCGTGGGTACGGGCCAGCCCTGGAAGAACTCGGAGCCCGTGTTCTCCCTCCAGTTCCCATCTCCCCCAGGGAATGACACTGGCACCGGCGTCTCCCTTCGGGGAAAATGTCACATGTCCACAGCGACTGGCTTTACCCTCGGAGGCCACAACAGGATAACCGTCTCTCAAAGAACGACGCTGAGCCTATCGCGTTTGCTCAAGATACGCTTCTACCGTACCAGAGGCGGGTGGGAACTTTCTTGTCAACTGTGTTTCAGATCTTGCTGCTATTTCCACCTTAGGGCCTCCAATATGGCTTCGTGCTCACTGCTCCATGTGTGCTGTCGTCAAGGACACCTACCAGGCTTCATCCCCGTTAAGCTGCCTGCAGGTTTGGACCCCGTGGACTGCCTTTCCTTTCTCACACTTCTCTGCTTCTTCTGTGATATACGTTGTCCCCAAGCCCCTTGACTCTTCTTCTGTCTCCTTTCCTGACCCTCCTTGTTCCTCTGGCCCTGAGAAGTAAACACTGCCCCCCATCCAAGCGTCTAGCCTCTTGATCGTCTTCCACAAGCTTCCCCAAAGGGCTACCTTTCCCTCTGCTTCCCCGTCCCCTTTACGTGTACGATCCCAAGTCTGTGTCTCCAGCCCTCTTTCCTGGACATTACACCCGCAGGTCTAACCACGCTTTATCTCTTCTTTAGGTAAATCTTTATGGGGAGTCCATCCTGTGTTGGAGATTGACATGGCCTCACCTGGACAAGTGGTCTCTGCCCTGCGGGACTTACACACCAGCCAAGGTGACTGTCACTTAGCAGCCAGTCACACCACTAAGTACTTAGTTACGATCATGCCAAGGGCTCCAAAGGACAAGAAATGTCCTCCTGGGAGACTGAATCCTTATCCATGGTCAGAGAGGCGTGAAGCACTAGGGTCCGAGGCGAACCTGTGGGTGAGTCTGCAGGGTGAGGGAGAGGCAGAGGGGGCTGTAGAGGCTTCCAGACGGAGAGGGCACGTGGGCTGAGGGCTGAGTCAGGACGGAGTGGGCGAGTAGGAGAACTGAGAGAAGATCGGTGTAGGTGGTGGGCTTCAGGGAAGGCCATGGGGAGAGGGGTGTGAAACGAGGTTAGAGATGAAGAGCGGCCTTGAAGGACCTGTTAGAGTTGGTGGCAAAACTCCGCAGGCTTGAGAAGGACGCGACCATGTTGGTGCTTCTAAAAGAAGAGGCACGGACGACATTTCGTTTCACACTGTCTCAAGGCCGTTTGCATCGCAAACAGCTTTGGAGGATGGAGATAATGTCTCCCCAGTGGAGGACACGTTTCTTTGCCGTCCAGAATACTGATGATAATAAATCCGACAGCATCTGTGGCAAAGGTCGGGCAGGTTTGCTTGCAGCTCATTATAAAAGTCTGAGATTTCCTAAGCTCAGAGTTCCTCAGCACATGCAGTATCACCTGGGCCCAGCCCCACGTTCCTGCGGGAAGTTTGAGGGAAACCGATGTGACTGTGAAATTCATGCTGCCTGCTCAACCATGAGGAATAAAGTCCTTTGTCCTTGGCCCAGGAGTCTCGTGTCTTCTGCCAACATCCATGGAACTTGTTAGCTTGCAAGATTAAAATCTCAGAGCCTCTGGAGTTCATGACAATGGTTCTATTGCCTTTCGGTAGCACTGTTGAGACAGCCTCTACTTCCCATCCCTCCCAAACACCTGTCTCTAATGTCAAGGTCCCTTTAATGTTCTCTAGAGCAGAGATAATTCATTCCAGACTCCCCAGCCAGTTCTCCAAGGCCACAAGCATGGTTCCTACCTCCTACCGTCACTTCTTACCACCCCACCCCTGCTCCAGCTCAGGCAATCACCCCCCTGCACACCTTCCCCACTCTGTGATATCTTTGCTCTGCTCAGGCTGTCTCCTCTAGAAGGGTCATCCTTCGCCCCTTCTATCTGTTGAAGTTGTGTCCACCCTTTGAGGCCAGGATCCTGTCTCACGCCCTCCATAGGTCTGCCCAGAGCCCAGTCAGAATTTTCCTCTCCTTTCACTGTCCCTCACTTTCCTTGTCTTATAAGGACGTCAGTCTTTCTGCCCCGTATTGCGGCTGTGTGGATGAACCCCGCTCTGCCTCTCCCATCATCTGTGATCTTATCAACCCGCTGCCGCCCATGCATACAGTCGGAGCCCAACGGATGAGTGATGTGTTGAAGAGTTGAACCGCACAGGGAATGGTCTTGACGGACAGTAAGATGGAAGGACAGTGGAGCGGGAAAAGCATTCCGAATGAGAAGAGAGGGAACAAAGGCACGGAGGCGCGAGTGACTAGGGCAGGGAGAACCGCCACTTCGGAGGGGACTGAGTTCATGAGGAGGGGCCGAAAGAGATACGCCTGAAAAGGTGAAAATATGAGGCCTAGGGCTCAGGAGGGCCTTGCCCATTGAAGTCTCATTCCCCTCAAAGGGCAGAAGCGCCGGTGACGACTTTTCGGGATCTGGGTCCCTTGGTCAGGGTCCTCAAGAGGCTGCTCCTTGGGCAGCCCCTCTTCCTCTCCCTGCCCACCCCCTCCGCCTGCGTCGGCCATCAGAGCCTCCCTCGCAGCCCCAGAACCTCGCATTGACGCGGGCCCGCGCGTGAGTCAAGCCTGCGTCACGGCGCCCCGCCGCCAGGGTGGCCTTTCCGAAAGCGAGGGAACAGCGCGCGCTGCGCTCCGCCCAGCTGCGTCCCGCTCCGCAGAGCCGGCGCGACCAGGGCGCAGGGAGGGCGGCACTCGGCCCCAGCTCCCGCAGCTCCACGCGCTCCCTTTGCCGCGGGACCTGAGTCCCCGGGCCGCTCCCCAGAGGGCTGAGCGCGCCGCGGGCGGGGGCTGGGCCGGGACCGGCGGCGAGGGAGAGAGCGAGGAGAGAGCAGAGTCGCGTGCGCGGTGCGCGGCTCCGGGTCCCCTCCCAGCCCCGGCCAGTGCCCGTTGCGGCCAGACTCCAGCTGCCCGTGGGGGGAGGAGGGGGCCGTGCGCCCGCCACCCGTCGGGGACTGCAGCTTCTTCGCGGGAGAGCAGGGGCCGAGTCCGCGCAACGGTCCACGCGGGACAGGTGAGTCGCCGGCCGCGCCCCACCTGGCCTTACCCCGCCAGCCATCGCAACTTTAGCTGTTCCGGCCCCGCCCCAGGCTGAAGGCCTAAGAACCCGGGTGCGAGGCGGTGCTGCCTGGGTATCAGCCGGGCCCTGCGCGGGCCCGGGCTCCTCCCGCCGCTCCTGCCTCTGTTGCCTGGCGACGGAGCCCGGGGACCCGCGCTCCTCTGGCGCATCGGGAGTGCCCAGCGCCGTGCTCGCGGGCTGGACATCGGGCTTCCGGGGCTCAGATGGGCCCAGAACTCCGGAGGTAATGGGGCAGAGCTGGAGAGGCAAGTGCCCGCGCATCACAGTGGCCCGGCGGGTCTCGCCTCCTGGAGCTGCGCGCCCAGGGCGCAGTTCGCGCCAGAAGGCTCCTGCCCTGCTAGAGACCCTAGCCCCATCTGCTCGTCTTCAGGCCCGTGACCTTGACAATAACATTGGCAGGAGAAGCAGCGCACTCACGCCCAAGATGAATATTTAATTCCCAATCCTGGGGCTGCTCCTCGCTGAATTTGGAGCTAGCGGGAAGCCCATCCTCCCTCGAGAGAAGTGCACCTAGGAGCGCAGGGCGGAGATAGGGGACGTGCGCTGGGCGCGGGTCGGGAGGGGGCGCCGTGTCGGGAGAGAGGCCTCTGCCACATTTATACCTGTGCGCACGGTGCTCTCAGGCATGCTCGCGGTTCTCCCGGGGCGCAGCCGCGGAGTCAGAAGGAAGCCTCGTGTTTGTTTCCTTTTAAAGCTCGAACAGCCCTGTCAGGGCTCCAAGTGCTCAGAAATCCCGAGGCCACTCTACCTTGAAGGACCCAGTCGCTGTCAAGAGATTTTTTTTTTTTTTAAGAATTTGGTTCTATCCCTCTTTCTTTCTTTGACAAATATTTAACTGGCTGTTTAGATTAGATATTTCTAAACCAGAGCTACCTTTGGAGCAATGTAGCTGTGAATGAGAAGCAGGTGGGGTTGGGTAGGGGCATTAGGAAGATTCTTTTGACGGCCAGAAACTAAGAAGATCCTGTAATTTCAACCAAAACTTTAGTTAGATCCTGTTTGGGTGTGCTGGACATGCTGATTGGTGTCTGGAGAACGAGGTCACAGTGTGTCGAGGTTAACAGTGGGGGCTTCTTGCATCTCTCGCTGTGCTTACATTATCCTACTGTCGGTGAGATGGTCGGTGAGGTGGACCCATCACCTGGGCAGGAAGAGCTTAGAGGTCACACCTGATTGTCCTTGGCCATGGCCTATCCATGGGGACAGCCAGAGGCTCCAGCTCCTCTGCTGACTTTTTCTCGGATGGACCAGCTGTGGCTAAGCAGGTGATGAGTTTCAGTGAATCCCTAACAGCTCAGCCTGGAGGGTGACTCAGTGCAGGAGGCAAATCGTGCCCACTGGCTCTGACTGGAGAGAGTTTGGCCTGAGTCACACACAGAGTTGTGTCAGCTGCTGGTGAGTTGAATGGGGTTTGGTGCCAGGACTCGTGAGCGAGGATTGCTGGAGCTCCCAGGGGTTGGGAGCCACTGGCCAGAGGTGGGCAAGTACTCGGAGTGAGCCAGGAGAGCTTAAGCTGCCTGGATCCTGGAGCTCTGACACCTGGGAAAGTGAGCGGGGTCAGGTTGGGGGAGGGTTTGGAGGAGAGGCTTCAGGGGATGCTCTGTGATTGTGGTCAGAATGGCCCAGTGCCCTGCCCCGTGCCAGAGTGGGGTGATAGTGGGCAAGCCGTTTTACCTCTGGAGCCTTGGTTTCCTTAGCTGAGAAACAAGGTGCCTATGGTGCCTTGGCCGTAGGCTTATTTTGAGCCCAATGTGGCAAAGGCACCATAGGCACCCCTGATTTTCAGTTGTATCCAGACACAGAGCAGAGGCTCATTAACTGTGAATTCCCACCTTTCTTTATGGGCCTTAACCAGGGGTAATTCTTTCTCTCCCTGCCCCTGGTGTTAGAGGGAGTGGAGACAAAAGAAAGTGGCTGGGCTTCACATGTGGTTGAAAAGGACCCACAACTCTGCTTCGAACTGACCTACTTCCAACCCTCAGGTCTCCCTAGGAGAGTAAGAGCAGGGCTGGGGTATGGGGGTGCTCTTGACTGTCTGCGATATCTCCAGAGCGAGACTCCAGCCTGGACCTCTGCCTGTCGTTCATGACTGAGGCCTGGTCCTAACTTGCAGCACCTTCTGGTGGATTTTGGGCATCCCTGCCCTTTGATCAGATCTTGCCCTCGCCTTCTCTACCTGTCCTATCCATAATGGAGCTGGAAGCTGCAAGACAACTGTCCAGGGGAAGCGGAGCTGGCCTTTCCTGGGAGAAAGGAATATGTCCCCTGTCTTCCCCGGAGGTCCTGGGCTCCTTGCTCCTTCCTCTGTGATGTGTCTAGACGTGGTGCTGAGCTAAGCTGTGTCTCAGGAGTCGAGGAAATAAAGGGATCCTCAATGCAGGAAAAAAAGCCATGCTGACCCAGGGGACTCCAGTCTACTCCCAGATATGTGTGTGTGCACGCATGTATGTGTGTGGGGGCACATGCACCCCGGAAATCAACACCCTTCCCATTGGATCTGGCAAATTCCAAGGATACCAGAGAAGGAGATGAGAGGACTTCGGAGAAGCAGGCTCCTTCTTCTGTGCCTCTCCCCTCCCCTCATGCTCCTTTCCTGCCCGGGTTTGCTGCAGCCAGGCAATTCATCATGAATCCCTCTAAAGCCGCTAAGATAAGCAGCAGAAGAGTTTAAACGGAAGATGGATTTGGGCTTCTTTCCTAGAACCAGGTCTGAGTTATTACTTGTTCCCAGGCTGGGCTTCAAGAAGTCCTCACAGCTACCCATCTGGAGTGCTGGGGTGGGGGGAAAAAACCCAGAACTGTCACTCAGCCCCTGCAAAATCCTTTTCCATCAGCCTGCCCCTACTGGTGTCTCAGGCTTCCAGAGGTCAAAAGCACAGTACCACGAGGAGATCTGTGTGAGTGCATGCTCCTGAACTCAGATGGGACAGTGATCTGTGGGGAAATGCCTACTTCGTGAGCTTTTAGGAGAGTGTAGTTCAGGATTCTGGTAGCTCACGCCATGCTTGGCACACAGTGACAATATCCACATTTCTATTGAGGCTTCTGCACTGTGCTAAGTGCTTTATTTATACACTCTCTCTTTAATCTTCACTATAATCCCAGGAGACAGATACTGCTCTCGGTAGTTTACAAATGTGAGTCTTGAGGTTCAGAGAGGTTTACTAATTTGCTCAAGGTCACCCAATTAGTGAGTGGGAACCTGAGAATTTGAACTCAGGTCTGTCAGATTCCAGACTTCCTTCTCTTAACCACTATGTGATATGTCTCCATAATAAATTCTCAATAAATGCTTGCTGACCAACTAGGCATTTATCCAGATGATGTTGTCTTAACCTGTGGGTCCTGTTCTTTAAGCCAGTATCCTGAGGAAGGGGGAGATGAGCCTCCAATGGGAACTTGATCACGAATGAACATCCCTAAACCTCCAAGGTTTTGGGACTGTGGTGCGTGGTTCCCGGTGGGTTGGAATCCAGAAGAAGATCCCAGGCTCCTACTTGGTACTTTATTGCTCCATCCATCTTTCTCTTCCTGACCTCTACCTCCGCTTACCTCAGTTCCTTAAAGTTTGTCTAAGTCGGGGTTGGTGCTGGGAGCAGTGAGGGAAGAGTCAGAGCAGACGATGCTGCCCTGAGGATTTTTGCATCTGCAGAATCAGGACGCGCAGTTGCTGGTAGGAGCCCTGGTGGGTCAGGTTTCTCTGCTGGAGAGTGTGTGCCAGGGACTTACAGCAGTTTCTGATGCGACCCCAGAGCAAAACCGCTAACACTCCAGGGTTACGTCCAGCAGCTGCTGGCACGCACTGCTCAGAGGGACGCTGCCTGCTTCCTGGGCTTGTCCCCTCGAGAGCCACTCTTCTCACCTTTGTGTCCTTGGCTGTTCTGGGAAACTTGGCACCTGCTTCCTTTTCCTCCTCCATCTCTTCTCTCTGAGAAATCACCCCCCCTGGAGGACGAGGCCCATGCTGCCCTAGCCGGCCGGGCACCTCCAAAACACCCCGATCTCAGTGAGAAGTTCCTGGAAGCGAGGGTGGGTAACTGGAACGTAAGCATTAGTGCTGGCCCTAGCCCGGGAGGGTGCGAAGAGGTTTCCTCAGAAGCCGTTGCTCCGTAGGCAGCCATTTTGTGAAGTTACGGTGCTTTGCCAATTCTCCTCCCCACCACCCCCTGCCATGAGTAATGTTAAAAATGAAAAGATTGGTTATTCATGGATAAATCCAGGTACTTCGAACTATATAATGAAATATTCACGGCGTACAGAAAACTCACATGTGAGAACAAGAACTCAGGTGCAAGACGGATTACTGTATTACACCATCCTCATGTTCAGAGCCAGGTATATTTTGTTAGAGAATAGTTCTAAGTCAGTGAGTTGTGGGCAGCCTGAGTCCCTAACGTGGAAGGTGAGACTCAAAGCCTTGTTTGCTCTGTGTTTTCTTGTGGAGTGAGAGTGAGGCAAGCATAGGGCCGGAGGAAGTAACGCCCCAGTTCCTAGGCCTTGGGGTCACCTCACCAGTTGCATTTGTCCCACTGAGTTGCCACTCTGCCTTCCAGAAACTACTCATGGCTCATTTGAAGAGAACTAGTTGCCTCTCGCTATACTCCATCATTTCTAATTACTGGTTTAATTAGAATTTCTGCTGGATTCTGTGCACCACTCATTTACCACCTAATTTTTCACTTGCAAGTAGAATTCAGTGGTCCACACCCCAAATTCCTGCTCGTTGCCTTTCCTCTTTAATTATGAGACTCCTGGGCTCCTGCGCTTTACAATCCTGCTCCAGGTGGGATGTGTTGTGGGATAAAGCCACCTTTCAAGAGATGTGAACAGTCACCTGGTAGAGTGGCTTCATCAGGGGCTGCTTGATGGGTATCCAGTGAGGGCATCGACCTTGTGTTCCTTCTTCTAAAGGAAAGTGAGCCGTGCTCCTGTGCCGGGCCACTCCACGCTGGCTCCCAGAATGCTGGGTGGGCGCTGTCCGCGGTCCTGGCACACCGCTGAGACAGCCTGCCTGCTGGTAATTTGGGGACTCCTTTAGAACAGATGGAAGGGACCTCCTTGACCAGTTCCCCAAATCACTTTCTGTTGTTGGCTTTGGAAAAGGAACTGGCCAAGTGAGGAGGCTTCTGACCTCAGAGAGAAATAGTGGTGGATGGAATTGTCCCAGGGTTGACTTGCTGAATGAGGCTCAGGAGTTATCGCTTTGCAACGAAGCATGGTACATTGGAGAACTCCCTAACCAGTGCCACAGATGTGTAGCCTGTGGCCCAGAAACGATGATGCCTTCATCCCTTGGAGTAGCCTGGAATGGCCTAGGTTGGTGGAGCCTCCTTTGTGTACCCCAGTGTGCCATACCAGTATGCTCTTCCGTGTGTCATGACATGCAAAAGATTGGAAAGCATCAGTATATTAGAAAGAACTTGGGCTGCAGGTTTTAGGGGACCATAGTTTGAATCTGCATTCTTTCACTTCGTATTGTACCTAGATAATATTGTACCTGATAGAGGCTTCTTCATTTGTAAGATGAGAATTACATTTATCCCAAGTTGTTGGGGGGGGGGATAAATAACATGTAAGCATAGTAGGTCTTCCAAAAATGCTTGCCCCTTCACTGTGATCTCAGTTGTCCTGTGGCCTCTTCCCGTTAGGAGCACTTCTCTGCCCACCCCTGCACAAAGCTGCCCTGAAGGCTGGCGAGGAAAGAGACACCAATGCTCCTGGTTCTCAGGAAAGAGACATCATGTTGGGACTGTAATTAAGGGTTTCTGATCACTATTCCTTCAAGTGCTCTTCAGCAGTCTGGTGGGTAACTCGGATAATTGGACACCTTTGGATCCCTCTGTCTTTCTCTGAGATGAGAGAAAACAGTGGCTTTAAGAAAATCCAGGTCAGAGGATTTGGGCAGATGCTGCGAAGACCCATCTGTCACCTCCGTGGGCCTCCTGCGAATGAGGGAAGGAGGGAGTAAGGCCTTCACTCGTGGTTCCTGGGCTTTTTATTTTCACATCTGATTTTTAGAAACATTTTGTTTTCCAAATTGGGACAGTCTCACGAATCTTCCACCTGTCTGGATGCCCTTGAGCATCCTGGAGTCCTCTTTTTTCTCTCTTTTTAAAACCTAAACCTCGTCTCACAGCCTGGCCCAGGCCACCACCATCTTAGCTTCCCTCCCTGTTTCTTCGCTTGTACTGGAGTCACCCCCTGATCAACTTCCTGTTGGCCTCGAAAGGAAACAAAACTCCTTTCCATGGCCTGTGAGTCCTGCCTGCTTGGGGCACGAGCTGTCCTTCTGTCTCAGCACCTACCACTCTTCCCTTGCTCAGGAGGCTCTAGGCACAGGGCCCTTCTTTCTGGTCCTCGTACTCACCTGCCTCAGGGCCTTTGTACTTCCTATTCCCTCTGCCCCGAATGCTTTCCCAGGATATCAACATGGCTCATTCTCTCACTTTATTAGGTCTTCTTTGGGGTTGCTTTCCTAACCCTGCTCTATATTGTAGCGTCCCTGACTCATTTTGTCCTCTCCTATTTTTATACTATATATTTGTTTGCTACCTAGCGATCTATCATTTATCTATCTACATTACATGTATAGTGTATGCGTAGCTATACCCTATTGCTTATATATGCGTCTGATTTTCATTTGTCCCTTTGTACTAGAACATAAATCCTACAGGACAGGGATGTTGTTTGCCCTGTTCTGCTATATTAGAACAGGGCCGGGTCTGTAGTTAGTGTTCAGTAAATGTTCGTTGAAAGAAGTAAAGGAAACGAAGGAAGGGGAGAGGGAAGAAAAAATAGAGAAAGGACTTTTTAAAAATCTCATACGCAGCAGTATCTCTAGTTCACAGGAGTCTCTGGGCTCCATTCTCCTTCAGACCAAGAGAGAAGAGGGAAGTCATTAGAGCGCCGAGCGCCTGCGTCCCCTGCCAGCCCCCCACGTCCTCAGGACCCACGAGCTTGCTCCACATCAGGTCCAGGACACTGAGGGACTGTGGGTGGAGGCGCCTCTGTTTCTGGCTGAGCCCGTTCCCCCATGGTTTCACACGAAGGAGCAGCTGGCGCTGGTTCACGGCATGGCCCCCCGCGTGATCTCAGCCCCGTGAGGTCAGAGCCTCATCCTCATCTTTGCAGGTCCAGAAGTTGAAACCAAGAGAGGTTGTGTGCGTTCTCAAGGTCTCATAGCTAGTCAGTGGCCCTGGGGCTCAAATCCAGATTGCTCTGAATCCAACCCCATGACCTTGCCGTGCCAGGCTCGTGGTGGAGAGTCACGTGCCAGAGTTGGACGGTTGGTGGGGACCCAGGACCTCCACTTTTTGACCGTTTGCCTTATTTCATCAATTTCAAGATGCACATTTGTGCATGTTGTCACATCTTAAAATCGAGACATGATGTGCAAACGACCACATCTCAAATCAGCCATTGGTCAGGAGGCAGTGGCGACCTACTTGGGTAAAAACCTTCCATTGACCCTTTCTGGTAAGTTTAAGAAAGTACCAGCATCAAAGGGCTTTTCAATGAAATATAGGTAATTAACCCTGTAAGACTCTACTTCTTCATTTGTAAAATGGGTATAATAGTGGTACCCACCTCATACAGTCATTGGTGGCATTAAAGGAGAAAATGGCACCTCCATGCACTGGCTGATATGGAGCTGGCCCCCATGAGGTATCACTCATGTGCTGTTCTCACTGTTGTCATTACTACACCCATTCTGCCTTCGGAAGTTCCCTCAGCACCTAAATTCTAGTGCAAGGTTAACGCGTCTGTGGGGCAGCCCCCATGCACACAAATTTCCATCCCCACATGAAGCGGTGAAATGGTTTGCCCTGGTCCCGCCCACATTTTCCAGCGCCACTTCCTCCCCGTCTGGACCATCTGCCCCTTTTCTTGCTTCTCTTCCTCCTTGACTAAGAAAACAAAATACCAACTGCAGAGAACACGCTTAGAAAATGCAACAGGAAGGTGAGACAGGCTGCAGAATATTCTACTGGCTCCTTTGCCTGAGTTGTTATTTAGAATAGGCCCATCTGCCCCCTGGAACCCTCTGTGCCAAGTCTGCGCCCATCTAGTGTTTATTTCTTGGAGGTGAGAATGGATCCTGTCTACAAAGTAGAGAAACTAAGGCACAAGTAGTGGCTCCTTAATAAGAGGCAAAAAGTCAATTAACAATAGCCAAACAATACCTTAGCTTTAAACTGCCACTTGAGGCATCCTTGAGCATCAGATGTTTTAGGGATCAGACTATCATGGCAGGAAATGGGAAAAATTTGAAGCTGGAAAATTATATCAGACTCTAGACAATTTGGGGAGCTCAAAAATGCATGAGTTCATCGAGTCGCTCGTTCAATTCATTCATATCATGTTTATCGAGCACAGATAATGGTAAGATGCTGGGATTTGGCCTTGCAGAAGCAAAGATGGTGTCGAATGAGAGGTGAGTGGGAGACCGCAAAACAAACCCAGCAAATCTATGAGGTGGCGTCGGAGATGACCACTCTGTTTGCTTGGCTTCTCAGTGAGCTTTTCATTCTCTTTCTCCTTCTGTCCATGTGGTAACCAGATGCAGTTGGTAGGTAAGTACCGTTCCCTGTTTTCAGATGAATAAGGACCACAAAGCTGGCTTCTGAGTCCTGGGGTCTTCCCCACATGTGTAGCAGGGCTGCTCTCTATTACGGCTCCCCCCCAGCTGGGCCTGCAGACTTCTAGCAGGCTTCCACGTCTCTCTAGTCAGATCTGGTAGCTTTTCGGGCCTGCTCCTTTGTTTCAAAGATGAAGGCAGTGGCCAGGATTTCAACATAGGAAGCAGGTTGTTCTTGGAGGGTGGGAAGGCAAGGACCCTGTAATGCCATGTTTCATCCTGTGAATGCCAGGCACTGGCACGCAGAAGAGGAAGCGGGCATGTAAACAACGAGCTATACTAGAAAGCCAGATGGGAAAAGCATACAACAGTGTTACAAGGAGTGGGCTGAGAAGGGACATTGATGCTCATGTAGAGAATCGTGGAAGGCGTCATGGAGGCGAGACGGTGGACCTTGAGCTGCACCTTTAAAGACTGAGCTGCAGCAGGCAGAGGATGGGGAGGTACTCATGCAGAGAGAGTGTGGGGCGGGAGGGGGAAGAGTGGAAACGGGGGCTGGGAAATGTAGGGGGGGCAGCGGAGGAGCTGCAAATGCCATGGCAGTGGGAGTGGGGCAACGTGGTGTTTCAAGAAGCTGCCTCTGAAGGCCTAGAGGAAACGTGAGTTGGGAGCCTGCTGCAGGGTCTAACTACTGAGGACTCTGTGACCTTTGGACGGAGGATGAAGGAGGGAGAGGTCAAGAATGGTGCTGGGGTCCTGGGCGAGAAAACCCAAGGAGAGCAGCCACCAAGTCAAGGGCAGGGCCCGGCAGGGGCAGTGTGCCGCAGGCAACAGCCAGAGTTTTCAATAAAACAATTAAAAATAATTTAGAGGACAATTTGTGCCTCCCATAACTGCCCGACCTGTTTTGGGCTTAATGGAAGCCCAGAGGCTCTGAGGTAATTAGGAGAACAGTTTGGGCCATAACTGCTTATCACAAGGAATCAGGAAGCTGCCGGGTTCTCTAAGAAGAAGGAGGGTCCCCCAACATTGGCTCCTTCTCACCAGATTAGTCTCCAGTTAGACCTTGGCTGCTGGGGACGCCACAGACTCCTGACTTGCATTTAAGAATGCACAGCACTCTTTCCAGAGCTGCAGACGCCCATGGGTGGCACAGCTAGGCACGCCCCCGCGTGGGGCGGAGGGGGGGGGAAGGGAGGCTGGGGCTCCGAGAGGCAGGGCTGCGGCCTCTGGAGTGGCCTTGGCTGCCTGCTTTCCCGAAGATGGCGGCTTCTCTCTCAGCTTTCCTAGGAGGCTGACTTGGAAAACAAGTGATTCCCTTGTTTGTTCCTTGAATTACCTAGCACAACCTTCCAGAGTGAGAGACACCCTGACCCCAGGGGGCGGGTGCTGGGGTGCGACTTCAGCCTTCCAGAAGGGCCTCTGGCCGCCGTGGGTGGAGGGGCTCGGGCTGGCCGCCCCCCTCTGAGATGATTGCTGAATGCTGTGTTTGAAAAGGTGTAGTGGAGCCCTCTGCCCTCTGGCGGGAGATATTTTTACCCGTCTGCCTCCTAGTCGGGCTATTTTTTTCTCTCTCTCTCTTTTTAAGAAGATGCACAGTTCACTGGCTCAGTCCTTGCTTCTCTCGCGTGTGCTGTTCTGAGCTGGAAGCCCGTGCTGGTTGCTAAGCGACAGATCTGTCTGGGAGGCTTTCTCAGCACCCCCTCTGCATTGTGCTTTAAGGAATTGAGGCATTCCTTTGAGAGAGTACCGTGGAACTTTATCATGTCACGAGCTGCTTGGAAAAGCAACTCTACAACCTACCCAGCTACTACTGGTGGGTAATTCAAGTGCAGCTGGGCTGCTGTCAAAGCATTCCCACAACACCCCAGCGAGCTCTCACTGATGAGGGGGGTGGCAGAGAGGCTGAAGAACCCACGCGTCTAGTGCCTGGGTCATGCCTCGCTCACACCCGCGTGCACGAGGGGCACTGCCCGGATGTATGCAGAGCTGAAAGGGGCCTCAGAGGTCATCCAGACCAACCCATTGGACACACAGGGAAATGGAAACCCAGAGAGGTCAGAGCAGTGGTACTGGTTTGCACGGTCGGTAGGTGGTGGGTCAGGACCAGCACCTCTCCAGCCTCTTGGATCACGGCCGGCTCCCCAGGCAGCACAGGCAGGGCCGGGGAGGAATGACCCCTCCTAGGTCCTTCTCTGATCCTGGTGCTTGTCCCAGGCAACGCTTTGGGGCCATTGGCTGGGTACATATTGGTCCCCACTTCCTAAAAGCTGACATTTCACCAGCACGGAAACTCCAGGCTTCAGGGAGCTGAGGAGGGAGGTGCGGGGAGGGAGGTGCAGAGAGGGAGGGTTGTTCCAAGTCCATGCTGCCACCTCCCCTTTAAACACATGCAGCGAGCACAGGAGTGAGCAAACCTGGGCGCTGACAGCTGTGTGAGATGAGCCAGGCCCTGTCTTCCCTCTGTTCTAGGCGCAAGGGATGCAGCGGCAAACGAAAGAAGCCAAGTGTTTCTTCTTGTGGAATTTATATTTGGAAGGGCCGGGTGCTAAAGAAAGAAATAGACGTATGTAAGAGCCAGTGGTGATGCCTTCTGTTAAGAGAAATAATGGGGTGGGGTGCAGGGTTCCAAGCTGGAGGCTGCTATTTTGTGGTCGGAAAGAATTCCTAGGGAAGGAACATTCAAGCAGAGGCACTCCCTCAGGACATGTGTGACAGTGAGTTAACAGAGTGAATGAATGAAATGAATGAACGAATGAAATAGGACCTCGCAAGCACCCGTTCGTCTGGCTTCAAAGCCCCTGATCTTTACTGCCACAACTGTCTTCTCGCCATGCCCACCCCCCTGTGCAGTCTCACCCAGTGGTTTGGGGCAATTCGCTGCCTCTCTCTGGGCCTCAGTTTCCTCACACATAAACTGAGCATGTTGCTAGGGTCTTTCAGGGTTTAACATGGTCAGAGTTGGATTCAGGCGTTGTCACCTGAGCGTACTCACTGGGCACAGTTTCCAGGCAGGATTGCAGCCCAGCCCAGTGCCTCGGCTTGCGAGTTCGCATCAGCACTCTGCATCCTGCAAAGCCGATGGTACAGGAGGCCCCCGCCCCATCCCGCAGTGCAGGATGCTCATGCACGTCAGTGACATCTTGAGAAGAAGAAAGAAGCTCAAATTAAGCTGACGCCTGTGGTTTCAGTGATGCTGGTGTGGCATCCTCTGGCTTTGGCAGATGTGCTAATTCTGTCCTTGAGTCCTCCTAGTTTAAAATGATGCTCCCCCTGACCCACAGCCCTTTTCATGGTGGTGACCAGAGCTGCCACTTACTAGGCTATTTATGGGGAAATTATGTTCTCCAACAGGTCAGCATCAAGATAAATTCTGCAGACTTGCAGAATCCCCCTTGGCTTCTCTCTAGTTGTGTCATGATAAGCAGTAAATCACACCTAATGCATTGCAGATTGTTCCGATCAAATCCTGCTGCAGGCAGAGGACCTGGGGGAAGGCTCTGGGCTGAGGTCACCTGCTGATTGCCGTCTTCAGCAGGACACTGACCCTTCCCCCCTGCTCTAGTATTCATAAAAATTCTCGGTGTAGGCTGTAGGGGATGGGTAGCTAGACAAGCAGCTTTCACGTGTGTCTTAGGCTTCTTCCATTTGAGAGCTCTGGGGACAGGGACTGCTGACTGGGAAAAGGGAGGGGCTCATCCTGGCAGCCCAGGCAGAACACAGGCCTCCCCATTGTGCAACCCCTAAGGGTGCCGTTCGCTTGTGTTGCATGGGCAGGGCAGGAACCGCCGTGGAGGCTGGGGGCTGAAAGGTCCACAGACACACAGTCCCACCTTGGGGCACCTCCAGGACGGAATGGGATGTTCAGCTGACTCACTATTAAGTGGAGTCCTAACAGAGAGATGCGTTTCTTCTAGAGAATTCCGAGGTCTTCTAGGCAGGCTGGCTCTGCCTAGTTTCTCTAGAGCCCAAGACCTCTGACTGTAGCTGGGCGGAACAGTCACTAAAGACTCGCTGCCCCCCCTAGATAAAATGATGAGGGAAGTGTCGCCCACTGATGTGGTCCAAGGGCTGGCTTAGGGAGGGCTGGCTGACCCCACGGACCAGCATGGACGGCCGTCCCCATCTGCCAGGCCTCCCAGATTCACTAGCAGGATTGGGCTCCCCAGGCCCCCTCTCTAAGGTCAGGTGTGCTGGAGTCAGCCAGGAGGTCTGGGTCAAGCCCAGCAGGGAGGACAGCCATGCACGCCTCTGCCATGCAGTGCCTTGCCCATGCCATTCAGGGGGCGCATCCGAGGAGAGAACAGACGGGAGCTTGGCTTCCTGGGGCGGCTCCTTCCTTAGTGAAGTAATTGTAGAGCTGGGTCATTTACATCCCTAGAAAGATGCAGACAACTGCAGGCTGGGCTGCGCGTGTGTTCAGTTTTACATGCGTGACCTCTTCTTATGAGCAGGTGCCTTGCAATACAGCAGGACAGTGGGGTCCTTCAGAGGACTCGCTTCCCTGGTGCTTTATTTCCTTAAGGGGAAGCCTGAAAGATGGACGAGGGAAAGCAGGAACAGGGGAGGGCGTTCCCCGCCTGCATTGCGTGGACATTAAGACATTACCTGCTCTAAAACTGTCTCTAAAGGACAGAGAACTGGCTCTTGGCTGTGGTGGCCCTCAGATAACATCAGTGGTGAGCGATGACCGACCCAGGATTTGTTGGCACCGAGCAAACACAGGGTTCTGGTGCCAGAACCTTCACAGAGCCTGGTCAGCGCTGAAGGGGCCACGGGGGCTGGTGTCCGGGGAGGGACCCCATGGTGAGAGCTCTAGTTTTTTTTTTTTTTTTTAAATGTGAATATCCCTTTGACTCACCTGGGGATCCTATAAAAATACAGAGAAAGCTTCAGTAGGTCTGGATTGGGCCTGGGAGTCTGCATTTCTAACTAGCCCCTGTGATGCTGCTGGTCATTGAGTTGCATTTGAACAGGAAGACCTTAGAGAAGGCAGACGCTGGCTTCCCTGGGTCCCACCAGGTGGTCTGGGCTCCACAGAACACAAGAGGGCTTGCCCTGGGCACAAGCTGCACCGTCCTAGGGGGAAGGCTGCAGGACCGCACGGTCTTGAATGCTCTCGGATCTGGTTATGACAAGAGCGATGTTGGGGACGAGCCTTGACTTGGGTTTGGTGTCTGGCGCGGCTTCTTCCACCCCATGAGGTTACCCCTCTAATGATGCCCAGGGACAGGGAAAGGGAGTCTGCTGACGTAGGGCTCCTCGGCGGACACCCCCGTGGGGAGAGGAAGCCCAGCTCAACATTCCAGGCCACTGACCAGCTCCAAGTGTGTGCTAGGGAGCTGCTCTGGTCGTGTCTGCCTGAGCTAACCCTCTCCTGCTCACCTGGCTTCGCAGGTCCCGGATGAGAAGGAGCTGACGACAGCCGAGTCCCACCTTCTCTGTGTGCCGGGAGCAGGGCCGTGTGGCCCCAGTGGCACCAATGCCGAAGAACAGCAAGGTGACCCAGCGTGAGCACAGTGGCGAGCACGTCACGGAGTCGGTGGCCGATCTGCTGGCCCTTGAGGAGCCCGTGGACTACAAGCAGAGCGTCCTGAACGTGGCCGGTGGGGCAGGCGGTAAGCAGGAGGCGGCGGAGGAGGAGCTGGATGCAGAAGACCGGCCGGCCTGGAACAGCAAGCTGCAGTACATCCTGGCCCAGATCGGCTTCTCCGTGGGCCTCGGCAACATCTGGCGGTTCCCCTACCTGTGCCAGAAAAACGGGGGCGGTAAGAGGCAGGCCTGCTGGCCTGGGGGGTGCCCTGCAAGTGGGCTGGGCCGAGGGGTGAAAAAGAACCCCTTCCCTAGGCAGGATTAGAACCCTTGTAGGTTGGAGGTCAGGCTTGCAGAGTAAGACGCCCTAGGAACCGTTAAGCGCTGTCAAGAACCTGGAACGGCCTGGGTTCAAGCCCCAGCCCAGCCAGTCAGCTCTCGGTGCAAGTTGCTTCATTTCCTTCCTCGCAGGATCCCTGGCAGGATGAAAAGAGCTTTATGTGTAGAATGCTTAACACTGTATGACCGACACGTTGTAAAGAGCAACTGCTGACCTTCCTGCCTGCCTTCCTGCCTGCCTGCCTTCCTTCCTTCCTTCCTTCCTTCCTTCCTGCCTGCCTTCCTTCCTTCCTTCTTCCTTCCTTCCTTCCTTCCTTCCTTCCTTCCTCCTTTCTTCCTTCCTTCCTGCCTTCCTTCTTTTCTTCTTCCTTCTTCCTTTCTTTCTTTCTTTCTTTCTTTCTTTCTTTCTTTCTTTCTTTCTTTCTTTCTTTCTTTCTTTCTCTTATGGTGACATTGATTAACGGAATCCAGTAAGTTTCAGGTGTACAATTTAGCAGTAAGGCATATATATATATTGCATTGTGTTGGCCATTATTATTGAATGCTTACTCGGTGCTGGGCACTGTTTTAAGCACTTACTGAATATTAGGCTGAAATTTATGAAACTGCTGAGCTTTGAGCATCTTGGAACAGCCAAAGCACGGATCCTATGGTTCGACCATCGAATCTGCACAACAAACCCACGTGAGGAAGGAGTTGTCGTCATCCTCATTTTAGAGACTGCAAAACCAAGGCAAAGAGAGGTTCGGTGACTTGCTCAGGGTCACATGGCTAGTGATAAAGTCAGGATTCAGACCTAGACAGTCTGGCCCCAGGGCCTGAGCATCAATCACCACATCTACCTGCTTCCCAGGTAGGAGGGACCCACGTGCTGTGCCCACCCCCCCCCCCCAAGTTTGAATCCCTCTGGAGGACTTTGCCCAGATAGCAAACCCCTTCTGCCCACCTGAGTCCGGATCTCCGCCCTTACTCAGTATGCATCTCAATAGGTCAAGACCACAGTGGTGTTTTCAATGCCAGGGATAAACCTCAGTGTTGGCCAGAAGAGCCAGCGTGCAGGCTGAGACACAGACTGTTGGTGACCTAGGATGCTAAGTTTCCTAATACCCTGAGCAGTGCTCCCAGCTGTTCTGACCGATGACCTGAGGCCACTGGGACATCAAAAGAAATTCAGGTGTGTCCCTAAGTTGTATTTTCTAACGTAGAAGGTGGTGCACTTCCAAATGACTTCAAAGAGGGTCGATGTGAAAATGTACCTCTGATTACCCAGAAGTTCTGCTCGCCCGGCCCGCAGCCCCCCGAGCACTGCAGGTAGCCGGGCCTCAGAGGGTAGGGCGACGAGCTCCGAGTCAGTGGCCCTGGGGCCTGGCTGAGGC
Organism: Eonycteris spelaea; assembly: GCA_003508835.1. Lineage (NCBI taxonomy): Eukaryota > Metazoa > Chordata > Mammalia > Chiroptera > Pteropodidae > Eonycteris > Eonycteris spelaea. The sequence continues at coordinate 4,094,431 of PUFA01000065.1, forward strand.
GGTGGGCCTGAGAGACGGCGGCAGGTGGCGGATGGCGGGGGCCTGGTCTTCGCTGCAGCCCCCCCTCTTCGGACAGCGCTTCCCTGCAGGTTTTCCCTGGTTCTTTGGTCGGAGGAGAGGAGCGTCCACCGAAGACACCCAACCAGCTCCTTTGACACCCTGACACCCGTCTCCCTGCATGTCTCACCCATCCAAGGACACACAGGCGAAATACAGAACCAGTGTGGCCATGTCCCTTTGCTCTCCCACGGATCACTAGTCTCTTTTGTTTCTCCGAGCCCAAGGCCGAGAGGCAGACTAGGTTAAAAGACAGAACCAGGAGCCCTTCAGGCCCTCCCTCCTTTTAGCGCCGTGATGGGGCTACTTGCCAGTGACGAGTTGAATTTATGTGTTCATGTGACTCTGTGCACGTGTGTTTTAGTGAACGAGATGCTATCGTGTAAGGCTCAGTGGGTCGCCTCCCCTGGAATCCTTCCCAGATTAGCTCTAATGGACCCCAACCCCTCCTTCGTTCTGTATGATGTGTGTGTATGTGACGTGTGTGTGTATGTGACGTGTGTGTGTGTACACACGTGCCGACATGGCTCACGTGAATCTGTGGGCCCTGCCAGCTCTCCCCAGAGAGCGTCTGGGCCTTCTGTAGGCCTGACACCCCCACAGCCCATGCCTGGTACCGAGGAGATAATGGCTGACAGTTGCCAGGTGCCACGTCTTACGTCCAGGAGACGTGGATCCCCTGGGCTTGTGGGCCGATTGGGCACATGTTGGGGAGCATCTGGGATGTCATGTTATGGGGGCAGAGCAGTGTGGCTCAGGGTCTCGTGGAGCCTCCCAGCTTTCAGGGCTTGGTCCAGGGGTGCTGGGCGACCGTCAAGGCACTGGTGACTGGGGCCAGTTTGACACCATTTGGCAGACACGCAGGGCTGTGCCAACAGCATTACTAAGAGGACTAGGTCGTTGGCACAGCTCTCGGCAGGGATCACTCATCTGTGTCCAGACGTGGTTTTAATTCCCCTGCTAAACGCCCTGTCACTTGGAAACGAGGCTGTGTCTGCAGCGAGGCCTGGGACAGCAAGTTCATTTATCATCTGAAATCTTTAGCAAGATCTATTCTGTCCTTTATGATCCTCCCAGCTACACTTCCCTGAACTGCTAATTTCTCTCCTGTTCCTTCAAATTAGCTGTGGATTAATGCCCATGCTGGTCAGACCCCCCTCTCCCTGGAGAGCTTCCAAGCTCTGCCTCCCCAGAGCTGCCCAGTCTGGGGCGTCAGCATCTGGCTCGGATGTGGGGAAGCCTGTGCCCGGGGTCTGAGCCTGTGGGGGCCCTCCATCTGGGTGGCTGCTCTGTGGGTGGGCAGGGTTGTGAACAGGTGTCCCCAGAGTATGTCATGAGGTGAGTGTGTCTGTCTCTATGATGTGACATGTGGATTCCTGAGAGACAGGACACTGCCTGTCTGCCTGCCTGCCTGTCTGTCTGTCTGTCTGTCTCTCGGTCCAGCCTTGTGAGTGGGAGGTGGTGATGTACATCTGGATCCTCCTCCCTTAGCATTTCAGGTCAGGAGAGTCAAGGAGAAGAAGGACGGTCTGAGTGAGCAGTGCGTGGTAGGTCACACGCATGAGCCAGAACATTCCTGAGGGGTACAGGGACCGATGACAGTCCGAGATGATCAGAGATGTGGGTGGCACTGTAGGACCTGGCTGCCAGTCCTCCTTTACCCTGGCACTGTGGTCCAGATACCCGCTGACATTTCTCCCTCCTCCCCAGGTGCCTACCTGGTGCCCTACCTGGTGCTGCTGATCATCATTGGCATCCCACTCTTCTTCCTGGAGCTGGCCGTGGGCCAGAGGATCCGCCGTGGCAGCATCGGCGTGTGGCACTACGTGTGTCCCCGTCTGGGGGGCATCGGCTTCTCCAGCTGTATAGTGAGTTGGGGGCTGGCAGTGGGCACTCACCAGGGGAGGGAGGGAGGCCGTTCCTGGGTACAGGGTTTGTGGACCAGAGCTCTCGGGTGGGTCAAGGGCAGGGAGGGGGACCCTCAATGTGAGAATTGCTTCCAGCTGCTGCCTCAAGGCCACCTATCTCCTAACCGGAAAGTTGGCTCCACAGCCTGGAGCAGGCTATATTGGGATTTCTACTAGTTGGAAAGGCTGGGGCGTACGCACAGGGGGTGCCCGGGACATCTCAGCTGGAGTTCTCTGGGGACAGGGGACCACCGCGGGCGCCTTTCTCTGCGCACCAGCCTATCCACTCCCTGTGAGGAAGGCTCTTCCTCTTTCTTCGGTGAAGGGGTATTTTAATTGGGCAAGTAGGTGGCATGAGAAAAGGCAGCCCTGGGATCTCCTCGCCATTTGGCTGTGCATGAGCAGAGTTGGAGAAGGACTCAGACAAGAGCCAACCAGGAGGGGTGAGGCTTTGGAACAGCGGGTGATGGGGAGACCTGACCGGTCTGGATGGGGAGCTCTGTGAGGGCTCTAGGCTCATCCACAAGGCCTTGCTTAGTGCTCTAAGTGAGGACACTGAGCCCCCTTAAGGGAAAAGCCTGCAGGTGCCCACACTTATACCTGTAATAAAAACTGGAATCTGCTTCTGGAAGAGACTGAGGGTTCTGTCAGGCCTGGCAGCAGGGCCAGTCTAAACCTGCCTGAAGCAGAGACTGGGGGAGGGTCTGTACAGGCCCCTCTCTTGCCAGCATCGCCTCCGCGCAGTTGGATACAGCCGAATACAGCCCACCCTGCTGGGGCCGGCCGTGATGGTGTGGGGTCTCCCCTTGCACTGAAAACACCCAGGTAAAGGAACTGGGCATCTATTTTTCTCTCTATCCACTGTAAAGGGTGCTGTAGGAGTGTCTGCTCCTGCATGTCAGGGCTCAGGGGTAACTGAGGAAGGGAGGTCCCTCAGCTGTCACACTGACCAGCAGTGTCACTGATGCATAATATAGCCAGGCCGCTGGAGATAGAGGGGACTTGTCCTCATCCTGAGTGGATGCAGCAGATTCCTGCACAAGAAAACATTGTTGTCAAAGAAGCTCCTCGATCCTCAGTCAGAACCCATGCATCCTTATTTTAAGTACAATTCTGCCAAGGTCAGTTACCATGCTTCCAGGAAATGAGAAGTGACATCTTTCTAGAGATGAACAATGAGAACTGACGTCTTTCGAGAAGCCGGCTGCAGACAGTACCAAAGGGAGCGTAGTGTCCTGAGAGAAGGGTGGACACAGGAAGCCAATAAGAAGCATCCAGAAAACCTCAGAAAAACACAGCGGTCTGGGGCAGTCGACTACAGAGTCCGAAGCTGTGCTGTCCCCATTGCCCCTGGGGCAGCTCCGGAATTGTGATCCTGAGTCATCAGGAAATGATAGGGAAGTGCTTTAAGCATCTTAGAAGAATTTCAAACCGGAAAGGATTAACATTTTAAGAGTTTATTGCTTAAAGGAGAGAACTTTAATATCTGAAACATTCCGCGGATTCTCTGAATACCAGATGAATGGAGACTGAGGAGGGGCCTCAGCTGCCCACTTCAAATCCCTCCTCCTCCTCCTTCAAGGCTGTGTGCGGTCCACCTCAGCTGTGGGCCTTGGGTGGGCGTGGGGTGGGGGTGGAGTTACTTGCAGCCTCCGTGACCCCCCTGCCCATGGATCTTCAACCTTAGGTCTGCCTCTTTGTTGGGCTGTATTATAATGTGATCATCGGGTGGAGCATCTTCTACTTCTTCAAGTCTTTCCAGTACCCACTGCCCTGGAGTGAATGTCCTATCAGAAGGAATAGGACAGTGGCAGGTAAGTATGGGACCCCCCGGATACGACCAGCTGGGGAACCCCAGTCAGCCCTGTCCCAGCAAGGAGTCCAATGAGCCTAAGAATGCTTAGGCGTAGATTTGGGGTTTTATTAACTTGCTGCATCACCTTGAATAAGACACCTATCCCCTCTGATCCTCATTCCCCCTTCTGATGATTTCTTGCCAGCCTATCCCACAGAGTTCTAATGGGGATCGAATGAACTTAATGGGCGTAGGTAAAATTGTGTCTCTTCTTTATTTGTTACCAACTCTCCTGTGCTACGCTAATACCATCTCCCTGGAAACAGCCTTAAGTGGCATGCCATATCTAAGGGGCCGGATGATGTATCCTACCTCACAGATGGGCAGACCGAGGCCTAGAAGCCACTTTCCCATGGTCACACCACTGATTTAATGGAGAGATGGGAAACCAGGTCTCCATCTCCCAGCTCAGGACCTTCCCAAGGAACTATAGAGGCCAGTTCTGCCTAACCCTGCCTGCCTTCCATGGATGGACGTGAGTGGGAACTCAGCCCAATCACTGTGTCCTGAAGCCTCTCAGGCCCCATCGAGAGCCCAGGAGTCCTCAGGGTCTACCCGATCCTGACTAAGCTAGAACAGGCACAGCCCCTCCCTGCCGCCCACACTCAGCTGCCCCTCGGGAGAGGAGGCGGCCCCGCAGCCCCGCCACTGAGGCCCTGTGGTCTTTGCTGCTGTTGCAGTGGTAGAGGCAGAGTGTGAAAAGAGCTCAGCCACCACCTACTTCTGGTACCGAGAGGCCTTGGACATCTCCAACTCCATCTCAGAGAGCGGGGGCCTCAACTGGAAGATGACCCTGTGCCTCCTTGTGGCCTGGACCATTGTGGGCATGGCCGTCGTCAAGGGCATCCAGTCCTCGGGGAAGGTGAGTCGAGAGGGGCACTTAGATCCGCACTGTCTGAGACAGGTATGGAGGGCAGGGGGCTGAGAACTCTGGGTCATCTCATGCAGGGTCCCGTGGGTGGGCTTGGCCTCTGGAAGGCTCAGGATGACCGCACAGGCCCTCTGAGGAAGCCATGGGCATGCCATTGCTACAGTATTGTCCCTGGTGGACAGCCCGCAAGAATGGGTGTGTGGAAAATCATGGCTTTGACCCCTAGCCCTCTGTGCTCAGATAACTCATGCCTGCTCTGCAAACTAAAGAGGGAACTAGGGGTATTAACTCAGGGACATTTGTCTAGATCCCCATCCCTCAGGGTCCTAAGCAAAAGCCTTAGAAGAGCCTGCTCAGCCGTTCTGGTGAAAACCCGCGGTTTCCACAGCAGGGCTCCGTGCGCAGGTGGATGCCGTGAGTGAAAGGGCCTCCGAGGGCAGCTCCCACAGCCTCTGCAGGTGTGGACCGGCCGCACCCCACACGGCTTCTCCCTGCAGTTCAGATCCCCTTCAAATAAGGGCCCTTCCTTCTTCATCACATGTCAGTCAGTATTCATGGACTGCCAGGGCTGGAAAGGACGCTCAGGATCCTGTAGCCCAATCCACTCATTCCACAGATGAGAAAACTGAGGCCCAGAGACGGGAAAGCATCTCGCCCGAGGTCACGCAGCTGGTCGCTCCCAGAGCTGGAACTAGAGCCCTGGCTGTCTGTCCGAGGCTCCAGGTTCTCTACCAGACTTGGTGAGCAAGGAAGCTAAGCCTTGGAAAGGTCTCAGCCACACCTCTTCCCTCTCTAAAAGCCAAAACTCTAGCTGACACTTCGTGGCGCTTATCAGGCATTGCCACGTGTATGAACACATTTGGTCCACGGCAACATTGGAAGTTAGGAGTTCTTATACCCATTTTATAGATGAGAAGGTGGAGGCGCACTGAGGCTAAGTAAATAGCCCAAGGTCATGTGTCAATAAGTGGTAGAGCCAGGCGGGCTAGCTGCGGACATGCACGCTGTTAACCTTCGCACCATCCTGCCTGAGCAGCCCTCCTGATTTGGTTCATGGCAGCAAACATCGTGTGAGCATCTTCTTTGCAGGAGGCTCTGTGCCAGGCACATGGGGATATGGAAATGTGCAAGAAACATATGCTAGAAAATAGCATGGTATTTATAATCATAAGAGGCAGGACCTTCTTCTGATGTTTTTGCTTGGGAGCCATGTCTATAATCTCCTGGATGCCTTCTGTCAAAGGCGCTCTAAGGACAGGGGAGATCCTCAGGCGGTCCACTGGAGCCAGGGACAGAAAAGCAGGCACGAGCCATGAAAAAAAAATGAGGAGGGGAGAGCAAAGGGCGCCTTGCCCCCTTGGCAGCTCTTGGGGGTGGGGAGGCCTCAGCTCCAGCCCCACCAGCTCTTGAAAGGAGAAAATCAGCCCCAGGCTCGGCCATGCTGACTCCAGCTTTTCTGTGCTCCTGTTTCTGCCTTGGCTCAAGGCCAGACATGCGGTGAGGTTGGCCGTGTGCCCAGGGGTCCCAGGGCTCTGCTCTCTGCAGCCATCAGAGGAGGCTCATGTGCCCCAGCTGTGAGCAGGGGCGGGGGTACCAGCTGCATGAAAAGCTCTGTGCCACAGTGACCCCTGTCCTCTGCAGGTGATGTATTTCAGCTCCCTCTTCCCCTACGTGGTGCTGGCCTGCTTCCTGGTCCGGGGGCTGCTGCTTCGAGGGGCCGTCGATGGCATCCTGCACATGTTCACTCCCAAGGTAAGGGCGTAGGGGTGCCCCCAGCTCCACTGGGCCCGGTCAGCTTCATGCAGTGTGACACTCGCAGAGGACCTGCTGAGTGTCGGGCATTGTGTCAAGGAAGGACGCACTGGTGTTGGGGTATGGGCCCTGCCCTTGGGGTTTAAGGAGAAGTAAAACGTCAATTTGGGAGGAGGTGATATGAATCGAGCTTTAGAGAGCAGATGGGATTTCAATGAGTGGCAAGAGGACATTGCAGTCGAAGGAACCACATGGGTGAGAGTGTGGAAAAGTACTGGGCATGCTGGTAGTAATGGTGGGAAGTCAGGTTTGGCTGGGGCATGAGGACAGGAAGTGGTGGGGGTTTCATCGGGTGGGTCTGTGATAGTAGGAACCAAGAAGACCTAAGAGAGGAAGCTCCCCCAGGAGTCCCAGCTTGTACCCAAATCAGGGGAGCAATGTGGCTATTTTATTTAGTAGACCAGGTGGACAGTGATTTTACCCTCAGCCAATCCATCCATATCCACATCTCCTCTCCTTTAACAGGACATGTTTCACGGGGCTGCAGCAGGCACCGTGGTCTCTGCCCACCATGTCGCCTTGCCTCTCTATTTCCCTTCAGGCCACTGAACACAGCTGGCATAAGTCAGTCCACTGAGGAGTAAGAGATTTGCAAATGCAGGTTGGGACGCCCTTCAAGGTGCCCCAAGTGATGTAATTAGCAACTCTGCTGGGCAGTCTGCAAAGTCACCTCCTAATGCCATCTGACCAATCAGCAACCAGCAGGGGCCTGGTGAGATCCCAGTCCACAGGTGTGGGTCAGAACCCCGCCAGTCTGAGGCCCTCAACATGGGCACTCGAAGTGTCATATCACACACATGGGAATGTACACAAGAAGTTACACAGAAAGTTTGTTCAGATGACACAGGGAGAAAAATCCAGACCTAGTGGAGTTGGAAATCCCCGTTTCCCCCCAACTCCTCTGCTCCTCCACTGTGAACATCTTCTAGTGTTTGGGGCCGGGATGGCAATGCTCAGGACACACACCACTTGGTATTCACCAGACGCAGAACCTGGCCCTCGGCATTCTGGGAAATAATAGCTGAGGTTCCTACGGGAACAACCATGGAGGTCCGCTTTACGAAGCACTTGGTGAATCTATAGAGGCATGAATGTGACTCCTGAGCCATGTGGCTGGCATAGGGTTGCGAACACACGGTATCTGACAAAGAAGGGAAAAAATGCAACCTGGTTTCTTTGGGCTGGCAGGCGGGGGCAGGGGGTACGGTGGGGGTGGGGATGGCCATGAGAAGAGAGCCAACTGTTTTTATGAATTACTTCAACTGTATCTCTAGACTCATAATCAGTCGAATGTGTTCACACGAGTCTTTTAGTTATACTTTACTGAGCTTTGTGAGGAATTTATATACCCTGGAGATGTTCATAAATGTGGAGATTCACACAGGTCTCCAGATGGGCCCCGTGCAGGTGTTAAGAAAGCCCCGTGTGTAACTCTGGGAACAAGTAAAACCAATTCGTGAGATCAGCTGCTCGCCCCGGCACACACAACACTGCTCGCCTGTTGATTCAGACACTCTTTAAAACATTTTTTTAAATTATGAAATATCTCAGGAATATAAAGACACATACATAATAATATAATAAACATTCTTAAGAAATAAAGTATTACAGATGCCATAGAAGTGCCTGTATAGCCCACCCTGATCTTATTCCCTTTCTCTCCAAAGATAATCATTTTCCTGAATTGGGGATTTATCTTGCAAATATCATTTTTAAAAAATGTGTAGTATACATATGTCCATAAGCAACATATAGCATTTGTGCCGCTTTTAAACTTTACATGAATGGCATCATATTATATGTAACTTTTGGTGACTTGCTTTTATTTTTGCTCAACACTGTTGTTTTGAGATTTATCTATAATGATATATGTAGCTCTGGTACATCCATTTTTCATTGCTGCATAGTAGTCCACTGTGGCGCTAAACTAAAGTTGATTTATTCATCCTGTAGTTGATGATCATTTGTTTCCAGTGTTCAGCATGCTAATAATGCTACAATAGACATTATTACACAGATCTTTATTGAGCACAGGCGTATAAGTTTAGGAGTGGAATTGCTGCTTCAAAGAATATGCCCATCTTCAGTTTTACTAGATGTTGGCCAAATTGCTCTCTAATGTGGTGGTTGCGCCTATTGACACTCCCACCAGTTTTGTATGAGAGTCCCAGTTGCTTCACATTCGCTAGACTTCAATTTTTGCCAACCAGATGGCTGTAAATGGCTGATGCCCATTTTGAGCAACAGGGGGTGCTCCTTTCCAAAACCTTTTCCTGGATGTTCAGGAAATAGTGTGATTCCACTTTAACATTTGCAGAGGCCAGAGTCTTCATGAGGTGAAGCTTCAATAAATCCAGAAGGCGCTAGGGAAGCCAGGTCACCAAGAACCAGCAGGTCTGGCCCACCTAGCTCTTGTGACTTTTAGCTGAATAGAGCCTGTGGGGCCCATCTGGAGACCTTGCCCACTGAACAGTTCCATGGGGCAGCTCCTGCCCTTGACCCTGGAGGGATGCGTTGAGCAGGGAAGGGGAGGCCTGAGGGCCTCAGAGGCCAAACTCCTCCATCAAGAATCCTTTTCACAGCCCGAGCCACTGTTTGTTTGAGGCAGATAAGGCCAGGGTGATGGCCGGGGTGAGGTTCCGCTGTAAAAAACCCTCCACGTCATCTGCAAAAAGAGACCCACTCCCAGAAACGTTTGCCTGACAGTCCATCCGTGGCAGACTACTGTTGCAGGGCTGTGGCTGTTCCAACACAGGACCGCTGAGATAGGAGGAACCCTGGGACTGTTTCAGGCTCCGGCCTTAGAATGCTGCTGCAGAGTGCCAGGCCCACTGCACACAGCTGCCCAGGCCGTGCCCTGCTCCATTCATAGCGACCACAGTGTACATGACAGGCGTCATGCCACTTGGCAGCTGCGGCAGAGCCCAGGAAGATGTTTGGCTGGGGCAGCTCAGAATCCATTTGAAAGAAGCATAGGCTTCCATGGATTTGCTGAATGACCCCGAAAATTCTCTTTTCTGTAAAGTCTTCCAGTATCAGAAATAATCCAAGCCGTAGGATCTGGACTTCTAGTCCATGCCTTTAAGCAGTCACTGAGTGTGACAAATGCAATGTGGCCAGGATACCATGATGACCCACTAGCACCTTTGATTGAATTCCTTCGGCCACTTCTCTCCTGATTACTTTCTTTCCATTCAGTTAAAAACCAAGTCAGTGTGGGGTACCACACAATTAACCACATTCTTTGCTCAATTGAAAGCAATGGATTAGGGTAGATTATGGTGGAATAGTGAACAAAATGACAAGTGTCATGACCTTTAGCTCAGTTATTCCACTTCTAGGTATTTGTCCAATGGATGTGCTCACCCACAAGCGACATGATCTGTGCGCAATATTGGTCATTACAGCATTTTGTGTTAGTAGCAAAAGACTGAAAACAACCCAAATGACCATTATGCCTTTATTCCATCATGCGACAAAGGTTCATTGAATGTCTGCCATGTTCTGGGCACTGTCGTAGGTCCTGGGACCCAGCACTGAACAGAGAGGACAAACTTCCAGGTCCTCGCGGAGCTTGTATTTTGGTGGCGGGAGACAGACAGTGTAATAAAGGAGTTGTTGGATGGTGTTGCTAAGAAGAGAGGTAAAGCAGAGAAAGCAGGACGAGGGGCAGGGAAGAGGGGTTGCTTTGGAACGCGTGCTCAGGGAGGCCTTTCTGAGAAAGTGACATCGGAGTGAAGACCGGAGGAGGTGAGGGAGCAGATCATGTGGATCTTTGGAGGTAGCGTAGTCTGTTCCAAACAGAGGGAGCGGTAACCAAAAGGCCTTGAGATTAGACCTGTCTGGCGCATTCGAAGCACTGGCATGGCTGGAACGGCAGGGGAGAGAGGTAGGTTATGAGGGCAGTGGGGTAGTGGGAAGCCAGATCGTGAAGATTTCGCAGGCCAGGCGAGGACTTTGGTGTCTCCTCTGGGTGAAATGGGAGCCACTGGAGAGTTCTGGGTAGGTGATTGATCCATCTTTGAAGGCTCACTCTGGCTGCCATAGAGAATCCGAGGGTCCAAGGGCAAAACAAGGAGACCCACTAGAAGGCTCCTGATGCTAGTACTCATTCTAGGTGAGAGGTGACTGCAGCTGGAGCCCAGATAATGGTAATGGGAGTGATGAGAAGTGGTCATATGGAGGATATATTGAGGAAGTGAAGCCAATGGGATTTGCTCTTGGATTGAATATGAGGTGTGAGAGAAAGAATGGGGTCAAGGGTGACTCCAGGGCCTGTTGCCTGAGCAACTGGGAGGATGGAGTTGACATTTATGGAGATGGGGGAAGACAGTAGGAGGAGCAGGGTTGGTGGGGAACACCAAGAGTACTGTTTGGGGCACGGCAGGTCTAAATGTCTAATACGTATCCAGGTGGAGATGTTTGAGTAGGTAGTTGGATAGATGAGTCTGGAGGTTGGGTGCAAGTATAAATTTGGCGGGCAGAGAATTTAAAGTTGTGCACTGGTTACAGCCACCTGGAGAAGAGATCTGAGCACTGAGCACTGGGGTCTCAGTGTTTAGGGGTTAGGGAAGAGATAGCCAGTAAAGGGAGAAGGAAGAGGAGGAGGATGGAGGGAAATGTTCCTCCTAGAGGCAAAGTGGAGAAAACGCTTTAAGAAGGAGGGGATGGTCGGCCATGTCCAAAACTGCCAAGAGGTGAGGATCGGGAAATGGCCAACAAACTTAGCAACAGAGAGGTCACTGATGCTTTTGACAAGAGCTGTTTTGGTGGAGTGCTGGGACAAAGTCTAATAGTAATAGGTTCAAGGGAAAATGAGAGGTAAGAAATTAAGGATGAGTAATAGACAACGCTTATTTTCAGGAGTTTTGCTGCAAAGAGAGAAATGAGAAATGGGGTGTGAACTGGACAGGACCATAGGATCAAAGGTGTTATTTCAGAATTTTATATGACGATAAAAACAATCCATCATACACTGCTGGTGGGAATGTAAAATGATGCAGCTGCTTTGGAAAAAGCAATCTGGCAGTTCCTCAAAAGGTTAGACAGAGTTAGCATATGACCTAGCAATTCCACTCCCGGGCACATATCCAAGAGAACTGAAAACATATGTCCACACGAAACTCGTACACAAATGTTCTTAGCAGTGTTCTTCTCAATAGCCAAAAAGTAGAAGAACTCGAAAGTCCATCAGCAGATGAACAGAAAAATAAAGGGTAGTATATCCCTACAATGGAATTATTAGCCAGCCGTAAAAAGGAATGACGTACTGATACATGCTACAACAGGGGTGAACCCTGAAAACATTAAGCTAGGTGAGAGAAGCCAGTCACAAAACACCACATATTATATGATTCCATTTACATGAAATGTCCGGAATCGGCAAATCTGTAGAGACAGAAAACAGGTTAGTGGTTGTTCAGGCTAGGTTTATGGGGAGGTCGGGAGAGAAATGGGTAGTGGCTATTAATGGGTATGGGCTTTCTTTTCGGGGTGATGATGATGTTCTAAAATTGATTGTGGTAATGGCTGCTAAATGTTCTAAGATCGATGGTGGTAATGACTACTGAATCGTGTTCTGAGATTCAATTTCCAGTGCGTGGGGGGTGGGCTCCCCACATTTCCAACAAGCAGTTCTCAGAACACCAGCTGGGCGTCCAAGAATTCAACTCCATTCAACTCAATCCTTACACTGTCTCCCAGCGATAGCATCAAATCCCATAGGTCACGGGTTTAGCGCTGCAAGACTGCCACTCACAAATCCAGGTTGTTACCCCTGCTTCTGACCAGCTGGTTCCAGCAGACCCCTCCTTGAGTTTGATTAATTTGCCAGAATGACTCTCAGGGAGACATCTTACTAAATCACCAGTTTATTATAAATGGATATAACTCAGGAGCAACCGGATGGAAGAGATGCGTAGGATAGGTATGGGGAAAGGGTGCAGAATCCCATGCCCTCCAGGCATGTCCCGGCATATCTACCCGTTCACCAACCTGGAAGCTCTCTGACCTGCCCTTTTGGGTTTTTAAGGAGGCTTCCTTACATAGTCATGACGGATTGAATCATTGACCACTGGCTATTGATTCAGCCTGTAGCTTCTCTCCAGAAGTCAGGGGGCTGGGACTGAAAGTTCCAACCCCTCTCACCAGTTGTTGGTTTTCCTTACAACCAGCCCCTATCCTTAGGTGCTTCCAAAACTCACCTTGTTCACATAACAAAAGACACCGTTATCACTCTCAACACTTAGGCCATTCCAAGGGTTTTAGGACCCCTGGCTAAGAACTGTGGATGAGGAGCGAATATTTTATAAATTACGATATCACAGCTGCGCAGCTCTGTGATATACTAAAAACCACCGAATTGTACACTTAACAAATTCACTTAAGAAGGGACAATTGATACTATCATAGAGGAAGGAACCAAAGTCCTTGAATAAGCAGGGGAAATGGAACCCGGTGCCCAGTGGAGGAGTGATCTTAGCTAGGAGCAGTAGCTGCCCCCAAGGGAAGGGGAGGGACAGGCCCACCTGTGGGCACAGATGTTGGCATCTGAGGAGCTGTGGTTAGAAGCTTCTCCTTGCAGGAATTCTCTTCCGATTGTGTCATTTTTCTCTGTGAAGTAAGAAGCAGTGTCACCAGCTGTGAGTAAGAATGATGGAGGAGGGGTCGGAGGCCTAAAGAGGAGTGAGTGTGAAATAATTGAGCGTGGGCTGGGGGATGCATGCAGCAGGCAGGGCATGCTGGAGGTCAGGGGACAGGAGTGTGCGGTGAAGTTGGCCAACGTGGTCCTTAAAACAACCATGTTTAACAACGGATGGTGCTTCCTCTGTGCCAGGCACGGTCACACACACCTTATGTACATTAACTCACTTAAACTCACACCTAGGTCTAGACCCTAGACCTAGGCATTGCCAATACCGCCATTTTGCACAAGGGGGGAGCTGAAGCACAGAGAGATTAAATATCTTGCCCAAGGTCCCACCGTGTCCAGAGGCCCCAGGTGTGCGTTATGTGATTTCTCCAGCTGTGTTTAGCTGCTTGAGGGCAAGCACCGGTAGGTGTAGGGTTGGATATCACCAGGGGAAGGAGCTTATCAAGTGGTGACAATGGAGAGATGGCAGGGGAGTCAAGAGTGTAAGCAGGGGAGTGACCAAGAATGATGGGCCATTGACTAAGATGGTTAGGAAGGGAAGTCAGGATACAAACAGGGTGAGGTGCAGTGAAATGGAGGTAGGTCCCAGTGGGGTTGAAGAATTTTGGGCGTCAAGATACTAGAGGGAGTGAGCTGGAAGATGGGGTGCTTTGGAGTCCAGGATCCTTAATGTTGAGATTAGAGTCGGGGCACAGGTAGTATGACAAAGGCCATGGCACCAGCCTAGGAGTCGGGGGGAAGGACATGATCAGTGGAAGGGAGGAGGTAGAGGGCCTGGGAGGCAGACTGTTGACAGGGACACTGATGTAGATACTGAAATGACCCAGAATGATGGCAGCATTTGTATTGGAAAGAGAGACAGTGCACAATGGAATGAGGGGGAGCGACCTGGAGAAACAGGCAGCACCCCGTCCACCCCCAAACCCAAGTGTCCCAAGGGTGTGTGAGAAAACAGCCTTCTCCAGAGCAACCCGAGAGGGCTGTAGGGGAAGCCCTGGGCTCAGGGCAAGCCCGGCTTTGCTCACCCTCCTCTGCAGAGCAGGCTCACCTGGGACTGTAGCAACGAGGAAAAAATGCCAGTGCCCGGGCCCGCCCCTGACTAATCAGAATCAAGCACATTGATTCGATCACTAGATGTGGTATCCAGGTGGTAGCCAGGATCCGCCAAGCTCGCCAGGTGATTCTAATATTCAGCCAGGCCGGAGAAGCCCGGAGTCAGAGCAGAGTGAGAGTGTGGACGTGGGGGACTTTGCTGGTGTGAGACTGAGTTCCAGGGGCCGGGTGGGAGGGGCTGTGGCTTGAGTCAGAGGAGGGGACAGGCCCAGCCACCCCAGGATGAAGTCCAGACGAAAAGGACGACCCGGGGGTCGTGGACATTTTGCAGCAGCAGAAGTAAACGGGGCCTTAGGACCGAAGAGCCAGGGCTGCTGGTCCCTTAGGCAGCTCATGGGGATAAGACTGTGAGTGGGCAGAGGGGACCGTTCGCCAGGAGCCTTGAAATTCTGTGGGTTCTCAGTTCAGCATGCTGAACTGTGGGCTGTGGGCTTGGGCGGTGGCCTCAGGAGGGTGGAGGGATCCGTGGACATCTCTGGTGTGGACAGAAGGGGAAGAAAAAGGAGGACACACAGATACATACGAGGTGTGTACACAGATATGTGTGTGTGTATGTGTATATATATTATTGATATATGCATTAAGTAGCACTAGAAGCTATGCAAGAAACCGATGTCAGGGTTACGTCTCGGGAAGGGAAGTGGGTGTCTGGGATACAGAGGTGAGGAAAAGGAGACCTAGCTGCGCCTTTGGAGTTTCAAACGACATAACCGCATCACCTGTGAGCAGTCATGATGAAAGCCACACAGGTCGTCCAGGGTCGTCTGAGCCGTGCTATAGCTTCGGGCATCTGCCTCTCATTTTGCCGCCCCTGGCGCCTTGACAAGCACGCGGTCCCTACTAGTGAGCCAGACTGGCCACAGGGTCAAGGTTGTGCGTTAACCCTAGAGAAGTGGGGTCCCTGCAGGTCCTAAAGGCCCAGGTGCAGATCCCCACGGTTCAGTACAGTTCCTGAGCGGGTTGACAGGGCAGCCCAGCGTCGTCAGCAGAGGGTGGGCAGGCGCTGAGCCGGGTGATCGATCCAGACCCTGTTCACCACTCAGCAGTGAGAGGGCAAGACCTTGGCCTCTCGGGGCCTCAGTTTCCTCAGCTGCAAGATGGGGGGAACCATGGGAGCTCCCTCGAGCATTGGCTGCTCCTGCTGTGCAGAGCTGTTATTATTTTCGTCCCTCGTGAAGGTGACATTGCTCTTAGGCAGCGGGAGCTGGGTGCTGCAGTGCCATCTGGTGTCTCGTAGGCCCGGCTGGCTCTCGCACGGGCAGGTGCCCGGCAGTGCTAAGGAACAGGGGTGTGGTCCCGCCAGGCACGGCTCGGGCTGGGCGCTCAGCAGCTGTTTGCAGATTCAAAAAGCATCTTCGTGCCGCTGAGTCAAATGCCGAGAAACACCTTGTTCCCTGAGTGAGGAAGTGACTCAGCCAGTGTGCCAAGGAAATGACAGGAAGCCATTTCGAGGGGGGGGGGCTGGAGAATGCACCCCAAGGAGAGTATAAGCCTATCTTCCTACCTCCCCTCTTGTGGTCACATCCTGATATCCGGAAAGGACACTGAGCTTCCTAAGGTCTGGCCATGGGTTCATTCCGTGTTGACTCGCTGATCAGGAGGACCTTGTTGAAATCATGCACCATCACCCCAGAAATCCTGAAAGAGCCCCTTTAAGTTCAGGAAACAGTGGAATTCAGTCCTGAAGGTGCTTGACTCAACTCACTTTGAGGACACAGGTCAGCCTTTGCCTTTCTGCCTGTCTGTCCCTCGACCCCCATTCTTGTTTTTCGTGTGCCAGGCACTGCTCACGCAAAGACAAACAGCGGGTGGGGTCCATCTCTGAGAAGCACAAAGTGTTGACGGGGAGAGAGACACGTACACCTGTAATTCGGGTATTGACGAGAGCCAGGAGAACCCGGGACCACAAACAGCTCAGCTAGAGGCAGTCAGGAGGAGCTTCAGAGAGGTGGTGATACTTGTGCTGGGTTTTGAGATGTAAATAGAAGTTCACCAGAAAGTGAGTAAGTAGCAGGAAGGAAATTCCAGGCAGAGGGACTAGCCTGGGCAAAGGCCAGAGGTAGGAGACCATGTGTCTTTGGAGAGTAGTAAGTTCACTGCAGTTAGAGCATTCAGAGCGTAGAATGGGAAAAGGTTTTCTAGCAGGTAGTGGGGAACCAAAAAAGGTTTTTCAATGCGCAAATGACGTGACCAGAACTATGTCCATCTCAACCTGCCCTCTCTCATAAAATCTTTTGCTTCTTTGGAGCTCACCAAACTACCCTGAGCCCTCCCACAAGGTCCAAGTTTCTAGCCCGAGGGAAGTGCCCAGGTTCCAGATTGGTAGAACTATCATGATTGACATCTGTGAGCATCAGCGAATGCCAGCATGCCTTCCAGGCATAAGTAATCCCTCCATTCATTTCCGGGAACTTCTGGGAAGATTAAAAAAAAGAAAAAACACCCAGAAGAGGGAGGCACAAAAGCCCTTTACAAGTGGGACTGTGATTACAGCAGCCCCCTTATCCACGGGTAAAATGTTCTGAGACTCCCAGTGAATGCCTGAAATCGCAGAAGGCACCAAAAACTCTATGTGTACGAAGTTTTCCCTATACGTACACACACCCTTCTTCACTTAAAGGAAGTACTTTATGACTCTTCTCTGGCATGTGCAAATTGCCAAGGTCACCACTCTTGCACTCTGGGCCATTATTCGGTAAAATTACACAAACACTGACACGTGAGTCGATCTAATAACCAAGGTGGCTCCTAAGTGCCTAACGGGTGGAACATATTCAGCACAGAAACGCTGGACAAAGGATGATTTACATCCAGGTGGGACGGAGCAGGCGGTGTGAGATGCATCATGCTGCTCAGAATGGCGCCTGATTTAGAACTTGTGAATAGTTTATTTCTGGATTTTCCATTTAATATTTTCAGACTTCGTCGACCTTAAGTAACTGAAACCATGGAAAGCTAGACCTTGGATAAGGAGGAGACTACTGTATTTTGTTCTCTTTTTCAAAAATAATCTTTGAATTTCTATGAGGAGTGTGTATAGGCAGACTCCTGTTTCCTTACCATAATGCCCAAATCCAAATAGCCCTGAAAACCAAAAGTGTCTTTTTTTTTTTCTTTTTCCGGCACTCATTTTGTGGCAAAATGACCCAAACAGATATGAGGCTATTTATAGTCTTTATTGACTGGCTTGGTGTGAATATTTATATTCTGTGCAGATATACAAACGTGCGTGGTTACAGGTTTGTCCCAAACCCTGCTGAGGGTGTTATGTAATTACGTAGTATAGGTACCATATTACCTTTCCACAATCAAATTAGAAACAAAAGCCTGATTTCCAGAACCAGTCTGGTCCCAGGGAGGCTGGGTAAGGACACATGGGCTTGTATTGTTTTCGTAATGAAGACCGGCCCCATTTCTCTGGTTGTCTGAATCTGCCGTGCTCGACTGTCACCATTTTAAACCGTTTTTACCTGTCTGAACATTCTGATTTGCCCTCCCAGCACACCTTGCCCCCAGCAGGTGATTCTGGCATTGGCTTTATAGGCCCACTGAGTCAGGGGATGGTACTCGGGGTTGCCATGGCCTAGCACCAAACTCTCTGTATTCTAGTAACTACTCTGCCCCACCTAGCTAGCTCCGTTACTTCGAGCAAGTAATTTCACCTTTGGGCCTCAGTTTCCTCTGACCCCCACCTCCCCTCCGCCAAGAAAACCTCTGTCCCGACTACGTCAGAGGCGCTTTGTCAGGATTAAATGCTACTATGTGCCAGGCATGACTGATGGCTCTACGTTTGAGCCTCACATTCTGAGAAGAAGACTCTCTTTTCTCATTTTTCAGATGAGAAAACTGAGGCTAATAAAACAGGCACAATTGCTTGCCCAAGCCTTCTCGGCTAATTGAAGATGGGAGTCGTCCGGGTCTGTCTTTGGACCTGGGTCTGTCTGACTGTAAAGCCCTGTGCTGGGTCCAAGCCGTGATCCGGGCCTTGAGGAAGAAAGAGTAAAAGGAGAACGGATGTGACCGCACTTTGGACATTGTCCCGTGCTGTCTAGATGCTGTCGTGGTTCCGGATCCCGTCAGGTCTGAGAGCTGATGAGAGAAGGGGTGTCAGGCAGGGGCTTCCCCTCTCTCTCTAGGAAGTAGCTGGGTTCTGTGCCGCCGGTTAGGTGGGTGGGAGCCTCTGTGACCTGGAGCATTAGATGTGTGTGAATGAACGCGGTCTTTTTTTTTTTCTGGGAGAAGCAGATCGTGTGGGCATGAGGGGAATCAATGGTGTCTTTTTTAATGTTTGAGGTGGAGGAGGTCTCAGGAAGACACTGGTGTTCTCATTGCTCTTGTATTGTTTGTCGTGCAGCCTGTACACTGTATGACTCTATCTAGTAGTCACTATTCACACTCTAGTCTAAGCGAATGGCACTCCCTAGAGCTGTGCACGACACAGCATCCTGACGGCCCTGGAGATGTTGCTTAGTATGATAGCTCCGTGGTAAAGCAATGGAAGCAGTGAAAAGTAACTGAGAACTTGCCCTGTGAGTAAGCACGTAGCGTTTACTTTATCCTCCCCAAGCTTCACAATGCTCTTCCGAAGTTGACACTCTTATAACTGTGTTTTACACGTGGGGAATCCGAGGCTCAGAGGGGTTAAGGGGAATGCCCTGGATCACACAGCCACAGCTTCTTCCCACTGCGCCAGGCTCCCTCTGGCCCCACTGAGGCTGAGGAAAGGGGGTGTGGTGGGAACTCCACCGCGCTGGAATGAAACCATGACTGTGTGTGCCCCTTTCCCTCCCCCGCCTTGGTCCCGCCCCCCCGCCCTCCCCATCCCACGTAGCTGGACAAGATGCTGGACCCGCAGGTGTGGCGGGACGCAGCCACACAGGTCTTCTTCGCCCTGGGGCTGGGCTTCGGGGGCGTCATCGCCTTCTCCAGCTACAACAAGCAGGACAACAACTGCCACTTTGACGCCGCCCTGGTGTCCTTCATCAACTTCTTCACCTCGGTGCTGGCCACCCTCGTGGTGTTTGCTGTGCTGGGCTTCAAGGCCAACATCATGAATGAGAAGTGTGTGGTCGAGTAGGTAACCCCCTCTGCGCCTGCCCTTTCTCCTCCTTGTCCACCCCACCAGGAGGGGCAGGTGGGCATGGCTGGAGAGTCCCTGTCTACCTGGGGCCTGCGGGAGGGAGCACGGAGCAGCTCTTTGTCCCCAGCCCTGGACCACAAAGACAGGTTCAGAGATGTCTCTGTCGATGGCCGGGGTGTCCTGCCTGGGTGCCTGGGAGGTGGCCCCAGGATCGCGCCCGCCCTTGCCTTTTTACCTGGGCCTCTTCCCTTCGTGCTGCAGAAACGCCGAGAAAATCCTGGGGTACCTCCACAACAACGTCCTGAGCCGGGACCTCATCCCTCCCCATGTCAACTTCTCCCACCTGACCACCAAGGACTACACGGAGATGTACAAGGTCATTATGACCGTGAAGGAGGACCGCTTCTCAGCCCTGGGTCTCGATCCCTGCTGCTGGAGGATGAGCTGAACAAGGTATGGGGCAGGCGGGAAGGCAGACGCAGGAGTGGGGACCCAGAGACAAGCCATGGGTGGCGGGAGGCCCCAGAAAGCTGCCAGGGACTCATTCACCTGCTTGATAAGCAAGGGCTACGTGCGTCCAGAGAGGAGAGAGGAACGGTATCAGTCCGAAGCCCTGCCCTGAGGTAGGTTGAGTACTAGGGAGGGGAGAAGCTGACAATGAAAGTCACGGAAATCACAGGGCGCGTACGGGATGACCTTCGCGTTAATCGGATGGGCTTCCTGCACGCCAGTCACCGCCACGTGGCGTGCACTGAGAACCGTGCCTTGTCTCTGGCACATAGAACATAGTGTTTACTCTAGCCCCTGCCCTGTGCTGTCTGTCTCCTTTGGCCTTCGTGACAGCACTGTGGTGAGTATTATCATTGTCCCGATTTACAGATGAGTAGCCTGTAGGTCGGCAGCTTGGTCAGGGCCTCACAGCTAGTAAGTAATGGAACCAGGGGTCAAGTCCCCGTGCTCTGAGTTGCCCCGTGATGCTTCTGCCTCTCCCCTGGCTGTCCCCAATCCAACTCCCATCGTCACATTGACTGTCAGCCCCTGGGTAGAACAAGGGGAGGCTGTCCCCCATCAATGTCCAGGCCCAAGTTGGGACCTCTTGCTTCTATCGCCATTTGCACAGCTGGGAACTTTCAAAGTGGCCATCCTGTTAGGAGGAGAAACAGGTCCCATGCCCCCAGGGTCCTGGGACCTAGCTGGTGCCGAGGCTCACAGGGGACAGAGCCAGCTCTCATCAGCCTGGGCCAACCTTGCCCTTCTCCACGGGACCAGGGAAGGTGACACTCCTGCACTACATGTGAACTTCACGTTAAAAGTCCCCTGCCTTCTCCTGGCTCCATCCTAACATGGAGGAAGTTGTGCCCTGTACCCTCTGGCTTCCCATGTGATCAAGAGCAACGGGACCCTGTCTGGGGACCTGCCCTGGTTTCTTTCCCAGGTGACAGGCAGCATCAAAGACCTCCCCTTTCTGTGAGACCCTGTCCCATGCTCTTGGGCGTGGCCTGGTCCTCTGAATAAAACTAAGATTGCAGCAGTTTTTAAAAATATAATACAACCTTGATAATATCCAAATAACAAAAATTACACACACAGTTGGGGAGACGTTTCCTCATAGTCACTGGACTTACAGGACAACGTGGAAGTGATGTCACTGGGCAGTGAGTGATCAGTTGCCCCCTGAGCGGGCGACCAAGCATTTACAGCAGTGGTTTTGTACCTGGGCTGCCCATCAGCATCACCTGGGGCTTTACAAAACCCCGATACCCAGCTTTACCCCTAGAACAATCAAATAATCGTCTCTGGGGTGAGACCCAGGCATGGGTGGTCTTAGTCTCCGATGTGACTCCATGGGGCAGCCATGGCTGAGACCTCTGTGCTAGGGTCTGCAGTCAGAGCGGGGAGTGGTCAGGGAAGACTTTTTAGAAGAGGAGGGTCTTGAGCCGGGTGTGTTTCTAAAAGTAAGCGTCTCCATCTGAATCACGGGGGTCCTTGTGCTACTCGTAGATTTCGGGCCCCACAGCTACACTCCTGGACTGGTTGGTGTTTTACTCCCTGGGGTGGGGTTGGGGGTGGGGGATTCTGATGCCCATTTAAGTTTGAGAGTCACTGGCTGAAACCAATAGAATTTAGGTGGAGAAGTAATCCTGGTGGAAGAGAGAGTTATTCCTAAAGCTCCAAGGGCAGCAAGAAGGAAGCAGGGGGCTCCCGGGGCGGGTAGGAGTCCTCACCGACCCCTCGCCCTCTCTCCCCCCTGTCCCCGCAGTCCGTGCAAGGCACAGGCCTGGCCTTCATCGCCTTCACTGAGGCCATGACACACTTCCCTGCCTCCCCGTTCTGGTCCGTCATGTTCTTCCTGATGCTCATCAACCTGGGCCTGGGCAGTATGATCGGGACCATGACAGGCATCACCACGCCCATCATCGACACCTTCAAGGTGCCCAAGGAGATATTCACAGGTAACGCTTCCTGACACCACCCACAGGCCTGTGAGCTGCCCTCGGGGACAATGATGTAGTTGTGGCTCTGTCTTTAAAAAGATTGGGTTCTGACTGAATCATTCCTGAGCCCATACCCAGAAACTCCACTTCCCCACCCCGACCCGGCACACAGCAGGAGTCTGGCTCTGCCACCCAGGGAAGTGCACTCACTAACCAGGAGGAGAAAGCTGGCTGGGAACTGTACCAAACCTGAGCTTGAAGACCAGCCTCTTTCTTGGTTCATTTGCCTCTCCTGAGGGCCTGTTGAGCTGTCTTGAGCAGGCCTGGCCTCCCAGTTCTGTCTCCATCATTCCCAGCCCTGGGATGCTCCCTGCCCAGTAGAGTGGGAGCTTAGAACCTTCACATTTGGACCCCTTCCCTGTGCAGGGCTGGGCCTTCTGGAGGGTGGGCTGCAAGTTGGCTGTTGGGAAGGGAATGGATGGGAAGGGCCTGGGTGCCCCCACGACTCCCAGGCCCCGCCCACCTGCACCTTTGCCCCCACACCGGCCTCCCGGCTCTCTGTAGTGGGCTGCTGTGTCTTTGCATTCTTCGTGGGGCTGTTGTTCGTCCAGCGCTCCGGAAACTACTTTGTCACCATGTTTGATGACTATTCGGCCACCCTGCCACTCACTGTCATCGTCATCCTTGAGAACATCGCTGTGGCCTGGATCTATGGAACCAAGAAGTAAGGGGGCAGTGGGACAGAGGAGGGGAGGGGAGGAGGGCTGTGCCCCATCTTGACTCCCCAGAGAGTGCTATGTTCCCAGCGCTGCTTGCGAGTGGGGCAGGAGATCACAGAGTCAGAATGTCAGAACCGGAAGTACTTTCACAGACCATTTAGAGAAACTGAGACTCAGAGAGAGGACATCTCTGCCCAAGACCACTTGTCTGGTGAGAGGCAGAGCCAGGCTGAGAGTCTCCTGACATCATCCTAGACTGACCTAAATTACTAGAGCACCTTTCCTGGGTACCAACTCCACAGAATTCTGTGACACTTGTTAAGCACCTAGTGGGTGTCCAGGAGACCCCTACCCTCAAAGCACTCATAGACCTCAGCAGTCTAATTGACAGCTTTAAGGTGATCTACATACAGCCCTTGGCTTCCTTCCTCATTTAAAAACCAATCGGTATCCCCAGGAAGCCCCAGGACTAGGTCCCTCTCACT
This sequence comes from Eonycteris spelaea, assembly GCA_003508835.1. NCBI lineage: Eukaryota > Metazoa > Chordata > Mammalia > Chiroptera > Pteropodidae > Eonycteris > Eonycteris spelaea. Next base: position 4,117,417 of record PUFA01000065.1, read on the forward strand.
CACTCAGTAGGCGAGGGCTCCACTAACCCACTCAGCCTGATCCGCCCCTGACGTCTGGACCGGGTCTGAGAATCAGGGTGTTGCACAGGCTCTGGTACAGCCATCTGCTCCCTGGAAGAGTGCAGGAGAGGTGGGCATTAGGACCTGGAGCAGCCCTGAGAGACTGGGTTGAAACACATTGACTCCTCTGCTGACTGGGAGGTCCCAATGCCCTTTTCAGAATATTATTTTTACATGCACATGATAAAATATATAGGATTATATAGGCAACTAGTTATATGGAAAATTAGCAAAATAATGTTTAAAGCCTGTGATATAGCAATTCTATAATTTTTTACTGTATCAAGCTATAAGAGCTAGCTGTGCATCTAATACCAATAGTGACTTCAAAGTAATGATGAGCAGAAATGACATTTGTAGGTATCTTCAGTATCTATCATAACGTGATAGGAAAATATCAGATTTGGTCAGTTGCTGGCAGAGACATAGGTACTGTTAATACATAAGTACTGTTAATGGTTGCTTGCATTTTTAATAGAAAGAAGTGTAAGATTTTAGTTAAGTGTTATTGAGGTAAAGATAATTTTCTAAAATGCCATTTATTTACATAGCTACCCCACCCAGGGAATTCCACCCATAGGGCTCGTGGGAGAAAAACCCCAGGTCAAGGCAGCTTTTGCCTTTGGACACTAGAGAAGTGCAGTTCTACCTCTTTTCCAGCAGGGGAAGTCTAGAGCTAGGCCAGTGGTCGCCCAGTGAACACAAAAGCCAGCCCGCCAGCCCAGGGCACGTCTTGTGGGCTATATCATAGCCCAGGGTGGGCTGTGACATGATGTAGTCAGGGGAGGTTAAAAGAGGACAGCAGAGCCTTCCCAGAGGCCAGCTGGGCTACAGAATAATACACTGGGAGAACTGGATATGAAGAATAGAAGAGCCCGGGAGGGAGGGACTGGTCCGTGAAGTCACCTTGGAGGAGGTGGCCTTGGGGGAATGCGCAGGTGCAATGAGGATGCCAATTTCTGGGCCTTCTGATGCACCTGGTAGGTTCATGCAGGAGCTGACGGAGATGCTGGGCTTCCGGCCCTACCGCTTCTATTTCTACATGTGGAAGTTCGTCTCTCCACTGTTCATGGCGGTGCTCACCACGGCCAGCGTCATCCAGCTGGGGGTCACGCCCCGGGCTACAGCGCCTGGATCAAAGAGGAGGTGAGGGGTGGCTTCCTGGAACCCCAGGGTCGTGGGCACCTTCCTAGGCCTTTAATGCAACAGGTGGTAGAGGGAGACCCATCCAGGGCAACTGCCACACCTCAGCCACTGCCAGGGGCATTGCCCACCTGATCTGTAACCTTTGCAACATTCCAGAGAGAAGTGGCGTTACCCTTGTCACACGAATAGGGAAACTGAGGGTCAGAAAGGCCAATACGTTTGCCCAGTCTTTCTAACTCGTGTCTCCTCTCCACCTGTGGAGAGGACTCACCATCCTTTTTACAAGTGTAGAAACGGGGACGCAGGGAGGCTCAGGCCCTCGACCAGGGTGACCAGCTAACTCCAGCAGCACCCCTGCTGACCACATCTCTGCCAGGGCCAGGACGCTGGGCGGGCTGGGGAGAGAGCAGGAAGCCACGGTCCTGGCGGTCATGAGAGGGTGAGGCTGAAGCGGTGCTGGGCAGCGGGCCTCACGCCTGTCCGCCCGTAGGCTGCCGAGCGCTACCTGTATTTCCCTAACTGGGCCATGGCACTCCTGATCACCCTCATCGCCGTGGCGACCCTGCCGATCCCTCTGGTGTTCGTCCTGCGGCACTTCCACCTGCTCTCGGACGGCTCCAACACCCTCTCTGTGTCCTACAAGAAGGGCCGCATGATGAAGGACATCTCCAACCTGGAGGAGAACGATGAGACCCGCTTCATCCTCAGCAAGGTGCCCAGCGAGGCGCCCTCCCTATGCCCACTCACCGCTCCTACCTGGGGCCCGGCAGCACCTCGCCCCTGGAGCCCAGCGGCAACCCCAATGGACGCTATGGGAGCGGCTACCTCCTGGCCAGCACCCCTGAGTCGGAACTGTGACCACTGCCCCCAGCCTGCCTGCCTCTCCCCACGACACCCAGCCACCCCCTGCCCCGGCCTGGCCTCTCCTCCCAGGCCAGGCCTTCTGCCCAAGGACAGCAGTGTCTGCCCTGCCTCCTCCCCCACCCCAGTCCCAGCCAACTTCTGCCCCCTAGACCTGAGTGGGGGGCCCAGGACAGGCCCCCGAGCCATCTAACCCTCTGAGATCCTCTCACCAAATTGCAGCTGAATAACTGGAACAATCCAGAAGTTCTGATTCCCAGCCCACGGGAGACTCCCAGTGGCCACGTTAGGGGTCACTTCACCTTCCTCTCTCCATGTCACCTGCCACCTATAGTGTGGCCAGGTGGTGATTATGGCGAGAGGCACCAGGGTGGGGTGGGGCAGGGTGGGGTGTCCCAGAGGCTGCCTGATTTAAGGCTGGGGATGGGACACATGTCCTAGGACTCAGGGCTCAGACTTGGGGTAGAGTTCTGTTGTATGAGGCGGATGGTGCCCTGGCAGCAGGGGGTGAGGGGGCGCCTCTGCCTCCAGCTCTAGGTGGGATCCCCAATGTCCTTGGCCCTGCCTGGGTGGGTGGGGTGTGCTCCGCCATCCTGCCTACAGAGCAGTGACTAGGCGCAAACCCTTCTCACCTCCGTCAGGGCTTAGCGGGCTCCCTGCCCTCTCCCCACCCCCCCCATCCTGGAGCCCAGAGTGGTGGCCTCTGCCTTTTCCTCGAGAAGTTTCCAGAGCACACATAATGGTCCACAGCACAATTCAGATGGTTTGGAGCACAAAATGCTAAGCACACCCCCTCTCCTCTCACGCGGGGCTCGGCATTCTCACTAGTGGCAGCTTCTCCCCGGACATGGGTCCCTGGACTTCAGGGGCTCACACACAGGAAGCTTTGCGCCTGGGACAGCATATAATTTCTCTGCCCCTTTGGGCTGCCACCCCCGCCCTCCTGTTGTGTGAGCACAGCTCCCCAGTGTGCACGTTGTGCAGACACCTCAGAAGCCGTCTCCTGGCCCGTGCTGGGGACGGCCACGGGCAGTGCTGTGGACACTGTGGGTTGCCAACGGGAGAGGCCAGACCCCCACCCCGGGGCCCAGCCCCACGCATCCCTGCCTACACTTCCTTCTGGCCCACCCTGGAAGATGGCTGCCATCAGGGTGCGGGCCGGGAGGATTAGAACCTGAATGAAGAAAAAATGTCTGAGGAGTGGTGGATGTACCGGTGGAAGGATGGAAGGATGGAAGGATGAATGGGAAGAGGAAGGAAGGACAGAAGGAATGAAGGAAGGAAAGGGAGGGAGGGAGTCAGGAAGGGAGGGAGGACTGGCTGGGACAGCCAGCTTCCATCTCTGAATGCTGTGGTGGGACAGGGTGGGGCTGGGCCACAGAGCTCGGCCTGAGCATCTTCAGAGGGCCCTGAGTCACTCTCGTGACTGACTGCCCTCAGCACTGGAAGACCCAGGGCTCCCTCCTTGCCTGGGGATCCATCCCCCTACCCTGCCACCTCCCTTACTCGCCCCTCCGTCACACCTCCCATTTCTAGCACTCTCAGCCCTTCCTGCCCTTCCGAGTGTGGGAGGGGAAGGGAGACCCACACCTCCCCAGAGACATGAGCTTTTGGAGCACAACACCCCGCCCTAGGTCCCCTCACCTGACAACACCTCCTACCTGGCCCGATGCCTAGTCCCAGCTGATTTAGCAACAGGAAAAGCAAGGCCCCAGGAGAGATGCTCTGCTATATATACTCTTCTATATATTCTATTTCTATTGTATATTCAATCTGTACATGTGGGTGTAAATGCTGTTAAATGACAAACCCAATATTATACTGTGGCTGGTGGACTATTTTCATCCTCAGTGCTGTACAGATCTATTTTCATTGTATATTTGATATATTTTTAATTTTGTAGCTTGTGGCTGGGCCAGGCCCCAGCCCTCCGGCCTGCGACAGGGGGCCGAGCTGTGCCGTCCACTGGGTCCCTGTGGGCTGGGACGTGCTCCTAGTCTTTTGCTGTAAGCCAGGCTGTGTCCTGACTGTCTCTGCTGTTAGTCGTAGGGCCTAGAGCTTGGCGTGTGCGTGCGTGTGCGTGTGCGTGTGTGGTGTGTGTGTGTGGTGTGCACATACGTGGGTGTGGGTGTGTGTAGGGTGCTTATTTGTGATTCCCTGTGTTCACCACGTTCCTGAAGACCACACTGCCCCTCCCACCTCCCCCTGCTCTGTCGGGCCAGGATTCAGGGCAGTGTCCTTCAGGAAGCCCCCTTGTTGTGGGGGATGGTCAGGCTTTTCTTGCTGGTGACTCACTGATCTCACACCACTGGGCTTGCCAGAGACAGGGAAGAGCAGGCCTTGGAGGGGAAAAGTCCCCAAATTTATTTTCCCACTTCTTGCTGTGCCCACTGGGAGTCACAAGCTCTTCATCCTGAGGACAGTATTGGGTTTCTTAAGATGGTGAGACCTCAGGAGAGCATCTCACAGCGCCTCTGTCCTGCGTTTGTCCTCAAGACAGTCCTGGCAGTGTTGAGAAGGGAACAGTTCCACTCCCCTGTGTCTCCGACACACACCTCTGCTCACTCCTTCAAGCGGGGAGCTGGGAGTGGGGTGAGGCTGGGGGAGGTCAAGGGCAGGTGGGGCATCTTGCAAGGCAAAATCCAGCCCCAGATCCCTGGGTGCCTGGAGGAGCGGGAGGCAGCCCCACGTCCCTGCTCAGGTTCCTCGCTCACCACTGGCTTTGGTGCTGTCCACGCAGTGCCCACAGGACTCCAGGGCAGGGACATCCCCGAAAGAGGCCCCTGGTCCCTGCCCTCCAGCCCCAGCACCAGCTTCTTGCTCAGGGAGCCATCTCTGCTGAGGCAACAGGAAGCCCGAGACCCAGATGGGGGTGGACAGGTGGGTCACACAAGCTGATGCCAGCGAGACTGGCTTTGCCCTCCAGCAATAAATCTGTGGGGCCTGTTCCTTTCCTAGTGCCAGGAGAAGCCACCCCCCCAAGTCAGCCTGCCTTGGCTGTGAGGCTGGGGGCCGGAAGCTGCTTCGTTCCAGGCCCTGAGCAGGCCTAGTATTACAGGCAGGGGCCGCCCTTTCTGCCCACCCTCACAGCTGCACCCCCAACAAGCCCCCAGAGTATGTCCCTTGGTGGAGGAGAAAAGAGACTGAACAGGTTCGGATGCACCTGACTCCCTGAGTGTCCACTAGGCTCTGAAACTGAGGGCCTGCCTGCTCCCTCTTCACTGGGGCCTGACGACCGGGGCTCAGAGGGGAGGGCCGGGGTCCCTCCTCATCCTAAGCACTGCTTTGTATAGACCCAAGCACACTCTGCAGGCATCACTTTAGGTTCTGGCACAAGTTCAGAACAACTCAAGTCCGAGTGCCCCACGGCTGGCCAGAGCCCTGGGTAGGTCAAGACCACTCAGCCCAGGGGAGGAGACGAGGCACTGTCACCCTGGAGCCCCTCCTTTCTCTCTACTTCCCCCGTGGTGTACAATAAAGTGTCTGTTCTTGCCAGCCGCCTCTTGCCTTTCTGGCCTGCCTGGGATCAGGGGACGGGAGTTGTGGGTGTGGCTGGCTGCTAGTGGAGGAGTTTGGGGAGGATGAGAAGGGCCATGTATTTATTTTCCTAGAAGTCGTCCTGGGGGTTTAGCAATGCACACACTCACAGCGGGCCTCACTGCGTGGGAACACTCCATGCCCCGTGTTTGTGACCTTCCCGCGGGCTCTGTGGGGAAGACGCAGTCGACCCCAGAACCACACGGGTTTGAACTACACAGTGCCACTTGCGTGTGGATCTTTTCTAATAAACATGTAGTCAGCCCTCGTCTCCTTGGGTTTGCATCTTTGGATTCAAGCAACCAGAGACCGAAGACAACATTTTCGACCCACGGTTGGGAGGGCTGACCCTGAGCACTGTTCTACACTGTTTTATATGAGACCCGAGCACACATGGGTTTATGAATCCAGGGGCGGAGGGAGGAGTCAGCGCCCCCGGTCCCCGAGTCATTCAAGGGTCAGGTTCTCCAAGTGAGGAAAACGAGGCTCCTCCGTCTGATGTGAGGGTGGTGTTTGGTGTCCACTTATGGGGGGAAGTCCCGCCCTGCCTTACTGCCAGGAAGAGCTACACCTATGAGCTCTGCATCTCAGGGAAGGGCTGGGGCGGGAAGGCCTGAGAGTGAGTGGGGTACAGCAGCGGACTTGAGGGTTCGCTGGGAGCAAGCCATGCTCTAAGTCCTTAGGGAGCAGCCCCTCTCTTCAAGGTAACTATCCCTTTTGCAAACTTCAGTAGAAGGTAAAGACGAAATCCGGAATTTATCGTTACCTCTTTTCTCCAAGTGGAATCTCAAGTGTTATTAAGCTCCTCCTGAACGCTCAGCTCTGTGAAGAACGGACGGAGCTGGTGGTAGGGAAAGTGTTTCTTGCCTCGCCCTCAAGGAGCACAGACATCAGAAGAGGCAAGAAGTCTGGTTCCTGCGGGAGGCCCCACGCTCACTGCACGCCACTCCAACCTGGATGACACAAACAGCCAAGGCTCCCCAAGATGCTTTCTGTTTCCTTCTCTTGCCAGAGAATGCCAGAGAAGAACATGTTATTCCAGAAACAGCCACGAGATGGCAGGAAGCCCTTTCCTCCAGATCTTTGGCCACGCACCTTCCTCTCCCTTTCTCACTTACCCTTTGTCCGTTAGTTTATTTATTGAACAAACATTAATCACTCACAGTGACAGGCTCTGTGCTAGCGATGGATACACAAAGATAAGGAAATCAGCCCCTACTGAGTTTGGGGAAAAGAATACCACCCTTTACATCCCCTCAACTCCAAATCTCCTCATGCGTCTCCCCAAAATGTCTTGAAGCTGGAAACTCTTCGAAAATGCATTTAATCCTTTGATTGAAGGTAATGTTTTAGATTGAAATGGCAACTCTCCTGCGAGGACCCACTAAGAAGTAGTTTAACAAGGGCTTGTGTTCATGGGAGCTATGGAGTCAGACTTCCCAAGTTCAAGTTTAAATGTCAGCTAGGCCTCCTGAGAGACCTAGAACAAAAATTATTTAATCCCTCTGAGCTTAAATTTCCTAGTCTGTGAAATAGATGTAATGAACGGATTGAATGAGCTAATGCGTATTGCTATATATCAAGTTACCCCAAATCTTAGTGACTTAAAATAACCATTTTATTACGTCTCCTGGTTTTTCTAAGTGAGGAATTCGGGCAGGGCTTATCTGAGTGACTCTCCTGGGGGCAACTGAGGTCACTCAGTGGCCTTCAACTGGAAGATGAGCAGGTCTGGAGGGTCAAGGCAGCCTCATTCGCTTTCATTCAAATGGTTGGCACCTCAGCAAGGATGGCTGGAAGGCCGGGCCCAGACTGTCACCAGAGGACTGTCCACTGGCTTCTCTAGTGTCGTTCATTTTGGGGTAGTTAGACTTCTTACATAATGGCTCAGGGTGCCCAGAGGGACTGTTTTAAGAGACAAGAGGTGGAAGCTGCCATGTCTTAAGGCCGAGGCCTGGAAAATGGTAGAGTGTCACTTCTGTCATATTCTATGGGTTATAGCATTTGCCCGGGGTCAATGGGAGGGCATGGGGACCCCACCTGTTGGTGGGGAAAGGGACAAAGAATTTGTGGCTGCCCCTCGTAATGGGCCTATTCTAAGGTGCTAAGAACCTTGTCATTGGACCCTGTGAGGAAACTTCTTCCTGAGGGGACATCAGCTTAGAGACACAGACCTGGGGCCCAGAACAAGTATGTTTTGATGGGGAGGTGAGTGGCTGAGTGTGGGCCCTGAGTGGAGGGAGCAGACAGGAAGGAAGAGAAGGACATGCGGAGGACAAGAGAGACAGTTTGTTGTCTCCTGTTTGCCCAGGGCAGGTGGCGTGAGGTAGGTTTGAATCATAGCTCAGTCACCAACTGCCTGACTCTGGGAAAGTCACTTAACCCTAGCCCTCTGGAACTCTTTTCTAATGGAAAAGGAGGATGACAAAATCTTTCCTGCAGAGGTGGTATGAGGAAAAAATGAACTTGTACTGAAATACCTAGTGGAATACAGTATAGAATTCTTTCCATATGGAATATAATAGGTGCTCATTAAATATTAGCTTCCCCTTGCAGCTGGAGTCAGTCCACGGGGCCTGTTGCATTCTGGGAATCCCCATCACCCATACAATGAAACGTCTCCCAGAGCTATTCAGAAAGGACGGTTTTGGTCTAAAACTCAGCAAAGCCAAGGAAGGAGGCAAGAGAAGGCACCATTTCCAGGAAAGGGCGTGTCAGAGTGTGGGGGTCTCACTGATCCTGCACGCCGTCCTGCTCCCCAACAAGCAGCCACAACCAGCCAGAGAGCCTCAGCCAGCTCCAGCCAGAGGGCCTTGGGCCAGGGTTGAAGGATTCTACAGAGGGCGGGGATGTGGCGGTTTAAGAAAAATAGCCCCAGATTCTTTAACACTTCAAGGGAATGCAGTCTATGCGCCTCCCCTTGAATCTGGGTGAGCTGATGCTTCCTTTGACCGACAGAGTGTTGTGGAAGTAATGCTCTGTGATCTCTGAGGCATTTTAGGGGGACCGATTCCCGGGGAGCTCAGCTGCCATGTTGGAAGCCCAGCTGCCCAGAGGCTGCCTGTGCTAGAGAAGCCGCATATTTGCCGGTGATTCGGTGGACGTTTTCATCTGAACGCTCGGCTTCAGCCAGCATCAACTGCCAGCCACGTGGCTGCCATAGCGAACTGCCACATAGCGAACGTGCCACAGCGAACGTTTCAGTTGTCTGCAGCCCCAGCTGACATCTGACTACAGCCACGTGGAGGACCCCACGCCAGCACCGTCCACCTGAGCCCTCCTTAACTTCCTGACCCATAACATCATGAAACCATGTTCCACCTGAGCCCTCCTTAACTTCCTGACCCATAACATCATGAAACCATGTTCCAAATAAAATGTTTGTTGGATTTACACCACTGCATTGTGGGAGTAATTTGCTTCACGGAGATCGTAGCCACGACCTGGCCCAACCTCCTCCTAGGACAGTTGGGAAAACTGAGGGCTGGAGGGGGGAAAGAGATCCACCCAGAATTCCCACAACCAAACAGGGGAAAACTGGGACCAAAGCCTCGGTTTCCTGACTCCTAATCCAGTGCTCCCTCCGGTCCAGCAAGGGGCTGGCATGGAGGGCCCCTGCCCCCTTTCTCCCTCATCTGCCTCGTTAATTCTGTGTATCAAGCGTCAACTGCGTGGCCAGGGCCGTGCTGAGCACTGGGGGTATACAAAGGAGGATCAGGCAGCAGTCCCTGCCTTGTAGGGGTTGTCACGACCTAACTTGGAACGTTCTGCCACTGTCACACACTGGTGCCAGGCACACTGCTGCATTCTTTACTTACATTGTCTTATGGGGAAGGAACCTGGGAAATGGGGAGAAGACGCTGCCTGTCCCTCAACACCAAATAAACCATCGTAAGAGGTAATCCATGCCCGCCACAGTGCCAGCTCTGGGGCAGGAAGACGCAGTGCAGATACCCCGTGGGGCCTGCTGGGTTGGAGCTGGCTAGGTGCTGGGTCTCCATTCTTCCCTGGGCCGACCCAAGCAGGGGAGGGTCCTTGGGCTTCGTGAGCTTCCAAGAGGAGCCAGAGTTTGGTCTGCCTCTCCAGACAACTGCTTTCTCTTTCCCTAGGATACCGCTAGAGGGGACTGGACCCACCAGGACTAATTAACTATTTTAATGAAATGAACCAGTTTTGCTGGAATTTAGCCCAGGTAAGAGGAATCTGTACTTTTCTAAATGGAGAAATGCTGAGTGCCAAGGAGTTACCAGCTGGGCCCTGAGCTAATGTATGCGTGTGTATGCACGTGTGTTCTCTGGACCTGGGCTGGGTCTCGACCCAGCAGCCTGGAGCAAGAAGGGCTCTGAGGGTCCACTTAGCTGGCCCTGGCCCTGTGATGCCCATGAACACGGTTCTACATGCAGAGGGCACATAGGCACCTATGTCATTCTCTGCCTTTGGCCCAACCCCAGGCCAGGCTCAGTCTCCCAGGGCTCCCTCTGCTCCTTGGGCCTGAATTCTCTCAAGGAGAATGTGCCTGGGAGCTGGCACTCAGGTCCCTTTTAATCCTTTGACTCCAAGGCCATGGTTTATGATGCTCTGAGATCTGGTAGGCCTCAGCTGGTGGCCTGCACCCTTCTGGTCCTTTCCTTTTAAGAGCTGGGCCGTCAGAGTCTGTTTTTGGAGTTCCCCAGAGCCCCAGATATGCCTTCACTAGGATTTTCACAGCAATCCACCCCTGCCTTTGGCCCTTGCGTGGAGCCATTCCCGCTGACCCCCACAGGGCCCCGTGGGCTAGGTTCTCTCCGATCCCTCCTGGAAAGGCTCTCAGCATTTGGTTGGGAGTCTGTGGGTCTCTGCAGGCTGCCTAGGGCTGGGGGTGGGTGACAGGGTTAAATAAACTGATAAGCGAACAGGAGGCTTCCAGCTTCCTCTCACCCTTCCTTTTCTTTTCCTTCCATGAGGGGAAAGGCCCTATCGCTCTGCCTGATGACGATGACTGATAAAGCAATTCAATTAACTGGGCTGGGGAACAGGGCAGGCCGGGAAAGGATGCTGGCTCTTTGACCTGGACCTGAGGAAGAAGGGGTTGATCTCTGGCAGGAGCTGCAATGCCAAAAGGGGGGAGTACCAATGGATAGGACCTTGCCTTGGCAGCCATGGGGCTGCTCCTAGGCCTGGAGCCTCTCAAAACAAGCAGAGTCCAGAGGAAGAAGATGGAGAGGAGATTGGATGGCTCCTTCACCCCAATATGCCTGAGCCCCACACCAAAGCCCCATGGGAAAAGGGGAGGGGTATATGGCTTTGATGATAGCCTCATGGGCTTCCCACCACCAGGGCTGGCCTCAGCTTTCACAGAGTAAGAGCCTAATTTGAGGGGCTCTAGAAAGGCTACAGGCACTTGACAGTCCCCATCAGTGTCACTCTGAGATCAAACATTGCCCTCTTTTTCCTATTCTTTTGCTATAATTGTATTCCTGGTGAGGGAAACCCACTGTGGCTGACACTTTAGCATGAACTGGCTCTCAGATAGATGCTCTTTCCTGACAGCCAGAAGAAACCATCAGCACCCAGAGGAGAAAGGTGATGAAATGATGTCATGGATGCAAAAAAACTTGTGGAATTAGGAATTTCCAACTGTGACTATTTCACAGTTTTGCTTTAGTCTGTTGGTTATCAGGGTCTTGGGAGAATAGCAAAAGGAGGGAGCAGGCTGAGTCCCAGATGGGAGGGTTAGGCTGGGAGGGATACCTGAGGTCCTGGAATTGACAAGAAGTCCAGAATCATTTGTCACTCCAGGCCTGTCAGCCCCTATTTCTCATCACCACAGCCCAGAGCTGAGGTGAGGCCGGGAGAAGGGTGTCCTAGTACCACCAGGGGGCAGCACCCATCATCCACAGTAGGCTGTCACTGCAGAAGAGGCAGGGGCCTCTCCTCTCTTTCCCCGGTTCTGTGCTTTGGGGAGATAGTATGATCTCATACACACAGAACTGATGGGAACAAACCCTGCAATGCCAACTGCAGCATACTGAATCCCTTAGAAAATTCCAGAAAGGCTTAGGTAACTGGTTAGCCCAGAACTCTAGAATAAAACCTTCAGCAAGTGGTGAGGCCTTCTCTGGAGGCCCCTGGTCTGAGACTGAGCTCCCCTGTCCAGGAGCTGGTCAGTGCTCTAAGTCAGGGGCACCCCCACCCGGTGCACCTTTACCCTGCCGCCTCTCGCAGGGTGGGCCCTCTGTTTTCTTTGGCTGTTCCAGGGTTCCCCTTCCCCCACCTCAGCTTCCTGACCTCCCCTCCAGGCCTCCTTTTCCCCTGGAAGCTTCCCCGCAAGCCCCCTCCTCACATGTCTGTCACCGTTCACTAACACTGCAGAATGAAAACACCAGAGGACAGATATTTGCTAGTGCCAGGATGGGGGGCAGGGGTCGCTGTGTTTTATTCATTGATTTCTGTGCCTGGAACGGCTTCTGGCACAGAGCACAGGAACTCAAGAAATACTGAATGAATGAACCAATGGTTTTTTTCATCTCTCCCACCCCACTCCCATCAACCTCTCCCTTTCTTGGAATACTTGAGTTTAGCCAGTCCGAAGAATGGAAAGTGAGGTAAAGACCCCAAAGGAGTTTTCTAGGATGCAGCCAGATAGGACTTTAGATCTATTCATTACAGTCAATTCTTTAATCTCCTTGCTGTGGCTCTTCCTTCCTCACTTCAGCTTCTGGGAAGTCCTGGGTCTTCTCTTGCATTACATGTAGGATATTTCTTTTTTCTTTTCTTTTCTTTTCTTTTTTTTTTCTTTTTTTCCTGAAGCAAACTCAAAGCCAGCTACAATCTGAAATGCAGACATCAGGTCTTGGGGAGAGGGGGACCGGACACCAAAGGGGTACCAGTGAAATGTGTTTCTGACTACAGTCCAGGATGGCACCTACCTCCTGTGCATGTTAGTACAGATCATTGAAAGATCACCATCGTTCTAGTTTGCTGACTTCATTATTGATGAGACGTTTGCTTATAAGAATCCCTTGAATTTGCACTAGGCTTTTAACCTTTCCTCAGAGCACCTCCAGGCCCTTGTCTTGTTTTCCTCAACATAGCCAGGTACTGCCTAATCTGGAAATCGTATGGTGTCCGGGATAGGTGTGTCAATCATCTTGCATTTCTGCCTTAAGTTCCCTCTTACATCATCCAGATGTACATGGAGGCTGCCTAAGCTGTCAAAATTTGAGGATTAATTTAAAGATGTAGAAGAGGTTCTGGACTTAATAAATAAAAACAAATGAATCTGGAAATTGCTTTTGGGCTGAGGCCAGTAAAGTCGATCCGTGCCTAATGTTTCGGGCATGGCTGCTTTTCAATCACTTAGCAAACAAGTTCTCAGAGGCGGGCACTGTGGGAGCCATCAAGATGAAAGAGCAGAAGGGGCTTGGAAGAGCTCAGGGTCAGAGAGGGGGGATGAGACATAAAAAAGGGCAAAATCAAATTGCAGTGAGTGAAACAACAGAACCAGGAGAGGGTCACAGGCAGGACGTGGGCACTTCCCATGTGCCCCCGGTTAAAGATGAGTCTTGGCTTAGCCTGATGATCTTTCAGGGCCATCCACCCGACACCGGTAACAGTGCTAGGATTCGATTCCTTCCACCCAGACCGTGAGCCTGCCGGGTCCCTCATTCCATTACAGGGGCTTCGATGACTGTAGCAGAGACGGTCAGCATCAAGACCACGGGCATTTGGGCCGAGTTGGGCCTCGAAGGCGCAGGAATGGGGGCGGGGAATGGGGGCGGGGTGGTCAGGAGGCCCCAACACCACGTCTGGGCAGGAGCTCGCGACCCCTCCTTACTGATACCGCCTCTCCGCTCGCTTTCTTCCCCTGCCTCCATTCAGCCGCAATGAAACCGCAACAATGCGACCAGCTTGGCGGGCAGGGGGCGACTGGAGCAGCCAGGAGCGGGACGAGGTTATAGGTCAGGGGTCGAGAGCGCTACCGTGTCACTCGGGCTGCAGTGGGAGGAGCCGTGGGCTCGGGGAAGGCGGAGAGCAGGCAGTGAGGTGGGAGGGGACGATGGCGGAGGCGCGCAGGGGCGGCGCGCTAGGCTGGGCGCTGGCGATGAGGGGGTTACGCGCCTTGGTTGGGCTCGGCTCGGCGGAGGAAGGCTGAGATCCAACGCCCGGGCCCTGCAGCGAGCCGGGTCAGCCCAGCGCCGCGCCCCGCCCACCCCGCCCCGCGGAGGGCGCGCCCGGGCGAGGCGGGGCCGGGAGGAAAAAGCGCTACCGGACTGTGGTGTCCGTTAGCATCGCCCGAGAGAGACGGTGCACCCCCTGAGCCCTAGCCCACTGGCGCCAAGGTACCCCCCCCCCCTTAGGCCACCTCTCGCCCGCCTCCTGCAGCAAGCCAAGGCCGGCGCCCCGCCCGGAGATGGGCAGACTCGTGGATGGCGTGGCTCCCAGCGTCCCCAGATCGCAGGAGCCCGGCGCCGGGGCGCTGCGCTGAGGATCCCGCTCCGCGCAGCCCGGGAAGCCTGCAGGTGTCCTTGGCCAACCTGCCGCCGCCTGGGAGACTCCTTCAGCTGAGCCCAGAGTCCCGCTCCCTGGAGCGGCCCCGCCCCCAGGCTCCGCGCCGCGCAGGACGCCCCGTCTGAGGCTCCCCCGCCCCGGCGCGGCCCCCGCCGCGCAGCGCCCAGCCCAGCGCCGCTTCCAGCCGCCGCCGAGCCGCGGACGCAGGACCGGAGGCTTGCTCCTGCGGGCGCGCTTGTTTTCCTGTCGTCGCCTCGCCTTGCGCAGCCCCCGCCCGCCAGATCGCCGCGCTCTGCTCAGCCCCGCCCGCCATCCGTGCCCTGCACTGGATTTATGAATGGGGGGAAGAGGCCACATGCCGCCGCCGCCGCCTCGTGTTGACCGCACGGCGCCCGGGCCCGCAGAGCTCCGGTTCCCGTGAGAGCGTCGACCCGGCCCCGCAGCCGCTCCGAGGACTTGTTGCTGCCGCGCTGCGGCCGCCGCCGCTGGGAAGCCGACCGCTCCCGGGGCTCGGCGCGATCAGGGAGCCTGAGGGTGGCCGGTGTGAGTGTGAGCGCGCGCGCGCCCCGGCCTCTCGCAGTGCGCCTGGACTGTGCGTGCGCCTCCTCGTCTTTTGGGGGGAGAGAGAGGGGGGGTGTGTCCCGGGCCGCAGGGCCTGAGTGTCCAGTCCTAGTAGGGGAGTGTGTGTGTGCTTGTCCCGGCCTCCCCAGACCCCTCGCCGGGGTCCTCAGCTCTCCTTTTCCCCTCCTGCCTCCTTCCCCTGCGCTGCCTGCCCAAACCCCAACCACCTGTGCACCCGAGAAACCCAACTCCTCCCGCTCCGCGCCCCGGGGGGAGGCAGGGGCAGGGCCAAGCCGCAGAGGGGGCCGCCGCCTCCTGCCTCCTTGTCGTCTCCTCCCCCTCCCCCGTCTGACGCTGCCTCCTTGGGAAGGGTGTTTGGAGGGCAGCGGCCGCCCCAAGCCGAAGCCCCGCAGCGCTTCTTATGATCAGCTCGGTGTGTGTCTCCTCCTACCGCGGGCGCAAGTCTGGGAACAAGCCTCCGTCCAAAACATGTCTGAAGGAGGAGATGGCCAAGGGCGAGGCGTCGGAGAAGATCATCATCAACGTGGGCGGCACGCGACATGAGACCTACCGCAGCACCCTGCGCACCCTACCGGGCACCCGCCTCGCCTGGCTGGCGGATCCCGACGGCGGGGGCCGGCCCGAGTCAGATGGCGGCGGTGCGGGCAGCAGCGGCAGCAGCGGTGGCGGCGGGGGCTGTGAGTTCTTCTTTGACCGGCACCCGGGCGTCTTTGCGTACGTGCTCAACTACTACCGCACGGGCAAGCTGCACTGCCCCGCCGACGTGTGCGGGCCGCTCTTCGAGGAGGAGCTCACCTTCTGGGGCATCGACGAGACCGACGTGGAGCCCTGCTGCTGGATGACCTACCGGCAGCACCGCGACGCCGAGGAGGCGCTGGACATCTTCGAGAGCCCGGACGGAGGCGGCGGCGCGGGGCCGGGCGACGAGGCCGGCGAGGATGAGCGGGAGCTGGCCTTGCAGCGCCTGGGGCCCCACGAGGGAGGCGTGGGCCCTGGCGCCGGGTCCGGGGGATGCCGCGGCTGGCAACCCCGCATGTGGGCGCTCTTTGAGGATCCCTACTCCTCCCGGGCAGCCAGGGTGAGTGGCAGGAGCCTGGGGCTCCTCTCTGTTCTGTAAGGGGGTGTGTGGCGGTCGGTGGGGTTGTCGTGGGTAGGGGCAGGAGGAGCCGGGTGTAGGCCGACTTACCTTTCCACTGTCTCCCTCCCAATCTCCCCTGCCTTCCACGGGCCCCCAGGAGAATCATATCCCTTCTCTCTCCTGCTCACTGCTCACGGGGAGATTGCATGCGCTACTCAGACCTAATCCCAGCTGCCTGTTTTGCCGCATCCCCTACCAGTGAGTGCGCTGCCCTCAACTGAGCTTTTCCACCCCCTTCTTTCTGCACAGGCTGCCAGTCTTCATTTAACACCCCCAATTCCCCAACTCTTTCATAGGGCCAGAGCCCTGGAGAGCTGGAATTAGGCCTTCTGTCCTGGTCAGGCAGGGTTTCTGGGAGAAAACTAGAGTGTGTTAAACTGCTCTGTGGCAGGCCCTTGCATTAGCTGCTTGCATGGGGGCTGCCTCAATTAAACCTCCCAGCAACTCAGTGTGCTAGGAACTAGGAGTTTTAGAGGAGATGCTGGCTTTGGCCTCTTCCACTCCTAACAGGCAAGGCTGGGAGCAGATTCCAGGCCTGCCGTCCAGGTTTGGGAGAGGCCTTTTTCAGGGGGATAAGTCAAGATGCCTGCCCCATACCGTGCCCCTGAGGCTTCCTGGACACCTGGGAGCCCTGGCCACAGCTGGGGTGAAGGGAGGGTTAGACAGGAAGAGGCTGGTGTCTGGGCCCTGTTGGCTCCCACCGCCCCTGGCCAGCCACAAGCTGCCTGGTGATGAGCCCAGATTTGTTGCTGCTGCTTTTCTTCCTGCTGCAGCGCAGCTTGGCTTCTCAGAAAGCCCTGGTTCGGGGTACAGTTTGAAATGGGTGTCTGGTGTGGGTGGGGGGACAGCTTAGGCTGACTTAGGCAAGACCTAGTCCTTTCCCACCACCCCCTCCTCAAGTCAGTCCAGTTTCCTGGAATCCCCCCCCCGCCCCAACCTTAGGTGGAAGGGGTGATAGGAGAGACATAGCTTGGGCAGCTAGAAAAACCCCTACAGGATGTCTGATCTCATGGCCGGCAGCCAGAAGCCTGGCTGGGGTCTGTCTGAGAGACAAGAAGGAGCAACACAAGGGGTTGGGTCTGGGAACTGCCTCCTGCTGCGGAAGCCTGTCCTGTCACCTCTGTTGCCCCAAGTTGTCATGTTAGTGCGTCTCCGAGCCCAGCCTCCCTCCTGTGATGGACCTCAACCTGGTCTTGGAAAGAAAAGTTGCATTCACCCTCCTTCCCTCCTGGGGGGAAGGGCAGGAGAATGGGGAACGGGGCTGCAGGGAGGAACCAGGTGGGCGTAACTGCGAGAGCAGGGCAGATGGGTCTTCTGCTTCGAAGAGAGGAGCAGAGGTCTCCGTGGCTGTGGCATGCCAGGCTGGGTCTGCAGGTGTCCCAGGGCAGCCACTGTAGGTAGGGACCTTCTTTAGGACTGAGAGTCATCAGCATCCCCAAGACCAGCTTAGAAGGCGAGGGCACAGTCGTGCCCCAGTTTGGGTCTGCCGTGCATGCCATCGGCCTCTCATGCATCCCCCGACCCTGCCGGTGTCAGCTCTTGGCTGTGTGCACTGGTGGGGAGAGACAGTGTAGACAATTCAGGCTCTTTCAAAGTGGGGGGGGGGTTGGGGGAGTCAGATTTAGCTTGACTGAGAAGGGTAAAGGGGACAAGCCAGAAAGGCAGGAATTAGATAAAGTGGTAAGGGAGCCAGGCCCTATTTCTGAGCATTCTGAGGTCTCTGGAGGACATGTCACCTTCTCAGTTTCTTCCCTCTTGGGTTGCAAGGGGCCATACCATCACTGTGTTTCTCTTCAGCGCACTGAGAAGCAGCCCCGCCAGGGGGCTTTGCGTAAGCTCAGAGCCTGGTCAGCCCCTTGAAGTCCTCCCCAGCCCACGATCCTTCACCCTTTCGGTGTGGAGTCACGTCAGCCCGGGCGCTCCAGTCGAGGTTGGAAGTTTGGGGCCAGGCAGGGTTAATCCTAACCATTGAAGCGATGCAGAAACCAGAGACGTTGAGTGTCTTGTCAAAGCTGGTTGTCGAGATGGCTGTGCACAGCTATATGGGGCTTTGGTGGCAGTCATGCCCAAGAGGACTTGCCTTCTGCCAAGGAGCACGGGCAAAGGCAAACCTTCAGCTGTTCCTGGGACACAGGTGGAAATACATAATTTTAAAAGATTAATTAATAACAATGCTATTTATTGAGCATTCCGTGCAGGTACTTTACACTAATCTCTAATCCTCCCAATAAATTTGCAGCCGAGGTATTATCCCCATTTAATAGATCAGGCTATGAGAGGGTAAACAACTGAGATCACACAGTGGCGGGCTGTGAATCAAAGCCCCGACTCTCCAGCCCCCCAAGCCCCCGCTCCTCCCATTGCAACACGTTCCTTCCACTAAAGGAGGCTGTTTTCTGGGCGGAGTGGTGGCTCCTTTCTCACTGTGGCCTGGGAGGTGTTCTGAGGTCGGTACCTCCTGTGGATGACATTGGAAAATCCAGGGACAGCAGAAGCAACACTTACTGTTGTACCCCTCCAGACCTGAGGTTCTGAGGTGCAGGGGTTCTGGGGCTATGCCCTCATGACTGTGTCCCCGGGGTCTGTGTGCACACCTTCCCTGGAAGGGACCTGCAACATTACCCGGGTGGGCTTGGGGCCCTCACTTAGGGCCAGCAGGGCCAGGGACCAGCACACTGCCCCAGGCATCTCTTCGCACACAGCATCTGGTTTGAGTAAGTGTGTTATGACAGGAACAAACCAGATACAAACAGAGAGTGGACTGAGCTGATTGTGGGAGCTTGTTGCCTAGCTACCGGCCTGGCCCGCGGAGCCTTTTAGTTCAGGTGGGGGCGATCACCCCTGCTCCCTTCGCTGTGGCCTGACCTGAGGCAGGTTGGTCCTGTCCCAGGCAGGGCGAGGGATCAGCAACAGCCAGGGTGGCTTCTCACACTGAGGGGGACCAGTGGCCGTTTTGGCAGCATCCGCAGCTCTAGAACCGGGCCTTTTCTGAGGGTGGACAGTAGGCTTGATAAATGGCACCCCAGAACACCCCTCTTCCTCACCCCTCGTCCGCAGAGGCCCCAGGAGCTGGGCTGGCTCTAACTCAGTTATCAGCCCTTGTAAGGATGATAGTCCTTCTCTTTTGGCTAAGTCAGTAGTACCCGGATTGAGTTTTCCCATGATGTTTCCCTTCTAAGTAGAGAATGTGACACACAGGATCCCTGCTACCCCAGGAAGGCAGCTGGAGCTGGGTTTTCAATCGACTGAGCATCTGCTGTATGTTAGGTGCTGTTGTTACCTCTGCTTCCTCCTGATATCTCATCTGGCCCATGCGAGGCAGGGGTTGCTAACCTCCGTTTACAGGGAAGGAAACCGAGGCCCAACGGGGTTTGCTCAAGGTCAGACAGCTGGTGAGAGAACCGGGAT
Source organism: Eonycteris spelaea (assembly GCA_003508835.1). Classification (NCBI taxonomy): domain Eukaryota; kingdom Metazoa; phylum Chordata; class Mammalia; order Chiroptera; family Pteropodidae; genus Eonycteris; species Eonycteris spelaea. The sequence goes on from PUFA01000065.1 coordinate 4,136,639, forward strand.
TCAGACCCTGGTCTCGCAAATCCACGTCTGTGCTTGTACCTCTGCCTCAGCCGCCTGCTGTGGCCTCTGCCTAGAGAAGGCCTCTGACTTAGGAAGGCTCAGAGGGGGCCCCTTTGCTCTCCTGTCCCTTCCCTCTCTTTTCCCTGGAAATTAGAGCTCCTGTCCCTCGCTCCCCAGAATTGCTCACATCAGAGCTTGCTCTCTCTTTTTTTTGTTGCTCACTGTGGGACTTCCATAAGACGAAAAGAGACTGGGTGTCCCCTGGCCCCCACAGAGGAATGAAACTGAGGCCTTCTAGGCAGGAAATACAGAGCTCAGTTCTCTTGCCCCTTCTGAAGGTTCCTGGCTTCTCAATCGGGCATTGCCTGGGACCAGCTGGTCAGTGAGCATGATAGGCTTCAGAATGAGGGCAGGGCTCGCTGGTCCCATGCCCTCTGGGCTAGGGAGAGCCAGGGAGCCAAGCCCAGGTGCAGAGTGTCCTGTCTTCCCCAGCCGCCTATGAGGGCAATGCCAGCATGCCTCAGGGAGCAAGAGGGGTGTCAGGCCAAGGGCCACAGGCCTCCCCTGACCCTGCCTACCCTGAGGCAGCCTCTGTCTCCTCCTGGTTGGTTTTGTGTGTTTTTCTTTCTGGACCTAACAGACCAACATTTGCTTCTGAACACCTTGTCTCTGGATGATGAGGTGTTTCCGTTTGTCACCATCTGGGGTTGGACGTACAGTGGGGGAGGGGAGAAAATAAAAGGGCTGTTTTGGAGAGTCGGAGGAAGAGCAGGCAGGACTAGTCAGGCAGCTGGGCCTCAGGAATGGGGAGCCCCCGGCCCCTCGCCTCCACCATGGACAGTGTCGGGCTGAGATGCCAGGCACCAGGACCATTCGTGCCAGCCTTGTTCTTGGGCAGCCCGCCTGCCGCAACCCCTGCCTAGCTCCTTGATGGATTTTTTTTAGACTGAGTGATGGTTACCTGGTCTCTGGCAGGCATCTCCATCAGGCTGTAGGCTTGGCGCACCCCAGAGAACCACCGAGTCTGACAGCCCAGGTGCCTGGAAGTGTTCCTGGGCACACCTGTGTCACCTCTAGCTGCAGTTAGTGGGGCTGCCTGTTTGTCCTTATGATAGGCTCCCCAGGACCAGAAGAGGGACCAGGCAGTCGCGTTGGCTCTAGTCATTCTGAAAACCTTTATCGAGCACTTACTACATGAGAGACACCACCTGGACTCTACAAATATACAGATGAGTCGGAGGTGCTGCCTTTTCCTGAAGGGAGCCCGGTCAGGTACAGTGAATGGCAGTCGAGGGAAATCAGGTGACGAGAAACAGTAATGATGATAAAGATGGACCAGGAGAAGCCACTGTAGTCTTAAAAAATAAAGTTCAATAGGAGGTAAGAGGAGGAAGCGGTAAGTCCCACCACTATGCGGGGTGGGCTTGGGGCAGTGGGTCAGGAGGCTTCCATGGGGAAATAGGAGGTAAGCTGGACAGGCCCTGTGGGATAAGGACTGAGCGCCCTTAAATAAATTTTAGAAGGAGGCCGGTTATAAATAAATGTCTTTTCAATGTGGATAGTGCTTACCCATGCAGAGTTAGGGAAAAAGGGAACTTCCCGGCCAGGGGACCAGCCTGAGCAGAGATGGGATGCAGATGGGCAATATTTGGCTAGATAAGTTCTTGGCCAGTGATCCGGGTGGGAATGAATTCCCTCTGGGCCTGGGACTCATTGGCTTCAGGCAGCCCAGAGGCCCTTAGAGGCCCCAAGTGCTGGCTTGACAGGGGGTGGGATTAGGTAGAGGCTGGCTCTGGACACTGGAACCAGAGAGTTCTGGCTCAGGATAGGAACCAGAGGGTTCTGGCTCCGATCAGGTTCTGCTCCTGGGGGAGTGTAGCGGAGAGAAGAGCCGGGGTCCCTTGGCTGGGACCTGGGTCTCACAGGCAGGCCTACACCCAGGAGCCCAGGAACAGCTCAGGGGTGCCTTACCTAGCAGGCTCCCTCTCCTTTCCTGCCTCTTAGCTCCCTTCCCAGCACAGCCTGGACACAAGGATCTCGCTTCCCTGGAAGGCTCAGCTCCTCATCTCATCCCCACAGATCTTCCTCTGCAAGTGTCTTTGGCTGTGTTCTCAATTTTCTCTCTCCTACACTTCATCCTTAATATAGGTTTTGGGCATGAATCTTATGTTTATCTGTCCATCTGTCTCCTTGGCCCTTCCTCCTTGGGCTCCCCTCCCCTGCTGCCGCTGGTTGTATTCAGTTCCCAATGGCGAGTGTCTGTCACCTCCCAACCACCCCTGACCCAGCCTGTGCCAGATTCCTGAGACACTCTAGGTTCTGTGCTGAGTTTTACAAATATCATGTATTTTAATCTTTAAAACAGTCCTATAGGGTAAGTACTATTCCCATGCCCTCGACACACCCAGCATGCTGTAGCCTCAGGGCCTTTGCATTGCCTGTTACCTCTGCCTCTGTGGCTCTTCTAGATCTTCACATAACGCTCCTTCAGTCTCTGCTTAGATGTCACCTTGGCCTTGAGACCTTGCCTGACCACACTATTTGAAACAGCTTCCTCATGCGCACACTCTTCACCCCCCTTTTCCCTTCATTTTTCTTCCTAACACTTATACCATCTGACATATATTTCATGTGTTTATTTGTTGATGGTCTCTCCAGTAAATGTAAGTAAGGTCTCAGGGGCAGGAGTGTTTGTTTTGTCTCCTGCTGGTCCCCAGCCCCCAGACAGAACAGTGTCTGGCACACAGTAGGCACTCAACTTTCCATTTTAGGAACAAGGATCCTGAGGCTCAGAGAGGTTAAGAAACTCACCCACGGTCTCTCAGGCAGTAAGTAATGGAGCCCGACTTACACCTGGTGGTGCGTGGCTTTGCATTTTCATCAAGACAGTCCTAGGATGAGCTTGGTGAAGGAGGCTGGTCACAGGGCTGGCCTGCTAGCTGAAACACCTGTGTCTCTGGGGGCAGGTACAGCCAAGAGGATACGGCCAGCCGGTGTGAGGCACCCACGGGGAGCGGGAAGCTCGGAGGAGAAGCCCTCCTGCAGGGAGGCTGAGCACCTCCTGTCCAGGGTGCTGAGACCCTCCTGCACCCACCCCTCCCAGCCGGCAGGAGAGGGGCTGCTGCTGGCCCAGCCAGTTCACACGAGTGGTTTTCCGCCTGGGCGGTTTTGACTTCCAGCAGCATCCATGCCCCGTGTCCTCGGGCAGTGGGCCGAACTGACAGCTTCGGCTGTGGGAACCAGGGCAAGTCACTTCTCCCCAGGCCTCAGTTTCTTCTCTGTAAAACAGCAGAAAGTGAGTTGACCTGGGTGACCTTTTGAGTCCCTTTCACTTCTAAAAAAAGGATTTTGTGATGTCTTTGGCCCCAGAACGACTCATCTTCAGAGGTGGCACGAGGTGCTGGCAGGGCCCCCCGCCCCTTGCTTAGCCTGTCGCCGTTTATTGAGCACTGACTGTGTGCCGGGCGAAGCTCATTTAATCCCACAGTGGCATTATTAGCTGAGTGATAGTGCTGGTCCCACCTTGTAGAGAGGTCACACGCACAGAGGGCACCATTGACCTGGTCGAGGGGCAGGCTCAGGGCGAGCACCCCAGGCAGTCTGACCCCGGGGCTGCTTAGCTGTCCCTTCACCCTTCATCTGGGCTCCCCAGGGGCCCAGCAGTCCTGATTGGCAGGGGGCCCGTGGTAAGGAGGCTCCAATGCCACTGCCAGCTGTGCGGGATGGTCCGGTGCGGGCAGAGCAGGAGGCTCGAGCACATGGAGCCTTACTTAGCCTTGACCTCTGACCACCATGGTGTTGCTGCCACCGCCGCCTCCCTAGGCCCTTTTTTTTGTTTTTTTTTTTGTTTTTTTTTTTTTTTTTTGTCCCAGGAAGCCCCCTAATCAAGAGAGGATGAGAAAGAAAGCAGTGTCGCTGCCTCGGAGGGGTCGGCCTGGTGAAAGGCCCTCATCACAAGCAAGGCCACCACTGACCAAATATTTCTCTTTGGAGAGTAACTTAGGGGAGAAAGGAATAATTTGGGCCCTGAAGGGGATCTGGAACCGCAGGACCCACCTGGGGCCATGTGCCAGGCACAGGTCCCTGCCTCTGTCACAGCGCGGCCTCAGGTCTGCCTGTCTCCTCGGGAAGTGAGGGCTTTCCAGGCCCTGCCTGGCACCTGCTGCCAGCCCTGGAGAGGTTGCAGGGGAAACTGAGGCCCCACCAAGACTTCATCAAGGAAGAGTAGATTGTCCCTTTTCTTTGTTTAGAGGGCCAAGTGGGAAGAGCTCTGAGCTGAGAGCCAGGACAGCTGGCCTCAGCTTGATCCTGCGCGAGCCTGTTGCCCTCTCTTGTGCCCCTCTCGCCCCCGAGAAATGGGCACGTGTGGCTACCTTTTTACCTGTCCTCATCTTCTGAGAGGGTAGAGATGAGGGGTAGAAGTAAGTAGGGAAAAAAAAAGTAAAAAAAAAAAAAAGCAAAAATGAGTGAACACTGCAGGAATTCAGGGGCTCGTTGTCCAGTGCAGGAGGGGTGCTTTGCACCCACTGGGCTCGCCGCAGAGGACCCACGGCCCTTAGACAGGCTCCTTGGCTCTTTGGGTGAGAACGGCCCAGGCCACACGGTCCCCCCCGCCCCTCCCCCCCTCTGTGCCCTCTGCTCAGCCCCTTGGCGGCTCTTCCTGAACTTGTTTTTGCAAGTCGCTCATTAACTTCAAGCTCTGCTCCCAGCTGGGCCAAGTCTCCTAGCTAACTTTTCCTCGGAGAGAGCAAGCTTGTGCTTCCCAAGCTTCCTGACAGAGCTAGGATGTGCTGGCCCCACCTGTTACCCCACCCCGCTCTGCTTCCGGCGGGAGGGGGACACCAGGACCATGCTCACTGGACAGGTGCCTCCACCAGCAAATCTCCGGATGGCCACGGATAGCCCATAGGCTGGAGCCATCTGCCTCATGCCCACATCAGCCTTTATTGCCTTGACAGCCTGTTTCCCAGAGAAAGAAAAACGAGACCAGGAAAGGAACTTGAAATTTACCTTCATGGGGAAGAAGCAGGCAGGAGAAACTCCAGGCAAAGTTCTAGGTGGGGAAAGTATGTCTGGTCTGCTACTTCTCTTCTTCCATGTTCTATCCGATTAGCTGCTTCAAGTTCAAGTGTACATAAGATGTCTTAGTGTGTGACGGATGTCTGTCCTAAGCCACAGGGTGAAATAGCAGTCATCAGGCAGCTGGCTGAGAGCAGTGTTGACAATTCAGAGAAGACTTTCCCAGGCCTCTGAATTGATCCTGCCCTGGAGGTGGTGAAAACTGGTGTGAAGAGAAGATACAGCCTCCGAAGTTAAAGTAATGCTGAGGTCAAATCTGTTTCCAACCCTCCTAGGCTGTGTGACCTTAGGCAGCTATACAACCTCTCTGATCCTCCGTTCCTCCTCTGTAAAATGGTGTGATGAGGCCTACCTCACAGAGTCACTGGGAGGACTGAAGACACTAACATATACAGAGTGTCCAGCTGTGCCAGGCACAGAATAGACAGCTGATGAATGTTCATGCCCAAAGTCCCCTCCTCAGACTTGCTCCTGCTCTAGAAGCCCTGGAGGTGCTGCTTTTGGCTTCATTTTCCCAGCTCTCCTGCGTGTTCTCCATTGTTGTTGTGCGGTACTAAGAATAAGACGTGCCCCTCCCCTCCCAGTGCAGGAGAAAAGCATCTCTGAGAGACATCATGAGACAGGTGGAGACATGTGGGTTGCCAAGGGGTCGTGGGGCCACGGCCCTCCCTCACCTACCTATTTAGGCTCAGCCTTCTGCTCAGGGAGGAAGTGCGCCCCCAACCCAGCAAGCAGGACAGGCAGCAGCATGGGGCATGGACCCCAGCAACGGGGACCGTGACAGTGGTGAATGGCATCGCATGAATAACAGATGAAGTCTCCGTAATTGGTGTTATTACACATGCATTTCATCTCCATTCATAATGATCGGACACTTAAACCCAGCCGTTCCTCTGCCAAGCGCCGCTGTCATCATTCTAGCCGAGATCCCAGCAGCTGTCCAGACCGGCCGCTGCCACATTCCGATCCTAAGGGGTGCAGGTTATTTTTCTTTGGAGCTCAGTGTCACAGGCCATGTCACTTCTTGGGGAGGGGAGGGGTGGTTATTCTGGGCAGACCACCCCGTCTCCTGCCATGGAGCATGTTGTCTTCCTTCAGGTACTGTTCACTGTCTGGGTGTCTGGGTGGTTGGCTGGGACATCCTAAGGTGAGAGGCAAGAACGAAGGGCTGGGACTTGGGCCTTGAGGAGGTGGGTCATGGCTGGAGCTTGACAGGCTCAGCTGGCAGAAAGAGGTCCAGGGTCATTCTCTCCAGCCCCTGCCTCAGGGTATATCTCTCACTGCAGTGGACTTCAAAATTTAGTGTGCATCATAAGTACCTGGAAAGTTTGTTAAAACAGATTGCAGGGCCCTCCCAGCAGCGTTTCTCATTCAGGAGGTTTGGATGGGGCCCAAGAATTTGCATTTCTAACTAGTTCCCAGATGATGCTCTCTGCTGCTGGTCCAGGGCCTCGCTGTAAGGATACCGCCTTAAAGCCTGCTTACTCCCACCGTGGTCTGTGGACAAGCAGGCAGACCTGACAGCTTGTTAGCAATGCAGAATCACAGGTCCTACCCTCGACCTCCTGAGTCAGAATGGCATTCTTTGACAAGATTCCCCAATGATTTATACCCTCACGACAGTTTGAGCAGCCTTAAAGCGTGGCTGGGTTAGAGATGGCCAGAGCTAGGCAGTCAGCAGGGCTGGACAGCTATAGTTCAGTTGCTTCCAGCTACGAGCAGCCTCTAACTTCCATGCGCTGTGACAAAGATTGGGAAGTATTGCCCTAAAGCACTCAAGGAGATGGATAAAGACCTTGTGAGGAGGGAATTCTAGCCCCTGACCAGGTGCTTTAGTTCTACCTGTCACCATTAAATCGACTGCCTGGTGACCCACGCCCCCACCCTCTATGAATAGAAGCCCCTCCCTGACCCCTCTGGGCCCACCCACCCCAGTCTGACAGCCCCTACGCCCCGCTCCACCCACAGGTGGTGGCCTTCGCCTCTCTCTTCTTCATCCTGGTGTCCATCACCACCTTCTGCCTGGAGACCCACGAGGCCTTCAACATCGACCGCAACGTGACAGAGGTCCACCGCGTGGGGAACACCACCAGCGTACGCTTCCGGCGGGAGGTGGAGACGGAGCCCATCCTGACCTACATCGAGGGCGTCTGCGTGCTCTGGTTCACGCTGGAGTTCCTGGTGCGCATCGCGTGCTGCCCGGACACGCTGGACTTCGTCAAGAACCTGCTCAACATCATCGACTTCGTGGCCATCCTGCCCTTCTACCTGGAGGTCGGGCTGAGCGGCCTGTCGTCCAAGGCGGCTCGCGACGTGCTGGGCTTCCTGCGCGTCGTCCGCTTCGTGCGCATCCTGCGCATCTTCAAGCTCACGCGGCACTTCGTGGGGCTGCGCGTGCTGGGCCACACGCTCCGCGCCAGCACCAACGAGTTCCTGCTGCTCATCATCTTCCTGGCCCTGGGCGTGCTCATCTTCGCCACCATGATCTACTACGCCGAGCGCATTGGCGCCAGGCCCTCCGACCCCCGGGGCAATGACCATACCGACTTCAAGAACATCCCCATCGGCTTCTGGTGGGCCGTGGTCACTATGACGACGCTGGGCTACGGGGACATGTACCCCAAGACGTGGTCAGGCATGCTGGTGGGGCGCTGTGTGCCCTGGCCGGCGTGCTCACCATCGCCATGCCTGTGCCCGTCATCGTCAACAACTTCGGCATGTACTACTCCCTGGCCATGGCCAAGCAGAAGCTGCCCAAGAAACGGAAGAAGCACGTGCCACGGCCCCCCCAGCTCGAGTCCCCCATGTACTGCAAGTCCGAGGAGACATCGCCCCGGGATAGCACCTACAGCGATACCAGCCCCGCTGCCCAGGAAGAGGGTGTGGTCGAGAGGAAAGGAGCAGGTGAGACCCGGGTTTGGGAAGGACAGCTCTCTCTCCCCCAGTGGCCGAGGGAGTCCCCAGAGGATTGCGCTCTACTGTTCTGGGCTCCAGGCCCTTACGATGGCAAAGCACTGAGGCCAACTCTTTCCTTCCTTCTCTGAGTGCATCCTGAACGTCGGGGTCTGTGCAGTGAGTGTCCCACTGAACTTAGGCTACAACAGGCAGAGTCCATGGGGCTGTACGTTAGAAGCCCGGGTTACTAATCCTATCTGGGCCACCCTTCTGCATGTCCCGAGGCCAGTCACTCATCCTCTCTTGGCACAGATTCCCCACCTGTAAGACTGGAGTGGTATCAATATGCCACCCCCAAGGCTTCAATGAGACCCAAATGAATGCCATATAAAACCCCTCCGAGAAGTCAGAACCATGTCACAAATCTCAGGCACTGTCATTAGCTGGAGAGCAGGGCAGCTGCTCTTCCAGGGTGCATCAACACATGAATCATTTCTCTCCCAACGTTCGAGTCTGCTGTCTCTTAGACTAATAAATGTGATAAGGTAACAGCAGGAGGAGGCCGCCTGCTGTTTGGCGCAAGCTCGATTGCGTCCTGGGCTCCAGGTGTAATGTGGGGTGGAAGGGAACTGGGAGGCGGTGACCCAGACAGTGCTGGGAAAGAGAGAGGTGGCAGCAGCTGGTTCTGCGTCCCGGAAGGGGGCCTGAGGGTCTGGACCATGCTCTTTAAAGGTGGGAAAGGCCACCCCAGGGAAACTCGCCTCTTCCCTTGGCAATGTGGAGTTAGGTCGGGAAGCGGGAACCTAACTGCTGGGTACGGGATGGGCTCTTGAGGGAGGTGAAGGATTCCACGTATGGGTGCTGTTGGGTGCCAGGCCATCAGGGAGCTGGGAGTGGACCAGGACACTAAGGTAGCAGCTCCTGGCTAGGCTCTGGGGGGCAACGTGGGAGTCACCCTTCAGGTGAGGTACCTAACTGGAGATACTTACCTGTTTGTGGGAGCCCATTATACATGCTAGAGCTATTTATTGCCTAGGGTCATTCAGGGGCCTGGGTCTCCCAAAGACCTTGATAGAACAGCATCCATCAGGCTTGCTTCTGTCCCTCCAAAGTGGTACTCACCCCCGCCCCCAATCCCTGAATATAAATCTCTGAGCCAGGGCCCCAGGGAATTTCAGCTGTACCTGAGGCCCATTCAGAGCTCAGAAGGAGACCTAGCATCAAATACGTGAGTCCCTAGGCCAGCTCCTCAGCACACACCCATGGCCCTGTAAGCCATGCCTCAGCCTGACCCTCACTGCTTGGCCACGGTTAAGGGCATTACTGGCCAATACTGAGGCTCCTGCCTTCGGACCGAAGCAGCCCCCTTCTCCAGATCCTGGGGTCCAGCCTCGTCTGGGCTGCTGCCTGCTGGAGCAGGGGTTGTGGCTAAGAGCCCACAGCAGTGGGAGCTGAATTGGAGCTTCTTTCCCCCAGCCTATTTCCCCCAAGACACAAGTGAGCCCCAAGAGAGAGGACTCTCAATACTGTGGGTGCTCTACTCCAGCTCGTGAACATGAATAACTGCCTTCAGGTGGTCCAGGCAGATAGCCGTGGAAGCCACTCTATCGGTGTAACCCCGGCAATGCTGCCCCTCACCCCAAACTCTGAGGGAGTGTAGACTCATCAGCGTCAGCCTGAGCCAGACCCAAGGAGGGAGCAGCGTCTGCTGCCTTCCCGGGGCTGATCTCATGGGGCAGCCTGTGGCAGACGTGGGGAGTCTTAGGGCACCTGTGGCCCCATCTCCCAGGAAAGACTCTAGGCCAAGGCCGGGAGGGAAGCCAGCGTCCTGCTCCTGCCCCCTGGACCAGGCCCCCTTTCTGGGTTGGGTGACACACTCCCGTTTGGGTTGGAAAAGTGACCCTCTGACCCCAGGTGACCCTGTAAGGAAGACTCAAGTAGCCCTCACGCAGCCTCCTGGCTGTCTGTCTCCTTTAGATTCCAAGCAGAACGGTGATGCCAACGCGGTGCTGTCGGACGAGGAGGAGGGAGCAGGCCTCACCCAGCCGCTGGCCTCCGCCCCCGTCCCCGAGGAGCGCAGGGCCCTGCGACGCGCTGGCACTAGGGACAGAAACAAGAAGGCCGCTGCCTGCTTCCTGCTCAGCGCTGGGGACTATGCCTGTGCGGATGGTAGTGTCCGGAAAGGTACGGCTCCCCAGGCCGGGCAGGTGGGGAGCCCCCGTGCAGCTGAGTCTCCCCAGTGTCCCTCACAAGCCATGAGGTCTCCTCCTCCCCTGAGGCCGTGGCCCCCGTCTCCTCTGCCTTGGATGCGTCCCCATTTTTAGAACGGGTACCCTGGTCTCCCAGGCCCTGGGTTTTCTTACGAAGGCACAAAGAGCCTCCTCCCTCACCCCCAGGTGCCACAAGGAAGACAAGTGTTGAGGGTCAGGGGACACGGGACCAGAGCTCGTCCCACTCCCTCCCATTTTGTCACCTTTTCTTGCTCTGGATTCTGCTGCGACCTTCAGGCCTGGCTCCCTGGAGTCACTGCCTGCCTGTCCCTCGGCCTCCCTTAAATGTGGCTAAGGCTTTCCCCAGTAAAGTGGTCCCTGGAGGTGCCAACAACACTCTCTCATGGGTGCTGGCGTGCAGTCTGCAGAGAGAGCTGCACAGGACCCTCCCATCCTACCTGGAGCTCAGGAGGGGCTGACCCATCTCTGCGAACCCCTGGAAAGTGACTTCAGGAGAGCCGGAGGGTGATTGGGGGTGGGGTGGGCAGTGGGGCACTGAGATGGATCCCCTCCGAGGTGGGTTCTGAAGGATTTGGAGGGTGCAGGGGGCAGCCCGTTGCCCATTGTCAGGGAAGGCTGAGCAGGCCAGGGCAGAGTGGATGGTGGAGCTAGGGTTCCGGCCTGAAGAGGGGGCAGGAATGATCGCGGGCAGCTGGGTACCAGGGATCTCTAGGTCAGATGCTCCTTCTGCCCAGTTTCTGATTACTTTTTCTGTCTTTCTTGCCCTGTCCTGCGACCGAACCTTCCTTCCTAAACGCCTTGCATAGCATAGCTCCACGATCAGTCCTGACTTCTCCCAAGACAAAGTTCGGCTCTGGTTCTTAGGCCACTTAGCCCAGTTCCCCTACTTCCCACTGTCCCCAAACCCCCAGACTAAGATAGGGGTGAGGGAGGCAGGGCCAGTGGCTGCTGCAGGAGTAGCCTGTGATGCTTCTGTCCCACAAAGGCTGTCCCCTGGCCTGCCCAGCACATGTGGCCTCCAAAGCCACCCTCATAGGCCCTTTCTCTGGTTTGCCCAGTACCACTTCCCATGGGATCCCCAGGGCACCCTGACCCTACCCAACCTCTGAGAAGTGTGTGTCAGCTGTGCTGGGCACATGTCCTGTTGGGTGACAGAAGCAGGAGCTGTGACCTGGCAGCTCGAAGGAGGTGGCCCAGAGGCCCCGGCTAAAGTGCTGCAGGTGGATGTGCTCAAACTGCGAACCCTCTCCTGTGTCCCTCTGTCACTCCCGGCCTCTGTGGGCCCCAATCCTCGTGCTCTGGAAATGTCTTATCTCTCCCGCTCCCCGTTCCAAACACAAAGTGGCTTCCGCTGCGTCTTGGTTCAGTCCCGGAGCCCTGCTCTGGCGGGAGCAGGCTAAGTGGGTGGCCCAGAGTGTGGGACGGAGGAAGCCTTACCCCTCGCGTAGGACTCAAGCACCCCCGTGTTCATCCCAGTGTGTGAAGGGCTCAGTGGAAGTAATGAAGTGGAAGAGGCTGTGAGGGTATGCATCAGAGGGGCCACGAGGTGTGGGGAGTGGATGACCCTTGAGGACAGTTTGCTCACGTGGGTGCATGGGGCCTGCGTCCTGCCACCATACCTCTCTGGGTGCCTGTGGGGCCCAGCGGCTCTATTTTCAAGATGCCTCCACACTGCCTCTTGGCAACAAGCATGTAGCTCAGCCAATTAGAGTGACCTTCGAGAGGGAACAGGTGGGTTGCTGGGAAACAGGCCCTGCTAAGCGAGTGTGGCAATTAGCATCGCCAAACTCCCAGTGCGCACTCGGCAACTTTCCCCCGTGCCAGACCACGCCGCACTCACTTCTCTGCACACGGGGCGGCATTTAGGACCAAGAGCGAGTGGGTCCAGGCCTTCTCCAGCCGCTGGCGCAGACCTCATCTTTTAGCCCATAGTTCCTCATGCGTCAGAGTGAGAGCTTCCTGGGAAGAAGGTGACAGGTGTTAATTAAGGCTTCTTTGGGTCAAGAAAGCAGGGTGCTGGGAGGTGGTTTACCTGGGGACAATGACAGAACAAAGGTGAGCTGGGTACGGGCCACTAGAGTCCATCCTCAGGTGCCCAGGTGACCCAGAGACAGGGAAAGTCACGGAGCCTTTCCCAGCTGGGCCAGACCCCTTCATCGAGCGCAGGGCTGCCTGCCCCCGAGGGCCCCCTGGAACGTGGCTGCCACGGAGCTGCTCAGGCGGGGAGAGCACCCCTCTGACCCTTGTGCCTTTTCTTCACCAAGGCTGTGAAAAGTCCCGGAGTCTAAACAACATAGCCGGAGCGGCTGGAACCAGCCTGGGGCTGTCTCCACTGGCGTCTCGATTCAGCTCGCCTACCCTCCGAGAAAGCTCCTGCTCTCCCACCCCTTTCACACGCTGGCCAGCCCCCCACCGGGACACTCAGCCCCGTAGCTGCACCCGCGGTGCTCCCGCCTCTGGGCACACAGGCGCACACGCACACACGCACAAGCGGGCACACCCCTGCCCGCCAGCGCTCCTCCCTCCTGGGGCCTGCGGGAGCCCGGCAGGGTGCAGGAGAATTCAGGCCTCCGCGCCTCTCTTCCACAGCCCCCAGCTCCCCCAAACGCTCAGGTCTGCGGCCTGACGGCAGGGGCAGATCACGCCCCGGGTCCCTCATCCTGAGCTGGAGGCGCCACCACTCCCAGGACCCTTTTCCCTGGTCCCTGCCTCCGCCTCAGGGCCCCATCTTAATCACGCAGCAAATGCATTTCCATTCCTCGTGGCCTTCAACCAGTAACCAAACAGCCTGCAACCGAATGTCTCTGTCTGTCTGTCTGTCCCACGCCCAGACCAGCAAGGAATAAGGCTGTCCCGTGGGACGTCTCTGCTGGTGTCCAGGGGCCAGTCTCCTCAGGGGAGCCAAGCCACCCTGGGAGAAGAGGCCTGGTATTCTCCAGCTCTGGCCTGGGGTGCAGGCGGGGTTCCCTGGAGTCTGAGCCCCAGGATTACCTGCCTCGGTGCAGGGATGCCCTCCTCTCTGGGGTGACACCCCGCAGTGGAGCTCAGCACCCCATCTGCACCCCAAGCCTCGGCACCTCTCGCCACGCTGCTTCCTCTGCTTCCACGACAGTTTCTCTTCCCTCTCTGGCTCCCTCACACTCCCGGCCCAGCCTCTGAGTCACCTGCCACTGCCACCCAGCCTCTGCGCTCTGTATCGCTGCCAGAACCCGAGACTCATCTAATTTCTATAATTAAGTGTATTCATTTACCTAACGAGCCCGGGAGCACAACAGGTTTGTGAGTCATTGTGTGAGCCGGGGTACACCCTGGGCAGGGGCAGCTGAGGGGAAGTGTTGGGGACAGAGCCACCCCGCCCCCCCCAGTCCCGCAGGGGGCCCTGCCACTCCCAGGGAGGGCCCAGCTGTAAGCGGCCCCTCCCCCAGGGGTGCACAGAACGAGGCTCTCTAGGCCCTCGGCAGCCCTGGGACCCTGGGACGCCTCAGCCCAGTCATTTCCTCTTTCACCTGATGGGATGAGACCTGACAGCGGAGCTGTGCGCCTGGCAATTTTTAGCGTCAGATTATGCAACTTTGTAGGGGGAATGACTAAGTAAGGGCCATGTCTGCTCCGCCCAGGGTGGGCACATTTAGGTATGCAAGGCAGCATTTTGAGGGGAGCTGGGAAATCGGGGTGCCACCCTGAAAGATGAACGGGGCAGCGAGGTCAGAGCGTTTCCTGGGGTGCTTGGACACTCCCGATTTCAGTGCCTCCTTCGGCCTTTGGTAGTTCCTTCCAGAAAGGCCGTCGCCAGGCAGGATAGCCCGGCCCCGCTGTGGCCTGCCTCCTGCTTTCTCTCAGAACGCAGTGTCTCCTTCAGAGCTGCGAAGATGCGGGGTGTCCACGCGACCGCCCGTCAGGGGCGGGAAAGCTCCGTGGAGCAGGATGGAGGCACGGCACCCTCTCCCCGCACGCACGCACGCACGGCTGAGTGTGAGAGCCCAGCCGCCCCTTCGCAGGGACGGGTTCGGTCCGAGGGGGACGCGGTGAGCTGAGGTGTCCGGTTTGGCGCGGGCACCACAGCTGTTTCTCTCTCGACTTGTCTTTCTGGTTCAGGGAACTGAGGCGGTTATTGCTGTGGCAGCCCTCAAGTTGTCAGGAGCCCAAGTTGCCACAGCACCCACCGCCTCCTTGCCTCTCTTCCCTCCCACAGGGATGGGCTTGCTCACGGCCCCCCTGTGGTGGGCACAGATGTCCCTGGGCGACAGGATCCAGGAGTGCCAGGCTGGAGCCCCTAGTGCCTTAGGAGATGGGCTCCCCCAAGTCCCTCCTGGCTCTCGGGCTTCTGTGGGGGAGACACGGGACCTAGGTAGGCTGTCTGCCCCGCTAGCCCTCAGGACCTTGGCTTCTCAGGGTCTTGGGAAAGGGCAAAGCGAGTCTGGAGCTTACAGACCCCGGCCTCTGCTGGGAGGAGTAACTGCCTGCATGGGCCTCAGGCTCGCCCAGGCCTTGGCCTCCCTTCTTAGGGGAAGGCTCCGCCCAACCCCCAATCTAAGAGAACACAGTTTGCTTCACCTTGGGTTCTGGCTTGGACCTGTACCCGTTACTTTGGCCTCTGGAAGCCTTTCTTCTCTAGCGGGAGTCCCAGCCTCTCCCAGCAGAGCAGGGAAGCAGCCCGGTAATTGTCAACCTTACCTTCCTGTTTGTACCAGGGCTACTGACAACCCTAGAGGCCCCTCCTCAACCCCGAGGGCTTCTGGGAGGAGTGGCTGTGAGCTAGAACCAGAGGGGAAGGTACCTGTTCGGCCTAGAGCCTGGGCTACGTGGGAGTCGGAGGGGGAGTTGGGGGCGGGGGGGGGCGCTACATGCAGGCCAAGGGCTGGTGCTGCCCTTTCACAGAAGAGCATCGCCCTCCAAAGTCTCTGCACCCCTGGCAGCCTCCCTGCCTGCCCCACCTGTGCCTGCGCTGGGAAGGTAGGGGAAGGGAAGGCCCAGGCCCCTGGCAGCCCAGGCTGGGGCGGGTGCCCGGAGGGCTCAGTGGGGCTTGGGCCTCTCAGTGAGCTACTTTCTGGCCTTCTCGCCTGAGATTGCCACATTCCTCCTCCCTGACCTTCCGCTGCAGCATTCACCCTTCAGCCACCGGGACTCTGTTCCTGCCAGATTGTGGAAGGGGGGAGGGGGGCGCTGGGCATGCCATGGCAGCACTCTCGGGAGCCATCTTCAGCCCCCGGAATAATGGAAGAGCCCCAGGTGGTGGTGGCAGATGGAGCTCCTCTGGGGTGGAGCCCAGCATGGGCAGGCAGCAGCCCGGAGGATGGCCTGTGGGTTACAGGCCAGTCAGTAACGTCCCCAGCGCCTCCGTGCTAGGCTGCAGGACTGCGGTCCCTCTCCCCGCTGTACCGGGACTTGGAAAACCTGAGAGCAAGTGGTTCCTGGGGACCATTACCTGAGCAAATACGGAGATGAGCTGTAACATCATCCGTGAGTCACCGTGGCCCCGAGCTGGGTCGGCAGAGGGGTGATCAAGGGACTCATCTCATACCCTGACCTGTCCCTGCTCTTCCTGGCCTCTCAGCCCTGGGTCCCCACGCCTTCCAGCTCTGCTCCTGGCCTGCTCTCCAGCCCACGGCCTGTGGGTCGGCAATTGCTTTCCTTCTAACATCTCATTCTTTGTTTCTCCCTTTCTCTTGCTGAACTCCTTGCCCTCCCTCCCCCAGAAGGCAATGTTGAGCCGAAAGCGTGCGTCCCAGTGTCTCACACCTGTGCTCTTTAAACACAGAGACCTGCCAAGACGCCTCTCGTCCAACTATGCCCAGGCCGAAGTCCTCACCCTCTCTTAAAGCGGCACCAACGTGAGAGAGACAGGCAGACAGACAGAAAGCCAGAGGCTTAGGGAAACTGGAACCCAGGCAAGAATCTTTCACTGGGAAAGACTCAGATATCCTTGTTTGCACAAGACTGATGGATAAACCTCCTGTGAGACCCTCGGGGCGCGGAGCCATCCGGGTCTGGTGTTCTGTTCTGTTGTAAATTGAAGAGCTATATATGCACATATAGTATCTATATTCATACATACTATACTCTTGTGTGTAGTGCACGTGCTACCGATGGTCTGTCTTCTTTGTTAGGCTTTGTCTCCCAAACCCTTGCCCCCGCCCCAACCCCATTCCCTTCCCTTCACTGATTCCTTGTTTCTGCTGAACACGCTTGTGGAATGTCCCAGGAAAAGTGCGCTTGGGAACTGCTCGTCCAGCTGGGTGGTCCCAGGCTACACTCTCCCTCTTGGGGGTGTTGCCCCTGTGGGCTGGTGGCCTGTGGAAGGCCAGATTGCCCCCCAGGGTCCGGCTCCACTGGCCGCATCCCACCCCAGACTGGGGTTCTACCTCCCACCCCACGCCCCGTTGTGGGGGGACTTCCAGGGGCTTCTCTGCAGCTTCTTCCACTCCTCCCCTCACCTTACCTGGGTCCTCGACTGAGGGGGTGGTTTGTCTTTGTTTATTTTTGTTTTTTTTTTCTGTCTCCTTTGTCCATTTGTTTTTCAAAGATGCTGCTGGGCAGACGGGCAGGGAAGGGGTCTGTCTGCCCATCTGGCTCAGGGGTCTGAGAAGGGGATGCCTCGGGCGAGCGGAGACCAGTTGCAATACTGTACTTCCTGGCTGGTGGCCAGAGGTTGCGTGCAATAGCAGAGGCCAGGTGACCCCTTCGACCTCGGCCTCTGCCCCTCCCTCGGCCCTCCCTCCCTGCTCCCAGCCCACCCTGCCCCTACCCGGTGTTGGTCCGTCCTTTTCTAAAGCTGTCCCCACCTGTGTGTCTGAGGCAAGCCTAGGCCGGGGCCTTGCAGCCCTGTCTGCATGCCTTCGACTGTCACGCTGTGCTCCGCCTCAATAAAGACATCTGGAGCACCCCGCTGCTCCTCCGTGTGAATGACTGCTTCCGGCTCTCCTTTCTGCCTCCGTGTCTGTGGGGACCTCCCTGGGCTTCCACTCCAACACCTGGGAAACGCAACGCCCTTCTGTCACAACCCTGCCCTCACCAGGAGTCACCCATGCAGCCCAAGCCCGGCATCTAGAGCGAGACACCGCTGCTCAGAGAGGAAAAGCGATCTACCTCAGGTCACATGCAGAGGGCTAACCCGGGACCCCTGACTCCCGGGTGGTGTTCTGACCTTCACCTCTGCCACCTGACCCCCCTGCCATCACGTGGAAGAAAAGACTCGTTGTTTGTTTCGGGAAGTCTGCTGTATTCCTGCTTGTTTGTTCAGGGTCCACCCCTCCTGAAATCGCACCGTTTCTATGTGGGCCAGGGCCCTGGGGATGCCAAAGTCATTGCGATGACTAGATGGATGGACGGCTGATGACCTGAGGCCGACAAAGGGCTGGTGTCACCACTGGGACCACTTAGGTCTGGGGAAAGGATGCCTCCAGGGCCCAGAGAGGGTGGGGTAGTGGGAACCGATGATCAGAAATTGTCCCTCACTGTCACTGCCCCCCACATACTCATATAGGGTCACACGCAGGGCCAGCTTCAGGGGCATGTAGCCCGGCAGCTGTTCAAAAGGACCCCACGCTTGACTTAAGGCTCAGCTGTCACCATCTTCAAGTGACTGACAGTTATTGAAGAAGGGGCCCTGGGTTTCATTTTGCACCGGGCCCTAGGAATTATGGAGCCAGGTCTCTGTCTCTCAGCTTATTGTTGACTCTTAACTCCAGGCACGATGGAATCACAGGGGCCTCAGTTTGAAGTCGTAACCTGCCACTGACGAGCTAGGTCACCTGGGACAAATCACTGAACCTGTTTTCCTGTCTCTGGGATGAGGACAGTGGGTAGCCCCTGTTTCAGAGACAGCGTAGCGACCCGACCAGTGTTCTGTGTCTCCACATGACAAACGGGACATGCACAATGAGTGTTAGCGTCTGCCTCATCCTTTTCCTGTAACTCTCAGGCTTTTGGAGATCTCCGTGTCCAACCACACCGAGAGAGGGACAAGAACACACCGGGGAACAGGGGTGAGGGTGGCAGGGCCGAGGGGAGAGAAGCAGCAAGGGGAAGCCTGTTCCTGAAGCGTCAGGGAAAATCGGGCTCGGAGCCTGGGCCCACAGAGGCAAGGCGATGGCAGGCAGCCAGTTGTCAATGAAAGATAAAATCTCTCCTCCCGGCAGTGGAGGGCAAGTCACGCCCCCCCCCACCCCCACCCCAGACAAGAGAAAGCCATTTGTAGCCAGGCTCGCCTCGGAGAAGCTTGGCCAGGCGATAATGGGATGGGATGCACTGCTGGCTCCATAATGATATTATGCGTCAGGGCCCACGTCCAAAATGGCTGTGGGTTTTTTTTTTTTTTTTTTTTTTCAGTCTTTTTTTGTAGATCAGTCAGTGTGGAACCATTTCATGATCAGGGGCTGAAAACCCAGCAAGCGGCCCAGAGATGCCAGACCAGGGTGGTCCTGAGGGGACCCAAGGAGATGCAGCTGGGATCCTGGTGACACCCTCGGACCCCAGGAGGGGAGACGGGAGGTGTGCGGGAGGGCAGAGGGTTCAATGAGAAGCAGGACATCGCCCCTCCTCCCGCCGTCCAGAAACTGCAGGAGTGATGCTGTTAAGGAGAAACAGGCTCCGGCTTCCTCTGGTCCCCAAGCTGGAGCAGAGCCCAAGCTGGGGAGCTAGTTAAAAGAGCAGGACCCTGGCGATTGAGACAGGCTTCGGCAGTCAGGCGACTCAGGTTCGAGTCCTGGGTCCATCACTTCTAATTGCATGACCACATCTGTAAAATGGTCTGGTCACGCCGTTGACCTCCCGGAGCTGCTGGGAGAGTTCGGCGAGGCTGGAAATGTGGCGCGATTGATCATGGCTTACAAATACGGGGGGCGGAGTCGGAGCAACTCACCCCAGTCACGGATGACCAGTGGGCGTGGTGGCCTCGCCTTTCACCTCGGTGCGGCGACGAGCCTCATTTCGGTGACGCCCTTATCTCCTGGGGCAGGAGTCGGACTTGGAGCGAAATGCCTACCAGCCAACACTGAGCGCTGGGGAACACCTCTAAGGCCCCTAAAAACACGTTCCAGTGACGGTGGTGGTGTCACCCTTCATCGCAGAGGAGAAAACGGCAGCACAGCAATGTCAGGTCACTTCCCCAAGGTCGCACAGCCCATGAGTGACAAGCAGTCTGGCTCTGTGGGCCCAACCCTATCTACAAAGCTCCTATGTGGGCTCCTATCTAAAGGACGGGGGCTTCTCAGTCATAACCCCTCTGGTGGGGATGCCTGCTCTTCAGCGGTTTTATTTCCTTAATCTCAACTGCTTCTCATCACAAGGGTATTGTTTTCCTCTCTCATAGATCAGGAAACCAAGGCCTGAGGAAGTGAGTGATCCGATCATGGCACCGCCTCCCCCGCCCCGCCCCGCCCCGTAAAGGGTAGAATGTTTTCTCAGCCTTCATTAATTACTCAGCACAAGGTAACGCTCAGTTCATGGAGCGATAGGTTGGTGCCTTCTTTCTTCCACCCTCTGAGTTTTATTGTCTGACACACTGACGGGGGTGACAGGTAGGGACTGGTCTGGAAACTCAGTTACAGGAGGAGCCGCTCAGTCTAGAGAGGACTCAGCTGGAAACATGATCCCCATCTTGAGGTATTCGAAGGGCATCTGAGGGGAAGTAGAGTTAGATTATTTTCTGGTCCCAGAGAGCAGACCTGGGCCCGATGGGGGAAATGTTAAGAAGGCAGATTGGGTTTAAATAAAGGAGAACCAAACTTTTTGTTTTTCTCTTTGCCCTCGCAAATTTAACACATGGTATTAAAAGCATCGCATACCAAATTAACAGGGCAGGGCAACCCCCATCACCTCCCTCAGGCCCACGTTCCTCCCAGGAGGTGACACTGTTGACAGCTTGTGTTGGGTCCTTCTGGGCCTTCTGAAAAAGAGATGCTTTCTAACAAAACTGCCCGGTCGGAACAGGCCGCCCTGTGGGTCGTGAAGTTCCCACCCTGGACGTTGGGAGAGACACTGCCGATCACGTGCCAGAGGTCTGTGGGAAGAATTCCTGCTCCGTGCGGAGGGAGAGTTAGAAGACCTCTTCCAGTCCGAAGATGCTCTGACTAGTTAGCGGTAGAGGCAGGCCCAGGACCCAGGTCTTCTGAACAGGGCTCTGATAAGGCCTTTCCCAGCATGGTTTTCCTCGGAATCCTTAACTCTAGGTGGAATTCCCTGCTAGCCCCTCTGTCTGCCTCTTCCCAGCCTGGGTTGGCGGTGTACCTGGCACCCCCCCACCCCAACCCCTACGGCCTCTCGGGGCCTGGACGGCGTTATCACCGTGAGCACCTGCCTTCGTTCTCCCGCTCCAGGCCCTTGTGTGTGTGCACTCTGGTACCCACACAGCAGGTGCGGGGTGCACTGGCTCTGTCACCTGGGCCTGTGGCAACCACGCCCGTGCCTTGGACAGTGTGTGTGGTTCCAGAGGCCAGCAAGGGCTGCCGGGGACTCCAGGGGTGGCTGTGGCTCCAGGTCAGAGCGGTCGGAGGCCTTCTGCTGTTGCTGCTGGGCACCTCTCCTTCCCTCACTGTATTTGCCTGCTTCTAGGGCTGTTCCATGAGCGCCTCCTGGATCTGCGGGGCTCCGCTTTAGGCAGAGGCAGGGGCTCCGCTTCCTAAATCAGCAGCGCCTGGCGTGGGGAGGGGCTGGTTCGCGGGTCCCTTCCTTGCCCACACGCTCATCCTCCTCCCTAGCCTGAACACCTTCCAGGCACTGGTGACAGCCACACTTATAGTTCCAGCTCAGACGCTCAACTTCATTCATTCATTCAACAAACACATGCTGAGCCTCTTCTGTTTTCCAGACACCAATCTCCCTGCTGAGTGGACGACAATGACCGAAGCCAACCCCTTTGCCCTCCTGCTCTCCGTCCCCACTCCCGCGGCCTGCTCGGCCCTTCGCAGACCCCGCCACCGCTTCCCTGGCACTGGGCTTTGATTCCACCCCCCTGCCCCCGCCTCTGGTGCTCCCCTCTCCATGCACCCCAAGGCTGAGCCAGAAACTGGGTGTCGTCGTTAACCCCACCGTCTCATTCCTTCACCCGCTATGCACCGGGTATTGATCTTTGTCAAATGCCTGTGGTGTGGCCCGGGATCTCCGCCCTCATGGAGCTTGTGTTCCCACGGGAGAGGCCTGAAGACCCGTGGAGAAAAAATACCGAGCGCCTCCCGCCCGCACTCCACCCCGTGAACGCTCCATCGTTCCCAGCTCCCAGATACTCCCACTGCTCCCCACTCTCCTCACTCCTGCACTAAGCTGGCTCCATCGCCTCTCGCCTGGTCTTGCCGGGTCCCAACGCCCCCCTACCACCCAGTCGCCAACCAGCAGCCAGAGAGGGTGCTTCTTCGAACAGAAGCCAGATTGGTTTCCCCTGCCGAAACCCTCAGTGGCTGGATTCCCTACATTTGGCATAAAATCCAAACTCCTTCAAAGCGAAGGGGGCCCCCAAGGCCCCGCTGCTCATCACGGGGTCCCCCCCCCGCCCCGTGAGCCTCTCTCCCACACACTGTGTCTTCCTCCTTCAGTGGCTCACACGTGCTGTTGCCTCACACTGAACGCCCAACGCTGAACCCCAGCTCCCCCTGACTCCTTCGCTTGGCTCACTTCTCGCCCTTGACAGCTTCTGACTTTAAATGTCACTTACCTGACGAGGTACCCCTTGCCCACCTTGTGTTTTTTGGGTTTCGATTTTTTTGTTTATTTGTTTGTTCTGCAGCTGGCTCGTTTTCTCCATGGTCCTTACACAAAGCTTTGTGACCACATATTTGTTTCTCGCCTGCCTCCCTGTAAGATCCCAGGCCTAGCACAGTCATAGGGGCTCTGACAATCTTTTAGAATGAAGGAAGGAATGAAGGAAGGAAGG
Source organism: Eonycteris spelaea (assembly GCA_003508835.1). Taxonomy (NCBI): domain Eukaryota; kingdom Metazoa; phylum Chordata; class Mammalia; order Chiroptera; family Pteropodidae; genus Eonycteris; species Eonycteris spelaea. The sequence goes on from PUFA01000065.1 coordinate 4,158,710, forward strand.
AAGGAATGGGCAGAGATGGCCCTGCTGAACTCCAGCCTCCTTCTCCCTCCCAAGCTCTGGCTCCAGCTGGCTTTTGCACCTCTCTTCTAGGGCATTCCTGGGAGTCCTTGGGGAACTACTTGAAAGCTCTTCTCTTTACATTATGCATTTCCTGCCTGAGAAACTGTCAGAATGATAAGGAGGGCTGAAAGAGAGAAAGGAAGGTTCCCATAGCTTTCTCTACCTGTGCAGCTTAGCAGTTCTACCTGCTGGTTTGGGTACTTGTAAGGTTCTTTCTCCCCCATGGCGAGCGCCCCAGGGAGCTGACTCATCCTGGCTCCTCCTCAGAATGCAGAGGCTCCAAGTACAGTAGGTAGATGCTCAGGGAAGTGTTTGAGGAAATGAAGAAAGTGGTGGAAAAGGAAGAGATGAGGAAGAAGAGAAGGAAAGAGGAAGAGGGAGTGATGATGAAGGGGGTGAGGAAGATAGACAGGAGGATGGGGGCAAGTGAGGTTGGGGTGTGAGGAAGAGGAAAGGGAAACCTGGAGTCGGCTCAGCATGGCTCTGAAGCCGTCCCCTCCCCCTGCTGCCCACCTCCCACAGTCTTTCCTGAACTCAGAGCCTTCTGATCCTGCTCAGGCATCCTAGGACAGTGGGGCTCCTGCACTGGCATCCTGACTCTGGGGCCCCTGGGGTATAACTCGTGGCACAACTCTATCCCTAATGTTCCTAGAGACTCTCCCTTAGCACACCCCACCCCCCGCCCCATTCCTCATATTTAGGCCCCAGGTTCAAGGACAACTACTTCAAATTCAGTAACCATGAGCAAATGTTCAGCGCAAACAAAGGGAAACAAAAGCAGACATTCTTCTATACCCTCGGCCCTCCGCCCCAGCCCCATCCTTGGCCCAGACTGGGCCAGCTGCCTCTCGGGAAGACCAGGGGTGAACCCAGGAGACCAGGAGGCCCAGAGAAACTGCTCCAGGACTAGCTGTAGCCATGGAGGCCCTCCCTGGGGTGCTGGCTGCCAAGTTGCTAGGGAGAGCAGAGTTCTGCCATTGCCACCTCCACCATCTTGGAGAAGCTCAGGGTCCTTAAGCCTCCCTAGGCCACTAGCTGGTCAGCCTCATGACCAACCTGTGCCATCCTCTCAGTGCACCGGGCGGCCACAGGACCAAGGAGCAGGAGTCAGAACCAGCCCCGTTGCCAACACCCCAGCTGCCTCCAGCTTCATGCCTCAGGACTGCCTCCTCCCCTGAGGGCCACGATGTTTGTACTCCTGGCAAATCGATTAGGGAGCTCAGTTCTCTCAGGACCCCATTAGAGGTAGCAACCAACTCCCAGGGGACTTGGGGTAGGATAGTGAGGGGAGGGGGTAGGTTAAGAAGGCTCTAGTGCTACTACTCTCTCTCTGGGCCTTGGTGTGCTGGACTGTGACAAGCTGGACTTCCCTGGACAGACTGGAAAATTGGTCTCCAGTACTCTTTATCTGGGGTTTTCTCTTCCTTTGCCAGGGGCTCTCACCAACTGCTACCTCCTTACTGCCCTTAACACACGTATGTTTCCAGGGTCCTTCTGTTCTCTTCACCATCTCTTTATTTTTTAATCCATGCATAGTATCTGGTATCAGTCATCTACACGCTAGTATAAATTAAGGCCCATGTATATTTTATTTCCTAGGACATGGGATTACTAGACCACCTCTCAACTTATGGAATGATAGCCTTGTTCTCTGTTACAGGAAATTCTAGCACCAGAAAGCTGCAAGTAGGGTAGATAATTATTTGTTCAGAGGAGAAAGAAAGCAGGAACTTCCTCGTGCGAGTCAGATTAGAGGTCAGAGGTCTACGACAAATTCTGGCTTGCCTCTGATTAACAAAAAAGAATATAGAGCACAAAAGAGAAATAAGAAGTGATATGTGGTAGTATTTGCCTCTAAGCAGAAGATCCTCTCTCCTTTTTGTTCCCCTTCTGCATTCAGGATTGAGTCCTCTGCCTGGCAAACTCTTATTTGTCCCTCAAGGCCCGCTCAACTTTTACGCCCTCTGAGAAGCCTTCCTGGAATCATCCTTTATGCTCTCGTGTATTATAGTACTTATGACAGTGATAGCTTGTTGCTTGTTTACTCATTTATAGATGCTTCACTTATTAACACTCTGATCTCCAGCCCCTGCTCGGTGCTCAGGGACTCCATGAGGCGTGAAGGAATGAAGGAATGAATGAGTAGGAAGCGAGTGAGTTCACTGCTCATTACTGTCTTCTGTTGCTCACACCTGTCAATTCCAGCCGTGTCTGGGTCTCAGGCTGCTGGGCCTCTCCCTCTACCACCCACCAGTGTGTGCCAGCCAAGTCCACACCCCATTTCCCTGCTATCAGTGCTCCCATCCACAGTCTCCCACTCCCTTCAGCTTCCAGGGCCCTGACCAGCTGGGTCTTTTTTCCCCCTGGTGTTACTAGCTTCAGACTGGCATTGGAGTCCACTTGGAATAGCCAAGAGCTTGTGTCCTGGGTTCTTTTCTTCTCCATCTTCCTCTTCCTCAGTCTTCGTGTCCTTTTATGAGCCTCATGCCCTCATTGGGCCAAATTCCTGCTGCTTTAGTGGTAAGAGAAAGAGAGACAGACAGACAGACAGACAGACAGAGAGGAAAGGGTTGTTCCCATGATTCTGCTGGGCTAGCAGTTCCGCATCTGTGAAATGGGAATCAAACCTCCCTGGCCCTCATCCAAGGGTGATGTGAAGGTTAGATGAGAAAGTGGCTGGACAGGTCCTCTGTAACCCTGACAGCCCGACCTAAGGTGACAGGTCGTCGTTCTTCCAGCCTTCTCTCGGGGGCTGGGTCTCCCTCCAGAATCGGAGAGCGTGTGCCTCTGGACATTGCGATAGCTAAGGCCGAGCACTTAGGACCAGCCGAGCACTGTTCGAAGCCAGCTACGTGGCTCGATCCTTAGAACAAACCCAGGAAGCAGAAGCTCTTTTAACCACTCCCAATTACAGATGAGGAAATCAAGGCACAGAGATTAACTTGACAGAGATGTCACAGAAAGCAGATTTCACAGCCTAATTTTGACCTGAACCTGCTCAGCCTGTTTCTAGCCCCTGACCATGGGCTCTATGGCCACACAGCCACAGGCAGGAGCTGGTCCTCAATTTGCTGCCTCTGACTTTGACGCTTATGAGCTGTGTGGCATTGGGTAAATGCCTTAACCTCTCTGAGCATAGACTTCCCTCTGTGAAGTGGGGCTAACCATATACCTCCTGCAGATTTTTCCAGGAGTAAATAGAGGTGGAATACGTGATACAGCCAGCCAGACTCAGGCAGATGAGTCGTGCTCAGTGTGTGTCCCTCTCTATATCTACTTCAAGAAATAGTCAGGGGCATGGAGGATGGCAGGCCTGACTTCTACAACAGAAAGCACTAGAAACCCTTTTCCAGAAGTCCCTTGCTAGGGCCACTCACTGTGGGGATGACGAGATGGCAGCCATGTCTAGCTCCATGCAGGGCCTGAAGATGTGAATGCTTATGAGACCACTGGCAGCTGGTGACTCAGAACCAGCGATACCTGTATACCTGCTTCCCAAAGCAGTGAAAAATCAGCGAGAAGCCCACGAAGCTGCCTGCTCCCAAGGCTGCTACCATGCTGGGGGCACCTCTGCCCCACCTTCCACTCCTCCTCTCTCCCCTCCCCGAAGCAGCGATAGGAGCTCCCCCGCCCCCAACCCCAGTCTTTTCGGGCTGGGACTGGCAGCCAAGAAGGCAGTGAGGTAAGAGGAAGCACCAGAGAGACAGCAGGGATCTCAGAAGAGGGGGTGGGGAGGTGGGGAGGAGGGAGGGAGGGGGCGGGAGGGAGGGGGAGGGAGAAAGGAAGAGTGGAAGATAGAGGAGTGGGAGGGGAAAGCAGGCAGGGGCAGTGACAGAAAAAGCGGGAAGAGAATATGGGGAGGGAAGGAGGGAGGAGGAGGAGGAGGGACCAATCCGGCTGTAGGGCCTAAAATGAACCGAACAGGCTGGAAATAGAACAGCCCGGCAAACCCCAAACGCTCTGTTTGGGTGTCTGCTGAGTGAGCACGTGAATGAACAGAACCGGAGGAGCAATTCAAGGAAGGAAGAGACCATTTCACCTCAGAGGTGGGTCAGAGCAGGAGGGCTCGTTCCAGCCCAGCTCAGATTAGTCACGATTCTTTTTCTGAGGATGTTTTCTTTACATAATCATTATTTTTAACAGGTTGGCTTGGTGGCTGGATTAGCCTGATGCCACCCCATCCTTGGCAGGTTTGGGTTACTTTGAAACCAAGACTATTCAAGGTTTTTATTCTAACTATGGACACTGCTGACTTCAGGGGACGGGATCTTAATCCACCTTCCAAAAGGAGACTTAGGAATCTGGGCTGTGTGATGGAACACCACTTCCCTTATTAGAACAAAACCCAGTTCTGGGAAGAGTCAGGACTAGCCTCGGGGGCCCTGCCTCTCTCAGCCCCCCTCTACCCCTCCCTCCCCCCCAACAGAGCCCTACCATGCCTTTAGATGACCTTGCTTGATGCCAGCAAACTTCAACTTGGGAGGTACCCAGGCTGCCTGAGGCTCTAACCACACCATGGAGATTCCTGGGTTGCAACTAGAATTTGCTGACTCTCAGGGCCCATGAAACCCCTAAAATCGCAGCCAACGTTGTATGTATATGTGGGTGAATATATATTTTCCAGAGACAGGATCCAGAGCTTTTATCAGATCCTCAGAAGATTTTTGTGTCCACCCACCCCCACTCTGATAGGAAGAACTATTAGTCTAGAAGTTAGAGGCTGGGCCGGCATAGGATGTGACGATTGCTGGACCCCATGGCCCGTGGCAGCGGCTTTGAGCCTGGCCCAAGCAGCCCTCCTCACTATGGGCTTTTGCTCCATCATGGAATTCTCTAGAGTTCAGATCAGCTCTAACTTGGGACCGAATGTGGAGAGGAACTAGGAGGCTGGCACTCTAGCCTTGCATCCCCCACTGGCTGTGCAATCTTTGGCAACTTGCTTGACCTGGTTGAGCTATAGTCCCCCGCTTATAAAATTGGGGTAATACTGCCCACCTCAGCAGGTTCTCACGGGCTCAAGTGAGATCCTGTGCCCCTACCACTTAGCTCAGTAACTGACATTTCATAAAGCTTCATTTTCTTCCTTTCTTCTTTCTTTCCTTCCTGCCTTCCTGCCTCCTGCCTTCCTGCCTTCCTGCCTTCCTGCCTTCCTGCCTTCCTGCCTGCCTTCCTTCCTGCCATTCTCCCTTCTTTCCTGGAGGAACTCTAAGGCCCTTTCCAAATTCGATAGGAACATTCTACTAGATAGGTAGAGGAGCTTTTAGGAAACCTAAACCGGGGACAGAAAGAACACAGGTCATTGCACAGCCTCCCAGGAGGGGCTGCGGTTGGAGGGTTAGACCTGGTGGAGGATGGAAGAAGGAGATCGGAGTAAGCAGAAGGTCTCAAATGTGGGAGAGAGGTGACTGAACCTATATCTGATATTTGGGACATAGCTGGACATCAACTGGATGCTGCTGGCTTTAACCAAATGTCTGACATTTTGTAGAGCTCGTTTTCACACGTGAGGCTAGGGGCTGGCAGGCCGGGGTCCATTCCCCAGGTTCCAGCTCAGTTTCCTCTGTTGCTCTGAGCTCTAGTTTTCATCAGAAGACATTCACGCGAAGCCCCAGCTGGTGATCAGTTCACAGCAAAAATCGAGGGAAGTCTTATCTCCAAGGAGATTAGATCAGAGTTTTCCTGTTTCGACTGGATGATTAGTCTTGCACATGGCGATTATATAACCCCAAGTGGAAACAGGACCTGAGAGTTATCTGCCTTCAACAACCGGCTTCCTAAAAACACAGCAGCCACAAGGCAGCTCATCTAAGACCCCTTGACCCCTGCCTCGTTGCACTTGCGTGCATACACCGCCGAGAGAGACGCTGGAGTGAAGAGCCATCCTGCAACCTCTCCTCCACGTTGCCTCTCCTCTTCCTCTTAGCCTGAAGTGGCTTGTTCTGTGCAATTTAGGTGGAACTAGCTAGAAGCAAAGCAAGTTAAGTTCCTCTTCTCTGACAGCGATGAGGTGGGGGACCAAGGATGGTATTTCGGGAAATTCAGGAGTTCTTGTTTCTTTGAACTGCGTGAGGCTGTTCCAGCTCTACCTGCCCTGGTTTGACTCAGGATGAGAGACCAGCATCTTAGGGAGTGACCTAAAGTACTCAGAACTCCTCAGGCATAAAGGGCCAGCGAAATTACAGCTGGCTTTTTTCTCTATCCAGAAAATGGGGCTCAAATGGTCCAAACTTGTGCATGTTCTTGCCTCACTTGACCAGTGGCTGAGTTCATGCCAGGCTGAGATTTCTCTTACCCTGTACTAGCCTGCCCCAAAGACTGCCGGGGTATCAGCTACGAAACCACCGACCCATAAAAGTCATCCTGCAGCCTTGCTCAGGTCCCAGAAGCCATCTCTACTTTGTCCTGACCTTGGAAGCCACCTTGCCCCCTTTACCAATGCTTTCTTCACTTTGGATTTGGGCCTCACATCTGTTACTTGATGCCTATAAAATATTTTTAGCTACTGACCATGACACAAACTTCATCTCCATTCACAACTGGGGTGATGAGAGGTTAGGGGACTGGAAGACTACCAGCCACAGGGCTAACAGCTCCTCGAGGGGTCTTCCTGAAAGACAAGTCTGGTCACATCCGTCCTTTCCTGAAAACCCTCGATGGCTCCCTATTGACCGTCTGGTCCCAGCCTGTCTCCTCTCAGGCCTCAGTCCCTGCCCCTCCCCTGCAGACACCCAAGCAGGGGTGTTCTTTGAACTCATGCACTGTCCTGCTTTGGGTCACACTCTCCCCTTTGCCTGGAATGAAACCAACTCATCCTTCATGAAGTCTTTTCTGGTCCCATTAGCAGAATTTTGTGCCCTCGGGGCCCTTGATTAAGAAAGAGCATTTGTTCCACTAGGTGTTTACTTGACTGCCTTGTGCAAACACGTTTATGGGCCGTAGCGTGGACTTGCCTCTCCTATACCCCTGCCAACTACGTCACAGGGATCTACATAGCTGTGTCAGGGAAAAAATTACCCCAAATTCAGATAAGGCCAAGGGGATGACTGTATGTTCCTTCAGGGTCACGCTGAAGCTTTGTTTAACCGACCTGCAAGGTTATTTAATTCTCTAGAACTGTGCTATCAACCAACCCATGGCTGCCGAGCACCTGAAATCTGGCAAATGCCACATGTCAGAATGACAGTATTTTGGACACCTTGGGGTAAATAAAGTATATTATTAAAATAAATTCCACCTGTTCATTTTTACTGTTTTAATGTGGCTACTAGAAACAGTTTAGTTTCACACGCAGCTCACGTTATGTATCTGATGGACAGCGCTGTTCTAGGGACCGTTTCACTGTTTGAGTTTGTCATGTGCTGGTATCAGTGGTGGGCTCAGACTGCGACGTTACATGGGAACTTGTAGGGTTGTGTCTGGTAGAGAGTCAAATGATTTCTGCCCAGTAGGAGAGATCACCCCAGTTTTATTGCCCTGCAGGACATATACCTGATTTGTCTCTAACTCTTAAAAAAAAATTATTTTGATGTGCTTTTCCTTTAAATCCTAATTCCTCATGTGCCTTCTAAACTGGCTTTATCATCTTATTGATTCTCTCGTTAATTAATGAATTCAGTAAAATCTTTGACCCATGTTCATTCTATATCTGTATAAGACCCATGCTTTTAACTTGTTGGAAATTGTCTCTGTCTCCTGCTCAGTTTAAGAGCAGGAACTGAATTATTAACATACATGTATTAAGCAGGAGCTCAGTAAATGTTTGTCAAATGAGAAAAAGCACTTCTTGGCCTTGGGAACTTATGTTGAAACTGCAAGCACGCTTTGCCGTGGGATACCGTCATGCCACATGCCTAGGAGTGGAGGGATGTAGGGAAGATGAGACCCTCTTTTCAGGATCCCAAACTATTTGGGGAGTTTCCATGAAGATTCCCCAACTCTTGGGGCCCGTGATCCCAAGGGGATGCTGACCAAACCAAGTCCCTGTAGTTAACTTAAGGGGAGGTCCTCCCAGCTCCGCCCCACCCCAGGGTGCTGCTGGAAGCAGGGCACCCTGGTCTGGGCTCTTGCCAGCTCAGCACTGTAGGGTCCCACCAGATACCTCTGGCTGCTCCTCAGTGTCTGGACACAGAAGCACCTTTGTTCTGGGGGTCAGCAGCAGTGTTGACCTCAGGAGCCAGGTCCTTGGGGGCCCTGGGAAACTCTCTGGGATTGTCCTATCACGAAACTGTGTCTCTTCCCCTTGACCCTCCTTGCTGTCTCCTCAGTGGGGACGGCCAGCTGGCAGGTAAGGATAGAAGCTGATTGCAAATTCCTTGAGGGCAGAAGTGTGTCATTTATATGCCTGGCACCTACTGAGCACTTTGCCTGGCGCACAGGGGGACACTCAGTGAATGCTAATCCACTGTCCTCCCTCTGCCCAGCTCCAGCCTATAGCCAGCTCTCTTAGATGAGCCTGACATATAGACTCCACAGCCTCGACAGACCCCAGATTCATCAACACCCCCCCCCGGGAGTCTGGGCTGAATATGCCAATAATGAGGCATCAGATTTGGGAGCAGTGACCTTTAAGAGGTGTCACACCGAGCCTGCCCTCATCCGCTTGCCTTGCAAAGAAAAGAGAAGTTGGTAGTGACGGCCCGCTGGAGGAGAATAAAAGCAACATTTGTGTGCGTGTGTGTGGGAAAACACACATAACAAAATTTACTATTTTTAGATGTACAGTTCAGTAGCATTAAGCAAATTCGCATTGTTGTATAACCACCACCATTTATGCTCTTTTCATCTTGTAAAACTGCAACCCTGTGCTGTTAAGCAACAACTCCCCAGTGCCCCTCCCCACAGCCCTACAACCACCTTTAGGCTTCCTGCCCCTACAAATTAGACTCCTGTAGGTTTCTCGCATAAGAGGAATCATGCAATATTTGTCCTTTTGTGATTGGCTTAGCATAATATCCTCAAAGTTCATACATATTATACCATGTGTCAGAATTCCTTTCTTTTTAGGCTGAAAAATATCCCATTATGTATACAGTAGTCTCTCCTTATTCACGCGATATATTCCCAGACCCTCGTGGATGCCTGAAATGTTGGACAGTACCAAACCCTGTATATACTTAGTTTTTCCTATGCATGCGTACCCACATGGCTTTAATGTATAAATTACTAGAGATTAACAACAATAACTAAGAAAATAGCACAATTATAACAATATACCATGAAATAAGTTATGTAGATGGCGTTGGGGGCACTGTTAGGTAAAATAGGGCTCTTGACCACAAGCACTGTGTCACCTCCACAGTTTACCTCACAACCGAGACGCTGCTGAGTGACTAACAGGCGGGAGCATGTACAGCGTGGACGCGCTGGACAGAGGGACGATTCGTGTCCCGGGTGGGATGGCACGAGACTCTTCACCCTACTCAGAAAGATGTGCGATTTAAAACCTATAAATCATTTATTTCTGGAATTTTTCATTTCATAATTTTAGACCACAATCGATCGTGAATAACTGAAACCAGAGAAAGGAAATCTGAAGATGAAGGGAGCATAGTGTGTGTGTGTGTGTGTGTGTGTGTGTGTGTGCACGTGCACACACGCGCGCCCGCACATTTGTTTATCCATTCCTCTGTTGATGAACTCTTGGGTCATGCCCCCTTTTGTCTGTTGTGAATAATGGGCGTATGAGTATCTCCTTGAGACCCTGCTTTCTAGTCTTCTGGGTACACACAGAAGTGGAATTGCTGGGTCATATGGTGATTCCGTGTTTAATTTTTTGAGGTAAAAGCAACATTTCTGAGCACCTGTGTTGTGCTGGCTCCAAGCTAGGCCCTTTCCACATGACGGATGTCTCATGTAATCCACAAGACAACCGCATAGGGCGGAGATTTGCTCCATTTTACAGAGAGTGAAGTTCTAGAAACTAAGTGCTGGCCCAAGGTTACAGGGCGTGAGGGGCAGTCAAGTTTGGAACCCAGGACAGCTTGAATCAAAGCCACACCCTTCCCAGGCAGCAGGTGATGGAAACAAATGCAGTCCTCAAAAGAAGAGGCCAACGCTGTCAGCAGCCAACACTTTTCCTTAATTAACAATTTACAATTAACACCTCAGCCCCAGAATCAGTTCCTGAGAATACAGTGGGTCACTGCTGCCGGCTTTCTCTCGTCAAGGCAAACACTGGCTTCCAAACGGTTCCCTGACACAGCTTCTCTTTCTGGCCTCCTGCCCTTCCTCCTCCCTCGTTCACTGACTAAGGCCCACGCCACTAGGCTCAAGCTCCTCTCCACCCAGAAGTCTCCCAGCCGTAGCCCCGGGGGAGATCCCTCCTCCTGGCTTCCTTGGGCTTCCAGGCCACTCTGCACTTTGCAGTATTGGTTTACACACTAACCTCCTCCTCACCGCAGGTCACTAGGGCACATCCATTTGTCCCTTTGTGTAGCCTGTATCTACCAGTGCCTCGTGCTCTGTAGCTGTTGGAATCAGTGAATGAATGTGACTCAATCAACGACAGTAGGGAAGACAGGAACAAAGAAAGAAGACCAAAAGTACCCTCCTTTACTTCGCTATTTGTGTAAGACTAGGCTGTGAGCTGCTCAGAATAATTTATGTACCACATTTGGCACCACTGCACAAGCCTGAGCCATTTGGGGGTTGGAAACTCCCAGGAAAAGTGATGGAATTATCCACTTGCAGAAATGTGCCCACATGGTTGGCCCGAAGAAGGAGAGGAGGGGCCTTGGAAGTTGATAGAAATTTCATCTGGAGGACAACCATATCCCAAGGGGATGAACCGTTTGTGAGAAATGACTCATTCATTCCGTCATTCACACAGTCATCTCAATTATCGGACATTCACTTGCTCTGACCCAGGCACCCAGCTCAGCACCCAGGTCACACCTGAAGGAAAAGAGGAGAGTCAGACCTACTCCGGAGGTGCTATGTGCCCCAAAACAGCCATTAGGCTAGGAGAGGCCCTGCTACCTGGGAGAGGCCTGGGGCATCTCTGGGGGGAGTGGGGGAGACTGTGCAGGGGAGGCTCAGCCCCGCCCACAGGCAGGAAGCAGGTGGCTGCTTAGAAGCCAAGCTGTGGATTTCGCAAAGCACTGGCCTCACCTGCAGACTCAGCTAACACTCCAGCTTTTGCCGTCAAGACTGGTGGACAAGGGCCACACAGCGGGCAGGGAGTGGGGGCCGGCGGGGAGCAGTAGGCAAACAGAGAGACGTAGCCAGGTATCTGATGTGGCGCTGCTTACACCCGGAGGGTAGGGGGAGTGCCTATCTATTTAGAGGCTTCAAGCTCCACAGGCCATGAACCTGAAAATGTATAGCAGATAGAGAGATGGGATTTGAATTTGGCTGGAAGGCAAGGACTGAAATTATTTGCCCAAGAGAGAAGGAGACACGTAAGTGACTTGGTCATTCATGATTAATGAGTAATCTAAATGGTCCACACAACCAACCCTGTGAGAGGAGCGGGGGGGGGCACCGTCCCATTGCGCAGGCCCGGAGGACAGGGCACTGAAAGGCTAAGGCCGCCTCAGGCCACTCAGCGAGAGAACAGTTGATGCCAGTGTTTCTGTCCTTGGTCCAGGGTCCTTCTCACACCATGCTGCTTCTCCTAACCACCAATGTACAGGGTGGGGTCGGGGGGTCCCACGTGAGGGGGACTTGGAGACCAAGCCCACAATGGTGAGCTGTCTGGCCGCTCCAGGTAGCTCTCTGAGGACTGGCCACAGTGGGGGTTGGCTCGGGGTCACTTGGGCCCCGTGCAGCCCACCGCACCCCCAGCCCTCTTCACCCAGGCGCTCAGGGCCCAGTGGCCCCGGTGGCTTGGATGCGTTCATTCACCTTCCCAGGCACTGGTGGAGGCGGCTTGGGGAACTCAGAGGCTTAGTGGCTGGAGGAGGGTGTCCAGGTCCTGCGCGTGCAAGAAAATAAGTCCACTAAAGTGATTTCTCTTTCTTTCCAACAAAGAAATGAGGTTGGCTATCCAACCCCAGACGCCAAAGGGGAGCCCTCTCTGTGTTCCTTCCTGCCTTGGTTACAGCCATTAAATTGGTCAATTGGGTTCACGGCTGTGGCTGCCTGGTTAACTCAAGTTAACTATTTACCTGGTTAGCTCAGGCCTGGAAGGGGAACAGAGCGAGGCTTTGCTCCGCACTGGGCTCTCCCTCTAGGACACCTGGAGCACTCGGAAACACTGTTCCTTGGTCACAGGTGGAGAGAGCAGGAGATTCCGCTCAGACCCTTCCTTCCTGCTCAAACGACTTCCCAACGCCCCACCTCTCTGCGTGGGTCTGACACATTATCACATACCCTGGGCATTTGCTCCGTGCTAACACTTCACGTAATCAGCTCGTTCAGCGCTAACACCACCCTTTGGAGGAGGTGTAACCCCCTTTCTAAAGATGAATAACCTGAGGTTCAGAGAATTTATCTTCTCTGGGGGTCAGGCAGCTAGTGAATTGCAGAACCGTGGCCTGGATCTAATATAATCTTCACACTGGTCATTTCAGGTAGGGATGGCCGTCAGCTCTTCATAGGTGAGGAAACCGAGACTCAGGCTAATTGAGCTTGCCCAAGGCAAACAACTGCTGAGTGATGGACCTAAAATCAGAGCCCAGACTTCCGTTCCAGTCTTACCGCCCTACTGCCTCAGGCAGGCTGTCTTCCCTCACACACCACAGTGGGGCTTCCATACCTTTGCTCACCAGATCCCCCCCACCCTCCCCACCTTTCTTTCTACCCCCATCCTCAGCCAACTCTCTGAAGCCAACTCTGAATATCTTCACAGTCCATCTGTGCAATTCAGCTCAAAATGGGCTTCCTCCACGGAATCTTCCAGACACGTTGGGTCCTTCCCCTCCTCTCCATCTCCTATTGCATTTACTGAAGGGAAGAGCCCTTAATTATGGTCTGTTTGTATGTCCACAGCTTGTTTCACAGCGTAGGCCTTGTTCCTGCCCCTACTGCTTTCCCGAACACCAATAACCAATCATCTGAGATGTCACATTGCTTCCAGCCCTGAGATGTCAAGTCTAGATGACATGAGCTTTCTGAGGTAGAGACCACCACTTACATCTGCCACATCATCTAGGACAATGCCAACCACATGGTAGGCGTTGAATAAATTCCACACATTTGTATGTTAGTGTTCAAATTGTTTGCTTGTCCGTTATCTTGATGAGCCTTCCTGAGACCCTCGTCGGGATGTACAGTTACGAGGGACTAGCCACAGCCGAGGTGAACAGCTGGTTCATGGAAGAGCAGGATCACGACCAGACATTCTGATCCATGTGTTAGGCTCTTTCTCCGCCTGGGCAGACATGTGACCAACTGCTTCATGGAACGGTGTCCCTGATCAGCTCATTTTCTCCTGTTTCCTCCTCCAGGGAATCTGGAGAAACAGACTGGCTGAGGTCCCGTTGCAGGTATCGTTGGGTTGGCTCTGAGGGAGTTGAGTCAGAGGATGGGGGTGGTAAGAAGCATCTCAGGCAAAGCCTCGAATGAGTCCAACACCTGGCAAAGTGAGGTCCTGGTCCAAGAGAGGACCCTCCCAGGGGCACCAAAAGGTTCATGCCAGGTCTTGGGTCTACATGTCCCTTCCCCGCCCCATGGCTATGCTGGGAGTCACCAGCAGGGACAGGTGATTGGCTACAGAGCAATCTCCACATAGCCACAGGATCTGCCCTCCAGCAGGAGGGGAAAGGAAACCATCAGAGACCTGCTCCTGCCTCAGCCAAAGAAGAAACAATCAGGAGGAGGCTTTACTGCTTTGTCCGGAGAGTTGCAGGAAGAAGCCAGAGGCAGAGCGCCTTCAATCGGGAATGAGTGCCCCCAACAGACATGCCTAGAGCTGCTTTGCCTAAAAGGAGGATTGGGTTGCATGTGTATCCCAGAATAGTCCCAAAGAGCTCTGGTCACTTTCCACCTCTCCATCTTATGGCTCATCTGCCTTGCAGACCAGGCTGGGGTTGGAGCTGGGACTGGAGCTGAGTGGGTGACACCTGCTTTTGAGAACAGCCCTGGCATGGACTGCTTGTCCTAAACTCTGCACGGCTTTCTGCTCTGCGAAATGCAGACTTAATTGAACGACATGTGCGGGGATTACGGGAAGGAGATGGGGCGGGGAGAGGACTGTCTGTCGATGCTGCCAAGGAGACTAGAATTAATCCAACCTGTCACTTTATACTGAGCCCCCTGAGCAGGTGTCAGCGGAGCGGTCACCTCTTCTATCCTAAATACAGTACCGTATAGTCTGACACGGCCTTTGTAGACTGGCTAGAGTCTCTGGGAGGCCCACAGAGAGGGCTGCTGCCCTGAGGTAGAACAGGCCACAGGGCCAACGGCTCCGCCATTCCGTTCCATATTAGCTCGCCACCTACTATGTGCTGGAAACACTGCCAAAGTTATCAGGAAAAGAATCTTCAAGTCGGGAAGCCCACTGCACAGCAAAGTACACATCCAGGCACACACGTAGTATGTCTGCACCTTCAGGGCTAACCCTGCTTTCAAACATCCCATAAACTCTGGCAAAAGGAAGGACTATAGGTGCTCTCTTATTCACATCCATAACCCCAGTGCCTGACAAAGTCTGGTATAGAGTATGACTCAATCTACATTTGTTGAATGAGTAAATGAACAAACACCTGGATCATCTGAGTTTGACCAGCCCGTTCACCAGGCCTTGCAGGAAGCTAAGGTTCGGCATGCTCACTGCTGGCTGTCCCCCCAGAACCCCTCAGTTTCTCCTTGAGATTTTTTCATTTCTCCACCTCCTTCCCTCTAATATACCCCTGCCCCCAGACCCGACCCATGCTTTGCAAATTTCACATGCTGCACCCCATTCCAAATTCCCCAAGCCCAAGTTACCAAAGATAACTAATATTAACAGGTCAGAGTCAGCCAGAGGCACTTGAAGATGCTTAGCCTGGCTGGAGAGCCCTAGACAGAATCGGGTGTATTTTTAGCTCTTTGGGTATCTGGAAAGGTATTGAGATGCAGTCCTTGTTACAGACACCCGGGCAAATCAGTATTCTGCTACTGGCCTCCCCACACCAGCAGTTTCCATTCAGTGTCTCAGAAGCAAGGGTTGCCATGGAGATTGAGTGCCAGGGCAACCGAACTTCCTGCTGGGAAACAGCGGCCCAGGTAGAGCGCTGGACCAATGGGAATCCAGGAGCTCCTTGGATGACCACAGCTTCCTCTCCTGGTGGCAAATAATGGCAAAAGTGCCTGGTATCCTCAGAAAGGGTCAGCGGCGAGATGCAGGACGCCGTCCCTGGAATTTCGTTCAAAGAGGGATTCATTCTACGTCTCCCTCACACCTGCCAGGAGACTGGATTGGTTCTGCGCCTTTTCCGCTGCCCCAGTGCTTTGGCCATTCGAGAAGCAGTCTGGAAGCTGCTCGGCAAGGAAGGTGGCAGGGCCATTTTGCAGTCTAGCCCAGTCCTGGCAAACCCTTAGCATGCAAGCTCTGTGTGGGGCTGGGGGAGGCCAGGTTAACCTGGTCCAGGAGCCACTGAATTATAGCCACCCACTCTTCTGGACGCCAATATGCAGGATTGTCTTATTTCATCCTTGCTATCCAAGGAGGCACCAAGGCAGGTGGCCTGGTCCCCAATTTCCTCACTCATTCAACAAACATTTCCTGTGCACCTGATGTGTTAGGCAACTGGCATAAGAAAAAGAAAAGAAAAATAAAGTAAAGAAAAGAAAAGAAAAGAAAGAAAGAAAAGAAAAGAAAAGAAAAGAAAAAAGAAAAGAAAAGAAAAAGAAAAAAAATGAGGCTCCAAGAGGCGAAGTGACCCAGCCATCACTACAAAGCTAGTAAGATATGGAACCAGAAGAGTACTCAGTTCTGTCCAGGCCACAGCTTCAGAGGGTTAAGAGTCCACAGAAGTCTCAGCACTTAGCCTGACACTCACAATTCACAGAAGATAAACTGAGACCCAGAGAGAGCCCCAAATTTGGTTGGCGGCAGAACCAGGCCAAGATTCTTTAGCCCACTCTTCTTCAGATCGTCCAAGTGTTTTTCAGAGAAGCATGCTGCCCCGAACTTTTACTGGACACACATTCTGTGTCAGGCACTGGTTCAGTTAAGAATTACTTCTAGTCGCTGTTCACAGAGCCTTGACCACAGCGACTTAAACAAACGAGGGGTTTATTCTCGCTCCTAAAAGCAGTCCAGAGGCAGGTATTCCAGTGCCGTATGACAGCTCGACAAAGTCCTCAGGGATCCAGGGTCCTTCTAGCTTTCTGCACCATTGTCTCTGGTGCACAGGTTCAATCCTAAAATGCCCAAGATGGCTGCTAGAGCTCTAGCCATCACGTCCACATCTCTGGTAGGAGAACAGAGAAGAGAAAGGAACAAAAGGGCATGCACGTCTGTCCTGTCTGACCCACGCCCTCCTTTAGGAGTCTCCCTGAAACCCGTTAACACTTAATCGTTGTAACGGAGGTTAAGCAATATCATCTTTTACCTGGACACAGTGCTACTCTAAATAAAATTGGGGTTAAGGTAGGAATGAAAAATGGAAGGATGATGTCAGGAGCCACCAGCAATTTCTGACTTAGGCACTTTACTAGGCACCATATGGAGATTATATATAATATATATCTAAGATTTATGAAGGGTTTTTATTGCCTGCTTCTTAAAACGTTTCTGTATTTTCTAAACTTTCTGCAGTATGTGTATGTTTATTTGACAATGAGAGAAAAAAAAAATGAAACTACCCATCCATCTTCCTAATCATCCACTCAGGTGATTATTTGCCCTGTCTAGAGTCATCTATGCTATGCTACTTTCATGAGGACAGTGCAAAAATTCTTAAAACAGCATTCGAAGAAACTTAATATTAATTCAATTCTTTTTGACCAAGATCTACAGACCTTGTAGATATCACTCTTGGAAGAGGCTTAAAGCAGAAGTGGCAAATCTACCAAGGAGCTGGAGAAAATCACAGCATCATGCAGAGCCGACTCCCCAGCCTCCCTCGCCACCAGCCTCCAGCCCCCAGCTCTGTCTTGTCTGGGAGCGCCTCCCACACACCGTCGCTCCTCCTCGCTGAAATCCAATGCTGGCTTGCTGGGCTGTTGGGCTGCTGGGCTGCACGCCCACCTGGAGTCTGCCAGGGAGGCTCAGCCTTTGCACAGCCTCTCATAGATGGCTCCAGTTATTTATGAATTGGAGCTGTCCTCCTCAAGGACCCATAAGGTAGGTCAAGGACATGGAGGCGCTCATGTCCCGAAGCAGGGCCCAGTCATCCTGACTCCTGCCCCTCCCACAGAAATACTTCAGGAGTGAATCATGCGCCATCACAGGGCATGACTGGGCGCACAGAGAACTCACTCCAGGACTTCCTCCCAATGTGGTGCTTCTGTACGATATTTTTAAGCAGTTTGTTGTCCAAGGCGTGATGAAACGGTTTATGAGAGGGGACTGTGAAACAAGCAAGGGCCAGTCCATTCCATATGGAATCGAAGCATGGATGGTTCATTCACGAGATGAGCTCAGACCTTCCTGGTGTACCTCGGGATCCGTTTTCCCCTTAATCTTTACTAAATGAACATCATTTGTATTGGGAGCAGTCACATGCTCAGTTGAAATGTATGCTCTCTCAGGCTCACTTGGAGATGTGCACAGGGCTGGACAATAAAATAGAGGTAAACGTCTCTGGGAGGCTGTCCATCCCTACAAAGAGGCAAAGGTCCGAGAGGAGAAGACAGTGCTTCGGCCTCACCCCTGCCCCCTTCTTCCTGCCTGGAGTGAGAAGGAGATGCCTGGGAACGAAGCCGCCGTCTCACAGCCCCAGAAAGGAGAGCCTCATGCTAGGTGGCCAAGAGGGAAGCTAGAAGGATCTGAGGTCCTCCTAGTCTTTCTCGGCAACACGCTTGGACTACCCCTCCTCTGACTTTTTGTTACATGACAAATAAAAAGCCCAATTTGGTAAACTAACGTGGGGTTCTGTTTCAGAAAACCAAATGCAATCCTAACTGATGTTCCCAGATTGCCAAAGGGCTGTGTCTTCTTGTGTGATCAAAGCCTTGCCAACCGACATGCAGTACCGTCCTGGTTCTGTTCCCCGGCTCATTTCTTCTGAGGTTAGAACTGGGCCAGTTCAGACCAGACCACTCCCCTTTCTCAGGGAAAGAAACCATGGCTGACTTCTCCCAGCAGGCCTGGGCATGACTCTCAGACCAGGTAAGTTCTTCCTTGATTACTCATCTGTACAAATCACTCCAGGGGAAAGTGAAGAATTAAGTCCCATGGACTACTGATATTCCTCCCAAGGGAGAAGATGGCATACAGAAAAACTCTTCTTGGTTGAGAAGTCTCTAAGAATTAAGAGCTTGATCCTCCCAAGCCCAGGAATAGACTTTTCCTTCCCCCTTCCAAACCATTGAGGGCATAAGACTGCTCCCTTCTGATGGCCCCGAACATGGTGGATTTCAGTCCTTTGGGACCTGTGAGGAGGAAGTAATGACTCTGATATGTTAGATTTTCTTTTTTTTTATCAATTCAACCAACATTTTTTGAGTGCCTACACTGTATCCACATAAAGCCACATAAATAAATGGCTTTAAAAGATTCCTGCAATGACATCTGGATTAGAGATATTATCAATAATTCAAACATAAGAAACAGTAAGAAAATGTCTGGAATGACCTTCCTCCTTCTGGATAAGCTCTCTATTAGCCATATTATAATGCAAGAGCAATGGCAATCTAATTGAATTTGCAAAGAAGTTGACAAATTCAGCATTTTCGAGGACATGGTTGACATTTATTATTGTTAATGAAGGTTATTGACCTAAGAGTTTTTGCCTTGCGAAATTAGCTAATGATAGCAGAAAGCTTCCCAATTAGTAAGATACTTAAAAATGAAGCATCCAGATTGTGAACATAAAATACCTCAATTTATCTTATCGATGCTTTAAGTTATTACAACACTTATCCCAGTGTTTAACAAAATATTATTAAATGTAGTGATAAACGTTTACAAGAATCTTTTGGTGTTTCTTAGTAATTGCAAAACACAAAAAGCCATATGCCCTTAGGGAAACACTTGCTTTTTTCCACCATGAAAAATGGCCGAAATAATACATGAAAAACAACATAACAAAAATGTAACGTTTTGTCATCAGGTCTCAGACATTATTGAAAGATATATACGAAACATTGCTAAAATTTTTAAGAAATGAATATTAGGACAAAGAATACCTTATGGAAATTTTGCTTTATGTTTGATTAGAAATATAGAGCTTTCTAACATCTTAGTTCATGAGATTTGCTAGATTTGGTCTAAATACTAGAAATACAGGAGAAATAACTATTTTTGAATCACTAAATAGTTATTTTAGCGGCTCAAAAATAGAAAAGATGTGTGGGAGAAGGGTAGATGACTTCCTTAACAAATGCTTTTTGAGAAAACTATTGATTGGAATAAAAAGAGAAGCCTGGGGAAGGTTACAAAGATGGAGCCACACTTGATATTCATTCACCAGCAGCAAAGAAGTTAAAAGCCAGATGGGCACAAACCGGCAATGTTGTCCCTGATGTTGTTAATTTTATCACAATAAGGTCACTAAAGTATCATGGGGTATTTACGCCACTTTGTAACGAGATCTGGAGGGACCAGGAAGATCTTCCGTGTCACGTAGAGGTTCCTCAGTTTTCTTAGAGCAAGTACTTCAGAGAGTTACCAAATATAAAGATAAATCACATGTTTTCCCCATAAAGACAAATGTTCCGTTTTTATTGCCCCTTCTCTGTGATGACAAATGGCTGTCAGATTTTTTAAATAAGAGCTCTCAATATGCCCCTTCCAGATAAATGCTTTATTGTCTCTTAAAAAATACACTCATGCACTGGAAAGAGCTCTTGAAAACAGATCCTGAATGTTTCCATTCTTACACAATTTCACCTGTAACCCTGTTTCCCATACCTTTAAATCTCTCATATCTGTACTTAAAAAAAAAAATTAGAAACAGAATTTTCTAACTTGTTTTAAAATCTTTTAAATGAGAAGTCGTCTCCATAGGTTTTGACTCCATTTTATTAAAATTACAAAAATATAATAAATAATAAATACTTACAAAAGTGCTTCTGTTTGCTTAAAAGAACAGACTTGGGGTGCTACAGCAATTACGTGATGCTTATGTGTCCTGCGGTATACGGTTGGTGGTCCCGTCCCACCGGAGGGCGCCTCGTCCTGCGCGCCTCGTGCTGGGCGCCAGCTGGTGACCGTTTCTTGTTCTCCTCTCTCTGCCTCTCCTCTCGCCTGCCGCCCCCCAACCCTCCCTCCCCCAATCCTCCATGGTTCTGCAGGTGCCACATTTGGTCCTGGGAAGGTCATTCGGGCCAGCAGGGACTTCCCAGCCCTGCAGCCTACATTTTGAGACCTGTTTCTTTATCTTCATGGTCACAAGATAAACTCCAACTTTTATGCAGGAGAGCTGCGCTTCTGCCGGACCGGGCTTCTCTCCACCTGGTCAACCTTGCCTTTCCCAGTTCTCCAGGAGTCTTTCTCAGACCTGGCTGAGACCCCACTTCCTTTGCACCTCTTCAGCCCTGGCCTCCTCAGGCCTCTCTGAGAGCTTTTCTATAGCACTTATCATGATGTCCTCTCCTGTCTCTCCAACTGGACTGTCAAGCCTGTGGGCAGCAGGCTGTGAGCATCCCTGTAGCCCCGGTGCCCAGGACAGAGCGCTGTGAGGGAGAGCGTGCTGTGCGCAGGCGCGGAACTACCAGACGGTCTCACGCTGCACGCAGTAAACGCTCCCTGGTGACAGCGTGACCTCTGGGGTCTGTGTGGCGACGTGTCTGCATCTGTCACATATATCTTTTTCTATGGTGGAGGGTCTATGCCGTGACCCTGGAATCGCTGTCTCCCTGGTGGCAGAGGGGCATGTGGGGTCAGGAGAGGTAGGGCTGCTCAGCCTGTTTTGGGGAGAGCCAGCTACCCGAGTCCAGGAGGGCTGGGCCCTGGTTCGGCCCTGGGTTAAGAGTTGTGGCAATCACTGCTATTCTGGCCCAAAATATATTTAGTGACATCTTGGGAGGTTTAGGTGCATGAGGCATACTTTCAAAATACATAAGAGTTTAAGGGATTTTTTTTTTTTTCGTGTCTGCTGGGGGAACATGTATGCACGTCTGGGCTAATATTAGGGCTGTTTATTTTCTATGGCTGAAATTTCTGTGGCCATCTAAGACTGCTGCTGGGGACAGAATGACTGGTATGTACTTTGGCACCCTTGGTCCAGAAAGGATTACCAAGGTTAAGTAGGAGCGTGTCTGGGCAACAGACAGACGCCCAGAAATATGTGGACCATGCCAGAGCCATCATGTGACCCCCCCAGTTATTTCTGGGGTTCAAAGTGGCCCTTTCATGAAGGAGCCCCATCAGAGGGGGACATTTCACGCGGGGACTAATAGTTCAACAATCAAAATTTACCCATAGAATAAGAAACAGCTCTACCAATGGGAAGACTACTTTGAGGAAAAAAAAAATTAAGACCTGTAGGACAGCAGTTTTTCTTCCCAAAACGAAACAAAACAAAACTCTTCCAAGGTTTGAGTGAGAAGATGGGAGAAATCTTCATTTGGGGGAGCACTTTGCAAACATCTCATTACCTCTGGGCTTTGCTTCCCCTTTGAATACAAAGCTCCCCTACTCTCCCTGGGAGAAAGAGTTGGGGAAAAAGGCTCTTTCTTGTGTTCCCCTTAGTACAACTGAGGTAGGTGGGAATTTTAAAAGGGACTCAGCGCAAAAAAAAGAAGAGAGAGAGAAAAGGAAAAAAACAATAGCCATATCAAAATATACTTTATTGATGATGTACTAGAACTTTTTTTACTCTGTGCCTTCTCCCACACGTTGAAAATCTCCAGAAAAATCTCTCCTTTATAGCTGGGGTCCCCAACCCCCGGGGTTGTGTACCAGTACCAGTCTGCGGCATCTTAGGAACTGGGACACGCAGCAGGAGGGGAGTGGCAGGCCAGTGAGCTATATCACCGCCTCAGCTCCGCCTCAGATCATCAGATATTAGATTCTCAGAGGAGCACCAGTCCCTAGTGCCGAAAAGGTTGGGGACTGCTACTAGTGTCTAGGCTCTTGCTAGGCTGGAAGACTTAGAAAACAGATTTGCAAATGGCAGATGAGTGAACAGTAGAATTCTCGGTCTTCCTGGGTCTCCAGCAGCAGCAAATGACTAACTATGTAACTACACAAATGAACGGATGCTGTCCTACCTGGAAGACAGCCCCTAGCTGTCCAGCCCTAAGGCTGCTGGAAGCCAGTGCCAGAGCCGAAGGGGCTTTTAGGGAGGCCTGCCCAAGAGGCTCATCTGGGCCCGTCTCCCAGGCAGCACTGGGCAGGGTCCCCGTGCACTGTGCACTGTTCATACGGCTGCGTGAGTTCCTTGGGTTACAACACACTTACATCAAAATGTTAACCCTTCCTGGTCTGGAGAGAATGCTCAAGTAGACATCTTTATCGAGCACCTATTCTAGCCCCCAAAGAAGAACTCGGAGCCAGGAGAGGGGCCCTGGGAGGTGGGTAGACCCTCTCCCGGAAACAGGGGGAAGCTAGGCTGGTGACACAGGGGTATTAGCTAGGGATGGAGTAGGGACTGGCTCCTGACTGTACATGGAGACAGAAGGAGCACCACTGAGAACCTACTAGATGCAGACAGTCGCATCTCGGTAAAATTCACTCAGTGCCTCCAACAGCCCTGCGGAAGAGGGGGAGAGATACTGAGCAAGAAATAAAGTCAAGTGGCGGATCAGGCTTTGTGCCATCCGGATTGCCACACTGCCGCAGGGGTAAGGCTCCCGGCTGAGCGGAACTGAACAGGCCTTGAAACATTCATGGTGACAGGGCTGAAACTGCACGCTGGAGGGCTGAGTGGGGAGGGGCGGGGCCACCTCGTCCAAGCCAACGGGTCCGGCCCTGGATCCTGCTTGGAGATCCTTGACACTTCCCCATGAGCAGAATCATTCATTGCTGGTCACCCTCACTGAGCCCTTACTCTCAGCCAGGCTCTCTCTGCACACTTTACAGGAGACGCGTACTTTGTCTGCCCTCCAGCCCTGGGAGGCTGCGGCCATGACTAGCTCCTTTTCGCCAATGTGGGAATGATGACTTAGAAAGGTTAAGCCACTGGTCTAGGGGTACAGAGCCCATAACAGCAGGGCTGGGATTTGAACCCAAGCCGTCTCGCCCCTGTCTCTGTTCTTAGCTGTTCTGGCCACAGCTGTTCTATTCCTGCCCCTGATTGGCGCCTTTGCTAAAAAATTCACTCCTGGTGACTGGCCCCATTTCTCCCCCTGAAGTCCTTGGCATTTGTGTGCCAGGGGCCTCAGCACCAAGAGATCCCTGAAATCATGTTCCCTAGGCCCCTGAGGCCCCCGAGCCTTGATGTGCCCTTATCACGGGGGTGTTTGAGCTTTCTGAATGAACCATCTCCTGGTGAGTTCCTCTACAGCACCCCACTTTCTCTCCTCGGCCCGCTGGGCAAGCCGAGCAAACAGCATCTGCCAAGGGGCCTGCATGCAGTAAAACCACTACAGCGGCCCGGGAGGTCTCTGCAGCTTCCGCGCAGGGAGCCCCCGTGAGCCTCTTCGGCCGTGCCCTTGGGGAGAGCGCCTCTTCCTCTCTCATTTGGCCATGCTTGGCTGGGCGTTGCTGGGAGCTGGGAGGGGTTGGGGACCGAGTGCGGCTGCTGCCGGGCTGCCCCATCAGGCGTTTGGGCTGCTTCCACGCCAACATCCTTGCTCCATTCTGATGAAAAAGAATGTCGTGTCTGTGTTTGCTGTTTGTGATGCAGTTGCTGTCTAGGGGTTTTTTTGAAGCAAACGGGTAAGCTTTAAGGCGCGTGAAAACATTTCTGGCTCGGTGCGGTGCTCGCGCACGGCAGCTGAGCTGATTACATGGCCCGTCTTTCTTCCCCCACTGCCTCCTCATCCTTCCTGAATCTGTACGTTCCGGATACCATCACTGCTCCCACCCCAGCCCCACCTAAACACACGCCTAAATGCATTTAGAATCTGGCTCCCGCTTCCTTCCCTGAGGAGCGAAACTTCATTTCAGCCTCTCTTAGAAATTGGCCGTGCCCTTAACCACGTTCTTATTCTCTTCCTTTTAGTGGGACGTGGCCCTCTGCATTCTGTCTCCATTTGTAATCCTTCTTGCTGCACTTCCCACGTTAATTGACCCCGAGGACATGAGGCAGCAAATGCCCCATAGGCCTTCCTATAACAGAGTATCGAAACCACATGTTTCGTTTTGTTTTGTTTTTCCTGTCGGTTTAATTGAGGTATAATTTACACAGAGTAAAATACGTTCTTTCAGAGTATCGTTCCAGGATTTTTGACAAACACATTCAGTCGTAGAATCAACACCACAATCCAGAGACAGAACGGTTCCATCAGATCCCTCCCAAACACCTTCGCAGTCACCTCCGCCTCCCGGCCCCAGCCTCTCGCGGCCACCAGTCTCGGTGGGTTTCATCTTTCCCCTCTAGTATTGCCTTTTCCAGAATGTCACGCAGACGGAATCTGGAGCCTGGCTTCTTTAGCTCCGGATAATCCTTTTGAGATCTGTCCTTGTTGCACGTGGCCGTGATCCATTCCTTTTCCACACTAGGTAGTGTTGTGAACGTTGGATGTATCACGGCTTGTTTATCTGGTCACCAGCTGAAGGACATTTGGTCTGTTTCCAGTTTTAGGCAAATATGAATAAAGCTGCTATAAACCATTCGTGTAGAGGTTTTTCTGTGGACATATGTTTTCGTTTCTCTTTGGTAAATACCTAGGAATGGGATTTCTGAGTTGTAAGGTATGTATAAATTTAACTTTTAGGAAACTGCCAAACTGTTTTCCAAAGTGGCTGTATTATTTTGCGTTTCTACCAGCAATGCGTGGGAGATCCAGTCGCTCCACATCCTCACCAGTATTGGGTGTTTCCGGTTTCCCCAGCCCACTCTCCTCTCATCCTACAGATACGCTACATGGCACTTTAACGATCTATTATGTGTTTCTTTCCCTCAAATGGCAGACCAGAGGGCAAGAAATGAGATCTATTTCTATATTATCTATACAGGGTACATCAAGGGGAGGAGCTCAGTAAAGCTTTATCACTTGAATGAATGAATGAATGAATGAATGAATGAATGAAAGCATGAACACTTTTCCAAGTTGTTGGCAGTCTCTAGAGGACAAAGGTATTGATGCTTCATCATTCTCCCCTGGGAAAACACTGCAATTAGATCAACCCCCCTCCAGCCACGGGGCAGTACCTGGTCTACCTCCATCCTCATCCTTTCTTGAAGTCGTGTCACCCTCAGAGTCTCCTCTCTGATCCCGTCCTCTGAGGGTGATGCCTGCCGTGTTAGCCTCATTCCTTTGGGAAGACAGGGCCTTGCCCTCCACTGCCAAGTTATGGCCAACCGATCCCCGAGGAAAAGTCTTTTGGAGAGTTGTAAGGGCTGTGGGATTAAGAGGGAAGTGTTATGTGGGACAGTTGCTTCTGCCTGGAAAGTTCAAACCAAAGCCAAGGAGTTGGGTGAGAACATCCTGATACCTCACGGTGGACTGGGAGAGCGGCCGCCCAACAGCCTGACGACACCGAATCCACACGCTCACTGCGGGTCCCGTGAGTTGTGCCCCTAGTGTGGTTACAGCTTCTTTAGGGAGTTGAGCCCCTCAGTGGAGAGAGTTAGCACAAACCGGAAGGTGAACAAATGAACTCCAAGAGAAAATGGCCTTTGCGGGGGAGCTCGGGATGAGGAAGACGAGTCCAAGCACCATGTGATGGGGGCCGCGGGCTGTAAGGCAGGGAGGGCCGCCTGTCGCAGCAGGCCCGGGGCCTCTGATCCAGCCGCACAGCATTGGAGGCAGCAGACAGACAGGGCTGAGGGCCTGACCACAGGACGGCCTAGCCTGGTGGCCACAGTGCCCCTTTTATTCCCTGCAGACTGGGTCTGCAGTGGCCTCAGAGTTACACATTCTGGGATAATGGAGGTGTCTACCGAGGTGTAAGCTCAGCCCTTCGGTAGATTTAGACACGTGGGGCTGGTTAGACTACTCCCAAAGGGTCTTTTCCGGAAGCTTTGAGACACATGGAGGGATGCTAAGTCTACGGTCCTGGAGGAGGGTAGAAACAAGCAGAAAAACAAAACAACGAATGACTTGACAGAGTCAAGGGCATTCCGTTCCACTTGTACAGCCTGGCAACGGCCAGAGGCCACCCAGGCACTGGTGATACTGAGCAAAAAGAAGAGGGAAGTTAAACTTTCTGAGGTGGGTGGCTGAGTGCTCAGGGTGTGTTTCCGTTGAGGTGAGGATGATGACATGTGGTCCTGGTAAAGGCTGGTAAGAGAAGGTCACGAAGAAGAGAACCAGAGAGATCATCTACTCCAGATTCCTTCTTCTTATAGGTGAGAAGTGTAACGCAGAGGGAGGGGCAGGGACTTGCCGATGGTCACACAGCTGCAGTAGCAGAGATAAAACTGGAACCCAGGTCTCTGGACTCTGTTGAGAGCAGTTTTGAATACAGAATCCTGGCAGCTCACCAGGAAGATCTGATCTAGAAAACTTCTCTTAAAGAGCAGAAAGCTGAAACTGAGAGCCAGACCCGTGCGAGCGCAGATCTGTTGGGACCCGTCATTCCTATCCAACGCGCTGGTGTAGCCTCTGGCTGCAGGGGCTTAAACCCAAGAATGTGGTGCAAATGGACCCTTTTCTCCACTTTAGAAGATCATTCCAACAAAAAGTGGGCTCGCTGCTCTGGGAAAGATTTAGGCTCAGTTAGGCCAGGAAGCAGACAGCCACGTGGGGCCATTTCCAGTTTAGGGTATGGCAGAGGGGGTAGGCTATGGAGTGGGGAAGTAGACTGTCCCCAGCACATGCTTCGGGAACCTTCCCTTTTGCTGACAGCTGAACAGTGACTCAGGGAGGCCACTGGTGGTGGAGGAGGAGGCTCTGCTTACACATAAAAGGCTAACGGTGACCTGATGCTTATACCACAAAACCACCTGTAATTACCCTACATTCCTCTAACTCATCGACATCGTGACCATGATAGATCCCCTCTGCCTGCCACACTTTTCCCTGAAGTTGTGGTCCTTCCATGACCTCAAATCTAACCTAACGTAGGATTTTGTTCTGGAGTACCTAGACCACCCCCTCTCAGATCTGTCTTAGTTTATAAATGCTACTAAAGGGACAGGCCCAAGCTGCCATATTTGTTCCATGAGACCCCCCCAGCTATAGCTGATTGAACCAGAATCAAATAGGTTAAACAATCTATTGGCTGGTTAGGAACCAATCAGATCCGCCCCCTCGAGAATTTTAAGGAAGTGCTACAGAGCCAAAACTCAATCAGAATTCAAAGATTGTAAAGAGTTGGGCACTCCCCACAAACCAAAGCTGTGAACAGGATGAAGTTATTGGGAAGCAGAGAAGCTTCTTCAGTAAGACAAAGAGAGGAAAACGGCACTCACGTGTAAATAGGTGAGACACCACGAGGCCCGGGAAAAAGAAAACCAAAGAGAATGTCTGCCTCAGGCTCTAAGAGTTTAGATTTCCCAGATCCATTTTCCAAGAGACTGGGCTGCACCCTATTTCTATGAGCTGTGCTATAACCTTACAATAATTACCTCCTTTTGTGTTTTGGCTTACACGAGTGCTTTTCTGTGCTTTGCATCCAGTAAATCCATTCGAAAATGCCTTTATCGCCACATAATCTGATTTCGTGTAATGCAGAAATGATCACTCCCAATCTCCGTGGAATCGGTCGTGTCTGTCTCAGTCTCCACAGTTCCCATGACAATTGCCTTGGCGGAATGAAAGACCATTAAGGAGCTGAGTGAGGAGAGGAAGTTTCCGAGAGGAAATGAGCCCAGGAGCTGAGAGAGGGCAGCTAGTTAGAGTGAGAAAGTGCCTTTCATTGACTGGGCTTGGTCCCCAGAGAGGAAGTGCCCTGTATTTCTTCAACTCTTTCCTTCGGTCATTCCATACATATTTATTGTGCACAAATGTGGCCTGACCCTGGGTTTGTCGCTGAGGAAATGGAGGACTCAGACACAGTTTCTCTCTCACAGTTTAGTGAGGAGACCAACATGTGAGCCCTTGGTCAGTTGGTATTGCAACTAAGCCTTGTTTATTGTCTGCTTCCTGTGAATTATTTATCTCTGTGTTGGTTTCTTCCATGAGACGAAGAGTCCAGAAGGAACAGGGACCCCGGGTTATCATCTTTCTTCCCCACACTGAGACTCGCGGAGCCTGGCTCTCAGGAAGCGACTGGAGAATTAATTGAGTAGAGGGTTTGGACGATGGGTTTGTACTGTGTTGCTTCTTGAGGCCCACTGATGGCCACCCTGGACCTGATCAGCATCTTGGAAATATGTGCTCCTGGGTCACAAAAAGATACCAGGGATGGGTGAGGAATGTGGGTGAAACCACTCAGACCCATGTTGAAGAAAAGACTCAAAGCGCATGCCCTCTGGGTGTGGATGAGTGCTATCTGCAGAGAGGTACCCCAGGACTTAAAGATAAAGACTCTTCTCTGGGAGTAGAGTAGCAAAACCAACCGTCCTCATAGTCACTGAATGCCCCAAGTTTTCTGAGGGCACCATCCAGACTTGAGAGTCTAACCAGTTGCAGAGAGGACCTGAATACCACCAGGACCAAAACGTTATTAAGAACTGAATGCATGATGTGTGACCTATACCTAAAGGATGAATTCGTAGAAATGGCGTGGTTGTTATAGTGTCCAGGAGAGCAAGACCAATGAACTTCGCGGTCTCTAGCTTTGTCAGAATGTGAGGGAGCCTTGACCAGCCCCCGTGAGTACCTGGATTCCTTGGCAGAAATTCTTCTAGAGGGAAGATGTGTCACCCAAATGACTCTTGATTTTAGGCTGTTTGGGAGTGACATTTCTCCAGACAATTCTGATTTACCATCAATCTCTTAGGAGGTTGGTTGACATGAGTCCGTCCTCTAGTGCATCTAAATGCAAGAGCATCCTCTTCAGGAAGAGAGAGTAGCTCAATTTGCATTCAACACAGCATGGGAACAAGTGTCAGAACAGCCCCAACAACATAATACCTCATGCAGAAATGGGGCATCATGTCACCAAGCCAAAAACAAACTAAAGATCGACAAACAGAACTACAGGGGGGAAGCTTGCAGAAGTGAGTTGATGACAGACAGTTCTCCCCAATAAGTTCTCCAAATAAGTTCTCAACGATACATAGACCTGGATCATATGTATTTATTAATATAGCTCTCACATTTTTAATTCGTTAGAGACTCAAATTTAGGTGAATTGCAAAGGACCTGCAAACTGTCCTTTTCTTCTGAAGCTTCTGCTTTTGACATTACCTACCATCCCAACCCTGGCAATATCTAAATTTAGCTATTTCCTTCTCACTATCTTAGCCATCGCAGGGGCTTATGCTCACTTGATGGAAGTGGTATTTTAAGTGACGTCAAGAAAGAATACATCATTAAAAAATGTTCAGGGCCAGCAGAATGCCTTTGAAATTGCTTTTTCACAGGAAATGTGCAGTAGCCTAGAGGGAGAAGGTCTTGCCTGCATCAAGAAGATAATAGAAATGTAGTGCTAGTCTTGTGCCATTTTTAAGGCCCTGGGCAACTCTGGGCTCTCACAAATGAACAGTGAGATGCTCTTTTCTTGAAGAAAAGGAAAACAAGATTTATTAGTGAAATGGGCAGCCCATTTCTTTTCAGTCACCTTATCCTCTCCTGAAATAACTCACCTGCTACTAACCTTGGTGTTCTTTTCCACCTGGTGAACTCAAGGTCCTTCATGTCCCTTCAATACCAAGACCTGTAGAGTCTGACATTCCAAGTCAGCGGGATTGCCACAGTGGCTGAGAGTGACAGTGTTTCTATCTCTGAAGCTTGGCACATTTTGCACTAAACTGATTCCAGGAAGGGCTGACTGGGAAGCAATACTGTGCAAGGCCCCAGCTCCCCACCCCTTCTTCAGAAAAACGTGCAGGAACACAGCCCTCCTCTGATGGTTTTTATATAGTTGTACTATCAGTTAAAAGATCACATTAGGTGCGTATTTACAATACCTTTTCTGTGTGTGTGTGTGTGTGTGTGTGTGTCAGGGGGCATTATAGAAGAATTCTGCAGAAAGACTGCCCCCAAAACAAACCAAACTTTCCTTGGACAGGCTACTTCTCTGCACTTCAGCTCCTTTATTCATAAATTGAGATGTTGAGTTGCTGGTTTTTAACCTGGGCGCCTTTGCTCCTCGGGAGACATTTGGCAGCATCTGGAGATACTTTTGGTTGTCGTAATATGTAGGAGTGTGCAGTACCACTGGCATCTATGGGTGCTGCTAAACGTCCTACAATGCACAGGACAGCCTCTCACAACGGAAAATTATTTGGCTTAAAATGTCAGTGGTGCCCGAGGAACTACGGGTACGTGATCTCTAAGTTCCCTTCAGTCTATGGGAACATCTACCCTTTTGCATGAGTGTGAAAAACCCACATGAGCATGTGTAATCGGGACCTCCTGAGTTTTGATGGCAAGGCCCCAGGCACTTGTCTCAGGTACCAGGAGAGAACCCTGCTTTTGCAGGGGCCTAGGGCCATCTGCTGCCACCTTATGTGTCATCCTCAACACCAGCAGAACATTTGTCATCACGAAAGGCATTCCCAGTTAGAAAAGCTTGATGGGGTGGGGACACAGGCCATGATGGCATCACTCCATTAGTTGGCTGGGTTGTCACTGTCACTTGTCACTGGACTTTTCTCACTGCCAGCTTCCTCTCGTTATCTGGGGAACTCTGTTTCCACCTGTCAGGCACCCAGGAGTGTGATCTTACCTTATTGTCCATTTCTTTCCTCCTTTGGGACTTTCGTCTGCCGGGTCTAAGACTCACTTTTCCTTTGGCTGG
This sequence comes from Eonycteris spelaea, assembly GCA_003508835.1. Classification (NCBI taxonomy): domain Eukaryota; kingdom Metazoa; phylum Chordata; class Mammalia; order Chiroptera; family Pteropodidae; genus Eonycteris; species Eonycteris spelaea. Next base: position 4,189,704 of record PUFA01000065.1, read on the forward strand.
GGACACAGGCTCTTCACTTCTCCCTGGAGAGGGAGTCACAGTCACAAAGAGGGTATCAGGATGCAGATTGTGAGCTGTTATCCCAGGATTTGAAATGCAAGGAAATGTTCAATGTGCGTAACAGTGACACACGTGATACCCCTTCTCCCTCCTGCACCCATGCCAGACATCACTAATCAATCACAAACCTTTTCTCTCTGAACTGGGGCATGGCGAAACACAGCACTGCCACAGCCAATTATCAGAGATGGTTTTCTAATTTCAACCAATTTGCCACCGTCGTCTCTGAATCGTTCAAGTGAAAATGGTAGCGGTTGGGAGAAGCAAGGAAATGAGACCCCCAAACAGATTGTAAGTTTCGTGAGGCCAAGAATAGGGTCTGCTTCATTCACTAGTCTATCCCAGTTACAGGAGAGAGACTCAACAAAAGTTAGTCGAATGAATGAAGAGCCTCCCAGTTTGTAGTCTCTCTACAATGCTCACTGCCTGCTTGCCTCCAGAGGCTGAATGAACTCTGATCCACGGCTCATCAGGGCTAACGCTGGATGGAGCTGGCCTGGGATAGGAAGGGAAGAAAAGAGGAAAGGTGATTTAGTGAGCTCTGCTCTCAGGTATATAAGGGGACTGTGGGAAGGATGGTTTCCATTTTTAAAAGAGGGGTAATGACCGTGAGTGAAAGCTTTAAAAGAATCTGGTACTTGTGTTAACTTCCCCACATTTATTATTTTTTATTATCCCTTTCCTGATTCCCTGTGGTGATGAGAGAGCTTTAGGCATTTGAAGCTATCATTTATTGAGTGCTATGTTTTAATGGCTTTGTAAACATTAACTCGCTAGGTGATCACAATAGGTCGGCTCGCTTTTTGCCCCCATTTCTCAGGCACCAAGCCTCAGAGTGGTTAATTACATGCCCAGATGCTCAGCTGGTGGGTGACTTAGCTCGGATTCACACCCAGGCCAGTGTGCCTCCACAGCGGCTATACACAAACCCTTCAAAGAGAATGAGTCTGGGTGCTGGCGTCTGGTGGCTACCGGGTGGGAGGAGACAGGGGTCCACCTCTGCCATGTTTGAGAAGAGAGTGGCAGTTGAGGGCCTGAGGGCCTGAGAACTTAGGGACAGGCAGAAAAATGCCCCATAAATTGTTGGCCTAGTTAGGAAATAGGTTCTCAGAACCTGACTCTGGGAGACGTCCTTGGGGGAAGGGTGGCTTCGAGTCCAGGATGGGACCTCTGGTCTACTGCCCCATGATTCCCTGGTTACTGTTCCACCACCCCCTATCTACTATCAACCTGTCTCTAGTCCACTGAACCCCCTCACACCATCTCCTGCTTGCCTCCACTGCCAGGAAGCCTGCCAGAATTAGCAAATAAAAATACAGAAGGATCAGTTAATTGAAATTAAAATCACAACAAATAATTTTTAGTATAACTATATCTCATGCAATGTTCAGGACATACTTATACCAAGAAATTATTTGTTGTTTATCTGAAATTCAAATTTAATGATCTGTCCTGTATGTTATGCAGCAATTCTATCCATCATCCCTGGCTTATGGATCCACCACCCTCTGCTCCCTCGCCCTCCTGAGCCCAGTGGAAATTCCTGGCCCGCACAGGCCCCTGAGTGACCGTGCCACATGCCCTGCCCAGAGCTGCCTGGTGATTTCACCCAGCTTATCCTCTCCTGGAGCCCTCCTTGAAGCAAACAGCTGCAGCCCTACAGGCAGGGCCTTGGCCTCGCCCGAGATTCACGCTCCCTGTGGGAGTGATGAAGGGGCTTCTGGCCACAAAGTAATGAAGTTAATGAGCCAAGAAATGCTGCCCTGCAGTTTGGAAAACAACATTGCTTCCCTGGCTCTGGGCCAAACGATCATTTTAAGGTGTTTAGAGGGTGGGGGTGAGGTGGACTGGGAAGAAGGGGGCTTGTTGTTGGTTTCTCCCCCAGACTTGCCAGCTGCAGACAGGATAGGCTAATGAGCTGTGGAAGTAGAATTCACCCCGGAAATGATGCCAGGCCACTCCCTGGGGCCTGTTCCAAAGGCCGTAAAGCCCAGGCTAGGAGTAGGTGGAGCCTGGAAGCTCACTGCCCGCTCCCGAGTTTCCGTCCCTCCCTCTGCCAGAGCTGTAGAGGTGGGAAGGGGTTTGGCCTCCCAGAAAGAGGAATGCGAGGAGCTGTGCTTTCTGCATCCCCAGCCCCACGTGCACGCCCACGTACATGCACGCGCACACCGGTGACATATGCACGCACAGGTGCCCACAGCACAGGAGCTGGGAATTTGTTTCTCACGCCTCTTCCGCTGCTCTCGGTAAGCCTGCGGCTTCCCCTGTCTAGGCCTCAGGGTGCTCATCTGTAAAGTGTCCGACTAGAATCTCCCAGGCCTTTCCTGTGAAGGCCAGGAGTTTGGTATCCCTGTGGGACGATAAACTCCCTGAAGGCAGGACCTTGGCTTCCGTCCCCTGAGTGACTGAGCACCCAGAATCCAGCCAGCCACCGGGAGGGTCCGGCAATGCCAGCTCCTTCTGCAGCTTCTGTCCCTAAGCCTGGAAACTGCCTACGAAAGCAGAGACCTTTCTCAAAGCATGAGCTGGGACCTGCCCGGGCTGCTCTGGCAGGGGGTGCAGAAGGAAACTGCTTCCGAAGTCAGAATTCCCAAGCAGGGCACCCTGCACCCCGGTGACTGAGGACCAAGGGGGAGACCCGGCAGAGGGCCAGGACACATCTGGCAGGTAACTCCCAGTGTCCCATCCCTGAGTGAGTCACACACTCAGAGCCCGCTTCCAATGTCTTTCGATTTTGCTTAATTAAGCCATCTGCCCACATTAACTGGTAAATTATCCCAATTACTCCCTGAATCCCAGAGGGGAGAAAGAGATAAAAGGGAACTGTCATCCCTCGAGTGAAGCTGGCGGACCCTGCCCGCCCATGTGACTTCTCCCTGAGGAAGAGACAGCTCCAGTATTTACAAAGCCTCCTGCATCTCCCAAACTCTACCTGTTGCCTCACTGCTTCTTCCTCTTTCTATGGAGAGGAGCAGAGCTCACTGATGCCTGAGCATGAGTAGGAAAAGAGAGGAGAGCTCTTCTTTGTTTGTCTACCCTCTACCTTGGGGCACTTGAGTGCCTATGACATTATTCTCTTTCAAAAAGCCTGTATTATTTTGGTTCCCTTTAGCCCTTGGTTCTGCAGAGGAAGCCCTGTGCTCCCGCAGTCGGGGGATGCCTGGCAGGATATCACTGAAACGACCTGTAAACCTCACTTGACTCTGCCAGTGTGTGGCCAGATGCTGAAGGATGCGGTGTCTCAATACAGGCGTCCTGTGTACATGCCGCGGGGAGAGGATGCCTTTGCATCTTTGCAGGACTGCCGTGGATCAGGCGATGGCCCTTGTTCTGATTTGCAGTGCCGGACGTTGGATTTCTAAGCATGTTCGGAGTTGTTCCAGCTCAACAGACATTGACGTACAAACACTAAATTCATGCGATATTGATGACCCCGAAGCCAGTTAGTTATCAAACTAAGGACCAAGCTCAAGGGGGATTGACTTATGATCATTAAACTCCTAAGAGACTGAGAAAAGAAAGGCAAATGTAAAACCGGGTGACAGTTCCTACCAGGTATCCCCTTTCTGTGCCCAGCTAATCCAGAAAACTAACCATCAGAAGGTTGCTTCGTGAGTACAGATCAAAGGGTCATGTTGTCAAAGCATTAGAAAATTGTGATGAATTATGCTCGGCCCATGGCAGAGCCTCTCTGCTCCAGAGCCAGGGTGTCTTTTGCAGGCGGAGTTGGAGCCACACTGACTGGTTTCCTCCTTTGACTGCCCCCTTCCTGGGCTCTGGGCAGACCACAGACCGTCGGCTACTGTACCCTTTCCTCAGTCAGTTCAAGAACTATTGATTGGGCTGTAAGTCTCTTGAGCTACATTTTTTGGCCCGGTCACCTTTTTTAGGGCTTGGGATTTCCCAGTCTCTTCATTACACATTTACAAAGCATCGTTTAGAGTGGATCTTTTCTATAAATGGCTAAATGTATCTATTTTTTGTTAATTATTAGCTGTTTTCTTGAAAAAATGACTTAAGCTCCAGATTCTGGGAATATCCTTCTGTTGCTCCCTAGGTATACAGAGTCCTTTTAATGAACCATAAGTCTGGCCACCTGATCTCAGAATTTTTATGCTGTTTCAAGGTGAACTTAGGTCTCTGAGGCCTAGCTTAGCCACCTGCCAGCTGTGTTACTTCGGGGAAGTCGTTAAACCTCCACCGGCCATGGTTTTTTCCAGACAAAATGGTGATATTAACAATGATTTCACAGGGTGCGAGGATCAAGGGAGGTTGTGAAGTGGTGTATCGCAATCATGTAGCAGAAGGGACTGTGTCCTTATGATTCCGACAGCAGCTCCGATGCATGTGGGTTTTTCCTACGCCACCAAGCACTTCTCCACCTCCAGCTGGATGACCTACAATTTAATTAAATTCTTACACCATCTGCCTGCAGATAACATCAGATCCCAAGGCTTAGTCCTACAAGCTGGAGCATTAAAGAGATTGCAGATTCCCTGAAGCTTTGCCAGGCGGTGTCCTCTGTATTCTCCTCGAGAGACATGCCGAGACAGCCTTGTCGCCAGAGGACTACCACAGATTGCCCGTTCACTCAGTCCCGAGGCCCTAACCCCGCCCTCAGGCTCAGGGCAACTGAGGCTCCTGCTCTCAGGTTCCTGATAATGGCTCTGAGTGGTAATCATGATCCAGCACCTCACTATCGGGGTGTGCCCCCTGTCCTAGGGACCACCAGCCTAGCATTGTGGGAGATTGTAAAGAATGCAGGACCTTGGGCCCACCCCAGAGCTACAGACTCGCAATCTCCATTTTAACAAAATCCCCAGGTGATTGATGTCAATCAACCTGGCTGGGTCCATGAACTTGAATGGGGCAAAAAAATATTACATCTTCAATTTTACTAACTACGGATCGAAATTTAGCATTTACGTAACTATCGATGTACACAGCAAGTCATGGAAGTATTAGCGATACTTACGGCTTTGTCACCGATAGAAATTATGGGCATTTTCATAACACATTACAGTTATTTTAGACATCCTGAAGTAGCATGTATTTCACCAATACTTCAAAATTACAATAGTTATAAGATTGGAAGCTAGATCATGTTATTTAATATAATAACAGAATGAAGAATATATATTATTATATCACAAAATTTTTAAATATTTTGATAGGTATTTCAAGGGAATTGATTTCCTTTATAAGCCTATGCGTTTTATTTTAAACATTAGAAATGGGGGGGGTAATAGTTACCAAGGGCCCCACCTCACTGGTTCGCGTGGGGATGGAATGGCTCATGGGTCTAAAGGGCAAAGGGCTTTGCCCTGGAAGTGACAGCCGTTGTCTTCTCTGAGCCCTTCACTCTCCTGCCTCAGTTTCCTGGGGAGTTCCTAATCAAACGCCATAAACTGAGTGCCCGAAACAACGGAAATGCATTGTCTCGCAGTTCTGGAGGCCACGAGTCTGAGACGGGGCGTCTGCCGAGTTGGGTCCTTCCAAGGGCTGAGAGGGAATCCGTTCGGCGCCTCTCCCCTGCTCCGCTGGCGGTTTGCTGGCGATTCCGGGCGTTCTGGGTGTGGTCTTCCATGGCGTGGCGTCCCATGTGTGTGCAGACGTATCACCCTCATCTCGCCCTTCCCCTTCGCAAGGCGTTCTCCCTGTGCGGTGTCTGGTCCAGATCTCTCCCGCCCTGCTCCAGGATGACTGTACCTTCACTAATGACATCTGCAACCACCCCAGTTCCCAAGAAGATCACATTCCGAGGTACCGAGAGTTAGGACTCCAATGTATGAATCTGGGGAGGACGCGATCCAACCCCTAACACCTCCGTTAACCCACCTGACCCCCTTGGTGGTGGGTAGCCCCGGGGACGCACGGTGAGGTTAGGTGCAGGGGTGGATAAGGCGGGGGAGGGAGGTTTCTACTCTTCCAGGTGGGTTCAGCTCTCAGCTGGATTGAGTCTTCCACCACTTGTTTTTAAAAACACTTAAACATTTATTAAACGTCTACATATTCCAGATATATAAGACATAAAAGCGACTAAAATATTGTTCTTGACATCAAGGGAGAAGAGAGACAGCCACGTAAACACATAATCGCAAGGGAGTGTGATTCATGCAATAAAAGATTTATGTGGCCAGAAAGAGGGGGCCCAGGACAGGACTGTGAAGAAAGGCTCCTCGGAGGAGGTAACATTAGAACTGAATCTTTGAAGATGACTAAGAGAGTCCCGGGCAGATGGGAGGCAGAGGCATCTCAGTCAGAGGAAAGGCACCATGGCATAGAAGTGTAAGAGTCCAGCTTGGCCTGGCTAGAGAAGTAGGCTGTGGGCGACAAAGATCAAAGGCAGGTTAGGGCCGAGCTGAGGGTTATCCACAAAATAAAGAATGTAAACTTCATCCGCAAGCACAGCCAGGGAAAACTTTTTCTCCATAGAACAGGCAATGATCTCACCGGTTGTGAAAAATGAGGCCAGAGGGCTGGGCAGGAGCCAGTGTCATGCCTGGCACACAGTAGGCACTTGATAAAACGTGAATGAGTAAATGAACGGCTTGCAAGCAGCAGAGAGGTACGAGAGGAGAGACAAGAGGGGGGTGAATGTGGAAGCAGAAAACCACAGTCAGGAGAAGGTACTGTCGATCAGGAGTAGCGAGGCTCGGAACGAGGCTACGAGACGAGAAAGGACACCCAGCATCTTGAATGGGATGGGAAGAAGGTGGGGAAAGTGAGAAGAGGGATACGCTCGTAGGGCCCCAGGGTTGGAAGCCAAGGGAGTTCCTGCCCACTGACCAACACGATCTCCGACACCTGGTTCCTGAGGGAAAGGAGAGAAGAGGCTGTGAGAGGACCTCTTTTGGCTGAGGAGCCTCAGACAGAGCGCAGCCAAGAGTGGGAGGAGCTGAGAACTGAGCTCGACAGCCTCAGGGTCAAAAGGGAGATGCTGACCGTGGTCACGAGCCACACTCAGGCCTTTGGAAGGCAGGTGCGGAGAGAAGGAGGCTGTCTGCAGTGGGTTGAATAGTGTCCACGCAGTACCTCGGGATGCGCCTCTGGAAATAGGGTCTTTGCAGACGGAATTCCGTGAGACTTGAGCTGAGACAGACGGAGTCGGGGGGACGGTAAATCCAATGACTGGTGTCATCATAAGAGACACAGCGAAGGAGGCCATGCGAAGACGGAGGCAGAGGCTGGAATTACGCTTCCAAAAGCCAAGGAGCACCGGGAGCCGCCAGGAGCTGGGAGAGTTAAGGGCAGATTCCCCCCCGAGCCGTCTGAGGGAGAGCAGAGCGCAACACCTTGATGTGGGACTTCCGGCCTCGGAACTGTGAGACGATCCCTTTCCCATGTTTTAAACCTCTCAGGTTACGGTGCTTTGTCATGGCAGCCAGACCACAAGAGGCTTGTAAAACTCGGGCCAAATGGTCGACCAAGTAGAGGAGACCTGGTCAGGACAGGTGCAAGGTCTGGAGGGAACAATAGATTCAGAGGTGTTTAGAGCTGAAGGTCTTGAGGAAGAATGACAGGTTGAGGGAAAAGGCAAAGGGACGGGAGATTTGTAGCCAGAGTGGCGTGTTTGAAATTGAGGTTTCAGAGGCAGAACGGTTCCCGGTCTCCCTTGGTTCAGTCTCTCTCAGAGGATGAAAGCTCTCTGATAAACACACTCATCCCAAACTAGCAAGACAGTTTGCCCTACCCCGATCCTGCATTTTAAATCGGAGGCCTAGAGAGGAGCCTACCCCTTCTTACAAGAGATTACTGTTAGGGGAGAATCGAGTGGCATTTCAGACACTGCTGAGAGTCTGTGTGTTCGAGGACCTGGGCGTGGGGGCGGGGCACGATGCCCAAGGTCTTCCCAGGCCCGGCCTTGACTTTCAGAGGGAGGCCTGCCCTGGGGCTTTCAGAGAAGTGTGCTCTCTGGGGACCTCAGGGACACTAGGTGGCAGAGAAAACCAAACACACTGACATGGCGGTCTGGGTAAAGCTGGACCATTTGAGAACATTCGGAAGCAAAAACCCCAAGCAGAATCTGAAGGCAATTAAGTGACATCTCTAGTGCAAGCCGGAGAGGCTGTCTGAGTTGCCCTGGGGCCAGGAATTAACTCAACTAACAGCAAAGGCCCAAAGGGAAATGGAGGGACAGTGCCTCCGTCTCTTCCACCTGCCGTGCTCCCCCTGTCGTCCCGCCCACGTGCCCTCTGCCCGCAGCTTCCCCCCAGGCCCCACCCTCAGCCCCTGCTGCCGCATCCCAGCTGTCGGCAGCGCAGTCCTCCTTCCCCGAGGAGGACGAGGAGGGAGCACTGAGTGACCCTCTCTGCTCGGCTTCTCCCTGGCCCTGGTCCAGGCTGCTCCCTATCGCTCTCTCCCAAGAGCTTCCTAGCTGAACTGAGGGGTAGGCGTCCTCCTCTCCACCTTCTCAGAACATGGCCTCCTGGTGTATAAAGAGGAAAGAGCAGAGAGAGGGCGGGAGAAGTGGAGAGGCAATGCCGAGGCTATATTTTTCCAAACACGGTGCCTGGCCGAGAGGACGCTGACCTTTGTGTTCACCTCGTCAGCCCCTGCACCTTGCCCCAGGGCCCTTCTATTTGCTCCCACACCCAAAACTGTCGAGGGGACAGCCTCCGACCACATTTGCACATGCTCTGCCTCCGGCCCACGGTGCCCTCCACGTCCTGGATCCACTTCCTCCTCACCCTCTCCCAGCTCTTTCTCCAAATCCACCAAGTGGAAAGGATGGGCTGGGACCAGAGGCGGTTTAGCCTTCCCAGCTCAGTCCAGGATCAGTAAGAGCTACGCCAAGAACGGATTGTGTTTTCCAGAACGGATTATGTATTCAATCAGTGGGGGTATTTCTCTCCCAGAAGACAGCTGGCCTCCCAGAGGGCCACCTTCATCTCCTCTTGATATTTACACGGTGGGGAGAGGCAGCTCGCTTGCCCTTCTCTACCTGCAGCTCAGTCTTTCACCTTTCACCCTGAGCTTCTCCCGGTTAATATTTAAAAGTAGTGGCTTTCAACCAACTTTTTCATGTGAGAAAAGCCAGAGGCAGGCAAGAGAATGGGACCTGGTAGGCAAAGTGACAGAATACGTCAACAAGCAGTGACAGTTTCTGGGTTATAAGCCGTCTGGGATGGCATGGAATGGGGCGATCATTTTGAGTCACCACTGGTGAAATATTTATTGAGCTGTGAGGGAAAAACACTGCAGAGTAAAGCAGAGACCCAGCAACGGATTTAAGATCCAGAAGTGTCAGTCCTCACTCCGTCACCTTGCTATGCAGGCTTGGCAAGTCCGTCACCCTCTTCAGGCACCAGGGCTAGGAGGAAGCAGGGAGAATCTTTGCTTGAACCCCACATAGTAAATATGAAGAAGTGGAGAGGCTGAACCACCCCAAATCTGAAGTTCCAATGGACAGAGGCAAGGACGTCAGGAGCCAGCCTCCAGTCCCTGGCCACTGTCCTGTCTGTCTCTAATTAGTCTGGGAAAGCTCTAGACCTGTCTCACCAGCTAAGAAGCCATTGGCCTTCCTTTCAAGTCGTCCCACGAGGAGTAGCCTCCCCTGGACGTTAGGGGGCTTGGTAAGGCCCCACCAGAAAACAGACACTCAGTGGGAATTATGAAGGTAAGTGAAGGAAGGAACCATTTGCGACAAGGTTAAGGGAATTGATGAAGAATGTTGAGGCAGCTAGAGATAAGCTTCAGCTGGAAGCTATTCTCACCCCCAGACCTGAGAGGTGTGGGGAGAAAAGGGTGTTCTCAGGACAGGAAGAGTTGGAGCCACACAAGGGGATGTCCAGAAGGAACTACAGTCCTAATGTCAAAGCAAGGCCGGGAGAGAGCGATGAACAAATCAATACCCTGACCTCTTTCTGATGGCTTCTGACCTGCTGAAGCTTCCTGTTGATTTAACCCAAACTGGAAGGCAGAGGGAAAGGGAGCTCGCGATGCCGTTCACAGAGGTCACTCTTCCGAAGCACAGAGCAGGTGGAAGGTGGACCTTGGGTGGGGAGCAAAGCAAAATCACAAAGCCAGCAGGCGGGGAGCGTTGTAGATGGCACGGCCCAGTGGAAAAAAGCAGAAGCTCTGGGAGCCAGTGGTGAGTATAAAGCCTGATTTTACAGCTTGTGGCCGTGTGCTCTTGGGTAAGCCACTTCACTTCTCTGAGCCTCATTTTCTTTGGGGGCTAATTATACCCTCTTAACGGAGTGGTTGTGAGGATTAAAGGAGGTTCCTGATGTGAAAGTGCCAAGCACATACCCAGCGCTCATCAAGGTCCGTGGCCCTTCCCTGCAGAGTTCCCCTTCCCAGCTCCGCTGAATCAGAGGCCCCGCAGTGGAGTGGGACGGAGAAAGTACGGGCCTCAGACTTAGACACTGGCTCCACAGCTACCAGCTGCACGACCTTGGGCAAGTCGCTTGTCCTCTCTAGCTTTGTTTTCTTAATAGTAGAAAGAGACTATCCAGCTCATAAGGTTGTTGTGAGGATTAGAAAGTATTGAAGTTAAGGCCCCTAGTAAGGTGGACCTTGGAGTCAGACTAATTCAGGTCCCAGGTGCCCACCGGTTAACTATGTGACCTTGGACAAGTTTTGGGATCTCTCTGAACCTCACTTTCATCTGTAAAACGGGGGTAGTAAAAGTTTCTTTCCCTTAGGGTTATGATCATAACCAAAGAGTCAGCCCTCCAGAGTTTGCTAATGTTGTTGATCATTACTGATATCAGTCTTGCAATGTTTCTTTCCCCAATCAAGAAACCAACCCCCCAACTCAGACCCCAAGATCTTTACTGGAGAAAGGCAAGGGGAAGTGAGGGGAGGGGAAACAGACAGCTAATCCAGGGGGGATGAGTTCAAGGCAGGCGAACGGCTCAGTCTGACTGGCAAACACCCTTGCCCAGCACACATACAAACACGAGGTTCTGTTGGGCACTCAGCCTGAAACACTCCCTGGCCCTCCTCCACCAGGTCACCCAGTCGGCAGGAAGGGCTGTCCTGATTTCCCATCCCCACGCTCTCTGATGCCTCATCGTGACTCTGGTTGGCTTCCAGTTGGCTGAAAACAGCGGGAAAGGGGAATCGTGCCGTATGATTACACCCGGGACTGTATCCCCCCAATAATAATTTGCTGAACACTTACTATGTGCTAGGCACCTCTGGAGACTTAATGCAATTAGATCTCATCGATTTCAACAAGAGTGAAAACTTGAAATGTTGGAATAGTAACATTAGCAATATTGGAAGTTGAAGCCCAGAGATGTTAGGGGAATTGGTCAGCATCACATGGACAGTTATTGGCAGAGTCCTCATTTGAAATGAGGTCTGATTGTTCCCAAAGCCCAAGTTTGGGCACCGATGCCAGGTGGCCTCCTGGCCCGTGTGTCGAACAGCAGTGGAGAGGGTCGGGAAGCGAATGGGAAGGTGGGAATGAGGGACGAGCCCAGAGCAGATGTGCAAGCAGCATAGGCTGCCCTCTTCGGTCACTTCCCGAGTACGGTTGGCTTCTGAGGACCTCTGGGGCTCCTTCCCCCTAATACCCTGTGAACCAGATCCTGATGCCAGGATGCTGGGAGGAGAGAGAGTGATCCCACTTCTCAGGCTCCAGAAATGAGCCTCCTCTCCTCCTCTCTTCCTCCTCCTGGTCCCTTGGGGCCTTGATCCCACGTCCTACCCTGAGCTTCGAGAAGTCTTAGAGCTGATGACTTGGTGTGCTAACCCTCTGGGTGGTGTATCCCAGCGGGTGCCTGGGGAGCGGTAGTGGATGTTTCCGATAGTGTGTGTGTGTGTGTGTGTGTGTGTGTGTGTGTGTGTGTGGGCGGGCAGGGGGCACTTCCTTACATCACACATGCGGACCCTCCGGAGGACTGAATCTGCCAGCCTGTCGGGAGGGTCTGGGGTCTCAGGTGCTGGCTGACTGGCCAAAAGGCTGTGGGGAGGGGCAGCCAGACCTCTATAGTCTGTCTCATCAGTGACCTCAGAGCACAGGGCTCCTCCTGCGACCTTCCTCTGTAGCCAGGACAAGAGGAAAGAAGCAGAGAAACCAGGGGCCATCGGCATGGGGCGGGTCTCAGCCGTGGAGTGGCAGGGGAGGAGGAAGCCCACGGCTCTGGGCACCCCTCAGAACTGGACTTAGAACTGTGTCCTAAGCCATTGGTTTCTTTGCTGATTCCACAAGCAGTTTTCGAGAGCCTGCTTGGGTGTGAGCCCTGGGCGGACTGAATCAGATAGCATTGTGCCCTCATATCCTTAGATTTAGTAAAAGTGATAAAACATGTCCAAAAAAAGAAAAGAAAAGAAAAAAAAAGCCAAGTTACTCAAACCTGACATTTACATTTATGAGAGTTACAAGTGTTCAGAGGAGGGAGCCGGCTGGCCGGGGAGGGGGATGCGTGCACAGCACCAGCGCCAGTCAGGGTTCTCAGCGCTTTGCTTTGGGTGCATTCATTCGCTCTTTTAATCCTCGCACCCACGCCTCCTTTTACAGACTTTTACAGACAGGAAACAGACACGGAGGAGCTGAGTTGCTTCCCAAGGGCCCAAGGCTGGTCAGGGGCTTAGGCCAGGTTGTGCGGTGCGTTTCAGCCCTGGGTTCCTCGTCCTGCTCCCCGCCCCTCGACCCTCATGTCTTACCGCCGGATGGTTAGGACGCAAGTAGAAAGAGGAGCAGCGATGTCTTCACGGGTATTCCGTTTGGCGTTAACAATTGGTGTGTCTGCAGTACGTCCGTGTGTGTCATTGCTAGATTATAAGCTACAAAGAATCTCATTCAGCTAAAATTGATTGAGTGTCTGCCAAGAGCCAGACACTGTTGTAACTGCTTTCGCATATTCTAGGTCAATTTTCTTCTCGCGACAGCCTGGGAAAATAGTGGCAATTTCTCCCATTTTCCAGAGGGGGACATGGGAGACAGAGAGGAAAGAGACTTGCTACGCCAGTCACCCCTGGCACTACGATTTGGACGCACTTATTTAACAATAACTCACCGCTTTTAATTAATTTTAAAGTTAATTAATACTATTCGTCTTTATTCTTTAGAACCAAGCCTAGAACCAGTATTTTTATTTGCTTTTGTTTGTTTGTTTTTGCATATGAGGTAGACTTTATTTTTTTTTTATTTTTTATTTTTTTGACCTGGCAGCTTAACCCTAATGTTAAAGAGCATGGAATATGGGCTTTCAGGTCAGTGCTGAGTTCAAGTTTCCCAGTCATCCCTTCGGATCTCCAAACTTGAGCAATTCTCCTCGAATCTCTGACCCTCAGTCTCCTCTTCTATGCAATGGGGATTATGACAACCATCCCGGTATGTCATTGTGAGGGGGAAAGTGCCGAGCACTGCGCCTGGCACCCAGCAGGCTCCCGGGGACCAGTGGCTACTCTTAGGGAGGAGAGTCACACAGCAGGGGGCCTGGTAAATGCACATGGGAGTGGTGGGTTTTACACAGCACTCCAACACACACGTCCGTTTCATCCTGTCGGCAACTCTGTGAGACAGATATTTACATTTCTAGTGACAGCCCACAAACAGGGACCCGCAGAGCAGAATCTCAGATGTGTCTCAACACCCTCCAGCCCAGCGCCCTCCCTGCCTCCTATTGTCTGTACAATGGCAACATGTGATTCTCACCATTCAGGGCACATGGTGAGGTAGATGCCCAGAGGTGCTTTCTAAACTAGAGGGCTATAAAAACCAGAGACCATATGGTGCTTTCTCTCTGATGGTGAAGACAGGTTAGTGCCTTTAAGACACTTTTACCAAGGTGTGTTCTCAGATGTCTCAATCCCATGAGGTGTTTTTGTTTTTTGTTTTTTAAAAAAGGGTTCCTTGGCCAAATTTTTCTGGCTGTGGCCAGGCAGGCCTCATAGAAAGCCCCCTGTTTTGCTTATAAGTCCTGGCTTCGAAAATTCCTCAATCTGTTGGTCAGTTAGAAATCCTGTATCTGATTCTGGCTGTTGGGTCCAGGCGTATGGTGGTTGGAGTGCAGGTTTATTGGTTAAGCTATTGATGACAGCCCACCACCTCCAGGGCCTGGGTGGGGAGGAGATAAGACCCCAAGAATGAGGAGATTCATACTCCCCACACCTAATGAGCCCCCACCTGGTGTTAGCTGTGTGAGCCCTGTGATGTAAGGTTGGCTTTTCTTGCTGACCTAATCCTAGTCTTCACCCTAACCAGGTGCCTTATATACTTTACCATCCTGAGGACCTGTCCTAGGGTCCTGTGTTCATAGGCCCTAATCAATGCAGAGCGGGGGGAGGGGTCTTAGGCTCCCGCATCTTCTTTCTTGGAAATTCACAGTGTACCTTAACATAGTAAGGGCTTAAGCAATGTGTTTTAGTTGATCGTGGATCTCCTTACCCTGTAGCACCGATTAATATCCTGCAACCCACAGAACACACCTTGGGAAACATCGTCTTAATGGAAGAGATCCCAAGTTTCATAAACCCCTTACTGAGCCTCTAATCAACACAGAGGCATTAAAGCTTGCTGTGGGCAAAGTCCCGTGGGAGAAGAGAAGATGGAGAGGGTAGGAGGCTACAAAGCTGTGCCTCGTCCTGCTCTCAAGGAATCCCGGCAAGATTGAGGGAGATAAAGCATGCCGTCGAGACTCAAGGGGGCCAAGTGTGGTTTCGTGCTAGAAACAGAGTGAGGAGGGCCGGGCAGCGCTGTAGGATACGTACTAGGAGGAGGCCCAGAGGGAGAAAAAGAGTCAGGCGGCAAATTTGGTGATGGCCCGGGGATCATGGGCGTTCCTTCAAAGAAGAACAGGAAAGGCCACCTGACTTGGAACCAAAGAAAGCGCTCCCAAGTGAGGCTGAGGAGCCGGCCAGGTACACCATCAGGTGTGGAGGAGGAAACTTGGCAGGGCCCCTGGCTGAGCGAGTGGCAGAGTGGCGGAGGAGCAGCCACCGGCGAAGCCCTGCACAGAAGGAGCATCCATGAATAAGACGTCTTGGCTGCTCCCGGGGACGGGGGAGGCTGTGGGAAGCTGGTCCCAAGAGAGCAGTCCAGAGAGCAGGGAGAGCCTGCTGGTCCCCGCTTCGAAATCTTCAGCTCTGGATCCATAAAGGGGGCAGCGGGCAGAGGGAAGTGGCTTACCCGCGTTGCCCCTAAGACCATCCTTTGCACTTGCCTGTAGACCAGAATACAACAGAGAATAAAACAACGGCAACAAAACGAAATCTGAGCTCAGCAGCATCCTGAGAACTGAGTGCTGGGAGTTAATCATCAAATAAATATTTATGGAGCATCTGCTCTGTGAGAGGGACTAGCCCAGCCCCAGCTGGGTCTCCATTCTTCAGAGGGATGAGGGCTGGGGGTAGAGGCCACACGTGGGAAACAACAGCTTTCAGCACCAGACGAGGCGTGAAGGGCGCTTGATAAATGATAGCAATGGTAGGTCCCGTCCTCGTTCTCTCACCTGGCATTTCTGAGCCGGGACCTGTAATCTGGCTGCAGACTGAGCGCATCCTGGGCTGGTGGTCAGGGTGGGCGTCATCCATCCAACCAGACGATAAGAATGAGCCTGCTGGGTGCTGGGTGCTGGGTGCTAGCGGTAGGTGCCAGGACAGATAAGGAAATTAAAACGACGAAAACCTCGCATAGGTGTCTTGATGGCTCCGAGAAGGGCCACGGCCAACTGTATGGTGCTCGGGAGACGAGGAATCTTTCACAGAGGTGCTGTCCCTAGCAGACCCACCGGTGATGCAGAGTCAGGCCATTTCTTGAGCGGAAGAGAAATGAGCTAGCTCACAGGGAACTGCGACTAATCCTGGCTGTGCCCAAAGGACAAGGCTTTCCACGGGACCATTGCGTTTGAACCAGAGGGAAAAAGAAGATTAGCACCTGGCCTGGTTGGAGCGTGGGGCTGGAGAGGAGGGAGGGGTTTTGACACACCTGCTATGCTATGATAAGGAGTCCAGCCTCTTGAGGAGCCATCGAGGGTCCCTTGGAAGGTGTTACATAGGGCGGCTACCTTAGCTTTGCCCTTTAGAAAGAGCTTTCTGATGCGATTCTAAGGAGGTCCGAGAGGCCTAGTGGGACCAGGGACAGGGGACTCAGGTAGGGCTTGAACCAGGACTTGAGGATGGCTTCAGTTCAGGCCTATGGAGAGTGGGCAGCTTTCAAGGCTAAGGAAAGCTTGGGCCTGAGGAAAAGTCCACCCCATATATGGGGCAGGACGCAGAACAGACCCCACCTGGACTCCAGTCCACGGGCCCTGAGGTCACACTGTGCTCTATTCTATTCTGTAAACCCACGCTCGCCACCTTCTGATACTGTTTTTGGGAACAGCCAACCTTGTATCCTGTAGAGTGGAACCAGTTCTCCCAGAGTGGAGGGGAAAAGAGGCGAAGAAGAGAGGAGAGAGGGGAGGGGAGGCAAGTGATGTAGATCCTGCCCTTCCAGCTTTGCCTGGGCCAGAGGGAGCAGGGGCAGTCTGGATGGTAGAGCAGACTCCAGGCCCTCGGCTGCTGCTCTGAGCACGGGCAGGGCAGCCCTGAGCCTGAAGGGCACTCAGGGACAGAGACAGATGGGTCATGTCTATTGATAACGTTCCCCTTCCATATCTTAAAGTGAGGAGAGGATGGCAGACGGTGACAAGGAGCTTTGAAACAGAGCTGTTTCCGCTGGCCTGGGAGCCAGGAGAAGGGACGTGCTAGGAAGGAACTCAGTGTTGATGATTCAGAATGAAGCTGGGGGCAGGGCATGGTTGGGGGACGAGGCGGGCAGGAAAGAGCCGGCATCCAAGCATTTACCGTTTAGACAGTCTGGGCATGGAGAAGATGAGTGGCAGATGCCATTACGTTTCCCATCCCCGACCTGACCTGTGACACTGCCCCTGAGCCTCTTGCAGAGTGCATCCACCAGGCCACAACGGGCAGACTGTCCTTCTGACAGAGGAGCAGCGACAGAGCCCAGCGCCTTGAAACCAAGGGCAGAGAATGCACGGTCCAAACCCGCTGGAGCTGCAGACCTGGGCCCGCGAAGATTCGGGAATGCTTCCTGGCTGTGCGGCCCTCTGACTAATCTCCCCTCCCCGTGGCCTGCTGGTCAGTCTCAGAGATCCATGGGGACGAAAGCAAAGGAAAATGTCAGAGGCCCAAACCTGCCCAAACCCGAGGGTGGAACTAGACCCACAGTCCACCCAGGGCTCATCTATAGGGCAAAGCTGGGCGGAGCTGAGGGTCCAGGCATAGCAACAGGGAGAGAATGAGGAGATTCAGCTAGTTACTGACAACCCACCCCCTACTTCTGCTGAGCAGAAACTCTATCTATGCTGTCCTATATGGTAGCGGCTAGCTACATGTGGCTATTTAAATATAAATTAATTGAAATTAATACAATTTAAAATGCGGTTCCCGCCACGCTAGCCACACTTCAAGAGCTCACACTTCAGCCGCACGTAGCTGGGGGTCACCATGTTGGACAGCTCAGGCAGAGAACACTTTCACCATGGCAGGAAGTGGTTTTGGATAGCTCTGCAACACGCAAAAGTAACAACATCAGCATTAAAATCAAGAGCCACGTCTCTTATACTATGTGCAGAAGAGGGCTCGTTGGCTCCATTTTCCTGTTCTCCTGTAGTGCCCTTTCTCTGTGCCCTGCACCTCTCCTGCTCAGATGCCCAGGGCTCCCTGCTCCCCAATTCTGGACCGGACTTTCCTGGTCAGTGACACTCCTCTTGCTGGGTGACCGCCAGTCTGCCTCCTTCTCTTCCTAGGCCCTGGCTCCCGGCTCCCCTTCCACAAAGGGGCACAGGTGGATTGCACACAGGTATTGCAGTGTGGTGTGTGTGTCCTGGGCCCCTGCGTTCTTTCCTACCTGGGTGACCTGGGCGGAACCTAAGGTACTTGCCTCATCTGAGCCCAGCCTCGCCCTGGCCCTCTCTTCAGAGCATTCTCTAGAGCACCCCATTCCCCCAGGTCAACAGCTTCTCAGTTCTTCTGGCGCCTCAAATCAAAGCTTCTTCGGACTCCTTCCAAACATCTTCCCCGAAGGCCAGGCAGGGAGCACTTATCAAGGCTACCGCAAGGTGGGAGGTCCTTCCAAGCCCTCCATGTTTCTTCGATCTGTTTCTGTATCAGGTGCCTCTTCCCAACCCTCTATCACCAAAAGTCCCGTGTGATTTTGGGCATGTAGCAGGGATCCTGACAGACCACCACGTCCATTCCATCTTTGTACCAGCCTAGCTTCATTTCCCAGCCTCCCTTGCGGCTGAGTTGTGTCCTTGGGACTGCGTTCTGGCTGCGGGCATGGGAGGTGATGTGCACCACTTCCGGGCCTGACCATAAAGGCGTCCCCGCTACAGTCTCCATGTCCTTTCCTCGCCATCTAGATGCCGGAATGCAAGGCAGCCTGGTGTTGATGATGGCAAAACCAGGGCCAGCTGGGTCCCTGAGTGACTGGAGAAGTAGAACCCCGCCCCCAGAGCCTGGGCCGGCTTTGGA
This sequence comes from Eonycteris spelaea, assembly GCA_003508835.1. Classification (NCBI taxonomy): domain Eukaryota; kingdom Metazoa; phylum Chordata; class Mammalia; order Chiroptera; family Pteropodidae; genus Eonycteris; species Eonycteris spelaea. The sequence continues at coordinate 4,208,202 of PUFA01000065.1, forward strand.
GTGAGAGGGCACTCACATGTGTGCACATCTGGCCACAGGGTCTCTTCACATCTGGCTGGAGGTGCATCTCCCGGCTCCCAGCTCCCGGCTCCCGGTACTATTTCCGGTTAACGGGCAGGGCCTGTCTGCCTTCGAAGTTCTGTGGCTGAAGGGACCTTTCCTTCCCCAGACACTTCTGTGCCCGTGCTACCCTTCAGGTTAGTCGGCATATTGCTTTAGACACTGCCGCCCGGTGCCGAGGCCAGAAGGACCGTTCTGCACCCTCGGGCTGGTTCATGACTGATTCAGCTGCTTGGCCAGCTCCCTGCCGCCTCGCTGTGGGGAGACGAGTTGAGTGATGGTCAGAGGAGAGAGCAAGGACTCTGTGGAGAGCAGCCCCTGTTTCTAGGTTATGAAAAAAAGGCCCCTAACCTCCTCCCTCTCCATACCTCCTGCAGGAAGAAGCCCCTGTGTCAGCGTGTTTTGATTTAAGTTCCAGAGGTTAGATTTAAAGCATGGGAAGACCCTGCCTGATTTGACACATTGGCCCGGCATGCTGCCAACAGAAGGCCTTTCTCGTGCTATCTCTGGCCACTTTCCGCTGCCCACCCCAGGGCCGAAGGCCACCGGCAATGTCCACAGACTGTGCCCATGGGTCTGGGGCCCTTCCACTTCCACTTCCACTGCTCTCTCCTCTCTCCTGGGTGAGCTTTTCCGTGGGCGCACGCACTCCAGATAAAGACATCTCAGTCCAAACTGCATTAGAAGGAGTCACTTAAACCAGCTGAAGAGGCTTAGTCAAGTGTTCACCAAGCCATAAATGAACAGCTGCCTCCTGCCTTGAGCCCGGTGCCTGGATTATTCATTCTTTTTGGCTTTCAGATCCTCCTGGTAGATCCAGACGGAAACTGCTCCTTCCACAGCCACCTTAGTTTGTACCGTCGTCCTCCCACCCACCCCCACCTCCCGACTCCCAGCCTTTTATCTTACTTTGGTTGGGTGGGCGCATCTCTGTCTTCTCTAGGCCCTTTCTTTCATCTTGGGCAGAGTCTAGGAGACACGAAACGCCGCTCCCGGCCTCTCTCAGTTCCAACCAATTCCATTCCTCCTCTTGTCCCTTACGCTCATTTCCTTGGCAACTGTCCATTTTATTGAACTTTCCTTAAAATACCTCCTTCCCTTTCATCTATCTCTATTCCACCATGCTCTGAGAAGTAAGCAAGCCTGGTCTTTAGCAGAGCGCTGGGTTCTGCACATCTCCTGGGGCTACCTCTTTCCTTCCTTGTCACCCTCTACCTCGTCCGGTCTCCTGTCTCAGCTGTTAGGGATGTGTCCCATGTGCCGGGAACGATGCAAATGCTTTCTGTCTTTCGTCCTCACAACACCCCTTGGGGGGAGGTACTGTTAACCCATTTTAGAGGTGAGGACACTGAGGGAGGCCCAGAGAGGTCGAGTAACTTGCCCATGGTCACGCAGTCACTGGGAGTAAGGATTTCGACCCACGTCTGTCACGCTGTCTACTCACTCTGCCTAACACACAGCTCAAGCCAACAAACATTTGTTAAAAGCCTATGGCATGCAAAATACCATGGGAAATAGTGCTTGGAGAGGAAACAAAAAAGAAATAAAACAAGATTCTGCCCAGGCCTCCAAAAAGAGTCTGCCTGGTGCCAAGACAGACATGTAAATACGTATCTAACACTTGAGAAGTGTAAGGGATCCACCTAAGCACGATGTTCTGAACACGTAGAAGAAGGAGCAGTGATTAGCGTGAGGAACTTGAAGCCCCCTCAGGAGGATCTTGCTTATCTAAACAGAAATGGAAAGCGCGGAGTGACAGCACATTTCAGGGGGCGGCCTCCAGACGCTGCAGTAAAGTGGGAATGGTCGCAAAGCGGCGTTGTAGCTCTTGGGTTCTGGGTCAGATTCTTGATCGCTTTGACCTTGGCAAGTAACCTGACATCTGGGAGCCTTGTTTTGTTTACCTGCAAAATGGGGAGATAGCTACTACCTGCCTGATAGGACTGTTGGGGGGAGGCTTACTCGAAATAATACAGGTAAAGGGTTGAGCATAGTATCTGGTGTCTTAAGGCTCAATGGTTATGATTCCCCTAAACTTTCTTCTTGTTACAAAGTTCCCACCCCTACCCTATGCAGAAAAGTACGTATCAAATATCTTCTTACAGTTAGGTGGCTTCACACAGGTTAACTCACTCGATTCTCAGAACCAAGTGTAGGTTGGTTGTCATTGTCGTAACAGATGAGAGAGCCCAGGCTCAAGGGGTTCTGAAATTTGCTCAAGGTCATCTGGTCACTGAGAGGCCTTCACCAGGACTCCAGTGGGCTCTGCCTGGCTCTGCAAGGCCATGCTTTTTCCTCTGCATGAGTCACCAAGAAGTCCTGGAGTGGAGTCGCTGAGTGGGAGTGGAGGCATCAAGATTCAGGAGGACCTTGGAGGACATCGAGTCTCCGGCTGAGATATCCGTGCAAGGAGAAGGCCACCGGGCATTCTCCTTGGTGACCCTGCAAACACCAAGCTGTTTTCCTGATAATGATAAGGACAGGCAACCAGAGCAGCTAGTTGTCTCTGGAAATGTCTACATTTCCTGCAAAATCTCCCTGGTTTGCATGGGATGGGGGACCGGGAGGTGTTGTCCATCCATGCTACAAGGCAATTGGAGCACAGTGGGAGTTGGCATCTTATCGGAATGACATAGAATTCGAAGATAGGTGCACATGGATTCAAATCCCAGACCCCAGCCTCGAAAGCTGGGTGACCAGGGTGAGGCACTTCTGTCTGGTCCTCTGTGTGCTTATCTGAAGACAAGGATGACCATAATCATCCCGGAGAGTGATATCTAGAGCCAACGAGTCACTGCTTGGGTCACACTTCACAATGTCAGGCATGCCCAGGGGAAGAAAACTGACCTACGTCCCAAAGAAGGAGGGCAGCTCACTCCGGCCATCCCTGGGAGCCCCCAGGATGGAGTTCTGCCCCTACCTCACCCTGTATGGTCCATACCACATGGATCATAAAGTTCTCCAAGCCAGCCCTGTCTGACCCTCCAATGACACCCAGTGCCACACACAGAGGACATGACGAATCACTGCTCACTGACTGACTGGGTCAGTGATGGGCACCTGCTCCGGCCCCTGCTTCCTGCCTCGCAGAGCCTCCTCCTGCTAATACTTTCCCTTCCCGTGGAATCCACCCCTTCGCCAGGCCTTTCACACAGCGAATTGCCCCGGCCCACGACCACTATTTCCTTCCAGGTCTTCATTTTTCCCAGGTGGCCGAGATTGTGGGTTTCAAAGCAAGGCTACAGAGTGAGCTCCAGGCTGTCTCATCCACCGGCTTCTGCCAGCCCTGCTGCTCCTCCTTGTCCTTCCCTGGAAAGTTTTGGCTGGAACCAGATGCCAATAGGCCAAAGTTCCTGTTGTCCGGCCCTTCACAGCATCCAAACCATCAAACCAGGGGCTTCCCTGGGGCCGAGTGACCTCCTTCCGGGCCGCGGGCCAGAGCCCAAGTGCTGCCTCTTTAGCTGCTGTGGCTGTGGGGAGGCCTGGGCTGCATCCCAGAGAATGAGGGCCTGGCTCTGCGGCTGAGAACCTCAGGGGATGCAGGGCTGTGGAGACCTTAGAGGTCACGAAGCTCAACCTCCCCATTGTCCAGAGGAGGATACTAACACCAAAGAGGACCAGCAACCCAGATGCGGTCACACTGCAATCTGCAGGTAGAGACGTGCTGGGCTCCAGCCCTGGGTGATTTCGGCCACCCCAAAAGCTCCCAGTGCCTGGGCTGGAAGAGTCCAAAGCCCAGCTCCCATCCCTTCGCTTCTGGGTCCTGCTATTTGGCTTTCCCTGGGAAGAAGCAGGCTGTTCAGTCTGTTTGTGCTTTTAATTTCAGATTAAGAGGGACTGGGAAGAATAGCATCTCGAAAAAATACTACCATTGCTCCCATTTTACAGATGAGAAAACTGAGACCCGGGCATATGAAGTAGCTTGCCCGGGGTCTCACACGGCAGTGGTGGCATTCACTCAAGCAACTGGCTTTACCATATTATGCTGTCCAATCCCGACCTCAGAGACCCTGACTGCTCCGTACAGCCCCCGGGCTAGGCTGGACTAGGAGAACTCAGTCTGTCTCTCACCTGAGGTTGAGCGACGGAAGCAGGGCCAGAGGTGAAGGCCGGAGGATGTGGGCAAAGGGAAATCCCCAAGGAAGGGGGAAGGAGCGAAGAACCCGAGGTTTGGGCAGCTAACTATAGGATTCCAGCCACTTTCTCCAGGCACAGAGAAAGATTCTAGAAGCAATTGAAAAGGGCAGGAACTTTCCTTTTCCTGGTCTGTTTTCTCTGAGCCTCAGTTTTTAAATATATATTTTTTCTTTTAAATCAGTAAAACTCAGGACTCAGATTAGTTCTCCAGGTTCCTTCCTCATTAAGAACGCACAGCACCCAGCACTGAGTCGAGCCCTCAGACAGAACCATCCGCGCCCACCACTGCTCTGCTGCGGAGGGAGGGACAACATCGTCCTGGCTTCGAGGACTTAGATGAGCGGAAGAAACACACAGTCTGGAAGAACACGGAAACGGGTCCTTGACTTTGGGTTCAAGGGCCCGTCTCACCATCACAGAGTCCACGGGAGGAGCAGGAGTGTTAGGAGTGACCCCTTCCTTCCCCATTCCTCCTCCAAGTCCCCTCTCACTCTAGCTCTGTTCCACTCCCGGGTTTCTCCATCCTCGAAGACCTCAAATGACCAGGTTTGAGGGTGGCAAAGATGCTCTCCCCAGGCGCTCGCGTCCCTCTGCAGCAGGGTGCTGTGGGGATAGATGGGGGTGTGGGGAGAGGCGGCCCCAGAGGCCCCACCCAGGACAGCATCCGGCAGGACAGTTCCCCCTGCCCAGGCTAACAGCACCGTGGGCATCCATCCCGTCCTCCCTGCCGGGCTCAAAAAGCCTCTGCTTCCTTCCGGTGCTCTCCCCTGCAGATGGTGCCCACTCAGACGAAAGCTGGGGAGGGGAAAGAATACTCTGGCACACTCCCATCATCCTTCCACTTCATCTTTCTAATGGAGCCTACTTGCTTATGAAAAAGGAAACTGAGGTCTGAGAGTGGCTCACCTAAGGCGGCCCCGTAACGTATTGGTGGCTAAACCGGTTCACGAAAGCAAATCTGACTCTAAACCTGTCTCCTCACCGCTGAGCAGCAAGTCTAGCGTTAACTGACGCACATCCAGCCTGAGCCCTTCCCCCAGCTCAGCGGCAGTTTCAACCCAGCCCTAAAGAGAGCCTCACACTCTAGTGAGGTCCCGGGTTTCCTGAGAAGCAGACCTGTCCGCATCCCCAGTGCGTGACTTGGGGCAGAGGGGGCCGAGGGGCGGGGGGCGTGTCCAGCTTCCTGAAATCCTTTGCCTGGACAAGATTCTGCCAGCCCCGAACCATCCCATGTTATTAATCCCATCCTTTCTGCAAGCAGGAGCTACTCGTGCCAGTCCAGGGCGTGAGGGCTCCGATAGCCCCGTCAGGTGGCATCTGGGGCCGCAACAGCCCTTGCTGGGAAGCCCAATGTGCTCACCCCCCTCGGAATGTTTGCCGCTTGGCAGGACCGAGTGACCCAGTTTCCCCAGCGGGGAAGCTGAGCCAACCGGCTGCGCAGTTTGGCATCTGCACGTCTCTGCTGCCCTCTGCCGGTCACTCAGCAGGATGCTCTCGAGCGCAGACAGTCCCACGTGGGGTCCGCGGTGGGGAATTGCCTCTCAGGCCTGTAAATGTTTGCTGAATTAACTGAGTGAGGAGACTGTGTACAGTTACAGGCTCTGGGGCCGAGAGCCGCCTAAGAAACAGGGACTGCCCTTGGCAAAATAGTACTTGGCCTAGCGGAGCCTATGCTGCCTCCAGCCTCCGCCTTGGCCATCCTTCTGTCTCTTCCTGTATGCCTCCTCTCCCGCAAGGCATGCACCCTTCCTAGGAAGATCCAGAACTTTCCAGGCCCAAGTAAGCTGGTTCCCACACTTCTACCTCATTACAGTCTCCTCAGCCACATCCCCAATGAGGGCCCTCAACTCTCTGCTTGAATGCCTCTAGTGACAGGGCACTCACTATCACTCGAAGTAGCCTTTTCCACTTTCTAAAAGTTATAATCAAAAGATTTGGTCTTCCTCCCTTTTTGACACTCAATCTGCCCCTTATCGTGTCCACTCAGAGATCCAGTTCTTGCTTCCTGGGTGAGTCACTCAGAAATCTGACCTGTCCACCCTGTCAGTGACAGCTTATCAATTCCTTGAAGACAGTAGTCACACAAATCTGACTCAGTGATGGCTTCTGACAGTGCACTGAGGAAATGTCTTTTCCTCTCCCCAAAACATTAAGAAATCCACTCGGAGATTCCTGCCTAGGTGTGCCCTGGGCGTCAGAAAACCGTGTCCCGGTTCCTGACCCTCCGAGGGCAGGAAAACAGCTTTCGTTCCCACAGGTACTAAGAACACACAATCACTTTATCTCCCTTTTTCGACATTGCTGGAATGTTGCCTCTCCGGCCAAAAATAATTACTCACCATAATTATACTCGGTGTGTGGCAACACTTTATAGCCACTAATTAGTTAACTATACATAGCACCCAGTGAGTCCAGGATCCCTGGCTCTGTTTTGTGGTATTGGAACAAAGGGATGTGGAGTAGGATCTCTGGCTTTAGCTCAAATCAGAGTGGTGCTGGTTCTTAGGCCCTGCTCGCCCTCCAGACCTGGCCCAGCAAGCTCTGGACAATGGCAAGGGTATCTTCTTTCTTCCCCCCTGAAAGACAATGGGGTGGTGGTTTTCTAAACCATTCATTCTGCTGTAGTAATGGACATTGAATCCAGTACACTCAGCAGTTAATAGATCACCAAGCATCTCTTGAGCTCTCATGATACATATATGTGTCCCTTCTCTGTGCTGGACATCCTGCGAGAAAGGCATGCCTCCATTCCTTGCCTCAAAGAGTATGTGGCGGAGCAAGGCCGAATAAAGTACCTGAGATGATCAGAGTGTAAGTTGAATGAAGAATGATGTGGAATGGAGTTTGCTGAAGGTCGAATGAAAGGACGTGACGGAGCCTGGGAGCACCAAGGAGGTGCGCCACGGTGGTGTGATAGAGAGGTAAGGGTGCTGGTGAGTGGGGAGACTCTGGCACAGGCTGCCCACGGGCCCCTTTCGCAAAGGACTTGGTCCAGCGCTCGGTCCAGCAGCTGTCATCTGTCTCAGGGGTTTCCTCTACTGCAGAGAGCTGCTTGCCACTACCCTCAAGGGGACAGTGGCTTGGCTGCACGACCTCTGTATCTTCTATATCTACTGGCTTTCCTAGTTTAAGCATTAATTCCTATAATTAGTATTATAAAAACAATAATGTTCTTCTCATTTATGATTGTTTCTCTTTCAGATAAACATTATCCCCATCACCCACACTTCCACGCCCCCAGAAAATCTGAAACTCTTCCCTCTGAGTTGAAAACTGCGACTTTACCCAGCAGGGCTCCCTGCAGATCTGCTTGTCAGGCTAGTCTCTCTGCCTGGAAGGCTTTTTGTGCCTTTGACAAATATTTATTGAAGATTTAGCATTTGCCAGACACTATGCTGTGCGACGTATCCCCTGACTCCAGAGAGAAGCAACTGGTTCTTCCTCTGAGGGCCACAGCCCCCCGAGTTTGCACTTCCGTTACTATTTCATGATATGTTAGTCGTCTCCTTTGCTAGACCTTGCAGCTTAAGTCAGGGATCCTTTATCTTGTTCATCTTCGTATCTCAGTCACTGGCACCATGCCCACCATCCAGTAGGAACTCAATTAATGTTGATGAATGAGTTTATAAGCGAATGACGATAACCCAGTGTCTGAACATCACAGATGATCAATAAATATTGGTCGAAATGCGATTCAATTGCAAGTGCAGGGCACAGAAACAAAGGCAGAGAGAATTTGGAGAAGTTGTTGAACACTGTCAAAAAGATACAAAAAAGATCAAGGAGGTTAAACCCTGGTGAAGTCGTGGGCGGGGGAAGAAAACATTGGATTTGACAAGAAAAAAAAGTTAATGTGAAATCCTAGAATAAATAGCCATTGGCAAAATGTTTATCACAAAACCAAATGAAGATCAGTATTTACTTATGCTCAGAGTGTTGGTGGTACCTTTTTAAATCCAGGTATTGGGTAAGCTCCTTTATACCCTTGGTTTATTATGCCAGTCTTCACTAACTAGCTACTTAAAATGCCCGTACATTAGTCACAAACGCTTAAACATCTTCTCCTCACAACTGAATTTTCGTTTTAACTGTACAATGATCCTTTCTATGAAAAGAGGGGGCCACTAGCTGATGTGTTATCACCCCAGATACCTTCCCCCTCCATTCATTCTTTAAACAAACATTTATTGTGCTACAAACTGTGCTGATAGAGTCCATTCTTCTGCTAATGGGGCAGCTTCTATTCTTTGAGCTTGTTCATGATTGTGGCTCCATTTTTTAAGATCTTAAATCCTAGACTTGCCTGGATTCCCAGGGCAGCGTAACTCCTGGAAAATTCCTTTTGGCACAACACTTAACAACCTTCCTGCCATGTGCTGCTTCCAGAAACAGCACTCTCATGGGCAACGAGGATTATCTCCCACAAGTAGAAACATTGCCCACGGTAGGTTCCCAGAGCATGGGAACCCTAGTTTATAGTCCGTGGTCGAATTAAGTAGAGGGCTTCTTTACTGCAGAGTTTGCTAGCATCTTCTATATGCAAAGATGCATGGGGGTGTGAGTAGAGGCTTGGATAATATGTATGAAGTGTTTTCTAAACTCATTTGACTCTTTTTACGGGATGTTGGGAAATACTGCATAGATTACGTTCATTCATTTACTCAACAAAAAGTTTTGTGTGTCAGTTATGTGTCTGGCAGTGTGCTGAGAGCTGTGGATAAAATGATAAAGGAAACAGACACACAGGCCTGTCCTTATGAAGACTTGGGGGGAGATAGACATGACCAAATACACTAAATTGTTAATCAAGTAATCACAATAAATGTAAAATTGTAATTGTGACAGGTGCCATGAAGGCGAGGCATATCACGTGGCCATATGAGAGCCTGTAATAGAGGAACTTCCTTCCCAGGCTGCCCTGAGGAGGTGACCTACAGCCGACGCTTGGAGTATGAGTAGGAGTTCGAATGGTGATGAGGGTGGAGGAGAGCATGCTCCCCGAGGTGAAGGGAGTTCGGTGAGTGTGTGGGACAGAAAGAAGGCCAGTGGGGATGCGAAACGGGATGAGGCTAGAATGTTAGAAAAGGCCAAAACTTATAGGGCCATATAGGCCATGTTAGGAATTTTTGTCTTTATCTGAGGAGCAATGGAAGCCATCAGATTTGTGTTTTGGAAAGATCATTCAAGTTACTGAGTGGAGAATCTATTGAATGTGGGCCAGAGTGGACCTAGGTGGACCGTTTAGAAAGCTAATGAGGTGGTCTAGGATGATGGTAATTTGATGAAAGGATGCTGGAAAGAATTCATTCTCATAGGTTTAGATCAAGTCACTCTTCTCCTACAAGGCAGCTGAACCGACACAGAGCTGGCTTCATAATAACACACAGACACCCATCTGCTTCTCCAGAAATCTCTCTGCAATCGAGGGACTGGGGATGGTCTGCTCTCACCTCAATTCATTCAAGCAAAGCATTGTCCTAGGATTAGACATGCTCTCTGGAGCATCTGTCATTGGGAGCAAGAGAGAATCCCAGAGCTCTCGTTCCAATGTAGTCCCCACCTATACCACATTCTTTGGGGCCTGCCTGTCTTACCCTGTGTGACTATAGGTTTGTGTCCTGGTATCTGGAATTGCAGAGCTGGGAGAGATCCTAGAGATCATCTTCACCCTCAACTGTAGGCAAAAATTCCTTCTACATACCTAAAAACATCTCAAATAAGAGTTAATCTATCTATCCCTAATTACACTATTAGGATCCCAGATACAGCTTTCTCATCCTGTCCCCAAGCCTTTGGACTGTTTGGAGCTTAAACACTCATAATAATTCCTCACATTGTCATAGTTTACATCCTATCTCATTTCTTCATAATAGTTTCCATTTACAGAGAGGTTAAGCAACATGTCCAAGGTTACACAGTAAGGAAATTTAGGGTCAGTGCCCTTAACAAAACATTGCTTGGAATTTAATCGCATTCTACAGTTGTATTTGTATTGTCTGGAATTTTACCATGAACATATGTAACTCCCGACCGCTCCAGGCTGTACTGATCTTTCCTACTACTAAACCTTTATATTTGACTTAACTTTTAAAATTTTACATTTTAATAATTCATGGACTAATTTTAAGTATACCTGATTTTTGTCCCCATCCAAGCAAATTCTGGGTCGGGATCGTGTCATACAATTTCTCGCTGTGTTTTCACTGTGGTGGGCACATAGGACACACTTAATAAATATCAATTAATTGATTGAGTAGTTAAAGGAGCTCATAATTTTTTAAATGTCATGGAAATACTGTTTATATTCATGCTACACATACACAAACATTTGCAGAAGTCCATTTTCCACTAGATGATTTACAGCTGTGTCAAAGGGCTAGGTTTCCCCAAAATTGGTCTCTTCTGGCTAATAGTGGGCTCAAGGAGATGGGCTCAAGGGCTCGTGAGATCTCAGGAGTTAATTGCATTTGTGTGAAAAACTTTATAGACTAAATATACCAGGAAATACCTGAAGCTACAACTTTTTGTCCAACTGAAACATGGTGACAGAATATCACATTTTGTTAATTTGATGACTTCAAATTAGGTTTTTATAGGGATAAAATCTGGCATGCAAGAGATAGGAAGACTATGTAGAATACACTATCAAGAGCAATTTCAGTTGGAATCTCACCCAGCAGGGAGCAGCAAGAGAACTTTGCCTAATACCCAAAAAGAAGTAGCAAATCAAGCTTCACTGCCTCTGACTTTAAAGCTTTGTCCGTGATTGAGAATACCTGAATCCCTAACTCCTTTGCAAGACACCTAATTTTCACCTCTAAACTGCCTACAATCAAATGAAATACTACCAGTTAATATAAACTACCAAGGTTAAAGTACACTTCTTACAGCAGACAGATACTAACACAGTTACTATGTATTTTCCCATTACATTAGAGATCTATGGCATTGTCTGTAACATTTGTCTAAAAAATGTCCCCATCAAAGTACTATACCTGTCACAACAAAAAAAGAGAGAATGGATATTGGTTAGGCAACTCGTATTATATAAGGATGACTTCAAATCAAATGCTTTTCACAGACTCCGGGTGGAGTTGGGGGTACCTCCAGAGTACACGTATTTGCCCTACATGATTACTGTGAGGATCAAACAGAAAAATGTAAGTGAAATGATTTAATTGAATCCTATTAAGTACCACAAGCTTTATATGCATCATGTCATGTAATTCACCCAATGGGGAGTTGTGAAAGAGATTGCTGTTGACTCCAATGTCTGCTCTCCTCCTTTTCCTTAGAAATAAGACCACCGATTTTTGTCTTGGCTAAAGTAAATACAGAATACACTTTCTGGCCCTTCTCATTTAAGTGTGGAGATGTCTACATTCTGGCCAATGAGATAGAAATGGAATTGTAGTGATTTATGATTAGTAGTGTCTTAAAAGGAGAGAGACATCCTGTTTTTCCTCTTTTTCTTCCCTACTGGTTCACTGGAATGTTATTTGATGGCTGGAACTTGATTTACTGTATCAGATCACGAGGCATCATAAGGATCACAGAGCAGCGCAATAGAAGGAAATGATCCATTCCTTGAAAGTTTTCTGAACCATTTAGAGTAAGCTGGAGATATCATGTCCCTTTACACTTAAATATCTTAGTGTGCATCTCTAAGAACAAAGATATTATCAATAACCACAGAATAATCATCAAAATTAGGAAATATAACATTGATGCATTAATATTAACTAATTTACAATACATATTCAAATTTTATTAGTTATCCTAGTATTGTCCTTTATAGCTTCTGCCCCCCACCTAAGATATAATATGGCATCGTGCATGGATTTTATCATCATGTCTCTTTAAGTTTCCTTTACCTGGGAAGAAATTCAGCATCTACTTACAATTAAAAACTTTTAGAAATTAAGAAATAAAGTGGATTTCCTTGATATGAGGATAACATAATGTGAACAAACAAAACTTGTAATAAGTATCATTCTAAATAGAAAAAACATTAGAAACATTCCCTTTAAAATCCGGAATAAAATAGGAGGGTTCACTATCACTCTCTTCGACATTGTGTCAAGGATTCTAGTTAGCACAATATAGCTGGAAAAACTTAAAATTATGATGATTAGAAAGGAAGAAATACTCTTATTATTTGTAGATGATATGATTGCTGCACAGAAAACTCAAAGTGATCTATATACACTAAGTTAATATAAATAAAGGGCAGTTTAACAACTGGCTGTTTCAAATCACTGACAACAAATAGCATAACTTTAAAAAAAGGCACCATTAATAAAAGCAATAAATCATAATAAAAGACTGTGAGAGTACTCATAAATTATAGAATTTTGCTGAAGGAAATTAAATAAGACCTAATTAAATAAAAAGATGTCCCGTTCACAGAAAGACTTAATTTCATAAAGATGTCACTTTTCCCTAAATTAACTCATAGATTTAATGAAACTCCAATCATAGCGGTTTATGGAACTTGATGAATTGATTTTAACATGTATGAGAAAGAATAAAACTTTAATATAGTTGAAAATATTGGTGGTAGGGTTGGGGGAAGTGAAGGATTTCTTAGACAAGATACAAAAAGTGCTTACTATAAAAGGCTATTAAACTCAACCTTATTTAAAAATCAGAATTTTTATATTAAAACACAAGTTAATTGAAAAAGTAAGCTGCAAACCTGAAAAAGATATTTGTCGAATACCCTACAAAAGATTAGAATCAAGACTATGTGAAAGTCTATGGCCATGCTACCCTGAACGTGCCCGACCTTGTATGATCTCAGAAGCTAAGCAGGGTCAGGCCTGGTTAGTACTTGGATGGGTGACCACCTTGGAAGACCAAGTGCTGCAGGCATTGAAAAAAAAAAATACTATGTATAGAAAAACTCCTACACATATGAGAAAGATATAACTTCATAGATAAATGAAAGACATCAATAGATATTTCATAGAGGAAGAAACATATGGCCACAAACATATAAAGAGATACATGACCTCACTAGCATTCAGGGAAATAAAATATCGAAACCACAAAGAGCTGCTATTTGACATCCTTTTGTTTGGCAAAAAAAAAAAAGTTATAAAATGCCAATAACATGGATCAATAAAATCTCTTATAATTTGCTGGTGAGACTGTTAATTGATTTAAAAAAGTTTAAAAAACAATTTGGCATTATTGTAAAATTGACCACTCAATATGCCCTATAATGCAGTAATTCCACTCTTAGGTATCCCATACCATCGCCTTCCTATGCTATCCCAGAGAAATTTTTGCTCATGTGCCTCAGGACACATGAATTAGTACTGTCTATAATAACACTAAAACAAGAAAGGATCCACATGTACATCAAAAGAAGAGTGTATGTATAAATGGCGGTATATCAACACCATGGAATATTTTACAGCAGTGGAAATAAGTAAACTATAGCTTCATATAACATGGAAGAATCATAATAACATGAATGAAAAATGCAAGTCTCAGAAGAAAGCAAATACAATATTGTTCAAATATAAATGTATATAAGTTAAAAAAACAAGCAAAAATAAAACAATACTTTTAAAGTGTGTGTATGCACACCCACGTGTTACGGAACTCAAGGGGTTTGCCACTTGGATGTTCGAGAACGAGGACGAGTACGAGAGGTGGTAATGGAGACAGAGGACTCACAGCCAAAGCTCATTGAGAACAAGGACAAGATCAAGAACAAAAATGAGAACAAGAACGAGAACAAGAACAAGAATGAAAGGTAGTAATGGAAATTGAGGACTCACAGCCAAAGCTCTGTATCACTAAAGGGATGCTTAGCCATTGCTTATATACACTATTTGGTTAATTACATGTTGATTTCTTCTTCCTTGGCTACAGTTATCCCCTGGGTTTTTGTCAAGCTCATCCTGTTTACAGCTACCTCTGTAAAATACTGTGCTAATTTTTAACATTTAGCAAGAATAGCAATTTACTAAGAACCGCCCAGATCTTGAGACCCTTGTTCTGCCAGAGATGTGCGTGTGCGCGCACGCGCACACACACACACACACACACACACACGAATTCTTTAAAATTCCATTAAAATATTCTTTTAAAGTTCTTAAAACAAAATAGGAGATTGCTAAATACCAGGTTCTGGATAGTAGCTACCTACCGAAGAAGGTAGGCAGTGAAAAGGGAGGAGCATTTAGGTAGATGTAAATTATCGGTAACTTTCTATTTTTTGGTTTGGAGTGGTAGGTTTATGGGTATTCACTATGTTCTTGATAAATAAATTAAAGTTTAAAGGTTCATGGATGAACTGTTGATGACTGTGTGTCATGAACTAAGGATTATGACTAATCCAATTCTATATAATCAGGTGCAAAGAGAAACTATATTAGTAATAGCAAACATTTGTATAGTGCTTAACAGAGCCCAGACACTAAGTTCTTTTTATGTTTTATCCCATTTAATCCTCCAAGTGAAGAGAGTCTATGATTATTCCCATTTTATAGAGGAGAAAATCAAGTCCCAGAGAGATTAACAGTATCTCTCCTGAGGCCCACAGCAGAGCTGGGATTTAATCTAGGCTGGCTGGTTCCAGAGTCCATGCTCTTAACCACTGCACTTTAAATTGTCTAAATAAACGAAAGAAGTAATTATATTAGGGCTTAGTCACCTAGGAGAAGTTATAGCCAAGTGCTTTCTGTAATATTATTAAAGGATGAACCACATACACAGTTCTGGAAGTGCGTACTAAAAACCGCTGAATTGCACACTCTAACTGGGTGAACTTTATGGTATGTAAATTATATCTTAATAAAACTGCTGAGAAAACCCCACAAACCACAAATAAATAAGTAACTTTATAATGCAAACTGGGTACTAGTGCCTTCAGGTTGTACAGCTCCGAGGGCCAACACTGAGGCCGGAATGGGCGGATAGCAGCTTTTCAGTACACTTGGTTTTTAACAAGGCACTAAAAGGAGAGATCAACATGCTGCTATGATTGATGGTCAGGGAATCTTTTGGTAGCTTAACTCTGTTTTCATGACTGCTGAAAGATCCTCCTTGCCCAGATCAGCTGTTCTCACAAATCTGGCTTTAGAGCATAAGGAGATCAGATGAAAACTTGGACTGGACCTGAACAACTCTATTACCAGCACCAGAAAAATGGTTCAAAGTCCTGGCCTTCTAAACCATGGGTCACTTTTATCCTCTCAGCACTATCTGAAAAGCACATGTGTGAAAATAGACTGATTCAACCTCACTAAACAGCTTTGTATTTTAAAGAACACAAAGGAAATGAAAAAACAACTTATTTGACTACAGCATGAGTCAATATATTATGTCATTATCCATTTGTCATGAACACATACTCACACACACACTCCACAGGCCATATTTTGGCTCTGTAACTGATAATGGAATCCAGCCTTTTCTTTCTACCCATTGAACTTACCAATCTACTTAACAGCAGAAAGACTGTTATTTATCTTAGGCAGGCATTTGTGCTGAAGCCAGCTATGGGCAGTAGCTTCCATCAAGCTTGCTGGTATTTCAAATGGCAAGCCATTAAGCCTAGCAGAGACTCAGGCACTGCCACACATACTGATACCAGCTTCCTGAATTCTCTCTTGAGTTCCCTCACTTCCTATCATGAGGTTTGGAAAACTATACTTAATTGGTCATTATCTTTTTTGTTGACCAGTTGAGTTAATTAACTAAGTAGGTCAATTTAGGCCAAAAATAGTCAGTCTGGAGCCGGGTTCATTTACATTGGCCATTACCTTAAGTAATCAGATAATGGCTTACACCTTCGATTTTGTTGTTACTATAAACTTGAAATAGATTAAAATGCCCTATGTGAAGTGTGTGTGTGTGTTTGTGTGTGTGCGTGCACGCTTTCACAAATAATGTGTTGGTTATTGTTTTTTTTTTTTTTTATCCCCAGTATCCTGATTTTTGTCTTTCAATATCATTTCACACTAAAAGGAACCAGAACTCCTTGAAGAAATGGCTGATTCCACGTTGGGGCAAAAAATGCACCAGATAAGCCTGCAACAGAAAAATGAAGAGGAGGAACAGTGGGAAGAGAAAAGATGGAACAAGATTCGCATGAATTGGTAATTATTGAAATTGGGTGTTGGGTACATGGAAGTTCTTTATAGTATTCTACTTTTGTATATTTTACTTTTTCCATGAAAGTTGTTTTTAAGAAAAGCGAAAAATAAATTCTATTTTAAAAAATAAAACAGCCTGCACGTGGTAAAACGAGTTTTATTTTAATAATGCATAAAGGTATACAATGAAAAGTTAAGTCTCTCTCTTACCATGACCCTCAACACCCCCTCCTCAGCGTGATCTTAGTAACAATTTCCTTATTCTAAACGAAGTTTCTACGAATATACAAAAAATGCATATGCAAATACACATACATATCATTTTAAAGCCACAAACAGTAGCATATTGTACACCATGTTCTATGCTTTATAAAGTTTTATTTTAATAGCTAGTTTTAATTAAATGAGTATGTCTACATACTACAATACTGTGGCTTTTTATGCTTTTATATTCTGGGCTTCTTTTTTGATCTAATGAAGAAAGAAAAGGCCCACATCTTCACTTTCCTCAAAGTTATTTAGAAAGAGAAGGATGGCCAAGGCAGAGCTAAACAGGTCGCAATACCTAATCTTAAAACTTTTCAAGTTCAGATTTCGGTTTGGGGGAATTATTGCTACCTTAAAAATTGTCATGTTTTAAAAACATCTCAATTCTCTACTCCACATTGGACCTTGAGAGATGTGGTTGACAAGGAACAATACAAGAATCCTCATAACCTCTGCCCGGAGGATACCTAGGTGGACTCGACATTTCCACCCTCCACCAGACAGAGGTGGTATCTGTTCCACTGTCGGTATCACCAGCACCTCGCACAGGTGCTTTATTGTCTGACACAAGAAGGGTCTTTGGAAAAAAGGCAAGTTGGGTTTTGAAGGGGATAATGATTGAGGGAGCCCAAAGATGTAGATTTCGAGACAGCAAGGTAGTTGTACCACTGGGTTCTAAAACAGAATAACGGAGCGAGG
This sequence comes from Eonycteris spelaea, assembly GCA_003508835.1. Classification (NCBI taxonomy): domain Eukaryota; kingdom Metazoa; phylum Chordata; class Mammalia; order Chiroptera; family Pteropodidae; genus Eonycteris; species Eonycteris spelaea. The sequence continues at coordinate 4,225,478 of PUFA01000065.1, forward strand.
CAAGGTGAAGAGGCTGTCGGGAGGTACGTGAAACCACAAAAAAAGATGCGACATAGCTAACTGGAGCATCAATTACACTCGACTATTTAAAGGGGAGGAGCATGTGTAAAAAATAAACATAGCTTCATCACAGGACTACGAAATCCAACATCCACGTGAATTTGCAACATAAAACAGGAAGTCCACAAACATGTCCGCGGTGGCCAGACGTCCCGCGGCCCGTGAAGCTGGGAGCGTTGGTCACTGCCCCCTGGGTGGCCCGGGGTACTTGGGCGAGAATCGGGAGCGCCAAGGAGAGCTGGGCACCCGAGCGAGAATGCATCTCGACTGCGAGGCACGACCGGATTGCCCGCGCTCCACCTCGGCACAGTCCAGGGCCGTTAGTGTGACCTGGGGATTCGTGAACTGTGAACTCCCGGCTCAGCCCGCTGCGCGGGCCCCAGGGACCGTGGGCAGCGCTCGGCCGAGCATGGGGAGTGGGGCTTTTACAGGTTGTTGTCAAAAACGCCAGAGGGACTAAGAAGCTGTCGCTGGACGCCCCAGAGACGCCTTCCACAGGGACTTGTGGGCTTGAGCGGCTGGAGGTAGGAAGTGGCGACTCCAGAACTTTCGAGCTCAGAAGGCCGAAGCACAGCCAAGTACGCCTTGGGACGGAACAAATGTTTGAGGGAAGAACGCCGAAAGCGCTGGGAGGCGGAGCTGAACCCTGGTAACCACCTCGCGAAGTCTAAGTGACGTCGCACAGCAAGCGCGTTCCACTCTTTCACCTTCAGTCCACGCCCTCAGTACGTGGGCCTACCCACTTTACGCGAGTGATGGACAGTTATTTCAGCCTATCAACTTCACCACCGCCATCCAATCAGATTTAAATTTCTTTTAGCCGCCAGAGGAGTTGAAAGAAGGGGTCGAAAGAGGGAGCGCTCTCTCTCGCGAGATTGCTGTGAGGCGGCCTCTCAAGAGAAAAACGCCAGAACAGACGGCCCGACTTCCCAAATAATGGGTTAAAGGACGGGGTCATAAGCCAATGAAAGGGGCGAGAAGGTGGGCTCATTGCTTTCTCCGCGCAAGAAGTACCGTTACAGGGCACACTTTTTGTCCAATCAACGCCTCCAGACTTTGGGTCTGGTGACGATAGAGCGCGAGGGGCGGAGCCAAAGCCTGCGCGCGAGGAACCGTTAAGATGGACAACGACTATAACCAATGAGGTACTCCGACTAAGGCGTTGGGAACCCAATAACAGTGGTGCGGCGGGCGCCTTCCGGAGCGCGGGGAGATGTAAAGACAGACAAATAGTTTCCCCAATGAGACTGTAGAAGAGTAGAGCGACTTGACCAATGAGGCCTGAGGGGCGGGATCCTTTGCCGCGGCGGAGTCCAAGATGGCGGCATGCGGTTCCGCTGTGTGAAACGAGCGCGGGGCGGCGGGTTAGTCAGCTCCGCGGAGACGACCTGCGACGACCCGCAACAATGAAGGGAAAAGAGCGCTCTCCAGTCAAACCCAAACGCTCTCGCGGTGGTGAGGATTCGACTTCCCGCGGGGAGCGGAGCAAGAAGTTAGGGGGCTCTGGCGGCAGCAATGGGAGCAGCAGCGGAAAGACCGACAGCGGCGGCGGGTCGCGGCGGAGCCTTCATCTGGACAAGTCCAGCAGCCGGGGTGGTAGCCGCGAGTATGACACTGGCGGGGGCAGCTCCAGTAGCCGCTTGCATAGTTACAGTTCCCCAAGCACTAAAAATTCTTCGGGGGGGCGAGTCGCGCAGCAGCTCCCGGGTGGAGGCGGGGAGTCACGTTCCTCCGGGGCCGCCTCCTCAGCTCCTGGCGGCGGGGACGGCGCGAGCCGGGGACGCTGAAGATAAGCGAGTTGGGGTCCCAGCTGAGCGACGAAGCGGTGGAGGACGGACTGTTTCACGAGTTCAAACGCTTCGGTGATGTAAGTGTCAAAATCAGTCATCTCTCGGGTTCTGGCAGCGGGGATGAGCGCGTAGCGTTTGTGAACTTCCGGCGGGCAGAGGACGCGCGGGCGGCCAAGCATGCCAGAGGCCGCCTTGTGCTCTATGACCGGCCCCTGAAGATAGAAGCCGTGTATGTGAGCCGGCGCCGCAGCCGCTCCCCTTCAGACAAAGATAATTATTCTCAGTCATCCAGCGTGCTCGGGCCTCGGTAGGGGGTCACCGGCACCCCCTGGCGGAGGTGGTGGTGGCCAGAGATCACTTTCCCCTGGTGGCGCAGCCTTGGGATACAGAGACTACCGATTGCAGCAATTGGCTCTTGGCCGCCTGCCCCCTCCACCGCCGCCACCATTGCCCCGAGACTTGGAGAGAGAGCGAGACTACCCGTTCTATGAGAGAGTGCGCCCAGCGTACAGTCTTGAGCCAAGGGTGGGAGCTGGAGCAGGTGCTGCGCCTTTCAGAGAAGTGGATGAGATCTCACCGGAGGATGATCAGCGAGCTAACCGGACGCTTTTCTTGGGCAACCTAGACATCACTGTGACAGAGAGTGATCTAAGAAGGGCTTTTGATCGCTTTGGAGTCATTACCGAAGTAGACATCAAGAGGCCTTCTCGGGGCCAGACCAGTACCTATGGCTTTCTCAAGTTTGAGAACCTAGACATGTCTCACCGGGCCAAACTAGCAATGTCTGGCAAAATTATAATTCGGAATCCTATCAAAATTGGTTACGGTAAAGCTACCCCCACCACCCGCCTCTGGGTGGGTGGCCTGGGACCCTGGGTGCCTCTTGCTGCCCTAGCACGAGAGTTTGACCGATTTGGCACCATACGCACCATTGACTACCGCAAAGGTGATAGTTGGGCATATATCCAGTATGAAAGCCTGGATGCAGCTCATGCTGCCTGGACCCATATGCGGGGCTTTCCACTTGGTGGCCCAGATCGTCGCCTTAGAGTAGACTTTGCAGACACAGAACATCGTTACCAGCAGCAGTATCTGCAGCCTCTGCCCTTAACTCATTATGAATTGGCAGATGCTTTTGGACATCGGGCACCTGACCCTTTGAGGGGTGCTCGGGATAGGACACCACCCTTACTATACAGAGACCGTGATAGGGACCTTTATACTGACTCTGATTGGGTGCCACCACCCTCCAGTTCGGGAACGCAGCACTCGGACTGCAGCTACTGCTGTGCCTGCTTATGAGCCACTGGATAGCCTGGATCGCAGGCGGGATGGCTGGTCTTTGGACCGGGACAGAGGTGAGCGAGATCTGCCCAGCAGCAGAGACCAGCCTAGGAAGCGAAGGCTGCCTGAGGAGAGTGGAGGGCGGCATCTGGATAGGTCCCCTGAGAGTGACCGTCCTCGAAAACGTCACTGTGCTCCTTCTCCTGACCGCAGTCCAGACTTGAGCAGTAGCCGGGATCGCTACAACAGTGACAATGATCGATCTTCCCGTCTTCTTCTCTTGGAAAGGCCCTCCCCAATCAGAGACAGACGGGGTAGTTTGGAGAAGAGCCAGGGTGACAAGCGAGACCGCAAAAACTCTGCATCAGCTGAACGCGATAGGAAGCATCGGACAGCTGCTCCCACTGAGGGAAAAAGCCCTCTGAAGAAAGAAGACCGGTCTGATGGGAGTGCAGCCAGTACCAGCACTGCTTCATCGAAGCTGAAGTCCCCGTCCCAGAAACAGGATGGTGGGACAGCCTCTGCAGCCGCAGCCTCTCCTAAGCTCTGTTTGGCCTGGCAGGGCATGCTTCTATTGAAGAACAGCAACTTTCCTTCCAACATGCATCTGCTGCAGGGCGACCTCCAAGTGGCTAGCAGTCTTCTAGTGGAGGGCTCGACTGGAGGCAAAGTGGCCCAGCTCAAGATCACTCAGCGTCTTCGTTTGGACCAGCCCAAGTTGGATGAAGTAACTCGACGTATCAAAGTGGCAGGGCCCAATGGTTATGCCATTCTTCTGGCTGTGCCTGGAAGTTCCGACAGCAGGTCCTCCTCTTCCTCTGCAACATCAGACACTGCCACCTCTACTCAGAGGCCACTTAGGAACCTGGTGTCCTATTTAAAGCAAAAGCAGGCCGCTGGGGTGATCAGCCTCCCTGTGGGGGGCAACAAAGACAAGGAAAACACCGGGGTCCTTCATGCCTTCCCACCCTGTGAGTTCTCCCAGCAGTTCCTGGATTCTCCTGCCAAGGCACTGGCCAAATCTGAAGAAGATTACCTGGTCATGATCATTGTCCGTGGTGCGTCCTAAAGTCCATGTGTAACTTGTATTTACTACTTTGACATGGTTTCTGTTTTGTGATGTATAATGGGATACAGCATCGGATGAAATTTTCTTCTTAATTAGTTGTTTAGTTGTAGCTTTTTTCTTTTTTATATTTTTATAGACCTCTTTGAAATAGATGTCCGGACAGTTTAGCTGTTTTAAGTGAAAGGGTTGCCCTGAAGGTAGTAGGCAGATGGATTTACTTTAATTAGGAGCTCCCACTCTTAAGAGTAACTTTTCTTCTCTTTTGTGTTTTTTTCTTTAACTTTTAGCTTAAAAAATCCTCAAAGTTACAAAACCAAAATTTTGGAAAGTCAGAATTTGGGGAAAAGAGCCCACTGACTATATAAACATGGTAATATACTCCTAAGTATGGCTTGATTGGTATGCAAGTAAATAATTCCTGTACCAGAAATGTTATTTGTATGGCTGAAAAAATTTGATCAGGGATCTCAAAAGTATAAACTGGTAAATTGTATAGTAATGTAATTATTTTAATCAGGTATTTGAGTATTTCTCTTAAAATACAGTTTATTCCCAGAGAGTTTGCTTTGACATACCCATTTTTATCATTAGTTCTAGAGTTCTGTATCCCGTATATGCACTTTTGGTTTGTAGCTGTAATTGTTCAGTAAAAATTGAGGAAGGAATATGTTACAAACCATATGTGTCTTATGCTTACACTAGTATGCAAGGAATGAGTAGGTGCTTTTAAAATCAGAATTCTCGGTCAGTTATGGGTGTGTGGTGGTGTTTTTACTGACTTTTTCAGAGAAGTAAAGCAGGTACAGTTCTAATTGTGCATATTTCAAAATTTAAATGTTTTTCATCAAAGATAAGTTTTTATATCCATTCAGTGATTCCTGATTTCAATAATAGAAAGAAGAGTTGTCTGCAGGCTCATAAGTCATCTTTTGTTTCAGTGGGCATTAATCAGCCATACCTGGCTTGCAGAATTTTTTAGTCATCGTGAAATGCCTTTGACGTGCTCTTTTAAAATTTTGCTTGTATTTTTATTTTCATGTTTAACAGAGATGACATTATTGAAAATGGAATATCTTTAAAATCTTGTGTTTAATATTTTTATTGGTGTCCAATCACAAAGAATTGAAATGTCAGTGTACGAAAACGCTTTTTTATTGTTTTATTTTCCCAGACATCTGGAATTAATTCAAAAAATTAATCTCATGGTTTTTTTCAAAACTCAAGATTATATCAACTCCCGAATCCTAACAAAGGCTTTTCCTGCTTAACAGCAATCGATTTTTGGAGGGGGAGGGGGTTCATCGATCCCTCTGCCCCCGCCCCTAGTTTTGCAGGTCATTAGTAAATGTATTTCTCTCCCTCCACCCCTTTGATTTATATACCGAGGACTTTAAGGTCCTTGATATTTAATTATGATTAGAAACTTTAAGACCTTTTGGATCATGGTCATGTTTCTATTCTATGAAAGTGACTTATTGAAAGCCTGGCAGAACCCAACTGTTTTCTTTCTGTTATCAAAGCTGGTAGTTTTAAAATAGCACCAATAATAACCCAGGGAAATGCCATATAATTTTTTATTTTCCATTATGACAGGTGTCTAATGCATGTCAGCATGAAAGCTTCATCACTGCTGTGTCATCCTTTTTGATTTTCACTATACATTCAGAAATTTTCTTTTTAGGTTTGGCGGTTTTGTGTGTGTGTGTGTTATTTTTTATTTTTATTTTTTTTTAAACTGGAAAAACAAGCCATTTGGAGAGAAGGAAGGTAGTAGGCTATGAGCACAAAGGCTCTTGGTTTGCCTGTAGGGTAAATACCTGAAATCATACAGTTAAGACTTGGTGTTTTTTGTTTTTAATAGGCCGCGTTTGGCATGTTAATATGGAGTAGGCACCTGTTCAGAAACTAATGTAAGTGTGCAGTCTGTGCATACATGGGGTCAAAGTACAGTTTGGCTAGATACATTTTTCCAGTTTAAATCTCACTAACCATTAACTTTTGAATATATTCGATAAGATGGCTGGACAAATGATTTTGCTCTTTTGGAGAGTAAAGTCCATGACATCTAATTTTACGATAATCCAAAGTGTGGGGTTTTTCCCTTTTTCTTTTCTCTTTTTTTTTTAAGTTGATGTAACAGCTTACTGAAGAGTACTGTGGTTTTTGCTCCATCTTTGAATCTTTATCATCTGACATTGCAGCTTTTGTTAGATTTGGGAAATTTGTGCTTCAATGTTTATGAAACAATGGCTTGATACCATTTCTAAATGTATGTATTATGAATAACTAATTATGTTTAGTTTGGTGCTTACTTACAGAGTGCCATCATTTAGGTGAATTTCTTATTTGTGTTGCCCATTCTGTTGTGCAGGTTTATAATACTGGTAAACTATCTAAACCTTCAGAAAGTAAAGAAAGCAAAAGTCTGGTTCCAGTTCTCAGAAGTCACAATTTCATAATCTCAGCATTAGGTGTTCTTTGTAACAACCAATTTTTTTCTTACAAAACGCTTGTTTAGTTGATGTTTCTGGAACTCAGTTCAAATGAATGAAAAGACAATTTCTTCATAATATCATTTAATGATTTATTAAGTATTACTGGTAAAAACATCAAGCTAATTAAGACTTAGATCATAACTTCGAAGCTTATGGAAAATTAAGCGTTCAGCTCCTATCCAGATTTTAAATGTTGGTTGTAACTGGGATTCTTATAATTTTCCACACAAAAATTTAAATTCCTGGTTTAAGGTGTATACTTTGACTGTTAACTGAACATAGAGTTTTCCCTTTAAAGATTACATCTTAAAATGTCCATCTGGCTGGTATAAGCTTTTGTCACATTTTGAAGGTAATATACTGTGGCCCTTCTTAATTAGATTATTTGCGGTGCAATAGTAAAAGTAAGGTGTGCGTTTGTTGCTTTCAGAGTCAAACACTGTTTAGGTTTATTTAAAAACTTTTATGAGCAGGTTTTTACTGACAGTGCTATTTTTCAAAAAAATTTTAAATTCACTTTCTTTAGACGGTGAAGTTGCTGCTCATTATGCAGGTGCAGCCTGAATTGGTTTGGGTCTATATAGGACCCATTCACCCAAAACTCTGTAATTAACAGAATTAGGAAATCCTCTTGAGAAGAGGGCTTGTGTGACCTTTCATGTGAAAAAAATCTTTGGAGAGAATTTCTGGACATTTTTTTTTCTGTCTCTGCCACAGTGCATGGTTTTGAGGTAGGAGTTCGGTATGAGAAAAAGAAGAGAAGAGAAGTGGAGCTGACCTTGTTAACATCTGGTTATAGTGATATTCCTAAGGGGAGAAAATGATTGCAGGTAACCACAGTGAACTGTCTAGCTTAATGAAGAGTTTTTTATGTGTGATTTAAACATCATTGAAAAGTAAAAGCCCTAAAGTGTACTTTGGCTGTTTAGCAATTGTTTGTATGAATGTTTTTCTTAAATGAAAATAATAGCTGTTGTCTTTGGTAACACAGATGAAGGTGGATTTTTAAATGGCTTTATATTTTGACCCCTTTCTACAGTAAAGGAGCAGTTCTGTATTGCTCCATGTAAATTTCAGAATGAAAATAGAGGGGGCAAAAATTTGACTAAACTTCATCTTTTTACAGTTTCATTTTTTTAAGTTATACATAGAATATATTGATTATAGGTTGATTATAAACTTGCTTTTTTTCTGAAATTTTTCCAACATATTTCACTCAGTTACATGAGTATAAGGGTATTTTCAGCCCTATAATCTTCACTTAATTACAGTCTTTAAAAAAATCCACCCTATTGTTCTACTTGTTATTTGTTCATACAGTAAATTCATTTCAAGGTTTGTGCCAGTGGGTATTATTGGTGCTTTTTGAAGTCAAGGTGGACTATCCAGGAAGGTCTTGTTAATGTTATGTTCATCTATAATGGCATAGGGGAAATATATATATTTTTAATATTGTAAACATTTGTACTGAATAACCTTTTTTTCCCCCCTTGCAAGCAAAACTGGTGAACAGCGGATGAAGATACGGAATTCAAAGCTCTAATGGACCTTTTTGAAGAGAAGTTGTGGCTTATGTGGAGTTTACATGGGCCTCTTGATGGAAGAAAGCTAATCTGTTTAATATTTGTGCATTTTACTAAAATGGCAGCTTAAAGTTGTGTATCTGCTATTGTGATGCCAATGCCGGTGTTTTAAGTGGAAAAAAAATGACCTCTTGCTTTGTGCTGTGTACACAAGATTTCTGGAAAAGTAAAGAAAAACCCTTTTTATGGCTCACACAGCTTAAAAGTAGCTGTCACTCAAACGTGCGCTCACAGTTGAGCTGCTTTTGTTTTATTCTAAATAAATTGTTTCTTTTGAGGAAAATGTTTTTCTGCCTGGAAGTGAATTGACGGCAAACCTTTGACCCCTTTGTTTGCAGCTGAGGGGTTACTTGCTGCTGCTCAGATCTTGTATGTCTTGAGCAAGAAGCAGGGAGACCATCATTTTGACTATCGCGGTGTGTCAATTCTGAAGGATCACTAGTGTTACTGTGACCCCTTTGTTTGCAGTGAAGGGGATCATTTGCTTCTCGGTCCTCAACTTGATGAGGAAATGGTGCTGTTTGCTGGCACACAAGAAGCCGGGGCAAGCACCGTTAAGCCTCACCACAGTGCACGAGTCGGGGGCTTTGCTGGTTTGAAGAGCCGGAGTTGCTGAAATTTAAGTTTTGATTTATTTTGTTCACCCATCACGTTTGGCCTTAGTTTCATTTTTAATTTGAAGAAAAGTTTGCAATTGCTTTATCTTGCACTTAACATTTGCACCAAATTGCCAAAAGAAGGAGAATGCTCCGTTTGCTTTTTAAATGTTAATGATGATGATGATGATGATGATGATGATGATGTTAATAAAGCCTTTCCTGACACATTTGAGGAGCTCCTCCATCTCCAGGGGCTTCTTACCAGATTTATGCAGTGATGGGTTTAGTTCTGAATGGATGAAGAGTTCCTGAGAGCTAGCGTTTGTAATTAGAACCGTTACTTGGTATCTGTGCCATATTTGACCTGTGGTTCCACATGCCTTGGATGTGCATGCACCGTGACGGTTTCATAGGTACGAACGCACACTCAGGCCCAATCACCTCGGTTGGTAGTACAGATTGTGAGGAAAAAAAAAAATGGAGGCATCCTTAAAGAGGAAAAAGTGTTTGCCTTTAGTTCCTGCATTATCCTGCACAGGGGCTCCTGAGCTTTGGAAGCTGTTCCCAGTACAGGAGAACAACTCCCCTGTTTGCAGCAGGAGACTTCGGTGCACAGTGACAACGCTGGAGTTCAAGAGGAAGCCAGCAGTGCTGCACCAGTGGCTTCAGACACCATTGTTTTTTGACAGTTTTAAACTTAACTAGTTGCAGACGAAGACCACCTTGAAATGCAGGCTTGTTGGGCTTGTTTTGAATTTTAACCTCGGATGGAAGAGCTCTAGTGCTGTCTGTCTCCATGCGGGATGATGATTACTTAGGCAACAGGTGATTATCAACAAAGGATGCCACGGTTATACTCTGCAAGGTGGTGGTCCGGTGGCAAACAGCTGTATAAACTCTTGTAAACAGGTAAGAGGGTTTTTAGAGGTCAAAATGCATTATAATTAATAGGGTGAGGGCTTTTAATGTTTGGGGCATTTGTCTCTGGAAGTCTTTAGGTGCTCTGCTGCCGCTACTGGCTAACTCCCTTTGCGAAAGTGTTGTATTTATAAAATTCCAGGCCAGAACTTTTGTTCTATTTGATATTTCTATTTTTTAAAATTTATTTTAACCTTTGAAAAAGTTCTTTTAATGTGAAGTCAAAGTATTAAAATCCTGGCTATGGATTTGAGACATAAAGCCTTGATGTCCTTTAAAATTTTGACATTTTCCATTAAGTGTGACCTTAACCCTTAGTAGTGATTTAATGGTGCTGGAAGAATTTACTGCTGTGAAAATGGTACTCATTACAAACACTGATTTCTAAACTTCCAAGTTAACAATATATAACAAAAGCAACAACAAAAAAATGTGTGCTGACAACTAGGAATGATATAGCCAAAATGGTTGCTTTTTCCCTTGTCCCACAAGGAGATTAATTGTAAAATTAGGCAGCTACAACTTGAGGAAGTGAATAGGCAATGTTGGGAAAAGTCTGGCCTTTGTCTGCTCTTAACCATCATTTTCATTTCCATTTGGTCCTACAAGCCTTCTGAGCCCTTCCAGTGCCCCCCCCCCATTAATCAAGTTTGGCAGCTTAGCATAGTTTTTATTTTGAAAACTTATACACAACTTAGGTTTCCTTGCTTTATTTTAAATAGGGTCAAAATTTTTGAATAGGATTTTTCTTTTTCATGAAATTTTTGTTTTTCATCCCCTTCCAAAGGGGAAAAGCGAAGTACAGTGGGGTTTTTTTTTTTTAAGGTTCTCAGTGTCTTTTACAAGAGTTTTTAAAACATCTGCTATGAGTTGGCTGCTATCTAAAGCTTTGCTGAATGTCTTTAAATGTCATATCTGTTGAGAATGTCCATTTCCAACGTGTTTTCTCTCTCTGGCTTGTTCACACTGAAAGCCCATTAAGTAATTTTTCCAATTAGTAAACATATTTTAAATCACTATAGCAATTTGAGGAAGATTATGTTACACGCTACATATTTTTGCATATTTGGTGTCTTTCTAAGATCTCAGGCTTCATCTCAAGAATAAGCAGAAAATATTGCAGCAGTCTTTATTTGTACATGAAACCATATGCAAAATGAAAAAGTACACAGTATGACAATTTTTTGAAACTACTCATTAAATTATTTCCAGCTACACCATGAAGGAAAAATTACTAATTGGGTTGACCGTTAGATCTAGAGTTCTGGTTTTATAAATTAGAAACTGCCCTTTTGAATTATTTGTGTGCTTTCTTAGTGTCTTTTAAATGATCTAAATTTAGGGTTCTACTAAAGGAAATACACGAACACCTCTGAATTGTGCTCATTTTGAAAGACTGGCTGTGAGTATTAAAATTGAAAATAGAGATTATCCTGACTTTGGAAAAACAACCTAGATTTTATAAATTGCCACTTCTATAGCTTAAATACACTTTTTTTTACAAGCCATTTATCTGAGGCAGTAAATTTAGTGCTTTGGCTTGTACACAATCTATTTTTCTTTTTGCAATAAGATATCTGATGATGGCTTATCTGATCACCACCTTTATATCCCAGTTCACTCTCTTTAAACTTCCTGGTTAAAAGACCCTTTTACTTGAATTATAACCTAATTTTAAATTGTTAGCCAAGGAATTTATTGAATAACAAAATTCTTTTAAACCTCAGACAACACTGTTCTTAACAACCAAGAAGAGATTTTGACTTTGTAAAATGACTTAACATGTTTCTACTTGAATTCTGTAATATTAAACTTGAAGGTAGGGTTTCTGTATAATCATTTGAATGTTGGTTGTATATTAAGAAGGTGCTGAGCATATAGCAGATAATATCAAATAGTCTCCGTCCCTGTCAGCAACTTGTACTCTAACTGGGGAGGCTAAATATAAACAGGTAAATAGTTATATATCAGGGGAAAAGTTTGGTTTAAGACAAGTACAGGAGAGATGTCACAGGCCAATATTTGATTTGATTTGCTAATGAATTGTTATAGGTGAATGGGCATATGAGAGAGTATATGAATAGGTTACTTTAAGCTAGGATGGTCAAGAAAGGCTTTACAGAATAATCTGTTAGATGGAGAGGATGTATAATGGGGGAGGGAGGTTGGGGTTGAGATGTCTGGCAGACGAGCATGAATAATAATCTAGCAGCTTGTTAATCGATGGAAAAGATACAGGTCAACGTCTGGGAAACTAAAATGGAATTCTGAAGAACAAGCCAGTCTGAGGAAGGTAGGGAATGAGGATGCATGATCCTCATTTGTTGAGGCATGTTGATATAAGGCGACAATACTAGTTATAGCAATAATTTATTAAATACCCCCTTCAGGCCAAAATATTCTGCCAAGTCCTGTGTACACATTGTCTCACGTAAGTCTCACCACAGACCTTAATCTGTTAGCTAGTGCCCGAGTCAGAATCCTAACCAGGCCTTTGTTCCAGCGAGGGGTTTTGGTCACTACTGTCATGCCTCACTGTTGTCTGGAGGCTGGATGGGATTAAAGCTGCAAACTTGAGTAACTGGGGCAGTAGATTCCACACTATAGGGTGTATCAGCATTTTAGTTCTTGGGAAACAGGCCCTTGGCTCCAACCCAGACTTTCTAGGATTTGTTAGGGCTATGGCTCAGGAGTCTTTGTTCTTTTACAAGCTCCCCAGGTAAATCCTGATGTATTCTTCTGTCAGGGGCCACATGTTAAGCAACACTGGCCCAGAGAGAGTAGGTTGCTGAAGTGTGTACTTGGAGTAATGTCATATTTAAGACATGGGAAGGGAAGGTGGTAGGAGAGCCAGAGTAGTGTTCTGTCTCAGAAGCTGAGAGGAAGAACCTCCAGAAGACACATTCAAAGCTGTTGAAGAGACAAGCTGAACGAAACTTACAGATGCCATGGAATTTATCCCTAAAAAGTGTCACTTAACTAATATTTTTTAGTCATGTAATTATTTCTTCAAGGAATTTAATATAGCTTAGTATTTAATTTTGCCTTACAAAAGTCTGTGAAGAAGGGCCAGTGTTCAGTTTATGAAATGCCAGAGGGGTGCCAGAAAAGTTTTGGCATATCTTGGGAACTGAGATATCCTTGCATTTTCAGATTAATCTAAAAATAACATGACTGTAGTCTAACTTAAAATTGAAAGTGATTCTAGGATTAAGTGTGTATATATGTATGTGCACATGTAAATTGTTTTCCATGAACGAACCACCACCTATCTACTACCTTCTAACTAGGTTACTAATAAGGTAGAGACAATGAAATTATAGGTACAGTGCATCTTTGACTTACACATGGTTGAAAGAATTTCTGTTTTCGAGTTATCTATACTGGGTTCGTCTTTGATAGACTAGCTAATTTAAATATTTAGGTACCTATTGTATAGCAGGCATTATTGTAGACCTTGGGAGCGTATTGGTGAATAAAACAGACAAGTTTCTCTTCTCACAGAGCTTACATTCTGATGGAAGAAGGAATTAGTAAACTATGAGTTAGGGCCTTGTTGCCAAGGCTAAAGGGTTTGGATTGTATTCTAAATTCTGAATGTAATGGAAAGCCATTGAAGGTTTTAAGCAGGGGGAGTAATGTGATTTGGTCAGGATTTGACTACCTGTTTCAGGAAAGTTAACATATTTGTCCTTCAGTTATACTCAAGATCTAGAATAATGCCTGATATATAATAGGTACCCAAATATTTGAAGAATTAATTAATTAGCTACATTAATCAAAGACAAATGTGGTATAATTCAGAATAGGAAATCTTTCAACCATTTACAAATCAAAGATACTATTTCCTTCAAAGATAAATTAGCATTTCAGATTCCTGTAAGATTGAATATGTTCTTAAGAGATCAGCAGTGTTCCTTAATAGAGATTTTATTTCTTCTTCTGGCCCAGAATTGTTGGCCACTCTGAGGTTTCAAAGCCACATTCCAGTACCTCATTTTCTCAACATGTTATTCCTTATTCTCTGCTTTTAACAGACTGTCCTGACGGTTTTCACTGTCATATGTGGTCTCCACTCTAACACGCTGACCATGCTTTCATAACTTACAATTTCTCTAGTGGTATCAAACCAAACTTGCTTATTAAAAATCATTTAGGACGGTCTTTCTGTGGAGTGGCTGTCATCCTATGGAAACCTAGATACATGTGTTTAAACAAGTGCTGAATTGGTATCTGACCTTTGTCGGGTGACCAACAGATTTCCTTTTACCCAGAAAAAGGACTTAATTTTATGCATATGCATAAATTTTATGCATAGGCATCTTGAGAGAATTGATATTCCATAAAACTTGTATTTCAGCATATAGAAATTAACAGTAGTTTTACCTCGCTCCCAAGATAAGCATCTAGTTTGTATATATTCTTCATGTTCAGAAACACTTCAGTAAACTGGACTCCTTAATTAGAATTTTTCTGTATTCTTTAGCAGAGGTCTCAACCCTGGCTACACCATGTCACTCCTGAGCAACTTTTTAGCTGGGACTCTCTCAGAGATTCCTTTACATTGATCCAGGTCAAGTGGGACTCTTGCCAAGTTTTCAGTATTGTTTTTGTTTTGTTTTCAGTGCCCCAGGTGGCTTTACTGTGTAGCCAGGGGTGAGAACCGCTGCTCTAGAGACAAAAACTTAAATGTACATATTCATAAATAAACACAGCATCAACCTCTTAAGGACTGTTTGAAAATCAAAACCAAAAACTTTCCGAGTATAATTTGGGTTAAGTGTATTGCTTAGTCTTCTAGAATCCTTGCTGTTGAAAATGTCCTCAGGCCAGTAGCACTAGTTATCACTTGAAAGCTTGTTAGAAATACAGAATTTCAGGGTCCCACCCCAGACCTATTGAATGGACTGAGACTCCCCTGGCGATTTCTATGTACTTTAAAGTTTGGTAAGCACTGCTTGATGTGGATACATAAATATTCTGTATGGAAAGAAATAGATGATTAGAATCTTATCCATTATGAATAAGATTCTCAGATTTGTGTATTAGTCAATGACATTTCCTTTAAAGCATTTAAAAACCATTTTCAATGAGAATAGTAGGAACAAGAATTCTTACGTAGTGATTTTCTAGTGACCAGAAAATGACCAGCGGTCTCTGCCACCAAGATGGGAGTGAGGGTAGTTACTGTTGCCTATCCTAGATGGTTGGTTCTTGATTATTTTGTTGTGCTTATATTTTTTTCTCTCCTTCCTACTCTGTTGTAGTCCACTCTTTTCATTGTTAGATAGAACATATTTTTCTAGAGATACAAGATGAAGATATTTGAGGCACTGGGTTTACTAATAGGTGCCCCCAAATTTAGAAAATTTGGTATAACTAGATTTAGAGCTTTCCATGGAAGAATGGATATGGATGATTGATTGAGGCCTAATTGCCTTTATTTTTTAATTGTATGATAAATACTTCATAAACTGATTTTCCTCACATAGCAATAAGAATAAAGAATTATTTTATATTCATCTTAAAAGTTGACAATGACAATATTATAAATTAGCTTTAAATTAGCTCCAAGTTGCAGTATATCTATTTAGATACAGGGATGATATTTTTAATATTTGTTTTTAATATAAATTCTAAAATACATTCACCAAGCAACCATGTGGATATCAAATGAAAAACTACAGCAAGATTATTCTCATATCCCACAGTTTTTAAATTTTTAAATTGGCATATGTATTTTGAAGGGATTTTTTTTGTCAAGCACAGCAATGTCAGCATCTCTAGAAGACTTTTCTAGGGTTCATTTATGATTTATAGATTCTTCCTGAGATATGAGAGGTTTGTTTTTAGTGGAGACTTAACCTATATCCCCATTAATTTCTCCTGACAAGTTTCATTTGTGAAGTTTACCCTCTTCAGTGTTTTAACTGTACTGAAAATTCCACAAAATGAATGGATTTATCTGAACTTAAGGTTTGATAGTTGAAAATATTTTATTTCTGTGATACAGGAGTGCTTTTATTTTCTTTAACATAGTAGTTTAAAGGTATTTTGAACCTTCAAAGACACTTTTCTTTCTGTTTGCTGGTCCTTAAGTTTAAAGATGTCTGAATCCCTAATAAAAATTTAAAATATATATATGGTATTAGCTCTACCTCCTCTACTTTTTTTATATAGACAAGTTTAAAGGAGGGAGCATTTCTAAGTACAGTAATTGGTTAAATGTCTTTTTTTCCTCCTGGGTTTCTTTTTAGGAACTACTGAAAATCAGAAACCTATAGCCGACTTTGGGATATGGCTTTATTATTCAACAACTAAAAGATGAGTTCTAATTGGCAGACTTCTGGCATTGGCACTTGTCCTCCTGTTTCTATAGAAACTGGGTTGGAAGTCAGAGCTGCACAAAGGGAAAAGGGTAAGTTTCTTTTAAACTCCATATTTATAAACCCATAACTTATTAACTGGCATGGTGTCAGTTTTCACATGAGGATATCCATCAATGAACTAGAACTCAAATATGAACTAATTTTCACTTGAGTGGAAACTGACATCAGGTCGTTAAATATAATAGGAGGGTTTAAATATGGATTTATTTTTCTCGTGACTCTGACTTCAAATTTCTTGAAGCAGTGAACTCAGTATGATAATTCTCATTTTCAGTGTTTCTAGTTTGGGGATCATAAAATTGATTTTTATCCTTTTAGTTCTTATCCTGTTGTATGCTTCTGTTAAGTGAAATTGGAATATAGAATATGTACTGAGGACATTTTTAAAGTTTGCATGAATTTGAAGTCTCTTCTTTGGAGCAAAGTCTGATTCTTTCAATTAGAAAACAGGTACTGTACTACTGACTAGATTTTTAGCCTCTCTCTTCTCTTAGCCAAGCAGGATGAGGTCGTCTGTTGGGCACAAACATAATTCTCGTCCAAGCAGATACCCATTATTCGTAGAACCTAAGACACCTGCCAATTGGTGAGTCATCTTATTGCTATGGCTTTAGAAGACTATGCTGCATAGCTGGAGCATTTAGGCTTGAAATTGTTTAATCAAGTGTGGTAAACTCCTGATCTACAGGTTGGTGTATGAAAATAACATATACTAAACTGACCAGCTTTGAGATACTGAAAGGAAGACAGTATTAGCTCTTGTCCTTTGAAACATATCTGTCTCATTTCCTTGGTCCTGACATATTTCTCTTAAGTATGTTGTTATAGACTTTTCTTTTCCCTGCTAAACAAACATTAATTAATATTGGTTGACACCAATCACAGAATGGAACATCGTGGCTTTATTTCAACTCAAATCGTTAGTTTTGTAAAAAAAAAAAAAAAAAAAAGTGTAAGAAGTGAAGTTTGGAAATACTTCAATAGGGAAAGTGAATTCATTTTTTAAAAGTTCACTTCACAAATCCCTGGTCAATTAATGCCTGAAAGTAGATTCTTATTTAAAATGTATATCTCCCTTCCTTAACTACTAATGTATATCCTGTTAGTTTCTACTGGCTTGAATGAGGTAAAAATAGAATTGATTTTGTGATTTTGGGGGGAAGGTGGTTAGAAAAACTTTAGTTTTTAGTTGCATGCTACCAAGTATCCAGACATCCAGACGTGTTCTCTATTCCTTAGTGTAAAGTAAAGATGGCCAACTCATCCTGGTTTTAAAACTGAAAGTCCCCAAGTCCCAGGAGCTCCCTTGTTTCCACCCAAACCCAGATAGTTGGTCAACCTATCTTAGTTTATGTTCTGCATCCCTAAAAACAGCCTCACTAGGTTGTTACTGATCATTTCAGATAGAAGGATATTTCACAATATGCTAGCTTCTGTCAGAATGTACCAGGGATTAGGTTATATTATTTTTTTGAAGAAATGATTGTCGTATTTGTCTCAGTGGTTGTAGGTAATGCCAGCTTACCTCACATAGAAACAAGGTATTTATTTTATTTTAAAATATTTTATTACATAATCTTTTTAAAAGAAATACAAAACACTTAATTTGAAAAGATATATGCACCCCTTTGTTCACTGCAGCACTGTTTACAGTAGCCAAAATATGAAAGCAGCTCAAGTGCCCATCAATATGATTGGATAAAGAAGATCTGGTACATGTGGAATATTACTGAGTAATATATGGAATATTTCTCAGCCAAAAAAAAAAAAATCTTAATCATTTGCAACAACATGGATGGACCTAGAGGGGATTATGCTAAGTGAAATAAGTCAGACAGAAAGACACTTAAATGTGGACTCTGAAGAACAAAATAAACACACTACACGGAAACAGATTCATAGATACAGAGAACAAACTGATGGTTGCCAGATGGGACAGGGGTTAGTGACTGGGTGAAAAGTTGAAGAGATTAAGAAATACAAAATAGTCATGAGAATGTGAAGTACAGCATAGGTACTATAGTCAATAATATGTAATAATTATGTGTAGTGCCAGGTGGCACTAGACTAATGGGGGAGATCACTAAAAAAATAAATAAATATAAATATATATTTTTTTATTACATAATTTTTTCATGGCACCATCAGAAGTAACAGAAAATGTTATCGCTAGTTTCTAACCACATCTTGAAAGATAAACATTTGTAATTATATATGTATAGCAGTACCTGTCCTATGGTGAATTTTAAACTGGTTTATTTAAAAGTTGATTTCAAGGACTTTTGTTATTTTTTATTATTTATGCGTGTATGTTAAGACTATAGGTGATAAATGAGAGACAATTGGGTAGATATTTGTGACAAATGATTAGCCAAATAAGGCAAATACATAGATAAAAAGCCTCATACAAGTTGGTTCTGGCTTAAGAAAAACCACTCAATGTTTTTAAAAAGTACTTGCCTTTGGTTTTATATTGAGGTCTTAGAGAAACCACTGTCCAAGTTTTGTCTTATGTCTTTCTTAAAAACAGTTAAAATCAAATATTATACGTGATTTATTTTTTCTTATATGGAAAAAGCTAATTTTACAGTTAGGCAAGTTCATTTACTAAGGAGCTTATATTTTGCACACATAACATCACATATTAATATGCCTAGATTGTTTGAAAAGATCGCAAAATGATCATTTCAGTCCATTTAAGTGTAATTGTTGCTTTTATTAAATTTTAAACTCCTAGAGAATTATTAAAGAAGAAAAACCAAAGGCTATGATCTAATGAGCACTGGTAATTAGGTTTCAGAATTGGCTCTGTCAAGGGCTAGTTTTGTAACTTTAAGCAAATAACTTGGTCTTAATTTGCTTTTGGTCCTTATGTATAAAATAGAAGTAATACTACCTGTTGAACTTCCTCACAGGATTGACTTAGTGATAATGAGGTAATAGATGGGAAGAACTTAAAAATACTATGAAGTATAGAGTTTTAGTATCAGAAATAGAATTCAGTGATCCATATTGAAAATTCCTTCTTTAACAATGGTGGTATGGCATTTCGTTAAGAGTAGGAACAGGAAGAAATGGTATCTTAATAGTTTTAAATATAACCCAGTAACTAGCTGAGAAGAAAGTATGCTGAACTTTTATATTCAATTATCATTACTCTACTAAATAAAATATATATACTTATACATATTTCAAGGCTTACAATTTATTGTAAATTTTTAATAAATTTATTAAAGCTAATAGTAGTAAGGAATTATAAGTGGCCTATACTAAGGCATTATTTTTTTTTGTTAGGTTTGGTGAATATTGGGAGACCTAAAAAAGTTTATTATCTTAATAACTACATTGTTCTTGCATTGTAGCAGTCATGTTTGTTTTGGTTTTCGGATACTTTGCATTTTTTATTTCAATCTAGATGTTAAAATTTTATGCCATTTTGAGCCGGAACAAATTTTTTTTATGACTTTTCAATTAAATGAGCTTCATAATCTCAGTACTGCCAAGAAACCAGGGTGATCTAGAGAGGAAAGAAAGCATAGGTTTTGTGTCAGTTTGGGTTTGAATTGACTCTACTACTTACTGGGTGTTTAATTTCTTTGATCTTAAGTTGCTCCATTTGTAAAATAGTTATCATAGTATCTGCTCCTAAAGGCTGTGAAGATTAAATAAGTTATATAAAATGTGCCTACATTAGTGACTAGTATAATTAGGTGTTGGAATAAAGACACACCTATTTAGCTTGAATATTTTAGATAATTAAATAAGTGAGAAAGTAATATTGTTTGGATGGGCAGGAATAAGAATTCAAATCATCCTACACCAAACACACATGCTTATATAACTGAAGTTTAATATTTGTTTTCTTTGTCCTATAGGGACCTCTTGAGGGAAAAGGAGAAAATTAGTATGCTATTTTGCTTTTCTTGAAACCATGTATGTATGTATGTATGTATGTATGTATGTATGTATGTATGTATGTATACTGAACTGGTATATGCATATATCTGGGATAGTGATAGTATTTCTGGATTATGGATTCTTAGAAGAGTATTGACATCTTATAACGTCCAAGAAAAGTAGTAAATGAACTGGAACATCATGAGTGAATTACAGTGGATACATTACTTATAAAAGTGTTCAGCTTCCTATAGTCTAGGGGTTATTCACATTTTTCTTAATCCACATCACCCAGGTTTACAGGGACTATTACCATTGAGTAAGATGAAGAACTGGTCTGTTAGGTAAGGTTCATAAATCAGCATTCAACTTGGAGTCCTTTAGTTGGTCCTACTTAGAATGTACAGTTTGTTTTTATAAGAAGAAAGAGTCTAGTTGCCCTAGGTAAAGGCTCTTTGGAGAACAGTTATTGCTCAAAGGGGAAGGGAAGGGACAGGAGGTGGAGAAGAGTAGTTCCTGGGAGTTATGCTGGGCCTTGGGGAATACAGAGATGAATAAAACATCATCTGTCTTGTTGATCTTGTAGACTACTGGAAATGGTTGACATGTAAGCTCATATAGTATCTGTCGAAAGTTACATAGGAGTCCAGGTGAGAGAATGACTTAATGGTAGGGGAGATTTCCAGAGGAGACAGCCTTTGAGTGAATCAGATTGTGAAGGCTAAGTGAGACTACCTGGTGGAGAAAGACAGGTCTTTAGGATGGTAGCTGGTAGTAAAGCTTGCACAAAGGTATATGTTGAGAGTAGGTAGTATGGCATTTGGGAGCTAAAATGAGGCTTTCACTTTAGGATTTTTCTCTAGAGGGAATTGCTATTTTAAAGCAGAGAGGATGGAAAGATTAATAATAATAGCTTGAAGGGGAATTCTGAAGGAGGTACTAAAAGAGCTTGGTGTTGCAAAGAGCTCTCTATTAACATGTAATTGCTTAGTCTAAGTGACATTAACACGATGATTCCATACTCAAGAAACAACCATTAGTTTAAGGATCTCCCATTAAAAGCTACCTATACAACTTTCATATAAAACTTGCAGAGTTCTAAAGACACACCTATTTAGCTTGAATATTTTAGATAATTAAATAAGTGAGAAAGTAATATTGTTTGGATGGGCAGGAATAAGAATTCAAATCATCCTGAAATAAGGGTGGTTTTTTTAGCAATTCTTATTTTTTATTACATAGCTATACATGTGTATCGTAGAAAATTTAAGAAACAAAATAATGGGAAGGTTACCTTTAATCAATAAGCAAAGATAAACTTTGGGTGATATATAACATTCCAGTCACCAAACAAGGTTTTAATATTTATTCAGACTCCAGAGTTCCAGTCAACCAAAGGCTATATTTAATACTGCTTTAAATTAAGAAAAATGGTTTTCTGTCTAAACATGTTTTATTGACTGAATTACTGTGGCACCTTGAGAGTTTGGTTAATTAATACAATACATTCTGATTTTCATTTAATACCTAAGGTAGCTGCTTCAGCTGATTAAAATTTTAACCTATTTGATTAAATATTAACAAATAGCTTAACTTAAATTGGTATTACTCCTTTCTTACTACTAGACATACCTTACAATGCTAAACAAAAAGAACCTTAAAAACTATATGGTTCACCTCATTTTGCAAATGAGGAAACTTTCCTTTCAAGCTTTTATTTCCAAACTTACTCATTTAGATTTTCTTTCATTTCCAATGACTTAGTAGTTTAGCTTTTGTTTTGTTAAGCTCACACTTGATTGGAATCCTCTTTCTTTCTGGTCAGCCTCTGCTTTTTCCATCTCTCAGCCAGTGGTATAAAGAAAAGGGAAACTGAAGAGAGGAGATAGCATGTGCCAGAGAAGTAGAAGGAGCCCGCGTATGTCTGGCTATAATCATGTAACCAGCCTGGAAAGGAAGGAACGACTTCTGTTAGCAAAGCAAACCTTCCCATACGTCATTCTCAGCCGTGAACTAACTGCCTGCCCCTCAAAGCAAGGAGCCTCCTGTACTTACCAGTCTGTATTGTGTGTGACCTATTAGAAAATAGGAGGTTAGTCAAGCTGCTTACCTGTCTTATTTTCTATTGATAAAGTTAAGTCAATTCCACCTAAGTTAGAGACTTAAAACCCTGTGGGGAAAAAAGTCATTGTGGACCCAGAACTCCTCTCTAGTCTTAAATGGAAGTTGGAGAAAATTAGGGACACATACAGCTTCATTTGATGATGAATCTTATTAGAAGGCCACTGTTCTTACAAATAAAATAATTGTGCATTACTGCTGTTTTCCAAAGGAAAAAGTGAGAGAAGTAATTTTCTTTTTTCCTTCAGTGAACAAATATTCGAGAACTTAACTAGGTTTCCAGCAGTGTGCTAGGGGTTTAGGACACAGTAATGAATCAAAACATGGTTTCTGTCCTTGCATACTGTACAGTTTAGTGAGGAGTTAGGTATTAACCACATAAATTACACAGTGATAGGACTATGAAGGGAAGGTTCAGGATACTGAAAGAGCATATGAAGAGGGATTGACTACTTTGTCAAGTGGGTTAAACGATGACTGTAATTTGCCCTGAAATCAGAACACTCTTTTAAAGCAAGAATAGGGGTAGGTGTCCTGAAAATCATTGGCTAATGGCACATACTAGAACTTTTAAGTGAAACGCTTTTTTTTTTTCTTGTGTGTGTGGCAAAGAATTTTTGCAAGGTAACAGTATTTAAACGCTGTTGCAAGAATCAGTCCTGTGAAAAAGGCAGTCTCAGTATTATTGTAAAGATAGAGCATTGTATGCATATTGTGTTTGTAGGTGCAAACTTACATTATGGCT
Organism: Eonycteris spelaea; assembly: GCA_003508835.1. Taxonomy (NCBI): domain Eukaryota; kingdom Metazoa; phylum Chordata; class Mammalia; order Chiroptera; family Pteropodidae; genus Eonycteris; species Eonycteris spelaea. The sequence continues at coordinate 4,248,428 of PUFA01000065.1, forward strand.
TTTATATTTAAAATCCTAAAAAATCTTTAAAAATTAAAGCTGTTATTCTCATCATTTATTCAAAAAGTTTTGGTGCTATATGACAGCACAGTTCTGGGTAATAGGATATACCCATGAACAAAATCAATGAAAACGTCTGCCTTTATGGAGCTTACATTGTGTCTTTTAATTTTCATTTATATCTTGGAACATGATTTCTCACTGGTTGTTTAGAGTATACCTATAGAGTGTCTGTGTATGTCTGTCTCCTGTCTTTGTTCTCTTAATGGCTCTGATAAAGACTGCATTTTGTTGTTGTTTCTTTAGCTTTATATTTCTTGTTCTTAATGCAGTGAGAGAATGTTTTATAGCCTCTTAAATTTATCTGACTTTAAGTTGATTTTTTACTTATTGACTCCTTGTTTGATCAGTGACCTGAATTAAATGTTTCTTAGAGTTAAGCAAAAGAGTAGAGTGAAACCTATTAGGATAAGTCCTCGTATTATGTTAATTGTGATTTTATATAGCTAAGAAATAGATGACCAAATCTCTCAACTCTTATAGAAATTTCTGGAAAGGGAGTGTGGAAAGCAGCAGCACTCCCTTTTATCCCTGTCATTCTTGCCTTAGGCCTACCAGTACAGCAAGCTGACCAGTATATACATAACCTGTGAATTATGAGACAGGTATTAGAAATAATGGTTTGGGAGAAGACCAGAAATTCTTGGACACAAAGGTAGATAATGCTGCTAAAAGGTCAGGAGGACACAGCTAAAAATAGTGAAAATGGGTTATTGTTTTTAATTAATTCCAGAGGGCCTAAAACAGTTTAAGAGAAAACTGCTTATAAGCCTTTCATTTCACACACATACACACATTTAAAGTCATAATGTTTCTGAAACATTAAAGATTAAAATTAATATGTATTCTTACCAGCACAGATAATCACTCAGCTGTTTTAGAAATGTTTCCATGTATTTCTATGCAAAATGTAATGAAATAATTTGTTTTAAGTCTGTTTCTCCTATTTATACTTTTTTCCTATTTATACTTGATAATTGAGATGTTACTATATTTTTTTATTCTAAGATCCAGTTACCATTCAGTAGGATATTAATGTGCAGTTGAGTATTCAGTTTTAGGATTCTATTAATAATAAATAGCAAATACGAGGTGAAATGTGTAGGATGCAAGACTATATTGTATTATTGATTGTTATGATTTGTCTCATGAAAGTATTAGTTGTCATAATCAAGCTTAGATTTAAGGGGCTATATAGGTATGTTAAACTTAGAATTTTATTAATATTGAAACATCTGTTGTATTTGGTTGGAAGAGTTAGCTTTTCCCCATCACTGAAAGTAAAAGAATACTGTATATTTGGTCTAATTTTATCAAGTCTCTATACTTTTTTTGTAACAATATGAAAAAGCTGTGTGCAAAGGCACTCTCAACCCTAAATAGTTTAATACTTCTAAGTATATATTTTTAAAAGAAATTGTTGATAGTTCAAAAGCCACTGTTTTCTAACTACTTTAAATGGAAACACACACATAGATGGATGTTCAAAGACTGGATTCCTTTATGGTCCTAGCAAAAGCATGGTGAATGGCAGAGAAAGTTGTGATTATGCACCAGCCATTATCCAGGAAAGGGTGCGTGCATCTGAGTGTCCACCCCATGCTGAATGTTGTATGCAGCCAACAAGGAATACACTAGCAACCGGTGCAGACTTCTTAAGCTGCAGTTCCCTGTGAGCTGTCCTCAGTGTCTCCAGACTGCTTGCATCAGATTCACCTGAAATGCATGTTAATTGTGTTTGGGGCAGGAATGTCTAAAAATTTTCCTGTGATCATTTAAAACAACTAAGAAGATAGGGCTCAGCTTCCATCAATAGTTTTGCAAACCTTCTCTTACAGTCAACACAAAAGGGATTAGATAATCTTTCAAGTTTGATAATATAGGATTCTAAATTTATTTTTAAAATAACATTTTAAGACTAATATCATTTTATGGGTTAAGCCATACATGTTTAAAAATGAGTTTAACATCCTGTCTAAAAAGTATTCATACCTGTGATATCTCAGAACTTGATTGTTGAGCTGAGTTACGACTCCTTTTTATTATGATTATTACTGTTTAGTTCACTATTGGTCATCTTGTTAAAACTTAAAACATACCCAGAAGGCCCTTAATTCCACTCTGCCTACTCTCCCTACAGTCCCTCCTATTCCTTTCCAACACTCAGGGACAAATTCAATTTTAGTTAATAATATGGCCTGCTTCAGACTAAGTCACAGTTTTAGGGTTGAGAATACTGTTGTAAGTTGTCTTGCTGGTTGAACCAGCTGATGGGCTGCAGCAGAGTGGAGACTTCCAAGGTGTACAGAGACAGTGATCTTTACTCATCCATGGAGTCACTGGAGCCACCGGCTGGCTGTTACCAGCCATGTCATTTTCCTTCAGGTGTGCTGTACAAATGTATTCTATATGTGCCATGTTGGGAAAAATCTTGGGAAACATTGTTTAGCAAATTTAAATCTTAGTGCCTTTTAAGACAGGAACTCTCTGAAGGCCCCATAATAGAAATTTGCAGTAAGATTTACTGAGAGTGCTTTAAGTATTGGCTCTGTGCTGAGTTTTATTGAAAGAATTATGGTCTGTGTTAGGATTTTGAAGCTTTATTCCTTGGTCTTGCAATGGAATATATATTTGTTAAGGAAGGACCTCTTGCTTTTCTTTTTTAAATCACACTAAAAAGCTATTTAGCATTTATTTTTGATGTTTTTGTAGAGATCCATTCATGAAATGTTGAATCAAAGTAAAAGTCTGTGAGGCATTGTTATTTGTGGGGAAAATATTCACTGGCTAAATAAATGATGTACATTATTTTCCTTTGCTTCTTCAGGGTATAATATATTCCTCTGGATATAAAGAACAGAGAACTTTCTCATTTGGCTCCACTTACCCAAACCTCCAGAAGGGATTTATAGCAAATCAAAAGGTTGAGTTTGTTTTCCAAATAAAATTTGAGGCCATAGAGAAATTCTCAACTGATAGGCCAAGATGACTGATAAAACTGTAGAGGGCATGATATAAGGTGGAGTGAGGACTCAGTGGTATATTTGTTTAATACTGTATTCTGAAGAGGATAGAATAGAGACATGAAGTAACCTTTCATCCTCATTTCTGTGAACTCATCTGTGTTAATGAGACAGAGACAAGCTTAGATGGATGAATTTCCATTTTAGCCACTTTTTTTATAAAACACAAAATTGCCAGCTTCACTCCATGGTATTTTTGATGAGGTATGACATCCATAAATAATAGCAAGAGAGAATTGTACTTCTCCTCTAGGAACTAGTTAACTTTAACTTAGGCTGGCGCACAGTGAGCGTAGTTTATTCGGCATTAGAAATGGCTTTCCTTGAGTTGAAAAAAAATCACTTGTGAAGTACCTACTTGATTAAGTGAAACTTTAATATATTTTAAGGTCATTCTTATATCACAGCTCAGAATGTCTTTGTTTAAAGTTAAGGAAATGGAGACAGGAAGTGGCTTAACCAAATTTCTTATTAATGAATTGGAGGAGGAATGCAAATTCTAATAATTCTCAGTTTTGGAGGTTCTAGGCTATTGTCCTTAGTATTAAGTCCTGGCAATGTATGTGGCAGAGTGAGTGCTATGCTGTGACTTAGTAAGATATTGAAGAGCATTAGGAGACAGTCTTTTGTCTTCTCTCTGTCCCGTGTAGCAGCTAGCAGAGAGCTATGCCAGTGAGTTATTTGATAATTATTCAGTGAATACTGAGTTATAATCAAATATTTATGGTGTTTTTGGAGAGTTTTCAGAAGATAATTGTGATTGGTTTAAATATGTATTAGTGTATTATATGCATTTATCAGTTGAGAATGGGTATATGAAGCAGAGGGAAACTGCATTAAGATTTATTTTATAGGCAGTTAATTTGGGCCATTGGTGGGTTTCTTTTTAATGAAACAGCCTCTAGTGTTTTAAGCTTACACGCCAAAGCCTTCAGGTATAAGATTAGGAATTTCCCATGAATAGCTTACATCTGACTTGTATGTTGGAGAATATGGTTTGATGCTTGCTTCTCTTGCTCAAGGAACTACTTTTGTATTTATATTGCTTTCTGCAGGTTTACTTTTGTTAACAGGGGTTACTGGAAATACAATAAGGTTTTAAAGATCATAATACTTTTTATTTTTCCACAATCTTCCAAGGTTTCCATCTTAGGGCCGGGGTGTAGCTCTGGGTGCAATCTACCAACAAAAAATAGCAGTTGGGTTTGGTGAGCGATGACGTTTGGCCTGCACTTAGGTCTGCTTACCACCCTGGGTCAGGAAACCTAGAACAACCCTAAAACTGTGACTTAGTCTGAAGCAGGCCGTATTATTAACTAAAATTGAATTTGTCCCTGAGTGTTGGAAAGGAATAGGAGGGACTGTGGGGAGAGTAGGCAGAGTGGTAGCTTGTGGAGGAGGTGTGTGTTGATGGGGGGGGGGAGGTGCGGTAATTTTTAACTTTTATCTATTTCAGTTCCTGTTACTTTCAGCAAAAATCTGATAAAGGATTTTGTTGCTACTAAATTTTTTAAATCACAATCTTGGTTTAAAAAGGTGTGTGTGTGTGTGTGTGTGTGTGTGTGTGTGTGTGTGTAATTTTCTGCCCATATACTCTACTTACATTTGTTAAAAGAAAGAGTAATTTTAAAAAACTCAGTTTTGATTCCTATGGGTTTCCTATGCTTTTTTTCCTTTTCCTTGTTTTATTAAAATAATGCTGTATAGGACTAACTTGTTTTTCTTTTTCATTTCCATGCAGGAAGGAGAAAAATATTGTTCATGTAATCGATGTTGCCATTTTTAACTAGTGTTTTGACTGCAGGTTACTTTGAAAAGTTTTACTGTTTGCTAGGTTCTGAATTTTAAATGCCTGTAATCTTTTATGGGAATTTCAACTTTTGCAATTTGGTAATAGCAGATCCAACAGGTAAGTTAAACTTCATACAGTTTTGAAGATATGTTTGGTTGAGGATATAATATTTTATAACCAGTAAGACTTTTGATTTAAAGCTAAAGACAGCGATGCAACTGCCCATTCCTATAGAGAACTGAGTGAATCTGTTCATCAGTGTTTCTGAAGTTCTTTGGTAGTTGCTGCTAGAGACAGAAGTTAGGAACAGATCTAATGGCCTTTGTAAAATCCTCTTCATCATTAAACAGAGGAATGACTTATAGGAGCAAGAGCTTTCCTAAAGTTTTTCGCTTTAACAGGATGCTTGGCACAGCATTGCAGTCAGTGAGAGATCATGGTATAGAGTGCAGAGAAGGAAATTTAACTGAATTATGTATTAATTATCATAATCTTGTTTAAAATACCGTGAGCAACAACCAGACTGAAAATCCATACGTAAGCTTTCAGCAATAGCCTTATCACTTCCTTTGACTTTTTTTGTAGAACTTAAATAAAATTTATTATTGGCTAAATAATATTCTCAGAATTAGCAGGTAAAAATTCTATCATGAGCACTCTTTATTCTCACATAAAGTGCCAGGGTATCGTGGACTTTGGGTAATTAAAAGTATGTAAAAATTTGTTGACTCACAGTAAGATATGTACTTTATATCCCATATTTATATTACATAGATATGTATGTGTGAAATAAAAGTTTCACAATAAAATGATGCACTCTGTTTTCTAATCTGCTCTGTTGTAGTCTATCCTTTTTCATTAAAATATAGAAAAGATTATGGCCCAACAAATTAATTTTAAGACCCACACTCATACTGACAGCTTTTCCCTTTCAGGTATTGGGCCTCACAAAACTTGGCCTTGTCTTTTCATATGCTAAACTCTTTGACTATTTTATTTTAAGATGTATACGGAAACATAGAACATACAATCTCTAAACATGTTATAGTTTTGTTACTTGCCCTTATCCTTTGAAAAAGATATTCTGTGCACTGGTATTTGTTATCTCCTATACTTTTGGCTTAGTCGACTTGAAGAGTTCTAGGGTATCATTGGACAGCCAGTGAAGAAGGATTAAGACTGAAAAAATGCATCAGCAAACTGTATTTGAGTTCTTTTCTGTGTCTCACTGACTAGGCACCTCTGGTGTTTGGTCTCCTTTTACTGGTTTCTATATAGCAATTCTGGCTTGACTTTAAAATTCTAGACTGCCCTCCAGGTATGAAGTGTAGGCCAAGTTAGACAACATGAGAAGAGATGTGTTCATACATGCAAATAAGGAGTTGGGTGCATATTTGTATAAATATTTCCTTTAGAATAGGTATACGTAAACTAAACTTCAGAGAGTGATGCATTTTTTCCCTTCAAGCAATAATCTTTGTTATTAGGTTTTTAAACTTTTTCTTTTGATATTTGCCTTTTCTAAGTCTTAAGTCTATATAGAGGTGCAAACCTAGTTTTTAAAAAAATGATAGCGAAGCAAGATCAAATTCTTTTTCTGTCTCACTTTGGGATTACAGGCGCAAGAGTAAGTTTTAGGTAGAATCAATCCCTTTCGTGGGTGATGGGAAATGCTGTAATAATTCGTACAGTCAAATGCATTGAGAACTATAGTATGAAAGATTCTGAAGTTTAATCTGTTCCCTAGAAATATTTATGTGTGAGTAGTCTGTCTTTTAATAGCCTCAGATTAAATGTTCAGGCATAAAATGTCCAGTTAGGTAAATGGTATAAAACAACACTTCAGTCTTAAAGCTAACTTAAGTAATCAGGGTTCCCCACAATTCTACTCTACTTGTATTTAATGTTCACCATTATATCCTTTCCACAGAGATCCTGGCCTATAAGCCAAGTATCTTCCTACCTTTGGTACGATAGAATATGAAGAGCCACCATCCCTCTTTGAAAATAAGAGATGTTGAGAAGCCCTGGAAAGCTAGCTACATGGCACATCTCAAGAGCAGTGGGGTCAGACTCGCAGCTTTCAAGCTCTATAAAAGTGACTCCTGTTTAGATAAAAGATGGTAGTGGTTCTTTTTTTCTTTCTTTTTAAGCATCATAGATCTTTTAAGACTCTGATGAAACTGGATTGTCTCCTCAGACAAGTAGACTTGCATACAATCCCTGCTCCAAGACACCAAAAAGGGATATAAAAATCTGCTTAGCGCTCATCTGTTGAATTAGCCCTCAGATTCTCCTGGACTGGGGATGGAGTGTGACAGTTGATATAGGAGCAGCAGAGATATCATCAGTTTCTTTGAACCTGATATTGTCATTACACGTTACTATTAATCATGGATCAGCATTTTCTTTCATTTGTTCAGAATGTGGCTAAGCGCTTACCTGCTACAGGTGGTCCAGGAAGGATAGCTATACCAGCAAAGAAATAGGCAAGTCCATAAAACCTGTGTTTTACAGACTCCGCAGACAGATCAGCCTGTAGAGATTAGAATTCAGTGTTAGCCAAACTGAGGATGACATTCAGTAAGAGCTACAAAGGGACAAATACTGTTTATGTCATCTGAGACGGTGAACAGTTGACTTCTGAGGAAATTTGGGTGGCCTTTTACCCTGATATTGTGAAAGAGCTGAGGCAAATAGAGAACAAGTTTCTCACTTGGCAGGCACTGTTTTCACTTTGTCAGTAAGGAACATTGGTGTTTGTTTCTTTTTTAGCCTTGGGTGTTCAGGGGTACTTCACCAACCCCCCACCCTCACCCCCCACCCAATCTTACTGCTCTTCTCTATTAGGAGATGGTATTTACAATCTGAGCCTACAGTGGTACAGCGGTATTCTTGAATCCAGGCATGGCTGGGTACCAACCATTGGTTTATAAGAAATCAGATATCACGAAGAGTTAATTTCAGCTTTAGAAAGTTTGGCTTTTGCCTAAGCCTCATATGATATCCTGTGGCATTTATGCTAACAATTGATATCAAGGCCAGAACTTTCCCAGGGATTCTGTTCCAACACTTTGGAGATCTAGTTCCAAGAAGAACCCCTGGGGTTCCAAGAGAGCCCAGAAGTATTTGTATAAGTGTTTCCATCCCATTTGGGTACGGGACTTTAAGTCAATTTGGGGTAAAAATGGAGAAGAGTTTAAAAAACAATGTCTCAAACAGAACTCTCAACAAACGAAGCCACACCAGTCAGGAAGCTCCTTTTTCTCTCGGGGGAACTGTTCAATATTGCGTCTTAGAAGGAGCCAAAGAAATTTCTGGAGCTGGAGGAAAGAAGTGAACAAAAACCTACCTTCTGGGAGATGCTAAGCAAAACAAAGTATTTTTGGTCCCTTTTTTGCTTTCATTTCTTTCCTGTTCCATGTGGCAGTCCTCTCATCATCCCTCCCCCTAGAGTCAGATGAATAACTGGATGGGACATACCTGCAGGGTTTCTGAGGCCTTCGGGATGATATTTTTAATTATAAAGTTAATAACAAAATTTTGTTCCTTTTGGGGGAGATTATTATCAATACTTGCTTTTCCTAAATGGTTTAACAATGTTAATAAGTGTGTATACTCACCAGTACAGGCACTACCAATGCCAGGTAACCACCAGAGAAAATGGCAGAGAAGATGGTGTAGGTCATAAGTAGTGGAAATGTGGTGGCGAAAGGAGCAAACAGGTTAATGATGCTGGAGACGATCAGGTAAGACTTTAAGTAATGATGCTTTCTGATCCAGTTTCGATCAGTAATCCATCCAGAGATAATCTGACTGACTGACTCAGTGATACCTGGAACAATTTTGAAAAGGTCTTATGAAATCCTAATTCCAATTTTCTAACTCCTTTGAAAAATGTAAATGCCTAAGGCATCTTTTCCTAAGTAATGTGACTTTATCTTGAGGCTAGAACAGATGAGAAAAAAAAATGGTTTCATTTGTTTATCAGTAGATTCTGTCATTTACTTAGGTATTCCAAACACATCTAATAAAATACCAGAAAGACTCCTGCAGGGTTGGGCAGAAGACCCATTGGGTGCTTTTTCTGATTGTGTTTGGAAAGTTCATAACACAGAACTGGGAATCTCTGGTTACAGAGGCCCCTGGGCTCAGGAGGCCTTTCTCAAAGAAGGCCTCAGGTAAGGAAGTGAGAGTTTTAAAGACTAGTAGACCTTTAGGTCAGTGTCCTGGGGAAGTCATGGTGGATTATCGGAGTACAAATAATAGTCTTATTGAAAAAATGTAGATGTTGGGACTCTTTCTTAAAATTGTACATGAGGTTTTAATAATTGAGCCCTCCAAGAGGTTATTATACTTAAATTGAAAATATATAGGAAGTTTAGAAATAGATCATATTTAGAACATAAAAACTGGTATAATTGGAATAAAAATCTAAGAACCACATTTTCACTCAGTCTCATGATAACAAAATATCCTTTATCCTATTATAAGGTAATGTAGCAGTTAAATTCTGAGAGATTTTCAGGTACCGTTGTTTTGTACTTCAATTTTTTTCTATGGTTCAAACATAAAACAGATTGCTCCACGAAGAAATAAAAAGTGCACATTGCCATTTCTATATTTTTAGTTATTTCCTAGGATTTCTTTTGCTTTCTGGAGTGGCTGTTGCCACTGAGCACCAGCTTTTAAAAATACAGATAGACACATTTGAAAAGTTACGAAGACCTTTTTGTTTGTTTGTGAGGTCGAAGTTGGCTCTCTTACCAGCTACAGAAAGGAGGTAGGAGGCGTCCATCATGTCAATCCCCAGAGTTCTGGCTATGGCTACTAGGTGAAGGTTAGTGACCAAATGTGCCAGTCGACTAAAGGTTAAAGACCAGGTAATTATGCAGAAGAAAGGATTCTTGAAAAGAGAAGTAAAAGAGCTTTTTTGTTTACAGCTCCACAAAATTGACTTTTTCTCAAAACTTTGTTCATTAGTTGTTACGAGCAATCCGTTCCTGTTTGGCCCGTCATTGAACTCTTTGTTTTGATTTTGTGAGTCTGTTAAACTTGTACTGGGTTGTCCAGGCTTCTGCATAGTACAGTCCCTGATGATGGTAGACTCCTGTGGCTTGTTGCAACATGATGTTTCTGCCCCGCACTCTGCCTCTGGACCACTTGCAGATAAACCGCTACCTTCATCTTTAATATCAGAATTGCTGTTGCTTGTGATATGGATGGGTCTTAAGAGCATACTAGAAGGTACCAAATTCAGTGTGATAGCTCCAAGTATTATAAGGGCACCTAAATAGAAAGAAATTGAAAAGTTGTTAAAAATTACCTGTCTCATTTCACAATACTCTGTGTTATCAGGCTCAGATGAACCCCCACTATAAATATTCATAGTGTAATACTTCCTTTGTCCCAGAATTCAACTAAAAGTATTTAAATCTGATGACTTAAGTGTTAGCTGTATGCACTGATGTTTGTGAAAACGGTGTCCTTTGGAGATAAAAAAAAAAAACCCAATAGATGCATGGAAGGAGAAGTATTATTTGTACTAAAGCAAATAGGGATTTTAAGTATCCTGAAGTGAGGATATAGGAAATATAGAATTTGACGATGGGAATAATTTGGAAACTGTCTTTGAGGAGGGGGACAGCTTTTTGTCTTGACATTTTTAATTTTCTTGAAAGAAGACAGATGCCAGTTTTGCCTTTGAAGTTGAGTAGTTGCTTAATTTCAGCATGGCCAGACCAAAGCGGTGGCTTGTGTGTGGTGCTTCTAGAGACAGAATTAGCTGTAGGTTCTTGCTATCTCTTATGGATTTGTCAGCTGGACCTCTTCACCATGAGGCTCCTGGTAGTTTTTTTCCTTAGTAAAAGAAAGGTTCGATAAAACTACTCTGTAGATAGAAATAGGTTTATATATATATAAATATATGTGCATATGATTTTTTCCCAGGAATTTGATTATTTTAATCCAAATGTTTTATCAAGCACAAAGACATTGTGTAGAGAATGATTGTCATTCGTTTGTGAAAATTTATAGTTGATAGCATGTACAGATTAACTATTAAGAGACATAGTCCTCATTTTAACCCATTTTTTTTCTTGTCTATTTTAGTCTGATGGAGGAGGGATTTTTTAATGCAAATTTTTTTTCTTAAAGGGAAAATTTGAAAAATAGAGTGGTTTGGTGGTGGAAGGAGAGGAGGGAAGTCCTTGTCTCCCCCTGAGTATCACTTTCCCTGCAGGGTATTTCCCAGCCATGCACTGTAGTCTGTCCCCTTGGACAGTGACCCCGTGGTGAACTCTGAGTTGCTCACGTGGCTGGCAGAGCCTGCAAGTAGTTTAAGATCTTTGCTGCCATGTACTCTCCAAGGGAGAGGAGCACGTTTCCTTTAGAAGTCATGCTCATTTCTACTCTGGCTTCAGAAGTCTTCACTTTCACTCATCAAAGACAGAAAAGCAAACATGAAGTCTTGCAGAGTTGATAGGGTAGAAGCAGAATGACTCACCTGTCCAGTCATATTGGTCTATCAGGAATTTCGTAAAAGGTGCTAACAGGAAAGTCAATCCCATCCCTGAACGGGAAATAGCTGTACAAAGTGCTAATCGTTTTTTGAAGTATTTGGTCATTAACACCATAGCTACTTGGTGCAAGAAAGCGGAACCCAAACCTAAAAGAAAAACAATAGGTTGGAATCACTTACATGAACAGCCTTGGTACCAGACTAGATATTCTCCTGGACCCGAAATAATAAAACTAGGCATTTGGGACCCATGGACAGTAAGAGGGAAGGTTCCTAGTTACCCCTTTTAAAGTCTTATTTTTACAGTGAACTCACCAGGTAAAACTCCCATAGTCACACAAAGAAATGGAATGCTTGTAGCCTGACTGCTGATCAGAAATCCACCAGTTATAAGAAAAACTCCAAGAATGGAAACAGTTTTGTCTTCATATGTTTCGGTGATAATGGCAACCAGAGGACCTTGGGAAAAAAAAGAAAGGGTAGTACTAGGTGAGTGTGCCCTGGCATCCCTTCTCTTCTGATGTAGAATTCAAATGAGCATCTAAAGGAAAACTCTACTTTGGAGTATTGTGTATTCGAAAAGGTGTCTGTATTCGGTTTCTTAATATTCCCAGCCCCACACTATTTTGCTTTTTGGAAGAAGAATTGTTATTGTTTTTGAGGAAAATAGGATTGTAAATAAGCTGGTTTGGAGGGGAAGCTTATCGAAAATGCAGTGAAATTGCATCTCACAAAATGAGATTGCATCTAGTGACCTATGAATAGAATGAAGTTTGATGGTTAATCTATTCCTCCTCCACACTGTAGCTCCGAATAGAACTAAAAGAAGAGGAATTGGTTCTCTGCTTTGTGTATGTTTAGATGATGAGATCAGAACTTCATGGTCTGACTTCCCAGCTGAGAGACTGGCTCATAGAACCTATGCTAAGGCACTGTTGGAAGAAAGCAGGCATGAAGAATTTGAACATGGAATTAAATAGTTGGATTCTTCAACTTCCTTTGTTCGAACTCTTAAATTTCCCAGTTTTATCAAGTCAAGTGGAGGCTAAACACTGCAGGTCCTTTTCTCAGCTTTATATATTAATGAATGAACCTGAGTTTTAGCAACATTTCCGTCTTAAATAACAGATGAGTCTTCTTGGAATTGCCCTTTGTGGTCCTTTTCCTTGGACACCACGCTTTTTTTTGGCTTCATACCTGCAGCAATACTGAGAGATGCCGTGATGGATCCAATCCAACTAGTTTGCTGTGAGGTACTTTCAAATTCTTCTTGAAAAACCACGAAGAAAATTGCACAAGTCTTCATCATCCCCACCACAAACACATTTACCTAAATCGAAGCAGACCAAATTGTCCAAGTCAGGTGGTGAGTGAGCCGTTACAGAGAGGTTAGAGCGGCTCAAGGTGAGGATTCCCCCGCTCTCCTCTACTTACCAGTACTTTTGGCATTTCCTCATATTTAATATTTTATGGGGTAGTCATCTCCTAAGAGCTTCTCTAAGTACTTTACATGAAAGCGCCTCATTTAATCATTCCGAGGCTATGGAATAGAAGAGTCAATATTGTACTAGAGATAAGAAAATGAGGTTTAGAGAGATTAAAAGTTGCTCAAAATGGAGGTGCTGGAGCTGAGATTTGAACCCAGATAGGCTGACTGCAGTCAGCACTATGCTGTCCTGTCACAGTGGCATCTGTTAAAGGCAGCTACATCCAGTTATTTTTTGTGAGAAGCCCATTGCTCCAAAAGATACTGTATTGTTCCTATCAGCTCTCAGGTAAGATTTGCTTTAATCGCTCTTGAGCTGAGTGCACTTCCTCACTCGATGTGTGGATAGGATGACCCTATAATTTATCCAAATTGAAACAAAAAAAGGAGCACTACTAATTCATGCCTGGACAGCAAGGGTAAAGCGGGTTACCTGTGGTTGGGTCATGTGCCTGTCTTTCCTTTTGTCCCATCTAACCCTCCTTGCCTGCTCCACCCTCTGCTTCTCCACTAGGGGGAGCGCACCTTTCAGGTAAGGTTTATTTCTGCGGAGTACTAACATCTGTTTCTTGGAATTCGGATCAGCCTGGGGCAGTGAAGAGCAAGAGTCAGTCAGGAGGGAGGAACCGGAAGGTAAGCCACCTGGCCAGATTCGACAGTCACTCAAAGCCCAGGAGCTAGGTGTGTACTCACAGTGTCGCCAGGGGCTTCCTAGCTTCCCCTTTCTTTATTCAGTGGCCTTGGTTTTTCGAGGCCACTCTTCTCTGCTGTCTCCTGGCCATGCTTTGCCTAAGAATGACAGACCCTGCGTTCCCTTTCACTGATCCCACTTTCTCTGTCTACCTAGTAAATGTTTTCCTCCTGTGGTTCTGCATTCATCTCACTTTATATCTGTTCCATTGACAGTCATTCATTCTCAAGGTCTTAATTGCCACCCGCACATTGATGGTGTGGTAGTTACGAGTGTTCTGCACAGTCAGCCTCCTTGGCCTGAATCCTGGCTCTGCTTCACACTAAGGGTGTGACGTTGGGCAAACTACTTCACATAAGTTAAGCTTCCTCTTTCCTTAAGGGGAGATGAAGTAAGTGTTACCCAGCTGTAAGACTGAAGATTAAGGAAGTTCTGGTGAAGAACTTAATGCAGATGTTCCTTGACTTACAGTGGGATTATATCCCGATAAATGCATCATAAGTTGAAAATATCCTTAGTCAAAAATGTGTTTAATACATCTACCAAACGTCATAGCTTAGCCTAGCCTACCTTAAATGTGCTCAAAACACTTAACATTAGCCTACAGCTGGGAAAATCATCTAACACAAAGACTATCTTATTATAAAGCATTGAATATCATGTAATTTATAATGTGTATCTCTTTGGCACCACTGAAAAGTTGAAAAATCATTAAGTCAAACCATCCTAATTTGGGGACTACCTGCTTAGCACTTAATGCTCAAACTATTACCTATGATTTCATTATCTTGTGTAACCACTCTTAAGAGCTTCTTATTAATATAACCATCTACTATATCTCTCTAACTCAGGTCAATTCATCCAAAGCTAAACTCATCTTTTCCTCATCTCATGCCTACTCTTCCTTTTCATTTCTCTCTTGATGGGGACCCTCTACTCACTCACCCACATCAGAGACCTGCCTCCTCTTCGGCACTTCATTCCTTTAGCCCTTACCCGCTAAATAATCAAGACCTTCCCAATCCATCTGCATCACTAGACTCTTATTTCAGACTAGTATTATTTCTTGTCTGGAGTGAGGGACTATGAATCAGTGGTGCTCTGAGGTTGCAAAAGTTGGGAGTGGGGAGGAGGAGATCCCTTAATATATTTTCCCCATTCTGATTTGATAGAAGCTACAAATTTTCCATTACTTAGAGTGAACAGTGCTATGGACACCAGGGCTATATATTCAGAAGTGAGGAAGATACTTTATAAGCCCCATATTCAGAATGTTTGTAATCAGACTGTTCCCCAAAGGTGCATCTGTCAGGAAATACATAGTTATAAAGTATGGCGACTTTGAGTCCTTTGTAAAAGTAGGGCACTCCTATTGAACTTCTCATTATTGGATTTTCCACTCCCTTTTCAGAAGCTCATCTATTCTAGAAAAGTACACTTGTAATTCATGCAGACACTAAAAGCATTGTCATCTAAGTGTCCACATTGTGACTGCAGGTGATTAGCCTGAGTTAATTGTTAACATTTTGAGGACCCAGTATATTTTTGTGCTTTTATAACGGCATCACACCCCCAAAAGTGAGGCATTGTTTATTAATCTGATTATTAGGCAGTTTTTCTTTTTCTTAGTAGCAACTAAATTAGTCAAGTAACTCCTATCCTGAGGATAAAGTAGGAAAAGTAAGGATGGTTATTGGGAAGAAAAGTAGAAGACCAGAGATCCTCACCAACACCAGTACTGCACAGCCTGTGATCTGGGGTGGGGTGGGCAACACAGGAAGGGCTCTCAGATTTAGGTCATCCTTAGCTTCCTTACTAATAACATTTTTGGGAGAAGAAACGTTCTGCATTCTTTGGTAATAAAGCTACTGTTTAACAATAGTCGTCAGATTAAGAGTTTGCACTTTCTGGGTCCAGCTGAGGACCTTTGTCCCTACTCTCCCTTCTCTGTCTAGGGAAGAGGCATGATGTTTCCCCGTTGTCCTGTGAGCTTACTATAGGGCTGGGCAGGGAGGGGAAGGGTGCCTTTGTGAGCACATCTCAGAGTTAACTTATTTAGAGACACAGGAGGAATTGGGGCCAGTGCCAGTCAGTTCAGCGTTTTTTGGGGAATAGTTGTGAGAGAATTCACCAACATTCTAGAATGACCATGCTAATGATTCATGTGCCAGGGGCATCTGGGAAGATGAGGAAAAGAAGTTCATTTAAAAATAGAGTGCCCAAAACAAGAAGAGCACCTGGTCCAGTTGCTTATGGATGAAGGGGAAAAAATCAGTCTCCAGTTTCAGAATCCATATCCTCCTTTCCCTTTCCAGACACACGGGAAATACCCAGTAGGCCTCATTCTAGTGTCCGTTGTGGCTGGTGGGGGTGGGTTGGGTAGTGAGCAGCAGTCAGACAGAGGAAATGTCCTCATCCCCTTTGGTGAAGGAGATCCCTGCCAGCAGTGTGGCCTGCGTGCTGCACTGAGAAGCCACCCAAAGCGCCTTTCAGTGCTTCCCAGGGCTGCTTCTGGGACAGGTAAAGGCATGATTGTCCCCAGAGCCTGATTACCATGCACCCAGGGCAGAGCTGTTGATGTGACTGGAACATTCTCTCTGGTTTTGAGGGATGACAGGGAAGAGGAGGAGAATGGGTGGGAATGCTGCTGCTTTCACTCAAGGTGGATGTTTTAACTTTTTCCTGGCCTCGTTGTGGGCCACTGACTTAAGCAGCTGTTGGCAGTTTCTGGCCTTGCTCTGCCCCTCATCCGTTAGAATGCCGAGGATTTCATAAGTGATCTTGTTAGTCTGCTTGGAGCCTTTCTCCAGAGTATCCTCTTTCAGGCAGTAGGAAAGGGGAAGTAAATTCTTACCAGAAAGAAATGAAACACAATCATCCATCCCCAACCTCCATCCAGGGCTTTAGTGTAAGGCCGGACCTTCGCCTCCCTCTTCAGATGCTTCCTTCGTTTTAAATGCAGGAGATCCCTGTGATGAATCCAAGACATAGTTGATTCGTTGACAATAAACGGATCTAAACTTTTAAACTTTCTTTTTCTCTGTGGTTTGTTTAAAAGCACTTTTACTGTAAATTTTATTTTTATCCCAGCCTTTAACAAATAGATGATTTCCACCTGTTTCTAAAGTTGTTTATAGACTCTGATCTCAACCTTAAAAATGCGAGCAGGACTTCTCCCATCTTTGGGGATTTTTCTGGTGGCCCGCTGCCTGGCTTCCCCTGGCAAGTCCACATGGTTTTGACCATTCCCTTGAAGTATGGCCTTAGTTACGCATCAAAGTCTGTGTGACTATAAAGTCCCTTTATCCCTGTTTATTCTACAATCACAAACCAGACAGAACCATGGGAGGAGTAAGAAGAGCTAATGCAAGGCTGTGATTCGAGGGACTTCAAAGCCACTACAGAAAATTCTCTATCACCAGTTTGAATGGCATTAGGATGACCACTCATTTTATTTTAGGCAGGAATTGCAAGGGAGTTCATTGCAAAGCCTGACCTCTGATGGTGGGGCGGCCTCTGGCTTCTGCCCAGGTCTGCAAGCCAAGTCCAGGGAAGCTGGGCCTCACCCTCTGGTCCTTTGGATGAGCTCTTGACTTAGAGAAATAAAAAATGGAGGGGAGCCTCAGGTTTCGGAATTCCCTTTACAAAGCACTTTCTAAAATGGTAATATTCTAAGGGACTAAATAGACATGACAACAGAATGGAACAGCTGTTCCTTGAATGGATCCGGGACCTGAAAAAATTGTAAAGGACTTTAAGGTGGTCAGTAGGGGAAATTCGAAAATGGACTGTATGGTAGACAAAGTTAGATCTCAGGTGTGTGGCAGTCTTGTAGTCTGTGGGAGAATGTGCTAAAAAGTATTCAGGAGTGAAGTGTGATAGATCAGAGTCTGCTACCTATTACAAATGGTTCAGTAAAAACATTTTATAAAGAGAAATAGCAAAAAAGAAAATGTAAATGTTCTGAGGAAAGGGGATAGCACTCTTTATTTCCCACTGTCAGGTTGCCAGGCAGGCTGTTTGTTTCCTGGGAAGGAGACTCTGCGGGCAGGGCATGTGGAATGGCCGTCTGGGGAGCCGGCTGGGCTGGGAGAGAAGCCGGTCATTCAAAATGTTATAGAAAACCAACCCTGACAGCCCTGTTTTCATCTTACCTTTGATGTGGCGTTCAGCAAAAGAATCCCTCCGCGGATGAAGCAAGCTTCGGAAAGAAAAATAAACTATACAATTTTCTAGAATATCTCTGTTTTTTTAAAGCAAGTCATTCCTCTGCACTGCGAAAACAGGTAAGCATTGTAAGGACCCAGAAGATCAGAGCCAATGTAGGCTCTCCAGCCAGTGAACTTTACTTCCTGAGGAGGGGAGAGGCTGTGATTTGACATCATCTGGGCCCTTCCTCCACCCACCCTGACTCAAAAGGTAAAAGTTTTTCACTGGTAGGCTCAAAAGTAAACACCGGAGTAAACCAAGTAGAAAATCCTCTGGTGCATACTGTTAAATTAATTAAACGAGGTCATAACACTGAGATGACCCTGTGAGGTGGCCTATATGAACAAACCCTAATCTAAGCTTGTAAATGCCTTAAGGTTCCAAAATCAAAAGCTAAGACCAACCAATTACAAACAACCAACCAGGCTTTAAGCTATAGCCAATCAATAACTTCCTTGCTTGGCTTCTACCTTCTATGTATGAAAACTTTCCCCTAGCCCCTGTCGGTGGAGTGCTCTTAACCACTTCTCATTTGGTGCTGCCTGGTTCAAATCGATTTTTGCTCATACAATTTTTAATATGCCTCAGTTTGTCTTAACACTATGCTCAAGGCACTGATACCCAGGCCTCTACTGGTCCTCAGGGAGGCCCTCAGGGCATGCTTATTGTATAGGAGAAAACAGACCGCAGTCCCAGAGTTGGCAGATACATTTCCTGGGTTCCAAATCGCAACCTTCAGGAAGTTTGGCCCATTTGTGTGACCTTTGTGTACTGACTAAATATTCTGGATAATAATTATGAACTTCCAGGCGCCATTCTAATTGCTTTTTTGAAATACTTGATTAGCTTAATGCCAAACTCCTCCCAGAGAAGGTGTATGCTTGAATTTTAATGAAATCTTTTTTCTTATTGCATTTTGGAAATGGTTGAGGCTGAGTTGCCTAGAAAATTACTGAGATGATTCAGCTTTCTTATTCCATTTCTTTCCTCTGTGCCACCCTCCACTTCCAAAAAAAAAAAAAAAAAAAGTCAACAGGAAAGTGCCTTTCATCTCCCAGCATCAACATTCCAGGCTTTAAACCAGAACATAATTTAGGCCAAAGTGTGTGTTTCTTGTTTTATCTGGAAAATCACATATTTTTGCTTTTTTTTTTTTTTTTTTTTTTTTTTTAAGTACGGGGCTTCTCAGGCTCTTAAAACCAATCTATAACACTTTTTGATTCAAGTGCTAGCAGAAGCACAGCTGAGTGGGGTTTGGGAAGATGCCCTGTAGTGATGGAAAAGATTGTGGTGCTGGTGGTAAGGATTGGACAAACCTTCAGTGGAAGGCAAAACTCCAAATGAGAAGGTGGATACTTTTCAGTGTTGTTTGTAGTTATGAACACACTCTGGAAAGCATTTCTTAATGAACATCTGTAGGACTGATTTCTCTCTCTCTCTCCCTCTCTCTTTTTTTTTTTGGTGGATGTTCTCTTTTTTAAAGCAGGACTATCTACCTATGATTTAGAGCTCTGGGTGAGACGAGGCTAAAGCTTTATACTGATAGAGAGCTCCGATGCTGAGGGCTGGGGTCAGATTTGCAATGTGGCAGAACAATGAGCCATTCATAGAGACTAGGAGGGCTGTAAGGTCCTCAGCGATGAACCCCTTGAAACATCTTTCATAGAGGAAGCTTTGAGGTATAGTGGGAAATGCAGACTTGGTTAGAATCTCAACTTATTTTTAAAGCCTGAAGGTTTTTGGCCAGTTACCCACTCTGAGTATGTTTCTATACCTGTGGAATGTGGCTAATATTACTTTGCAAGTTTGTTGTGAGGACTGACTATATATATATATGACTGTTCCTTATCAGACCCACTATTGATACTTAATTCACTAAATATGATTCTTATTAATCAGGTGGGGCCTAATAGCAAGAGCAAAGAATCCTTATGCCACAGCTGGAGTATTAGTTAACATTTTGGCATCTCTACCCAATTGCCTTAAAGCTTTTGGGTCTTTAACTAAACATTAATAATTCCCTTAATCTCTGACCTTCTCATTCTTGGCCCTAATGCCATTCAGAAAGAACTGCAGCTTGATTTCCTAAGTCAACACTATTACCCTCACTGTATTGTTAAATACAGCCCATGAATAATTTTTAGCATTTAGAATGAAAAGATTTTATTTTTAGCTGAATCTTTCCATCCTCTATCTTGATACAGAAAAGTTAACATAGCTGGCCTGAGACTCCTGTCCTTTGAAAGTCTTGCTTACAAGATTCCCCTTTGGCTAGCAATGGGGAACTTAGATTTTAAGAGGGTTTCCACCATTTTTTTCTAAATTATAAGAGTAGATAACTGTGCCTAAATTATTTGTGCAAACAATATGCTATGCTGAACACTAGCTTTCCTTCTGGGAGTCTAGAATTTTGAGCCAATTCCAGAGAGAGGGTGCCCGTGTAATCAGCCTCCAATAAAAAACCTTGGCGATCATATATGTGGAATTATGGAGGTTGAGAAGTCCAAAATTTGCAGTCAGGGCTGATGGTGTAGTTCTGGTCTGAGTCTGAATCCATAGGCAGATGATCCATGTTCCATCTCTAAGACAGGAAGAGATAAAGAATTCTTTCTTACTCAGACTTTTATACTGTTCTGATCTTCAATGGGTTGGCTAAAGCCCAGCCCCGCTGAGGGGGGCAATTTGCTTTACTTGGTCCACTGATTCAAATGCTGATCTCATCCGAAACACGGACACAGATGCACCCAGACAAAATGTTTAACCAAATAGTTGGATAACCTCTGGCCCAGTCGACACTTAAGATTAACCATCACAGGAGTGGTCTTGGGAAACCTCCATACAATCCTACTTTAGCTTCAGCTCTATACAGACTGGAAAATCAGCCATCCCCAGCCTTAAGCCCTTTCCAGCACAAGTCTTGTTTTATTAATAAAATTGGATACATTACACCCTACCTCAAAGGTTTTTAAGAATAAGAAAGCATGTTCATTTATTCATTTCATTCAATAAAGTTGTCTTCTATATGCCAGGCACTGCTAGACAGGGCTATGTGTAGACAGTAGGTGGCATGAGATGTGGTACAAGGGCTGGGTCATGCAGGGCTTGGGAGACCCTGGTGAGAACTTCAGATTCTGTTCTGAATGCAGTGGGAGGCCCCTGAAAGGTTGGTTAGCACTGCTCCTGGTACATAGTAAGCACCCGGCACGTTTGTTGCTCAGCATCGCCACCAGGATGTCTATCAGATATTCACTGTCAACATCTAAAATCAAGCCCAGCCAGTTTTTCTTTAGAATCCTTCCTGTGTTGACTCTTTTCTAAGGCACTCAGTTCTTCCTATCACCTAGACAATTCAGTCATCTTTTGTTCCTTTTCTGCCAATTTGCTTAATTTTTAGTCTGTTTGATCTTGAGCTACTTTATCTAGCTGAGCTTATTTCTTCCTAAAATGGCAGTAATACTGCATAAGATTAAGTGAGCCAAATGCATGTAAATTGCTTAGTCATTATCTAGAATGCAGCCATTACTCACTAAAGATCGGCTCTCATTACTTTGGGTTAGGAATTAGATACAGATAAGTAAGCAAAAGGACGTTTTTCTCCTTGGAAAAAATGAGCTTGCTGTACCTTGGATTAATCTTAAAGCTCAGTTTTGACTCACTTGCTCCGAGCCCCATTCTAACAGGATGTGGCCTGGGATTCTTAAAAAGCAGATATTCAAGGATGAAGTAGTTGCCCTACCTTGCATCTTTTGGTTTATCACCCGTTTTGTCATTGCTGCTCCCTCTGTCTGGAAAGGCCCAGTACATACCAGAAACTCCTTTGTACTCGTTATATATTCATCTATTCAGCAAGTATTTATTCAGTGTCTACTATGTGCTAGGACTGTTCTAGGTGCTTGGAATACATCTGTGAATTAAGACAAACCTTCTGGCCTCAGTGTCTGTACTAGTGGGGACGACAGACAACATGTACGTGACATGTCTGGTGAAGACAACAGACACACATATCCTATCAAAGTATAAGCTCAAAGGCTGGAGCCATGTCTTATTCAAAATCTTTGTCCTTGCATAGCACCTCTTATTTATTTGTAGATACTTGTCATTTTTAAATAAATAGTAGTATTCTGGAGTTTTTTTATACTGTCAAATATTAACTTGCTAAGGAGCAACAGGAACTGCAAATTCAATGAAATGAGGTCTTTTGTGACCGTTGTGCTCCATTCTGTTAACTATAAAGGTTGAAGAAAAGAAGATAATGTTCTGTACTTTCAAATGGCAGATTCTTTTCTGGCCAAATGCACCTGTTTCTATACTGGTCTGGGTGTTAAGAGTACAGGCTCTGAGTCAGACTCTCAAGTTCAAATGTTGACTCTGCTAACCCAGTGGCTGGTATAGTTATACAAATGTAAAATGGGGCAAATAAGAGCACCTACCATGTAGGGTTATTAATGAGAGTTAAATGAGTTCCTGGCATATAGTAAGTTCTTAATAATTTTAGCTATTATGTTAATATTATGGGGTAGGAATATGCTTTGTTTTAAATATCCATGGACACTTCTGTGAGACTGTATGTATTTCAGGAAGCTTTTAAAAAAGAAGAGTAATCTGGAGCAAAGACCTTTTTTAAAAAAATTTACAAATGGAAAAATGAACATTTGATGAGTTTAAAGAATCCAGAAAAGATCCAAGCTTTCTTCCAACCAGATTTATTGAACATAAGAAAATTCTATATACAAAGTGACTTGGACCTGCTGCTTCCAAACGTGATTCTGTATTAATATTTTGATGTCAGGCCATAGTGTTAAAAAGCAGTTTATTCTAAACCAATAGAGAAGTGCACAATGCACATTAAATGAATGGCCTAACTACTTAAACTTCAATACTCTATAAGATAAACAACACGAGTGGGAGTGAGTTCCTATGACAGGCTGCTGGAAAGCTGATGTGAGATGTCAAGAAGCCATCTTGTGCACTGCTACTGTGATGCCATCATGTTTCTGAATCATTATGTTCCTGAAAGGCAAAGCAGAAGATAATCCGTAAAACACTGCACAAGTGGGAGTCAGTGTAAGATTACAGATGCTGTTTGGTTTAGGACTCAACTAAAAAATATATCATCTTTCTATGTATAAAAGTGACATGAATACAAAACATTTGAAAAATATAGAAAAGTACAAGATATAAAAATGAAATGAATCCTATAGTCCTACCTCTCAGAGACGATTTTTTACTTTTAAAAAATCTGTATATATACTTACATATATATTTTTTTACAAAACTATGATTATATTGTATATAGTTTTGTATTCTGCTTTTGTCACTTACTATTAGAATATTCTGAGGACTCTCCCTTGGAATATCTTTAGCATTTCTCTTACTACATAAGTAGTTTCTGTTTTGAACGGTCTCCCACTTACACTTTTTCTTCACAGACTGATAGTTCATAATTCTTCCTTTTCATTTACATGGAACTAGTCTGAAAGCACATTAACTTCACAGATCAATCTATCAATCTATCTGCTCCCGTGGTCCTATTAGCACTTTGAACAAGGAATCACTGATGAACACAGGGCAGGCCCCAGGCACGTTTCCCAGGGATTTTTCCAAGTAAAAAGGAAAGGACGGGATCTGCTGACATCTACTCACCCATTATCTGATTCTAGACACACCACAGGAATATCAGTGGGGTCTGAGGTTAGCTTAGCTGCTTGCTGGGCTAGAACAGATATCACTCCAGCGTGCTCGTCTGAGAGAGTCCCACGGCCTAGAAGACAGAGATGACATCATGTTGCCTGACTGTCCAAAAATGAGTACAGAGCTGTAGGAGTATCTCTCATTGAATTATTCACAAAAAGGTTTAGTTCATGGTCTCTTAGGTTAGTTACTGACATGAAATGGTTTTGCTCTGGTGGTACTCAGTTAGTTACATCAGTGAGAAAGCCAGACAACAGTTCTTAAATCAGTAAAGCCATAACAGACACTCAACTTTGAAAGTCATTACCATTACCATCTCTAAACACCTTCTCAAGCATATAAGGAAGCTGTAATTCAAGTCAATCTGAAAGTCATAAATTCATTTTATAGGAACTGTGATGAAACCAACAAGAAATTCAGAGGTGAGATTGACAAAAAGCAGTAAGGACAAGAGACTTGTTGAAACTAATTCCTCATGGGAAATCTGATTTCCTTTTATTGAGCTCAACCTCAAAGGGTATACAAATCTTTATTCAGGAGTTCAGTTGTAAGATCACCTTGACAACATATGTGGAGATTCTGGGAGCAATTATTTCCACTAGAATAAACTGGCTGTTTTCAACTATCAACAGAATTGGCTTTTTATTAATGCTTGTTTTAGCCTGAAGATAATAACTAAATCTTGGGTACAAAAAGTAATTACTAAGTTTACTTTACAATATATTCCACAAATAAAGGCAACATAAGCCTACCTGCCTGAAACTAAGTCAGGTAACAGACATACCACTATGACAGAACTGATAGATTTTCTATTACTATATAAAACATTAACTAGACAGACACAGTGCAATTCAATAATAATTATTAAACAGCCTAGTAAATAAACTGAGCGGGGGCAGGGGAGGGGGTAGTTTCTTGGGGGTCCAAGTTCACAATACTAGCAAACGGAACAGCAAGAGGTTGAACCCAGGTGTGTTCAACTTTTAAACCTTGTTTTTACTGCCTACTCACTGTTAAGTGTAGTTAGATGAAAAAAAGCACCACCCATCTTGCAGGATTATTGGGAAAATTAGAAACTGGTATACAAAGCCAAGCAGTCCGAGCATACGGCACACATTCAATAACTGTAACTCCTGTCATTATCCGAAGTCCTTTCTAGACCCAATTTAAAATGAGTCAAATACTATTTTAGTGGAAACAACTGTACAGTGCTAGAACTGCAAGAAACATTTCTACCTTCATAAATTTCAATTTTCTAACCTTGTTATTTGGAGATAATCTCTACTCTCACAAAAGTGCCCAGAAAGTGGCAGGGTAACAGGAATAAAAACGAGAGAATAACAGCACACTGAGCTAGCTCCTACCTAGTCAACATCAAATGCTCTGCAACCTCACCCACCAAAGGACTGACGGGAGATACTTACAGCCCAGGTTGAGTCCTTGTGAATCTGTGCACAGGACTCCGACAATGGATGGATTCTTCATTCTAATTCCAGAAACAGATGATGTCAGAAAATAAATTTAAATATTTATAAGACAGATGGGATTTCTACATACCAGACATTGTTTTTTAAGTGCTTTTAAATCAGTGTTTCTCAACCATTTTTCATTATCATCGCCCAGAAAAATTAAATTGCAATTAACTAATTGAAATAGTTAAACTCGTTTCTCTCTGCTGAGGGAAAAGATTGTGTGCCAGGGAGCTTTAGAGGGCCACAAACATTGCAATACCTAGGATTTGTTGCCTCTCAAAGTGCATGCTTTAGCGTACTAACTCGCTTGAAATAACTGCTGAAAAACACGGCTGCCTCCTGGAGAGGAAGTTCCAGGAAGCTGAGGGGCACTGGTGCGAGGGAGCTGTTTCCCAGTATCCCTTTTGAATTTTACGTATTGTCCTCGTTCAAAAAAACAGAAGGGATGCCTTTCGTAGTCTGAATCACCAAGTAACTGATTACACACGGAAAGGAGATGGGCATGTGCGTTTATGTTTACACTGCAGGGCTTGTCTGCACAGGTGGTACATCTTTACCCCAAATTAATCCACCTCCTGAACCTCCCAGAGAACAACCCTGCCCGGACAATTTCAACATGACGAGCGATTCTGACCACGTGCTGGGCCAGCGGAGACTCGCTCCAAAGAAACTATACGGAGCCCTGGAGGATTTTAATTCGGGTCACCGTCCCTCTGCGTCTCCGGGACGGGGCTCACCGCCTGACCCAGCGCCCCGCGGCCCAACCCGTCCGGCCGCACTCACAACTTGCGCCCTTTGTCCCGCTCAAATCCCCGCTCCGCGAGCTCAGGACAGTCAGAAGAGGCCGAATGACTCACGTGTCCTCCAAGTGCTGCTCCAAGGTAGCCTCCATCCCGCCAGCTGTCCACTCGGGCTCCAGACCCCGCAGCGAGTCTCTTCCTTCTCCGCCACCGGCCTCCTGCGCTCCCGGATCACATGACACAACGGGACGCAGGCCCGGACGGCGCCTCCGAAGGGCCAAACTTCGCGGCGCAACCTCCGCGTTGCGTACTCTGGGGAAGCGCTCGCTCCCTCCCACCGCGCAAGCTGGACCCAGGTGCTGCTGCTCAAGCGGTGACAGGTGAGAGGGGACCCGCGCCGGGCTCCATCTGGAAACAGGTGGAGCAGGTTGTCCCCCGCAGGAGAGAGGTCTGCAGCTTAGTTGGTCCTCAGAGCCTCGGTTCCGGCCAGTCTCGTTGTTTCGGGGATATGAGCTTCGGGTTCCGATTCGAACCCGGAAACGTCAGCCCGATCTTGTATTAGTTGTCCGGACGGTGGGGCAGGGACAGAGAAGCGACAGAGGGCTCCAGTGAAGGGGTCCACAAGCTTGGAGGGGAAACGACATGCACACGGGGCCAGAGGACGAGATGGAACAGGTTGAAACCCTCAGCTCCGCTTTGGGAAAGTGTCGGGATTTTAACGAAGACGTTGGTTCTTCCTTTGGCCAGAGCTCAGGATAATTTGCGAAAGAAGACTGGGCAGGGCAACTTAAAAATAACTTAAAAATTGTAATTGTAAAAGCCGTTATAAAAATAAGGAACTAAGTCATCCATAGTCTTTGTCTACAGGTGACTAGTAATCTCTTGGAAACTATCTTTTCATCACACTGTCTTTGCAAATGTATGCTTTTGATGTTTTTCTTTTTAAAGCGAAATTGACATACATACTGGACATAGAATTCTGCAGCTGGCCATTTTTACAGAATTTAGCCCAAGTGTCTTTCCATATCTAGAAGGATTCATACATCCTTTGTAATAGTTACAAAGGATTCCATATTATAGCTGCACCTTAGTTGATTTAACCAACCCCTTATTAATGTGCCATGGGGTTGCTTATGGTGTGTGCTCATAGTTCTTTCCCTACAGTGAACCTTGCTGCTTCCTTAAAATTCCAGTCTTGAATGTTGTAATTCAGGAGTTTTGGACTTCTGCCCTAGAGGAATTATTATTTATGTTAACTTAGGGGTAACATAGTACGAACCAATTAAATTTTAGAAAAAGCAGTTTATAACTACTCTTAAAAGACAGCATTAGAAAATGTGGGGAGCCAGCCTGCTTCCCGACAAAGTCCTGCCGGCGCCAGCTGGGCACTGCAGTACCGCCCCTAGTGGTCCAAGGCGGTGTAAAGCTTTGCTGGACCAGGACTTCCCGCTCTGGGTTTTTAACCTCCCCAGCAGCGACATCCAATAGAAATGTTTTATGAGCCACATCTGTAATTTTACATGATCTGGTAGCCACACTAAAAAGTAAAACATGTAAAATTAATTTTAATAATATATTTTACTTATCCAAATAATGTGTCCAAAATGTCATTTCAACTTGTAATCAATTTGTAAAATAGGGCTGAGATATTTTATACCGCCCCACCCCCCAACTAAATGTTCAGAATCTCGTGTGTTTTCCGCTGATAGCACATTTCAAGCGCTCAACAGCTCATATGGGTAGTGGCTACGATATTGGCCAATGTAGCTCCAAAGTATCTCTGATGATATCAAAGCCAGGTCAATGAAGAGAGGATTCTGAGAAAAGCTGATCACTTTTTAAGCTGTAAGTAAGGCCTCTGAGTGGAAAATGAGCATAGGAAGAAGACCGCTGGCCCAAGCATCCTTGTCACACTGGAGCGGGAAGGCAGGCTACTCCACAGCCTCTACCCCTTTCTCTACCCCTTTGCTGTTGTGCCCCTGGGCCTGCGCTGGTAGGCTTAGGGAGCAGCTTATATGGACTTGGGAAGTTCTGGGGCTGGGCTGATGGCTGGAGGCGGTGTCTGACTCCTATCGTTTTCTACTTTCTTCAATTTATGGGGTTTTGATGATTTTTTAGTCTCAGTTTTAATGCTGATAACCATTTCTGGGGTGACAGGAAAAATCTCGTGACACCCATTATTAGAGTCCTTGACCATTGCTTGTAATTTTTTACTTTTCAAAGACAGAAGAGTGTCTTCTTCATTTCTGCATTCTGAAGGTTGCAGAGTGCAGTAGGAATCCAATAAATATTTGCTGACGAATCTTGGTAAGTCTTTTGGGAACGGACTCTGTGTAAGATAAAGAACCTCTGAACCGAGAACTTTAACCACCTTTATCCTCTTTTTTCTTTCCTCCTCCGTAAACAAGCTCATGGAAAATGATAACCCCAGGAGGATCCAGGGGAGAATGCCACTGCCCGCTGCCCGTATGTCCTGACTTGGAAGTGGGAGATGGGAGGCAGGATGGGGGGAACCAGGCCTTGTAGGTCATCTCACTGCTGTTGGCCCAAGACCCTAACCCATCCCCTTGACTTATCAGGAGCAGACTCTTCCTGGGGGTCCATTTAAGAAGTACTGCTCTGGTAGAGTGTCTAACTCTCCCTGCAGGCGGAGGGCTCTGTTACCCCAGGGCGACCCCATTGGTCACTCCTTCAAGTGCTTAAGGTCAACAGGGCTGCATGGAACAAACCTGAAGCCTGGCTGGGGAAATGAGTCCTCCTGTGCCACCAGGGGGCACCAAGGCCACGGAAAACCCTGCTCAGGCCGCAGGTTCCCAGGTCCACTGAGTTGGTACCGCTAGATGAGGAAGCACTATGCCAGGTTGGTGGCCTCGGAGTCAGACAGAGGTGGAATTGAATCATGGCTTGGCCATTGCCTAGCTACGTGACCTCTGAGCCTCGGGCTTGTCTGTGATATGACAATACAATTGCCTCATCAGGTTGTGGGGAGGAGCATATGAGAGATTTTATATCTCATGAGGGGATGGTGCATTGTGGGAGTAAGTACATAAGCTTGTTACATCTAAATAGAAGATTCAGATTGTTTCCTCAGCTTGCTTACAATCTAGGTTAGGACACACATTAAAAGATAACTAAGGATTCAGCGAAGGTGAGAGCCGAATGATTGCTACAGCCCCAAGCAGTCTCGTGCGCGTGCGAGTGGCCTTGCAGGCCTGGCTTTACATAGCCGCTCTATAGGGCTGTGTTAAATGACATAACTACATATGTTTTATTACACTTTTCTTGGTCTAAAAATGATAAAATGCAGTGAGAAAAAAAAACCCTCCTGCAATCCTAGCCCTAACTGTGATGACATGAATCAAGTGAGCTAAGAGGAACGGGACAGGATTTGGATAAAAGTAGAAATGGGGAAAGTCATGTCACAAGTTTCACAAGAGTCTTGCCAGCTAAAGCAGCTCTCCAGGTGAGCTACCTAATAGACCATGCAGGTGGGGTGTCTAGTCCTCCCTCCTGAGAGTGGACACACCTGTGAGCTGAGTCCT
Organism: Eonycteris spelaea; assembly: GCA_003508835.1. Classification (NCBI taxonomy): domain Eukaryota; kingdom Metazoa; phylum Chordata; class Mammalia; order Chiroptera; family Pteropodidae; genus Eonycteris; species Eonycteris spelaea. The sequence continues at coordinate 4,277,654 of PUFA01000065.1, forward strand.
AGATCTGGAGCCCGAGTCTGACCAATAATAACAATAAGACCATTAGCAGTTCATACACAGGAAGTGACGACTGTGTGCCAGGAGATCCACAGGCTTTATCAGTCCTCACAGCCTTTTTGAAGTAGCTGCTGTCACTGTCCTCATTGTACAGTTGAACAAGCCCAGAGGCTCAGAAGATCAGTTCTTGCTGAAGATCACCCTGCCAGTGAGGGGTGCAGCCTCACCCTGACCATTCCTGCTAAAATGCCGGCTTCTCTCACTTCATCAGCAACCCAGCACCAGGAATGAGAGAGGGTTTTAGAGGCCAGTCTGGATCTCATATTCTCCAGAGAAGCACCCTGAGGCTCAGGGAAGGGAGATGGCTAGTGCAGATTTTTGACCTTCTCTCCAGTGTTTGAACTATAGGTGCTGCTGGAGGCTATCTTAGCGCTTTAGTTAAAACAACTTCAGAGACACTCATTATGGGTCGAATTGTGTCTCCCCGATTCCCAGGTTGAAGTCCTAGCCCCCAGTACTTCACCTTATTTGGAAATAGGGTCTTTATAGAGATAATGACATTTAAATGAGGTCATCAGGGTGGGTCCTAATCCAACATGACTGGTTTCCTTATTGAAAGAGGAAATTAGGACGTCAGACGCTCACAGAGGCAAGACAATGTGAAGAAACGGAGGGAGAAGATGGCCATCTACGAGCCAAGGAGAGAGGCCTGTGAGAGGTCCTTCCTGCCCTGACAGCTCTCAGAAGGAACTGACCCTGCCAACACCTTGGTTTTGGACATCTAAGCCTCCAGGACTGTGAGACAACAAATTTCTGTGATTTAAGCCACTCCGTTTGTGGTGCTTTGTGATGACAGCCTTGGAAAGCCAATATACTCACATATCCATAAAGTCTACAAGTCGAAGTCAATGTCAGTGATAGCACCAACATTTGGAAGCTCTTAATTAACAGAAAAACTGCTTGGGAGGGTCACCTTCCCAGAGGCAAAAGGAGAGAGCAGATAATCTTCCCAGCTTGCTCCCAGCCTTGAGAACCAGGCTAAGAGAGTTTTCTTACATTGGCCAACAGTGGTGGCATGATTCACCTGACTGTGACCTTCTTGAGTCTGTTTTGTATCCCTGTTTAGTGGCCTACTGAAGGTGCTCACTAAATGTGTATAAAGGGGAGAATAGGCTCCTGGCCACTCTGAACCAAGCCTCTCCAAGCAATGGGTTGAGCTGTCAGTGGATGGCGGAGTTGGGCACCGTCTCTTGAAGTTTACGGCTGAGCCCCAGTTCCGTAAGAGACAAGCAAATTATATTTTAGATGACTCAGGGTTAGCTAAAGAAGTTCCAGTGCAGGAAGCTATTTTCCTGCTACTTTATTAATTTTGCTGGTGAGGATAAATGAGATGCAGACTTCTATATCCAACTCTTCATTAGATGCCCAGTTAATGTAGCCATGAAAGATTGGAACGAAGGCCTTATGAATAAAAAAAAGATCAACCCAGTATAAAAAAAATTGTAGACCAGAGAAAAGAAAATTTAGAAGCGCTGATAAAATACCCTTTCCTTAATTAGGCTGTCTGCATCACACATCAAGTCAACCTTAATGCCAAGATTTATTGGCCTTGGGCTTATGTAAATGAAATAAATGCTTGAGAATGAATGAAAAAAAATTCTTTACATGAGAATGTGTTTGCGATGCAGACCCGCAGACTCGTGCAATGGCACTTGTGGTCAAATGCAGGCTTGCAGCTTTTGCTGTGTGTCACTGTCTAGCCCCTTACCCTTGGTGGGTTTCAGAGAGTACTTTTGTGGGGTGACAGTATGTTCCATTGTCAGTCACCTCTGTGGAAAAATCCTTCTCGGACAGTGAAATTATCTTTGTGTCTTATTTCACTGTCTGTGAACTTAGTAAGGTGTTACTGGCCCTGCAGAGAAGAGGAGGTCGTGATGAAAAGATGACGTGCCTAAGGTTTGCCCATCCTGCCCGGAGAGCAGAGCAGAAAGCTTGCGTGCGGACGGCCACCGTCTGTCTTGGGATCCCTGTTTCGCTTCAAGAGCTCGCCTACCATCACGACATTTAATTACCCTCGTTCAAGAGTTTGGACGAGTCCTCAAATGCCTTGATACCTTAGTTTTTTTTCCCCACTATCAATATAAAAATAGTACCTACCTGCTCAGGGTGGTGTGAGAATCCCACGAGACAGTGCATGCAAAACCCACGGCATAGTGCCTGGGACCGTTGCAAACACTGGACAAATGTGAAAGCTGTCGTTGCTGTCGCTAGGACCCCAAGAAATGATAGCCAAGGCAAACCTGAACTAGACTATCCTTCAGGGTTTTAGGTACAAGCAACAGAAGCTGACCCTGGCTTATAGAGCAGGAAAGGAAGTGTTAAGGTGACATTGGGGAGCTGGTGGTCACCCAGATTGTAGGGGGTGGCTGGAGAGCTCAGTCTAAGCTTCCAGTGACAAAGCTCCAAAGCCTCGTGAGGAAAACACCCCTGGCACCCCTGCCGCTGGCACCCACAACCGTTTGCAATACCAGTGCCACTACTGAGGCAGGAATCTAGTCCTGTAGCCCCGTGCTCCTGCTCTGCTGCTGGAAAATTCCAGCAAAGTGGAATTTTTCCCAGAGCCTCCGAATTGAAGTCTCATGGAGGTAAATGTAAGCAGTGGAGCCTGGATCATGTGCAGCTTTAGGTGCAAAGGAGACTGGGAGGAAATGTTCTGTTTCCTGTGTCTGTTTTGAAAGTGCCCAGAGCACAGCAAAGGCATTCGCATGGGCAGCATGGATTTCAAGGGTCCCCTGCAGAGGGCTCTTTGCTGTGCATGATGGGCACTCAGGGCACCCACAGCCCCTGCCACAGCTTCGGGAGCAACTGGGCATGTCCCACCCCCTGGCAAAGGGAGGAGAGAGCTGTCAGCCCTCTCTTCTGCCTGAGTCCAGTATATACAGAATTTAGAGTTTAAGTCACTTTGTGCTCCAAGAGATAAAGGCCATAAAATGCATCTCAGAGCCTGCTAGTCTGCCACCTTCGTGCTGTGGCCTCACTGGCTCTGCAGTTCTGTTTTACAGATTTCTCCCTCCTAGTTGGCCAGATTCTATGTTGGGAGCAATAGCAAGTCAGGCAGAGCTTCCTCACTCAAAGAGCTTGTGTTTTGCATGCCAGAAATAACGGGGAAAAACCCACGCTCTGTTTTGGAGATGAGAAACTTTTCAGACCGATGATCATTACCAGTATGTTTGGCCTGGCCCGGAACCTGAGGCCGGCATTCCCCATTCCAGGCACCAGATCCTAAGGAGAGGATCAGCGGGGCAGGCGTCAGGCTCCCCATGCCTTTCAGGGAGGGGGCTGCTTCTGGGAGGAGGAGAAGAGAGAGGAGAGATCACCAACCCTCAGGTCAAGGCCTTTTCAGAACTGAGTGGGTTGTCTTTACCTTCATGGTGTCAAGAAAAGCATGTGGCACACAGAAGGTCCATGTCTGTTCCAGTAGAGAAGGAGCCCCCTGGAAATCTAGGACATAGACCCTCCCCACCCCTCGTCTGTACATTATTCTACTTCCCAAAGAACCAGGAGAAATCGAAGGCAGTCATAAGTGCCAATAGTAGTGCAAGTGGTGGACGGTCTTCCTAACTGCTATGGATCTCCCCTCCCTAGGCCTCGGTTTTAATATCCGTGAACTTGGTCAGCTTCTCACTCAAGAGCATTGCATTTACTCCACTTGAAGTTGAAAAATTAACGTTTACCAAGCACATCCTGTCGTGCATTATCTCATTTGCACCGCACAGGCATCCTATGAGCGATCTCTATCCCATTTTCTGGAGGAAGTAACTGAGGTCTAGAGACATCAAGTAACTTGTCAAGGTCATAGAACTTGGAAGTGTCCATGGCTTTGGGACTTCCATACTAGGGCTGGCCGGTCTCTAGGATGTAGAGCTCAGATGCGTCGATCCCTCTGTACCTGTTTTCTTAACCAGTTCAGACAACACAGGCCTGGGAGCCAGTCCCATGAACTGGCCAAGGGCTGCCTCCTCTTCTCCTCCCAGCAGCGGGAGGACTGGTCCCTGTGCCTTTAGACACCGCGGGTAAATCAATCGTCACATTAATTCTGGGCCTTCAGCGTTTTCCCCCAGGAGAAAGTCAGAGGCAAGGAGACTAATGTCTCATTGATGTTTTCAGTTGCCAAAGGGGCAGTAAGATGAACGCAATCCCATCTGTCAAGATGGAGAGGGGCCGATCTGTAAGCAGCATGGATTACGTTAAGGCAGTAACAGTTTATCACTCTCTGGACAAGCGAATATGAAATTGGGACTAACCTCCTTTATGAGTTGATAGAAACATCCATCAGCAAAGGGGATGTCTGAGGCAATGAGCAGTAAGTTCTCTGTCCTTTTTCCTACTTATCCTTTCCCTAAACTTTTTTGTTTTTTTAACATATGCACATCCCTACAAACAGGACATAATCCACTCTTGACCCACAAGAAGTAGCATTTATTGAGGATTGATTATTGTCAGGTGCCTATACGAAATGTTAAATGTTTATTATCCAGCAGCTTTCTGAGGTGTTCTTATTAGTACCATTTTACAGACGTGGAAACTGAGGCTCAGAGATGTTGTGTGACTCGCTCAAGGTTACTCAGCTAGTGAAAGGCGAAATCAGATGCAGCCTGGCCAACCCTGAGCCTACCCGCAACCACACACAGTATGTGTAGATTATTCAGCCTAAAAAGCAGCCCAGCCAGCCCTGCTTCAAGACCCCCGTGCCTTCTCTCCACTCACTCCTTCCTTGGTCAACCCTTTAGGGAGCCCTGCTGACCCCGAGGCGGATGTGCCCTGTACTAGGTGTAGAGGCAGAGCCAAGGCCGAGGGGCTGGAAAGCCTGGAGGCCTCGGTCAGGGCATCTGGACAGCTGCGGCTGGAAGACAGACGGGTGGAGGAAGGGCTGGGCCACGGAGGCCGCGGTCTCAGCCCAGTCAGGGCTCCCGCTCTCCCGGGGCTTCTGGTGGGGACTCCTGTGCCTGGATTGCCAGTGGAGAAGAGGCGAGGTCAGCGACAGTCTCTCAGCCAGTCGGAACTGGGGCATCCAGAGTGTCCAGCTGCAGTGCGGGCTGCTGTGGCCGCTGAGAGCCTGAGACAAGTCATGGCCGTGGCTTAGGAAGTTCCGGTCAGGAAGGCCTGCAGACCACCACAGTGCGGTTTTCAAAAACCAAGAAGGAATGTGCACACCCGAGGTCCTCAGGAAACGCAAATCTCGTGTTAAATTCGGATTCTTTGCTTCAACCAGGGGCAGAGGCACCCTCCGAGTGAAGAGCCCCAAGAGAGGGGCTTAGGCACCGGCCTTGGCTGGGGATACGTGACGTCAGAGCGAAGATCACTCGAGGCTGCAGTTTTTACCCGCTGTGGCCAGAAGTAAGTTTCCTAATTAATACCACTTTGGCTGCGACAGAGGCGGCTGCTCTGTCTAGGGCTTGTTTGCGGCTCATCCCCGTGATCGATGCTGGTAACATTTAGAGTCTGTCAGGGAAATATTTCATGGATGCCCCACGCGGTGGTGTGGAGACAGCCAGGAAATGCGCTTTCCTGGTCAGGCGGAATCAGAATCAGACATGAGTCTGAAGTGTTGATGGAAAGGTCCAGGCCTTTTCTAGCCTCTTGCTGGGTAGGAGAAGGGGGTGAGGTGGAGGTGGGGGCTTGAGAGGTGCTGGACTGACCTGGAGGTATAGTGGGGACCTATCGTGAAGGGCTGTGAAGAGAAACAAGACATGAGAGGCAAGAAGCTTTTTTCCTGGGCTTTCTCACGTAACTCATGTTGCCCATGGACTTTGCTGTCTAAGACGCATAAAGGGAAGCAAATAAGAAGGAAATTATTCTTCTTGCCGTTCCTGGAGTCTGCTACGTATTGCCCAAACCTCCATTTCTGCATACCAAAAGTCTACCCATTGATCGTGAGGCTGATCTCAAAAGTGGAAAGCCTCCGAATTCCCGGACTAGAAGTGATCTTCGCCCTGACATCTGCAGCACTTCGTACATTACTGTCAAAGCATAATGTTCAAACGGTTACAAACGTAGCTTCCGTAAACCGTGGAATAGACAGGTTTCAAAGATTTAGTAGCTCGTGAATGAGAGAGCCGGTAAGGTGGTAAAGTTGGTTCAAGGAGCATTTTGAGGAACTGGATATTGATAAGCATTAAAACGGAAATGTTTGAGGAAGATTTCTAGGTCAAACGAAACTGGTTGCCCTCACTTATATGGCCACATGGTTTTTGACCAGAGTACCAAGATCATTTAATGAGGAAAAGACAGTCTTTTTAGACAAAAGGTGCTGGGAAAATGGAATATCTACATGCAAAAGAATGAAGCTGGATTCTTACCTTAGGCCATAGACAAAAATTAACTCAACGTGGATCAAAGACCTAAATAAATGTCAGAGCTAGAACTCTACAACTCTTAAGAGAGAACACAAAGGGAAAGGATTTGGCAACGCTTTCTTGGATCCGACGCCCAAAGCACAACAGATAAATTGAATTACGTCAAAACCGAAAACCTTTTGTTTACGACAGGACGCCACGAAGAGAGTGAAAAGGCAGCCCGCAGAATGGGAGAAAACAGTTGCAAATCACGGATCCGGGAAAGGGTTAGTACTTAGAATGGCAAAGAGCTCCTTCAGGTCATCCGCAAAAACAGACGAACAATCCGATGTAAAAAATAGTCAAAAACCTTGAGTAGACATTTCTCCAAAGGAGATATACAAAGGACCGATAGCACATGAAAAGATGTTCGTTTTCACTAGTCAGAGGGAAATGTAAATCAAAACCACAGTGAGATACCACCTCAAACCCGTTAAGATGAAGCAAAAAAATAACAAGTGTTGGCCGAGGTCTGGTGAAATTGAAACCCTCGTGCATCGTTGGTGGGGATGTAAAATGGTGCAGCCACTGTGGAAACCAGTATGGTGGGTGGTTCTGCAAAATAAAATAAAATAAAAAATAAAATAAAATAAACAGAACTGCAGAATCCAGCAATTCCACTTCTGGGTATTCATCCAAAAGAACTGAAATCAGGCTCTCACCATATTGTTCACAGCGGCCAAAAGGTGGAAGCAACCCAAGTGTCCGTCAACAGATGAATGGACAGGCAAAATGTGGTCTATACATACAATGGAATATTAGCCAGCCTTAAAGAGGAAAGAAATTCTGACACACGTTACAATATAAATGAACTTTAAGGGCATTTATGCTCAGTGAAATAAACCAGTTGCTAAGACAAATACTGTATGAATCCACTTGGATGGGGTACCTGGCGTAGTCAGATTCATAGAGACAGAAAGTAGAATGGTGGTTGCCAGGGGCTGGGGGGAGGCGGAACGGGGAGTTAATTTTTAATGGGTACAGAGTTTCGGGTTTGCAAGATGGAAAGAGTTCTGGAGATGAGTGGCGGTGATGGCCTTAATGGACTTAATGCCTCTGAACTGTCCACTTAGAAATGGTGATGATGGTAACATTTTTGTGTATTCGACCACAATTAAAAGATAAAACAACACTGGTTAATGTCCTACAGGGCGATTAGATGATCGATCTTTGGCGTTCTCTCTTCTATTGGACTGTTATCTCTTTACTGGACACGATCTACATGTTAATATGTAATTTCACAGAGTCTGAGCCCCCGAGTCGTGGTAAACAGCCCGGTCAAACAGAGATACGTTTCCCTGGGTGATTAAGTAAGCCTTGGGTGGGCTTATGGAACAATGGCCAAATGGTGTTGGAAGGACGGACTCCCCTCTTGTGGCCTTATTTCCAGGATTTGGATGATCGGTGTTGTTTTTTGACACTGCAGTCATTGATGTCCTTGTTTTCCCCACTGGTCCCTCAGGGGCGGGGCTCTGTCCTCCGCGGCTTTGCCACCTCACTTTGTTCTGGTTTGTTGACCAGAATGAAGAGAGCGAGTTGGGAGCAGGAGACTCACGTTTTCATTGTGTCTGCGGCCGCGATCCGTCCTGCGATTCAAATGGTAGCCTTGTCTCTGCGTCGTGGGCACTGAGGACGCTGTCTACCCTCCGGGTTTCCTTCCAGCTTGAAAATGCCCAGATTCCAGGTTGGTCCAGTTACCCACACAAGAAAGGAGTTTCTCGGACTCCTTTCAAAGTAGTCGATGCAGACACATAAATAATTACACAACGAATAAATGAAAGGCTCTTTCAGGCACATGCAATACACAGAGGCATTTTTTTCCCCCTTGCTTTTCTTGGAAGAGTCACTCTTGATGCCATGTGACATCTATGGCCCTGGCTCCCCAGTGGGGAAGTGGATGAGGTTGTGCTGCTTTGTAGCTCTGCCGAAGAGGGAATAGCTGCTGTTCACTGGTGGCAGAAGTGCCCCCTCCCAGAAGCCGGGGGCCCTGGGGGAAGGTACGCAGCCTCCAAGTCTGCCTTCAGAAAGGAGCAAGTTACTGTCTTATTACGTATTCATGAGACTCTTATTGCTGTTTTCAATTAATTTTTTGACAGCTTCTGGCTGTTCCTCCTCTTGTTTTTCTTAAAACAGGAGGACTCTGGGTGATCCATTAGGAAGGTGAAATGATGTGCCCAACTGGGAGCTCTGGGGAGCTCTTGCTGAAATTAACTCAAGCACTTTGGAGCAAGATTTACACCGTGGGACGGGGCCAGGACTGCTCTTTTTGGCAGGCACTGCTGGACCACTGGGAAGGTGGCCACTGTTACCCATGGTGTGCAATGTCCCCAAAGGCTGTTGGAGCCATGCTCAGCCCCATCCCAGTGTCCCTCTGTGTCCCTGATTGTGGGACTCACTGTCTCTCAGGCGAATCCATCTACCCGCCCTCTCCCAGCCCAACTTGGCTCCCCACTTGCCAGCACATACACAGTGCTTCAGAGAGAACATGTCCCTGGCTGTGTTGGGACACTGTGTCTCAGACTCTTGAGTGTCAGTGCACATTAGTCACGGCTGCAGATCTGGCTGGAGTCTTGCTAACCGGAGTCCCAGAGGCATCTGGTTCTCCACTCCTTGTGCCTGGGCTGGAGGTGCTTCTGGGCATTTTGGTGGTGAGTGTGGGTGTCTCCCAGCTATGCCATCTTCTGGGCTCCCCCAGGCTGCCTGGCATCCTCCCTCACTCCTCAGTCTCAGCAGAGGAAACCCAAATCTCTTCCTAGCATCACAGCCACCTTTTGCTGGCTGCTAAGCACCCTTGTTCTGAAAACACTAACCAACCACCGTAAAAGCTATAGGCCTGGCTTCTCCGTCTACGCATGCACTATTTAGGTGACTTAGGGAGAGTAAACAGAGGCCCAGGGAAGATAAATAATTTGTCCAAGGACACTAGCTGAAAAGAGACGGAATGATTGCTTCTCGGCCTTTTGGCTGAGATTAAGTGTAGGGAGAGACAGAATAAGGATCTGAGCATAGTCAGACATAATCCTCAAACTCATGTTTGTTTTTTTCTTTTTAAAATTTTCCCTTTTCCACCTTTTTATAATGATTGAAAAGTACCATTTCTTCATTTTCTATTACAAAAGGAACACGTGCTCAAAGAGAAAAGTTTGAAAATGTAGAAAAATAGGAAGACAAATGAACCATCCAAAGGAATAAAACTAAACCCAGGGTCATTAGCAATTTCTCCTTGCCAGGATAAAATATTACCATTTAGTTCCTTTCTTTTTCATCTTTTCCTCTTCGAGTGTGTGTGTGTGTGTGTGCATGCGCACACACACGTGCACACACAAACCACACACATGTGCAAAGTGGAATCACATTGTTCACTCTCTTTTGTTCCCAGCATTTCCCACTTAACAATCCAATGGTGACGTTTTCCCACCTCGATAAACGACCTTCAGCCCCATGCTGGTTAACGCGCTCATGCTGGGCAGGTTCTGACCCACTTTGCTTCCTTCTGTGTCCAGTCACGTGCCTCCTTTCTGGGCACTGAAGCACCTTCCAGAAGATTGAGCTGGTTCGAACCCAAGGGACTGCTTTGCAAGTGACGCATACCTCCTTTGCCTGTGAACATGCCACACTGTATTCAGCGGGGGCCTGCGATCTTGTTCAAAGAGAGGGAGAGGGGAGGAGAGCGAGACCGCACCCCTGTGGTGTTGTGCCCTTCCCAGAGGACGCGCCCAAAGGCAGCGCGGCTCCCTCCGCCACCTCCGTTGCTTGAGACCCAGAGGGTCATGTGTAAGGGACGAAGCACCTTCCAGTCAGGGTGGCTGACCCCTTGCCACTGCTGCACTCCCTGCTTCCTGTAGGGAGTCAGCTCTGGGCCTCTGGGAAGCAGTTCTCAAAGTGAGGCTGGCGTGGGCGTGGTGGGACCCACCGACCTCCAGACCTTAAGGCCTGAAGGTGCTCGGTCTTATCTTGCTCACAGCTGAAAGAGAACCACTGTGAGAGGGTGAACAGCACCGGGAAAAAGGAAGAGGTTTTCCTTGTTTGGGGGGATCCTGGGAGTCTACAGGAACCATCTTGGCCTCTGTGTGTGTGTGTGTGTGTGTTGCACGCCCAGGGCAGGGTGACCTCCCTAGAAAGCCCTGGCATCCCAGGACACGGGGTCTCCAGGGCTCAGCCCTGGCCTCTTTGCCGGGATTAGAAAACAAAAGTTTATTCCACGAAGCTCTGGGGATGGGGAAGCACCGATGAGCCACATCCCTGCTCCCATATCAACAACCCGTAGCTCTCCGAGGAAGGCTGGGTGGTCCGGCGAGGGCCCGAAGGCGTTGCTGGGATTCGTTCCTCTGACAGAGGCGGAAGCACCACTGGGCCCCTCGCTGGGCGTTCAGACTCCCTTGATCTTGAGCCCCTGGTGGTTCTCACATCGATACGTTCCTGAGGAGAGGCCGCTGGTTCGAAAGGAGGTGGCATGAGCACCCGTGTGCTCCCACCGTGTGCTCACGGCAGACGCCGCCACCCAGCTCCGGCTCCCTGTCCCTGGGAACCCGGAGATGGCTTCCGGCTCAGTCGCGACACGTGTCTCTCAGCGGCCCTTACGACCGGTCGCTGGCCTGTGGAATGAAGCCCTTCACTTCCTTGAATTAGTTTGTAATCATAGGCAGGGGCCGTGTGCCAGGTTCCTGCTGGACAAAATACTTGGGGGCCCTCAAGTCCCCTCAAGTCGACGGAGGAAGCTGTGCCAACGAGGGCCAAGGAGTCTTTTTCTGGTCCTGCCATTTTCTGATTTAAGAGCAGGTGTGTCTCTGCTCCCATCGCCATGAGCAGCCTCCTCTGCTGCCTGTTTCTGATCTAGCCTGGGCTGCTCCCCACCTTTGATAGGGGAGCTCAAAATGGGGCTTGAGAGGCCCTTGCTCCTGAGGGCAGGCAAAGGGCAGAGCTCTGTCCCTGGTGCCACATAGCTGGCTCATGCCCTCAGGTCATGTGACACTCGGCCACCCTGCTTCCCAAGCCCCCTCCCCCCTTAAAGAATCCAACTGTGCTGCTCCAAACCCGAAAAGGCATGTTTAATCATTAAAGCCTATGTGGGGGAAAAAAATAGGGAAGCTTAAATGTCCCTGTGCTGGAGAAGGTCCCCAATCAGCCACCAAAATTATTATTTGTTTTTAATTTAATTGCTTTTATTTATTTTAATGAAACACTTCAAATGCATAAAAGTGCACGAATTAAAGAATACTATTAAAACAATCACTCTCTGCGGCTTCGGACATGGAAATATGATTCTTTAATGAGAAGACGAGGGTGATTTAGCTCCCGGCTGGGCTGGGGGCTCCCGAGGGTCTCTAGGAGGATGTGGCTGACATATTTCAGTGGGCAATTGGCTCATGCAGATTTATCATGCAATGTGAGGCTTCGGCTGTCCGTGTTCCCACAGGAGCTTCCATTGATTGCCTTGTTCCGTCAACACCGGGCGGAAAAAATTACCCCTTCCTGTGGGTGAGCCCCTGGCTCCGAGTCCTGACTGGCCGCGCGGGCAGGCGGCCCCCACAGCTGTCAGCTGATGCTCCATCAACATGGTCGTTCAGACCATCCTGAGTCCCCCCCATGCCGGGTGTTTCCATAGCTCATCCTGCGTGAAGGATTGTGGAACGCGGTGGCTCTGCCGCTCTTCTACAGGGACCGGCAAATACCCATTTCTTTCCCTGCGGCCGCTCAGGCAGACCACGAATCCCCAGTAAATCTCTTGGGCTTGTAATAGCAGAGCACAGCGGGCGCGGGAGGGCCGGGCCAGGCCTGCGCTCACATCAGCTTTCCCAGGCGGACGGGAGGACGGCCTGGCCGTGCATCCGAGAGAGACGGACGGACGGACGGGGCTGGGCACGCTTTCTGAGCTGTAGCTCGCTGAGTGATCCGCCCTCGCTGGGCCCCTGGGCTTTGCTCCACGGTCTGGGCGGCGACCTTGCTCCTGTGGGCAAGTCCAAAGCTGCACCTGAAGAAGCCTTGTCACAGTAGTTGGTGTCATGACGACCATCCAGACGCCGCATACTGAACATCCCCGGCAGCAGTCCACTCCAACGCACAGCCGACCATGCCGTTCTGCTCAGAACCCCTCGGGGGCCCCCATGGCCTTGGACTTGATGAAAAGCACAAGTTTGGGCACTCGGGGCCCCCGCCAGCTCCTGCCTGCAGACACAATCCGGTCTCTCACCGCGCATTGCATTGCGTCTCTGCTTTAAACACTGAACTGGCTTCATCCGGCCCACATCCCCTCCCCACCCAAATCAAGGCCTGCTCACTCCCAGGATGCTCTTCAACTACCCCCACCTCCCAGCCTGCCTAACCCTCCACCCACCAAGGACAGCCTATGCTCAGAGAGGCCACGCGGACAGCGCTGTGATGGGAGAACTATCACACTTGTCCGGGTGGCTGTCTCTCGTGCCCAGAGACTGAGCCTCGGGTCTTGAGCACCGTGCCGTCACGTGGTACTCCCTGATACGAGTCCATCAGGTGGGCTCGTCTCGCGGCCACCCCTCAGCCCGAGGTCCTGCCTCCAGCCCTGGCTGCCTTCTGCCGCTGCAGGAGCCACTAACCAGCCCCCAGCTCCCAGGGAGCAGGCTCCTCAGCGTTGCCGGTTCAGTCAACGAGGACCGAGCACTGTCAGCCTAGATGGCGGGGGGGGGGGGGGGGGGGGGGGGACGACGAAGGCGCTCATGCTTTCACGGAGGCATGTAGAAACAGTGACGACAAGACCTTGTGAGAGAAGTTTGAAGAAAGAGTGCCAGAGGCGCCCAGAGGAGGGTGCTGCTGACCCTCTGGTGCCAGCCTGCCTCCCTGACCCCTCCTCAGCCCTCCCCAGGCCCCATCCCCCCTTCCCGGTCCCTCAGCCCCTGCCACACAGTCTCTAGGAAATGGCAGCCACACCAAGGTATCTATCCACCTTTCCACTGGTGAGGACGACTCCTGAGTACTCAGCCCCAGCCTCTCTGAGGGTCAGAGAGGTTAAGTAACTTGCCCAAGGCCACACAGCAAGAAGCAGCAGAGAAGGAACTCGCCAGGCACTCTGCTGTACTTTTCCAAATCTGTTCTTTGCTCGGGGCATCCATTTGCTCCTCAAGTCCACGCCCCGCCTCCTTTGCCCCACTCTGTGTCCTGGAGACCGGCCTCTGGGGTGGGCATCAGTGGACTCCGTGCTGGCTGCACTTCAGGTGGGCTTGGCGAGTAGGGAGCTTTCAGAAGAAGACTGGAGGACAGGAGGAACGTGAAACTAGGCATTTATTCCTCTGGCATGTTTCCAGGGAGGTCACCTGGCTTGGCTGTCCCTTGGCCAAAGGGTCACAGATCCTCTCAAGAAACCTTCCCTACAAGACTCTCTTCTTTTGGTCCAGGTAACTTTGCCTTTCAGCCCGCAGGGTAGACACTCCCCGACTCTGCTGTTGTGAGCCCCAGGGTCCTGCCTTAGCCCTTGTGTTTGCCCTACGCCAAGCCCATACCTTTGCGAAAAAACCTTCTGCCCGTCATCCTAACTGGAGTGGGCCCCTTTGCCCTCCAGTTCTGGGGCACCTTCCTGCTCAGCTGCAGGGAATTAGAGCCAAGGAGGCTAAGTGTCTCCCCTTCGGCCATTAGCAAGGCAGCACCAGGGTTGTTTATGGCCCCTGTCACTTCAAAGACATTGCTGGCCTCCCTAGAGGAGAACCACTAAGTTAATGAATCAGAGAGTTTCTGGTGCCTGAGGGATCCTCTTTTGGGAAGAAGAAATCCATCCCAGACAGGGATGTTCAGAAATGTATTAGAAATATCCAACCAAGGGCACGTAGTAACCCCATGCTTCTTTTTGCTGTGACTTCATGACTAGACAGGCAGAGGGCTCTGAGTGTGTCCTCGGAGAGGAGACCCCAGTAATACCACCTCCAGCGAGGGGCTCCACCTCGCAGGAGAGCCTGGGGGATTGGGCTCTCCTTTCGGGACCTGCCTCCATGTGTTGGATAGAACGTTCAAGACCAGTTGCTCAGTGGTCCTCCAACAAGTCAAAGTGCGAGTCCTATGAACTAATAACAGCTGAAGGTGGACCTGCTCTGAGAGGACAGGGAGCCCTTTGCTGGGCCTCCCTAGCCATGGGAGGTTCCCCTTCCTCCCAACACAGTCCCTGAGGCAGCTCAAAAAAACCCCTTATTGTAGAGGAGGAAGGCAAAGTCTTAAGATGCTGAGTGACATCTTGGCTTGGTTCCCCAGAGAGCAGAGCCTGAGGCAAAGGCTTGGTTGCTGGTGGTTTCTCTGGGAGGCGATTTCATCAAATAGGAGGGAGGCAGGGGAGAGGGAGGTGGGGAAGGAGGGAATGCCAGTAAAAACTGTGTTCTCTCTTTAGGGGCTGGAGTCTTCCAGGGCCTTCCTGGTTGGAGCATTTATCCACCTCTCCCATCCCTTTAGTTGATCGGCCCTGGGGTGGGGGTGGCGATGAACTACCTCCCTGTGCTTGCAGGCCGAGCTCGTGCAGTGCAGAGAAGGCCTTGGGACCTCAAGTGGGGGAAACGTGGCCTTCTGCAGCTAGACTCCGTCAGCACAGGTATATCTGAGCTCACGTGGGACTTTGTACCACAGCTACCCCCGAAATTAGAGATGGGCCCAGGGCACGTGATGGCCCCAGTGGCGCCTGCTCCAAGGGACTTATCCTAGGTCCAGAAAGTCAGTGAACTGGGCCCAGGAGCCCAGGGCTCCATGAGCAAGAATAACACAGGAGGTTTATACACATGCACGTGGATATACAAGATCTGACACAGGCTTAAAAGCACAAACATACATGCTCGCTCTCTCTCTCTCTCTCTCACACACACGCACACACACTCATTCACTTGACTCCTTGTATTTGAAATGATTGGAAATAAAGACCAAATGAGAAAAGCAGAAGCTATTTATCCCGAGTTCGTCCAGCAAGGGAGTCAGCCATCGTCACCTGCATCTTGGTAGTGACTCAGAGGAGGGCAGAGGAGTGAGCACGCTCTACAGTGGGAGAGAGGAGTCTTCAGGGGGCCCTGACTGGAGGTTGTGGGCTTGCAGAGGCTGTGGGAGGCCTAACTAGCAGGGGGCGTCCGTGTGATCGGTTAGGGGAGCCTGTTTGGCTTCCTCTAGTTGGTCCCAGCTTGAGAGCAGGGCACAATGAGGGAAGCCTTCAGTTACTAACCGAGTCCCGGCCATGGGGGCTGTTGTTTATAGGGGTTATTGTTCGGCTAGAGAGGATGGTCTGACTTGCTGGCTTCCTGGGCTGGTTATGGGCCAGAGTTCTATTTTTATGTCTGGTCTGGCCATTGTCCGTTTGTATATTCAGTCTCTTAAGATCTTAAAAGCTACCAAAGGCAGGAATCACCTCGATGGGCTCCCTGCCAGGTCGGTAAGCCATAAGGCTCTGTGAACACACGTAGCAATGAGAAGCTCCCTGCCTCCATGGCGGCCCATTCCTTTCTCCGCTGGCATAATCCTTCTTGTCCCAGGCTAAAATCTTTTCCCCTGTAACTTCCACATTTAATCTGACCTTTGCCTTCTGAAGCAACATAGGGCAGGCTCGCTCCACCTTCCTTCTAGCCTTCCTCGTGTATGGGGCGGTGTTGTGTGGTGGTGAGGAGCAGGCATTTAAAGTCAGGTTTGGGGTCAGGTTCTAACTCTGTCACTGACCGACTGTTTGACCTTGAGTAACTCTGGAGCTTCTCCTTCCTCAGCTGAGACATGGAGGAATGCTATCTCCTCGGGACTGCTGTAAGAATTAAATCGGATAACGCACGCAGACTGATCAACGGTGGGTCCTCACAGCGGGAGGCTGCCGCCACGCCTGCTTTTTCAGGCTAAGCAGCCCCTCCACCTCTCCCTCACATGCTTGGTTGCCACTGAGACCTGCCTACAACCGCTTGCCCAGTCTCTGGTTGAAAACAGGCCTGCGGAAGGCAGGGGGACAGTGTGGGTTCTGCGACTCTGCCACCTGGAACTCGAGGGTCTGGAGGCTGATGGGTGACAAGGTGGTGGCCAGAGGACAACTCGTGGGCTGTCCGGGGAGGGAGGCGGTCAACAGGTGAGCACGGGGCTTTCGGACCTGAGGGTTGGTGGGGCAGACGGCACAGCAAATTATGCTGTCGATCCTGCAGGCAGGAAGATGTCAGTTAATACAGACGGTGGTGGCGAAGACAGAAAGGAGGGGTGAGTCTGGGTTCCGGGCGGAGGGGCGTCCAATGACAGGAGGAAATGACTGATGAGAGCAGGGAGATTCAGGAAAGGAGGAAACTCCCAGGCCGGGCTACCGGGTGTGCCTGGTGCCGCTAACGGAGCTGGGCGCCAGTGACGCCGGCGGAAGAACGGGGTGACCACGCTTCGTGGCCGTGCGACAGCTCTGAGCGTCTTGCCTGGACGCAGTGTGAGTCGGTTACTTCTCGGCCCCTTGCAGACGGGTGTGGGTGTGACGTTGCTGGCTCAGCCCACGTGAGCCTTCAGCAGCAATGAAACCACACACGGAGAAAGAGGCTCCACGGGGGGCCGGGTGTCGGCAGCAGATCAGACTTGGGGAGGTACTTCCCTCGTTGGGCAATTCCTGGTGTGGCTCTGGGCGGTGTTCTCAGACGCTCAGTAACATCCTGTTTCTCAAGACTCCAACCATGCAGTGCGCTACTTAATAGTCTCTATTCAACTCCCTTTTTGCTTGGGCTGGACAGATTGGGTTCTGTTATTTGCAAATAAGAACCCTGAGGGGATTTAGGGATGAGGGTGAAGAAAGGATGCCACAGGAGAGGAGCGTGTGAACGTGGAGCGTGCGAACATGAGCTGCCAGTGGGGTATCAGCCTCTGACAGCTAAGGGGCTGTTGGCTGGCTATAGGGGGCAGGAGCCGGGGGTTGGGATACAGATCTGGGATCAGGAGCGTTTAGGTGGCCACGAAGTTCCTTCGGGAGCATGCGGAGAGATGGGAGAGTATTGAGTGTGTAACCCTGGGCAACAGCCCCATTGAGGGGATGGGGAGGGGCAGACGAACCTAGAGGAGAGGGAGAAAGGGAGAGGACTTAGAGAAGACGA
Source organism: Eonycteris spelaea (assembly GCA_003508835.1). NCBI lineage: Eukaryota > Metazoa > Chordata > Mammalia > Chiroptera > Pteropodidae > Eonycteris > Eonycteris spelaea. Next base: position 4,295,073 of record PUFA01000065.1, read on the forward strand.
TGGCATGAGGAGTGAGAGAGAAGGATGTAAAGGAAGAGGAGTCACCTGTGCTAAAATCTGCTGACGTGTGAGACGAGGCCTGAAAATGACAGTTGGTGGTTGGTATTTAGAAGGACAAGGGTGGCTTAGCGAAGGTAGATTCCGTGGTGTGGTGTGGGTTAACCGCGCGCGGGTGACCAGGTCCAGGCTGTTGGGGTGTTTATTTTCAGGTACCTGATACTCTCTGATGCTATTGCAAGGTCTCTTCTCTTTAATTACGTCTTCGACTTCCTTGCAGAGTAAAGAGGTTTTGCAATCCTTGGAAATCCAGTTAGACAGTAGGGATCAAAGTAACTTGAGTGGAGACTCAAGTTTTAAAGACGGTTGGGAACCTGTGGTCTTTGCATTTTTTTACAACCCCGAGGGTCTGAAGACATGGCCGATGGGGTGTGTGCTATGTGTGGGTTAGGGAAACTCAGGGACCCAGGATGGAGCCCACCTGGGTCCGGATGAGGAGCCAGCTCTTCCTGTGACCCTCAGTGGGGGTGTGGCCCTACTTCCTCGTCCTGCTGTCCCGTCTGCCCCAGAGACCCCACTCTCTTGCCTGTCTCAGTAGGCTGCCCCCTTCATTCCTCCTCTGCCCCTTCCTGCTTTTCCGTCTTCTTCTTTTTGACAGTTTTTTTTTTTCCTTAAATGTGTCCAGTTTAAGGGGCTCTCTTTCAGCTAGCCCGAACGTATGACCCTACCCCTCACTAAACTGGGACTTTTCTCTAAGTCTCCTCACTCTGCTTCAGGAGTTTCTAGCTATTTTTGTACCAGGCACCGCTTTGAAGCCCACGACTCCCGCCAGGATGATGTTTTTAAATGCGTAAAAGAAAACATGGACATTACAAAGGAAATCAATTATGTTGAAAGATAGTCATCAAAATTTACATTAAAAACAAATTCGTGACATGGTAACATATGTGCTTCTTTAGCAAGACATCGAGTGACTCACTCGTCTAGCTGTGGGCCTGACGGCGGCCACGATTTCATCATGATGACGCGCAGAAATGCTTTGGCTGTCTGCGATAACAAGTGTGTGACAGTAGAACATTTGCAGTTTCTCCTGGTGACGCAGACTCAGGTACTGTGAACACTGCCGTGTCCGTGGCCTCCAGTTAGAAGAGACGAACACGGTCCAATTCGGGTAAAAGTTAGTGAGGGCGAAGATGCAAGCCCTTTTTCTACTCAAGGTCATGGATCTTCTGAATTCTGTGGGTGACTCCTCGGGGGCTGTGACCCCAGGTGAGGAACCCCCGGTCTGGATGCTCGAGTTTCCGTTGTCTGACCATTTCTTTCTCTCTTCCCATCTTCCTTAAATGAGTAAGAATCAACTCCTGTTTTATCATGAGAAGGAAGCGCTAATAAAGTGGTCACGTTTCGTCACACTCAGGCAGGAGCAGGGAGGACCCTGAACAAGACACCCCCTTTTTCTAGTTCACAGAACAGTGGCCGTGTGGCGGAGCTGGAATGGGCGTCAGACCCTCTCGGGGTCTAACTTACTCTGCAGATGAGGGTGAATGATCCCGGGGGACTCCACACGGTCAGGGCTGACCCAGCCCTGGGCCTCCACCCCAGGGTTTGCCCTGCGCCTACAAGGGTGGCCCTTGCTCATGACACACAAACACACACGCACACACACACATGCACATGCGCACGTGCACACACACGTGCACACAGGACACGCACGTGCACACACACACGCATGCACGTGCATGCACAGTCTTGGACAAGGGTGACGTCGGCATAAACCAACGCAGAGAAGTAGGGTCCAGGCCCTTTGCTTTGTTCTGCCTCCAGGGAAGCCGGGTTGTCCTTAGCTCTTGTCACCATGTTGTCCCCGCTTTTCACGACTCACTGCACCTCTGACCTCCTTCCTTTGTCTCTTTTGGTTCCTGCCGGCTTAGTCCGGGGCCTTCCTCTCAACCCCACTTTCTGTCATTGCTGCACTACATCTGTCAGCCAAAACGTAACGCTACTATGGCCCCGTCGTGTCAAGAATGCCACTCAAACCCGGCCGCACGCAGGAACAGGCGGGCTCTGAGTTCTAGGGAGGCTTAAGACTCGCCGACCGTGAGCTCCGGCCTGACATATGGAAGACACTTGGCGAATGCCCCTTAATTGAGTTATTGGGGAAAGACGCCCTTAAGCGCTCCAAAATCTCTTCTGGGATTGTCACCAAGCCACCATCTATCCCTCGCCTTCTTCTAATTACACTGGCATGCCCTCAAGCACCAGCGTTGAAGACAATGCTTTCAACCCGTGTTATTGGTTCTGCCTGCCACAGTATTTCTTGCATCCATTCTTCACGCCGTCATGTGAGAGAATGCGTTTCGTGTGTTGTGGGGAGCTGCTGACAAGGGAGGGGTGAGAACGGGAGGTGGGAGAGGAGTGGGGGTGCTGGCCGACAATCGGCCGCCAGCTAGCATTGCCTCTTGGAAGGCGCCCTGGGTGAGGTGGGGCTGTCTGTGCAGGGCACCCACAGGGCTGCTTCTGTGAGGTCCTCTGAGCACCCTCCCTCGGTCACTTAAGTTCCCGACAGGCGGGGCGGTCCTTCGGTTCCCCTGTCGTGAGCCTGGCTCTGCCACAGTGTTCGGGTGGGCTGAACAGACTCATTCTGTGGATTCTCACTTTGCAGGAGAGTTTTATATTAAGGCAGACAGGCTCGGCTTTTTTTTTTTTTTTGGATAAAAAATGCCAATGGTTAGCAAATGCTGCTACGTGCCAGCCGCTGTGCTGAGCACTTCACATGCATCATCTCACTTTTCTCCCCGTGTGGCCAGAGAGACGCTTTCCAAGGGTCAATCATATCCTGCCCCTGTCCTGCCCCGAACCCTCCAAGGCTTCCCGTCACATTGCAGTCAGGCCCCCACCACGGCCCATAAGGCTGGCAGGGCATGGCCCCCGGCTCCTGCTCTCACCACATCCCCTCTCCTCCCTCCCCGCCACCCACCATCTCCTTCGGCTCTGGGACTGCCCCTCACAGGGCCTTTGCACTGGTTCTTCCCCCGGGCTCTGCCCAGCTCACTCACTCACTTTTTAGGCCTTTACAAGTGTCTTTTCAGAGAGACCCTCCCTCCATCTAAAATAACTAGCCTGTCGCACTCTGTTGTCAGTCTTTGCTGGCCTTCTTTTGTAAATAGCACTCAGCGCACCTAGCCATTTTATCATGAATCAATTTGTTTATCTATGGCCTGTCCCCCTGACTAGAATCAAAGTTACACGAAGGCAGGGGCTTTGTTTCGTTCCCCGCTCTATTTCCAGGACCAGAATGGTGCCTCTGATATAGTAGTCACAAATAAGCATATAGTCAGTGAGTAACTAATTAAATGGGAGGATACTCACAAAACCTGACGGTATAGGTGCTACTACTTCCCCATGTTATGATGAGGAATCTGAGGCCGAGGGAGATCAACGCTGTTCTCAGGGCCGTGAAACTGATGCCATCTGGGGTCGTAAGTCAAAGCGTCTGCACCCGGGCCTAGCTCGTAGCTGCTGTGCTGGGCGGCTCTCTCTGCACTCTTGAATCAGCGTGTCTATGTGGGAACCCTCTTCCCCTGAGAGGCGCCAAGAAAAAAGCGTTTCGCAGATGACCCTGTTCGGGGAATACTACAAATGCGCTTCCTCGCTGGCTGTCTCGAACGCTTGTTAGTCGACGGAAGGCCCTGAAGAGTCCCGCAGTGGAAAACTGGCTGAGCTGGAGTCCTAAGTGGTTCCCGAAGCTTTGGCGTAGAAATGTTTATGTATTTACCTGCGTGTGCGGCACCGAGTAGCATGGCCTCTGTCGTTGTGGCGAGAAGTCGGGTCTGACCCAGGGTCCTGGAGCTCTCTGGGTTGTCTGGCACCGGAGGGCGGGGACCAGGGGCTCCCCGCCCAGCGTCAACCCCCCACCAGACTGGCGTCTGAGCCCACGGTGTTTGTTCACCCCTTCTCGTGTTCACCCCCCAAACAGGAAGGCTTCTGGGACTTTCTGGCTGCACCCCAGCCCGAGCATGCTTCTCTGCAGGGGCCTGTGGCGGGCTCGGCTTCTGCCCTTCGGGTCCTGTACCAAGTGGCGCTTGGCCTTTGTCCTGAGCCTGTTGGAGAACAAGTCCTTACGTGTGTGTCTCAGGAGCACCCGCCTGGCAAGCCTGGCCTTGTTTTCTGCCTCATGTCTCTCATTGACACTTCAACCCTCTAGGGACTGGGGACGTGGCCCTGCCCGCCATGTCCTCTCAGCTGCCCGCTCCGTGCTGAGCCGACTGTAATGCCCAGGTCATTCCTGTCGGCTTGGGTACCAGGGAATCAATGGTCCGGTACATGATGTGGTTTAGTGCGGGGCAGGGCGGAGGAGGAGGATAAACAAGGACGGTGTAAATCCCTTAATTCATGACCGAAGTCCTTCCCCTGCCCCCAAGCAGACTGAGGATGCCCCAGAGGCAGAGAGGACAGGGCGGGATGCGGTGTACGAAATCGCCAGGATCAGTGCGTCCTTGGGAGACTTAGAGCAACTGTCAAAGCTCCCCCACGAGTTCGGTTTTATTGGTTTTGGTGGTGATTTGATGTCATTAGGGATTCAGGTCTCATCTCCGTGTCTGAGATCATCTGAATAACACTGGTGACGGGGAAGGGAGGAGAGGAGACGGGCGCCCACAGGCAGCCTCGATCGGACCCGTATAAATCCGGGGAGAGGGAGGGGCCGGAGCGCCTGGCCTTCCTAGCTGGCGGGCACGAGGCTGCAGGACGAGGCGACAGGCAGTGGAGTGGATGGTGTTTTGCTTTCAAGTGACCATGAGGGGGGCCGTGCAAGTCTCCATCGTCCTCCTCCTGGTGACTGTGTCCGATGGAGCCGTGATCACGGGGGTGAGTTGTCTAACAGGTCCCCACGCCCTGGGTTTCGGGAGGATGTCAGGGTCCGCATGGGAGCGAGCCAGGGACTGACGGGAAGGGGGAGTGAGCCACCCGACAGCACTTCAGAGGCATTTCACAAGATTTTCACAATAGACCTCACTCCACTCAACGGGAAGTGAGAAGCCGTGTATAAATCAAGTCTTGCTTTTGATGCATTCGAAGGGCATTGAAAAATTTGAAGTTTAGACCTTGGGTGAAACGAAGAGTCCCATTGTGTAATAAAGAATTCCATTATAAAATGGATTAGCATCTTCTAATTTATCTTTTGTATAAATTTGGGTTTTCGTATACAGTCTGGTCCATGCATCAAGTTTGATTTACAGCACTTCGGCGTAACGAAAGACCTTATTAGTGTCTGTTGGATGTGCTTAACCTCTGCTTCCTGGACTCTTAGGAAAGGCTGTCTTGAAGCTCTTTCTTTCCCTTACTGTTTATGTGTTCTCACTCCGTGCCCAGTTCCGATGGGAACACGGGCGACACAGGCATTTGGCTGAGTGCACCCAAAAGCAGGTGTCGGGTGACAAGCAGAGGTCCAGACTCACAGCAGAGGTTCTAACACAGGAGCTCTGCGCCCTCGGTATCCCCCACGCTCAGGCTTCGGTTCTCTCTCTGGCTTTCCCTGGAGCCACCCTCAAACCATTCTTATTGCAATAGAAAGTAATAGTTTACCTGAGAGCTTTCTAGATAAAAGACGCTAGGGGGAAGAAAAGGGAGGGGATGGGGAAGGAGGGATGTTCACGTCAACCTCCTCCAACTTTTTCACTAGAGAAAACGTAGAGAAATGCCCAACGATTCCTGGAATCGGATTAGTTGTAATGTTCACAGAAAGGAAAACGCCTTTCTTTCTCCCTTTTAAAGGACGAAGGCTGAGTTTCAAAGAAGAAATAGTAAAGGCAAGTCAATGCTTTTGAGACCCAGAGCATACACAAAATCGTTGGGACAGAATTATACCTAATGAATGTAAACCCGAGGGCTGTCCTCTTGCTCTGTGGCCTGAAGATCGGGACAAAGGAGAGGAGCGCGGTCACCCCACTGGGGGGCGTGGGAGCTGGGGGTTGACCACGATGCCCAGTCACCTCGCCATGGGAGCTCAGACCTCTGACTAAGTGGCAGGTCTGAAGGAGGTGGGAAAACGCCTTCCTCGTAAGAGAAAGCGAGGGTGAGAGGAGATGCCTGACCCACTGACATGCTGACCACTGACTGGTGGTGAGACGTGGCGCCGAGGGCGAGTTGGGGCCTCCCGGCCCCCTCCGGCCTCCATCTGCTGCCGCCTCTGGGTCCAGGAAGAGGACTGGTCCCACCGTCTCCACACTCCCAGCTCCCTGGACTGTCACCATCCCAAACTCAGGCCTTGGGGGGCCCCTTCCAGAGTGGGACGGCGATGCCTGCCCTTGGTGGGAGGAGACTCAGAAGGGTCTACTTGGCCCTGACCCTGGGCTGTCAGGCTGGTGTGTGAGGTGGTCCCTCCACAGGCCGGAGACCGGCATGGCCAGGTGCCTGCCACCTGCGGCTTCTCTGCGTGACAAGCAGCCCTGCCTCCCCCACTTCCCCCTGGGGCCGAGTAGGTTGGAAGCTTCCAGTTCCTTCCGCCCCTCCACGCAGGTAGCAGAGGGGGCTCCATGGCCTCCGGTTGGAGAAGAAGGGTGACTAAAAACCAGTCCTGAACTTCAGCCCCGGAAAGCCAAATAGCTTCTCCGGAAGTGGACGGGGCGGGAGCTTTTCCGTCGGGCCCCAGCTGAGTCTGGAGCAGTTCCCCTATTTGGGATTTTGTTTGAAGTGGGCTTGTGTGGCCTTCTTTACGAATGCCCCTTCCAGAAACCAGGCGGGCCATCAGCCCGTTTTGGGAGCCCAACTCAGCAGAGATGCCTCGGGGGGGGGGGGGGTCGGTCTGTCCCTATCTGGGATCAGGCAGGTCCCCAGAGAAGCCGTAGAGAGGGGACACACCTGTTTGCTGGGTGCTGACACCTTAGATAAGGCTGGGTTCCTGGCGAGGGTGTGTGTGGGGCCACGTGGGGAGGGGAGTCACCAACGTCCGGTGCTGCTGGGGCGTGGGGAGAATCCTGGCCCAAGGAAACGGGGCACTGGCCACCTGGGGCCTCAGGCCGGCGGGGCCCCTCTCCCATCCAGGAATTTGAATTAATTCAATTCCGCCAGCATCCACTGAGCATCTACTGGCACCAGAAAAGCTGTGTCTCCTGACGCCCAGACTTGTCAGGAGAGGAAGGCAGCCTCCCAACCGACCGACCGACCGACCGACGACCGAGGAGCCTCACGGAGCTCGGAGGGGGCTGGGGTGCCCTGACACCCCCTGAGCCGTGAGCCTCCACCGTGAGGGGAACAGGGCCAATGACGCACGGCCCGAGGTCTCCTGTGAGGCTGGGGGTGGGGGTGCTGCTCTCAGCCCCACCCGGGGGCTTTTGGATTGCTTTTCGGTTCTGGTTTCTCTTGGGTGGCACTAACGGCCCCTTCGTGTCTCCCCGCAGGCCTGTGAGCGGGATGTCCAGTGCGGGACCGGCACCTGCTGTGCCGTCAGCCTGTGGCTGCGTGGTGTGCGGATGTGCACCCCTCTGGGGCGGGCAGGACAGGAGTGTCACCCTGGCAGCCACAAGGTACTGCACACACCAGTGAGACAGGGCCGGGACTGGAAGTGCTGTTCGAACTAAGCGGTGTTTTTCTGTCTTCAAGTGTAAACCTCTTTACATATGTGGTAGGCGCTATGATGAACCCATTATACAGATGAAAACGCCGAGGCCCAGAGAGGCTAAATAACTTGCCAATTGTCACGCCGCTGAGCAGCCCGGGCAGCCTGGCACGGCCTGAGCTCCTAACTGCCCCTGTTCCAGCTCCTGTGAGGCAACGCCAGTGGTCAACTCCCCTGGTGTGAGTCACGGGGCGGAGAGCGTCTGTCCTGGCCAGCTGCTCCCCCGGCACCCCGCATGGAACTGAGCGCAAAAGGGATTAGTTACTAGTGATGTTCAGCCAAGGGACGTGTGCATGCGCGTGTGCGTGTGCGTGTGCGTGTGCATGCAGGGAGCGTGCGTGCATGGAGCGTGCGTGCAGGTGTACTGGGTCAGCCAGGGGCAGGTGGTTTGGGAGCTTGTGGGGTTTTAAGGTTGGTGGCGGACAGCACTGTGCTGTGGCCGATCGCATAGTCTCGAGAGCCAGGTCGCCTGGATTCAAATCCCGGCTCCTCCACCAATTCGCTGTGTGATCTTGGCGTGTTGCTTAGCCACGCTGGGCCTCGGTTTCCTCCTCCGTAACGGTGGTTACTGTGCGGGGGTTGCGGGGGACGGACACGGGCCAGGGCTGGGCAGACCAGAGGCCTCACCCTTCTCCTCCTCTCTCCCCAGATCCCTTTCTTCAGGAAGCGCCGGCACCACACCTGCCCCTGCCGGCCCAGCCTGCTGTGCGCCCCGCGCCCGGACGGCAGGTACCGCTGCTCCGCCGACCTGAAGGGCGTCCACTTTTAGAAGCTCGTCTGGTCTCAGGACGCCCGCCAGGCCTCTCCCTGAGCACGGCCTCGTGGTCCCTTACGAACTTGTACTTTATTTCTGCCGTGCGTACGGCCCAGCAACCCACACCCCCAGCTGCCTCCGTCCCCTTCCCCACGCCTCCTCCTCCAATCCCACACACACCGTGGCGTGACACGGTCCACCAGGCTGGCCCGAGGGTCCCTGTGGCGATGGCAGCCCTGCGCTAGCTTGCCTGCCGGGTTCTCTTTCCCGCCCAGGCTGCTTGAGGGGTTGTGAGTAACAGGTATTCCTTTCCCCTCTCCCCACCTCACCGCCCTTCCTCTCAGTGGTGACCTGTCGCTTCCCAGGGCCCTGCCTCTCACCAGCCAGGCATGTGCTTTTCCCCCGAATCTGTCGCCTGGCGCACGGACCTTTGGGCGTACTCCTTGGAGTCATAAGTCATGGCCTGAGCCTCAGGCCCTTTTGAGAGGCCTGTGAGGATCAGCCTGGGATCTGCTCACTTTCCTCTGACTGACCAGCTCCTTATTTTTAGGCCACAGGCCCGGGGTCGGCTCTTCCCAGAGGGTAGTGGGCGGTGACCTCGGGGCAGGTGTGCGGGGCCGAGGAGGCCAGTCGGCCTTCGGTCGGTGGAGGCCTGCGCACCAGGCCTCCAAGGCCCCTCCTCTCACACTTTGCCCGTTAACCAGGAATGCCCCCAGTTCCCACTGCCTCCCCGTGAAAGCAAATGGCGGGATTTGATTTATTTGGCTGTTGGCATTTTAGGAGGCGATTAGGGAGTTACTTTAAATAGTTCCTTTCCAAGGATCAGCCCCGGAGAGCAGGTCTGTGACCATGAGGTGGACAGGCCTCTGCCCAGATGCGGGAGGGGGTTGGAGGGAGGGGAAGCAGCTGGCAGGGCATCGACTTCAGACACAAGGAGGCAGCGACCACCAGGGGCCACAGCCAGGCTGCACAGGCGCCCACCTGGAAAAGGCGTCTCTGGAAAGCAAGGGCTTCTGAAGGTCACAGCAGTTGGCCTGGGAGCTGTGTCGCCGGCCTCCACTCTCATCTAAAGCACTAGTCCCACTAAACACCTCACGTCCCAACCCTGCCCGAGGCCTCCCCAGGACAGCGTGGTGCACACTGGACTGCCGGGTGCAGAATAAAAAGCATGAACAGGGGCGAGCGCCGTGGCGGGGACTTGGGGCGGTGCCGTCTGGGTTCAGGCTGGAGAGGGGGCCTGGCGTTCTTGCTCCCCGCTAGGGCAAGTGTTTGGAGAAAGTGGATTCAGGGTGTCTTTGCATAAAGGGCATGAGGCCGCTGAGTGGGCCCGGGCCGGGAGGGTGCGGCTCGGTCGGGTTGCTGGTTGGAGGCAGCGAGCAGGCCGTGAGCTGGCATCTGGGTGGGAAGATTCTGGCCAGTGACCTCTGCGTGGGCTGCAATTCTCGTTTCTGCGGTTTAGTCCCGTTTTTTTTTGATTGTCAAAGACTTGATGCCACCAGGCCACCACGTGTGGGTGACGACGTCCATCTTAGGGCCGGGCTGGTGAGGCCCTGAGCCTGCGTCTGAACCCAGGGACCAGGAGTGTCCCCTAAGTGCCAGGCTCCTGGCCCCATGGCTCCTTCTCGCCTCAGTTCCTGGCTTAGAAAAATGCAAAGCGCGAGATGAATGTACATTTTATCCTCCCGTTTATCAGGAGCCTCTAAGAGGACTGTGGCGTCTGAGGCCAGGGGCTCCCGCCTGCCCTCATTCGCCCTGGATCCCCTCAGAGCCTGGCTCAGGGGAGGCCCAGGATGGGCTGGACTCCAGGACCCGCGGAGGCCAGGCCCGTGCCCCACACACAGTCAGTCGTCACGTTCGGCCTCTCTGACATTGTCTCTCCTCTGCGGACTTGTGCCCCCTCTGGCATCGCACTGGTCTCTCTCCCCCCACTTCCGGGCTCAGGTGCTGGATATGGCGTTCCCTTCCACGCCCAGGGTTCTAGTTGGCCCCTCCGCGCCCATCCTTTGGGTCTCCAGGCCCCGCTGACTGCTGCCTGCCTGGTCGTGCTGTCCTGCCAGCCCTCCCTGCAGGCAGAGCCACCCCGGGGTTGGTGCAGCGGAGAGGAAGTGACAGGGTGCCCGTGGCGTGGGGCACGTGATGTGCCGCCTGCAGCCGGCCACCCCTCTCCGCGCCCGCCCGGGAGCTGGCTGGTCTGCCGGTACATCAACGGGCCGAACCACCCATTCGATCTAACTGGACCAATGCTCACTTTTCCATATCATACTGTATAAATGGTCTCTCCCTCAGTTCTCACTGTTTTTGTTTTTTTTTTTTTTTCGGAAGACTGAGTTGTGGAGAGCAGAGAGCAGAGGCTGGGGCAATAAGAAAAATACATTTGTGAGAATTCTGTGCATTCAGGAATATATTCTTCATATACGTGTGTGTGTGTATATATATGTAATCTATTTACAAGAATACCACACCCGAAATAGAATGCATCCTAGAAGAGTTAAATTAGGATTAGGCGAAATGGACCCTCAAGAGGCAGGTCCTTCAGGGGCAGCCTTGACCGCCCCCTCCCATTCCTGCCGCCCGTCCTCCCTCAGCCGCTGGAGTCTGGCGCCATCTAGTGGCCAAAGTGGGGATGGCACAGGAAAGCTGTGATGGAAGTGTCAGAACGATGCCACCTGCTCACAGCGGAGGGGGCCCAGTCCCCAGAGACCCCCGAGAGTTAGACGCGCTCCGAGGTTTAGAAGAACGATGCTTCCACCTGTGGGAAGAAGGCTGCCTCCCTCAGAAGCACAGGAGAAAGGCTTAATTGCCCCTGTGTGTCCCGTCCCACCCTAGAGACACTTCCCTAGAGGCCGCTTCATCTTCCCGAGAGACAACTCTCTCAGCCTCTCCAGGATTAGGGGGTGGGGGAGGCTGGGGATCAGAGGAAGAGGACTGGACGCCCCTCCCCTCGATCCCTGTGCCCAGGGGATAGCGTGGGGGACAGGGCCTGTCTCCCCACATCTCCATTGTCTCAGCTAGCCCTCGCAGCTGGTGCTTCGACTCTCCAGGTCTGAAACTCAAGGTCCGCCCAGGGTTTCCGTTCTCCTCCTGTCCCTTCTCCCCGAACTCCATGTCGACTGGTCACCGAGCTCTGTTTCTTTGGCCTCCTCAAGGTCTCTCGACACTGCCCCTCCTTCCTCCAGCCTGGCGTGTCCGAGCAGTCATCCTGCCCAGCAGAGTCTGCGGCCACTGCTTCCGACCTCTTCTCCTGCCTCCAGTGCTCCCTTTGCAGCCCTGCACCTCTGTCCACCAGTCAACTTCCTAGGCAGCACACGGACGCGGTTGGTTCCCTGTTAAAAACTCCTCCCTGGCTTCTCTACTGCCCAGGGCCTGGCAGGGAGCAAAAAGCCCCTTGTGGTCCAGCCCCGCTCAGCTTCCTCTGTCCCCCACCAGACCTCCCCGCCTCGGGACCGCCCGGAGCGAGTGCAAGATGCTGCGCGTGTGTCTGCCTGGGCTGTTCCGTGTGTGGGGACTGCTCTGGTCCTCCTCTGGCATCTTTGAAAACATCCTTCCAGTTAAACTCAAATGCCACCCCGGCCGCCACTGGCAACACAAAAGCACGGGACGCCCCTCAGGCACAGAGTTGGCGCTGCTTTTAGAGAGCAGCTGTGTGCACGTCTGCCTCTCCTTGTGAGAGAAGGAAGGGCACTGTCTGAGTCCTGTTGGTATCCCCAGCGTTGAATGGCGGGCATCCGGGCTGGGGCAGATGCACAGCCAGAGGACGGACAGAAGCCTCACCTGGAGGCCGACTCACCGTGGAGAGTGGAGTTGAGAAAGGGGGCCGAACTGCCTGCAGGAAGGAGAGGAGACGTCATCTAGTGCTGGGATGGAAGTGAGCTGAGCAGGGAAGGGCCTGAGGGAAGCTGGGGCGGGGGGTGGGGCAGCACCTGGAGCCCTCCCCACGCAGGTGCGGGTCGATGGGCCAGACGCAGACTGAGCGAGGGGCAGAGGCCGGAGCTGAGAACCCACCTGGGAGGTCTCTGAAGGCCTAAAGAGCTAGAAGATTAAGTGGAAAACGGCTGCTAAGCCCTATTCCCCCGGATATTTAACAGCAAACACGAAGTGGTATGGTCAATAGAATTCCGACCGCTGATGACTTAGCAAGGGCGATGTGCGTGCACATCGCCTGCTGCCTCTTCCACCTCCCTCTCCCCATCTGAGGGACTCTGGCCACCAGGCTCTGGGGGTCAGTGAGCAGAGCTGAGACCTGAGGAGGAAGCCGGAAGCTTCCTTCAGCCAAAGTAAAAGGTCAGTTGGGCTGAGGCCTCAGGGCTGGGACTTGCCTCAGAGTTCAGCTTGCACAGCAAACACCGCGTGTTGATCCAGGGTGGCTTCCGCTGGGAGGGGGTTGATGCTGGGCCAAGGCCCTCAAGTCCCCAAGAGCAACCCTTGGCATTTCTACTCCTTCAGACCTTTGACAGTGCTTGGGTTCGAGAATATGCCCTGAATCAGCTCTCAACCCAGCCCAGAATAAACCTGGGGGACTTGCCTGGGGGGGGGGCACCGAAGAATCAGATCCTACCCACTGGGGAGGGTGGTACAAGGTGGCCTGTCTATCCGGTTTCTTTAGGGACGACTTTCTGATGGGGAATTAGAAAAGAAAGCAAAGAACCATCTTCACACAAACAGCTTTTCTTTGTCAACTGAAATGGATAAATAAAATGTGCTATATTCATGCAATGGAATACTACTCAGTCATAAAAAGGAACACACTACCCTAAGAAGCCAGTCGTGAAAGACCACGTCTTGTCCGATTCTGTTGACGGGAAAGGTCCACAATTCGTAAATCCATAGAGACAGAAGGAGATTTGCCGTTGCCCGGGGCTGATAGAGAGGGACCGTTAGTGGGTGCAGTTTCTTTTGGGGGTGGCAAGGGTAGGCTAAAGCTAGGTTGTGGCAATGGCTGCACGACTCTGTAAATATCCCCAAAACCGTTTGGTGTCAAATGAGCGAATCGGTATGGGGTGAATTATATCACAATAAAGCTTTTTAAAAAATGAATATCAACGTTCACAAATTAAGGGGGAAAAAAGGTGCTCCCACGTCAGCTCGTAGGGCGTGGCCAGCGCACCCAGGCGGCCCAGAGCAAGGCTGGGACCCAGCCCGGTATCGCTCACAGCTGAACGAAATGGTGCATCGTTCTGAGAACCAGGGCTCAGCTTTTGAGGCTGAGGGCTTCCAGGGACCCTTAGGGCCTTCGGAACGGCCGGACTGAGGCATTGCAGGCTGGCTGGCCAGGGATTCGGCGTCTCGTCGTGTGCGTTCAACATCTGTTCTGTGAGGTAAGGAGCATGCAGTGCCAAACAGGGCATTTGTGACGTGCGGCTTTCTCTACCAGACAACTCGAATGGTGCACTGAACTGTTGACGACGTAGGCATGAAAAGAAATCCCTCACTAGCCATGAAAAACACCGACCGGGCGCGGTGCGGCTTGGGCCTTCTCCGGCTATTGTCACTGCATCTTAAAACGCGCGTCAGCTGACTGCCCTCGGAGGCCGGAGGCCGGGCACTCTGGGGTTGCCGCGCCCAGCAGCGGCGCCTTAGGCCCCACCTTAGGCCTCACGGGTGTGTGCATCCAAAAACGTTCCCTGGAGGCAGGACGCCTCCAGCGAGAAGGCTCTTATTCTTCCACCGGGCGGGGTGGCGTTACCCTCACTGTGGCAGCAGCTGCGAGATGTTTGGGCCTCTTTCAGAATTGCATCCTAGAACGCTGACCCTGTGCGGGGAATAAGGTTGAAATAGGAACCAGTCCTTGTCCCAACCCCCGTGGGGCCATTCTTTAGACGCCCAAAGCCAGTGAGTCACTTCGGAGAACAACTTCTTGGTGGGGAAAGCCTTGGCTTGCCCCTCGGCCCTGCCGAGGCCCCTCGAGGCCTCTGTAAGCTGCCCCGAGGCCTTCCACTCAGCTGATAACGAAGGGGCCTGGGGAAAGGCTGCAGCAGCCAGGGGCCTGACAGAACCGGGCTTGCCCCTCAGGAAGACCACTCGGCCGAGGCCGTGGAGGTGTGGCCCTCTGTCCAGAAAATTCCTTCCTGTCTCAGGCCCTGCCTGCTTGGAAGGCTCGGCTGCCCATGGATCACGGGGACATGTGTTCACTTTAAATGTTAGCACAACTTGGAGGAGAAACATGAGTGTGTTTCTTTAAAGGAATCAGAACCCCGAGTGTGCCCGGCCTCCTGGCCCAGTGGGACAGAGCGGCCTTTATTTTGAGACCGAACACTAGCGAGGAGGATTCGCTGGTCTAAACAGAAACACCGATGAGTGAGAAGCCGTGGGCACAGTTCCGACAGAGACCAGGCGTCCAGGAGCCTGCAAAATTCTGTCACAAAACAGCCCCAAAGACGACGTAAACCAGCGGGTCAGGTGGCAGCTTGACGTTTTCTTGCCATTTTGTATTTTGCCCGGTTGGCATTTCTCGCGGAACTAGCAGCAAAGGTTCCTTGGTGACGCGTCCCCACAGGCGGGTGGCGCGGGGTTAATAACACAGACCGCGCGCGCTTGAACCCTGGCGGGCTCCTTACTAAGCAGGGACTTTGGCCAAGGACCGAACCGCTCTAACCCCAGTTTCCCCGTCTGTAAAATGGTGCCCATAACGATAGCACCTGCCTCTCAGGGTTGCGGGGAGTTAGCTGGCGCATGCCGAAGCTCTGTGGGACTGTCACACTCTGTTTATTTGTGATGACATGACGGACACTCAGCGCTGGGTTTCCTGTGCCTCTCGGGACCGCTCACGACGCCAGGGTTACCTGGAGGCAACTCCTCGGTGGGACAGGCGAATAGAATTGCTGGGAAGGAGAGAACACCTTTCCTCGGAGTGCGACAGTTCCCCGGAATTCCAGCGTGGTAGGCGGGAGATCGTGGCTTGTCCAGATCGTGCTCTGTGGTTATCACGGGTTCAGAAGCCCGGGTTTATGTGGGCCACGCTTAGTGACAACTCATCCAAGCGCATCTGATACCTGGCTTACACGCAGGAGTCGCTGTTTCATAGTAAAACGAAGTGTTTGCTCGATACGGGCTATGATCTTAACACCGCGCTATTCACTTTTTTTTTTTCCCCTAGAAGAAGCATAAGGAGAGTGGGCTCTGAATCCCTCCTGGCTCTTCTCAGGTTGTGTTGCATTTACACCTGACAGAGCACGTGTGTCCCCTGAAGCAGGTGTCCCCGTGGCTGGTGGCTGCACCGCAGGAGGGCACAGTACCGGGACATGTCACAGACGTACAGTTCCCAGACTCGGGGTTCATGGACGCCCCAGGAGAAGGTGTTCGGACGCTGATTCCTGGGTTACCTCTGGAGGCCCAGATTCAGGTGGGGCCTCGAACAAGCCCCTCTCCAGCTGTGACTGACTCCGGTGGTCCCTGCAGCCCACCCCCCAGAGAAACACTGCCCTAGCCCGTCACCCCAACCTCTGGAGGAAATAAATTAGGCACAGAATAAAAAATTCTAATTTTCTCTCCAAGGGGCAGAGGGAGGCTAGTTTCCATCCGATAAAGCTCTAGTTAAGCAGGAGTGTGGTCTTATTGGTAAAACAAGGACTAGCACGCAGACCGGAAGGGGCAGGGACGAGGGGCTGCACTGGGCCGTGCCTGGGCCTGTGCTCGTCCAGAGCTGGGTTTCAAAGGGGGGATGACTGTCCCCAGGAAAACCTCAGTCACCAAAGCGGCAAGTCGGCAAATCGGGGGGAAAGCATACAAAGGCGAGGGGTGGGGGCAGGTGGCGGGGGGGGGGTGGGGAATTGTGGAAGAGAAAGGAGAGGCCCCTTTAAGGGGCTGTCATTTCTGCTCTTCGGGAGCCAACCGCCGGGCCTACACCTGGCTGCCGGCAAGCCCTGCGGGTGAGGAGGCCCCAGCCAGGAGGCCAACACATGTCCTCACGTGCTCCCGCCCCCAGCTGGGGCCCCGCTGGGAGAGGGGGAGGCAGGGGCCCGTCTGGATGGGGCATTAGGGAGTCAGGGCAACAGAAAATGGGGCCCCGGCCCCTTGGCTAGGGGCTGCCACACCCCTTGCAGGGGACCTCTGGTGGCAGGCGTCTTTGTAAGCAGCTGGGCGGGCAGAGGCAGCCCGCAACGCAACTCGCTCCCAGGGCCAGGGGAAGGGAATCGGACATTTGGGAGCCCACTCCACCAAGTGTGTCATACCTGGTCTCGCTAGCCTGCAGGAAGGGACGCTGAGAAGAAGGCCAGGTGCCGGCCCGGGGAGGCGGGGTCAGAGGAAGGAATCCCGGCTGTCTGGGTGGGAAGCTGAGCATTTGGGGGGATTGGTCGCAGCGGGGTGGCCAAGCCCCAGCTGCAGAAAAGTGGTAGCGAAGTTTCTGCCCGACTCCCTGCTGCAGTCAAGTGGGTGAGACAGGCCCTCAGGGCCCTAACTGGCACGGGGCAGCTGTGGCATGGCTAAGTGGTGCAGTGGTCTCGCCTCAGAACGTTCTTTTTCTTCCTTTCCTTAGAGCCCGTGGGTGCCTCTGATCATGAGGAAGGTTGCCCATGGCCATCATGACAGCCAGTCCCCTCCTGGGAGCCCGTGGAGACAGCCTGCGCACCAAGCGTGCGGGCAGGAGGGGCTTTGCTGCGTTGCCCAGGGATGCCCTGAGCCCTTGGGGAGATGGGGACAATCAGCAATGGGCCTGTGTGCTACCCCAGCAACTCCCGTCCTCTTTCCCACCTGCCCTCCCTGTCTCCCACCTGCCTGCTCCCCTCCATGGGTGACCTGTCCTTTCCTGGCCTGCTGTCTGGTGGCCCAGTCCCTCCTGGGTTCAGGTTCTCAGCTCAGCTCCCTGAAGGGTCAGGCAGCTCAGAGTCTGTTTCCACAATGGACACATGGGGACACCTGTTCCTGCCGCCTCGCGAGGCAACCATGAGGAACACCCACGGCATCTCCAGGGGTGGAGATGGTCACCCAGAGTCCTGTCCCCCATCCCAGAGCCACCGCATCTGAATTGCTGGACAGGGGGCCTAGGAAACTGAAGTTTTAGCAGCATAAGCGTTGGACAGGGATTAAGCCAGGGGACCCCAGTCATTCACTCTTCTCAGCCTGAATCCTGAACTTGGGGGTGGGGGGGGGGGAATATAATAGCCCATGCCCCGTCCCTCCTCTGACTGATCAGGAAGTGGGCCCAGTGGGCAGGGCTGAGGCTGACCATCCCCAGCCCGTGTGGAGGGAACAGGTCCAGCCCTCCGATCTCCCTCCCTCCCACTCTGAGGTGTGTGTGTGTGTGTGTGTGTGTGTGTGTGTGTGTGTGTGTGTTAAACGTTTTAAACACTACCCCAGATGGACCCACCCAGGCCTTTACTGCACGCTGCGGTCCTCTTTCTTCTGTAAACTACCCCACGGAGAGTGTCTGCTCAGTTCAAGGTGAAGATTTTAACTCTGGCTATTTATAATTCCCGAGATGAAGTGTTAGTTTCGAAGCCGTCACACCAGATGTCGACTTGGAAGTTGAGTGGGAGACAGGCGTTCTTATAAATTAATATCGCCAGGGATTAATATTTGATATTTTTAACACGCATTCATCTCAGAGGAAAAAGTCCTCTTTGATCAACGGCTGGGTGTTCGTCCTCCCATTGGTGAGGAGTTGCTGAAAACCTCTGGATGTCACGTCAGGCAAAGAAAGACCCGATGAAACAAAACCAGTGAACGCTGAGGCAGACTGTCTCGGGGACCTGCCTCCTTAGGCCGAGCCAGCCGGGGCCGGGCATCCTGCGCTTCCTTCCCCTGCCCATCCTTTCTCCTCTGGGCCTCCTGCTCCAGTCCCTGCTGGTCCAGTCTGGAGAAGCCACTGGTTGGTTTCATCATGGCCAGGGGCTCAGAAACTTCTCTTTTTTTCCTGGGCTCTGCCAATAAGTGAAGTGGCTCATACTGGGGTACTCGCCTGCAGACCTGTCTTATTTCGTCTGCACAGTGTAAACATGAAAGATTACCCTCATGTAAAAGTGGGTATAGTTTCCCCAAAGCCACATTTCTTGTGTCTCTTGGAAAAAGGAAAGTCCTGGTGTCCTCGGTTGGTTTCCCCCACCGGCACTGACTGGTGGTTGCAGTGTAGACAGGCACACGTGAACCCACCGCCCGTCTGGGTCTCCAGCACACCTGCCTTAGACGGCCAGCGGGTGGCTGGGCTTTGTACCTGACCTGCACGTGATCCGCTTGGTTGGCACCATGTCGGTGTGCACTGCACTTCAAAATTTTTGGAAGTTCTGGTGGCCACGGCTGGTGCGTGGCCAGGACATCACCCACAGACATCATTTTAGGGGCTGGAAGGGAGAAGGGTGGGGACTTTACGAATGTCCCCGGGTCTCTCCCAGTTGAGCCACTGATGTCGCTCTGTCCTCCAGTAAGGACCCCAAGACCCCTGATCTCCTTTAGCCTGAGGCTTGTCAAGTGTGGGCGTGATGCAGTTGTCTTTGCTCAGATACAGAAGTTTGGTGCCGGGAGGGTCATGTGGTCAGACTGAGAGGATGTGCAGTCAAGAATCAGACAGACAGGTTTAAACCCCAGCTCCATTCGTTATTAGCTGAGTGACTTGGAAAAAGAGGCTTTGCAAGCTCCTGTTTGCTCACCTGTAAAATGAAGGTACTCGAAGGAGTAAATGCTGGGTGTCGGACACTGAGTAAGCACACGATGCCTGTTGCAGACTTGTAGTATGGTTGAATAATATTTTGAGATACTGATTTATGATTTAAAAAAAAAAATCCTCTCATTTTCTTCTTTCTCTTTTCCTCAGGACAGGAAAAGCCAGCTCTGGCTTTCTTTGCCTCGAGGGAGATGTGGGCAGGGCAGAAAGCAGAAGCGACCTGCAGGAATCCCAGGTCTGGATGTGGTGGCCTGAAGCCTCAAGGGTGCAGAA
Organism: Eonycteris spelaea; assembly: GCA_003508835.1. Taxonomy (NCBI): domain Eukaryota; kingdom Metazoa; phylum Chordata; class Mammalia; order Chiroptera; family Pteropodidae; genus Eonycteris; species Eonycteris spelaea. The sequence goes on from PUFA01000065.1 coordinate 4,314,306, forward strand.
GGAAGGGGTGGAGGAGACAGGCAGGTCCTGAATGGCAGGGCCCTGCATCCTGCTTCCTGGTGGTGGCACAGGGAGGCGGAAAGACCAGGGAGGAGCGGCCTTGTGGCTCGTCTGGGGGAGCATGACCAAGGCAGCGTCCAGAAGGCTGGGCTGGCCCAGGTGAGGCGCAGAGGAAACAGGGGCCCCGGGCGGGCACACCCCTGAACCTGGCAGGCTGAGAGTCACATGAGGGGAAATACCTCTGCGGGGCTCTGTGCACAAAGGACTAAGGTTCATTTCCCCCCAGCCTGGAAGTTTGGGGGCACAATGCAGAAATTCAATGGATTTATCAAACAAGAAAAGAGCTGATACTTTGTGCACACCTGAGATACACTCCAGCTCCGTGTGCTCGTAAATCTCACGTTTCACAGATGAGAACCAAGGCTGTCACCTCAGTGCAGTCATTTGTGACTCATTTGCAGAAGGCTTAACATGTGGAAGCACTTCAGTCTCTTTTCTTTGATCCTCACACGATCTTCTCAGTAGCACTGTCTCTGCAGAAGAGGAAACCGAGGCACCGAGAAGTAAAGGGACTTGCTCAAGTTTGCACCACCACGTGGCAGACCCAGGGTTCAAGCCCAGCATCCTGCCCTTTCCGGAGACCGTGCTCCCCTGCCTCCCCGGCCTCCCCGGCCTCCTGGCCCCTTGCGGCAGGAGGTGTCTGTCCCTTTGGCTCTCCTCCCATAGTGCTTATCACAGCAAGGCAATCTGCTCCCACCTGACTGCGGGCTTCCTAGGGGTGGACATGACCTGAGTTCCCTATCTCTAGGTCCAGTGTCCGAGAAATCGAACTGAATTGGCTTTGTCTTTATTCATGGTTGAGTGGAGATTACAAGGTCGGGTACCCAGGAGAGGCTGTCCCCAGCCCTGATTTTGTGTTAGATATGCTCGTGAGTCAGTCCCCACTCACAGGGAATCTAGGCCATGGAGTTGTCCCCACCTGGGACTGGGTAACCAGTAATGAAATCTTATCGTGGCTTTTGCAGGTCTCGCCTGCCTCCCGCCTTGGATACACAGTCTTAACGCTCTGTGCAGCCTGGGGCAGCATTCCTGATAGTGCGCCTGACTGCTGTTAGGAGGGTCCCAATCTGTGGATAAACACAGAGCAGCCAAGGACAAGGGATCTTTGTTTCTTGGCTTCGAGGGTCACCTTCCAGTGGGAGAGGTGACCAAGTCTTACTTCCGAGGCTCATTGTCTGGGAGTGTTTGCTGCTGGGTCAGCATGGGACACTGGTGACATGGGACAGAGTAATGTGACACTCCCACCCGATGTCGCTGAGCCTCGAGGGTGCCAGCCCCAGGTGCTGCAAATGGGCCTGCAGCCCATGGGTACGGCTGCCCCGACCGGTGTCCAGAGGCTGGAAGGGGCGCGCTAGAAGCAGAGCTCCCCGCCAGGCTTGACACTGTAAACTCACGGAAGTTCCCCAGCCTGCTCGGCCCTGCCACGCAGCGGGTAGCATGTCAGACCAGGGGTCCGGTGACGGCTCAAGCTCTTCTTCGTCACGGGCACACCCTTTAACTTCTCTGAGCCTCCCTCTCCTCGTCTGCAGGACGTAAGAAAGGGGCAGCCCACTGTTCCGCCAGAGCGACGGGGAGACCATCTGTTCATTCATTCGCTTAACCAAACGTTTAGTGCGCATCTACTACGTGCCATGCTGGGCGTAGGTATACGGGAAGAGACGCCACCTCGATGTAGAGCCGTTGACACAGGACAGGAAGGCCCCCGCCTGGCAGAGCAACGTCCTCAGGGAGGACCAGGAAACAGACCCTACCACTGTGTGTGTTTGTCCCTCTGCTCCCCTGGCTTGTGAGAAGGGCCGGGCCGGGAAGACAGCTGCTTGTGGCCGCGTCCTGGGTCCTGGGGCATGGAGAGCAGCAGCATCCCAGCCTCCAGGGAGGGCATGTGGGTGGGACATGGCCAGGGCAGGGATCAGACCTGCTGACAGGCGTCCTCAGGGTCCTCCCTGAGGCCCTTACAAGTCAAATCCGGGGACCTTCCGGGTCTGTCCCTCTCTGCGCCCCGCCCCCACATCCGGGCCCACAGCCACCGAGTCCCCCAGCTATGCGGATGTCTGTCCTGCGCGGCGTCGGTCCCCTGCACACACCTGTGGTGCCCAAGCCCTGACGTGGTGCTGACTCTCCAGTTTATCGCTTCCCCTCGCGGCCGGGACGTGGTTTACTCCACCTGCTCCATGGCTAAGTCCTCGTTTTCCTCATTCTCGCTCAGGCTGCAGGCCCGAAGGCACACGGGCCTGTCTGGCCCAGACTCTGGGACCCTCTACCCATCACAGCCCCTGCGTGTGTGCTTCCCAGAAGCTTCTCCTGGACCCCTGGGTGGACCTCAGATGCCAAGTCTTGGCCTAACCTGTTCCCTAAACCTGACCATCATGTCACAGCTTCCTTCTTCTCTCTGCGTGCGGCACACGTCTGCCTCTCTGGATCGCCTCCCCGGCTCGCCTCCTCCGTCCTCCGAATTGCTCATGGGATCCAGGATCTACCCCTCCCCTTCCCAGCACCCTCTGAACATGGACCAAGGGCCACAGCCCTGGGTGTGCAGGGGCCTTGGGCCTGCTGTTTCTCTTAGACCCCGGGTGACAAATTGAACACTCTCTGCCTCAGATGCCACTTTGGGGGTAGACTGATTTCTCTCTGGAAAACTGGGCTTGGGGGACTGAGCTGGGGGTTCCTGGACAGGGCAGGCTGCCAGCTCCCGTGAAGTCAGGCTCAGGGAGGGGAGGACGCGGGGCAGGACTGGGGTGGGGTCTGTTGCACGTAGGCTTCTTGACGCACCATAAGGTGGAGCATGGACAGGTTTCTGCTGGTGGCCTGGCCTGCGTTAGCTTAGGAAGTCTTCTTTGGAAGGGAGTTTCAGATCAGGGGACCCGTGTGGCATTCCTCGGCATGTGTACCCTTCATCCTTGAAGTCCCCGGAGTGGTGGAACTTTGGCCTTTATCAGAGTAGGTGTTGGTAGTCTGGGGTGCTATCTGAATGTGTTTGTGGAGGGGCCCGAAGTCAGAGGCTATCTCTGCAGCCTGGGCTTCCAGCCAGAGGGAACCTCACGCCCTCCATAAAGGCTGGGGGGACGGGCCCTGGCTCCAGCAGCGGTCAGCCCACCGTCCAGGATGAGGCGTCTCGTGGTGCTCCTTGCAGTCCTCGCTCTGACCCAGGGCAGTGGCATCACTAGGTGGGTATCAAGCTCCAGGGGACGGGACGGGTATCTCGTGCATCCCTCTGGGCTAGCCCCTCCCTGGTCTTCCAGCCATCGGTTCCCTGGGAAGTCTTGGGAGTAAATGCAGCAGGTCCCTAAAAGAATCGTTCCCTGTCAGCCTCGTTGCACGTTGGGACCTTTTTCTCTAAGTGCGCCTCTACACTTCAAGGTGTGGGACAGCCTGGGAGATTAAGGGCCTGGCCTCGGAGTCAAACCACCTGCAGTTTGATGCCCGGCTCTAACTCGAACCTGACCCTCTGTGGCCCGTTTCCTCATCCGTGGTCTAATTAGGATGACAGAAGTGTCTGTCTCGTAGGGTTATGAGGAGCAGGTGAGCTGATTAATAGTCATAAATGCTTTCAACAATGCCTGGCACCTTGTAAGAGCTAGGTATGCATTTGTCAAGCAAATGAAGTCCTCCGTGGTGACAAGTCCTTTGTGGGTGACATTCCCAGGTTCTTTCCCAAAATAACGGCTGATGTTCACTGAGGTGCTTGCTACCAGGTGCCAGACACTTAACGGGATGTTACCTATAGTCTCACTAGTCCTTGTGGACTAGGCGAATATCATTTGCATTTTACTGCGGAGGATGCAGGAGGGTCAGGGCTGCCCAAGGCCACGTGTTTAGTAAGGCGGGCGTTGGGTTTGGTCCCAAGTGGACTTGTGTGTTGACATGCTGTCACACTACTTCTGGTCTCCAGGCTTGAGGTTTTTTTGAGGGAAGTTTCTTGGGACCTTGGGCTGGGAGAAGACAGCTCAGCAGAGTCACGCAACTGCTGTGGGAGTCGCCAGGTGCAGCAGGGAGAGGCTGAGTTGACCGGGAGCCAGAGCTGAGCAGGCGAGAAGCACTGGGGACCGGGACATGGGGACACAGGAAAGGGCAGCTGTGGGCCGGGTCCCAGGAGCTCAGCCCAGTCTCCTTCCGTTAAGGCTTAAGTCCTTTTCTATCCTCAGAGACCAAGGCTGAGAAAGGTCTCGAGAGCTTTCGTTTGGAAGGCAGGTCCTGGCTGAGGTCACGCACGAGGGCTCGGGGTGGGAGACATCGGAGGACAGACCATAATCCACACACGAGGCTGTTCCATATAAGGGTCATGAATAACTCGAAATGTCACTTTCTGTTCGCGTCGTAAAACTGCTGCCATTTAATTACCCTCAAGGCACTTGCACGTCTGTAGTCTCCAGTGACCCTTAGGTCAGCCCAACATGGGAGAACCATGTGACTCTCGACGCTGGAAGGGACACTGGGAATCCCGAAGCTCCATTCCTTCAGCCTCCAGGAGAGGAGACCAAGGGCTGGAGAAGCGAAACCACTTGGGCAAAGGCAGGGAGGGCCAGGAGAGTGGCCGGAAAGGAAAGAGTTCATCTGTTTTGCGGAGGAGGGAGCTGAAGCTCAGAGGTGTCCGGGGGCCACTCAAGGTGCCACAGACCAGCTCCTGCTGATTCCCCTCTCGATCCTCTTCCTGTTGATTGCTTCCAGCACCCAACGCCCGAACTCCATCAGGAGCTCTGTGGGGACCTCGGTCTCCGCTGAAAGCCTCTGAAGAATTTCACCCACCTGAGGATACCAAGAGAGCCAAGAAAAGGGGTTACGAAGGGCAGAGCATTGGCATAGCATTTGCTAGTGTGGGGGACAATGTTTTCCAATCCAGACAGTGTGCTCAGGAGGGTAGAGACCCTCCCCTATTCACTACTGTGTCCCCTGTGCCTCATACAATGTCTGGCACATAGTAGGTGGACAGCAAGACTTTGGAAACTGAATGATAACGTGTCGAGTGTCTCTCAAACCTCAGAGTTGCAAAACTCCTAGTGTTATAAAATACATCTACTGAATCTCCACCAGCAGTTAAAAAAAAAAAGAGAGAGAGAGAAAGAAGTAGAAATATCAGAGTGCACTGCATCGAGTCAGGGTAGGCACTGACATGTGAACTGATATAAAATATATTTTTCACTTTGTTTATGATATAAATAGCAGGGGAGTGGTTTGCCGAGCCCGAGCATCCGGGCTGCGCGCTCCTCAGAGGCTGGGCTCCCGTGGGATGTTAACCCTCCTCGCTAACCCTTCCTTCTCCTCAGGGTCTCTCTGCACAAAGGCAAGTCGCTGAGAAAGGCCCTGAAGGAGCACGGGCTCCTGGAGGACTTCCTGAGGACGCACGGCCATGCCATCGGCAAGAAGAACTCCAGCGTCGCCAAGGTGGCCCAGGAGCCCCTGGTGAACTACTGGACGTGAGTGGCTCTGCCCGTCTTCTAGTTAGGATTCGCCACAGGGTGCGGGGGACGCCCCCGCCCCACCCCCCACCACCTTTGGCCCCTCCCCGCCCTCCCTGCCCCTCGGTCAGCTCTGCAGCCCTATGCTCCCGCCTCCAAGGCTCTCAGTGTCTGGCTGGAAGGGTCTGAGCTCAGAGGACCTTCTCCTTCCCCTAGACGTAGATGACATCCCTGGGGTGGAGGTGGGGGGGGTGGGCATTGTCTGCTCCCAGATCCAACCTCACACCTGGCTGCCTTGCCTTTCCTGGCCCAGGTGGCCCATGTCCCATCCTGGGCTCGGCAGGGATGGGGCAGCTCGTGGCCTCTCTGCAGCTGCCTGGGACCCGGCGGGGAAGCCCCTGGTGCCCGCGTCCTTTCTGGAGCCTGACTCTCTCACCTGCCACTCTTGGCAGCAAACACCAGCCGTTCTCCCTGTGTTCTTGTTTCCTTATCGAGGTCACCTCCACCACCCTCCACCCACCCCAGCCCGAGATCTGACACACGGGAGAGCTGGCGAGGAGGTGTGGCAGGCACAGCTGGGTTGGGGCTTGAGGCCTGTACCTAACCGGTGCCCCCTCTCTGTCCCTGCCCCGGCAGGTGGCCCAGTCTTGCTTTTTGGTCTAACGTCAAGGCAGGGCTTACATTTTGGTCTAAAGTCTGCTTTGGGGGCAGATTCCAGCAGCAGTTGTAGGGCCGGTGGGAGAGGTAGACCAGGTGTGGCTGGGGCCAGGGATGGTGGACACCCAGCTGGAGAACCCTTCCCTGTTTCTTCCCCTTTGACCTCCCAGGTCTCTGGGCAGAAAGCACAGGGTCTACAAAACTGAGCGGGCTCCATGGCCAGAATCAACCCTCACCTGCCCACTGCCCTCCACGCCCTTGACCCTGTGCCTTCTGTCCTCAGACTCAGTACTTCGGGAAGATCAGCATCGGGACCCCACCCCAGGAGTTCACCGTGGCGTTTGACACTGGTTCCCCAGACCTCTGGGTACCCTCTGTCTACTGCGAGAGTGCAGCCTGCAGTGAGTGACCTCCCTTCCCCCGCTGCCCGGCCCCCTCCCCGCCCCTCAGGGTCAGACTCTGAGCCAGGTCTCTGCAGTGGTCAGGGTGGCCAGGGTGGGGGGCGGGGTGGGGCGTGGGGTGGGGGGCCGAGGTTGCAGCAGAGCTTCCTTTGACATTCCCCGTCCTGTCCCCTGTCTTTGCTCAACCCTTCCAAGTGGCCGTGGGCCGGGAAGGTGTACAAATCCTGGGTCTAATGTAGAGAACACAAGCTGGAAGTGAGAGAACCTTGTTTTTTTTTTTTGTTTTGTCTCTGTAAGGAGCTGGGGCGAGCTGCTTACTCTCCTGGGTTCTCAGTTTTCCTTTCTATAAAATGGGGCCACGGCACATTAGGGGGTGCTGGGTGGGTAAAGAGGGAGGGCCTGTTACTAGTGATGAGAAAACATTGCAACGTTGTGATTTCTGGGGTGGCCGGTGCTCTTTTCATCCCCATTAACCAGATGAAGAAACCGAGTCCAGAGAAAAAAAGAAACTGGTCTAAGGTTACAAAGCTGATGAAAGTGAAGTGTTCCAGGAAACCACAGAAATGGCTTTTTCTTCCTCCTCTCCCTCCCTCCCTCCCTCCCTCCCTCTTTCCTTCCTTCCTTCCTTCCTTCCTTCCTTCCTTCCTTCCTTCCTTCCTTCCTTCCTTCCTTCCTTCCTTCTTCTTATTTCTCTCTCTCTCTCTCTCTCTCTCTCTCTCTCTCTCTCTCTCTCTCTCGTTTTGGAAACTCACAGGTAGCCCTGGTGGGTTGAGCAGCAAAGAAGCATTTTCTTTATTAAATTCTGTGGGCTTAGGAGAGAACTGGCTGCTTATTTCCAGTAGAGAAATGCTTAGTGTTTAGACCGTATCTTTATACGATCGGGGAAGGGGTTCAGTCCTGCCTGGCACTGTCGAGCGGTGAGAATGTCTGATGGGCCCCCCTAACTCTGGGTCTGTGTTCCAGAAATCCACCGCCGCTTCGACCCGTCCAAGTCCTCCACCTTCCAGAATCTGGACCAGCCGCTGTCCCTCCAGTATGGCACAGGCAGCATGGAGGGGTTTCTGGGCTCCGACACTGTCACCGTGAGTGGGGCTTCGGGCCGGCCAGCATTCACCTTCCCCTCCCCGTCAGCTGCTTCCTTACCCAGACAGGAGGCTCTGGCGGGCTGAACCTCCCTCTGGTGCCCAGGGGCCGTTCCGGTCCTGCCCCGCTCGCTGGCCCAGTGGGAAAGGATCCTGAGGAGGGTTTCGGGCACCACCGGCTGTGGGCTGTCCCTCCGTCCTCCCCTCCTGTCCACATCAGTCCTCAGGGGCTTTTCCGGCTGCCGATTCCATTTCCCCGCTCTGTGTTGCCATCCGTCCTTGCCGTAGTTAGTTGAGAACCCTGAGCCTGTGCGAACACAGAGCGCTCTTCAGGTCGTCCGTGCGACCTCGTCTCAAGCCCATGTCTTCCAACAGCCCGCTGAGGAAGGTATTATTATCCCCACTATTCACACGAGGACACCGAGGCTCAGATGCGTTGATAACCTGCCCGAAGTCACAGAGTCGGTGACGGTGGGAGCTGAGTGCCAGGCCCACGTCCCCGACTCTCTGAACGCTGCTCTTGGCCGGAGCTCACTCTTTGCAAGTCCCAGAGCAGCGCCTTCTTTCGAGGCAAAGAGCACCTATGCCCTCTGGACACAGGTCCCCTTCCTCTCGCCCCTTTTTGGGCCCTGAAGTCCCTAAGGCAGCACAAAGTAAGCGCCCGCCCAGCGCACGCTAGCTTCTTTCTTGCCTTCCTCCTCCACCACCACGATGAACAATGAAGCGGCATCCCTTGGCATCACCTTGATCTTCTTCGGGTTCTTCCTTGGGTCTGGCTGAAGTCCTTTTTGGCTTTGAGCTGAAAAAGACACAGCCCTTTTCCGTCGACAGCCCCCTCTTCAGCCTCTTCCCTTGGTTGAGCACATGCCCATCCAACTCAGGTGTCCCCAAGAGTCAGTACCAGACCACCCCTGGCCGAGGTGGCCCAGCAGACAGGCCTCTGGAAGGCTCATCCCCTGCCCAGGTGTCTTACTTCTTTTGCTACCTGAGGCCATTTGCTTTCTTTTCTGGTCTTTAGGGTTCAGGGAAAGAGCTTGTATCTTCACTGGGAAGCTGGCCCCTGCGTGTCGGCCTAGGCTATAGTGTTTCTGGCTGCATTCACTCACCCACCACGGGCGGGGGGCAGGGAGCGAGAGCCTCAGGGACCAGGTCCCGCTCAGCTGTCTCACGTGAGAGTGAGCGTGAGCTGGGGCATCCGAGGGAGAGAAAGATCAGTGTAGGTGGAGAGGAGCTGAGGGACCAGAGGAGTGAGAAGAGGCGTGAGAAGCAGGACCAGAGTACAAGGGGGCTCTAGGGCAAAGGGTTCCTCCTCAGTGCCGTCAGGGGCCTCTGGGGGGGTGGCATGACTTGATGTCCATCTTCAAAGGTCACTTCAGCTGCCCGTGTGGAGGCCGGGTCGCTGGGACAGAGCGGAAGCGGGAGGGCCCGTGGGACACTCTGGTGGCTCAGTCGGCTGCCCAGGCAAGTGGGCAACCTGACAGACGGGCTGGGAGTCAGCACTTCCTTCTCAGAGTGCCAATAAATATTCAACGGCCAAGCACTCAGTAAGTGCTGGATAAATGTTCAGCATTGGTGTTATTTAGCCTAAGCACTCCCTTGAGATGCAGGGGCGATTATTCCATTAAACAGACGAGGAGAACGAGGCTCCAAGAGGTGCTGTCCCCGGTGACACGGTCAGTTCAGCCGGTCTTTTACATGCAAAATGCACGTGTGGTCTTCCCGTCCATCCACAGCTGTTCCCTGGGAGACGCCCCAGGTGCAGCCGCTGGGAGGGCTTACAGGCCAGCAGAGGGCCTCAGGGCACCCCTGATCCCACCGCCTTCTTTGGGCTTGTCCCCCAGCTTCTGCACCATGAGCACGCTGTCTGCATTCTCTCCTGTGTCCTCCCGCGCCCCCACCCCGCCCACTGCGCCATGTCTCTCAGGACCGTGGCCCAGAGCAGGGAAGGGCGGCCTCTTTCCTTTAGCTCCGCAAACTGCGGCCTGGCGGAGGGAGGGGGGGCCTGGCTGCCTCCCGCGAAGGGCCCCCCGACGGAGGTTGCTCTGCTTCTCTTTCAGGTCTCCAACATCGTGGACTCCCAGCAGACTGTGGGCCTGAGCACCCAGGAGCCAAGCGAAATCTTCTTCTACACCGCGATGGACGGGATCCTGGGCCTGTCCTACCCGTCTCTGGCCGCCAAGGGCTCGGTGCCTGTGTTTGACAACATGATGAAGCATCACCTGGTGGCCCAGGACCTGTTCTCCGTGTATATGAGCAGGTAGGAGCTGCAGCCCTCCAGGGCCAGACCTCCACGGCCTGGCAAGGACTGTCGGCCGGAGAGTGTCCACCCGTCGGGGACATTGCAGCTCATGGTGGTCACCAGCGGCCAGGCAAACCCTCTCCTTGTTTCTAGGCAGGGTCCCAACGTAGTCACCGATGCAGCCAGGTTTACTGGGCTGAAATCTGGTTTTCATTTCGGGCATTAAAAAAAAAAAAAAAAAGAAGCCTGGCCCCATCTCTGCCCAGGGGCTTTTAACTTTTTTACAAAGCGCAGGCCTCAGTGACCATTTGTTGATGTCACTGAGATTCACAGACTTTTAGAGCAGGCTCCAGAGGAGTCTTACCTTCTCCTTTCACGTGTGGGAAACTGAGGCCCGTAGGGGCGCCACCCTGGGAGCCGGTGGCCGAGCCACGCCTGGAGTCCGACTTCATCCACTCGTCCCTGCTTTCCTCGCCTGCCGCTGTGACGGGGCAGCTCAGCTGGACATCGGGGTGGGGCAGGACAGGGAGAAGGGGACCTTACCTGGGAGAAGGGGTTGGGTGGCTGAGGTCAGAGGAACCCAGGCAAGAGATAAATTGGTTCATTCATTCATTCATTCATTCCTTCACTCACTCAGTCGGTGTTTGTGGGCCCCCTCCACGTGCAGGGACTGTGCCAGGAGATGAGGACAGATCAGCAAACAAGAACTGAGAGTTAACTTTTTAGCAGGGTCCACAGACCACACACACTCACACACGCAATGATGAGGACGTGGGGACAGGGCGCGCTGGCCGCAGGGGAGACCCCCGCACACCAGAGGCTGAGCGATAACGCGGAAGCCTCATCTAACCGAGGTGCGTGTGCGCGCAGGTGGCAGGGGGAGGCTCTGAGGCACAAGCGGGAGCCTTCCAGGTGAGACAGAGGCCGGAGCATTTTAGGCAACGGGCACAGCGTGCGCTAGAGCAGGCAGGTGGCAGGGCCCTTGACGAAGTCGAGGAACCGGACAGCAGAGTGTGCCGATCAGTGTCCCCTGGCCGTGAGACAGGACACGGCGGGGTTTGGGCTGAGGCGGTAGTTGAATGCAAAGTGGGTGGGACCTTGTTGAGGATCCCCTCTCCTGCTTGCGGGCAAAGGGCTGGGCAGAACTTTGGGTGGTGGGAGGCGGGGACACAGGGCGACAGCTGGGCACACCTGAGGATGGCAGTCAGGCAGGCTGCCAGGTGGGTTGCTTCCTGACCTCCCCTCGCACGGTGCTGCCTCACTGGGGCCTGCAGAGCTCAGCGGAAAAGGAGGCTGCAGCCCGGTGTTGCAGCCACAAGGAGCCTGGCCTCGGTTTCAGGAACGAAGAGGGGAGCATGCTCACGCTGGGGGCCATCGACGCCTCCTACTACAGAGGCTCACTGCACTGGGTGCCCGTGACCGTGCAGCAGTACTGGCAGTTCACTGTGGACAGGTGAGTGATTGGCAGCTGGGAGGGAGCCCAGCCAGAGGTGGACTCCAGGTGTGGGGACGTTGAGGGCGGGGTGGCAGCCCATCACATCAGAGTCTGAATTAGACACGCCCGAGGCCAATGACCTTTGACAGCGAGAATGTTGAACCTTCACCTAGTCTTTGCTAATTTGGGAGCTGTGCCTACGGAGCACTTACTTCCTGCTAGGTGTCGTACCGAGTGGTGATATTACTGTCTCGTTTAGTCCTCACTAAAGCCTCATGAGGTAGGCGCCATTATCATCCTCGTTTTATCCTTTACGAATATCGAGTTAGAACCTCACGCCCATCCCTGGGGAAGTCAAGGAAGGCGTTGTTAACGTGCCCATTTCGTGGGTGAGGAGCCTGAGTGCAGGAAGGTTGAGTAACTTGCCCGGATGTGCAGGAAGGAAATGGTGGGGAGAAAACTGAAGAGACCAGATCTTCATTCAGGTGACTGGTGTGGTACACAGCCCACCCCAATGCACTTGGCTTTGCTGTTTTATGGCAGTTTCTGTCCCATAGAAGGTGGGGTGGCCTCGATTTAGCCACCGAGTTGGGGGAAAATGGCTTTCTGTCTTTTCCTCTGAGCTCAGGAAGTTATGGGGACTTAAAAAGGGGCCCGAGGGTCCGCCGGGCCCCGGGGGGCAGGGGAAGGGCCGGGCGCTGGAATGCCGCAAGGCCCTCCTGTTCCCCCTCTGCAGCGTCACCATTGATGGCGTGGTGGTGGCCTGTGCCGGGGGCTGTCAGGCCATACTGGACACAGGCACTTCCTTTCTGTATGGGTCAGCAGTGACATCCTCAACATCCAGCAGGCCATCGGTGCCACAGAGGGCCAGGATGGCCAGGTGAGTCCAGTCCCTTATGCCCCTGCTCCTGCCCCTCCTTTGCACGTAGGAGAAGTGGCAAAGGGAATCAGTGAGGGAGCCTGTTCACCCCACAGAAGTTAAGATTTTTTGGATTTCTGGGGAGGCCTTCATAGGGGCCTTCCGGCTGTGACCCACCGCTGTTCCCGGGTCTCACCCAGTGGCCACAGCTTGCCTTCTCGTCCCCAGGAGGGTCGCACTCCCTGACTGCTGAGCTTTGCTGTGCCCCCTTGTTCCTCCTCCACCCACTGCTCTCCCCTCTTCCTCCCGAAGTACTCACAGTGTTCTCGGAGCCTGACGGGGCCTGGAGGGAAAATGCCGGGCAAACCCCTATTCGTCCGGAGCCGGGGCCTGTCCCTGGGTTAGCTGACAGCTGGTCCTATCAGTGTGACTCTTTTGAGGACCACGTCTTAGGAGTCCCAGCCCAAGAACCTCCCCAAAGCCCTCTGAGAAGGCAGCCTCCTCCCCATCACCCGGCTTCTGGTGCAGAGGAAGGGGTCCTGCCCGGGACCTTCTCTGCCTCTTCCAGTCAGCTGACACCCATCATCCTTTAAAAAGGGCATCCTCTGGTCTTTAAAAAAATTCTTATTCCTTAAAGCATAGCGACATACAATCTTATATGCCTCTCAGGCGTGTAATACAGTGATTCGACATTTATATACCTTACGATGTGATCGCTGATAGTTACCATCTGTCGCCGGACCAAGTTATTATGACATCACTGACTGTTTTCTCTATGCTGCACATGAAATCCCCGTGACTCATTTATTTCATCGCGGGAAGTGAGCGCCCCTCAACCCCTTTCACCTTGTTCACCCATCCCCACCCCTCTGGCAACCAGCTTGTTCTCTGAGTCCATGCTGTCTGTTTCTGTTTTGTTTGCTTTGTTTGTTCGTTCGTTAGTTTAACATCGACTGCGGGAGCCTGAGCAGCATGCCCACGGTGGTCTTTGAGATCAACGGCAGAACGTACCCACTGCCCCCCTCCGCCTACACCATCCAGGTATGAGGCTCGGAGAAGGCACCCCAGTGCACCGAGCTCCCGCCTCCTCTGTCAGGGCAAGCCAGCAAAGTGGGTGATCAGCGGCAGGTCCTTGAAAGACAATGCAGGGCGTACCTGTAGGCCTACTGGTCCTTCTGAGTGGGGCCCTGTTGTCCTTGGGCTTTGTTTGTGGCTACTGCGGGCTGGTTCTGGAATAAACGGGGCAGTTGGGAAGGATAGAGCCCAGTGGCTTGAAGGGGGAGGGGGAAGGAGCAGGACCACAGCCTTCTGTGGGACCTCCACCCACTGTTCCAGTTGCCAAGCCCAGGGGGCCGGAGCTCTGCCTGCGAATCTCTGAGATGCCTTGGGCTCTGTGGGGACCTGACCATCATCCCTACTGATCTGCTGGTCTCAGCTTTGGCCTAATCCTAAGCCTCCCAAACTGCCAAGGCCTCGGGCCCCTAATCCTGCTCTTGCTGGTCATCAGGAAAGTAGGTGATGCGAATTGGAAGGCAGGGGGCTAGAGAGGACAAGTGCAGAGGAGTCAGGTAAGGGGACCCCGCCAGGCTATCTTGGATTAAGCCACTGTATTTTTTGAACCTCAATTTATTTCACTGTTGAGTGAGATGAATCTGATACTTGTTTGCCTGCCTTAGGAGGTGATTTCAAGGATGAAGGGAAATAATAGATGAGAGAGTAATCGGGTGTGGGGCGGGGTAGGGGAAGGCGTCGGGTAGCTTCACCTCAATCCTGCCTTTTCCAGGACACGGGCTACTGCTTCAGTAGCTTCCAGGGCCAAGATGACTTGCAGCCGTGGATCCTAGGGGATGTGTTCCTCCGGGAGTATTTCAGCGTATTCGACAGGGCCAACAACCGCGTGGGGCTGGCCAAGGCCATCTGATTGTACCATTGACCGTGGACCCCGCTGTCCCAAACATGTGCACGTGCACACACACACACACACACACACAACACACACACACGCATGCACATAGATCAAGTTTTCAGGCAGATGGGTCTCAATAAATACCACAATTCTGCACAGCCTCGCTTCTGTTGGGGCTAAAGCCCTTTTTGGGGTGGGGCGCGGCCGTCACGAGGTGTGTCTGATGAAACTGGGGCGGGTTGGAGACACTGCTGATGGGTGGAGATTTCCCGAGGGAACTGGCCATTTCACGCTCAGGTCAGGCAAAACCAAGGTATAGTTGCCTTCCTGTTGCCTTACTCTAGATCTTTCTAAGGAAAGAGTACGGTAGGGGAGACCATCGCAGGATGAGGCTTGTACCTGGAGAGTGAGAGCTTGGGGTACGGGGCAGAGCAGAGAGCGCTGACCCAGGGAGAGAAAGGCCCGGGGCCAGGAACGAAAAGGGCCTGGCTGGCGCTCGAGAAGGCAGAGGGCGTCGCGGAAGGCCCGAGGGTCCTGGGGTTGGTGTGACCACGGCCCAGGGTTCCAGCCTCAGTTCTGGAGGCTCCGACCCTGACTTGCCAGTGCCCGGTGAGCGGCTCCCTCGCTCCATCAAAAAGGTTAGTGTTTTCTTCGACAGGGGACGGGGCACTGGCTCCGGCTTCTGGGCCATGTTGCTGTCGGTCCCTGCCCTGCCCTGTCCTGACCACATTGCCCTGCTAACACCTGAGGAGCAGGTGAGTCCTGCAGGAATGTTTGTCCGTGACACTTCACCCAGGAGACTGTCTTTTATGAAGATGAGTGTGTCTGTGTGTGTGCGGTGTTGTGGGGGGCGGGGTGTAGTTCCCAGCCAGATCTGTGGAGTCTATTGACAGAGTCCTCTGGGGGCATTTCATGGGGCTTTTCTCAGCTCCGCCCAAGGGCAACCAAGATGAGGAGCCCCGGGCAGTGGCGATGCTGCCTGCAGTGCTTGTCTGGGTCTGTGGCGGAGCAGCCAGCAGGGTCACAGAGGCACTGGTGGCCTCTGGCAGGGAAGGAGCAGGGGCAGGCTGAGGGGATGACCTGGAGGAGGGACAGCTCAGGCTACAGTCCAGGGTGAGCAGAGGATCCGGGGGTGGGCTGGGGCAGAAGTTACTGTAGAACATTCCAAGGCTTCAAGGACAGAGGGCCTCAGGCCTTGGCATTTGAGCCGAACGGGGTCAGGGAGGTGAGCGTGGTGCCGAGGAATGGTTCTGGCATTGGGGACTTTTCCGAGGCTCACTTTTCTTATCTAAGACCAATGCTGTCTGTTTGCCAAGAAGGAGACAGAACTGGGCCACTTTCATTATTTTTAGGCTTCTTGTAGATTAAAAAAAAAAAAAGTGCCAAACAGGCTCGCAAAAATTGTGTTATATTTCAGTGGTTTATGCTTGACTAATTGTATTTTAAACACCCAAACTTTAATTGAACAGAACGTAGAAAGTCTAAATATGATGACTTTCATAAGTGGGAGGCCCGGACCAAATGTTCCCCCACTGCACACCCAGCTCACCCCTGGGCCACCCTGGGCCCATCTGGCCCCACGGCCATCCTGTCCTGAGAGGCTGGTGACCATACAGTGACCGCAGGCAGCTCCTTCCCGAGGTTAATAGGGTGTGGAAAGTCCATATTCTGCCCCTGGGGATTCGGGAGCAGAGAAGGCCCAGCCCCTTTGACTGACTTTTAATTGTCCTTCAAACCTGGCCTTAGTCCAAACCTCTTCAGGACGCTCCTGACCAGGCTGGAGGACCAGGGCTCTCCCCGTGCCCCGGCTCTCCTCAGTGCAATGCTTCGTATTCTGACGTGTAAGTCCTTGTCTGTCTCTGCTATGGACTGTGGCTCTCTGGGGACAGACACTACTCCTCCCATTTTGATACCTGGGTGCCTGGCTCATGGGATGCCACTCTCAAGTGCTGTTAAAGAGACAGACGAATGAATGAGTGACGGAACAAATGATTCAGAGAGGTCCTCCAGAATCACACTGCTTGCTGCTGGTGTCCTCTTTCCTCCTGAGTCTTTACCCACGTCCCCAACACACACGCTCACACGCTCAGGCCCACCCTGCATCTTCCCCTTCCCGTCCCAGAGCCTGGACCACTCCCAGTCCTTCGCTGTCCCTGGGGAAGGCTCAGCGCCTGTTGGAAGGACACCGAGGGGGAGAGAAGGTGGCCGAGTGGCCTCTAGGGTTTGAAGGTTCTGCCAAGAACCCACACTGGGCTCTGTACCAGGCCCAGTTCTCTGTGGGGTCTGCAAGGGGATAAGGGGGCTTGGGAAGGGCTGTTGTCAGGGGCAACCTGGAGGCCAGTGGGAGCTGTGATGCTGGGAGGGGACCCTGGCAGGTCCGGGCTGGCTCGCTGCCCCGTCTCCCACCAGCTCTGCCTGCTGCTGAGAACCAGGGCAGGGAGAGGGCAGAGGGCAGCTGAGCAAGCCTCACGGCTGTCACAGCCACCCACCCTGCCTCTGCTGCCTGGTGCCTGCGGCCACGGCCACACTCCAGCCCTGCAGGGTCGGCCTCTGGGCCTGGCTCATGCCCTGCCCTTTGCCTGCTCTGCCTTTTCCACTCTCTCTAGCCTGTGAACTGCTCCTCATCCTTCAAGACCAGCTCACACGTGCGCTTTGAGACGACGCCCCCACTCTACTGACGCCCATCTTCCCACTCCCTAATTGCTCAGCGGGGATCTTTACAACAGCATTTCTCCGGTGGTAGTCACGCACGGGTTGGTCTCCCCGCACCCGTCCCTGACGGATGGCCCCCGAGTCTTTCCTCTGAATCCTCAGCACCCGGGGGAGCTCCTGGCACACTGTGGAGGCCACGTGCCAGAGAGGGACTTATGCCTGGTGACAGGAGAGGCAAATCGCTGCCCGAGTGGCATGACTCACGAGTGCTGAGAAGCATGAGCTCACAAGGACACGAGTGTACAGTCACAGTCACATGCATACAGACACACAGACACACAGACACACAGACACACAGACACACCGACACACACCCTCTCCCAACAGCGCCTGCCCTGCCCGGTGCCCCTCCCTGCCCCTGCCTACAGGCGGGCAGAGTCCTCAGGCTGACAGTCCCATCGCCACTTCCTCTCCCTTCCTTGTCACTCAATTTTCCTGCCAGTTCTTCTCATGCTAATGAGAGGAAGCACTTGGCCAGGGAGACGCTTGGAAGGGAAGTCTTTGAAATGGAAATGTTATGACAACGTGATGGATTGTTTTCTGAGCTGTGCAGTTTGTTTCTTGCTTGCGGCAGAAGGGAAAATAGAGCTGGGACAGGAATGGCAGAGGCCGCCCCTGTCAGAGAGCCCTGGACTGCCTGAAACGCAAGCAAGCGCAGGCAGCAGGAGGCAGGAAGAGGGAGAGCGGGGTGAGGGGAGAGCCCAGGGCAGGCAGAGGGGCGCGACTGGAGGGTCCTGACGGCCCAGGCGGGCCCAGGCGTGCAGCAGCTTCCTGCTGAGGACGTCTGGTCTGTCCTTCTGTCACGGCCACACCCAGCACCCCGCAGGGCTGGCCTCTGGGCCTCTGCTCCTGCGATCCCTTTAACTGCGGGCCCTTTGCACTTCCTCTGACCTGTGAACTGCTCCTCGTCCTTCGAGACCAGCTTAAAGGTCACCTCCTCTAAGAAGACCCCTACTGCACATGATGCCCACCTCACCCAAACCCTCCGAACCGCAGGAATCCTCACTGGCTGACTCTCGGCTGCTCAGTTTACTTGGGACTAATTAGAGTTGTCACTGGGCTTGTTTATTAAAGAGGATGTTTTGAGAACCTACTGTGTGAAGCACTGTTCTGTGCACCGTGCCCACCAGCGAACACAACAGATGGACCCCTCCACCCTCGTGGAGCTCGGTGGGGGACATGGATGATGTGAGTCAGGTAGCGCATTAGATGGTTTTAAACATCATGGGGGAAAGCAGAGAGGGGTAAAAATGAGGCAGAGTGCTGTGACCTTTATGCTTAACACGAGGTGGGCAGCGAAGGCTTCCGGGAAGGCGGGCTTGAGCAAAAACGTGAAAGAGAGGACAAGGCACGCAGACGTGAGGGAGGGATGAGCGTTATAGGTAGAAGGAACAGTGTGCGAGGATGGCTGAGCCCTCAGTGAAGAGGAGCTACCAGCAGGTGAATGCGGAAACATTAATTTGTGCCTCTTACCTGTCCAGTGACATGACATGACCCCATCCTCGAGGGCAGGAGTCACATCTCAGTCATGTTCGTGTCCTTCACAGGACTTAGCATTTGACAGAGCAACTTTCCGGCCGTTGTGCGTTGAATGAATAAACGAACCCCAAACTGTCCCTCTCTAAGCTCAATAGGGCGAGGGCGGCCGGGACTCAGCTCTTGTCCTGGAGTGCCCTCTAGTGACCAAATCACGAATGCCAGCTTTGGACACCTTGTTTTATATTCTGCAACTTTCCTCCTCCCCACCCCGGGGCCCCAAGGCAGGGGCCAACCAAACAATAGAATGTACTAAGTACCTACTCTGCACAGGGCACAGTGCCAGCTTCCGCCGGAGGCACAGACACAGGAGACATGGTCCCTGTCCTCAAACCCCTCAGTCACGAGACCTCTTGCTGGCTGGTCTTTTCCTCCTCAGTCTTTGTTCTCCGGTGTCCGCCCTCTCTAAACTTCCTAGATCACCGGTAATATCAGGATTACGTTTTGGGCTGCAGGTGACCAGGCGAGGCTATACCTGCCGTGGGTGTCTGAGTGGCTTGGGGACAGCACTGGCCCGTCCGGATTGCTGGAACAGCCCTTCACCCCAGGGAATTACAGCTCCAGGGAGCTGGGACCACAGCCAGGATCTGGTGCATCAGACACGCCCTGCCTGCAGTTTCTGGGCAGGGGCCCGTTAAGATGCAGATCACAACCGTCTCCCCATTCCGGCTGGGGGCACTGTGCCTTCTTTTGGGGGACTGCTCGCCGTCTCCTCTGAGCTGGTGGCCTTGGTCTCCTCTGCACCATAGGTGCTGAGCCTCCCCCACCCTTTGTCCTTGCCCTCTCCTCTGGCCCCGGCCACGGAACTTGAGAGTCCCTTTCTTTCCCAGGGCTCCGTTTAGCACCGAGACCAGAATAACTGTGTTCTTGGAGCTTTATTTTTAGGTCCTGTGAGAGGGAACAAGGAGCCTCGGAAGACAGGCCTCTCATGTGTCAAGGAGTGTTCTGGGGTGGGGGGTGGGGTGGGGGGAGGCCAGCCCCGCCTCCTTCAGTTCTCATCTGTTGCTTGGGAACCCTGCAAACAGAGACCCAAATCTCAGCCACTGTCCACATGTCTGCTCCCTGGGGTGGGGGGCCCACTGCTCGCAGAGACAGGGTCGTTCACGAGCAGCGAAGTAGATTGCGGGCAGAAGGCTGTCCAGGTGCTCAGGCTTGTGTCCCTGGGACTCCCTGAGCCTTGCTGGTGGCCAGTCTCTCAGCCGTAGCTTCTGAGACGGCGAGGCAGGCGGCCCCAAGCTGGAGGGATGCTCGGACCCGAGCGCCAGCCCCTGGGCCTGTGGCCCTGTGGGGTTTGGATGATACGTAAGAAGGAGACGCTCCCCAAGCACTTTCCGTGGACTGGGTGGTTTCAAAGACAAGTTTATTTCTCACAGTTCTGGAGGCCGGAAGTCCAAGATCAAGGTGACGGCAAGGTTGGTTTCTCCTGAGGCCTCGCTCCTGGGCTTGCAGAAGGCCACCTCCTCACCGTGTCCCATGTGGCCTTTCCTCGGTGCCCACACCCCCCAACTGTCTTTTCCTCTTAAGGACACCGGCCATATGGGATTAGGACCCCACTTGGATGAGGGCCTCACCTTTACGACCTCATTTAACCTTAATTGCCTCTTTGAAGAACCTGGCCGCAGTCTCCCTGGGGGTTAGGGATAGACCACAGGGATATTAAAGGGACATAATACAGTCCGCCTCCTGGAGGAGTGTCCTCTCCTCCCACTGTGTTGGTCAGCCCCAGACCGCCCTGCCGCTCACCAGTCCTTCTCCTCCAGCCCTCAGAAGCAGCCCCTCCCCCAGGGCTAAAGCTCGTGCTGGGCTGGGTCAGACCCCGCAGGGCGCCGATACCTCGTAGGATCCAGAATGACTCCCTCCACTGTGACAGAGGGACACTGGAAAATCACCTGCCCCACTGGCGGTACCTGAGCCACAGAGGTGAAAAAGGGTGATGCAGAGGACCGTGGTCTTTCCCACATAGCTGGCCTCCCTGGCTTGAGGTCTCAGGGACAATTACGCTGGGCATTTGCCTGGGCCTTGTCGAAGCGAACTCTCTCTCTCTCTCTCTCTCTCTCTCTCTCTCTCTCTCTCTCTCTCTCTCTCTCTCAGATATTTATGGAGCACACCTGGCACTGGGCACTAAAGCCGCAGCGGTGAGCAAGCCACGGTCTTCATCCCCGCGGAGCTGTGAAGGGTGAGGGTTATCAGGAGCTCGTTACGGTGAGATTTCTTGAGACGGGCCACGTTTCAGATTCCGAACGCGCTGTCCTGTTGTTCTCTCAGTTGACTGCAGTGCCCTAGACGAGCTAGTTTTTCTGAGACCACACTCCATGGCCAGATTGTTTTTTACACCAATGAGCGTCCCAGTGTTTGGTCCAGAGGTAGCGTCCGCAGGGCGCCTGTGTTTTTCTGGGCCCCTGACGTGGGGCAGGGATCGGAACAGAAGAAGGGGAAGGGGGCCGGGACCTCGGTTCCTAGCGTGTGCTCTGCTGGCTGGTGGAAGCCTGTCCCTCCCTGGGGCCGAGGACCGGCTCCCCAGGGGCCCCTTGGACTTTCCAGCTTCAGGACAATCTACACCCTTGCCCCCTCCCCAATGAGATGCAGCCTTTACAGTCCCAGCTGGCTTCGCTGGAGGATCAGAGAGCCGAAGCCAGAGGGCAGCCGAGAGCCACGATGGTGAGGACGGCTGGGAGGAGGTGCTGCTGTGGGCTGGGCTCCCGGGCCCAAACTGGACTGGCCGGGTGGGAGGGAGGAGAGGCAGGTTTGACGCTCTCTCTCCTTAGGTCCGCTGGTGGCGCTAAAAACAAGACAACCAGCCCAAATTAGAGTTGCTTATGCTGAGCTTCTCTCTGGTCACCACACTGAGACTTAATAGCAGTTTCGGTGCTCACAGAAATGGAAATTTAAACCAGTCCACCAGGAATCGCCTGATCAGCACTAGTTCGAGAACGCGCCCGCTAGAGCCCTGCCATCCGCTGAAGGAGAGGAACTTGGCAGTAGCCAACCCGCTTTTTGCCAGGAGAGCCCCCTTGTTCCTGCCCCCTTCTGCCTCTCAAAGTCTCTCATTTTGTACAGCTGGGATGCTGCCGGATTTGAATTGATTTTTGCTCAAATAAACTCTTAACATTTTTAATATGCCTCCGTTTATCTCTTAGCAGTTTGCAGCCCCCAATGTCTAAGGCGCTGGAGGTGAGGACTCTCATATCAGGCCTCCTGGTCACTGCAGGGGATGTCGGGGGGGGGACCCTAAAAGCCATGACTTCTTTCCTTGGTGGAGTAAGACCCGATCTTGCAAGGCGGGTGTTGTTCAGAGGCTCTCCCCTTGGACGGCAGAGGCTGCACCTCGCAGGCAAGTCACCTCCTTCTCGGGGGTCCCTGGTGAATGCCACTGCCAGCCCCACATAGTTCCACGAAGGGTGCTGTCCCTTTAACCCTCTGGCCCGAGTATGGGTGCACAGCTCCAGTGCATGGGCTCTGGGCCACTGACTCAAAGGGGAGTAAGCAGGAGCGACGTGTACCCCACGGTCAGGTGTAAGAGCTGTCGTGTCGATTCACCATCTCCTGGATGTCTTCGTAACAGATACTGGTTGTCTTCGTTTTCTATAGCCGCAGCAACAAAATACCACACACCTGGTGGCTTGAAACAACACGAATTTATTTATTATCGCAGCAGGCTGCCTTCTTTCAGGGGCTCTAGGGGAGAAGTATCCCGTTGCCTTTTCCGGTTTCTGCGGGCCGCCCGTGTCCCGTGACTCTGGCCTCTGCTTCCACTGGCACGTGTCCCAGCTCTGACCTCCCGCCTCCCGCTTATCAGGACCTGGTGCTTCCATCGGTTCCGCCCCCATAACCTGGGATCATCTCCCACTTCAAGATTCTTAATGCAGTCACATCCGCCAAGTCTCCGTTGCCATGTTGACGGAGCATATTCAAAGGTGGCAGAGATCAGGACGTGGACATCTCTGGGGGGCTGTTATTCTGCCTCTGTCATCTTATTGCCCTCTGCCCTGAGGCTCACCATATGTTTTCCCTCTAGATGCAAAGGAGGGAGGTTCTAGTGGGGGCGGGGTCTCCGGGTCTCCCCTCCTCTTTGGATGATGACACCAAGAATCCTCTTCCTGCAGAAAACACCTTGCCCTCTCCCTCAGGGATGACCTTTCTCTGTGGCCGCTGGAGGACAAGTTCATTAGAATACCACCCGGTACCCCCAAAGTCGATACCCTCCCCTCAAACCACAGCAGGATGATCTCCCTTAAAAACTTAGAGAGCCGAGGACTGAAGCTAAGACATCACGGCCAGACGCTTGTCGCCCCCAAGTCCCATGCCATGCCCACCAAGCCTCACTGTCTTCTTTGCTGAGAATTGTTTCCACAAAGGGAGTGAGAATATTTGGCTTAGAGATGTCTAAGTCGGGGAAAGGGCACCCCTGTGGGGAAGACGAGGAAGGAACTACTTCTAAAACCTGCAACCGCCAATGCCAAGAGGTTCCCCTGAACATCACCTCTGTGCCAGGCGCAGAGTCTCGGGCTCTGAGGCTGTGGCGAGGAGCCAGGCAAGACCCCACCCTCCGTTAGCTCACAGTGGAGGACACAGGTGGGCGAGGCACGGGAAGGTGAGGCCGGAACAGCTTCGTGTAGAAAGGGGTGCGTGAAGTGCCTTGAGGGATAGGGAGGGTTTCAAAAGGCAGGACAAGGGGAGAGTATTCCATGGGGGAAGGATCAGAGGCACCGCAAGGTCTTTTCGAGCAGGTGGCACTGAGCTGACCGCAAAGGAGAAAAAGTTGGACAGATTTGACCTCTTTTCTGGATGGGGTTTGCACGAGGCAAAATTGGAGGGAGGGGTCATCTCCACGCAGCTTCCTAGCAACAGCGACAGAACAGAATGATCAGGGGACTGTGGAGCCTGTGGCGGATGAGAGGTGGGGTGGATGAGAGGACGCCATGACCTCCACCTGCCTCCTGGCTTGGCCAGCCAGGCTCTCCTGAGACGGCACTGAGTAGAAGTGGCTGGGACAGAAGAGAAACATTGAGACCTGCCGCTAAGCCTCTGGGTTCGAACCCTGGCTCAGCCGCTTGCTCGCCGTAGCATCTTCAGCAAGTTACTAGACCGCTCTGTGCCTGCATTTATTACTCTTCATAGCAGGTCCTACCTCAGAGGCTGTCACGAGCCCTACGCTGAGGAAATTCACTTCCACTGAGCATCTTAGAATAGTGCATGACGTGCGGTAGCTGTGAGTTATTGTTATTTTTCAAGGGCATGGTCTGATCTTCGCATCCTCTCTTTCTTTCTGTTACTCTTTTTCCTTCCTTCATTTGTTGGGCACCTGTCATGCACCAGACTCTGGGCTGGCACTATAACTCTTGATGGGTTTACCACCTGAAGGTGAGTTCTTATCCTAGGCGTCACCTATCTGCTCTCTATTTTGTGTACCATGTTTTACCTTTTGCTAAGGAATTTCATATATTATCTTATTTAATTCCCACGATAACCCTGGGAGCTTGGTGTTACTGATTATTTCTGTTGGATATTTTTTTGTTATATTTGCATGGATTATTTCTCTTAACAGTGGAACAGTGGGTGGTGGTGGGAAAGAGGGAGCTCAGCCATGGCCCTTCTGGCTCAGAAGAGCAGAAGATGCACCCAAAGTTCCTAATGAGGTTCGCTGTCATTCTCTCCACATGCATCTGACAGACACCTCAGCGACAGGAGTGAAACAGCATTCATTATCTGGTGACATTTTGCAGGCGGCTTCTCACCTCCGCTTCCCCTGAGATGCAATAACAAAAGTTTGTCTGATCTTCCCTTTCCCCAGCTCCCAGCTCCCTGCCACCCCCAGTTCCTTTTCATCCCTGCTTTTGAGGGCAGGCATTCTCCTGTCTCTAGGATGTGCCGCCGGGTGACACAGTGGTCCCTGGGGACACCGGGGTGGCTTTCTTCCTGTAGCTTCAAAGGGCCTTTGGAGTGCTCCACTCCATGGGCGAATGCATTTTCTTTTTTGGAGGCCGGAATTAGCTGCTGAGGGGGACAGGGGCTTCTTGGGGGTCCCCTTCATTTCCGTCCCCAGGACCTTAATAAGGAGGGAATAAAGGGCTTAAAGGGCGGGCCTGGGAGAGGGCCAGGGTGGGGCCTTGTCCCTGGAGGAGGGACGGCACCTTCTTCGTCAGCAGCTGGCATGACGGTGGCCTGAGAAGGGCTTCCTGGGAGCAGGGGCCTGCCGGGGTGGAGCCAGGCTGGGCCGGTGCATGGCCCCACAGCGGCAGGGCCTGAGGGGAGGAGTCCAAACTGTCCCGGGAGGCGGGACTTCCAGGGTGCTTGTCCAGAAGGGCCACCTTTCGAAGGCTCCGGTGTCCTAATGGAAAGCTTGTGAAGGGGTCTGAGACAAGCCCTTCTGAGAAAGCTTCCGAGAGACCTTCTGAGTGGGGGGACGGCGGGGAGGGGAGAGGTTGGGGGAGGGTTCCTGCTCTTCTTGTCCTCCTCTAAGCCTCCACCAGGCAGAGCAGCCCGAGGACAGGGGACTGGGAGCATGCAGGAGCTCTAGGCCAGGCCCCTCTCCCAGCTGCACCCCAGGCCTCCGAGACCACCCTCAGAATGCCTTCAAAAGTCTCCTGCACTTACACCTCTTTTAGGAAGTGTCTGGCCTGAACCTGCAGGTCCAGGCTTTGGGGAAGAGAGGGGATGGGGAGAATGAACTCTTACCAGGCCTACAGGGTGGCTTAGTTTGGTCTCTTTAGGGTAATTGTGAGGAAAAACTTGAAGGGACAATTTATTAAGTCAACAAACATTCATTGAGTACCTGCCATGTGCTGTGATAGGCCCAGGGAACAGAGCAGTGGCCCAGACAGAGAAAATCCCTACCTTTTGAAACTATCATTTTTGTGAGGAATTATAGGTAAACCATTAGGTACAAAGGTTATTATGTGTGTGTATGTGTGCGTGTAATTTTTTTTTTTTTGATTAGATGAAAATGGGCTGTGACCTGGGCCTGCCATGCCCCATGCACCTTGGCTCGAGGGGCACGAAGGCCGTCCAGCAGAGGCAAGCACAGAAGGGGGAGGGACACAGGTGACAAGAGCTTTGAAAGTGACATTTGGGTTCCGACTCAGGGGGCCTACAATCAGCTCTTCCTGCATTTCTCAGTCACGTGAGCCAGCATGGTCTTTTTTTTGGTTCAGTTTGAGTTGGTTTCTTGCTGTCTGCAATCCAAAGCACCCGGCCTCCATCATTCCAGAACCAGCTCGGGCATCCTCAGGGAGTGTCTGAGCAAGCCGTGCGGGAGCGACAATGTCCAGAGCAGAGCGAGGGCTGCGCAGTGTCGTCAGGAGACTAGCCGCTGACCCCGCTGGAGAGCAGATGTGGGAGCCTTGCGTGTGAGCTCCAGGCCACGCTGCGTGGGCAGCTCTGTGCCCGGAAGGCTGCCCCAGAGGTCCTGCAGAGCCTTCTTGCTCACGCGAGTGACCTCCGCACAGGTGGGGACCAGGAGAGGCTGGTGCGGTGAGGGCCGGCGCCGACCTCGGCCTCTGTGATATCCCACAGCCACAGGGAACGACGTGACCCACCTTTTGTCTGGTGGGTGAAGGGGAATGGAAAGCGACAGACACAGGGGTTCGGTCTTCGGGCAAGAAGGTGGAGGGAGAGGACAACCGGGGTGCCATCGACGTCTGATCACCTCCATTTTGTGCTTCCTTGAGGCGGGGCTGCATATGATGCTTCCCCCGCTTAAGGCGAGGTTCCTTGACTCTTTGAGGCTTCGGTTTCTTCATCCGTAAGTGGCAGGGACACCTCCTGACCGTGGCTGTTTTAGAGGAAGTGGAACCGCACGCAGGTAACGCACCCAGCGGGGGCCGTTCATTGACCGTGATGCGATTCCCACCCTTACCACCTTCCCTGCCCCGTGTCCCCTAATTCTATTCCTATGTGGTCTTCGAATCCAGTTTCTGTCTTTGAAACCGAGTCGTGAGCTGACTTGGGTTTTAAAGGCAAGTCCTCTACTTACTCGGGCAGTGTTCCCGTGGTCCAAAATGGAAGTCTTTAAAGAGCAATCGTTTCTCTTATTTGTGTAGTGCTTTACGGCCATAAATGACTTTTAGTAACACTCTACCATTGATTGCTCCCAGCTGCCTGGTGAGGCAGGTGTAATTCTGCCCATTGGTTTCGATTCGGAAGTGAGCTCAAGGGGGTCAAGTACAAGGATAAGAATCGAAGTAGGAAGCCACAGGACTCCGCCTCTAAGCGAGGGCAGGTCCCCAGCAGCCACTTTGGAGGCCCGTGGAGTCCATTGGCCAGGTTGGGAGAGGGAGGGCAGCAGGGAGGACAACGCCGTCCTCGGGGGCCACTCTCTACGGTGAGGGGTGCGGGGAGAATGCTGCCATGTTTGCGGCGAGGCAGGCATGTTTTGTTTTTATTTTCCAAGTAAGGAAACTGAGGCTCATTGAAACCAGTCGCGCAGCCGGTAAAAGGTCCTTCGATTCCAAGTCTAGAGAGATTTCCACTCAATGTCCCAGAAGTGTTCGAAAGGCTTTCTGCTGTATGGTCGATAAAGCGCTTTTTAAAAGAGAAGGGTGACGAGAAATACAACCGTTGGTCCCGACTCGCACGGTTCTTTGCAGAGACAGCTGGCATGATCCGGTGGGAAAGGAGGCGCGATCTGGAACCTCCCGCAAGTCGCAGCCCCTGGGAAAATGGTGGTGGTGTTTCTCTCACCCTGTTTGCCTAGCTTCACTTGAAAATAAAAAAGGACCCTTTCGTCCATTCTGTGTTCCTAGTCAGTGGCTATAAAATGTCTTAGACCACACAGCAGGAGTAAAAGAAATAGCCGCTCAGTGAATGGAGATGCCCTGGGCGCAGCGCGCCGAGCCTGGCTGCGGACCAGTCCGCCCCTCCTCGGCAGTCGTGGGGACACGTTTCCCTCCGTGTTGCGCACTTGACCCCTTGCAGCCCTGTCCCCTCTGCCCCTTGGTCAGCGAGCCCCTTTGGGTGCTCCTCTATAGACCACAGATTTCACTGCAAACAGGAGGCTGGGTGGATGGACAGTGAGAGGGGCCCCCGGCGCCCGTCTCCCTGGGTTTCTGGGGAAGAAACCGAGGACGCGGCGCTGGCACGCAGAGACGACCGTGACCCCAGCCCCAGTGCCAGCGGTGACGTGAGGCGTGGAGGGTTTGCTATTGCACCAGTGGAAGGCCTGGACCTGCTTCCTAGGCGTCGTGCGGTGGCCTCTGAGGCTGCGGCCTTGTGTCTTACAGGGTTGAGTGGAGCTGGGTGTGTCCCACCCAGGGTTGTGTGTTGTGGGTTTGTGCTTTGGGTTACGTGGAGTGGAGCTCTGCAGTGACCTGTGGCGCAGGGGCGTTTTTCCAGTGTTGACGTACCTGTGAGGCGTGGCAAGGTGTTGAGTATTGGGCCTGAAGAAGGCATGGGCCTCCTTATTCGAGGGGGTGAATGGGGCGGGACAGAGTGGAGACTCCCTCTCTCCACCCTCCCCTCCCCTCGCCTTTGGGGAGTCCCAGCTCCATTCCCATTCTCGAGGCTTGGTGAGCAGAGCAGGATCCTCCCCCAAGAGGGCAGATCCTCAGGCGGGCCTGCCACAGCCACCCTCCTCGGGGAGGCCTGGCCTCTGGGCACGTGCCTTAGGGCCCTCCTACTTCTGTCTCATCTGCCCCACAGGCTACTGGCAATTCCTGATGACTCAGTGGGAGCCGAACCCCAAGGCAGGTGGACATGACCATTTTCTGGAGCAGTCCTCCACGGCCCCTGACGATACACTTCTTCCTCTTCACAGGAAGGCCCACACTCGGGGTCCCCAGCCAGTGCATAAGTTCGTGGAGATGGGCCAGGTGAAAAGCACCTGGGAATGTGTCTACTTGTCCACTTCCCAAGGAAGAAACGGAGGAGCAAGGTGCCAGGCAGCACTGCCTTCCCAGGTAGCGAGGAGATGAGGGGACCCACTTAGGAAAAAGTGTTTCTGTCCACGGGTTTGCTGCCTATATCCCGAAGGACAGAGCCCTAAAACCCCTCTCCTTCTCCCCCCAATTCCTTCACATCCATCAGGGGAGCGAGCACTAGACGTGTAGGTAGGAGATTTGAGTCCAGCATTGAATGTGTCACTGTTTATGGGGACCTTAGGTAAGTGGCTGTCCCTTGAGTTTCTTTGTGTCTGCATGATTAATATGGGAATAATAATCAAATCTCTTCTACTGGTTATTTTGAGCTGCGGTGAGATAATGTAGGGAAAAAGCTTTGGAAAATTTATGTAATGCTACACAAGGGTAAGGTATTATTAAACAAAGCTGAACTCTTCATTGCTCATAGCAATCCTTGGCCTTTTAATATGCCTCCTCTAAGGGAGACCAAAGCCAGTGCCTTTTCATCTTTAATGTGAAAAATGAATCACCTGTGACCTTGTTAAAATGCAGATTCTGATTCAGTAGGTCTGGGCTGGGCCTGGTTTCTGCATCTCTTTGCTCTTAGGTGATGCCAATACCGCTAGTCTTAGGACCACAGGTGAGAAGCAAGGATCGGAACTACCCTCTCACAAGAAGGGAGAATGAAATCTTCCCATAGTCAGTTGAGAAGAATCAGCTTAGAGAATACAGGAGGAGTATGGGTGTATTAAAACGGCTTGCAGTTGACGATGGCCTGTTGCAGGAAAGGTAAATTTTGGTCTTTGGAAAAACAGAGAGCAAGAGGCAGGGGAAGGGGGAGAGAGAGACACGCATTGAGACAAAGGGAGCCAAGAAGTCCTGCACAGGTCACTTCCTGGACGTCTCTGCAGAGCGGCCCCCATTGCTCTTACTGAGGGAGTCTGTGCTGCCCATCCTTGAACCCGCACTGTTGAGGATTCTGTTGATTTCTCTTGGGAGGTTTTGCTTCTCCTCATTCTCGGTCTCCCGATGGTAGAAGTAGTTAAAGTTGGAGACAATGACAGGCACAGGGAGGGCAATGGTGAGGACCCCTGCGATGGCACACAGAATGCCCACAATCTTCCCCCCTGCAGTGATTGGGCACATGTCACCGTAGCCCACAGTTGTCATGGTGACCACCGCCCCCAGAAGCCATCGGGAATGCTAGAGAAATGGGACTCAGGCTCGTCCACCTCGGCAAAGTAGACCGCGCTGGAGAAGAGGATGACCCCGAAAGAGGAAGAAGATGAGCAGCCCAGCTCCTGCATGGATGCCTTCAGCGTCTGCCCCAGGATCTGCAGCCCCTTGGAATGGCGGGAGAGCTTGAAGATGCGGAAGACGCGCACCAGCCGGATGATCCTCAGGATGGCCAGGGACATGTTCTGCTGAGCGCTCGGCTCCGTCTCCTGGACCAGCTCGGTGATGACGGTCGCAAAGTAGGGGATGATGGAGATGATATCAATGACGTTCATGATGTTCCTGAAGAAGCCGGTCTTGCTGGGGCAGACCACGAACCGCAGCACCAGTTCGAAGTGAACCACACGATGCAGGTGGACTCCACCATGAAGAAAGGGTCGGTGAACATGGTGTGGGGGAGGCCTGTCTTGCTGGTTGAGGCTGGGGTCTCTCACCACCTTCAGCTCCCTGTCCTCTCGGAACTCAGGTAAGGTCTCCAGGCAGAAGATGGATGGAGATGATCACGACCAACACGGAGACCACGGCCACGCCGCGGCGGCACTGGAGCTCTCGGGTACTCGAAGAGGAGCCAGAACTGCTGGTGGAAGTCATTGGTGGGGAGCGAGGTTTCGGGGTCTTGATGAAGCCTTCATCCTCTCCGGAACTGGTCCATGGCCTCGCTCCCCAGCGCATAGAAGGTGATCTCATCAGCGAAGACGTCGATAGGGACGTTGGCCGGGCGCCGGATTTTCCCCCCAGACTGGTAATAGTAGAGGATTCCATCAAAACTGGGCCGGTTCCTGTCAAAGAAATACTCATTTCTCATGGAGTCGAAGAACTGCATCCTTTTCCGGTCTCCCAGGAGGGTCTCTGGGAACTGATCGAGGGTTTGAGCTGGGTCTCGAATCTCAGCCCAGCAATGTTGATGCACCCGCTGGTTCCTTCACTCATGACCACGCTCAGGCCCCGGGGGTCGCCGTAGTCCCCTGGGTGCTTGGAAAAGGCCATTTCGTGGTTGGTGCTGTCACTGATGAGGATCCTCCAGTTGGAGAAGGCGCTGCTCCCAGGTCGGCCTTTTGGGCTGGTGGGGTCCAAGTCTGTGGTGTAGCCTGGCTGTTCCTGGTTTTCCTCTGAGTTATCAAAATTGACCAGAGCAACCTCCATTTCTTTCCAGCCACACACATCCATTCTAGGGGAGTCGGGGGAGAAGCATGAAGACCTTCAGCTGTCCCTGCCTGCCGTGAGCTGTGGAGAAGAAGTTCATTATGTAGGAGCTAGGATAGGGTACAGCGGGCCTTTGATCACTGATGTAAGGGACAGCATTGGATTAGGACATGATTTATGTTTAGCTTGGGGAGGGACCCTCATGGTCATTTGGGCAACCTTCCCTTGAGGTCACTTTGTACTGTCTGAGTCTTTCCACACTAGTAACTAGGGAAATTGCAAAGAAGGAGCCTGGTCAAGAGAGGAAAACTTTCTCTAGCCAAAGAGGGTCTCCGTACACGATGGCAGATAGAGGCCATAATGAAAGAGGAAGCTAACGTTTCTTAACAGTGAAACACGTACTTGTGCATTTGTGTGAAGTTCTCCAGTGTACCCATCTTTGCCAGGCCCAGTCTAGCCCTTAACACCTTTCTCTCACACTCCATGGCCAGTCCCTCACATATTCTTCTAGTTATATCTTGAAAATATCTAGAATCCAATCATTTCTCATCACCTCTGCCACTACGTCTTGGTCTAAGTGGTGGGGCAGCTGTGAGTCCATGAACCCAATAGATTCTGTTGGGAAGGAAGAACAGGAGGATGGAAGCTGGGTGGGCACCAGCTGTGTCCTCTCCACCAGCAGTAGGCTGTCTGTCCCTTAGCCCCCCCCCACCCCCCAGCAACTCCCAGGCCTGTCTGGAGGGCGCATTAACTGAGCTCCCACATGTAAGATGCCTGGTGGAGAGATCACTGAATTATAACTATTGTTTTTGCCAATTTCCCCACATAACAAGAACTTTAGAAGCCAACAGCCATTGGTAATCTTGTTTTGGCATAAGCCCAAGACGTTTGTGAGGAATGATTTCATTTAAAAAATCACTTTAGGCAGGTAGGAGGTAACGTGTGTGTGCGTGCGCGCACGCACGTTTGCGCGTGTGTTGGGGTGGGGTTAAGGAGAACATGCCCAGTGGGTTAGATAGTCACAAATATAGACTAAGATACTCCCTCAGAGCCACGCAAGCGTTGATCTCAAACGAAGAACGCTGAAACCAAGCAGGCTGGGGACGAGGGTGGGAGGAGGGAACACCTGTAGTGGTCACAGCCTTGGGGCAGTGTCACATACGGATGACAAGGGACATCCACGGACCAATGGTCAGCGTTGCAGACGTCTCAAAGTGGTCCCACTCTCCCGTTCGCTTCTCACTTCTAAGGGACAATGACATGTGCGCCAAGTTTGGAGTTGGTTCTGTCCCCGGGCTGTCCTCCTCAGCCCCACTTTGGCCCCTGGGAGAAGCTGGACACCCTGGGTGGGGTGGGACACCCAGGGTGGGGCTGAGGTTTTGGGGGCCAGCACCCATGGCGCCTGGCAGGGTCCTGGAGCCTGTGCTTACGGAGTGTGGAGCTGCTGATGGCTTTCCCTGAGTCCCACGTCTCTTCCTCTGCCCGGTGTCCTAAGGCTTCAATGGAATTGCCAGCATCAAGGATGAACTCTTATTCATAGCTGAAGTGATCATCATATTTAAGGGTCTTCTATAGTGTCTGATTCCACTCATAACCTCTGTGCTTGCCTGGCACAGTGCCAAGACAGTGCATTGGGTTTAAACAACCTCTTGCCCCCTCCAAACGTTCCTGTGTGTCCCTCCCTCCAGCCACTATTTCTGCAGACCAGCCACCTTCACGCCATCCTTCTAACTTCACTGATGATGAAGCTTTCCCTGAGGACAGCAGGAGAAGATGCTCTTGCCCTCCCGTGAACCCCCAGGACAAGGTGTTGGCACAGTATTATCTGATCCATGTCTTATCTCCCCAGAACTTTGTCGTCTTTGAGTCCCCCAGCATCTCCATACGTGGGGACAGGCTGGTCCACTCATGGTCCCAGTGCACCTTACACCTCCCCCTCTCCGACCTGTTAGCACAGGTCCCTTTCCTTTTCCCTACCCCCCACCCCCACCCCCAAGCCAGGCAGCCTTGGGTTTGAATCTCAGCTTTGTGCTTGCTGGGTATGTGGCCTTGCACAAGTCATCACCTCTGTGAACTTTATCTTCTCCCTCTCTAAATGGGCCTAGTCAAAATTTCCCTCAGGGTTCTCGGCGGAGATAATGTGTGCTGTGAATAGTGTGCCTGGCACATAGTAGGCATTCTAGATGGAGCTGCTATTGTTTCTGGTTCTGTCTGATCTGGAGCCTTTTCTGGCTGCCTGATGTAGTCCACGGTGACCTCGGATGCCTCCCGCACTCTGTGGCACTTCATGTGGCTTTGTGGTGCTGGTGGCCTCTTCCTGGACTGGACCAGGCTCTTCTTGCACACAGGGTCTTGTGGAGGCTCAGCCCTGTGTCTCTCCCAGAGAAGACGTTCCTCAGAAGCCTGTGGGAGGGCCAGGCTGCGGCTCTGGCCTCTCTGAGTCGCAGAGCTACACCGAGCATCTGTGTCCTAAGCCTTTCCCATGGCCTTTCCCACTCTTGCCTGTGGTTGCTTAGCAACCCCAGCACCTCCTACACACTCAGGTGAGGCAGTAGCCATCCCTGAGTCGGAGGATGGCCGAAAGAAGACATCACGCAAAGACAGCCGTGTGCACTGCAACACGGAGAGTCCCAGGGACAGGAACGCACAGGTGCACGGAGGGTGGGCGCACAGGTGCACGGAGGGCGGGCGCACATGTCACAGGGCCGGCAGCAGGAGAGGGGGTGAGGAGGCGGACCAGTGGGCCTGGCACAGGGTAGGTTCCCGCTGCTGGTCGTTGAGCGAAGGAGGGGATCACGGACGGAGGAGTGGCTGGAAGGCCGACCTTGGGCCGGCATCGGGCTGGACAGAAGAGGGCACTGTGGTTCTGCTGGACCCAACCCCTGGTCCATGCCACAGAGTTGTCTCCACAGCGGGCCTTCCTTCCATCGGGGGTGCTGCCTCTCCTCTGCTCTTCACTCAGCCAGGTCTTGCTGACTGTCCCTGCAGGATTGCTGTCTTGCTTGTCTCTTCCTGAGTCTCAGCCTGGCCCTCAGTCCAACCCCCATCTCCTCCCTCACCCTGGACTACTGGTTCAGGCTCAGGGGCCCAACGAACATAGATTCGGTTCCTCTCTGCCTTACCAATGGTCAGGATTTTGTTGCCCCACCCTTCAAGGGCCTTGATTTCCCCAACTGGGGAATAGACGGAGTCTCAGGCAAAACTTGCTGGCTCAGCCGCCTGCCCTTGCCCTTCCATGGCGGGGACGTGACCACAAGTGCCCAGCAATCCCAGCCTTCTTGAACAGAAAGGCCAGCCTTGGAGGCACCGGAGGGGTGGGGTTCA
This sequence comes from Eonycteris spelaea, assembly GCA_003508835.1. Lineage (NCBI taxonomy): Eukaryota > Metazoa > Chordata > Mammalia > Chiroptera > Pteropodidae > Eonycteris > Eonycteris spelaea. Next base: position 4,348,122 of record PUFA01000065.1, read on the forward strand.
CAGCTGAGAGCAGCATCCTGCCAGGTGGCCTGAACTCGAGGGGAAGGGGTGGCGGCTGGCCAGCTGGGGTGGGGTCCGTGGGAGCTGGCCCTTAGGGAGCTCGCAAGGCTCTGCGTCCTAGTTTATAGCTCAGGCTCTGGGGCAGATGGGAGGGCTGGCTGTCAGTCCTGGCTTGGCCGCTTAATGTCTGTGTGATGCAGGACAAGTGGCTTTACCAGTACCTGCCTCACAGGTGGGTGGTGAGGAAGTGACGCCACAAAGAAAGAACAGAGCTGGGCGTTAGATGCTCGGCAAATGCTGGTGGCTTGTTCCGGTGGGGCCCCGGGCCAGCGACTGGGGCGGGACGGCCATTTCTTGATTCCCTCTCCTGGCACCGGTAACACGTGAGGGTGACACCCGCACCGGGCAGCAGCCTGGCCCTTTCAGAGGCTGCTGGTGCTCAGGCTGAGCCTGCGTGGATGCGCGGAGACAGACATCTCTGGGGCCACCAGAAGCTGGGAACGACGTGTACGGTCTATACGCTGAGCCCCTCTGCCTGCGGCGAAGCTCCTTCCTCCCGTCCGCTCCAGCCTCCTACACTCAGGCTGACCCAGCATTTCCGCACAGGATTTGAGACTCGCCCCGGCCCCCGGGGCGGTCAGCGGCCATTATCTGCATTTAGTGAATTACCAAGACACCCAGCACATAGACAGACACGTGCTTGTGTGCAAATGTGCAGAGACACACGGGTGGCTTTCTGTGCCCAAACGCGCAGCCCCAGGAACCACCCACATCCACAGATGTTTCTGTCCTGGCGGTGCCCTGTCCTTCGCTGCCCCGTCTAGTCTGTCTGCCTCTTGGAACAGGAGGATGTCCTGCTACTTGGAGCAACCAGAAGAAGACAAGGAGGCTGAAGGGGGCTTGGGAAGCCCGTCACGTGGCTCTCTTCCTCGTCAGAGTGGGGTGGGCACAGTGGGGACAGTCCGTCTCTCTCCTTGCTCAAAGACAGAGACGTCTTCCTGAAGAGACAGAATAATGCGGGCAACAGCCCCTGAGCTTCAGCAGCGGCGATGCTGAAAAGAGTCGCCACAGGGTAATTCATTCCAGCAGGAATGTCGGGGCTCGCCACGGAACTGCTGCTCCCCAGGGAGGCCGGGACAGTTCCCGCCCGCCATTGGGAAATACTTTTTTAGCCCTGGAAGTCAGCTGGGAAGAGGGACTCGTGGGCCTTTTCCTGGACCTCTAGATTTCGTGTGTCATCGGCTCAGATTGCCTTCTGTTTGCCTTGTAACCGTGGTTACAGGCATGGACTCTGGAGCCGGCAGGCCTAGATTTGCAGCTGTGACCGATTTAGTCCTGTGCCCGTCTTTAAATCTCTGTGCCTCAGTTTCTTCACCTGTGAGATGGGAGGCTACTCATGTCAGAGGGCTGTTGAGATGATCAAAGAAGTGAATGTTTGTAAGACCCTTAGAACAGCACCAGACACCTGGCGGGCGCTACGTGGAAGCTGGTCACAGCCTGTTTTGGCGCCTGGCCGCCCCAGGAATAGCTGCCTGGTCTTGACCTTGATTCTGAGAGCATAACTGGGGCTCTCCTCTGGTGCCCTGTGATCGCCTGAGCTCACATTGTCCTCTCTGTGCCCCGGGGTGTGCCTCAGTCTGGTTCTCTGTTAAAGAAAAGGCCTGCTCCCCGGCCTTCGCACCCCACCAGTTCGCACACCCTGTGGGATCCGGTTCTGTGAGGTCCCGTCTTTCCGCCCTTGCCCTTCCCTCCTCTCTCACCACCAGCCTGTTCAGGGCTCACCTCTCGCCTGGATCGCTGCCATGGCCACCTCATGGGGCCCAGGTGCTCCTGCTCACAGCCAGGTGGACCCAGCGCCCCCTGCATGGGGCCTCCTGCGATTCCTCCACACCCAGATCAGAGCCCCTCCCTCCTCGGCCTGGCACTGTGTGCATCTCTTTTCGCCCCGTGCTGAGGTGGGACCCCGGCCTCGTCTAGTCCCTGCAGCCAGTTCTGGGGTCTGTGGCCACGTGTGATATCCTTCAGGGGACCGTGGGGGAAGAACCAGCTTGGCCTTGCTCCGCCTGGCAGACATGTTGCCCCTCGCCGTCCCTTTCTGCAGAGCAGCCCAGTGCTGGAGAAGTAGGTCCTATGGCTAAGTGTGAATATATTGAACAACAAAATGCCACGTGCCGGCCTCGTCGTTCTGCAAGCACCCCCAGGCTTGAGTTACTTCCTTGAAATGGCCTTCCTAAAGAACCGCCCCATAGCTATGTGCCAGGACATATTACATTCAGCTGTATGACCTCGGGAAAGTTGCTTAATCTCTCTGTGCCTCAGTTTCCTCTTCTGAAAAGCAGGGATAATAATAGTGTCTACAGAGAGATTTAGGGGAAGGATTCATATCCTCGTATTACCCCAGCGCCTAGTATGTTGCCTTGCACATAGAAGAACGTCTGTAAATATTTTTTAAATAATTTATTGATTTGGACGCAAAGGCATGAGCTAATGAAATGAGGTGGAATTGCAGGCATCTATCTATCCGCCTGTGTGGGTGGGGGGTTGGGGGGAAGCTGCCAATGTGCCCAGCAGAATATCACAGAAGCCACGGTCTCGTCTCCTGGCTAACGTTTTTCTGCTTCTGCCTTCTGGGCCTGTTCGTCTATTGGTGCTCAAGTGGGGCATTGAGCCGTGGACCTCTGCGGCCTCCTTAAGTCCCAAGAAGACTCCCGAATTTCTGGAACAGAAATGGGCACAGACGGTGGGGTCCTGGGGACAGATACGCTTTCTTCTGCTGCAACGACAAGGCCCAGGCTCAGGTGGGGGATTGAGACTGGTGCTCTAGAAGGCTCCGAGTTATATGAGCCAGGAACGTGGACATAAGGATGACACGTCTCCCTACGAGCATGCTGGGAACTGAGCCAATCTGGGTGGCTCATGCTTGCTGCTCTGTGCACAGTTGGATTTCCCCAGAATGCTTCAGGGTCTCTATAGGAGAAAGAGGCTTGGGGCCCTTTGATATGGTGGTCAGGATCCAGCAGCAGAGATAGAAGTGTGAGTCAGAGGGAAAAATGTGGCCAAGAACTCACCAGCAGGAGCGGTGGAGGAGAAGCTGCTTCGGGTTCGGCCTGCATGAGCCTCCGCGGGGCTCCGGCTGGGTCAGCCCTCCACAGCCCAGGGGACCCGCTGGTCTCAGGGCAGACAGGAGGACTGGCAGGAAGGAGCCTGCCAGCCGATACCTAGGATTCAGAAATCCTATCCTTCTGTGAAACAGGATCGCCCTGGCTGTCTCTCTCTCTGGAGGAAGCTCGAGAGAGAGGGTCCGGTTAGGGGCAGGGGGCAGGTGCAAGGTGGAGCGTATCAGGGGAAACTGGGCAAAGTGAGCTGAAGGGGGGATGACCCTCTACCCTCATGGCCAGACACACACAGGCCGGATACTGACCCAGAGGATGAGTTGGCTGCTGACTCAGAAGACGTTTCCTAAAAGCTGGCGGTCACACGCAGGCGCAGAAGATGGCAATGGTGGTACGTGTCTCCCATCAACCCTCAGTGTTCAGGAGACCTTGCTCATAAGTGTCCGATCAAGTCAGGCCTGGCTTTGCTGGGCTGCTCAGGGACTGACCCCTGGCATTGAGGTTCTAATGATGGGACCCTCGACCAGCCTGTGGGAAGGGCCAGGGCAGGGTACAGCTCAGGGCTTTCTTCAGTCCCACTGTACTTGAGGGACAGAAGCTTGGCCTGACCCACTGGGGACAGTGCCCTGTCTCCAGTCCACCCATGGCCCTCAGAGGGCCATGGCCTAAAAGAGAGCCAATCAGGGAGGACTCCCTTCACAGTGGTGAGAGGACCCTTGTCCCCACGGGGAACTCCCTCCACCATCCCGAGGGGCTCTCTTTGGAGAGGCAGAGAGCTGGAATAAAACTCTATTGGTGTTGGACTTGGTGTTGAGTTTTACAGCTTTTACTAGCCAGTCACCTTGAACATATCCCTTAATCTCTCTAAGGCAACAGAGCACAATGGTTGGGCCCAGGCTCTGGATCCAATTCCCTGGGTCCAAATGCAGGTCCGGCTACCAGCTGTGTGACCTCAGACAGATTATCTAACCTCTGGGAGCCTCTGCATCCTCATCTATAAAATGGGGATGAATACAATAGTACTTCTGCTGTAGCATTGCTGTGAGGTTTAATTGCATTAATACATATAAAACACTTAGGATGATGTCTGGCCTGGGGAGATGGCTACTGGAAATGAGGGCTTTTGCTTTAGGGGTCCATGCGTGCACTGCGCCTTTATTCCACAGAGGCCTCTACTGGTGGGTATTTTGGGCCTTCCTGGACAACAGATCTTTTGCTGTTTCTCACGGAAGGCTCGCAGGGTTTCTATGAGTAGAAAACTATAAAACTAAAAAAAAATTCACCTTTCTCATCTCTTTTCTCTTCCTGATGTTGCTTCCTTGTCTACTCCCATTGGCAGAGGAACCTGCACCCTTGCCAAAAGGTAAATTGAGACAAAAACGCAGATGTGTTTGTTCTATGCAAAAGTCCTGGTGGGGAGGAGGAGCCGGAAATGGAGCTTGGAGCTGGCCTCGCCACTTCACAGGACCACGAGAGTCTTTGAGCAGCTCCCACTTATCAAGCGCTCACTCTGTGCAGGCCCAGGGCCCGCCCAGGGCTTTAAGTAGCTCATTGGATCCTCCCAGCAATAGCAGCAGGTACTAGAACTATCTCAAGTATGGGGAAACGAAGTCACAAGGAGGTTTGCTTGCCCAAGGTGATGTAGCTCCTGGGATGGCGGAGGTGAAATGTGAATCTAAACTCGCACACTTCACCTCTGTGCCTAAAACCGTGTACCACGTGCAGGCAGCGGGGGTGGGGGTGTGGGGCGGGGGGGTGAGATGTGTGGGTGTCTGGGACTCATTGTGCCTGAGGAAGTCAGTGAGGGCGCCCCAGGAGGTAGCGTTCGAGCCAAAGGAAAAGTGTTCCAGGCCGAGGAAAAGACGCACAAGCGATGAAGGCCTTCCACGCAGCGGGGACCTTCCAGTGTGACGGCGTGAAGGCCCACAGGAGCCCTTCTCTGAAGGCTGGAGTGTGGGGTGCTGACGAAGCGGGTCTGGTTAGATAGGGTCTACACAGGCCACACAGGCTGCAGAGTGATGGTGTGGACTGTTCACCTGCCAGTAGTTTCCTGGCCCCAGTGGTCAAGGGGGAAGAAGAAGGAGCTGAGGTCCACTACGCAGCATCTATGACCCAGGGCAGGTGAGCCCCCTGCCCCATCACCACAACCCTTACTGTCTTCACAGGAAATTTCGCATGAAAATCTAGTATATAAAACAGATCATGAAGCTGCTCTGCTTGAGCTAGGGCTGGGTGGGGTCCTAACCTTGCCTGTCGAGCCTCTTAATTCCTTCTCCAGCTTCCTGGAGCACAGTTGACACCCACTGGCTTAAGTCCCTCCCCTGTTGAGGTCTGATGTCCGGGTTGCTCTGCCCCTGCCCCCACATGTCCTCTGGCTCTCTTCTCCCCAGCATGCAGGCCCTGGTGACACAGTCCCACTGGGCCCTTGCACAAGAACCTGATCTTGCTCTCCACTCTGACCTCTGGCTCTGTTCCCACCGCCAGCCGGAAGCAGGGCAAGGGGCCCGGGGCCTCCATCCAACCAACCGACACCGAGCCATGAAAAACGAACTCCCCTATCAGATCCTGGGGCCTCTCGGGCTTCGGTCTGAGCTTGCCCTTCTGACCTAAGCTCCTGTGCTCCAGTTTCTGGGACAAGGATGATCTGGGCTGCACACACCTGCGGGGAGCCTCCATCACCCCAACTGTATACACTGGGACTAGACCTGGCGGGGGGCGGGGTGGGGGACAGGCAGCCTGGAGGCAGAGGGAGGGTGAGTTAAAGGGTAGAAGTAAATAGGAAGATATTTTCTGCAGGTCAGGGAACAAAGTACCAGCAGGCTCACATTTCCGTAGCTGGACCTGCTCCATCTCTCAGCACCTGAAGACAGTGATGCCAGCAAGCTCTCTTCGTGCAAGCACGTGATTGCTCAGCACCTAACGCATGCCTGGCACTGTGCTCTGTGTCGGAGACGGAGAGAGAGCCGGGGAGGGGGGCAAAATGGTGCAGATTCGTGATTGTAAAACGGAAACATCAGGAGCCCTCTCAAAGGATGCCAAGAGGACTGGATGACTATCGCCTTCACCGCACCCAGCTCTGAGCGTGCTGCCTGAAAAAGCAATGGAAGTATTTGCAGCAGGAGCACAGAGGAGGGAGCACTTAGGCTGGGGTGGAGGAGGGAGGTGAGCAGGGAAGATATCTCGCAGGAAGGAGCATGCTGAGCTGAGTCTTGTAGGATAAATGGGACCTCCCAAAGCAGAGAAGAGGTTTTGTTTGTGGCGTGAAAGGGAGGGTACAGAGACGGGCATTTTAGGCGTATGTAAGTAGCACTTGCAAAGGAGGGCCGATGCACGTGAAGTTTAACTGGCAAACTTCATGGTCAGGAATGCCCCGTCTACATGATGTCAGGGTACCTTTAAGGCAGCTATGTACAGTAGAGAGTTTCTCTGGACTCAGACAGACCTGGGCTCCCATTCTAGTGGTGTGGCCTGGGGGCATTTCTAAACCTTTCTGAGTCTCAGCTTTAAAGGGAGGGTCGCTATTTCCCTTGTTAGACCGTTGTGGTGCAAGGGCGAAGTGGCACAAAGCAGTCAGAGGACGTGGCCGGTGGGACCCTGCTCCTGCCTCTGTGAGGCACAGAAACTGAGACTTGGAATTCCGGAGCAGGAGGTGTCAGGGGCGGTCTGCTGTAGCCCCTGCGGGGCAAGAAGCCCCTCTCCAGCCGCACTGCCAGGTGGCGTCCAGATTCTGGGCTTGGGCGAAGGTCACTGACCACTACAACGCTGACTGCCTCTCATTTGGCCCCGTCCTAGGGGAGAGGTGTAAAAGGGAAGAGAGCCATTAGGCATCGTGACCAGTGGTTCATAGATGTCGAGTCTTAGAAGGGGCCTTGAAAGTCGAGTTACACAGATGCAGAGGGCTGCGACTTGCCCAAGGTCCCCCAGTCAGTTACAGGCAGGTCTCCAGGTTTCCTTGGGCGGGACTGTTCTCCAGCAGCCTGTGGCTGAGCTGGCTCCGCCTAATGACGTCACAGGGCGCTGACCAATCCTTGCCGGGTTTGCCCTGGGATCCAGGGCCGCGCATGCTTGGAGGGTCTTATATTGAGTGCCACTCACGTCGTCATGTTACAGTTACTGCTCTGGAAGCCTGGAGGTCTGGGATGGACTAGACAGGACTAATGCTATGAATGGGGCCTTGTCCCTGCATGGTCAGGGACACCGGGCCGAAGGGGCAGGCTGGTGGGACTAAACCCACCAAATAGAGCGGGATAGGTTGGCAGTAGTTTAAGGAAGGATGTCCTACTGAGGAGCCCCAAGGGTGCGCAACTCCAGCTGAGTTTGTTTGGGCAATCCCTTTGGCCTTCCTGAGCCTCCATTTTTCATCCACAAGCTGGGGATAACAAGCCCTGCTCTTCCTGTCTCACGGGTTCTTTGTGGGTTAAAATAAAAGCCACACGGCCTTGCACTGAAATGACAAGCTGCCTGCCAGCTCATCACGAGGTCCTTGCATCTGTGAGTCGCCCGGCACAGCGACCTGGCCCCTGGCTTCCTCTGTGTCCCCCAGCGTTCAGGACAGGCCTGAGGCCCGCTGTGCAGACTGAGAGGACTGGCCGGAGCTGAGGCGAGCCCGCGGGGCCCTGGCAGCCGGCAGGGCTGCGAGGAGGGAACAGCCTGGCAGTGGATGACGCCGCCAGCCCTGGCCCATCTGGCAGCCTGAGCAATTTGCATAAAAACAAAGACAGCTCCAGCGGCATGAAATATTGATGCCCTGAGACTTTTCAGGGTGGTGTTTGGTCTCGCTCAGTGAGTGCTGGGCTCCGGTCCATGGTGATGATGCCTCCTGCCTGTGAGGTTCATTCAAGGGGCTGCAGGGAGAGAGGGTGTCCTAACTGAGAAGGCCACCTGGGAGGTCTTGTGGATGTGCATTAGTCTTGGGTTTCAGGTGATACTTGAATCAAACTGGTTTGTAAAAATGACACAGTGGATCAGGTTCTGAGTGGCTCGGTTTCTATTCTGATGAAGGCAGATGGGAGCCCAGTCTTCTCAGGAGGCCCTGCCTCTCTCTCCCTCGCCAAAGAACCCACTGACCAACTGGCAACCTTTCAAAGAGTGAGAGGATCAGGCAAGGGAGACCCCATCCTGACCAAGCACTGCTGAGCCCTGACCCTGTGATTTTGTGGTGTGCATCCTCCTCAGCGTCCTGGAGAGGGCGCTCTAAAGAAAAAAAATGCCCACGCAGTCCAACTTGGGTGGGGATGGAGGCCGAACCCCAAAGTGGGAAGGGAGGGCGCTTTAGGCACAGACACAGCGCTTTGGGTCTTTGTCCTCAGGTCAGGGCCAGGGCTCTGTTTCTCTCTGGTTTGGCTTTTCTCAGAAGGTAGGGGCGGTCTCGGAAAATCTGAGCACCCTTCTCAGCGGTGATTTGTAGGCGCTGCCTCCCGGCCCAGATCCCTCCATCTCCATCTGCCAAAGGAGCGCAAACACTCAGCTCCAGCCGGATTCCGAGCCCTGGAGCAGGCCAGTCCTAACGGGTCTCTCCGGGAGCACCTCCAAGGCTTAGTCATCTTAGTATCCTCGGCTCCTGGCGCACAGGAGGCACCTGAGAAAGGTTTGTTGCAATTAACAGTCTTGACCAATAGGGTGAAGGGAGCGTCCACAGCCAATAGCAAAGTCTCTTAGCTCCTGGCGGGGAGTTTTGCTGGGGGAGAGGGGCCTTCTTCTCTGCCCTGAGGGGTTTACGGACCGAGGAAGCTTTCTCTCTAGTCAGGTGTCCGTCTTTCCTCAGAGCTACAGTAGGCCAGCATTTTGGGCTGTTTCTTTTTTTTTGGGGGGGGGAAGGTGGAGAGTGTTTTTAAATTTTATTTTCCTCCTATTTAAAAAGAAACATTCACAACAGAAACATTGTGAAAAATAGGAGTGTAGAGAAAACAACTCTCATGTTCTCAACAAGCTGAACCATCACTTCGCAAACATTCTCATTCTAACTGTGGCTGACTTGACTGGGGTTGGGTTGGAGTAGGCCACCCACTCCCAACTCCTCATTCTGTGAGCAAGTGATGCCAACGGGGCACCCGCCTGCTCACCCCTTGGCTCACAGAGCAAAGCCCTTGCCCCGGTATTTCTTACTTCAGTGGTTTAAGATTGGAACGCTTGCCTGTTCTGGGTGGGCCTGGCAAGGTCTATGCGGATGGGCTGAAGAATCTGGATCCCTTTGGGTTCTTCTCTTTCTCTTCGCTCGGTGACCCAGCACTGCAGTTGCCCACCTGGTCAGGGCCAAAGGTGGGTGGTCCTGTGCTCAAACTGGAGTGTGGAGTGGGGTCTGCAGGAGCGGGTAGAGGGCTGCTTAGCAGGTCGTCTTGCCCTGTGGAAAGACGGTTAACCGAGGGCCTTTTCTGAGCCTGGAGATGCGGGGTTGGGGCGGGTGGTGACACCACTCTAAGCGCTGTACAGATGTTAACTTATTTAAGCCCTCATAACAACTCTTTATTTTTTTTTTCATTTGACCACTAAACAAATATTTATTGAGCATTACTGTTGTCTTAAGTTAGAGTCTAGGGATCATTTTTGACTCCTGCCCATGGCCCATTCTCCATTCTCAGTAATCACACCCCTTTCACATTCCCTCCCTGGCATCTCTCCTTTCTGCACCCCTCTTTTCTCCGGCCCGGATGCTTTGAAGTGGCCTTTGTACAGGTTTCTCTACCTTTTTCCCTCCAGTATTCTCTCCACATAGCATCCTGCGTGGCTGTTTCATATGCCAATCGGACCTGCCATTCCCTTCCTCAAAATTTGTCAATGACTCACCATCCATTATGGTACAAAGCTGAAACTTCTTTCACGTGCGCGGGGCTCGTTGTCCCTGAGTATTGGTTTTCCCTTCTTGCTTAATAGCATCATGTTTGGCTCAGTGTGCGGTTGCAAGAAGGAAGATCCTATTTTCCAGCCTCCCTTGTAGCTGGGTGGGGTCACGTGACTGAGGAGGGACTAAGTGAGGTGTTACCCGGCAGCTTTCTGGGAGCCTTGTTTTAAGAGTCGGCCCTCAAGCACTCTTCGTTCTCTTCTTTGTCCCTTTCTTTTCCCTGCTGCCTGGAATAAGATGCCCCTTCTTGAGCATGAGGTCAAGTCCATGCACACGGAAGCAACAAGGTAGAAGGAGCCTGGCTGCCCGGCAGTGGCATCCAAACAGCCCTGCATCACATCTTCAGCCTTTACATAAGAAATATATGATATTCTGCCTGGTTTAAGCCACTTTTGGTTTTAGCACTCGGAGTCAAACCTAACCCAGCTGATGAGCACACAAGACCAGTCCCACCTCATCTTGCTCCCCAACCTAGGATGGGTGAGAAGGGAGCTCCTGAAGGAGTAGCCTGAGAGGCCGGTTCCAAGTTCTCTGCTTTTTAGGGCAGTCTCGGCACTCCCAGCACCTCTGGTTCCGGCAGGGAGTGCACTGCTCTCCCTGGGTCAGGCTGTGTGGGTGCTGGGTGCTGGGTGCTGGCTGCAAGTGGGGGACAGGTGAGGGCAGAGTGAGGAGATGCCAGGCAAGGACCTTGAGGAGTCAGCCAGGGAGCTGCTGACTCAGAACTGGGGAGGGCAAGGGTCTGGGGTTCGGCACAGAGCATGAGAGTCCAAGAAGCACAGGGGACTCCTGATGTTGCATCCGAGCTCCGCCAGGGCGGGAGGAAGCCGAGCAGCAGACAGGAAGAGCACACACCCAGAGACAGAGGCGCTGGAATCAGGCCCCTCGATCTCGATTTGCCCAAAGCCTTAGCATTTCATCTCTCATTCATGAAGTAGGGAAGATCATACCAAGTCCTAGTTCATGAGGGTCCTTTGAGGATCAAACGAGACAATCTACATTAAAAGGCTTTCGAGCTATAAAGTGTGCTAACAAGGCCAGAGGTGGCCATTCCTGTAGGAGAAACACAGGGACAGGAGCAGGGTGCCGGGGGCGGTCATGCCATTGGCCCCGTTCTCTACTCCTCTCTGCATCTATGCCGTTTGTCCCATGACTGTCATTCCTCCTAGCCCTTGACTTTGGGCCCAACAAAGCGACTTCTTTGTTTGGTTCCCTTCAGGTATCAGTGCCTCGAGAAGAGCATGGCTCAGCTGCTCTGCTAGTTCAAGGACGGCGGCAGCCACGGAGACCAGCGCTGCCTCAGCGGCAGGTCAGAGCTCCAGCAGACCCCCAGCTATAGGAGCCAAGATCCGTCGACGCATTGAGAAATCGTCAATGCTGTGGTTTTAAGCCTGAGTCTGAGGACAGTCTGTGAGGTTACACTCTCTAACTGAAACTGTGCCTCCTCCTTAGTTCTCAAACTTGGCGAGCAGGTAAGTGTCAGACTACGTGACAATATACGATAGATCAGAGCAGGGACACGAAGATAACCTTAAAGAAAGAGAATGCCAACAAGGGCAAGAAGGTTCAGTGGTGGTAAATAAATTTACGTATGTGCACAAAGAAACTACCAATCAAAAGAGACGTCAGTCAGCAACGGAAGCGGAAGGAAGGAGAATCCTTCAGGTAAGAGCAGCAGAATCCTCTCACGCTTCCCTGTCTGGGTGGAGTTTGTCTGCACGTGTTCAGAGGAGCTGATCCACTGACAGGTAAACCCCAGTCATGGAGATGGATGGGTGTGGCCGGGCAGGAAAGCTCCGTGCCATTAAGCAATCAAATAATTTAATGAACTCTTCTTGGCCGATTCCTCAATATGTCTATTATTGGGCTCCCGTGGAGAGATTGTGGTCAGCTCAAATAAGTTTCCAACTCATTTGACAGTTACATTGCTCCTTGCGATTTAATCGGCAGTCTGATTTTTCTTAGGTTTCATGTAAGATTTGTTGGTATAAATCAGTATACCCAAATCTGATCAAATTTGGTTTGAGATTTCGATAGATTTGAGTTTGTGTCAGTCTGTAGAGATGAGGGCTGGAATCTTGTCGGCAGTGAGCTCATCAGAATAAAAGCTGCCTCCTGATGTCCAACCAACTGGCCGCATGTAGCCTCTGCATTAATATTTACCTTTCCTTCCAATTCTATGGTTATGTTGTCATCCAGGCATGTATAAATCTCAGGTGACATCAGAGGAACGATCACTCCTGGTCGGTAGGAGAAGTTGGGGGAGAGAGGCGCTTAACTTGGCCTATAGCTTCCGCCACTCGTTACCTAACGGTATCTTTCAGTCCCTCGTATCTTACCTAGAAAGACAATCCTGGGGTGACTCAGGAAGAGTGCTTCCAGACCCTCTCGTCGAGACTTCTCACCTCTACGATGGGACACGCAGGCTCACGCAGCCCCGCGAATGCCCCACGTGGGAGGATTCACATTTGGGAGAGCCACATTAGTAGTTCTCAGCGTGGTGTGGCTGACTGAACAGAGGTCTGGCATGCTGGCATGAGTACATCTCTGAGGGCTGGGGGTCACGTTCAACACCAAGAGTCTGGCATTACGTACATCCGTTGGGGTCTCCACACGTGTTGCTGACCAGCCGAGGTTGGGGGTTGGGGAGCGGTCCCAGTCCTGAGTTTGGCTGGCCTGGGCTGTCCCATCTGCCATCCACCCTCTCAAGCTGTCTTGCTGGCGGGAGCAATCCACTTACTTGTGCTTCATTACCTGTACTCTCTTTCCAACTGGTCGCACTCCCAGAAGATAATGAGAGAAGTGTTCCTGACCGAGGAGCTGTGGCGTTTTCTCTCTCTCTCTCTCTCTTTTTTTTTTTTCTGTATTTTCTCTCCCCCAAAACTAAAGTTGACTGAGCCCTGACAGCTCAGGGAAGCGTGCTGTAGAGGAGCAAGGGGATGATCTTAATATGACTCCAGGTCTCGGTATAGTGCAGGAGAAGAGGAGCACAGGGCTGGGGGCAGAACCCCTTAGTTCTAGTGCCCTGGCTCTGGGATGTTTGATTTGGGAGGTAAGTGGGTCATTTGATTTCTTTGGGACCCCTATTCCTCACCTGTAAAGTGAAACGTCGAGCTATTTAATTGTTTCGAGTGCTAATATTCTGTGGTTTCATTTCGAACTCAAATTTTTTTTTTTTTTTTTTTTTTTTTTTTTGGTCTGTAGCGTTGAGAAACTAACCGCAGTGAGCTCTGTCCTTGGTGCTGAGGTCTTGGGCATCACATCACGGGTCAGATTTAGGAAAGAAGAACCGGCTTTACAGAATGGGAGCACCAGTGAGATCTTTGACAACTAGGATTTGGATCCTGAATTATTGCTCCAATAAGCAGGCTACAGTTTGGAGGCTTGAAGATTTCCCATAAGCCTATTATTACACATTTCGACCTGTGTTCTGCAGACCTCCAAGATGGCTTTGCAAAATGTCTTCCATGCACAGTCCGTATTTTAATGGTGTGACCATATATATTCTAGATTTTCTGCTACCGTCCTAATTTCAAATATGCTAACACGTGATTCCCAGTAACCATTAAAATGTCCCTAAAATTCGAATATTTTGCCACCTACATCACATCTCCAGAGTGTCCCTTGGTCGTGGAAGCAGTTTAATAATCTTTTTTCCAACTAAGTATGTAGATTTCTGGCTCTTAGGTTGAGATTATAAAGGTGCTGGATAAAGGATTGCCAGGATTCTTCTTTTTCCTAAAAAAAAATGTTGCTGTTCGAGGGTATGTTTAGGTTAGGATACGAGCTTCCATTCTCTGAACAAGACGGCAAAGGGGAAGCGTTTTTTAGCGGAGCATGCCTACATAATATCACACAAGAGTTAACAAGGGTCAAACATGAGAAAAGTGAGACGCGGGTGTCAGCACAGCCCCGGGAGGCTTGGGTGGTCATCCTCTGGTCCTCGCTTACTCAACCAGTTGCTTTGACATTGTGTTGACACAATAGTGGTGACAGAATGAGGCTAGTCACACAGTTAATGAATCACTCTCCTGATGCTGGTGGAGAAAATAAACAGTGGCAGGAGGCCAGGGATGGCCCAAGAGCAACCTGTGGGCCTATTTGGAGTGTGTCTCAATGCCATATGGACAAAGGTCCCATCTCAGCTGGACTCTGTATTCACAAAAGGCTTTGGTTCTCTGCCTTCCCGTGGATTCAGTTTCTTTAATCTCCATGTTGGGGAACCACATTAAATGGGATACCAGATATTTCATTCAGGAAGCATTTTCTGAGCTCTTACCATGTACCTATCATTGTGCTTTGCCTACGGGGTAGGTAGAAGCTGAGGGCTAACTGGTAGCGAGGACTGCAGTGGGCAGGAGTGGCTATACAGGAAGTGGTGGAAAAGGGTTGGAAAGCAAGAGGAGGCTGACGGCCTGGAAACTTCTGGAAGGGAGGCAGTGGTATGGGATTATGAGAGTGGAGTCTACAGGTGGCCAGTCTCAGGTTTAAGGCCTGATTTAGTGGCTTAATAGCTAGCTGTGTGACACGGGAAGGGAAGGTGACCCCTCTAAAACCTAACACACTGATTTGTAAAAGAGGTGGACGAAATAGCACCCTTACCTCAAAGGGTCGTTGTTGAAATGAAATAAGATAGTTTATGTAAAGGGTTTATTTAGTTCAGTGCCCATGAGCCACATACTTGTGATGGATATATGACTTGTGGTTTGCTTGAGAACAGTAATCAAATAACTTAAGGTCCATGCTACCTGTCCTCTCCCATCCACCTCCTTGGTCTATGAGGAGTTGAAATTGGTCTTGCAGTTTCTGCACTCCCTCAAAGATACGTTAGCAATCTTTTCACATCTTGCCATCTTTGGGGTGATTGCACATGAATTGTTTAGGTAGTTGCTCCATTCTTGCCTGGTACAGGCTTTGTACCTGGAGGGTTACCTGGGCTCTCAGCCTAGGGGTTGTCTCAATATCCACCTGTTGTCTCCCATCCTCTGGGAATCTGAACCACCCAAAATGCCTTGGCCAAACATTTACAATTTCCTAATTGCCCACAGGATGTAAGTCACGGGGGCTAGTTATGAAACAGCGTCTAAGAGGCCCCTTTAAGTATTTTCTGTCCTAATCAAGTACGACTTTTTATCCTCCCACCAAACAAGGCACCCTAATTATATGGTTAGAGTTGATCTTTAAAATAAAGACAGTGGTTCAAAAAATGTCTTCTCATTGTCTCCTGCCATTCTGTCATTCACCTGGGTGGAAGGAGGCGGCTACAGGGGGTGGAAGTGATATGATTTCCTCCTTCTCCATCCTCTTTTACGTTTTATACATCGAGAATGTTTTCCTGTTTCCATCTGTCCCTGGCAAGACCTTGTCTTCTAGTCACACCAGCTCTATCACTACACAACTGAGTATGTGTTTCTTTTTGGCCTGCTCTTCTTTTGGCCTGATTAAAAAAAATGCACTGGGAGCATTTCTATCTAATTTTTAGGTCCTTCAGGCAATCTCTGTAGGCTTTAGACAGGCATCACGCCGACCCGAGGATTGGTGCTGTATTGCTGCAGCCAATAACAACAATAGCAATAACAGTTGCAAACACTGGCTTTGTGCTCACTGTGCTGGCTTCTCCTTCTCATTCTCTTCCGGTTGTTCCCAGGCTCCCTGAGCTCTTAATGTGGGAGTGACCCCAGGGCCCAGTCCTTGACCTCCTCTTTTCTATCTGCATTTGCTCCCTTGGTGACCTCATTCAGTCTCATGCTTTAAATACCTTTTCTAGGCTGATGACTCCAAAACGTTCCCCAGCCTAGACTTCCCTCCCGAACTCCAGGTCTAGTTATCCAATTGCCTACCCTGTATCTCTACTTGATGTCTAATAAGCATGTTCAACCGAACACGTCCCATCCTGTTCTCCTGGTATTTTCCATCAGCCCAGCTTCTCTTGGCATCTCCCCGATCTCACTAAACAGGAACTCCATTTTTTCAGCTGCCAGACCAAAGAGCGGTGCTCCCCTGACTCCTCATTCTCTTACTTTCTACATCCAGTCTGTAGGAAGTCGTATCGCTATATTATACAATATAACCCATATCACCAGAATACGACCTCATCTCACCACCTCCACGGTTTCACTTGCATTCAAACCATTATGCTCTTTCTCTTGGATGATTGCAGTAGCTTCTTTACTGGTCTCTCTGCCTTTATTCTTCATATCCCACAACACATCCTCCACACAGTAGCCAAAGTGACTCTGTGAAAATGTCACTCACAGCTCCTTCCTCAAAACCCCCCGGGGGCTCACGTGTCAGAGTACAGGTCCAAGGCCTTTCAATGACTAAATAATCTGCCCCTGACTTCTCCTCTCTGACGCTCTCCACTTTGTTCACTCTGTTCCACATGGCCTCCTTGCTGTTCCTTAGGCACGGCCACAGGCTTTCACCTCAAGGCCTTTGTGCTTGCTGTGCCCCTGTGTGGGATGCTTTTCCTCCAGAGGGCTGCAGCAAGCGCTTCTCCAAGGCCATCCTGGTTACGTATCCAAAATGGCGGCCCCCACCCCAGCCCTGTTCCTCCCTTCTGCTCTCTTGATCTCCTTAGCACATCGCTGTCATGTTTATCTTCTTATCCATGTTCTTCACTCCGTGAAGGCAAGGATATTTTTCTGTTTTGTCCACGAGACTTCCCAGTGCCTGACACAGAGTAGGAATTCAGCAGAAAGATGCATTCAAAGAGGACAAACATAAAAAAAACACTTGCTGTATCTGTTCACTGTTTTCTTTGAGATATAAGGAAAGTATCATGTGTCTCTCCATTCCCCCGCACCCTCTCACAGTTCCCCAGAGACCAGGGTAAGAAGACTGTGAAAATGTGTGTGTGTGTGTGGCGGGAGGGCGGGGGTGCTGGGGCCTCTGGCCTGCCTACCCTGGCTTCTGACCCAGGATGTTCTACCCTTAGCCCTCAGCTCAGGGACAAGGATCGTGGCTCTGGCGGGGGAGTTTGCCATAGAGGCTTTTTCCACTGTTGGAAGAAATCCGTGCTGGCCCGGGAATCTGGCCTCCGTCCGGCTCCTGCCACCTCAGGTCACAGCAAAGGTAGCTCCGGGCGAACTTGCATGGTTGGCTCACAGACCGGGATGTGCCAGGGTCAGCAAAGGAGGAGGGCTCACTGGACTGGGGCAGCTTTGTGGGCAGTGTGAGGAGAGTAGAGGCCAGGAGCAGGGCCAGAGAGGGCCCAGGAGTGGGCACAGAGCACCAGCAGAGGGACGAAAGGGCAGCCCTAAGTAAAAGGGCTTCTGGAAAGGGCTTCCGGTTCCCTCCCGTGTCAGCCCAGGCCAGATGCTGCCTTTCTAGACCTTCTTTGCCCACTGTGGTGAGAGGAGGGAACTGCGACAGCCCGTCCTCTTGCCCCCCTGGAACCCACACCTGAGAGGCTGGGCCCAGGGTTGCCAGATAAAGTATAGGACGCCCCGTTAAATTTGAACTCCAGATAAACAGTGGAGGATTTTAAGTGCCGTATAGTCTAAGTATGCCCTATCCAATACTTAGCTAAAAAATGATTCTTTGTTTATCTGAAATTCAAATTTAACTGGATGTCTTATATATTTCTATAATGCTACCTGGACCCTCACAGTAGCTCTCATGTGTCTGCTTCTCCCGGACAGCCTGGGCAGACACCCTTGACCTTGCTCAAGTCCTCAGAAAGGAGGCCACTTTGCAGAGGGACTCTGAGACCTTTCTGCCCTGGACTGCTTTATCCATCTGGCAGCTCGTAGCCTGAAATTCCATTATCGATCTTTGGTTAGTGAATGAAACAAAGTAGGGAGGTGATGGGACTGGAAGGCAGGAGCTCTGAGTAGGAATCTGACTGCAAATGATTACCTGTGTGAAGAGGACCAGAACCTCCTCGAGCCTGTGCACTCCCTCACCTGCTGAGGGGCAATAATAAGACCCATTTCATAGGCTCACCATAATGATCAAAAGGTACAGTGTATGTACGAGCCACTTGGCATATAGAAAGTGCTCAACAAATATTAGCTGATGCCCTGTTTAGCGGAAAGACCAGGAAGCCATCGAACCCCTAGAAGTTCCTTTAGAGGGAAGAAGATGAAACAGAAGAAGGAGAAGGCAGGAAGCGGTCCTTACACTGAGCCCTAGGAGGCTCAGCGTTTGCCCCACCTCCCGTTGTCCAGAGGCCAGGCCACCGGATGTGAGGTGGAGCGTGGGAGCAGGTGGACTTCTGTGGGACAGAGGATGGAGGGACTTGAGGGTTAACAAGGAGTCGAGAGAAGTTGGCAACGTCAGGACTTGGCCATGCTGTGTGTTGGGGCCGGGAGGAAAAAGACACGAAGGATGAAGCCTTTCATGGCAAATGGAAGATGGAAAGGACCATCGTTTCTTCGTCCATCCCAAGGTCAGTATAGGACGAGGTCTGCTCTGACGTGAGAAGTCGATATCTCCACTGATGCCAGTTTTAAATATTGGAGAGATATCGAAGAAGATGGGAACGATAAGAAAGGACTTGGCTGCATGAAAGACAAAAAAAAAAAAAAACAAAAAGTACAACCAAACGCTACCATTTGTGCCTGAGCATCACGGTTCCTGGAAATGGTAATGAAGATCATTGTGTGTGCGTTTTGCTTGAGTCTTTTTTTTTTTTTTTAGTAGTAATTGTGATTTTATGAGTTGTCTCTTAAATTTAGTGTGATAATGACGTTGGACAACGCTAGCCTTCGGAGGACGGAGAGCGCTCTCCCGTGGCCATCCAGGGACAGTGGCACACTTGGTGCGGAGCATTCCTTTGTAATAGCAGGGGTGGCCTAAATGTAAATGACCCCGGGGGAGCTCGTCCCAGACACTTTCCTCCGAGGGACTGGCAAACAAGTGCAGGGCCTGGGGCAAGCGTGTCGAGGGTGGCCCATGAGCCGAGTCTAAGTATTTCGAGGTTATAAGTTAAGCTCACGACTGGTACGTAAAATACGTTCACTCACTTTCTTATCTTGACACACGTACCTTTGTAACAACCTTGGCGGTCCGGTGCACGTTCAGAAACGCCGGATTCCTCAATGCTCTATGTCACAACACAGCGGGAATGTTCTGTCCTCTGTCGCCAGCCTGTACCCCACTTCCCTTCTCCTCCCCCTCTGGCTCTGCCCCGCACCTCCAGGGTCTGTAAGCTATTGCTGCTGCAGCAATTACCACAAACTTAGTCATTTAAGACAACGCAGATGGACTGTCTTACGATTCCCAAGGTCTGAGTCCAACTTGGGTGTCCCTGGGCTAAAACCAGGGTGTCAGCAGGCTGCACTGCTTCCTGGAGGCTCCAGGGGGAGCCTCTGTTTCCTTGTCTTTTCCAGCTTCTAGAATTTGCTGCACACATGGCTGGTGGTCCCTTCCTCCTTCTTCGAGGCCCCAGTGTAGCATCTTCAATCTCTTTCTATCTCTCTCCTGCTTCTCTCTTTCACTTAGAAGGGCTTCGGTTATTACCCTGAGCCCCTCTGGACAATCCAAGGTCATCTCCCGTCTCAAGAGCCTCATTTTAGCCACATGTGCAAAGTCTCTTTGCCATGTCAGGTAACACAGACGCAGGTTCTGGGACTGGATGTGGACACTTTGGGGAGCTGTTATTGCTCCCTCGGGTCCTTGTGCAGACTGTGTGATATTCCACATCTCTTGGGGTCTCGGGATCAGCGCACAGGTGGTGACATCCATCCTGGAGGGGACGAATCAGGTGAAGGCTAGCACACAGGCCCTGGGAGTGGGTGTGAGTCTGGACAAAGAATCAAGGGTCCCAAGTACCTAGAGAAAGGTCCAGAAGTGGGGCATGGGGTCCATTGTGAACACCCTCTTGGTTCTGAGGACTTCTTGCCCAATGGGGAGGGACAGGGACAGAGAAGGACCAGAGTGGAGCCTTATAAAGCTTGAAGCACAGGGTAGCGTCCCCTCTTGGCTGGGTCTAAGAGTGATACTGTATTTACTTGAGTTCAATGGACTCACTGAAATCACGTGCAAAATCTTTGTGTGTGTGTGTGTGTGTGTGTGTGTGTGTGTGTACAGTTTTTGGATGAGGTTTTATGATTTTCATTGAATCTCCAAAGTGACCCAGAAAGATTCAGTAGAACCACTCTAGCTACTTGTTTGCTCTCATTGAGCCAAAATGAGCCCTTTCTGGGTCATTTCTGTGTCTTTCAGTCCACAAGGACACAGATGCTGCCTTACCTCTGAGGTGTGCCCCCAGGGTGCTGGGCTGACCTCTGCCTGTACACACTGAACCTCTGCGGTGACTGTTTGGGGTGCAGCTGGGGCCCCGTGTGGGTTAACCGAAGCTCTGGCCTGTGGTGTGACGAGAAAGACCAGTCGAGGGAGGTGGGAAGAGCTGTTACTTTCTTTCTCTAGCAAACAGATGTTCCAAGGCGTTTTCTTGGTCCCTAAACTCACTTGTCAGGCAGATCTCAGGACAGGAGCCAGATGGGAGGCTGCAGATTTGGCTTTGGCCTGTCACCATCCAGGCCCCACCTGTCTCGCCTGCCCGACAGGTGAGCCAGAGCCCCGCTCTTCCCAGGAGGGGGTCGGAGGATAGGGAGGCAACAGCAGTTCCCACCATATGCTTTTTATTTTCCAAGAAATTAAGCTGAGTTTCTTCCTCCCAGTGAATTTCCTTAACGAGGATATTTTAAAGCCTTGGAAAATATTCTTGTCCTAGTTTAATTGTATAAAGACTGTTTGTGCTGAAAGGGATAGATGGAAGAGAAAGAGGGTGGGTGGGGACAGGGAGAAGGGGAGAGAGGGGAGTGGTGAGAGAATGAGGAGGGAGGAGGGGGAGGGGAGAAGGGGAGGGGAGGAGGGGAGGAGGCAGGGAGAGGAAGGGAGGGAGCAGGGAGCAAAGAGGGAGAAGGGGGGAGGGAGGAGGAGGAGAACCAAGAGAGAATGTATTTAAGAAACTCAAGAGCAGCTCTTTGCTTAAACGAATTTTCTCTCTCAATTTTCTTCTCTCCCCCGCCCGCTGCTACCCCTAGCCCACCTCGCTGAGACTAACCACTTGAGGGCTCAGGAAGATAAACCTGTGGCTTCTTCTCCAGTGTCGTGTTCCCTCTGGTTCCAGCCCTCCATGCTTGCCAGTCTGTTTAGAGGGGTCTTTGATAATGGGGCATATGAGGTGAGGGAACAAAGAACGACACCGGTAGACCCAGAAGCTTGGACCGTGGTGCCCGTGTGGGGTATTGGTGCTCATTGGAGAGACCATTGATGGGAGATGCCCGGAGACCTCTCTCAGCTCTGCATCTTCATCCCTTCCTGGTACGCCCTATGAGAGCTTTCTGACCTCAGCATCTCTTCAGCCCCCCAGAACCTGAGCTCCCTCCCACTCTCCTTGTCAGTTCTGACCTCAGGCCTGACGGGTTAAGGCAGCTCCTCCCTGGGCAGTGGGGTTGGTCTTCTAGAGAGGAGCGAAGAGGAACCGAAGCGGGAGCCAAGAGGCATTCCATGAGACCTTTATCTTCTGCAATGGAGCTTGAAATTCTTCCCTTGCTGTCTCCCAGAAATCCCTGCTTCTGAGGGATGAAGTCACCCTGGGAAAACGAAGGCAATTGCGAGCTATCAATTGTACATTGAAAACCCTCCATGATCCCTTACTCCTTTGGCAGATGGGCAAGAAGAGCTGGCCAGGAGTCTTCCATTCCAGCCTCTGGCAGCACCGACTGGCCACCTCTCTGTCCTTCCAGACCAGAGCTTTGGGAAGCCCTTAGGTCACCCGAGGCAGGAACAGGGCCCCATGGTGTCCTGCTGTCACACTTGCTTTGCCTTTAGTGCCTCAGAGGACAGATGGAGAACTGGGTCAGGCGAGGGCAGAAGGGAGAACACATTGGGGAAATCTACCAGACAGGATCTCTGAGAGGGCAGGGACCCTGCCTTGGTGAACTCTGGGTCCTCAATGCCCAGCACAGCACCAGGCACAGGGACTGTCACTAATCCAGGAATGTCCAAGTCCTTGGTCTGCTGATCTGAACAATCTTTGGGTCTCGTCTAGTACCGATAGTCTCTGATTTCACAGAAGAGAGTTGTTCTGAAGATGAATCTATTTGCCTAAGGCTCTGGGGGTGGAGTTTAAAAAGTAGCACCATCCTTGTCTGGGAAGGTGAGAGATTGTTTATCCATTCGTTTTGACAACGATGTATTGAGCATTTGACTTATGCTGGGCATTGCAGGAAGCGCTGGGGTTCAAGGATGAGCAGAGAACACAGGGTCCTTAACCTCATGCAGTTTATAGCCTAGTCACGGGCAGGGTTTAGCCAGATGATCTTAGAGATGTATAATTTCAAACCACGATGATTGCTTCAAAGGCAAAGCCCAGGAGGCTGAGAGAAGGGACCACAGGGAGAACCGGGGGCCCGGCAGGCTCGTGTGGGGGTGACTTTCCCAAAGGAGTAATGTTTGAGAGGGCCCGAAGGACAAGGGAGAGTCGGATAAGGGAATGAGACTGGCGTGGACAAGGGAGCCCCAGGCAGAGGGATCCTTGTGGTCAAAGGCTTGTAGGTGGAGAGAAACCCAGAAGGTCCTAAGGAGGCTTTGTGGGGTGTGACAATGGTTGGAAGGTGGGAAGGGTACGTGTGGGGGAACAGTTTAGAGGTAAATGCAATGGTCCTCATAGTGATGGCGGCAGGGGAGATGTAGAAAAATGAATGAATTCGAGAACTATTTAGGAGATGAAATGGACAGGCTTTGAGAATGGGACGGATTGCAAGAAGGGTAAGTCCTGCTACAGGAAACCTGCCTCTCAGACTCACTGTACAAAGGTTTCCCTTCAGTTAGAGAAACTGAGAGTCAGTGAGGATGCTCTCTGGTGTAACAGAAACCCCAATTGCTGGAAGAAGGAGTTGGCTGATTCAGGATTTCCATGAAGGAACCACGTTCTCTCCAGCTTTCCACTCTGCTTGGGGGTTTTGGCCTCAGACTTTCTCCTCACAGTCGAAAGATGACTGCTGAAGTTCCGGACATCACATCTAGCCAGACTATATCCAGGGGAAGGAGAGGGAGTGCCTGATTCTGTATCTCTTCTTAAGTCACCTTTCCCCAACCTCTCCTCACCCGCACACACGTCCATCCCTTCATGTTCCCTTGGCCCAAATGGCTTCATATTAATACTTCTTGAATAAATAACGGCTAAGGAGACAGGATTACCTGAATGACTGACATGAATCAGGGTGAGAATCAGCTTCTCTGATTAAGGGATAGTTTAACAAAACTGGGGTTCTCCCCCAAGGAAGTCAAGATCAATGAATTTCAGGAATGTAACCAAGAGTATCTGCTAACCAGGGGCCATTTCCCAAAATTCTCCAAGGACAAACAGAGGAAGAAAACTGTTTCTGCCGGATGATGCAGGATTCTGCCCGGCTGTGCGGGAGGCGCCTTCCCAGCCGCACCGAGCCCGCGCGACCAGCAGAGGGCGCTGCCGGGACGACGTGGCGTAGGTGCGGCGCGGCACCGGTGGGCGGCTGCTCGACCCGCATCCTCGCCCAGGTGCCTCCCTGCCGCCGCAGGCCGCAGGCTGGGCTGCTGGGGAAAGTCGTGGTTGTCATCATTTAACCAAAGGGAGGCCAGTGATGTTGGCTGGGCCTCTGCGGGTGTAGATGGAGCCGGACTGCATGGCGGTTGCTGCGGGCTCCGCTGCCTCTCTGCGGCGTCCGGGGTGGGGTTTTCCTCCCGGGTCCGACTCTGCCCAGCAGCCCAGCGGCCCTGACCAGAAGCCCCCAGCGAGGGACTCTGCCGCCCAGGACGCTGGCGTGGACATTGCCATCTGAATCCCATCCCAAAGCATGGGATGTATGTGGGGGATGGGAGAGAGGAGGCGTCCTTTCCCTATCAATTTTTTTGGGCTCAGGGATTGAATTTTAGGGCAAGAACACCGCAGAACACCGGAAGAGACACTGGAGCGTAGAAGCTGTAGGTACAGACTCTATTACCAGATTGCCGGGGCTTGGACCCTGCCCTAGCTGCTCCCCTTAGCCCAGGGGTCCCACCTGCCTATCTGCCTGTCTCCTCACCTGTACAAGGGATGATGATAGCACCTGACTGGTGGGGCCGCTGTGAGCCTCAGCGTGTCACTACTACATGTGAAGTGCCAGGGCAGAGCCTGGCACCGGGTCAGTGCTACATGCCTGTTAAAAACTATTATTGTTTATTTAGCCCAGAGTCCTTCCAGTTACGAAGTCCTCAGGGGCCAGGTGAGGCTCCTTTAGTGAAGCTTGGGGCTGGCCACAGAGCTGGCTGTGGTGCCCAGCAGGGATGGGGCCACTCACTCCCGGGCCTCATGTCAGAGAATGTGGCCTGATGGAGAGCGTTCTCCTGCCCCTCTTCAAAGCTTAGTAAGGTCCAGGGGTTTCACTTCCTGTGACTCTGTGACCCCTGTGAGCCCTTGGCACCCCTCGATGCCCCTGCCCAGGGTCTGGGTGAGGTCAGAAGGGCACGGGAGCCTTGACAATGAAGTGCTCTGTGTTTGGGACATCCCTGTTTCCTGCAGATGGGCTCAGCATCTAGCTGTGTCCTTCCCTGGAGGACTCTGCAGGTTTCTCCTGTGGCTGTGGCTGCCCAGGCCTCCTTGGTGACTGTGTCTGCTGATAGGGCTCTGTGCACACAGTCATGTGGAAAAGGGTGGCTGTCGTGGCACTTCTTCAAGCACCCGCCAGCATCTCCCGGCCCCTTGGGAGGATGTGGGCCACCTCGCTTACCAGGAGCATGCAGCTCAGCTGCAGACCAGATCCCCAAGCTCCCACAGACTGCCAGTCTCCCCAACACTGGGCTGCCTCCTCCCTGCAGAGTGTGACAGGGGGAGCCCTGGGAGTCTGGAGACCTGAGTTCTAGCCTAGAACACCGCCACCTGCTGGCTGGGTGTCTTTGGGCAAGTCACTCCACCTCTCTGGCCCTTGGATTTTCATTTATAAACTGAAGACAATAATAACTGTCCCGCCTCCCTACTTCCCCCAAGGTTCTAGAGAGACCGCGTGCAGGGCTTTGATGGAATAAAGGGCTGGAAGTAGGTTGCGTTCCTACTTCTAGTTCTGGTTGAGTTATTGGGCTGTCATCGGACTCTCTCACTGGTCGTTCCTGTGGGCAGCCAGGCAGTTGCCGAGCAGAGGGGGTGGAGAAGACACAGATGAAGGACATCCTTGATCTTGGGGGATCTCCACCTCCCCCCTTTTATTGGAGAAGCAGAACACACATTCCTGAGGGCAGAGAAATGCACACAAATATAGACTTCAAAGGAACCACAAGGGATGTTTTAAATATCCATCTATAAACACACACAAGTTTCCAAACTCACAACAGCTGGATTCTGGATTAATCAGACTCAGGCGGGAGATAGTTTAGAACAGACTTCCTGAGCGGGGAAAATGGGTTTATTATTTTTTTTTCCCAGGAAAGGGAGGAGTGGAGAGAAAAGGGCAGTGGGTGGCGGTGGTGATGGAGGTCCAGGCCAGGGCCACCAAATTTATCATCACTTAGGGCAGGAAAGGTTTGGTAGTGGCTCCTGGTATGCTGAGATGCTGAAAGCATGAACGGGCCCTAGGGAACGGTGAGCAGGTCTCTTCGGTGGGAACCGGAGTTTCGATGGGAGGGTAGACAAGTGGGCAGGCTTGTCAAGGCAGCACCATCTCAGGGCCCAGCTCGGTATGGCCCATCGTCATAAGTCAGTTTCCCGAGGAAACCGACTCGGAGGCAGAGATTGGCACGCGGGAGGGTTCCTGGAGGGGGCGCTTGGTGTGAGTACTTCGGGGGGACCGAGCAGAGGGCAGGTCGAACTGTGAGCAGTTGCAGCAGAACTCCCAGATGACCTCACGGGGACCTCTGGAGCTGGCAACGTCTTCCAAGATGTTTGAGGCTGGGGTCCGAGGCCCTGATGTCCCACCACCAGATATTAGATTCGGGCTGTCCTGAGGTGTGACCTTGGGGAGGTAATCCCTCCTGTGGAGAGCAGTTGCCCATGAGGCGTCAGCAGCCAACACTCCCAGCAGCTGTGGGATGAGGACCGCCCTCCTAACGGGGAGATCCGGGTGATGGCTGTGGCACCCGCTGCACCCACCGTGATGGAGGCTTTGTGTCTGATGCCCCCGACCAGGCTCCAAGACCAGCATTAGCCTCTGCCAATCTTCCAAGGCAGGACGGTTTGGCCGCGTTCCCCAGTCTACCCTTTTACGTAATGTTCGAGTGAGAAGTCAGTTTGGGGCTCATTTACTAGATACCCCGCAGCCTGGGGGAAGGTACGTTTCAGAATCATCTCCAGGCTTTTTCAAACCGCCCTCAGTAGACTCTGGTGTGCGCTGACCCCCGCCATCCTGTAAGACTAGACATGAGTTTCATGCGATGGAGGCTCTCTCTGTCTTCTCAGCGTTGAATCCGTGGGTCCCAACACAAAGCCCGCTGGGAGAAAGAATGGACATGACCTTTGCCCTCGTCCTCAGCCTCGTCTCTTGCCACTCCCTCGTTTGTCTTCTACGCTGCAGTCACTGTGACCTTCTTGCCTTTGCACAGACTGTTCCCTCTGTCTGGAGTCCCCCTCCTCCAGGAATGGGTGGCCCCCTCTGATCACGTGAGTACGTACATGCTCAGAACAGTGCCGGACACGCAGTAAGCCACACACAGGTGCTAAGTATTGCTGTTAAACGCCATTCTCCTTTGGCACACTTTGCTGATCACTGTCCTAAAATGGACCACTTCTTGTTTTAATGGCTCGTTTACATGTCTCCTCAGTGACAAATGAGCCGTTGGCGAGCAGGTACACCGCCCTTGTCTTTGTATCCACAGCAGCTAGTGCAGGGGCTGGCACATAGTAGGTGCTCGATAAATGCGCGTGGAATGAGTGGAAGAACCAGGGGGAGATGGTTTGAAAAACCGACTTTGAAGTCTTTTTAATGAGGGGCTAGTTGAGTGAGAGTAACTGATGCTGACCAGGTGTGGCACCGTGGTTGCACAATAATGCTAAATATTGAGTGAATGACTTAATGATGAATGGATGGATGATGAGCTGGACAGGCAGAAGATGGATGGATGGATGGATGGTGGTGGGTGGTGGTGGGTGGATGGATGCATGGCGCCCTGTGTGGAAGGAGAACAGGATTTGGAAGAGTCTGGGAGGGTGGGCAGGAGAGGGCTTTTGCGTTTCACAGGGGGCCAGGCCAGCCAAGTGTGCATTGGGCTAGGGGCATCTGAGAAGGCGCCTCGATCTCGCCCAGGTGAGGCTCGGGGGAGCGCTGCTCCTGCAAGTTTCCACCTGCAGGGAAGGTGCTGGGGCGGGGCATTACTCATGCTGACACATCGCTGAGGTCAGTACGGAGGCAGGCAGAACTGAGGTGCTGCAGGGTGCTGACCTGGCCAAGGAGAGGGGCTGCTGGGGCCTGGGCTCAGCTGGAGGAAGTCTGGGCACGGGCCAGGGCCAGCGGCCTCTGCTCCTCGAGCGGTTGGCAGAAAATGCCCGTAGGAAGGGAATCGGGGCAAGTGAGAATCCTCTGTAAGGGGTCACCCCAGAGAGCATGGCTGAGTGCGGATGTGTGTCAGGTTTCGGGGAATTCGTGTTCTCGAAAGGCCTCGCTTTTTCTGTTCATCAGGCAAACCGGCAGCTGGTCAGTTTAATTGGCCAGACAGTAACCTAGGTGGTCGGTTGGTCTGGCGGGCAAAGATAGTGTGTCCAACAGTCACCTGGAGGGGACGCCAGGTCAGCAGGGAGGGGCGGGTTCTGTGTGCACCTTGCTGGCTGAGGCGAGTACTAGGTGCGGTGGGCAGAGGGAGCGGTCGGCCAGGAAAGAGGAGAGAGGGGCCCAGTCTCTGCCCTGAAGAGCCTCCAGCAGTGGTTCTCAGTGAGGCGGGACCGGGCCCTTCGAGACTGTAGGAAATGAGTTGAGGGTGTTGGTTGTAACAGTATTGCAGGGGGTGGGGCTTGTGTAAAGGGTCCAGGGCCAGGGGAGCCAAGCGTCCTGCAAAGAGGACGATCCTACGCAACCGAGAGAGATCTCGCTCCAAAGGCCAAGCCTGTCCCCTTAGAGGAATACCGTGTCTAGTCAAATGGAACACCTTATGCAGATGAGGTGCAGGGTTTGTCCCCGGCCCCTGCTCCCTTCTACACACCCAGACCTCCGGTGGCCTCTCCGCTCTCTCTTCCTTCTTCTCCAGAAGGTACAGAAGTTGCTCACTTTGACAGTTCGCAGAGGGCCCTGCGCGCTGGGGAGGGAGGTGGCCGAGCCAGCGAGAAGCGGAAACAGCATCTGCTGTGGGTCTGGCTCCCTCAGGCAGCCAGAGGATGTGGACTTCTGGGGACTCATGGTGAGGGCTGGGGGAGGGGATGGGGAGTGCGGGTGGGGGTGCAGGGGGGGAATCCTCCCCATGCACATCGCTCGCTCGGGGCCTCCGGAGCCTTCCAGTGAAAATCAGAGGCCCGCAGGAGCTGGGTGGCCCCCCAGGTCAGCGGCTAAGGAGGGAGGGGACCCAGCCTGCTGCCTGCTCCTGTGGGGGCTCCAGACACACGCCACCCCCATCCCCACCTCTTACCTTCCCGCACCTCAGGACTGGGCTGTCATGTGCAGGCAAGCAGGGAGGGAGGGAGGCTGCTTCCCCTAACACCACAAGTCTGGGAAGAACAAATGTAAAAATATAAGAAGCCTCTGGTCTTGGGGCTAGATCACACGGGTCACACGTCTGGAGACCTGTCACCCCAGCTGTCAGGTTTTCGCTGTCTGACAAGGTTAGGCACTGGGTGCAGCCAGGGCTGGGGCGGGGGGCGGGGGAGGCGCTGGGTTTGGTCAGAACAGCACCTGTCTGCAGAATCCATCCCCACGGGCTCTCCCAGATGCCCGCCCGCCCCGCGGGGGAGGCGGGAGGATCCGCCTTCACGCTCATTTCTCCGAGAGACTAGACAACTGAGGCTCCGGTCTGCGGCTGGCTAGTGGTACTGGGACTCAGACCCACACGTGCTGAGTCCTGCTTCAGTGTTGATCCTTGTCAGCAGGAACCAGCTTTTGCCTTGCAGGCAGGGAACTGGAGTAGGGAACAGTCACTGGAGACCCCACCAGAGGGGACATTCTGTGGGGGTTTGCGTGTGGAGGACTCAGTGCGTCAGTGACAGTGTGCAAGCGAAGGAGGCCTACCCTTTGGGGCTGCTCCAAGGGCTCACACTGGATTTGGTAACCTGCAGAACTGAGGACCACATCTGCAGGCATCTCAGAGGGGACAGGGGACCTCTGTAATGACAGGCATCCGAGCAGCTGGCGGGGGACTTAGTGAAGTGCTGGCCGGCCACGTCCCTGGTGTCTGGGAGGTGGCCAGTGAGGGAGAGAGCGCGGCTTGGCTGGGTTTGGGGAAGTGGCGTCTGGAGCCACTGGGCTCCCTACCTGCTCACCACCCCTCACCAGCGCAGGGCACCCCGAGGGGCCAGGACGGGCTACATCGCTCAGGCTGCGTCTGGCCCGTCTGACAGCCAGGAGCCTCTACCCTTGGCTTCTTCAGGAACGAGCTCTGCTTAATGCCCACAGATTGCCTTGTGGCTCCCCTGAGTCTCTGCTTGGCCAAGCAGCCTAGGCCAAGATGAAAGCGAAGCTGTCAATAATTCATGTTCTAGCTTCTCCTCCCTTCCTCTGCGTGGCTGGCTGTAAATATTTCACAGGTTTCAGGGGCCGACATGGCCCAGCAGAGACTCCCAAGATGGGGCTCGCAGGCGCTTCATCCGTTTCCAGAAGCTCTCGACCACACCCTGGCAGGAGAGGACCCAGCCCCAGGCTTGGGGAGATTGGGGGACTGTCCAGAGACACTGACCCAGCTGGCCCTGCTGTCTCTGGTGGGAACGTGGTGCTAGACCATGCCCTCTATGACCTGCATGTTGTCTGTGGACCCTACACCCTCTACAGACTGCGTGGCCCAGCTGGTCCTGGGGAGAGGGAGCAGGGTGCAGCCACGTGGGGCCAGCCCTAGAGTAATGTCGAGGTGGATACAGGAGGAGGGCATGCTTTAGGCTCCTCTGTGACCTTCATTCATTCATTCATTCATTCATTTATCCATTCATTCATCAGTGGTCATTAATTGACCATCCACTAAGTGCCATGGAGCAACTAGATCAATCTAAAAATGACCAGCTCCTCTTCTGCTCCTACCCTGGGCCCAGAGGTTACAGGGGCCAAATCAGGGCACAAGGCAGAGCCGATAGGTGGGTAGCAAGGGGGGCAGCCCTGTCTTCAGGCTGTGGGGAGTGGTGAGCAGGCGTCTTCCTCAGGCTTCTTATCAGGGCTGGAGAGGCCCTTCTTCCTCCTCCCAGGGAGCTCCGCCTACTCGCCCATCTAAAGGGACAGGTTCGCTACCTGGGGAGCCTGTCTTCCTGACATCCCCTGGGCATCCTTGGCAGTGGTAGTGGAGGCCGGAACTGGAGGCCAGCATGTGGACTTCTTAGGGCGTGTGCCATGGGCTCCTCCCTTCCTGTCTGCATTTACTTTGGGAACTGGGAAGGGTCTTTTCTCTCTCCTCTCCCACCTCTCAAACATCTCCCAAAAGAGTGGCGTGAGTAGCAATCCTCAAACATTCACCCATCCCCGCATCTAGACAATGTTTCCCAGGCCTAGGCCCCAGAGGTAAAAGGGAAATGAATCGGTCTCTCCATTCTGAGACTGCCCTCAGCCGACGACCCCAAGGCCGGCCTCAGCCACTCCCCTGTTTTGTGACCTTGGATGAAGGCACTTACCCCCAAAGCTTGGTTTCCTCTTCTGTAAACCAGAAGCTGGTAACAACGATCGCAATGGTCTCACGGGGTTGATAGGAGGCTAAAGCGAGGGTCCGAATGTGGAAACGCGTTGCCGACCAGGAAATGTACAGATGGAAGACAGCTGCCTCTCTTGATCACTGTCATCTTCGTCGTCCTTATCATCGTCATCCTCATCATGAGGAAAGAGCAGACGTTCACCCAGCGGGCTTTGCGGATGCACTCGGAAACGCCTGTCTGAAGCAGGCCACACGTGGGCTACATGGAGGAAATGGATCGGATTTATAACGGGCTCACGTCAGCGGTGGGTTCACGGGAGCCTCACCCGGTACACCCTCTGGGCTCTCCTCTGATGGCTGGGGCCTCCCCAGCTATACATAGCCTGGCAATGTGAAATGGGTAGAGGCAGGAAGCTGCAGCTAATGAAAAATTCAAGCTAATTGTTTGTTAAAAAGCCCTGCCTGCTTTGGATGGGATTTTCTGGGCCGGGAGAGGGGATGTGGGGTGGCCTGTGGCTGCTGTCAGTTTGTCAGGCTCTCCTTTCTTGGAGGACCCAGGGGCAGGGTCTGGAGAAGATCACAGCATCTTGGGCAGGTGGCCCAGGGCTGGTGTCTGTGTTTGGGGTACGGGGAGCTTACAGAAGCTCTGGCTTCTGTTATGTTAAAACACAGCACCTCTGTCCAAACAGCTGTGTCTGTGTGGCAGGCGTGGGCATCGTGTGTGTGTGTTGAGAGGTGTGCAGAGGAAGAGAAAGGACAGGAAATAGCCTGTAAGGCTCCAGAGTGGTGAGGACCCACTCCTGAAGCGTCTTTGTTTGGAGAACCACTTCTTCTCGTTCCGTATGCAGAAGGTGTGCTATGGGTGGCTGGGTGGAGGGGGGTGCCTACTCCGAGGCAGGGGAAACCAGAAATGCGTTTGGTGGTGAAGTGATGCACGAAGCGTTAACTCAAGGATACGGGTGGCATGGCGGCCCCCGGCTGGGATAATGTGTGCACTGACTGAGAGTTATGTGACAGGCCCAGCCAATATCAGAGGGGCGGCCAGGATGTGGGGAGGGCTTCTAGCTGTGTGGATTCTGGGAGTGGTCCCAGAGGCAGAGATGAAGAGCGGAGAAATTAGATCAGACTATTTGATAAACAGATTGAGGCTGCGAAGAGGCCATTAACATTGGCTGGAGAGCTGAAAGCAGGAAAGACAGCGGGGTGTGAGGGGGTGTCTGCACGGGGGCCTGGAGGGAAGATGCGGTGTGGATTTGGTGTTCGGGAGGCCGTGCGGAGAGTAGCTTCGGCTCCCAAAGTGCACTTGCGGTGTAGGGAGGAAGGGCTGCCTTCCCGAGGTCACGGCTGTGGGACAAAGCTGGTCTCCTTGATGGTGTTTCCCAGAGTCACAGCTTGTTAGGGGACATCATTTTGAGTGACGCTCTGTCAAGTGGGTTTTCATTACGACCTTTTTGCCTGACACTGACCTTTTCTTGTCAAGGATAATCTGCGCCCTGAGATTTCCTCGCTGTTGAGAAACAGACCACACAGGGCGGCATAGTCGAAAGGGCACAAGGCCACACGGGTGGGTTCAAATCCGGCTCGCCACTTCGGGGAAGCCTTTGCCGAACCCCCGAGCTAGCTTACGTGTGTCAGGAAGCCGCAGATGCTTTGGCCTGTGGATCCCAGACGCGTGTGCCTGTGCCCGGAGCACCTATTCAACACGCGTTTGTGGACCTGAGCCGAATTTTTGGTGATGTCACCTTTCAGATCCTGGTTTTCCGACTGGTAAAATGTAGACAGTAACTTGTGCCCACCTTGGGACGGTGGCGTGGCCGGGATGAAATAAGCCCCGGAACTGAAAGGCCTTGCGTGGTACCTGGCACATAGTGAGCGGCTCACGCACTCTGCGAGCGAATGATTTTCTGAGTCCGGCCTGTTTAAACAGTGTGGAGGAGAAATTCTCAGTCCTTGGGGGAAGGCAATGGACATGACCAGAGATTCTGGGACACCTTCTCTTTGGGGTTCACTTTGTGAAGTTTCTTTTTCTTGAAATGTCTGCAGCCTGGACTTCCTGGGCAAAGGACCTGGAGCTGTCCTTCCTCCAGGGGGATGCCAGGCACGGGGGACCTGGTCAGGCAGTGGCTGGTGCCTGCCTTGGGGAGAGGGGCAGCGGAGAGGAGTGGAGAGAGGTGGAGGTGGGACACTTCTGTGTTTGAGTCTAAAGAGGTCCCTCTCGCCAGCCCTGGGCTTGGTTCTACGCGCACTCCGAGTCTTGAACCAGCAGGACCAAACTTGTGCACCACGAAGGCTGCGGGAAGACTTAGGAGAAACTTCCCGATGCCTCAAAAGCTGGTTGCCTCATTTCCATCTCAGATTATTCCTAACATTGAGGCAGTTCCTGCCAGTCCGGTTCAGGAGAAAACAGCCACGATTATTTTACTTTATTGCTTTCTGGAATACACAGGTCATAGAGGAACACGGTTTTGCACCAGATTCACATAAAACACATTAGCATGTAAGCTGACGGTGAATGTTCCCTTGTTTCCCAAGCTACCTCCCTCATTCCACTTCCTTCCAGAGGGACGCCACTGCTGACGGTTTGATGTGTGTTCTTTCAGAATCTTGCCCGCACGTTTACATGTCTATGTACACAAAAGAAAAGTAGATACAAAACTTTGAAGCATAAATCAGATCATACCATTTGCACCGGTCTGTGCCATTTCTCTATGAAATATGTTTGGAGATGTTTCCATGCTTGTACATATAGTTTGGTCTTAATTATAAACAACAGCAACAACAACAATGTTTTCATAATATTCCATAATATGAATTCTAATTCGTAACCACTTTTAACGGATATGGATGGGTATGCGGATTACAAACGAGATGGAGCATCTTAAACATAGTTTGTTACCCATTTAAATGTATATTTTTTACTGAATTGCCTGCTCATAGTTTCTGCCCATTATTATTTGCATTGGGTGTTGGGTCTTTTGTAATCGATTTGAGGTTACGCCCTAAGGTGTCACACGAATCCTTTGCGTGTTACCTACGTTGCAGGCATTTTCTCCCATCCGCTCACGTGTCTCCTTTTGTCGTAGAAGAGTTTTCATTTGTAAGACGAATCTGTCAACTTTTTTCCTTGTGGCTTTTGGGCATTACGTTTTGCTCAGGGAGGCCTTTCTCAGCCCCAAATACATTCTCTCTTATATTTTCATGGGCTATCTTAAAGTTCTTTCTCATTTGGGGCATTTTGACATGGAGTTCATTTTGATTCTGCTTGCCTGTATCACCAGCCTCAGGGATGTTACCTGGAATTAATTTTGCTCTGGGAGTCTATTATTTATTTGTTGTTGGAGCCTGTCTATGATGGAGGTGGACAAAGGCAGATAATGGCGAAGAAAATGCCAAACATTAAAGAAATGTCTAGCATTGACATCATGTGATGACATATTTTTATATTTTAGAGGGTCGGTTTTTTAAAAAGTTCAAAATGTTTATCATAATAATTTTAAACTGCAGAAATGCGCAATGCAAAAAAAAAAAAGTGTTTCAAGCTTCCCCATTCCATCTTTTTTGAATGACCTGAATATTTTATTACAAACGTGTCTTACAAGAGTAGGCATACAATTGTTGGCTATTTGTATTTCTTTGCCATGAGTTATCTATTTATATCCTTTATCCTTTTTTTTTCCTATTGGGTTATCTTTTTCTTCTTAATTTGGGAGCCTTCTTTTTATCTTAAGACATTAACTCTTCGATTATTATATGTTTCAAATATTGTGGAAAATCCTCTTTGCAATGAGTATCTCTTAAATTGCGACACTTAGTATCAATTTTTGTTTCAGCCATTCATTCTCTCACTTCTTCATTTATTCATTTTAGAAGGGATGCACACTGTAATGGAAAAGGGCGCTGAACTGGGAATAAAAAGTCCGGGGCCTGTGCCTTAGCACATACACAAACTAGCTGCATGGCTTTGAGTCATTCAAGGTCTCTCTGCTTCAGGCTCCTTGTCTACGAGATGAAGACGTTGTGTTAAGCTCTCTAAATTCTATGCGTTTTATTATTTCAGCTGCTCTGTCTGCCATGGCCTGATTTTCTGGGCAGGGGTATGGCAGAGCCTCCTCCGAATCTGTCGTACCCACATCCATGTTGTGACGCTGACTCCCCAGAGGCCAGGCTGACCTGGGAAGTGGGCGTGTATGGCCAAAGAGCAGAAAGGCGCCAGCTGGGGAGCCACTAGTTCACAGTCCCCCGGAGATGGCTCAGAGGGCTGCGGAAGCAGAAGGTGAGACGGTCGGCGTCTTAGACAAGTCATTTTCCCAGTCTGGGCTTCGGATTTTGATCTGGAAAGTGGGGGTGGGGGCTGGTGGGTGACTTGGAGTTTCTGAGTTTCCTGCTCGCTCTGCTGTCCTGTGATGGCCCCTGGGAGTCACGGGCAGAACTTCTGTGGCTCCTGGGCACAGCAGCCTTCACAGCCTGGACCTGGCCGTTCGTGCTGCGTCTCTGTCTGAAGCACTTGAGAGCAAGGCTTCTCGACACCTTTTATAAAACCTTAATAAAGACCACTTTAATCCCCCTCTACCCTGTTAATTATTGATATATGCTCATTAGAGGGAAAAACACAAAGTTTCTAAAGTGGGTAAAGTATCCTAATAATAGGAGACTTCTACTGGTAGTGTGTTGTCATCTTTCTTTCTAGTCTCTTCTATGCGTTTTCCCTTATAAGCTGTGTACACAATTTTGTATCCTGAAATTTTCACTCAGAGCACAATTATTTCCTTTTTCATTAAACACTCTCCATAAGCATCATTTATAATCACTATGAATCAGTGAGGAGGGACATTTTTATTGTTCCAAAGTGTCTTCACATGTGTATGTCACTTTTGTTCCCTAAACAACACTGGAGAAGATTAGGTGCAACCACCCTTATTGTGGAGGAGAAAGTGATGCTCGAAGCAATTTCGGGGACTTCTCCAGGTCACGGGGCTGGCCAGCTGCAAGGTGAAGCCTCTCCATAGCTGACATGGCATTGGGAATTACAGTCCACCGTACTGTCACACTACCTCATTCACTTCTTTCAATAATTCTGAAAGGAAGGTGGCCAGGAATTACCATCCCCTTTACTGACAAGCAAACTGAGGCTCAGAGAATTGAACTCAGACTTGCACAGAGTCAGGGGCAGGACCAGGACTGGAACCTTCCTTTGCTGACTCCAGATTCAGTGTTCTGGCCTTCCTAGGTGAGACTCTTTCTGCTAATGTCTCAGTGCAAAAGGAAATTTGAGTGATGGTGGCTGGCAGCAAGATTTCAGAAATGAGAGGTCAGGGTTGTCGCCGGAGGAAAAACCAATTCTCTAATCAATCCAGACATCATTTATTTATAACTGTAGAGGCTCAAAGAAGGTGCACGTCAGCAGAGGGGGAGGAGGGGGAGGATGAAACAGAACGCACCTCGGAAGGAGCCAAGAGGTGTCCTGACGCACAGAGGCCGGGCATGGGAAGGTCGGGAGAGGAGGGTGCACGGGAGGGCTCAGCCCGGCATGGGCCCTGACAGGAAGTGCTTCTCCTGGGCCGATGGGCTGGCCTTGGAGAGTCCTCTTTTCTGTCCTTCTGCATTACGTTCTTTAAAAGAAATGTGCCTCGCTCCTCCAGCCCTTGACTCCTCTGGACAAAAATAACCTCAAAGAAACTGCTTTTGCTGGAGCAAATGGTGGATTTGGTGTTTCTCCAGAAAGCACTGGTCTCAGCTTGATTTTTCCAGAGCTGACCTGTCTAGTTGATTTCCCAGCAGCATTGAGACTGCTCAGTTCCCTGGTATGGGCCCTCAGGGATGAAGACAGTAAGGGATTGTCCCCTCCCAGCCCAGTCACAGCTCGTGGCGCGTAGTAAGTACTTACAATTGTTTCTTCCTCTCTGGGGCAGCAGAAGGGCCACAGTGAACTGTGGCGGGGAGGGCGCTTCCCTGGGAGTCAGGAGACCTGCGTTTCCACCCAGCTCAGCCACTGCACACTGTGCGCTTTTGGGTGGGTTATCGTCTCTGATAGGCTCTCTGTTTCCATATCTCAGAAATGAAGGGGTGGAGGAGATGATGTCCAGGGTCTATGTTGGCTCTGGGGTCCCTTGATTCATTTAGAGATAGTGTGGCTTACAGGGCAATCACGGACTCTGGTGCTGGAAGCAGACGGCTTGGGTGTGCGTTTGGGTTACTGGTTAAGAGCAAGTCACTCAACCCCTCTGCCTGTAGTTTTCCCCACCTGTAAAATGAGGACAGCCTCTACCTCATTACACTGTTAGGATGACTAAGTGGGTTAATTTGGTGAAGCACTTGGAACAGAGCCTAGGACATAGTAACTGTTTTCTGGATGTGTGTTAAGTCAATAGATACTACCATTAGGTTTAGGGGAAGGCAGGAGCGGGTACCACATTGAACTCTTCCCTCCTGGAAGGGCACAGCTCATGGCACATAGTAGGTGCTTACAATCGTTTCTTCCTCTCTGAGCATAGCCGAGATTCTGTGGGGCATCGTCACGTGGGTGCATCAGGATTCATAGCGGCTCTGCAGGGCCAGCTCTCTTTTCCAGAAAACAATGTCAGTAACCAGGGTGGATGCTTTCAAAGAACCTGCTTTTTATGTTGTTTTATTGAATCCTCTCTCGACCCCGAAGGCACTCAGTGGTGCTCACCTCCAGCTCACTGGTAAAAGCTGGAGGCTCGCAGAAGTACAGACCAGCATGGCGGTGTCAGGGTCCACTTGTCCCGTCTGCCTCTGCAGCACAGGTCGTGGGTGAAGGCCTGACTACTGGGCAATTCATGCTTGAGGTCACCTTGCTCGGTACAAGGTAGCCGAGGCTGGGAGAGGGGGCTGACTGTGTGCTAGGCCAGTGGTCTTGGGTGCCTTTAACAACTGATTT
The DNA here is from genome assembly GCA_003508835.1 of Eonycteris spelaea. NCBI lineage: Eukaryota > Metazoa > Chordata > Mammalia > Chiroptera > Pteropodidae > Eonycteris > Eonycteris spelaea. The sequence continues at coordinate 4,385,674 of PUFA01000065.1, forward strand.
TTACTGACCATAGAGAAGACATATCCAGACTTATCATTCTTCTAAAACTCACTCCCTTATCGTTGAACATTTAGACTATTTTCAATTTTAAGATATCATATAGGCCTATTAAACTAGCAAAAAATAATTATTTCAGAACTTGAGAAGCAGTTACATGTATATTGCTGCTGGCTTCATAATTTGGCCTTTTCTTTTTTAAATGATCTAGTAATATTTAAGAGCTATCAAATTATTCTTACCCTTTGACCTCGTAATTCTATTTCTGAGAATATACACCAAGGAAATAGCCTCAAAGAGAAAAAAAGAAAGTAATATGTACTTAGTTGCTCTTAGAAATTCTATTTATAGAAGCTGGAAGCAACCCAAATGCCCAGCCATTGGGGTTTGGCTTAAAACCCTGGTATGCTTACATACTAGGATGACAGAGCTATTAAAAATGACAATGATGGAAACTACATCAGGACGTGGACAAGTACGTCCATGCAAAATAATAATAAGCAGTAAAAGGGCTAAGAAGTATGGATCCTCTGTGATAACTATGCAAAACATAGGCCTATGTGCATTCAACGAACTGACAAAGATCAGATGCAAGTTGGCATAGGTTTTAATATTCATCAAATCATTTAAGCTTGCGGTCAAAATAAAATGGGTTCTTTTAGACTCATGCGTGAAGAGCACCAGCTACATAATTTGCAGGGCTCCTTGCGAAATGAAAATGTGGGGTGCCTTCTTCCAAACGTTAGACTTCGTAGATGGTGGCGGCAGGCCTTTTCACCTAAGCGCAATTCTTCCAAACGCGGGGCCCTATGTGACTGCCCTGCAGGCCTAGGACGCTGTCGATCCAATCTACTCACTTCACTGGTGAGCAACTGAGTTTACAAAATTCAGCTCTTCTTAGGAAAACGCAGAGGCCCCAGCAATCCTAAGCTTCTAGGAGCCTGGAGCTTGGACTTAGCGTCAAGGTTACTGAACACCAGGAGGATGTGGCCTACGGAGGATGTGCTCGTAGAACTTGGGCCCTTTGTCCCTGGGCCTTGCTGCTCCAGCTGCAGAGGCCATTGTGCTTGGTTCTCTCATCCATTCACTCACTTATCAAGCATTTATTCATTAGTCATTTTGTCCCAGATGCTGTATTGAGTGATGGGATACAGAGGGAACACACACACACACACACACACACACACACACAAACACAAGAGCTTGGGGTTACTTTGGTAAAAGCTGTGGTAGATTCGGACTAACTTAGACAGCACGGGGCGGTGGGAGGCTGGGCACTCCTCTGGAGGGGCTGACTGACACCTGAGCCTTGAGAAAGGAATGCCTTGATGAAGCAGATGAGGGGGACCTATGTATCTAGGAAACAGCACGTTCTTCTACGAAGCGCAAGTGAGGGTATATGTTTGGGAACTGCGATTAATGGCTTCGGGGAGCAAAGTCGCACAATCTGTTTATATGGAGACAGATCAACCAAAGTTCCAAAGTCTTTGCCTGAGGAAATGCTTCCGAGCCAGGTATTTCCTGTTCTGTTTAGCTGACCCTGCTTCCCATTGTTTCAGCCTGTAAAGTCTTTTTTTTTAATTTATTTTTATTTTTTTTAGGCGAGGCAACTCTTGGTTGACCTCACAGATTGCAAGGACCTTGTCAGCTTACAATCCCTTATTTTTAAATTTTTTTATGCCTACAGCACCTAGCTTTCTAGGTGGTCTCCCATCCATGTACTAACCAGGCTTGACCCTGCTTAGCTTCCGAGATCAGACGGGATCAGGCTTGTTCAGGGTGGCATGGCCGTAGACTGTAGAGTCTTTTAAGATGGACAATGCTATCTGTCCTGGCTTCATGCCATCTCAGGTTGCATCAGCTTGTCATCTAAACAGCCAGTGGGAATGCGATGAGGACAGAGCAGCCTCATGACCGGCCCCACTAGAGACTCCTTGAGTTGTCCACGGACTTCGTAAGAGGCTCTGCTGAACTTCTGACATCAGAACACAGGGAGTTTCTGGCCATCAGAAAGGAATCTTGCAAGTGGGCTGCATTGTTGGTAGAGATCCCACTTGGTTCCTAGTGGGCACGCCTTGCTATTCTAAAAGCTCACAGACACACCAGCTGCGGACACTCATTCTGCGCCCCTGAAATTCCTGCTTTGACCTACTCCTGAGACCTGAAGGTTGTCCATAGTGAGCTCAAAAACAGAGAGTACAGAGCTCCTTTCCTTTCTTCCCTCCATCCTACACACCGTCCGGCCGCAGGTTTGGGGATGGACGACAGATCGGTGGTTTCCAGGGGTTAAAGTTGGGGGAGGAGCAGGGAGAAGAGTTGACTACACAAGGACAGAGCAAGAGGATTATTGGGGATGATGGAACTGTACCGAATCTCGATTATGGTGGTGGATCAACAACTCTATGCATTTGCCCACATCCATAGAACGTGTGCCACAGAGAGTGAAGTTTACTGTATGTAAACCTAAAAACCTAAATCCAATAAAACTCTTTTTCCAGAAAAATCAAACAAAGAGACACCTATATTATATTGCCTTTTGGGTCAGGCTCCTTTCACTTAGCAAAATGGATCAGATACATTCATGGCATTGTATGTGTATGCAGTTCATTGCATTTGATTTCTGAATCTACTCTTGCTTGGGTGTACCAGTTTGTTTTTCCAGGAACTGGTTGAAGAACACTTGAGTTGTTCCCAGTTTTAGTGGTCTTGGATGAAGCTGCTATATAAGCATTCACGTGGTGTTTTTTGCGTCAGTGTAAGTTTATATTTCTCTTGGGTAAGTATCGAGGAGTAGGGTTGCTAGGTTATATATTAAGGAACTACTTGGCTTTATAAGAAACTACTAAACGTTTTACTAAGTGGCTGTAGCAATTCACGGCCAGGAATGTCTGAGAGTCCGATCACTCCTCATTCGCTTTTGCACTGCCGTTGTCAGGCTTTTAACTGTAGTCATTCCAACAGGCGTGCAGGGGTATCTACACGTATGGTAAGACCGCACACATGTGGTTCAACTTGCAGTTCTTTAATGGTTAATGATGTCGACCACCTTTTCATGTGCTTGTTTTCCATCCGTAGATCTTTCTTAGTAAAATATTTACACCTTTCGTCCATTGTGGGAGGGCGTTGCTTGTGTTTTCCCACTGTTGAGTTTTGACAGTCCTTTATCTATACTGGGTACGAGTCCTGTGTCAAATATGCAATTCACAAATATTCTCTTCCAGCCTGTGGTTTGTCTTCATTCTCTTAATAGTCTCTTTTACAGAGTGAAAGTTTTAGATTTTAGTAAAGTTCAATTGATCATTAGAAAAATAGATTATGGTTTTTGGTGCCATCTCTAAGAACTTTTTGCCGAACCCAAGATCATAAAGATTTTTCTCCCAGCTTTCTTCTAGAGGTTTTATACTTTTATATTTTATCTTTGGGGCTATGCTGCATCTTGAATGAGCTTTCGCACGTGGTGTGAGTGTTTGTGAGAGTTCTGAGGGGGATTGCCCGGAACTTGGCAGAAGGCCCTTCCAGGGGCGGGGCTTTTCTAGGGGTCTGAGGATGGAGGGACAGAGAGAAGGAAGCAGGTTTCCATGTCAAGCTTGTCTGAGGGGTGAGAGTGACCCTAAAGCTCGCATCGTTGGACCTAGTATCTGGGGCTGGGACTTTGTCACCAGAAGCTTTCGGGAAAGGGTATCAGATGGCTCCAGGAAGTGTTGATCCAGGAACGCTGCTGTGGGGGGATCTGGTGGGGGGAGGGCCTCGGTTCTTATAGGAATAACATTAAAAACAATAATTGCAAAAATAGTAAGGACTACTTTTTATTGAGCAATTCATCTGTGCCAGGCACTTTACATACAACCTTTTAAATCTTTACAGCCACTTGGCAAGGAGGGAGTTATTCTTAAAAGACAGGTAAGGGAATCAAAGTTCAGAAAATTATCTGCATAGGGCCAGCTGCTGTTGAGTGGGGGGGGCTGGATTTCAAATCCAGGCTGGATACTGAAGCTCACGCTCTGTGTATTCCAAAAAGCTGTCTCCTGTGACTCAGGGCTCAGGGCACACTGGATAGAGGTGGACAAAAGGCAAGCAGGAAGGAAGACTGGAGGTTGGTCAAAGGTAGACTTCCATGAGGCCAAAGGATGATTGGCTCTCGGACTGAGCTTGAGAGGATCCATGTTCTATGTTGTTCTCTCTACGATCTTATGAGACAGAGTTCCCAACTTCTCGCCGGTGGAGAAAGTAGAGGCCAGGAACTGGACAAAATAACCTGGTGGCCACTTGAATGGGAATCTCCTTGATGTGGCCCTGATGAAGCCATCTGTACCTACTGTCCTAGATGCTTCCTTCCAAGGCTGACTTGTCATTTTTAGGTCAGTCCCAGCCTGGGAAGCCATCTGGATGACTAGATGACCAAAAATAAAAATCAAGTTCCTGCCTGCCAGGTGAGTACCTACATCTCCCCTGCATCCCAGGTAGGTAGGGCAAGCCAGCAGAGAGCATGACCCATCATTGTCTGTCTGTCACCATGAGGGATATCTAGGGGTCTGGCAGGGGCCAGGTGGTGTCTGTCCTGGAAGAGTGCGGCCTAGAATCAAGAAGAGGTGGCCTGGCAAAGGATAGAGATTCTGGACCATTCTGTTGTTCTATGTAAAGGTTTCTCCCTCTGCCAAATTTGGTGACTCTTTGGCCTAGGTCACTGAGCTATTCCTGGAAGGTAGGCAGTGTGCCAGTGTTCCAACGGGCACTGATCTCGCTCTGTAAATAGACTCAGTGGAGCCAGTGCCCAGCACCCCCGGGGAACAGCAGCCTTCAGTGTGTTTCCGAGCAGGGCTCCCAGGGAGGTGAGGGCAGAGAGACAGCGACCTGGCGTCCACCCATGGCCAACCTCTGGGTGGCCCTAGGTAGGGGTTCCACCACTCTGGCTCAGCCCCTTGGTAGCCCCCCACTGGGAGCAGAGGGCAAGGAGAGCTCTGTATGCACCTGGCACTTGGCCTTGGGCTCCTGAGCCTGGGGGTGAGGATCCAGGTAAGCAGTGTCTACATGAGCTTGGCCAGCCAGGCCTGACTGGAGGGGCAGGTGGACAGCCCAGGAGGAATCGGAGCCATCTCTAGGACTGTGGGTCTCTCCTTAGAACAGAAAGATAAAAGCTGAGGGGGATGAGAGTCAAGTCAATAAAATCAGGAAGAGTCTGAGTAGCACGAACACGGACTTGACCTTCATCCTCTGGAATACCGGAGAGAGTCAGTGCTGTGGTGTGGGCCAGTCCTATTTCCCCCTTACTAGCCCGGCACGTTACTAAGCCTGTTTCCTTCGCTGTAGTTTCAAAGTTGGTGGAAGGAGTAACTGATGCATCTGAAGCGCTTAGCATAGTGCCTGGTACGGGTCAGTGCTCAAAAATGGGCGCAGTGATCACCTTCACCACTGCCACCGCCACCACCACCAGCAGCATCCTCACCGCCACCACCACCATTCGTGCATTTGGAGTCGCAGTACTGAGATTTGAGAGCATCTCCAACATTTAGTTATTACGTGCCTCTGGTGAAGTTACTTGACCACTACGAGCCTCAGTTTCCTAATCTTTCTTTAAAGGAGAGATAATAATAATAACAATAATAATAACAACACTTTTCAAAACAGTGTTGGGGGTAACTAAATGACTTCAAAAGACACCTGGCACAGGGTAGGCTCCGCATAATTTAAGTTGATGGAAAGACCCTTATACCACTTGAGTTCAGTTTAGGACCCCACCCCCTCAAAGAAGTACAATTTTACATGGCAGGAGTCGCCTCAGGGACTTATCACGTCAGGAGATGATGCAGATTAGTGACTGAGTCAGGAGCGTTTCAGATGCAAGTGAAGAAATCCCAACCATCAGCTTGAAAAAATAAGGATGCCTAAGAGAGGTGAGCTGGGTGGGCTTCAGGCACGGTGGGATCCAGGCATTTCAACAATGGCGTCAATACACTGTCTCTCCTCGGCACTCTGCCTCATCGTGTCGACTTCCTTCTCAGGCAGGCGTCTCCTCGTGATGGCAAAGCTAGCTGTTGTCAGTGCCTGGCTTGCATCATTCCACAGCTTGCTTTGGAAAAAAAGAGCAACACCGTCTTGCCCTGAGAAAGCATCTCATTGCCTCAAAAGGACTGTTTGGATCACATGACCACCCTCGGACCACTGACCTGACTGAGTCTGGGTCACGTGTCCAGCTCTGTGGCAAGGCCTGAGAGCCCTTTGATCGACAGCCCCATTGGAATCCAAGGAGGGAGGACCATTCCCATAAAGCAAAGAAATGTGCAGTTACCAGAAGGGAGAAGGCTCGCTGGGCAGGCAGATGCAATAGCTGTTGACGCAAGTTAAAAATATGCTCTAGGTAAATCCCTGGATGACCTAATGTATCATCTTAATGGGCCGTTAAGGGGAGGGGGATGCTTACAAAATTTCGTTCTATGGGTCCCTCGGTGCCCTGGCACGGAAAGGCTCATGGAATGAGCACTCACTGGGCTGTTTTGTGCTGTGCACACAGCGGGTCCCCAGCTGGCCCCAGACCACACACGCACCCTCACCCCGGCCTTCAAGGCAGCCTTGGAGGCCAGACTGCTCCCCTTGGGCTACAGTGGTCACCCCCAGGGAGGCATGAGGGTCTGGAGGCTGCTTAGACGAGTGATGGGAGGGTGTGGAGTGAAGCAGAGCCTGTCCTGAAAAGCACCCTGCACTGGAACTCAGAAGCAGAGGGGCCGGGGCCAGCCCTGCTCGGTCCCAGCAAGCAGCATGACCTTGGACACACTGTTGCCTGCTGCCCTTGGCCTCCTCCTCCGCCAAACGAGGGGCTGGGCTGGCTGGTCTCTGACGTCTCTCCCAGTGCTGACATTCTGGGAATCTATGAATGTTATTAAATTCATGAATCGGCTTCTTTGCCTGGAACAAGTCAGCTTAAAATACATGCAAATTGCACTAAGTATAGCCGTTCTCTTGCTGAGGAGGCAGCCTGGCATATTTGCATAGTTTGGAATTGGCTGCTGCGGGCACGTGATGGGTGGGGAGCAGTGCAGGCTCCGAGGCTGGCCTGGCAGCCGCCACCTCTTAACACAAGTGGGGTTCTGGAGTCCCCAGGCCTGTTGTTAGCAGGGAGGGGAAAGGGAGCCAGCTGCTCCGTGCCAGGACCCATCTGGGTGCCCATTGTCTTATCTTGTGAATCCTCACCGCTGTCCTCAAGACCAAGTACCACGACTGTTCCCGTTTAACCAGTGTGCAAACCAAGGACTAGAGCTCGTGCAATTCTCACAGCGAGAAAATGCTGAGGTTAGAACCCAGGTCCGGCTGACCCCCACATCCGAGTTCTCTGCCTCACGGGCTGATGCCAGTGACGAGGGCTGCGCCAGGGGGTTCCAGTCTCGGCACCTCTTAGCTGTCACCCTGACCAAGTCACTTCTCTTTCTGAGCTTCGGTCTCCGCACCTGTGGAAAGGAAGTGATGAGGTGCCACCGAGAGGGTGGCCGCCCAGTGCCTGGCACGTAAGACTCGCCCACTGTTATCGTCATCGTACATCCTCGTGCGTGCCGGGGGCTGCGTTACTCTTGGAACAAGGCTATGTGATCGAGTCCCGCTGTGGCTGACCCCCAAAGCCACCAAGCTTAGGGCCGATGTACGTTTCAGGCCGGGATCGGGGTCCTGGTTCCAGTCCTGGCTCTGCTACCTGCTGCTCGGTGACCTTGGCAGGTCCGGGAACACACAGGGTCTCGGCGAGTCCCCAGCCGCTGGTCACGGCTGCTTCCCGGGATTTCTGTGACACACTAGAGTATAAAGTGCTCCGCGCCAGGTCCTGTTCTGAGCACGTCACATATATTAACTAATCTAATCCACCCAACTAGCTGCGTGACCTCGGCAAGTTTCTTTGACTCTGGGCCCAGTTTCCCATCTGCCAAAAAGGACTAATGATACCCACCTGGCTATCACTGTGAGACACAGGTGAGGCTCAGAACGGAGAGCACCCCGAGTCCTCACACCAACGTTTCTCGGAGACGATGGCTCAGTTTCAGAGAGGGTAGGTAACTTGCCCAGAGTCACACAGCCTGCGAATAAATTTGAACCTAGGCCTGTCGACTCCCAAAGGCAGATGTTGCTTTGGCGTCCCCACAGTGTCCCCTGGTCTGGGGAGGGGCCATCTGCTTGAGTTTCTAGATCAGCGCCTAGTGTTCCCTGAGCCCCACTGCAGCTCCATCAGCTCCCCGGAAGTGGAGTCCCCTACCAATGGTTCCCTCCTTTCCTCGGAGCCCTAGCTGTTCAAGCCTCAGCAGGCTCTGCACCCCAAATCCTCTGGCTTAAAACTGGTCTGGACCGGACTCTTCTCAGACTCCAGGTGGCCAGCGGCAGTGCTGGCCAGGCCTGCTGGACAGGGCCCAGGGTGTGGTGTGTGAGGCTAACTTCCTCTGACAAGCCCAGGAGCCGCGCCCCAGGGGCTGGCCAAGCCGGGCCTCAGGGGCACCCTGCTGGCAGGGAAGCTGATCCGATTGATCTTGTAATTAAATCAGGGCCAGGCCTGGCTGACCATCTGGGCTCTGACCCTGCTTGGGCTCTGGCCCTTGGCGTCCACGACTGGCCCTTGGCTCCCATGACCGGCCAGGGTTGGCCTCTGAGAAGGCGGCAGGTTTATGGCTGGGCGGGGTCGGACGTCGTGGGATCTTATGAGAGGGGCTGTCTTGATCGCATCTGCGGCTCGGAAAGGCTCCCTCAAGAGTGCTCAGGTGCCCGCAGTTCGGACGGGGAAGGCTACCAGGTGAGGCTCCTTAAATGAACACCTCAGGTGAATGGACTCTTGATCAGCTCTTGAGCAGATTTCTCCATCACAAGCAACGGCAGCTCTGTGATGCGGAGCCTCAGGCCTAAACCGCGGAGGGATCCTAGACGCCTTTGTGTTTCTCGCACCGCGCATCGGTCTGCCAGGAAGCCGGTTGGCACCATCTCCATGCGCAGGACACAAAGGTGGGTTCCTTCTAGGTATCCGCATCCCGACTACTTCTCACCAGCTCCTCTGTGGCCATCGCCATTTATGCACCATCCGTCACGTGCATTTCGGCAATAGTCTTCTAGCTGATCCCCTGTCTCCATCCTTGCCTGCCATGATCTATTCTAAACACAGCAGCTGGTGTGAGCCCAGAACAAAAAAAAAATGTCTAGTCAAGTCTCTCCTCTGCTATAAAACACCCCGTGGCATCCCACCTTGCCCAGGGTAGTATCCAGAATCCTTTCCCAGCCTAAAAGGTCCTGAGCGATGTGTCCCCTCCCCGCCCTCACTGCCTTCTCCCTTGCCCATTCTGCTCCAGTGACACTGGCCTCAAAGGCACGTCCCCTTCTGCCTGGAGCACTCCGCCTTTGCTGTTCCCCGAGCCTTGAATGCTGGTCCCACATCAATCGGCACGGCCACCTCCCTGGCTTACCAAAAGTCTCTGCTCAGATGCCAACTTATCTGAGGGACCCTCTTTGCCTACCGGCATGAAAGAGCCTCCCTTCCATCACCCTCCACCTTCTGAACCCCCATGAGAGCAGAACTCTGTCTGCCTTGTTTACTGATGTATATTCCCTGACCAGCAAGGAAGGGAAGACAATTCTTTGCATAAAATCACGTGAGGTGCTGGACTGTGACAGGGGCTTCATTTGCATGGCCTGACGTCATGCCACTCTCCCTTGCCAAATGCTGCAGCCCTTGGCTTCTTTTGAAGAAGAGCGTGGTGTGACTGGCCTGATAGACGGTCAGCAGACTAGCGTTCTAGCTACCAATTTGCTGTGCAGCCTTCAGCAAGCTGCTGTCCCTCTCTGGGCCTCGATCTTATCTATAAAATGAAGCAAGTGGCTTAGTTGACCCCTGAGACCCTTTCCAGACTGGACAATCCAGGATTCCATTGCTTGCAACCTCTCCGCCCCTCACTGTTGAGAGGCCGTGTTGTGACAATAGACGTGAGTTCTCTTTTCGTTTGTTTCCGGCCAGTGTCCTGGGTGGGTTGCCAGTCTCTCAGTGCCTCAGTTTCCTCATCTGTGAACTGGGGATAATAGCGCCTGCCTGGCCTGCTGCCGCATAAATGTACTGTGAGGCTCGATGGATGTGATACTGCTTCGGAGTCCGGGTCGCGAATAAGAGGGAAAGTTAGTGGCCTGGGTTTTGGAGCCAGTGGCCTGGGTTCAAATCCTGGCGCTGCAACTTATTTAAGCCTCCCTGTGCCTTACTTAGTTCCCATGCTTGTAAAATAGGAATGATTAGTGTCTGAAGGATTAAATCAGTTAATATATGTGAAGTGCTCAGAACAGGGCCTGGCACAGAGTAGGTGCCATGTAAGCATATTTTTAAGTTCTTAATTCCTGAAATGATTCATTTATTCTGCATTGATTTACCAAGAGCCTATTCATGTGCTATATTACTGGTTCAGGGTTCATATCCTCCTCCTCTTCCCAGTTTAATTTTTCCTGCACCTTTCTTTCTGGAGGGGAGGGGTGGTCTTACCATGTGAAATTCTGACCTCTTATTTATGTCTAATCCCCAGAGCCAAGCACTGTGCCAGGCTCATACAGCTGCTTCGCAAATGTTTGCTGAGTGAATAAATGAGCATTGTGGAGGCCCCAGCACTCGGCAGCATTTATTAAAGACTGATTACCTGAGAGATGTTTTATATAAGGTCCTTCTCCCCAAAGAACTCTGCAAGGTGGGCAGTAGCACCCCACTTTATAGATGAAGAAGTCAGGGATAAGTGGACTCAATTACTTGGACAGAAAACCAAAGCTGGGGTTCTGAGCAGAGCTGAGGCTCCTTGCTTTATGGAGCATTTTGTCTCCCAGGGTGGAAGGTGCTGTTTATTGAGCACTTACTGTGTACAGGGCGACCTCTAGTATGCACTTCCTCCCCATGGCTGCCTTGTGAAAAGCATTTATCCCCTAACCCCATTCGGCTTTCTGATGGGGAGACTGAGTCAGGCTGCCAGAGGAGGAGGGAGAACAGTGGTGTAGCACCCTGAACAGGCAAGCCAAAGAGAGAGTCGGGTCAGGGGTGCAGAACCCCTCAGGCTCCCTCCTTTTCTCTCTGAGGAGCTGAAGCCCAAGGGACAGAGAGCTTTTTCAGGAACTTTTAATATAGCAATTGCTCATTCACACCTTGCAGCCTCGTGAATCCCATTGACAAAAATACCCCAGGAGGGTGATCCGATTCCATCGCACCTCGTAATCTGTAGAGTTCCTGACTCTTTCCCAAGATGCCTCATTCCTCTATTTCCCTGGAGGCTCCCAGAGATCAGAGGGATGGGGGACAGCACTGGAGTCTTCTGTGACTTTTGCTGCAGTGTCGTTTTAAGACTCCAGCTGGAGCTGGCCACCAGGGTAGCCGCGGTGTCATATCGAGGGCACTAGACTTGGCTTTGATGGCTTCCAGCTGTCTTGGGTCTGAGTCCTAGATTTCCCTCTCATTAGCTGTGTGAGTTGGGGCAATTCCTTTGCCTCTCTGAGTCTCGATTTCCTCCTCTGAGAATTGAGATCGTGACAAATTGAGATAGTGACAATGACCTCACAGAGGGGTCGAAAGGATTCAATGAGATGAGAGAGGCAGACTGCACAATGCCCGCATACAGGTGGTGTTCCTTATATCATAGTTGGATTGGAATCATTCATTTAATCAGCATATTGACTGAATATCCACTTTGTATGAGGAACCCTTATTTTTCTTGATTTGACAACTTTCAAGGGTCAAGTCCTGAGGTTAGGCTAAGAATGACGGAAGCAGATCCTTGGACTTGGTGAGGATTTGTCTGTGCGTGTGCGTGTGTGTGCATGTGCGCATCTGGTGTGTACATGTGTCTTTCTTACCCCAGACGGTTCTGTCCATATTTCACCCTTTGAGGGAGGAGGAGGAGGAGAGCCCCTCCACGTAGCCACAGCCACCAACTGAAGCGTCTGGGGTGGGAAGGGCCCTAGAGGTGGGGGGAGCAGGTGGGGCGAAGTGGGACAGTGTTGCTGGGAGGTCTGGCCCCAGCTGGAGCAAGGATGCTGGCCGTGCCGAGGCCTGATGGTGGGCTCTGCTACCTGCCTCCTTGTACGCTTACACCATTGGGGGCTGAAATGCGGGGCGAGACAGTTGTTCCCGGAGTTGCTAACTTTCCCCATCCCGCCGATGTCTGCTGCCACTTCTCAGGGCTCAGTATGACAGGGCTGAGAGAGAAGACCGAGGCTATTCCTACCCTTGCTCGTCCGGGCTAAGTGGACTCTCTTGATCATATCAAGGCTTCTTAAGGCAGATGAGGGTTTTTTTGTTTGTCTTTAAGATTCATTTACGTGTCCTCAAACCCTGAGGGGAGAAGGTGGAGGCAGTAGGAGGGCTAACATCTATCAATTGTCATACTCCTAAGAGTATGGGCTTTGGCTTCACAAAGGCTCTGCCAATTATTAGCCGTGTGACCTTGGGCTAGTTCCGCAACCTTTCTGAGTTTTGGTTTCCTAATCTGTAAAATATAGATAATAACACCCACCTCACAGGTCTGTTGTGATAACTAAATGACATAATGCATGTCAAGCACGCCGCAGAGCATCTGACACAAAGTAAGCCTGGACACATACAGGGAAATACGTGTACACACACACACACACACACACACACACACATTCTCTATATAAATATGTTATATATAATATATAAATATAGTGCATATGTAATATATAAGTTATGTGATATATAATTATCTGTCACTATATTAAATATATTAATATGTAAAATATAGACATATATATTATAACTTAAAAAATCTTCACGATGACCCTGTGAGGCAGGCATTTGAATCTCAAGTCGAGACAGAAAAACAGAAATTTAGAAACGTTACATCCATCGTTAAGGTCACATCGATAATAAACTTTACTGTACAGTATAACCAAGAATGGAACCCACCCCTGAGCCCAAGGCCTGGCATTTTCTAAGGCACCAGGATCTCCTAGCTTTAGAATTTGGAAGCCCAGAGGAATCCTTTAGGTCTCTAGTCCCTTGGGATATGGGAAGAGTTTGGCTCTAGGGCTGGTACGGGGTTGGGCACACTTGGGAGGGCAACTTCTCTGGGACCTATGAGAGCGTGTGCTGGGGACAGGACATCAGATATGTGGCACCGTGCCATTTGACACCTATACCTAAAGGCTTGTAGCTCCGAAGATGGAGGTCAAAGGTCTCTTGTAGGGCCAGAGAAAGATACAGGGATAAGGGGGTCCTAGAACATGGCTATATCTTTGCTGTCCCAGTGCCACAGATTATCGTGGCCACCGTTGTGACGATGTGATGCTATAGATATTCATTCATTCAATGGATATGTATTGTTCCTGGCACCATGTCAGAGGCCAGGGATTCAGAGATGGACATGACGAAGGTGCCTGGTTTAGGCTGGGAGAGGCAGAGCGGCACAAGCCACCAGGACAGAATGGCTGTGCTTTCTGCTCTCACAGGGCTGTTGGTGGCTCCCCAAAACACCAGTGAAAAGAGAATAAATCTCCCATCAGAACAGACCTGGGGAAAGGCAGGTTTTCCTTGTTGTGGGAAGCCACACAGATGACGAGATTTTTCCTCCTAACTTCACTGCGAAGCGTTAAGCATAGTGTCCTGGCTAATGTTCAGGTTGGAATGGGGTTTGGCTAAAGAGCCTTGATCTTTCCTTAATCTGCCAATGATCTGCGTTGCTTACTGATGGAGTGAGGGGTGGGCCTGAAGGGACAAAAGGGAGAGATAATCAGAGCTGACAGTCACATTCAGAAACACCCCAGTCCTGGGGTCAAAGCCATGTAGACTTGCCTCATTTGCATAGTATTTAAATAGCACTAATTTCCCATTGAAATCTGGTCCTTTCCCTACTGCTGTGCTAAACCGGCCTGGGGAAACTTTAGGTCTGGATCCTGAGGCCTGGGCACAGGTCCAGCTGCTGCACAGGGGACAGGTTAATGGAAAGGTATGTCCTGAGAGCTGGGTCAGGCCTAGCTCTGTGTCAGCCACTAACGTGCTGAGGGTGACTTTTTGTCTTCGGAAGACCCACAGGGACAGAGTCTCTTAAGTACCAAGGGCAAGATATTTTTTAAATAGGCGGATTTTTTTTTTTTTTTTTTGGAGCAAATGATAATGACTCTGGGACAATCACTTTTCCTTCAAGAAGGTAAGGAGTCTAAATGTGACCAATAGTTTTAACTTTGGGGGCCATGGACAGCTGTGCACATTCTCCGTGGAAAAATGACCATATTACAACACGTCATGTACCATTTCAGGAGTGTTCTAAACCTCTGAGGTCAATTTTTGTACCTGTGAGCCCAGATCAGGAATGCTGGACCAGAAGTGATTGAAAATATTTCAAATTTTTCATCTCTGCTTGCTGAGTATCCAGGCCCTCCTGGATCTTGCAGGCATAGGACCCCGAGAGGATGCAGTCACGATTTTTACTGGGCTCCCACTGTGTGCCAGGCGTTCATTCGATCGTCACAAGATAAAGTAGTCACTGCGATTTATTTTATAGAGCTGAGACACCTGAAGCCCAAGAGATTGAAATAGTATGCTCAGTCAGGGTCACAGATATGGTGGGTGGACAGAGCTGGCATTTCTTTTTTGTTTCTCAGTTGCTCCAGTCCAGCTTTGCCCCTCCTGCCCACCACGCTGGCCTCAGGACCTCAGGACAAGGTGGGCTCTCCCTCTCACGCTCCACCGCATTAAGCTCCGCCCTTCGCTGGAAGGGACTGGCTGGGCGAAAAGTCCAGGGTCCCGCCTTCGTGCTAGAGGGTGCTTGGCGCAGGCACCCAAGGCCAGGCAGGGAGGAGTCCAGTGTGCTCAAGTGGCGTGGGTGACTTCCACTTGAACTGAGCCCCCACCACTCTGAAGTGTAGAAAAGAATGGGGACCTCGATGTTGTAGTCCCCTTCGTTTTTCCCCTTGATGCATTTACCGAAAAAAAATATCGAGATAGAGACAGACAAAATGCAAGGCTGAGGCTGCCTGCACCAGCAGTTGTCCCAATGGCTCCCATCTCTTTACCACCCTCTCCCTTGTCGCCTCAGTACCTGCTGCCCAGAACAGATCCTTCTGCAGGTGAGATGCGGGGAGGGGAGGGGGTGGGGAAGACCAGCTGCTTCCGTTGGTCAGTTTCCTAGGGGCAGAGCATGGCAGACTGTGAAGGGCATAACTGGAGATCATTCAGGAAAGCTTAGGGGATGGAATGTGTTTGCTGGTGGCCGAGGGCAAGGACTTGTCTGTTGTGACACCCCCGTGTGTGTGTGTGTATCAGAACCTTCTCCAAGGAGGTGCTACCACATCACATCCCCAGGCCTCTCCTCCTGGGAGGCAAAGGGAGAGCTGATAGTTGGGGTGATCCAGACCCCTGAGCACCAGCAGGAATGGGCAGAAGTTGGAGTGTGTTTGAGAACAGAACCTGCACAGGTAGGTGGCTGGAGTTCAATGACTCCCAGGGTCTGATTGCTTTTGGCCTTCAAACTGGTCCTCCCTTTCCCACACGTTCCCCAGCTCCACAGAAGACACAAGAAGCATTGGTACAATGAGGGCGGGGCCTCAGACCCACCCACGCACCCTCCCACCCACATCCTCTGCTTCGTGTGCACTGGGCTCCGGAAGAGCCGGTGGGCATACAGCTGGATGGTCCCCGACGCACCCAGGAGAGTCCTCTCGGGTCCTGCTCTGGTCTCGGCTGGTCCTAGGGCAGCAGAGACTGGGTGACGATGAGGCAGTCACACAAGCGTGATGTCAGGACGGTACTCCCGTGAAGCAAGAAGGAACGTGGAAATGCTCAGTGTCTGTCAAAAATTTTATTTTATTTTTTTCATTTCACACAGAATGATGTTAAAATAAATCCTCAGTAATATGTATTTATACACTTATTTACTTGTGTTGGTATTTACAAAAGACTGTGGAGCTCTATGAAGCCTATGTACACCCATGATCAGGTGGACAGGCCATGTTCATTGAGGCACGTATGTACACATATATGTATAACCTATGTACAAATATCAGACCCTACTGACACAGGAACTCTCAGCTGCAGAAGTCCTGGGAGGGGCAGTGTTGGTGGGGCTGAAAGCTTCCAGAATATGTCAGCGAGAATGATAATATCTATACAACCTGTGCAATGCAGTTATAGCTGGTGTCTAAATTTCATGAAGCAAACAAATAGTTAAATGACTCCCAACTCCCATGAGTCTTCCCACAAGTCCTGCTCCACCTTCCACTCCCATTGGTCCCCAGTCTCTTATCACCATGGAGACCCTGGTTCCCTTTCGGTATCATCCTTACGGAGCTTTACCATGAGCTTTGGAGCTCCTTCTCCTATTGATTCCAGGGAGGTTTATTTATCTGCCTCTTCTCGAGTTTTTAGCAATTATTACAGACAGGACATGGGAGGGCAGCTGAGGAATCACACACGAGCATCAAAGAAGCCAGTGCAGACCCTGATCAGAGTCTGTGCTGCATGAGGCTACGTGAGCGGCCATTTCCATACTTTATATATATGTGTGTGTGTGCGTGCGCGTGTGTGTTTGTGTAATACATAAAACTTCCAGAGACAGCCTATATAAGCACATAAGCACACGGGTCTAGGAAAGGAAATAGCATCCTGCACTCATAAGCCGTACAGCTGGATCCCTGATGGAAACTCGACACTCCTCCTTGATTTCTGGCACCATTAGCCTCGACTGTTCCAAGATCGCCCTTGGTGGAGAGAGGGGTGCAGGGATGCAGAACCCCAGGCGGAGGCCAATTTGGCTGGGGCATTGTTTGCTCAGCAGGCTGGAGCTCGATCATGGGGCTTTCCAGCTTCCTGGGGCCCTTCAAATGAAGGAATCATCCAAGCACGACAACAAAAGGAAACTGGGTCGCTGGATCCCACGTGAAGGCAGAACTGGGGCAAGCACAGAGCATGTTCAGACCCTCCGGAGCTGGCACTTGCTCTCGCCAAAGCCGGCCAGGCCCCTCTCCCCGCTTTTCCCTCACTTCTTAGACTAAGGCTGCTCGCTCCATTCCAGCCCTACCTGGCAGGTCACTGCCCTAGCCCTGCACTTCACAAGCTAAAAGGTCAGTCACGGCAGCAGTCGACATGGCACTTGTTTGGGAGCAAAGTGAGCCCCTGCGTATTCCCTTCCTCCCAGCTCTTCCCGTTGCTTTCTCTAGCAGCCCAGAGTGTTTATGCGCTCACACAAGCAATCAGTGTCTAGGGAATCATTTTCAAGGCGAAGCAGAGCTCAAAGGCCTCTCACGAGGACCGAGAAGAGACACAGGACTGAGTCCTCTGGGTAGCTACCCACGGGCCTAGCACACAGCCACGTCTACACTGCCCTCCATTATCTGCATGTAGCAGCAGCTGTCCACACCGTTATGTAATCACACCTGCCCTGTGCATCCGTCTGTGGAATGAGGCAGGGCTTCTCAGCTGCAAACTCATCTGGAACATATCTGATTATTTCAGGAGCGCAGAGGAGCACAGAACGTTACATCTGTCTCCACGTCGAGGTTCACGGAGTATACGAAGTGGCCATCTAGACAGGCTGCCCCGGCTGCCACAGTTTACCGGCTGGTCACACTCAGTCTGGTTTTGGGGCTTCTCCCAACTTACCGCTGCCAGCTTGGCCAGATTGCTGAGAGTGTTGGGAGATGGCAGCCCCCCCCCACTGCCCCGCACCATTGCGATAGCCCCAGATGCCAGCGAGGCATCTGTCCCCCCCGTCCAGGTAGAGCGCACACAGAAGGTGAGGTTGGAACCGTCCCCCACGGGTCTAAGACACTGCCAGGCAAGATGGAGAATGAGAGTGTGGCTCAGCTCGACCAGACTGTCTCTACAAAGAGGTGACGAAATTAGAGCTGCTCTGCTGCCCACATCCTCAGCCTCGACTTGGTCAGAATCAACAAAGGGATGGATTTGTTCGTCTCACCCCTTGCCACACATCTCACCTTCCATGGGACAGACACATTCCTTAGAAAAACGTTACTTTCAGACCTCATGAACTTCAAGCCTAGGGCACCACCAAGAAAGGACAAAGAGAAAGCAAAACAGATCAGTCCTTTGCCAGGTCTTCACGTTTTCCACTCCCCCAGAGCCACAACATTTGGAAGAACTTCTCTGGTCTTCAGTGAGGAGGTGACAGCCAACCAGAGCAGACAGAACAAAGGACAAAGCACCTGGCCCTCAGATCAGACTTCCCTTTTATCCCTGAGTCAGGCAGCCACCTGGGAGGAAAGGGAACGATCCTGGAGCCTGATCGTTTGTTGTGAAAGAACCACCTTCTAGAGAGGTCCCTGCACGGAAGAAAGAGTTGAACTGGAGAGGTGGTAAGAAAGCAAAGGAAGATCATTTTTTAAAAAATCAAATAAATTCAGTTTATTTCTTGAATTGCCAAATTTATTCCACATTAGTGAGGCTAAGGGGATTGGTCACTGTAGTAATTGTCGCATTTTTGAAACAATGGTATACATATATACATATACTAGACATCTATATACACAGATATATGTATATATGGAAAACCTCTGCTAACTTAGGACCAATTAACCAAAACCTCGATCAACGAGAATTACGTTTTTTACTTCTACTTTCAGTAGAAAGAAGCGAACGACAGCGAGGGCATTATCTGACGAGCCAGGACATGCCCAGATGTCGGCTTCCAGGCACGTCGGGCAGCCGACATACATTCAGCCTATCTCTTTGGTCTTCTGTCTGCATTTTCTCTACAGTGAACACTGACGCTCAGGATGTGGATCCCGAGCAACGCAAGGTCTTCTGTCGTCTTCGAACACTTGACTTACTAAGGCCGGAAAGTTCATACTAACCTACTTAGGAAATGTCTTTTTTTTTTTTTTTTCAATTACAAAAGTTGAATCAAAACACGTTTTCCCATTGCCGCGCAAATAACCGGAATTACAAAGCAAGCACGACGCTCCCTTCCCTGAGGATCTCCCCATCGGTTAACTGAGGTTCTGCTGTACACACGCGTATAGAGCAAGGTAGATTGAAAAGGACCGGAATGGGACCCTGGGCTTGCCAGCCTGCCCTGATTGTCTAGTCGAAATATTTAACCTCACGGATTTTTTTTTTTTTTTCAGGAAAGGGGACTCTTCTGAAGTCCCGGGTTATGTGTGCAAATATTTGTGCAACTGCACGCTGTGGTAGGTGGTGGGGACTTTATGTCACTAACGTCATGTCCTAACACCCAGATTTCTATCCCTGTAGACCTCTATCCACAATAACTTGTTTCCCTCCCCAGCTCTCATGGTATCCTTTTGGTTAAGCAAGTCAGCTTCCTTTGAAGGACAGCCAGAGGACACTGCTCTAAATCTGCCCAGGCTACCCATCCCAGGTGCAAACCTCCAGGCCACATTCCCCCAGCATCCATTTCCCTGGGGAGGGGAGGAAAGGAAACAAATGGATCAAGTAATGGCTTTTAGTGCATGGAAATGATCTGTAATGGCTCAGGATGCTTTATTCGTATCTATTGGTAAGCGCTTTCCTGCAGGCTTCCATTACACCCTGCCGGATTGACTGAAAGTCAACGAGATGGGCTGGTGTGAGGTCACTCAAGCTCAAGGTTTCAGTGCCTAGAGGTCGTGAGGGAGAGCAGACGGGACGGGGGAGGTAGGAGGAAGAGTGGGACAGAGATGCACTTGGAGACAGAGTAAGGTGCACGTGGGAAGGAGACCGAGTGACAAAGAAAGCCTTCTCACAGACCTTCCGTGTGCGGACATTGCACCTCTGCACATGTTTACATTCCAGAAGGAGGGTCATTCAGGACAGGAAGAACGTGAACACCACGTGGGAAGAAGAGGGGAATACAAGACAGTGAACTAATGCCCAGAAGCCAAGGGCATTCCTGATAATCCAGGTACTATCACTTTTCAGTCCTGAGAACAAGAGTTTGAAATAGCTATTGCTAAAGAAAACAGTCACTATTTATTTTATTGCACTTTTCCTCTTAAAAAAATAGTCAAACACAAACTATGAGATATGGAGCTGAGCTTTGGTGGGAAGAGAAGCAAAAAGAAGGGAAAAGCGAACACGATTAGTTTGAGGATGAGATCCATCCCAGCTTGTAGGGGCTCTGCCACCTCCACTTGTCCCCACGTGCTGCTTTTATGGGGGGACTGGGCTGCTCTCAATAAGGGCCAAGTCTGAGGATATAGACAATGGTCACAATAGCCATTGAGATACCTCCCTGCATCCAGCACACTGCCAGTTGGCTCAGATGACTAATGATATTAATAAGGTCAAGGTCATGGGTTCAAACCTGGCAATGGACATTTTGCCAAGGCTGGAGGAACTCCATTGTGTCACCAAGGAACACCCTGCATGTTACAGCCTGCATGCACCGGCCCTCTCTGACCAGGCAGCCATCACTCAGACAAAGGCTCATGGCAGTGGCCCCAGGAGAGCCGGAACTGGAGCAGGGCTTCCCATCCCTGCTCCTGGGTCAACATTTCTAAACTCTGTGCTCCTCCTGCCTGCCATGGGCAGTATGGTGCCACCCTCGTGTGCAATTTGCAAACTGTCCTATCGTTTCCTTTGGGGAGTGTCAGCCTCTACCTCTCCTCTCCACCACTGTGGGCAGTGCTGAATCCCCAGCCCAAGAATCTGCAGAGGACACTCTCCTCCATATGGGTCTCCATGTGGGCCTGCACTGATTTTATGGCTGACTATGAGGAAGTCAGCTGGCCAAAGACCTCACTACAATGGAGAGATCCAGAAAGAGCAGATAGGACACGCAAGTCCTACAGCTGTCCCCACACAGGTCGGGCACATGAGCACCAGGCTGGGAGCTCAGGCCAACAACGCTTTCATGGGAGCCCCTTCCGCACCAGGCCAAAGGGGCTGGAGGCACACTTCCTTGGGGCGCCTTTTAAAAGGCTCACCTCCTGGGAACATGCCTACTCCATCCTCGGAAGCCCAGCTGAGAGAGACAGAGGGAAGCAGAAAGGAAAAGAGGAGAGTGTGTCAAACACCTCAAAAGCTTCAGGAAGCACTGAGCCACAGCTATGTCTTCAATTAAATTTTGGCTCCTGAAAAGTTTACTTTAAAATTTGACCAACTCAGGCACCCTCTCTTCCTAACAACCTCCCTACTTTTCCTGGACCTCTTTCCCTTTAGCCCCCTGAAGACTTCAACTTCCTTGAAAGGTTGAGCCCACAGAGCCTCCTGCTAAAGCTAAAGGAACGCTTGCCATCTTGACTTGGAAATACTTGGAAGGCCAGCAGATTGCACGATATGCAGATTCGGACCCACCTGTCCATTCCTTGGTGTTGCTTCCTCCGTGGAGATCAAGAACTGTGAGCGTCATTAGGAGGGAAGCATGAAACACACCTCGGATGGCTAACAGGAGAAGAGGCTGTGGTGCCTGATCTGACACCTGACTTCAACTCCCAACTTCCATTAGAGGGGAAGCCCTTGCCAAAACGTACCCAGCTCTCAGCTAGTCCTACCGGTGGGAAGAACCAGCTCTGTGGAGAATCCAAAACAGTGGGTGATCTTACAAAGCATTTAAATTGGGCCCTAGAATATAGGAGAGCTATCGGGCCCTTTAAACGTTGTTATTTGTGTAGCATGAGGTTTCTGTCCTTAATCATGTTTTACTAAAGCCGAACTGACGTCCGGTTCCTCACGGCGCAGCAATTGGATGAGAGGCAGTGCGTCCAGGTGGAGCCTGGGAGAAGGAGAGGCGCATGCCTGGACGAACACCCATAGACGGTACCTGGGAGTCAAACCTGTTGGGCGCGCACGCCCACAAGCAAGTGAGATGCCGCGAGCAAGTAAAGGTGGCTCATTTTAAGAGATAAACCTATATGTCGTCTCCACTTTCAGACCCAGCCCCTGACAAAGCCATTAGGGATGGAGGGACAATAAGGTCTGCAGACTGAGAGAATGTTGGGGGCATCTTCACTTGGGGTCAGAGCACTGCAGTTTTCTTGAGCAATCACCACTTTTAACAGAATAGGTCTGAATACAGAGACCCCAGGGCTTGGGAGCAGGGGAGCCTGGGCTATTTGGGTTCTCTGTGCGGACTGGCTTTGAAGGAAAGGGCATGGCAAGAAGGTGTATATTAATAAGCTGCCAGCTGTCCCAGGGCCTTCCACACTCTGCACCCAGGTTTCTGGTGAGAGGAAGGTGAATAGGTAGAAACAGAGATCTGCTTGACAACGGTGACTCATCTCTCCGCTTTAAACCTTGGGGATTACTTCTGTGAAATCTGGGGGTGAGAGGGAGAGAAGAGACTTGAGGAAAAGACTTCTCGAAGCATCCAGAGGGGTATAAATGCAGGCTAGGGAAAGGTGATTAAATCTGAGCTTCTGTTCATGCCTATTAGTTTATAGGTCTGGGGCAGAGAAGTGGGTCTGAGCACGTGCCCGCATTTTGTCCTGTGCTGTGTGTACGTTCTTGGGCGTGTATGCTGCAAGTTGTGTGCCTCGTATGAGTAGATGCAGGCATTGTGTGCACACACCGAATTTGTGTGTACTTTGTGTGAAGTGTTCTTCATGTCCTTGCTACGCAGACTCATCACTTGGAGGTTTGTGTATTTCACATTGGAATTGCGGGTTGTGTCTTTGTACACGGTGCACATAGGTCTTTCGCATGTGCCCTGTATTGGTAAGCACATACGATGCCTGTGCTGGATGTGCGTATTTTGGATGTGGTACAACCATACATCTTGTGTGTGGCCTCTCCAATCATGTGGTCTCTGTGTGTTTTGCACGCTGTTGCATGTGTTGTCTTTGTGTATGGCAACAGCGTCTCTCTCTCTTCCGTGGTGGGTGTGCAGGCATGTGGACCTGTGGGTGTGAGCTGAACATTTAGAGTCTTGGGTCAAAGACATGGGGATACAAGATCTACCCCTGACCTAGGCCTTCGAATGGTTATTTTACCATCTCTTTCCCAAAGGTCTGGGTCCCTCTCACCTCGTGTCTGGGAAATTCAGCACCACTTCCCATGAGGAGAGGAGGGGAAGCACAGAGGCTGTGCGCTGGGCCTGGGATGCCCTGCAGACACCTGGGGAAGTGGGTGACCAGGAACTAATGAGCACCCTGGGCCTAGCACCCTGAGCTGGTGCCCCACCCCCAAGGTAACTGTAGGTGCTAAATAGCCAACAGTGAGGGTCGGGCTGGAGCCACTCCTGGGCAGCCCCACCACCCGATTCACTGTGTTGGGGAAATTTCAGCTATTCTGTTGGAAGGCAAAGAAGCCCAAGCTGCGAGGCAAAGCCTCCCACCTCACCCCATTCCAGGGCCGGCCAAAACTCCACCTGTAAGCGGCATCGTGCTCATTTACTCTTAACCTGTGCTGAGGGTGGGGACCTATTCTCTACTCATCGTTTGGTTTGTCGATGCAGCTCTGGTTGCCAGTTTAACTGGGAGAGAGTTTGAGTCCGTCAATCAAAATAATGCCTGCGGATCATCTAGGGACTCCATCTCTTGGTCCTGGACTTGAGAAGTTACTGCACAGAGGAGGCTCCCTTTAAGTCCAGACCTGTAGAGTTGGGTCCCCAGAAGCCCTCCTCCTTGGGGTCCTTGGTTTCAAAGCAGGTGATCCGCTCTTGCCCTTTAGGGAAAGGTTCATAAAAGTGACTGACGCAGAGCCAAATGATGATAAAAACCGAACAGCGTTGGGGGAGGATGAGAATGGAGATGGCTGACATGAGGGACTGTAGAGGGGAGGCCTGGGGTGGGGCTGGCCCAGGACAGCTGGAGCTGTGAGGGCCACGGGGCCCTTGTGCACTCAGTAAGACAAGCTTCAGCCATGGGAAGCTGAAGCTGCAGCACGTGGAGGGCAGAAAGACAATTCTAACGTCTAAGAATCCATGGAGACTGGAGTGTCTGAGGCAATGGCAGCAAACCCAGGTCCAGTGGGGTTACCAATGAGATCAGTCAACCCATTGGGCCTCTAAGATAACCAACCCACCAAGCAGTGGATTTGCTCCTGAACCTGAACTCCAGAGAATGAATATATATGTGAGTGTGTGTGTGTGCACAGAAACATACACACACACACGTATGTATATGTGTACATATACATACATACATTATAGTGCACATCGTCAAACACATGCATAAATTGCCCTGTGTCAAAAATATTGCATAAGCTTATACAAGGTTCAAATGCAATTTTTTTCTATAGCTAGCTAGGTAGAGGAACTCGTGAAAGAGAGACTCAATATATATTTATGTACACTGGATCCAAGATCCACCTTCCTCAGGACCAGATGCCCTGGTCAGCTGTACAGTCATGCCCATGGCTCGGTTAATTCCTAAGGTACAGTCACGTGAGGTGTTTAGATGCTGCCTTCCCTGCTCACTCTCCCGGCTTTGCCATAGTCTGTGCCCCCATTTGGAAGAACAGGGATGGGGTGGGCTGGAGGGCCAGAAGTTTTGGGTCCACATTCCAAATAGTCTACTCTTTTCCCCTGATTGAGAGCTTTTGTCTTCGGATGGGGGGTGGGGACCTTAGTTCAATGCCATTCCTAGGCTATTAATACTCTAAATATGAATACTGTGTAGGCTACTAAGAAAATAGGTTATCTCCTGTTTTAAATATTGAGATTCATGCAACAAACACCCATGCAGCTCTATTGCATCACTGGAAAATGTCACTGCAGTGTCGGTGTGGCCGAGCCACAGCCCTAGGAAAGCAGATGTCCACAAACTCCAGTGTTAACAAAGAAGTCAGACGTGTTTCTGTGACCCCCGAAGCCTGCAAAAATGGTGAAATCTGAAGCTGAGAGGTCCCTTGGTTTGTTAGCTTCTCCCCATAGGCCTAAGGGAGCAAACGTGAAACTTGACAGCTCACATCCAGTCATACTAACCGGCCCTCCCCCGGGCTTCCCTCACACCGACACTGCAGAGAAAAAACCAAATGCAGCATTTTCCGTTATGAAACACAAGCCTCCGGAGCCTCTACTTGGCAACTGCCATCCGCAAACCCGGGCCCGTGACACAGAAAGGAATCCCAACACACAGGATGGTGTGTTCTCTTCAATGCAAAAAGTGGGAACGGCCTTCCGAATAATTACCAGCGCTTTCAAGCTACGCCACCATGGTTGTCCTCTGTGAAGGGGAAGGTGAACTCAGATGGGTGGGGTGGGCTGGGGTGGGGGTGGAGTGCTGTGTGCGTTTAATCAGGAAGGAAAAGTGGCACTGATGTGGTGGGTTATGTATGTGCTATGAGGTGGCCTCAAAATCCTGGCTCCATAGGTGACACCCATCTTTGGAAACCCCTAAGCGGGTGATGAAGATTTGCATGAAAGCCATGGACAGCTATTCTGTGTTCTAAATCGAAAATCAAAAGATCAAAAGTCACTTGCACGACTATTGCTTTCCATGCAGAACCAGATACACACTGTAGAACACTGACTACAATGCAGGCTATTATGCAATATCTGCATTAGTTCCAATGAGCTGTATGTTAATAGGTTTCAATCAGACATCGGTTAACATTTTGGTAATATTCACATAGTTTGTATTAGCCAAAGTGCAGTTGGCTGTTTTCAAGTTTTCCTCTCTAAAGTCCTCGTTACTGTTGTTTACCCCCTCCTGGATCTCCATGTAATCAGACTTACTAATGGTAGAGGCACTTCTACTTTTCTTTAGGTCAGGGGAGGATGGGATCTTTGGACAACTTGTCACTTGCAGGTACTGGGCCTGCTCCTCTCCCTCTGTCTCCCGGTGGTAGAAGTAGTTGAAATTGGACACTATGACGGGGACCGGTAAGGCAATGGTTAACACACCTGCAATTGCACACAGGGAACCCACGATCTTTCCCCCAATGGTAGTTGGAACCATGTCTCCATAGCCTACAGTTGTCATGGAGACGACTGCCCACCAGAAGGCATCCGGGATGCTGGGGAACTGGGAATCTCGCTCATCGGCCTCGGCGAAGTAGACAGCACTAGAGAAAAGGATGACCCCGATGAAGAGGAAGAATATCAGGAGGCCCAATTCTCTCATGCTGGCTTTGAGGGTCTGACCTAGGATCTGGAGACCTTTGGAGTGTCTGGACAACTTGAAAATCCTAAAGACTCTTACCAACCGGATGACACGGAGGATGGCCAGCGACATGGCCTGCTGGCCCTGCTGGGCATCCTCTGGCTTCTCAGCCAACTCCGTCCCCAGGGTGATGAAGTAGGGGATGATGGCCACAATGTCAATGATGTTCATGATGTTGGTGAAGAAGCCAGCTTTGCTGGGACAGGCAAAGAACCTCACCAGGAATTCGAAGGAGAACCAGATGATGCAGAGGGTCTCTACAATGAAGAAAGGGTCGGTGAAAGAAGTCGACTGTTGGTACCCCGGTGCTGTTGGAATAGGTGTGGAAGGTCACTCCACCGCTATGCATGTCTTCATTCTCATCCCGGAATATGGGCAACGTTTCCAGGCAGAAGCTGACGATGGAGATCAAGATCACCATGACAGATACAATAGCTATAATCCTGGCAGGCCCGGAGCTCTCTGGGTATTCGAAAAGGAGCCACACCTGTCTCTGAAACTCATTTTCGGGCAGAGGCCGCTCTTCCTCTTTGATGTAGCCTTCATCTTCCCGGAACATCTCCATCGCTTCTTCTCCCAGCTCATAAAACCGAATTTCTTCAGAGAATATATCTAAGGGCACATTCACAGGCCGCCTCAGCCGGCCCCCGGACTGGTAATAGTACAAAATGGCATCAAAGCTAGGGCGGTTCCGATCGAAAAAGTACTCATTTCGAAGGGGGTCAAAGTATCTCATCCGCTTCTTTGGGTCCCCTAAGAGGGTCTCTGGAAACTGGGCTAAGGTCTTTAGCTGTGTCTCAAACCGCAGCCCTGAGATGTTGATCACCACCCTCTCACAGCACTCGTGGTCCGCCTCTGGGTCATAGGTGTCCTGTGGGTGCCCAGGGAGGGCAGCAGCCTCGTCCGCTGGGTCTCCGGTGGCCACTGTCATAATTGGAACTGAGAGAGGTGTCTCACGCTATGCCTTCCGGCTGCCTGGCAGCAGAGAGCTCAGGGTGCTGCTGATGGCCCCAGGAAGCACGGGAGCATGGGGCTGCACCCCAGCAGCAGAGCCCCGAGGGCTCTCTGAGAGCCGGAGCGATAGCCTCGCCTGGCTGAAAGACAAGGCAGTTAAGGACATGAGACCGCTCCGCGCTGGCAGCCCGGCCTGGGTTGCCGGTTTGAGTCTCCCATCTCTCAGCCAAGAGTTCAGAAACATGACCACTACTACCACCTCCAACAAGCACACTTCCCTTTCACCTTGTAATCTGGCTGGGGATCACAGGGGAACAGGTGGCCGTCTCTCAAGAAAGCTCTGGAATGCCCTGCCACGGAGGAGGGTGGCGGTACAGACCCCCTCTGCACTGCGCTGGCTTCGTGGAGCCTAAATCCCTATGGGAGGCTGGCAGGGGGCCCTCTCCCAGGCACCAAACTAATGTCTTGCAGATACCTGCACCCTGGGACGTATTTGCAGTGGTGAACCGTGGACCCCAGTTTCTCTCACTGTCCCCACCGAAATGACTTTACACACTGCTGGTATTAAATGATAGATGGATTTACCTGGCCAGGCAGGGATCTGCAGCTCTCTTCCTTGCAGAGCTGATCAAATGCTGAGGGACTCCTAGATACCCAAACGGGCAGCCTGCCTCCCCATCACGTCTTCACACTTGAGCTAGAAAGAATGGTGAGTCATTCCGGGCAGGAGAGCAGGCTCCCCGTCCTGGAGGTGCGCTCCAGGGCTGGGCTAGGCTGGGAGGGCGGTGGGCTGTCTGGTCAGGGACACGTAGGACTCGAGGACAGCCGAGCTTGGGTCTGGAGCCTTTGGAAGGAAGGAGACGAGATGCAAAGGTCAGCAAAAGCCAGAGTCCTCCTGGCTGTCCTCAGGAGGTGTGACGTTGCCTGGAAAAAACAGCAGCCAGGTGGAACCAGGGCTTTGGGGTAGCTGGTGCCAAGACTTAGGAGGGCTCTGGCAGCTCCCCTTCCGTGCCCCCCTTCCATTTTGGTGACCCACCTGAGGCTACCCCTCAGGCTCCTGGCCTCCTCCAGGCAGGCTTCTGTCAGCTGGACGCGCTTCTCCCAGGGAACAAGCCTTCAGGCTTGGCTGGGCCTGTCTCCTCCAGGGGCCTCTGGGGCTGAGCCAGAAACCCCATCCGTCCTCAGCAGCCATCAGGAGGGACTCTGGACAAAGTCCTCCCATCACCAGGTCATCACCTTGCAAAGGAAGGCTTCCTACACTGCAGCCTACTCCAAACTCTGACCTCCGCAAGGTCCGAAGGAGTGAGAGCCCCCCCACCCCCCAACACCCAGCACATACTCTTTCTGAGCTCTTCTGCGGAGAATCCTCACACAGAAAGGTCGGCTCTACAAAGCTGGCTGGCTTGAGCCCAGAACTGATTCTCCCTCAGGGATGCCTGGGCTGCAGGCCTCCCTTGGGCCGGTGGCATTTGAACTGGGCAGGCGCTAGACCACCGACTTCTGCCCAAGAGAAAAATCCCTCCCATCTCCTCTGCAGGAAGCGCAGAACCGATGCTCGGCCAGCCCCGCTGCCAGGCGGCTTGGCAGCAGCGAGAGGGGAGCCTGGAGGAGGCCGGCTTCCGAGCTGGCCGCCTGCCAACTCCATGCTGCGGGGCCCCCCGGCGGGGAGGGGTCTGGCCCTCTCCCTATCGCCCCCGGCTCCGGCCGGGATTCCGCCCCGCGCGCTCCGCGCCGGGCTCCGCGCCCGCGGCCCGGACCTACCGGCTGGTCGCGACAGCCAGCGCCACCTTAACCCCCTCCTGCCGGGCCCGGAGGGCAGCCCAGCTCTTTTGCCCCTTGGGTCCAGCCGAGGGACCGGGGAGGATCCATCTCCACCCCCGAAACACTGGAGCCTGAACTCTGGGGGCGGGGAGCCGGCGGCCGCCCCACATCGCGGCTTCCTCCTGGGCGCGGGGTCTCCGTGGCAGCCCGCGGCCCCAGGGAGGCGGAAAAGCCCTTCCCCGCCGCAGAGCAGTTCTGATTGCGAGCCGGAGAGGAGCCTGGAGCCCGGCTGTCCCAAGTGGTTCGGGTCACACCAACCGGCGCTATTTACCAGACATGGTTATGCTGCAGTCAGCTGCTCCCATCAGCCGCCAGCTCCGCGCTGCGCCCTCCGCCCCGCGCCACGCACAGCCCGGGGGGTCCCCGAGCCCATTCGGTGCCCGCTTCCAACGCAGGGCGCCGGCCCCCACCCCACCCCACCCGCTCCGGCCCGGCCGGCCCGGCCCGGCCCAGGCTCGCCCGCCCGGTGCCGCGCGCTGCGCCGCCCTGTGCCCCGCGCCGCCTGTGCCCCGCAGCCCCGGCCGGGGGCCCGCACGCGCAGCCCACGCCCCGACACCGATTTACCCTTCCGGATGGGCTCCCGGAGCCTCCATGTTTCTCGGTGACCGCCAGGGCCAGCGGAACCTCGGTGGCGGCGGCGGGGCGCGGGCGGCCAGCCGGGAGCCGGCTCTGCAGTCCCGCGGGCGGCGCGTACGGAGCGCCCGGCCGCCGCCCGCAGCCGCACCGCGCCGCACCGCGCCACGCAGCGCCGCACCTGGCCCGGCTGCGAACTCGAATTAAAGGGACCGGCGGGGGCCGGAGCAGGCGCGGCACGCGCCCGCCGCCACCGCCGCGCTGGCCACCTGGTCGGTCTCTGGGCCTCGGCCCCCCACCCCACCAGGAAAACACCCCGTTCTTGGCAGAGCCCAGCTTACTAACCAGAACCTCGTGGAGAGCTCAGCTGGGGCTGCCCTGGCTGAGGAGCAGGGGCCAGAAGTTGAGGAGCGGTCGGTCAGCAGGGGCTTCTGCCAACATAATGAGGCAGGCAGGGAGGAAACGATCGATAGCCGCTATCCCAGGCCCGAGGGAGAGGTGTTGCTATCATTACGATGCTGCCAGACGGAATCCGTGGACCCACTCCTGGCCCCCTGGCGCCGGCTCGCCCCCTCCTCCAGGTCTGCCTCCCACCTCCCTCTTACCCAGCGACAGCTTTGGCTTCGCGGGGGAAATGCAGCAGGTGCAGGCCTTAACTTGCTGTTGCCTTCGCCTTACCGGGAAAAGAAGCAGGGACCAGCCGGCCCTCTGGACGCCCCCTCCCCCGCCACACGGGAAGGTGGGAGACCCACAGAGGGCCTACTAGGGAAGGGCCAGCTACTCACCAAACTGGCCTTCCCAGGCCTTACAAAGCCAGCTGGCCCACGGGGCTCTCGGATTGGGGACTGCAGTTCACAGCACCCGGGGCTGGGCCCAAGACGATACCCTTGGCTTTTGGAAGAATGTGTGTGGGATGCCCAGTCTGTCTTCTGCCCAGAGAGGATCTGAGAGGTCCAGGGCGCTCTTGGGAGCCACCAGACAGCCCTAACAGGGCCAATTCTGTTCTCCAGATCCCTATCAGAATCTCTCTTTCAAACAGTTGTCTTTGAGCCCAGACTGTGAGGGGGAGGGGCTCTAGTCCCAGGAAGGCTCCTGCTGGGCCCTCCTTGCTCAGAGAAACTCTTCTCCAGGCCTGTAGCTTGTGATGGAACCCACAAGGCCAGCTCTGTGGGATTCTGGCATTTTACGGGGGTAGTCTACCCCGGGCTGCAGGTGGTGGTCTGGGAGGGCAGATGACTGTAAGGTAGGGCTGTTTTGGTTTCAGTGTCCTTGAAGCTGGGCTGTCAATGTCCTCACTGAAGTATGGCCTGAGTGTTTTGGAACTCTGCTGGTTACTAGGCAAGATAATTCACATCCCTGAACCTCAGTGTCCTCATCTGCAAGATGAGGCTACCTCAGAGGCTGTTGTGAGGTTTGTGAAGTTGTTTACGTAAAGAGTTTAGCACCCAGCGGATACTCACGAATGATGGTTTCCCCTCTGTGTCCCTATGAGACTCCCCTCATAACCTCCCACCTCCACCTTGCTTTTGGCTGTCCATCTACGTGCCCAATCACCAGGTTTTTGTTGTCCCATTCTCTCTGCTTCTGAGCTTCCCATCCCTCCCCCCTTTCCTTTAGGACTCAGCCATTCCCACTTTTGTCACCAAATTATCCTCCAGAACCCTGCTCCATACTCCTTCTGGAAGCTTCCCCTGACCAGCCCCGTAGAGCTGTTTCTCCTGGCCACAATGGGTCCTCATGCCAATTAAATCCCAACGGTCTTACCCATTTGATCACGTCTATATATTCTCTTTGTTCTCCTTTGTAAAAGAAAAGCCACGACAGAAAAACACTCTTGAGGGAGAATGAATAATCATGCTAAGTGGTGGCACGTGCTTATCATGTGTCAGACACTATGCTAAGCACCACGAGCCCGGTGGGTGCTTAATTCTCACAGCCCTAGTAGTTTGTACATCAGTACCATTTCAGGGAAAAGGAAACTGAGGCAAGGAGAGGTGACACAACCTACCCAAAGTCCCTCAATAATGGCTCCAGGACTCGAATGACGTCTAGACACACACCCTTAGCCCCAAACCACACTGCTCACGGAGAATGAATAGCTCTTGGATTTCGTTTTCCTCTCTGGGGTCTTCCTCTGACCCCTGTTCCATCTGATTGGCCTCAGGGGTATGTCGTCCTGCCTCCCCGTGAAAGCCTGATAAAGTGCGAACAACAACTGAAAAGGAACTAACTAGAGAAGGAAATAAAAACAGCTAGCCGTGCAGGAGCACAGGGTGTGGCTCCCGCTGGGGAAGGTGTCTCTAGACTTGGCCATGCTGTGGGAGAAAAGAACGTGGACCCAGGTCCTAGCTCTGACACTTACAGCTGTGTGAACTTGAGCGAGTCATTTAAACTCTCTGAGCCTCAGGTTCCTAATTTGTTGAGGGGGACAGCAAAACTATTTCACAGGGCATGAGGATTAAATAAAGAGTGGCAGCCAGCTAGCTTAACCTAGGCGCTTATTTACCTTTACCGTGAGTTTGTTAGTTCGTTTTCCAGCCCTATAGTAGTCAATGTTTGTTATTTGGGGCCACAAAGGAACAGCTGGGTGCCCCCTGATGCCTTCCCTGGGGTGGGTCAAACCCCCAAATCACTCCCTTCCTCTTCAATCTTTCTCCTGCTTGGGGGCCATGCTCTGCCTTCAATAGAAGGAAGGACTGGTGACTGCCACAGTGAGTGACCTGCCCCCGCTCAACGCAGGGAAGTCGTTCGTTCCTGTGGTCTGTGACAACAGTCTTTGAAAGGAGGCGTTTGTGACAGTGCTCCCACGCCCAGCCGGCCCTGGCGCCACAGGTGCGGGAGGGAGGGTCTCTCAGTTCTTCCCACCGGCAACTGATGAACACAGAAGAAGGTATGAGCTCCCTGCTCAAGGGTCACTCCAATAGGACCAGTGCTTCTTGCTTGCCTCCCTGCAGAGGCTTGCTCCCCGACCCACCCATGGCTGTAACATGGCAGCACAGCCCCCTCGAGGCCACAGGAAGCAGGGCGGGGAAGCGAGGAATACAAGCCCAGACACTGGGATGACAGCTCTCCAGAAGTCCTTAGATTTAATCCTCGCAGCTGTGGGAAACATGCCATTATCTCAATCTTTCAGTTGATGATACCGAAGCTCAAAGAGGACAAGTTGCTGTCCAGAGTAATTTAGCGGCGAGGCTGGGATGGAACTCAAGCCCGTCTGACTCCACAAATCACCTGCTTCCACTGTGAGCCGGAGGCCAGGCCTCTGGGCTCAGTTCCTGGTCTGAGAAACATGGATCCAGCCCAGCGGGGCCTCCCAGATGCTGAGGGCAGATCCGCAGGTCCGGCGGATGTCGTCCAACCTGACAGGAGGGTCTGTTTTAGAAGGGAGGTCGTGCTGGCGGTGACGAACTGCTGGCACGGAGGGCGTCGTGGCCGAGGTGCAAGGTTCGGGGTGTCCAGGCCTGCTCTGGGCCCTTTCCTGGAGCAGCTCTATTGATGCTTTTCACATCCGCAGGGCCCAGGGCCAAGGAGCCCTCCCCCTGGCACAGGGCGTACAAGGCAGAGCAGCCGACCAGGGTGTTAGTCTCAGTAGGCAGGACCGGGTGACCCAAGGTCACTTGTTTGACCTTTCTGTGCCATAATTCACTTGTAAAATAGGAAAGACAGCATTGTCCCCCGCCCCCTTGCTTCTCAGGGTTTGAAGAGCGAGAGGGAGGAAGAAAAGAAGGAAGGAAACTAACGTTCATTGTTAGTGTGTGTTGAAATCTCATTTGTTAGGGTCGGAGAGGAGAAAGCGTGTGAACGCGCGTGGAAGAGCAAAAGCCCGGTCAGTGTGGAGGCGTATGCTGTCCTTGTGACTGTCACCGCTGCTGTCATGATCGTGCCAGCGTGTGTCATGACTGCCAGCTGAGGACTTTTCCCGGAAGTGAGATGAACAGCCGTTCCAGCCCCCTACTTTCCTAAAGCCTGCCTCCTCCAAGAAGCCTTCTGAGATTGAATCCAGCTGCCTCTCTAAGGAACTCCCGTGCGGAGACCCGGGCCTTGGCTCCTGTCCTGAGTTAGCTCCTGCACAGCCGCCCCACTCTACTGCGAATCTTGGCCAAATAAAAGAGCCCGTTAAGGAATGGCTAAAGGAGGTGGCACCCCTCACCTTTTGGAGCTGCTCCCCTGTGTCTGTCTGGCCCTGTGCTGGTTGTCTCACCATCAGACCCCCCGCTATTAACACCCAAAGGCAGAAGAGTGCAGTCCAAGTACAACCCTGGCGCCAGCAGGTCTAGGGCCTAAGGGCAGGCTTGCCATGTTTTAGCTCTGAGACTCAGTTCCCTGCCTGTAAATTTTTATCGTGTGGCTGGAATACAAAGCACTTAGAAGAGTGCCTATCCCGATGCGAACACTACGTGGGAGCTGTCAGCAGATTGTCCTCTCAACACTGCCACCACGGTCTCCTCTATTAGAAATGGAAGGAGAGGCTTATGATGAGCTGTGACAATCGACACCGTGTGTTCCAGGACCCATCCCCTGGACCACCCATGATTTCGGCTGCCTGAGGATTGGTCCTAAGCACACTGGCTATGTCCTCTCTCAATCACTGTGTCTCTCAGCTTTTCTGCTCAGGACCCTTGCTGAGGCTGTGCTGGCTTACTCAGGTTGCCTGGGATGGTCTGGATGTCAGTGGAGGCAACTCCGAATGCCCCAGGCTCCCATCCGTAAGAGGGACAGTGCCTGTTCTATGGCTGGCGCCTCAGCCAGCTCCCCTCCACATGGAGCCCAGTGGCTCACGGAGGTAACCGGCTCAATCCCAGAAGCCAGCCGGCCTGGGTTAGGTCAAGGTGTATCGCAAAGGCTTGACCCGACTCCTTGGGGCTGTGCTCCCGGCAGCTGAGCCAGCTCCCCTGTCCCGCCCACGGCTGGCTCCCCGGATGTGCTGTCTTCAGCCCGGGCCTCTCTCTGGAGCAGCAGACTCATCAGCCCCATTTCCCAGGCCTGCTTTTTCCTCATGTTCCCCTTGTTGGGAGAGATGTCACCGTTCACCCTGTTGCCCGAAGCAGCTCCCATACCCCTGCATCCAGTCACTCCCTTGGCCTTGGCATCCGTTCACTTTTCTCTGATTCCCTGTCCTCCTGCTACTCTGGTTTAAGTCACCAGGAGGCATGGTCTGGGGTGCTGCAACCGTTCCTGGCCTCTTGCCTTCAGACTAGACCCCCCTCCTCGCGTCTCTTCTCCCCACAGGGGCCATAGCAGTCCTCGGAAAGTGCCGATCCGATCATGTCACGTACCTGTGAAGTCCTCATTGGCTTCCTATTGCCATGATACAACCTACCTGTCCTAAAAGGCAAGCAAAGCCCTTATGATCTGGTGTTTCCCTGCCCTCCCTCTGTCCCCCATTGCAGGGGTCTATACCAACGTCAAACTAAATGACTCGAAGGCTCTAACCGGATTAAAACATGTGGGTTAGGTTAAGTCCCGAACTCAGACAGGCCTAGCATTGAGCCCTGGCTCTGCTACCTGCCGTTCATGTGACCTCAGGTGGCTGCTTTGTCTGGGCCTGATTGTTCCTATAAGCCCAGCTCCTTCTCCTCTGCCCTTTACTGTCCTCGGTGCTACGAGAACGGGACGGAGCCAACGAGAAACAACTTGATTTCATGGAAAGAACATTGGCCTGGCAGCTCCAGCCCCAGTTCTGTTAATACCTGGGTGACCTTGGGGCATGTGACCGTGGCTTAGTCACTTCCCCTCCTTGGGCCTCAGCTTTCACGTCTGTGAAATGGGGAAGCTGGACTACATGATATACATGGCCCCTTCTTGTCCTGACTAATTTTTCAACTTTCCCCGGCCTGGGGTATGAGGCCATTAGTATCAAAAGGACTCGTGTTATAACTAGTTTACGAAGAGGATACCGAAGCTCAGAGAGGTCATGTGACCTGCTCAAGGTCATGTGACTCCAGGGAGTGACGGAGCTGGGATCCGAGCACAGAATTCTTTAGCCCTCAAGTCAGCAGTTTGTCCGTCATGTCTCACGGTTTAAAAAGAGAAGAAGGCGTTTTGGAGCCACAAAATCATTCTGCAGATGAGGCCTGAACAAAATTCAGAACAGTGCAGACTCGATGCCCAGTGTGTCTCCGTGATGTCCTCTGAATCTAGGAAGGTCATTGCGCGGGGCACGCGGGGAGCCTTCCATCCTGAGGCCTACGGAGAGAAAAGGGGACAAAACTGCCGTGAAGGGTTCTGTTAGACACTGGGGAAAATGACGGACTCGGTGGGGCATTTGATGGCCCAAGGGACCCAAAGGGACCTTTAAGAACAGGCAGAGAGGCCTGACTGTCGCACACCACTTAGGTATTTCCTTCCTCAGAATGCTTAGAAACCGAATTAACCGAGTGAAAGACTGCATAGAAAAGCATCAGGTAACAAATACATGTTTGTTGACTGGAATGAGCCCCGAAAGCCAGCGGGACCTTGTCCAGGGAACTCGGATCTGCGGTTCTGGATGACTCGGCCTCTCTAACCGGCTTTGAGGTAGGGAAAGGGAAGGTAGATGATGGAGGAGATGGAGCCATCTTGGCAACTTTCCTGTGTTGCAGAGCCAAGATGCACCGGGAAAGATAAAATAATCTAGGAATGGACAAGGGCTTAGGGGCATGTGGGTGGACTAGGAGGAGGGACCGGGAGCGGAACCCATGGTTTCCTGGCCCCACACTCAGTCCAGCCGGCCCACCTGCTTTTCATCTGAAATTCCAGGGTCATCCGACAGTGCCACCTAGTGGCCATATGTGGGAGGTACAGAGAGGTGCCCAGGAAAGATGAAACTAGATCAGAGAAAAAAGTACCCAGCCACCCGAAAAAGCAAAAACTCTGAGTTTCTTCCTGCCTAAGGATGTGCTGCAGACTCTCCACAGGCCTCTGGGCCTAGGCACAGCTGTCTTGTAAGGGTCCTGAACGCCCCAAAGACTTTCTCTCTTCTCTGGATTCTGGCCCTTCGAATCTGCTAGGCTAAGCCAAGGCTTCCCTAATTCGTGGATCCCCTGTGTGTGGACCTGAAGAGGCAGCCATGTGTCTGCAGACCCTCCCCAGGCTTCGCTTTCTAGGATGATGAGGGCAGAGAATGCAGCTGCCCGCTGGTCCTCCCCCTCGGTTCATCTGGTCATGGTCAAGGTCATAGCTGTTGTCAGGTCAGCCCAGGAGGGTCTGGGGGCAGCAGTGGAAGGGGCCTGCAAGTCATTTTATAATAAAAGACTGAAAAACACTTCTAGTGGCACCCTCTCCGAGGTCCATGAGCTTTCGGAAAATGAGCAGAAGATGGCACAGGTCTTAAGAAAAACAGGTCTTAAGAACTTGGAAATGAGGGTCTGATTGAAACTCCTATCCAGCCTCACGTGATAAGGACAGTACCTAGCAGAGGCGGGTACGTTTTCATTCCGAGTCTACAAACGCAGACACCGAAGCTTGGTGAGGTTGAGTAACTTGCCAGCTGCTGCATAGCCAGCAGCCGGGTGCCAGAGGCAGACTCACCAACCCCAGCGCTACACCAGGAACAAGCCCAGCACCATGGGGGACACAAGAGTTTGGCAGGCAGGAGCAACAAATACCAGTTGAATCAGAAGATCCTTCCCTAGAGCCGGAGAGGAAAGCAGAGTTGTCAGCAATGGACTGTAACCCGAGGCAGAACGCTTTGGCTTAAGTGAGGGGAAGAAAGTATAAACAGAAGTGCCTAAGAAAAGGAAAGCTTTCATAAAGGATGGAGTATTTGACAGATGTCTTTAAAGAGAATGTTCAAAGGCTCTGAAAGGGGTATTGAGGCAAGAGCTGGGCTTTCTGTGTAGGAAATCTGCACATACACCCTCCCCCTCCCCCCCACCCCCGCATTCATTCATTCACTTTCTCCTGAAAGGATCTCGGAACAGCCTGTCTCAAACAGCAGCCCCCAACGTCTGCACCTTCTCACGCTGTATTTCTCATCAGAGCATTTATCTCTACCTATCTCTCTCTACCTGTCAATTTGCTAGATCCTTGTTTGTTTATTCCCCTGCTACTCGAATGCAAATTCCATGTGGATGGATTTGAGAGTTTTGCTTTTTCCTGTATGCCCAGTGCCTGGAACATTGTGGGTGCTCACTACATACTTGTGAAATAAATGCCCAAGTGGATGAATGAATTCCAGGACAAGGTGACCACAGGGACAGAGCACAGAAGCAGTCCCACCTGTCCCAGGAATACCGAGTCAAAGAGTAAGACACGTGAGCAGCACAGAAAGACAGTGGGACAGGAAAGGTCATTGGGAAAGATTGGGAGAGGCCTCGAAATGTCAGTCTGTGGAGTCTGATTTATTTTGTCCCAAAGGCGAGAGGGAACAATTGAGGGTTTTACGTAGGAGAGTGACGGGATCCAAGCTAGGTTTCAGAAAGATAACTTTGGAATGTAATGTGATTTGTAATGAACTTTGTAATAAAAATGTAGCATGATGGATGCTGTTGAGAACAGAGGCCCCACACTGGAAAGGAGGAGGTTGCTTCTCCTGGAGAGAGACGACAGGGTAGAAGGGATGAAGCATTGATGATGGCAGGACAGAGAAAAGTGCCAGCAGAGAGCCGTTGCGGGCAAAACAGGATTCAGCGGGCAGTGGGGTGGGAGAGAGAGAAGGAGTGCGGTGGAGCCTCTGGCCAAGCAAGGGACTCAGAGAAGCAATGTTTGTGGTTGTGTTGTGTGGCAGACAATGGGGGCTCGTGGGGGCTGATGTGACAGGCCTGCCCATGGTCACTTAGGCAGATGGCAGTGCTGGCCTGGTGCTTGGGAGAGAGACCAGGAGTTGGGGATGGAGCTGGTAGTCATCAACATGGAGAGGTATTTGAAGCCACCAGAGAGAATGAGATCGTCCAGGACGAGAGTACAGAGGGAGTGGGAAGAGGAAGGAAGCCTTTAGAGACAGTGGCATCATGCTCAGAGGGGCCAGGGGAGGGCCCGAGAGCAGTGCCCCCAGACAGCTACCTCTGGGCCAGGGCCCCATGGACACCCTCACCTCCTCCGCTGAGAGGACTCGCCTCCCCATCTGAGTCCCACGGCCCACCCCCTCCTTCCCACACAGAAGCACACGATGTGGCCGATACTACTGGGTCCCGTTCAGGGTCAGCGTTTGTACTATATTGGGGTCAGGACTTCTACTTCGGGCAGGGAGAAATAATTTATCAGTGGCATCTGTAAAGCTAAAAATAATACTTTTAAAAATGGCAAAGTCTCATTAGAGTTTTATCCAAAGGAGCCTTGTCCTTCCTGTTCATCTGTTTGGAAGAGTGGACTAGGGCCTGGAGATAAGACCCAGTATCTAGACTTAGGCCTGAGGGAGGGGGAGCCAGGGCAGTTCTGATCAAGTTTTGCGAGGTCGAAAGACCTGAGCTGGCAGAGGACAGAAGTGGCAGAGCCCAGCATGGTGCCCACCAGGAGACATGGTGGCCGCCTCTCTCACCGGGCTCACTGACATAAAAGAGACAGACCTGGAAATGTCAGGTGATGGGTGTTACGATGCCACGGGACCCAGGCTCACTCAGTTGGGCGACTATAGGGGTGGAGGCACAGGGAGGACTCAGGCCTCAGCCCTGGATGGGAGGGGTGCACTGCTCCCTGCTGGGGTGCACAGGACCCCAGGATCTCACACTCCCGCAACAGGAAGGGCCCAGCCATCTTCTGTAAACTCACGATTAAAGATTGTTCTCCTCATTTTGCTCCGGAGAGTTTGAGGAGCCCAGAATCCCAACCTCCTCTCCGCCTAAGGAGTTCAGTGTGGGCGTGGCTGTGGGCGTGGCCACGGACGATCACCGAAGCCCTCTGTTTTTTTGTTTGGAATTACTGTCCTGGGTGGGCTGTCCTTAGGAGAGGCAGAGGGAGGCAGGCGTTGCTTTCTGATAAGAAGGAGACCCAGGAGGCAAAACAGAATTTTCCTTTCCTCCCGTGCCCCAAACCAGACCCCCTTCCCCACGTCGTTAACTAGCACGGCTCCTAACCTGATTGCTCAGCCCCAAACTCCTGGAGACACCCTTCGGCGAACCCATCACCGAATCTTCCTGTTTCTCCCTCCAAAATGTATTATGAATCTGACGTCTTATCGCCCCCAAGAAGCAATCCAGGTCCCAGCCACACTCATCTCTCAGCCGGGCTCCCAACAGGTCTCCCGCTGCCACCCGTGCCCCACGCAGAAGCCAGAGTGATTTGCGGACAGTGTATTGCCAATGGTTGTTCACTGCCCTTAGAATTAAACTCACAGTCCTTCCGAGGCCTGGAAGGCTCTGCACCATCTGTGCCCTGGATACCTGTCTGACCTCATTTCCAGTCACCCTCCCACTTATGCTGGGCCAGGCCAGCCAGCTGCCTCCTTGCCGGTGCTCAAACCCAGCACGCACATCCCTGTGGTGTGGCCTGCAGTTCCCTGTCCCCACACGCTGCAAGTCTCTTTCCCCACATATTTCTATGACTTGCTCCCTCCCTTTATGGGTTTTCTGCTTAAACATGACTTCCTTCGAAATGTCTGGTATATATTGGGGCAATGAATGAATGAATACTATGGTTTAACTCTGTGCCTGGCCACAGGAAGCACTTAATAACCAGCATGTAGTAACAGCCTGGCCCTCTCATCTTGGCTCTGAAATTTGCTCCTATCCCTTGGGGTCCATCCCACTGGATCTGCACAGAAAGTTGGAAATCGCTCTGCAGGAAGGGCCAGACACATGTGCTGCTCGTGACCACCAGAGGGCTCCATGTGCCCATGTCCGACAGCAAACGCTGTTGGAGCTTCCTGAGAGCAGACTGTTTAAAGAGAGAGGGAGGGAGTGGGATAGACTCACCCCCTGTCCTCACAGCGTCCCTGTTTTGCCACCAGACCCTCCCTCTGCTCCTCCAGGTGAATCCTGTGCAGGCAGGTCAGCCCTGCAGGCCTTCAGTGCTGGACAGTGCCTTAAAGGTCACCTCACTGTGTCCTGGGGGCAGCCAGCATGCTGAGAACTGCCTGCCACTGCCCGGGGCCTGTGCCCCTATCCCAGGTCCTCTGGGATGACCCGTGGAGTGTCTTGCTGGTGGTGGGTGAGCTCTGTCTCCCAGGCACGGCTGCCCAGAGTCTTGCTGCCCCCTTCTCAGGAGCTGAACACCTGAGGGCCAGAAGGTGGACGGAGCAGGGCGGGCGGGGCAGGCAGTGAGGGGGGGGAACTGCTGGTCTAGCCAACAGGTGTCCTGAGGTGAGGATGTGGGTGGGGGCGAGGACAAGGGTCAGGTCACGGCAGCATCGGAACTGGTGTAGCCCGTCTCCCAGGTCCCCCATCTCCCACGCGGCCCCTGCCTTTCGGTCATTCCCACCGGAAACTGCTTTTGAAATATCCTCCCCATCCACCCCCGGGTGCCCCATGTGCGGGGTCATTTTGCCTGCAAAACAAACCCCTTCTGTTATGCAAGGACCCGTGTGTCCACCCCCTGTTACCCACGTGGACATTTGTAATGGCCAACACAGCTTCTGGCCAGCGTGAAGGGGCTGTGGACTGCCTCCCCCAAGTGTGAGAATTCAGCCCCAAGTAAAGCTACTTGGCATTCTGTTTTGCTCAGGCAGCCTTGTTAAAAGTAAAAGTGTGACTTTTCCTCCAGCTTTTCGAAATTCTAAAATAGCTAGAGCAAGTTAGTATTACTCCCATGGAGACTCCTGAGTGTGGACACCGGCTTTGGCATCTGACCTGCTCTGTCCTGCCAAGTCCCACTCATTAGGAATGCCGTTCTTTGCTGGGTGAATAAGGGTTTGTTAACTCATTTTTTACAAGTTTACTAAGAATTGGTTACTGGGCTGATTTTAACCATGGCCTTCCCAGGTAACATAATGCTTTAACCCAGTAAAATACAGATGTCCGTGGAACGTATTGTATGTATGATTATAAACTCCATTAAAGCAACAGTAACTAGTAGGATTCCCAGTTAGGCAGAATGAAGAGGCTGGCAAATCCTCTCATCCAAAAATTATGTTAAACTGGACAAAACTGTCAAAACCAATCATTTCAGGGCTCTGGAAATTGACCAAATACAAATAACACATTGAGAAATGTTTATTCGTCAAGAAAAAAAAAAACTGTTGAACCATCTGTGGGGTTCTTGTGGTGGGGGGTCTCCTCTCCTCCCTCCAGGCTTCAGAGGAGCTGAGCCACCGGAGCTGTGAAAACCAGCAGTTTCACTGCTGCAGAAGTGAAGTAAACACTTTTGGGTGGTAAAAAAAAATTTTAAATTAAATTAATTAAATTAAAAAATTAAAAAAATACAGTAAGGAAATTCAAAGGCCAAATGACAAATTAGGAAAAATATTTGCAACTCCTAATCCAGACAAAGGGCTAATCTCCTTCATATGTAAAGAGCTGAAAGAAGTCAATAAAGAAAAAGGCAAGCAATACAGTAAATGGAAAATGACCATGAAGAGTCAGCCCACAGGCAAAGAAATGCAGATGCCCTTCACATGTGAAAAAAGACACTCCCTCACTCCCAATAAAGAGGAATGCCTAGTAAGATGACACTGAGACATGATTTTTTTTCAATCTATCAATTTGGCAAAAATTCATAAATTTGCCCACATACTTTGTTCTCTGGCTTCTGCAGAAATAGGCACCCTCGTTCAAACACTGTTGATGGCAATGTTAACTGGTTCGACTCCCATCGAGAATAGCTGGTGATCATTTTAAAAACTATAGATGCATTTGCCCTTTAACCCAACATCTCCTCCCTAGGAATTTATCCCATAGATACATTTGAGTACATCAAAATGACATAGACACAAGGTCGTTCATTGTATAGAATGATCTGTAATAGCAAAGGCTGGACACGGCCCAGGTGTCCATCACTGGGGGATTGGTAACATAAACTATGGATAATCCACACATGGAATACTATGCTGCTGGGAAAAGCGGTTGAGTATCTCCACGTTTTGCTATAGAAAAAAGTGTTCTTTATACATATAAAAAAAAAAGCAAGGTGAAAACAGTATATTTCGTATGATATCTTTTGCGTACAAAAGTCAGAGGAGTAAAAAGACGCATCTGCATGTGTTCACATCTGCACACAGAGATACTGGACGGGTACACAAGAAATTAATCTCAGTGGTTTCCTGTACGGGTTACAGCGTACAGTGGTCAGGGCAGGGTGAGATGAGTCATCTTAACGTGTATTGTTTTTTATTTATCATGGTGGTTTTTGATCGATAGGAAATATTACTATGCGAAACAAAAAAAAAATTTTTAAAAATTCACCTGTAGCGAATGTTAAAACACACGCATGCGCATAACTGCTTTGAAACGCCATCCCAGACTCCACGGGGCCGGGCATGAACTCCTAGGCTGGCACTCAAGAGTCTCAGTTTCCCGGCTTTATCTCACCACACAGCTCTACCAAGCCTAAGCTCAGGCCAAACCGGGCTGGTCCTGAGTCCCTGGGAACACGGTGTGCTCTGGGACCTGAGTCTTGTGCTTTCCACGACCCCCTCTGGAATGCCCACCCCCTTCCCCTTAATCAGTTATGTCCAAGAGCTTCTTTTCTGTTTCCCCCATGAAGCTTTAATAAGAATAAGAATGTCAAAAGGATGATTATGATGATGCCACTGTTTATTGGGCACCTACTGTGCTAGGCACCCCAGTAGGTGCTTTAATGCATCGCATCTGCCCACCAACCATGTGAAGGAGAAATTACTGTCCCTGTGTCACAGACAGGAAACCGAAGCTGGACGGTGCAGCACTGTGACCCACACAGGCCTGAGCTGGACTCCCAACTCAGCTCCTTCCTGGCTCTGAGACTTTGGAAAGCTACATCATCTACAGAAGCTTCAATGTGATCACCTGTAAAATGGGGATGACAAACAGGCTTGCTTCATTGAGCTGGTAAGGATTTAATGAGATACCGGACAAGAACGGCTCGGCAAACTGCTTGGCACGTGGTAAGTGCTCAGTTGACGGACGGCCCCAAAGTCCTTGAAGCTCCAGGTCCTATTGAAGTTTCCTGCCTTTGAAATGTTCAGTCCTAATAAGCCTCTTGTTTATACCAAGACACCACATCCCTAATGCCATGTTATCTTTACCTACCTCCATTTGTCCTAATTGATGAGATCGGTTAGATCATAGGGCTTTGGGACCATAGGATTTTTGGGACTAGCTCCAGGGTTCCTCTCTATGCTCCCGTTACTGAACCCAGCACTTAGAGCAGCGGTCCCCAACCTTGTGGGCACCAGGGACCGGTGCTCCTCTAAGAATCTAATGCCTGATGATCTGATGATCTGAGATGGAGCTG
Organism: Eonycteris spelaea; assembly: GCA_003508835.1. Classification (NCBI taxonomy): domain Eukaryota; kingdom Metazoa; phylum Chordata; class Mammalia; order Chiroptera; family Pteropodidae; genus Eonycteris; species Eonycteris spelaea. The sequence continues at coordinate 4,429,291 of PUFA01000065.1, forward strand.
AGGCAGAGAAGCATGCGCCGGGGAGTGGCTGCAAATACAGATGCAGCTGCTTTTGCTTCCCCACAGCTCACCTCCTGCTGTGGAGCCTGGTTTCTAACTGGTCCACGGCCCAGGGGTTGGGGACGCCTGACTTAGCGGATGCTCAATAAATGGTTATCGATGAATTAAGTCTGAAGAAAGAAAGTAGGGAGGGAAAAGCAAAAAGGTAGGAGAAAAATAAAACTAAAATAAAACTAGAGACATCTAAAGACTCGCTGAGCTCTAGACAATGGTAGTGCTAGGCTGGCGTCGAGGAGGAAGTGAGACAAGCAAAAATTCCTATGAGGTGGACAGGAAGTGAAGTAGCAAGGACGGGAATGGGAAAGGGTATCGAAAGTAGCCAGACACTCAGGCAAACATTTATATTTAGAGGGGCCCCTCTTGGGCAATGTTGAATTTCCCTTTTTCTTAAATTTGGTAAGATATAGATGATGAAATGAGATTTTTTTTTTTTTTTAAGCGGCTGCTCGTTCCCAAATGCTTAACCAATGAATCCTTCTGGTCTGGAGATGATGGCAATGGGCGAAGGGGCTTTGAACTGATCACAAGCTGACGCGTCCGCTGATGGGAGAGAGGCGGCGTGTCGCTGGGGGCGTTAGTGGGCGCGGTCGTGCAAAGGCCCAGGAGCGATCCCCAACTCTGTCCTCCACGCTGGGTGTCTCGACTGGGAGTGGGCATCTCAGTTTTGAGTCACAGACTTAAAGAAGAGAAAGAAGTGGGAGAGGATTAGCAAAATAGCTAAGGAGTGAAACGCTTGCCCTGTCTTCCATGTGCGCACTCTGAAATCCCACCCGTCTTGGAAGGTTTGCTGCGGAAAACCCTCATGGCTGTCAGACTTGACCTACCGTATTCCTACAGCACTCTTCGCTACCCAGTGACAGGGTTCACCCCAAGCTGTTTTGTATGAAAGGGACGAGAAAGAAAGACGGCATTCATCTCAGTCTGCGAGCTCTGTGAGGGCAGGGACCCTTCTTGCTTATCTCTGTACCGCTTTAGGGCCTTCCTCCAGTCCCTGGCGCCTGACACATAAAAGTGCCTTATAAGTCATTGCTGGTCGAATTCTCTGTGGATTAGATCTCCACTTGCAGGGCCCCATGGCGCACTGGACCTCCCACATCTCATCACCAATCACACAAGATCCACCTGAACATTTAGACCCACCTCCCCTACCAGGTACTTGAGAGCAGAGACGGACTGGCTCGTACTCAAAGTGAGTGCTGATTGTCGAATGAGTGGGCACAACTTCACAACGCTCTTGATTGACTTCGCGTTCAGCAGAGCCAATTCCTCTGGGAGTCATGGCCTTGCCCTTCAAATTCAGGAGCAAGACCCTGGCTGCAGGGCCTCACATGCTCTCCTCAAACTCACCTAGGATTCTGTTCATCTCCCAGGCCGGGTCTGTGAGGCTCTTCAAGAGTGGCTCCCAAACTTGATTGCATGTTAGAAGCCCCTGGGGGAGCTTTTAAAATTCCTGGGAACCAGGTTACATTTCAGATCAATTAAATCAGAAAGTCTGGGATGAGAGCCTAGCATTGGTGATTTTTAAAGATCCCCCTGTGAGCCCCAATAGGCAGCCAAGTTTTGGAGCCACTTATTTGGAAACTGCATTTTTATTATTGACACTGAAAAAAAACACAGCACCAATGGAGGTGCCACCATAGAACATTTATCAAAGAGCAAAGGATCCCGTGTGATGGCCGGATGGTCCAGACGCCACTAACCTCGGCAAATCACCCCGAGAAGCAGGCTCCGTTAGGTGCCTCCTCTCAGCACACTCGTTCTGTCTTTCCTCTGCGTGTTTATTCAGTATTTGATTATTTGTTGCCATATTTTTCTCCTCACCGGGCTGTGAGAAACCCAAGAGCAGGAGCCACATCTTCGTAAGCACACTAAGTGACCCGCGGTGGGTTAGTGACACATGTTTGTGACGTCCATGTGTTCATTCATTCATTCATTCATTCGTGCCTGCATTCGACAAATGACGATGCTGGCTGACAGGAAAGTAGAGCGTTGGCAGAGAAGGGGAATGAGAAGGGGAATTACTGAGAAAGAGCAAAGAGACCGGATCCCAGCAGGAGAAAGAATCAAAAGCAGGGGAGCAAAGGCTGCAGAGGAAAAGAGTATTCGTTTGTGTCATGAGGTGGCACATAAGTCCGGTTGGGAGAAATGTCTTCATCAAATGGACTCGAAAGTTAGTCGACATCTGTAAGTACTTCGTAATGTTCCTCCTTTTTAGGGTATTAATCACACTGAAAATCAAAGAGTTAGTATGGTATTATTTGCATAAGAATGGCTCTTTTCTCTGGCAGCAGTTAGCTCTAGAAAGGCAGATCCTACCAGTGGCATTCACCTCCACGTCCCCAGGGCCTAGCACAATATGACACATAGTGATGCTCAGTAAATGCTTACCAAATGACTCAGTGGATTACTCAGTTTTAGTTCCCTCTTTTATTAAAAAAAAATCATGATACACTCATCTCAGCGTAATGAGCGAAAATGTAGATACAAATATGAGTGCCTGATGCATGGTAGGTAATCAGTAATTGTTCATGCAGTACTATTACCAAGAAAAACAACAGATCCCAAATGCCTATTCTGTTCTGGGCCTTGAGCTAAGAGGTGGGCAAGAAGAGACAACTGAAGTGCAAAGAAATCGTACCTTCTAGAAGGAGTAAGGACTTGAGGGCCCCAGTGTCACCACTTCCCCCTTCACCCACCAAAGAGCCTCAGCAAACTCCAGCATCCACCCACACAACAACAGGGTCCCTGGCTGCCTCCGCCCACCCCTCACTCCCACAGCAAGTCCTGGACCCACTAAGACTGGTCTTCCATTCCTCAACCATCAGATGGCAGCACAAAGCCCGAGGACTGCGGGGGGCCTAAGACTGGCCAGGGATACGTCAACCCTAGGTGCAGGGTTTCTGTCTGAAGACCAGAGAAGGAGGGGATGCAACCTCTTGCTCCTCTGGAATTGATGTGCTATTTGGGAGTTATAATCAATGCTTCGGGATTGGCTCCTTCCCTTCCATTTCCAACTCCCAGATCCCAGGCCCTCACCTTGCAGCCCCCTGAAGGGTGCTTGTTCAGCGTCTTTCCCAGAGCACCTTCCTTTCCCCTCCATTCGCTTACACATCCAATGTTGCTTTTAGGAAGGCTCAGAATCCTCTGTCTGGCCATGAAGATGCCTCTCCATCAAAGCTCACCTCCTGTTGCCTGGTTACACCTCCACATGGCCTGCACTTCATCTCCTGTTCTCTCTGTCTTTGCTTATGTCATTCCTTGTCTGTTAAAGGCCACACATCCATGCTCATATTTGCTGTCCCTCCTTTTCTCTCACCCCCTTGGGAACCCAGCTGAAAGCTCACCTTAGGAAGTCTTCTAGACTGACACCGGATGGCGGCTCACCGTGTTGCCGGCCCCATTGGCACCTCTTTTCTTAGTAAGCGTGCCCTGGGTTTCAGATTTGGGTTGACCTGGTTGCATGATGCTTTATCAGCAATCTTTGAGTGTTTCCTGTCATTCAGCAAGAGAGGGCAAGCACGAGATGAACGAGTCCTTTTTCACTTCCCTGACCTGTGCGTTACATTCATCAAGCCCTTAATATTCACTGATGGGCTGAAGGGAGAAGGAAAAAGGTATATGAATGATGCGTGGGAATGAGGGGAGAGGGTACCCTGCAGAGAGGCTTAAGGTGAAGTAATCCAGATCTCCTGGGTTCCCGTCGTCCTTGGTGAACAGATCAGGCAGGAGGACATGATAAAATCCAAAAGTCCGAGAGAAATTGGATTTTTATTCTTCTTGGAAATCCAGTGCCTTCTGAGGCTTCCTGAGAAGATGCAATCTCTTCGTTCGTTCGTTCATTCATTCATTCATTCATTCATAACAATGTGTTGAGCACTAACTGGCCTGTAGGTACTGGGAACACACAGATAAGACTCAGTTTCAGTTCTCAAAACCCCCAAAGTCTAATGAGGACACAGGTTAGGGCACAGCCACTTGCTGCAGAGTGGGAAAAAGCCAGGAGGGAGGAGAGCACGGGTGCTGTGGGAGCAGCGAGAGGAAGGGGCAGGGCCGGCGGTGGAAGCTCCCGGACTCGGTGCCTAGGAGGTGCGCACCGACGGGCACGCGGGAGTTGGTTAGCCATGTGGCGAGTTGGAGAATTAGGAAGAGGAACCGGCACTGGTGAAGGCAGGGAGGGAGATGACAGGGAAGGCCAGGGCAGCTATGTCATTCCCCACGACTGGAGCGTAACGTGCAAGAAAGTGAAGACAAGTGGAGATGGGTGGGTAGCAGGAGTCAGATCTCATCTTCTGTCTGGAAGGCTCTGCTAAGGCGATTTGAGCTTGACTTTGGAGGTAGGGGGCCTTAAGGGTTTTAAGTAGAGGGCTGACATGACTGGGTTTTCCTGTTAAGGAAGATCACTCTGGCTGCAGGGGGCATGGACCAGAGGGAGCAGCATGGGTGGTGGGGAGACTGGATAGAGTCAGCTGCAGGGTCCAGGCAGAGACAATGTGGGTACGAACTGTTCAGCAGCCTAGTGGACCTTGTAGAATCTGAGGGGTCCGTGGGTGCCTGACTGGGGACACAGTGGGATTCAGATGTTCCCACCTGGAGCTCAGGAGGTCAGCCTGGCCCAGATCCCCAGAGCTCTGGAATCTGCATGCAAGAGACTTGGACAAGATGACATTAGGTTGGGCAACAGGTAGAAGGGAGGGGAGGGAACTCAGAACATCAAGGACCTGGAAGAGGAGGAGAAGCTGAAAGGGAAGGGAGAAGGTGTGGCCAGAGATTCAGAAGGAAAATCACTGGGGGGAGAAGCCTCAGGGTTGGTGGGTGCAGCAGCGTCAAAGGCAGCTGAGAGGTCGGGCAAGGTGAGACTGAACGTGGTAGCATTTTGAGTCAGCAACAAGGAGGGCGCTGGTGCAGCAGAGTCACGTTGGGCAGAAGCTGAGTCCGCAGGTTGAGGAGTGAGTGGGAGGTGGGGTGGTGGGAGAGGACTCAGAGGTACCCGCTGAAGGAATCTGAACACAAATAGGTGGAAGTAGAAAGGAATGTTGGATTGAAGATGTGTCTTGTTCGTCTGAGGGTTTTTTGTTTTTGTTTTTAGATAGAAGACATTGATGGCGAAAAATGGGTATGGAATGAATAGTTGAGGATGTGGGAAAACTAAGAGGAGGGAATTCCTCGAGTGAGGACGTAAGAAAGAGACTCAGAGCACAGGGGGCGGGAGCATGACCGGATAGGCCCTACGCACCCCTTCGAAGGAGAAAGAGGCAGAGCTGGGCTGGGACTGGCCTTGGCTGAGAGCGAAGGGCGGGTCTTTCGTCTGGATCCCCGTTCTCCACTCATCCCAAGACTCTGTCCCGCTGAGGCCACTCCGTTTCCTAGATGCTCATGTTCGAGCAGGAGAGGCCTCAGGAGGCCTCAAGAGGCCTCTAGATCCACCCCCAGTCTTAGGCCAGCTGAGACGGCCTGGCTTCCTTAGGGCAGGCAGCCAGAGAGGGCCGAGACAACATTAAAATTGACCTAATGCATGTGTTCACTTACTCTTCCCCTGCACAAGCTGCCCACTTGTACAGATGTTTTGGCTCACTGAAAGCTTCGTTTACCTTCTGCTGAATTTGGAATACATATTCATTATGTAACCTTGAGAAATGCACATCACGTTCTACGGGGCTCAGTTTCCCTGATGTGCAATGAGGGGTTGAACCATGTCGAATGGAGCCCTAGTGACTTAGTGAAGGGCTCAGGGCTCCCCTGGGGGTGTGGGGATGCGGGGAGTCTGAGTGGGTTGGTTCCCGGCTCCACCCTGGCATCCACCTGAGCGGCTACCCGCCGAACACTGCAGCTCTGCATGAGATTTTATTTGGAAAGAGGATTCGGCATCTAAAACAATGTTAAAGTCTGCGTCCTTGCCTGGCCCAGACCCTGCACGAACCTATTGCTGGCGTGTGCTGCGGGGTGTGTCCTCGATGGTGCGTCCTTGTCCGCAGGCCCTGTCTATCTGAATGCCCAAGCAGTGGGCCCACAGGCAGCTGCAGGACCTCCGTGTGCCACCGTCAGTGAGGAGCTGAGGCTCTCCTGTCACAGCCGGGATGCCCACCCAGAAATCTGCTTTGATTGACTCTGGTTTTGCTGGGCTGAGGGCTCAGTGCTCTGCAGTAACCTTGAGGATGAATTACATCCTGAGTCTAGTGAGTGGGACAGACAGGTCTTGTAGCCAAGGGACAAAGCCCGGACCTGCTCTTCATCAACTAGCACCAGCTGGACTCCCTTGTCGCTGGACTGGCAGCTGGGAGGGATCACTCGGCCACCAGGAAACCTTCTCAGCTGGGACCTTTCTGAGAATCTGTGCTAGAGAAGCTACATCTGTCGCCGCTCGGGGGAGAACCCAGCTGCTCAGCTCAGTTCCACCCCCGTGGCCACGGGGAGGGCCCGGGGCCAGAGAGAAGGTCGGCTGCTTTGCGTCTCTCAGTTTCCACAGCAGCATACTCGATTTGGATTTCCCCATTTCATAAGGGAAGCTGGGTCGTGGGACTGAAATCGAAAGAGGTCCCCACTTTGTGGCTGATGGTGGAGCCCACAGCTGTTGAGTGTGCAGGTTTTCGGCTGAGCCCTCTGCGGTCTCACCTGCGAGTTTCCCCCTTTGCTTGTGAGCCACAAGTTGTCATAGCCAGACTTTAGCTGCATGTGGTATGTCCCGGGCAGTAGTATCGGGAAATGGGGGGGAATCTTAGAGTGGATGTGATGAATCATGGAAAAGTCCCCCAAATATTGGGAGAGAGGCACTGGGAAGGAGGGTGAGGTTTGTTTCACGATCACTAAGAGGCATTCTTGGTGCCACGAGCTGTCTCCTCTGGAGGGAAGGTCAGCCAGGTGTGGGCCTGACAGCCGCTGGTGCGGAAGGGCTGATCCTGCGGCAGTCCCTCTGAGAACGGGGCAAGGTGGGAGAAAGCCCGTGGCTGTGGATGCCGCTCCCCACAACAGTGATAATCACTGGGAGACTGAGAAGACCCCCGCTGGAGAGAGGAGCCAGGATCTCTCTAAATCCTCAAGTGCCAGAGAAGCCAGGTGACTTTGGGTTCCATTTTGGAGGCATCTTGTTGGGGGCAGAGAGCCTGTCTTGCTTCGTTTGGCACAGACCAGACTCAGTCCCAAGCAGTGGATAGACTTTGAGCATCACGCGAGCAGGCGGGAGTGTGTCTGGGGCATACCTGGCGTATCGGGGCCAGCATGGCAAAGACCCTACAAACCAAGCTAAAGGGCAAAGCTTGCAGGGGTCGGGGGTTTGTCTAGAGGAGAGGGCAAGAGGACAGTGTTTTAGGATCTTTGTTGCTCCAGTTGGCAGAACTGAGGCCAACAGATGAAAATCTGTTGCAATTCACTGAAGATAGACCTATCCGATCATTTTTAAGATGATAAAGCCTGGTGGTTAAGACCCTGGGCTCTCGAGTAGAGTTACAAGGGCACCGTCACCAGCCTTTTCTCAGACATGGTTTGAGGCCCACTCATTGTGGGCCTGCACCGTGATTTTAAAGAATTGCATCCGTAATCAATACATATTGAAAGATGGTGCTTATAAACCTGTATTTATAACCTCTCTTGAAAAACCAAAGGTCTCATCACCCAGGCTCATCATACTCTTTCATGGAACAATAAGTGGGACCTGGGTGACAGCTGCCTCCTTTGAACAAGGCCACTGCACCCCAGTTCATCACAAGAGCCACCTCCCTCTCCCTTTCCTATACCTGTGTGGTGTCGCCGATGCCCAAGTGCCCAGCCGAGGTAGGGGCTGTAGTTTGCAACCCTGTCCCAGTTAAAAGTCCAGGGTTTGAATCCTGGCTTTGCCACTTCCAAGCTAGTGTGATCTTAAACAGGTGAGTCCACCTCTCTAAGCCACAGTTTCTTTGCCTGAATATGGGAATCATAACACGTACCCGGTCGAGTTAGAGAGCTCACGGCAGGTGGTAAGCACAGAGAACTCCGCAGAATGAGCACTCACCGACACCTGGCCGTGGGGAGCTGTCCAGCAGCGGAGGGGACCGTCTCACAAAGCCTTGGGAGCTCCATCAGCAGCACCCGACCTGCAAAGGCCGTGTGTCCTGGCAGAAGCCGGGGCGGTGCGGAGGAGCGACGGCCACCAGGGATCTCTGAAAGAAGTGAGCCAGGCCCCAGTTCTTCTAGAACACTTCCCAGTAACCAAGTCGAAGGTGCTGACTTAGGGCCGCCCTTGATGCTCATTAAGATCAGATTGGATCTAGAAGGAACTATGAGGAGTAGGAAAGAATGTGTCACCCGGAGTAACTCGCACCCGCGTGGAAGGCTGTTGCCCCGTGGGGTGAGGCGGGTTCCAGTGCCAGCTGCCCGGGTTCCTTCGTGTTCTGCTGCAGGGTTCCTTCGTGTTCGCTGGCAGCATTTCCTCCCTTACTACCTGGCAGAGGCTCATCACTCAGCTCCGGAGGCTGAGCAGCCCTGTGGGCAGCTGAACCCATCCAGCCCCTTGGCATTTAGTATGCCAGGAACTGCCTGGGCCCTGGCTCTTCCCCTGGGTGGGGCCTAGGTGGTATGGGTGCCCTTCCGGGGCTCTGGACCCAGCCTGATGAGAGAGACTTTGATGGCTGGTTATCGGTGGGCCCTGAGAAGTCCCCTGGTGGAGCAACACGGAGCGCCCGAGAAATTTGGTTTTGTATCCTAAGCCTCTCTGTATTTTCTGACTCTGGGAGCTGAGCCAAGAGTGGACCCATTCTTACTCAGGGAGGTAGCAGAGGAGAGAAGACAGGAGGGCTACAGGCTGTGCTTCGGCCAGTACGAGGGAAAGGTTCGTGCATACCAGACATACCTGCACAGAAGAGTAGGAGAGAGGGAGGGACCACCAGGTCTGGAAGCCATGGGAAGGCAGCCTGTTGGAACGCAAGGAAGCCACGGCGGCTGAGACGAGGCAGGAGCCAAGGACTGGCAGGCAAAGTGGGGTGAGCCGAATGAGCTGGGTGTTCACGCTCTGGTCTGCTTCTCTCACTGCTTCTCCCTTCTTTTTGGCATTCACTGTGGCCACGACACCTGAGTGTTGTTACAGCCAAAGGCAGATGTCAGCACCTGCCCAGCCCCAGGTGGTGTGCTGTGTGCTTGTAACCCCCTTCCGGCTGGCCCGAAGAGAACAGAACAGCAGCACACTGGTGCTGGTCCAGAGCCCACCTCCAGCGAGAACCACTGGGCCAGACCTTGACTCGCAGCCTGACTTAGCCAGATGTCAGGGCTGAGGCCCTGGTTCCTGTGCTTGAGCTAATCGGTCTCTTTGGGGAAGCTTTTTAGCCTTTGACTTCTGGGCGCTTGTCCCTGGGAAGAGACAGTCAGCTTTGGCTTTTGCATTGGGCCTCTGTAGCTGCTGAGTTATCATTCCGAGCCACATTCGATGGTCTCTGACTTGGATCTGGTAGTAGAGCCTAAATTACTTCATAGCATCACTTTGTTGGGATATTTCTTTGCTGTTCTCCTAGTTTTCCCAAATTATAATTGAGTGAAATCTTGTTTTGACATCCAGAGCTGATCTGCTTACATCTTCTGAATCGTACCTGCTCTTGAGATGGTGGGTGTGTGTCAGGAGGCTGGGAGACATGGGCGCAGATGACAGAAACTTTAAAGGAGATGCGTGCCTTGGGCATCAGCTTCGTACATGAAATTGTGGGTCATCTAGCATACGACAAGTCCTGGATCAGAAATCAGTGGCAGGAAAAAGTTATGGAAGGTGCTCTCTTCTCTCAGGAAGTTTGTGTTGGGAAAATCATCGTAAATACACACACACCAGTTAAACAGCAGAATGCAAAGACGCCCACCCCCATTCCACTGCACGTATACTCACACGCAAACGCCCGTCTGTACATGTCTGGTCACGCACGTGAAGATCAACCCAGGCTTGGGTTTGAGATTTTGGCCATCGAAAACTACAACGAATATCTCCCTTCTCTGAATCTACAGTTCATTATAGCATAGTGGTCGGAGCTGGAGCCCAAGGGTCTGCGTGAGAATCTGGTTCCCTCCAGTCTAGCTGTTTGAACTTAGACATACCACTCAACCTCTCTCTGCTTCACAGTTTCCTCACCTGTAAAACAGGGGTGACAGCGCCTACGTCACCGGCTTTCTAAAAGGTCTAAAGAACGTGGAAACAGGTATGTGCTTGGAGGGCACCTGGCACATGGGCGGTGCTCAGTAGCTACGACCATTACCTCTAAAATCTCACCGCCTGTGCAGGCCAGTGGTTGACATTCAGGCCATCGGGGGAAACAGAGGCTTATTTTTAAGACAGAAAAGTGGAATGGTTCCGAAGAGGTGGCGTCCCATGCAGCTCCCAGCATGGGAAGATAGATCCGGCACGCACAGCGTGTGTACGGGCTGCGGGAAAAGCCAGGTGCCGAGGCATGGGGTCCATAGTCCACTTCAGGAGGTGCAACAAAAAGATTACAACAGAATAAAACATGATAAATACATGAAAACTTAGAAAGGCTCCTTAAGTTGTGGGGGGGGGGGTCAGGAAAGACCTCGCCTGTGCTGGAGGAGGTCGTGCTGCAGGCGTCAGCCAGGGTCAGCGAGGGAAGACCCCTTGTCTGATAGAGAATTTGCAAATGCCTTCTCCCGTTCAGTGGGTTGTCCTTTCAGTTTGTTGACGACTTTCTTGGTTGCGCAGAAGGTTTTTAGTCTGATGTAGTCCCACTTGCTTATTTTGCTTTCGTTGCCGTTGCTTTTGGTGTCAAATCCCCCCCCCAAAAAAAAATCATCGCTAAGACCAGTGTCAGGGAGCTCACCCCTTGTGCTTTCTTCTAGGAGTTTTATTGTTCGAGGTCTTATGTTTGAGCTATTGATTTTTTCTGAGTTGATTTTTGTGTACGGTGTAAGATAGTGGTCCAGTTTCATTCTTTTGCCTGTGACTGTTCAGTTTTGGTAGCACCATTTATTGTAGAGACTGTCCTTCCCCCGTTCTTGGCTCCATCGTCATCAATCAATCGACTATATATGCGTGGGTTTATTTCGGGGTTTTCAGTTCCAGTGACAAATGTGTCTGTTTTTATGCCAATACCATGCTGTTTTGATTATTAGAATTTTGTAATAGAGTTTGAAATCAGGGAATATGATGCCTCCAGCTTTGTTCTGTTTTCTCAAGGTTGTTTTAGCGAATGGAGTCTTTTTTGGTTCTACACACGTTTTAGGATTGTCTGCTCTATTTCTGTGAATGAAACATTTATTCTCAAGGAAAACAACTTAGACAATATAGAATATATTTAAAACGTTGGGTAGGCGAAGGGGAAGCAGTTCACGTTTCTCCAATCCTGTCGTTTACCAACGCTATGACTTTCTCTGAGTTATGACTCTCTTTGTCTCAAGTTCTCATTTGTTTAATAGGCCTAGTAACACTTCCCAAGATTGTTGCATAATAAGGACTGCATGAGATATTCAGGACTCTGAATGCCTGAGAGTTATTATCCCAGGACTTTCCACTTGGTAAGCAGGTGCTCAGTAAACATTGCTCGTCATTACTATTGCTTTTCTTGGCTGTCTGTTAGTGTGGTCTTGGAAGGAGTAGTTTGGCATTTGGGGCCCTGGGATTTAGCTGGACAGGTGCTGAAATACTTGCCCATGATACAGAAATGCAGCTGATGTCAAAGTGAAAGATCGTGTGTGGCTAAACAAAAGAGAAAAGGGAAGAGAAAGAGGAGGTTTGGGAAATAACAGAAGTTTGTGCGTGAGTCTCTGTGGGTGTGTGTACGTGTGCGTTTATGTGTAGGGAGAAAAGACAACAAAATTGGGGGAAAGGCAGCATTTTACGACTGGTAGAAATGGTAAAGGGTAAAACCACAGCGCGCTTGCATGGTTGAGTTAAGCACAGGAAACCGACTAAGTTGTGGCTTCACAACTAGCAGCAGTGAGTGCGGCGTCCCTCATCGACCCTGCAGGCACATGGTCCAGAGCCGCAGATTTCTCTCACTTTGACTTTGCAGCAATGTCATCCTCCTAAATGACTATCTACCCTCCCCACTCCCACTCCCTCCCTCAAGAAGGGAGAAGAATGCTGAGAGTATCAGACCAAAGGACTTGGTGCATGGTTCAAATTCATGGTCTTACCTTCGGTCACGATGTCACTATTCTTGAGTCCCGGCCCATGTGCAAGGCGGCCAGAGTGAATACTATGCCCCAGATGTGTGCATCATGGCTGGCTGCTCTGTTAGGACATTTGTGCATTATCTGGGGCTGGATTTTAATCCCAGACTGCTGTCCCCCTTACCAGCTCCCCCTTGCTACCTCTTTCAGAGGGAATGGGGGAGGGGGTGGCTCGGAATGCAGTCTCATTTAAAAACTATCTCAAATATCTTTTAATAGCCTCCACTCACCATGTATTTCATGCATTACAAAGTCTTAAAAATGACTTTGGACAATTTTTTGGTTTCTTTCCAGCACTGCTTCCTTCTGATAGCAAAAATGATGTAGAGCTACTTGCATGTATCTACATGGATTTCTCTCTCTCTCTCTCTCTCTCTTTTTCTCACACACACACACACACACACACACACACACACACACACACGTGAATCCCCAAAAGCTGAAGTGTTAATGAATGGGAATAGAGCATTGTCCAAGCTATCACAATGTGTGATGAAGCCAGCCTGAAAATTTATGAAAACCAGCAGCATGAATTCCATTCTCCAGAAGAGATGAAAAATTCTTGCATGTAGGAGAGTTTAATTACTTTATTTCAGTCTGAGTTGTACACCAAGTTTCACGGGCTACTGTAGGGTTGAGTAATCTCAGATCCCTGAAGCTGCGCCCATGCAACAGATGAGAGAATGAATAAGTCCTCAGTGACCTGCGAAACGCTGGATAAATAATATATTTTGGATTTGTTATGTGTGAGTTTATCTAATATGTTAGGAGTGGGTGGAGTTCTGGACGGTCCTGATCTGGCTTGATCTACCTGGAGTCAATCAACAATCCTGGAGTGAGGGTGAGGATGCAGACCATTCTCTAAAAATATACACAGAGATCATGGTGGATGCCAGGAGAATTCCTGCTTTCTTGGGAGAGATAGTCATTGATCACTAAATCATATACTGAGGGCTACATTGTTTGGTGGCCTCGGTGGATGAGCCATGCAGTAAAGCTGATGACAAAGACTTACCTCTGCCGGGCTCCTTGCTCTTTGAGGAAAGGCATCCCCTTCAGGAGACCTGCCCTCTGCTTCCCGGCTCACCACTCAGCTTGACATTCATCTCTGCGAGCTGTCTCGTTCCCTTTGTGATCACACGTCATCCAGACTTCCTCTATTTCCTTTTCTTTATTTACTATTCCTTAGTCTTCCCCAGTCTTTGAAAACTGAGGATGGCTGAATTGCCATGGCAACTCCCTACCCCCACTTCTTTTCTGTTTCTCCACCTTTTTTTTTCACATTTTAATAAAATCACTATTTATAGTATACCACGCTTCACCCCCCTCTCCACCACAGCTCTGCAAGGGAGGTTTCCTGTCTGACCAGAATACTAATGACTGAAGCATGGCTTTCTAGTGAGGCAAGAGAGAGCCCTCCAGGGCCAGCACTCAGGTAGTCATCTGTGTGCAGGACCAGCGTCTGACCTATATATATATCAAAGAACAGGACCTTACAGGGCTGAAAACCAGCCTTCTAAAATATAACATGCTGGATACACATAAAATATACATGTTGGATATGGCCGGAGGGGAGGAGGTGTGAAATAAGGCTTCAGGCTCTAAACTTTGTTGCACTGACAAAGGGAATTGACCTCCTGAGCTCTGATTGCACCTACTTGAGATGCCACGGCCAGGGGCGTATTAGAAATAGCTGGGGTTTGCAGTAGCGAAGATGGCTGGAAGGCATGGGGAACACAGAGGCTTTATCATTTGCTGTCTATGAGACCTTGGTGTTCTCAGCTCTACACTACCTACCTGTAGGACCGTTGTGAGGGGCAGAGATATTGTACCCCAGGGGGTTTGGTGGCCATACAGCCTCATGACTACGTGTCTGGGTTCTGGAATAGGCTTCAGACTCCAGCTCTGCCACAGTCTGGTTTCGTAACTTGAAACAAGTTACCTAATCTCTCCCTGCATCGGTTTCCTCATTCTAAAATGGGGATGGTAGTAATAGAGCCTGTTTTTTACAGTCTCTCTGAGAATTCAATAAGGATATAGTAAAGACTTAAAATGGTGCCTGGTAAACCATCTCTTGTCATTGGTTAGCAGCATTTGAGAAATGAGAACTGTTATTTTACCAGTTTATCAACATCCCTGAAGACTAGTCCACACCTGGGGCATTTGTACCAGGGTTCATAGCGGCTGGCATGGGCTTGGTGGAGGGGCCTGGCAGGGCTCATTGTGTTATGGAGTGAAACGTTCAGACGGCACTGAGCAGTGGAATCCCCTCATAAACAGAAGAATGTGGTAGCTTTTCCATTCTTAGTGTTCAATAATGAAAACAGTCATTCTTTGCCTTGTTGTTTTTGGACTTAACAGAAAAAAAGCAAATTTCTATAGGCGCAAGGTGGGTTATCTTCTCCTAATCCAGACGGAATTTAAGACATCGCTTATGCGTTGTGGCGGCTCATAGGTGGGGGGCCCCTGGGCGAGGCTGCACAGCAGCACCCCCCACCCCCAGAGAGCAGCGGGGCTTCCACTTGCCTGTGCATAGAAACCACTCGGGGGGGGGGGATTATATTAAAATTCAGGTTCTAATTCAGTAGGTTTGGGGTGGAGTCTGAGATTCTGCATTTCGAACTTTGATGCTGCTGCTGCGGCTGCTGCTCATCCGGAAGGATTAAGGAGAAGATCAGGAGGCTTTTGAGGCCAGTGCTTTCCAAGGTGCTTCCCAAAGACTCCTGTAAACAGAGGTGTGGGTTTCAACAAGGGGGTTCTTTCCATTCCTATGCAGTAGATACCATGCGGGAATTACCCAATGGTAATAGAACTTGGCCCTCGTAAGGAAATGAAACTAAGAATAACCAATGAGGATGCGGTTCCCTAGTGCAGCGGTTAGCACGTCTGGGCTCATGCCCTAGTGGAGCTGTAGTCCATGGTCTATGGCCATGTCACCCTGAACAAGGCCAATGTCTGATCTCAAAAACTAAGCAGGGTTGGGCCTGCTTAGTACTTGGATGGGAGACCACCTAGGAAGACCAAGTGCTGTAGGCATAAATAATAATTAAAAAAAAAAAAAAAGAATGCCCAATGAGAGCCAGAAGCCTCTTCTTTTTTCTGGGGTCTTTTGACAAAGAAGCCAAGTAAAGTAATATGCATTTCTTTTCTTTTCTTTTTTCTTTTTTTTTTTTTGCCAGAAAGCTCAGAAGTGTCTGACTGCACGATACAGGGGCTTCCCTCCTGCTTCACTCACTTGGTTTTGTTCTTGAAGCGTTTTCATAACAAATAGAGCTCATTATTTTTAGGGTTTTTTATTTTTTTATTTTTTAGTACTGATTTACTCAGAATATTTTGAAGAGATGGTTGTTGGACCAAACCCAAGTGAAATTGAGCCAAATAAAGATATAATTATTAAAACATCAACTTGAAATTTCGACTCCTGCGTCAAGGCATTGCTTTTCTACTAAGAGTCTCTGGCAATCTCTAATTTCAGTCCAAGCTCTGTTAAAAAAAAAAAAAGAAGAAGAAGAAAAAGAAGAAAAGAAAAAAGAAAACCTCAAACAAGTCTTTGACATGTTTTTAACAACTAATAATAATGGTCATCTATCACAGCTGCAGGCTCACTTCTGAATTACCAGTGGAGGAATTAAAGGTCCGCGTTATAAGATGAGAGGTTTAGCTGCTTTACCAGATGAATCAGTCAGTGACTCACAATTACACATCATGGATTTCAGAATCCCAGTAGTTGTGAGTTTCTCTTTGGAGAATGGACCACTCTTTGAAGGAATATGTGACATTAGAAAAGGAAATGTGAAATATTCTTCTTGAAATTCTAGATTAACCGGGATTCAGAGAGCGTGGTAGGACCACGCATGCGCACTTCATTAGCAGGGCTATTTCCGTTGGATTCAGGTTTCTAACAGCGTAACCCACGCCCTTTACTGCAGGCAGTTTTGTTATCTATCCTAGGGCAGAAATATGGGCATTTCTATTAAGCCAGTAAGCAAGGTCTTCATGGTCTCTTGGGAAGGTCCACAGACCAAATGTGTCAAGGGTAGTTAAAGGGGAATTGCCCTTCTAGTGACAACCCTGCAGCCCTCACAGATGCCTACTTGATCAAGTAGTATTGACTCAGATGGGAGATGAGAAAATATGGCAGCGAGGGACAAGGATATAGACTGGGAAACGCAAAGCTTTCTTTCTTTTCTTTTTTTCGCTATTAGATGTTAAATTCTTTTCAAATGGAAACCACATAATGGGATTCCAGATTGAAGTCTCCCTGGTTGTCAGAGAATCATTAGGGGAAAGTGAAATGAGATTTATCTGAGAATGGCTGCCATGACCCATCCTTAAAACATAAGAGCTTTGTTCCTTCTCGGCTACTGGGAACCTGTTACAGTAGCAGCCTTATAATTTGTCTCTGAATAAATCACCAATACCAAGTTTCATTAATTACATCTTACTCATTGGCTCCTTAAATTGCTCATTAATAGAACTGAAGAAGTTGCAATGAATAATATGAATTGAAGCCCATTTGCAACCTTTAGAGTTAGTATTTTACTTTGTACTAATTCTTATTCTCCTCTGTTATCACAATAGGAAGATCCATATTTTCAGTTTTGTTAAGCAGTTTGCTTAGAATTATCAGTAACTAAAATCTTAGACTTACTTAAGTCAGTGGCTCTTGATTGTAATGATCTAAAGTTTGGTGCCTCCTGTAAGCTAATTTCCAGTAGATTCCACAATAATAAGAGAATGTGTGTATTTTTTTTTTGAACTAAATCATTTTGAGCAAGGGTTTATAGAGATGTCAACAGACAAATTCTGTGCCATTAAGGGCTCTTGTCCAAGATGAATACTTCAAAGGATCGAAGTTTGAAGTACCCCTCTGATGAGGTTTAGAAACTACTGGAGATGTTTAAATACTAAGTTTAAAATTACACTTGAGATAAAATCTAATTTCCTGTTTCTAAGTCTAAAAGCTTACAATAAGGACCCTGAAGGTTCCTGGAATAATAAACACATCTTCTAAAATGGCAACTGGATGAGGTAAGTGTGGTTGACTTGCAAGTACAGATTAATATCCTCAACACTATTCCTGTGTTTCAAAATTAAGGGGGAAACTTTCCAAGAGAGAGCCATATTTGGGGTTTTAGTGAATCCAAAATATTTTTAAGTACTGCAATAGTTTGAGATGTTTTTTAAGGTTTTCCACTGCTACGCATCTGTCTACTTTCCTTGGCGTGCATATGTTTTATGAATCGAGTGTTGGGAGCCTCTAAACAGTGGTACATCAATACTCAGCAGCTTTTGCAACTTGGCTGCAAGCAGCTGAAAACCCTTTCCCTCCTTATTTGCTTCAGTCCTTTCTACTTCTTGTCCAACCTAAACTCCTGTCTTCTTTTCTGAAGGCCCCAAGGCTGAGCTAATTGTCCTTTCCTTCTTTCTCTTGTCATACCCTGAGCCCACCTGGTACAGAACTTGTCACCACGCCATAATCATAGGCTTTCTCTTCTTCCACTACTTCTATGAGGTCTTCGAGGGCGGAAGTCATGTCTTCTCAGGTCTGATTTAATTCAACAAATGTTTATTGAGCATCTACTATACGCCAGGTACTGTGACTACAAAGATGGCTAGGACACAGAGTCAGCTCCCAATTCTGAGAAGACAGAAGAGTAGGTGGTTATACTTTGTGTTAAGTTCTTTGACAGAAAGTTGCTGAGAGCACATCAGAAAGATACGTAACTGAGGCCTTCCTAGAGGAGACGTCATGTCAAGGAAGTCTTGAAAGAGAATTAGCTATCACCCAGATGAGGAGAACAGTGTGGGTGGATGCAGTAGGGCCGAGAAATGTTTGGGCAGAGGGAGCGGCAAATGTGAAAATATATAGAAGGAAGAGCATTTTATGTACAAGGAATTCACAATAATTCGGGGTGACTGAAGCAGAGAGTACCTGTTGGAAAATAATAGAGAATGAGGAGATGGATTATGAAGGGCCTTGGATATCATGCTAGAAAGTGTGGCCTTTATTCTAAAAGGATAACAAAGACTCATTGAAGTATTCTAGCCGTGAGATTCATTAGCATAGTTGTGGTTTATAGATATCATTTTGGCTATATAGTAGGAAAAATTTATGAGGCTAAATAGGCAAGAAATGACAAGCTACAGAAACAATTCAGAAGTGGAGGGGTGGAGGAAGTTGCATCAGCAATTTATCGGCTGTGAAGAGGGAGAGAAAAGTCTAAGATTAGATGATCCCAGGTATCCAAACAGTAGCATGAGACATGGTTCAATTCCCCAAGATAAGAAACACCGTTAGGGGAGGATGTGGTGCTAAGTGCAGGAAATGAGTCGCTCCGGGTTGGCCATGTTGAGTTTGAGGTGTCTTGGATAGTCTAGGGACCACCAGTAAGATATTTCTGGCAAGAAGATTGGTATACAAAAGATAAATTGTGCACGAGGGTCAGGAAACTCCATAAAGCTGGCGAACAAAGTTCTGGAATATTGGTTGTAGAAAAATCTCATAGACTCCACCAATGGCGGGGGATAGAGCTAGGCCTCCCACACACTGGAAATTTGTCTGCAGCTACCTCCTATCTTTCATTGTAGCGGTACAATTGTTCTGGTCCCTGTTTCTTTCTCCAAGGTTCTCTACTAGGCTTCACCAGAATGCAGTCTATATAGATTTAGGGCTGTCAAGAGGCTGACCTTGGCTCACCTCCATTTAACTTAGATCTCTAAGTCTACAAGTCTCAATTCCAAACTCGAGAAAGAGAGAATCTAACTGGCTCCGTTTAGGTTAGGTGACCACCTGAGACAGAGGGCGGGCTTACAGGGGTCCTAGAGTTGTCTCTTCTAGGTTGTGGGTTGGCAGGTTCTTAAGGATGAGCAGGGAGGAAATGATTGGCATAAAAAAAACAAACCTGGCACCCGGAGTACAGTAAAAATAGTATTCAAGATATAGATCTGAGATGGAGATGAGATTTTGGGAAGTAGTAAAACTAAGGTATTGGTTGAGATGACCTGGGGAGCATTTAGACTCTGAGAAAAGGTCATGGCTGAGATCGTAAACTTGGTAAGCAGCAGTATTTAAGAATGACAGAGCCCAGAGGGAGAGGGGAGGTGGGAGGCAGATAGGGGTAAAAGGGGTCAAATATTAGGTGACAGAAGGAAATCTAACTTTGGGAGGTGGGCACACAATGCAATATATATAGACATACTGTTAAATCTACATTTGAAACTTATTTGATTTTATTAATCGATGTTACCCCAATAATTTTTAATTAAAAAATGAAAAAAAAAAAAGTGATAAGAAGTCAGTGAAAGCAATTAAAAAGAGATGGAAAGAGGAAGAAGGATAATATGTCACAAAAACCGGAAGGAGGGGTGGGGGTTGAGAGTGTCAAATTCTACAGAGATTGGGTAAGAATCAGTCTGAAGGATGACAAGCAAATTAATAGGAAATATTTAGTAAGAGGTGGAGACCAAAGCCAGATTACAGTGGAATAACGTTACAGCAGAATGCCAAATAAATGAGGGACAAGGAAGTAGAAACGACTTCTTTTTAAAAAGTTTGACTTTAAATGGAAGAGGACAAATAGAGCTGAAGATAGAGATGTGGTTAAGGAAACGTTTATATACTAATCAGAGAGTCTGGGGTGGGAAGATATTGAGTATAAAGGCCAAAACAGACAATATTTGACTAAGTCAAGTTGGGGAGATGGACCAGAGCTCCAGGATTGGGACACTTTTTCCCAGTGAGAAGAACTGGGATATAAGGAAGCACTCGAATTCTTCAGAGTAAGTAGCGAGTAGACTTGTGAAGAGGTGGCTGAGCCAGTTTGTGGGCTTGAGTCTCACTTGAAGACGAGGGACCGGTCCCGAGGACACGCTGAGGACAGGACAAGGTTGCCAACTCGGATGCAGTGCAGGACAAAGACAACGGAAAGGCCTGTCTTCTGCTCTTCTTCTTCGAGATACCCCGATAACTCCCTCAGTTGCCTCACCTCTTAAGGAAGCCGGAATTGAGATCACAGTGGTGAGGGGTGGGGAACACGTGCGGTAAAAACCACCTCAGGTCAGGAGCCCGAAAACCTCGCTGGAATTGACTGACCATGTTGACCTTAGACAAATTACGTAATGACGCAGTTTCCTCATTTATAAGAAGTGCGTGACATTAATTTCTCTGCCTATTTTACGATTACGATTTTACAGATTGCTTTTCACTATATATATATATATATATATATATATATATATATATACATTTTTATATATTTTTTAGACATTTTGCATTACATATTTTTTATATATTTTAAGTATATGTATGTATACTTAAAATATTATAAATCTCGTAAAGCACAGGATAGCTGCAAGGCCCCATTAACGTAGACTCCGGGCATCCCGGGAACGTGGGTTGCCTGCAGTGTGCCCTGTGGCGCTGTCTAATCCTGTCTAACTATACGTACACGTATGGCACAGCCTTGGAGTAGCATCTGCCAGGCTCTTTCTTGGCTACGACTCGTGTTGAGAGCTTGGCCTGACTGATAGCGCATTCCCACTGGCATAGAAAATGCCTGGAGGGAGAAGCATATAAAATCAAAAAACTCATTATTTTCTCGAGACTAGAGCATAGAAAGTTCAAACAGCTTTATAAATTGCCTCCAGAAATTATAAGGCAAAATTAACTCTGTCTCAAGAATTTGCATCCACATTATGAAGGCTGTTTCCCTCTACTCTCCTCTAATTAGTTCCATCTTCCTCACCACAAATCAAAAGACAACGCAAGCATTTTCTTTTATAGGGTTTCTCAGCTTCTCTACAGAAATAAATGAAAGCTAAAGACATAAGGTGTGTTTATCATCTCCCAGCACAGCTTTAAAGTTCCTATTAGGCCCTCTGATTAACTTCCATTGTGCCATACCTGACTGCTTTTAGATTCAGGTGATGTGGAAATAATTGTTTGTTTTCACCGCAGGCATAGTGGATATAAATTAACCTGATAATACCTGGCATCCACTTCTCACTCACATTGTAAACTTTAATGAGATAGTGCCTAAGAGTCAATTTGTGTCCTTCACCTCATCTAGAAACATTCATTATGCCAAATTGGACCAGACACAGGTGAATGAGTGCATCACAGAGACTCGCTCCTTGTCAATTATGTGTTTTAAAATCAGATTTCTGGGTTATTTGCTCTGTTCTCTCTCTTGTGGCTTCACTTTCAAAACAATGACTTCACTGACCTTAAATTTTAAAAGACAGTATGTCCCCAGAGGATTTAGTTCTTCATTTGGCTTTTTTTTTTTTTTTATTCTACCAAGACTCAAGTTATCAGGTATCACGGTGAACAAAGAAGGATTTTTAAAAGATGTAACCTATGTTGGCTGTGATGAATGGAACTTACAAATACACGATAACTGGGCTTATGGGAGAGAAAAGCACAATAGTGAGAAAATGCAAAAAAAAAAAAAGTGCAGAAAAGTAAACCGATGCCTGTGGGCCCTCACCCTTTGGACGTGTGTGGCAATCATCACACACTGATTTGTTTCTGTTGAAGTCCTGCAGAAAAAGTGAGAATTCTCTGTGATGGAGGCATCGTTCAAAGAGGATGTCTGTAACCTCTTGGAAACAACTGCTTCACTTACTCTGTCAATGTTCACGAAGGACTTAAGATTTGATTCCTTTGGATGAAATACCTACAAATTACGGCCTATGGAGCCTACCACCAAAGTCGCTCAACCAAAAAGCTTAAAAACAGTTATTTCTTCTATCAACTGGAGGCTTAGAAAAATATGTTTTGTTCTTTTCTCTAATAGCTAATTACTACATGTGTAAGGCAGCCTAACTGTGCACTTAAAAAAAAAAAGAAGTAAAATTCCAGATGGAAACACGAGAGCCTCTGTTTTGGTGATGTAGCATTTGTTGACATTCCAAAAGCACAGACACATTTGAAAAACCAGCTGCTATTAGGAAAAAGATTTAGGATCGCCATTGCTAAGCACAAAATAAGAACGATGGATATGTAAAGGCTGCATATGAGAAATTATGGTCTATCACAGCACAAAAAAAAAATTGTTGGAGATATATGGAGAACACATATGGAAACAAAATGTTCTTATTTAACATTTGACTGTTCTGAATCTAAATAATGAGAATCCTAACTACAAGCTCAGGAATAACTATACATCATCCCTTGGATTAAATTCCTGAGAGTGGGGTCACCTTCCTGTTTACCTTCATCCCCTCTCACAGTGCTTTGAACAGGGCAGTGCGCCCCATTGGTGCTCAATACACAGTTTTGGATGAAACGATGTACATTTGCTTTGCCACAGTTCTCTCATATAATTGACACAGAGTATGAAGGCACAGACTTACTGAAAATAAGTCTTTTCTTCCTTGAGACTTTTCTGGGCCGTCAACAGCATACGATAGGAAGCAATGGAAGAAACCTAGGCAATGTTGGCGTCCAAAGACTTGCTAAGTGAGATGCGCTGAAGATTTCACTGACAGAACACAGACCGGTGCGCGGGGCTGGTGCAAAGGCAGCTGCTGCCCGAGCTGCTGACAATGGCCCAGCTTCAAAGTTTCCTCTTTTGCAAAACAAAAGAGAGAGAGAGGGGGGAAAAAAATGGAAGGAAGGAAGGAAGGAAGGAGGAAGGGAAGGAGGGAGGAAGGAAGGAAGGAAGGAGAGAGGGAGGAGGAGGGAGGGAGGGAGGAAGGAAGGAAGGAAAGAAGGAAGGAAGGAAGGAAGGAAGGAGAGAGGGAGGAGGGGGAGGGAGGAAGGAGGAAGGAAGGAAGGAGAGAGGGAGGAGGAGGGAGGGAGGAAGGAAGGAAGGAAGGAAAAGGAGAGAGAGAGGAGGGAGGGAGGGAGGGAGGGAGGAAGGAAGGAAGGAAGGAAGGAAGGAGAGAGGGAGGAGGAGGGAGGGAGGGAGGGAGGAAGGAAGGAAAGAAGGAAGGAAGGAAGGAGAGAGGGAGGAGGAGGGAGGGAGGGAGGGAGGAAGGAAGGAAGGAAGGAAGGAGAGAGGAGGAGGAGGGAGGGAGGGAGGGAGGAAGGAAGGAAGATAATAGAAGGAGGGAGGAGAAAGGAAAGAAAGAAGAAATTGGAACTATGAGTAACAGGTTTTGGGGAGTATTTTATTGAATTCTGCACATAACATTTGCAATGAAAACACTGTAAATCCAATGATGAATATAAAAAATGGATCAGATGAAAATATCACAATCAATTCACAGGTATTTACTTGATATTTACTTAACAGAAGGCCCAAAATGATTATGACAAGAACATCAGGGAACATGGCATAAGAGCTTTTTTTTAACTTTACATTATTATGTGATAAATTAACATAATTTAATGTCAAAAAAAAGACAATATAGAAACAAGTATAAAATACATTTGATTTTACATTTAATTAAGAATTCCAATATTTGTTATGTTATTGTTTAAGAATGATTATTTCATTCCATATAAAATAATACTTGTCTGGCTTATCTGTTTGATAAGGTAAACTAAATTTAAGGTTAGAAAAATTTCAATTCTGATATAGCATATGCTCAATTTACTTATTCACAGTAACACTGCATTGCTAGTCATTAAAAATACATAATGTATCACAGATTTGATTTACAAGGGAAAGCAGTAACAAACTGTCTTTAGATTGTTTGAAAAAGAATAGAAACATAGCATTATGTCATGGATTAAAGCTAAATGTTCTCTATATTCAAAATGAGCAGTTATCAGATTTTTAAATTTTATCTGGGAATTACGTGGATTTTAAAATATGTAGATAAACTTTACCATATATTTGAACTACGGCTAAATGTTAATAATACTGTTATCTAATACTTGACAACCAATTCTTTTTGAATAGTTAACAGGAAATAATGAGTTTTCTTAAAGACAGTTTTTCTACCCAACCCTCTCCCCTGTCCTCCCTAATCACAGAACACGTGTGATGAAGGTGGTGACTTAGGGCAGGTCTGACAGTATGTTTTCTCTGAATCAGAGTGGCTACAGTTTCTGGGGTTGATTATTGCTTCTTTCAACTGTTCAGACATCATTCATTAGGATGAATTGTTAAAAAAGGAAATTAGAAAGAAAATGAGTGAAGAGGATTATTTTTTTCAGTAAGCGCTTAGACATGAATTGAGTGTCTGTGGTCAGGGTGTGAGGACTTAGTATGTTTTAGATGGAAAATGTTTGGCTATCACCCCTGGAAGGATTCTGGAAGGATTATATTTTGGAAGTATCTAAAAAGCCCTGACAATAACAGCAACAATACTTTGTAGACAAGACCTGACATTTCCTAATGTATCATTTAGAATGAAACTTTAGCCAAAGTTTTAAAGATAATGGTAGTGATAGGAAAAAAATATAATATGACAAAAGGTGAACAGTATAAAGAACACAAGATTTAGTGCCATTTGCTGGCTGTAAGATCTTGGGACAAGTCACCTGACCTTTCTAAACCTCGCTTGTTTAATCTCTAAATGTTACATGGTATTATTACTTCATGTGGCTATTTTAAAGATTAAATAAAATATGTACATGATCTTTGCAAAGTATAATAAATGTTAGACATCTCTATGAAAAAACTGAAGTCTTGCATCTGCTATTCTGACATCTACATAATTACTATCTATAAGTCAAATGTGGATTTTATTACATTGAGCATATTACACAGATATACTACACATACTGTTTGCTTTTCCCTTGTATATATAAGAACTTTTAAACAAAAATTATACTATTTTATGGGGTAGTTCCAAAAATAGCCTATACAATGCCCTTAAAATGTTGAAAAAAAAAAAGGATATCCTATTTGATTTATAATCATACAATTTTATGGCATTTAGGAAAAACACTTTGACAGTTTTAACTAAATACTTAACCTCCCACCCCTAAACACAGCATTAAGAGATATACCAGAAAAGACACTACTATGGTATGTCTCAGTATGGTCAGTTCACAAATTGTTGTAAGGTACAATATTAACACAATATGCTAGAATCACCATTTAACAAATTTCATCGACTTTTAAAAAAAAAACGGATAAATTTTTCTCACTAAGATCACTAACACTAATACATAAGAGGTTCAATTATACCTAAAGTGCGAGTTCAGATTCACAAAACCAAAATGATAAGATTACATGTTTTAATGAATTGCTCCACTAGTCAAAATACACATTTCCTATTATGATGGAGGCCTTGAAAAACTGCCCCCTTTTCTGAATGGAAGGATATAAGACTAAATTGGACAAATAATCTCAGTATGACAAAATATTTCTGTATTATTCAAATGGACTGCTATCATTCTAACAATTTCCTTACTGTCCATATTTTAGCATCTTTCTATCCTAATCTCTTTCTACCATAAAACCAGCAACCAGAATATACTCTTTTGTCTTTCAGTGGGTATTACTATCCCATACCTATGTTGTGCAAAACCTATAACCCTTCTTTTCCCAACTGTCCACTACAGTCAAACAGAAGTGTTTGGGTTATCCCTGAATTTTGTTTCTCACTCCTGAGCAAAATTAGTCACAATATGGCTCTATCAAGCCTCTTTTATATTCACGAAAATTGACAAAATTTTGTGAATATTATTTTAAATTATAGCCATTGTTGCTTCTGGGGCAAAAGGGGCACTAACCTTTTAATATGACAACAATGCACCTTACAATCAGTTACAGTTCATTGGTAAGCATAATATACTTAATTCTGATTTCCTAAGTGTTTGTGAAACTACAAAAATTTAAATAGAAGGTTCACTTGAATGGATACTTTGTTTAGATAACTAACTCAGAATTCAAAGATGAAACGCTGAATCAAAACATAAACCACGTCAAAATTAAAAGTGAGGTTTACACTTTTAGGTCTTGCTGCGATTAATTGGCAATATTAGAAATAGGAACATTTAGATTTGTAGTCTGTTCCGTCACATAGGTAGAGATATGTGGTATCCTAGTGACTAGAGAGAGTAACTTGTACCTGTACACGTATATTTGAACAATCTGAAAATGTTAGATGCTTTTCAAAAATGTAAAGAAACATTCAGATTACTGAATTTAAAGTTGTCAACTATGTAGCCAAAGAAACTGGGGCTCAGAGAGGTTAGTGGGACTTTCCTGGAGCCCTACCCAACTGCCTCTGGCGTGAAAAGGGTCAAGAGATCACAAGGCAAACACTCCTATCCCTCCAACCTTCCCCCACCTTCCCCTGCTCCCAGGATTACAATGTTGCAGGTGCGGTAATGCTCCGTACTGTTTCAGTGTTTCATGTACTATTTCAAATCACCTTAACATCTAATTAAACTTAACAAATAACCTCCTTTCCTTTCCAGCTATTTCATGAATCCGTTTCCAAGCTGCACAGTGATTTTTCTACTTATTCATTACAGATCAGTGGCAATTCTTACAGGAGAAAAAAGTCCTATTTCCTTAGTTCATTATCAGTTTGAAGAATGGTATATTTATGACACATCCAAGGTTTACATCTTATTTCAGTTTATTCTTTCCTCCAGAAACGCATAAGAAAATCTGAGCACGTAAGTATTCTTCAAAGCCTTTTCACAGGCTTGTAGAGAGGGTTTGGGGAAAGGGCTCTGGGGGTTGTTTAACCCGGCGTGCCCATTTCACAATGGTCACGAAGCCTGGCAATGGTAAGCAACTGATCTAGGGCCCGACAGGTAGAAAGTGGGTAAGAATTCTGGTCTTCTGATATTTAGAACAATACTTTTGCTACCCATTCAAGTGAACCATATGGGATATGACAGTTTACTCATCTGGTACCATTCTGTGCTTTTATAGCAAAAGTCCAGGTTTGATATTTATCTGAAACTGTGGCCTGTAATAATAATGCAGATATAATATTAAATATACTATAATGCTTAGGGTTGTGTTATTGGTGTTTTATGAAGGTAGTTCCTGTGTCTAATTTTGTAACACCTACAGATCCCTGCTAAATGTCTAAGACCTCTCATTGGACAGTTGACTGATTTGTTTCAATCATCTCAATAGCTCATGTGAATTTCTTTACTGCTGACCAGGCTGTGATCATCAGTTATGAGTATTAAGGTGGCTGGAATAGATTGACTCTTCTCTACTATATGGGCTAACACAGAAGAAAAACAGATTGGTGGCTACATTTTTACTTTAGTTACAAATCATCCAGATTGAAGGTTCCCATAGCTCAAATCTAAGATAACTGCTACTGTTATATTTCATTTTTTCCTAGAGTGATCTGGGACATTGAGACATTGCCTCAAAGAAAGTTACCTGGATTTTATCTCCTATCCATCTGTTTTGCTGCTAGTAGACTTAAGATTGTGTCATTTACTGATTCTTATATATTAACAACAAAGTTCATCACCTGTATTTCCTTCCACAGGGCATCAAAAAGTATTATAATGTTGGCTTTGCTACTAAAATATTTTGATAGTAATTAAAATTCTACAAATGCCCTTATTATAACTTAGCATCATTATAAATTTGAATAACAGGAGACTGGTTATTTATGTAGTTGCTCAGGTACTTTTGAATAAAAGGAAATAAAAAGTCTTCTTTATAATAAATGTTCACAGTTTGACTTTCCATAAGGCTTATTAAATAATATACAAATGGCTACCATTCTGCTGAAATGTCACAGTAAAAACATTAATAATGGCACAGAAGTGAAATGTCCCCAAGTGAGAAATCATCTTCATGACCTCCTAAATCTCTTTTCCAACTAAAACTTTGCTTTTTTATTGAAAAAAGTTACATTTCTAAAAGAATATAAAAATAGAAAATGAATCAAGAAATCTTTAACAGATACAATTTTGAAAGAAATTTTATAAACATTAGGTGAAATATTATAATATATATCTTTAAGAATGTGCTTTGTCTTGCCATACCAAACACTGCATGAAAACTAAATTGAATGAGTATATTATATAAGAACTGTTGAAAAGTATAACTAAATGTTAAATTTAAGTTAATAGACAACTTAAACATATAGAAATACTAACATTTTTAAAGTTAAGCTCAGCTAAAACCTACCTACAAGACTAATTTGCAAATGTCTCATTTGAATCAAAAAAATAAAAGAATGTTTAATCGAGCAAGGCACATTTCTTTTAGGCAAGTCTGTCTTTAATACCACTCATCAGGGCACAGTGTAGACTTCACTTATTCACGTGTAAATGGGCTAATCTACGTATAAGAGCCTTTGGTACAAAATACACCTTCACGAATAAAGCTGCACATAACCCAGAACACAGAAGGTAACATTAATGTATCTCATGATTAAACAGAGTCCAGTAATTCACTGAAAAAGGAAAACAGTAATAGTTGGCTTGTTGAAAACAAACAGTTAGATTTTCTTTATCGGCAATATTGATTTGTTTTTGGATCATTCAATTTCATCAAAATGTCAAAGGTTGAAACGATACCCTAATATTTTGAACATTCTTCTTTATCTCTTGATTATCTTTTATATTGCATGAGGTTTGAAGGGAATCCTCCAGCTTCAGAGCGGTCTCCTTTATGTAAAGCATTTATTAGAGACATGTTATTTAATGACAACTGAAACAAAACTCTGTGCTGGCAGACAGGTCGCCACCCATCAGCGGCAGGACCAGCAATGCATTCTTGCGCTAGGCAGTTAAAAATGAGCATCCTACTGGTCAGTGCAGTTCAACGGTTCTTTATGTGGGGCTCTTCAGGTATCTGTTGGGCAGAGTAAACACAATAATTTACTGTATATTACTTTTAAAAACACAGATCTTAAGTCACCATAAAATATTCTATTCATTATACTTTTCAAAATTGTTTTTTTTCCTTACTGTTACCCTGAAAACGTCAAACAATTTAATTTTCTAAATGTATTAACTACAAATCTGCTGATTTTTTTTTTTTTTGGTTCTATATGGAATCACAAAAGACCCTACATAGCCAAAGCAATCCTGAGGAAAAAAAAAAAAAGAACAAGGCTGGAGGTATCACTGCCTGACTTCAAACTGTACTGCAAAGTGAAAATCATCAAAACAGCATGGTACTGACAGGACAGACACACAGACTGATGGAACGGAATTGAGCGCCTAGAAATAAACTCACATACATATGGCCAAATGAATTTTGACAAAGGAGCTAAAAATACACAATGGCGAAAGGAAAACCTCTTCAATAAATGGTGCTGGGAGCAGTGGGAAGCCACATGCCAAAGAATGAAACTAGACTGCTACCTGCCACCATACACCAAATTTATTCAAAATGGATCAAAAACCCAAATATAAGACCTGAAACAGTAAATTTCATAGAAGAAAACGTAGGTACTAAACTCATGGACCTTGGATTTAGAGACTTTTATGAAGTTGAGCTCAATAGCGAAGGAAGTAAAAGCAAAAATAAATGATGGGACTATAGCAAACTAAAAATCTTCTGCACAGCAAAAGAAACCATCGACCAACAAAGAGGCAACCAACTGGGAGAAGATATTTGCAAACACTTTGAAAAGGAGCTAATATCAGAAATATATAAAGAACCCTACAACTCAGCAGCACAACCAAAAAACCCCCAAACAATCCAATTTAAAAAATGGCAGAGGACCTAAACAGACACTTCTCCCATGAAGACAAACAAGTGGCCAACAGACATCTGAAACGATGCTCTACTCCACTAGCTATTAGGGAAAAGCAATGAAAGCCACAATGAGATACCATCTCACCCCTTTGAGAATGGCTATCATTAACAAGACAAGTAATAACGACTGTTGGAGAGGATATGGGGAAAAAGGAACCCTCATACACTGCTGGTGGGGATGTAAATTGGTACAGCCATTACACAAAACAGTATGGAGGTTCCTCAAAAAAATTAAGAATAGAGTTACCATATGACCCTCTTCTGGGTTTCTACCCCTCAAATTTGAAAACATTTATTCGTGAAGATATAGACACCCCAGTGTTCACTACAGCATTATTCACAACGGCCAAGACAATGGAAACAACCGAAGTGCCCATCTATAGGTGATTGGATAAAGAAGATGTGGCACATATATACAATGGAATATTATTCAGCCATAAGAAAAGATGAAATACTGCCATTTGTGACAATAAGGATGGATCTTGAGATGATCATGCTAAGCAAAACAGGTCAGACAGAAAAAGTTGAGAAACATATGATTTCTCTTATATGTGGGATACAAAACTGAAAACAACACACAAACAAGACAAACAAACAAAAACTCATAGACACAGACAACAGTTTAGTGGTTACCGGAGGGAAAGTGGGGAGGGGAAGTAGATAAGGATGCAGGGGTCAACTATATGGTGACGGAAGGAGGTTTGACTTTGGGTGGTGAACACAATGCAATATACATATGATGTATTACTGAATTGTACACTTAAAACCTATATAATTTTATGAACCAATATCACCCCAATAAATTTAATAAAGAATAAAAATAAATAAACGTATTAACTACATATTGAATGATTTTAATTTGTTAGGAAAAGTTTCAGAGTATGCTGAAATGATAAACTTTTCCCCCTTATTAATTATGACCTACAAATGTAGTCCAAACCAATGTGATTGTTTGCTTTTTGAACAGGAAATGTTATCTTTATCTTTAGAACCATCTGAAAGGTTCTGAATGTCTACTGTTTTTTTTTCTTTTAAATATATGCATTAATTTTCTCAATGTATTTCCAAGGGTTTGTTTCTTTTTTGGCTGTATAAACCATTGTGGTAATCTAAGAAGTCTTTTAAAGTGAATAAATTCCATGCTCAGATAAATGTTATGGTGGGGGCGGGGCGGCAGGGAGAGAAGTGAGACACTCAAAATGAGTGCTCTGAAAACTGTACTCTAACTGCTACAGATGTCATGTTGCATAGTTTATCCTGCCATTACAAACTTTCAAATTGTCGATCCTTTAAAATATGAACTCTACAGAGGTATGTGTCACTTTAAGAAATCACAAACTAAGACAACCACCACCTGACCAAGGTCTGTAGAGAACCAAGAAATAAAAGTTCAAGGTTTGGTACTCTCCTCTCCCAACTACAAAATGAATGGAATGAATGAATAAATGAATGAATGAATGAAAATGAATGATGAATGCTGACAACAAAGTATTTCTTAAAAATAGCATAAGGCAGCCTGGCTGTCTTGTTCTCTGCTACAGCCAGAAACTAGAATGGTATCTGGCACATAGTAGATACTTTATATGTTGAATGATGAATAAATCCCTAGCACATAGGAGGTACTCAGTAAATATACATTGACTGAATAAATGGATATGTAAAAATTAATGTGCTCTAGAGATTTACTAATTGTGTACTATAAAGACAAAAATGAGAATGCTAAACCCAGCTCCAGGTTCCAACATGTGAATATTATCCATCATAACACCTAGGGAAGACCATTTCTCATACATACTTCTGGTTTTAGCAGATGTCTCATCCAGTAGTAAGTGCCTCTGGACTTTGGCCATCTGGACTTTGAGTCCTTTTAATGGAAGAATCACTCGCTCACTAAACTAAATGCTGTATGTCTAGTGTGTGCTGGGCAACCAGCCAGCGAAAAGGTTTCCTCGTTGGCCTAGATTACACTTGATCACTCTTCATGGAAGGTGTAACTCCTTGGTCAAAAAGCAAGAGTATATTCTTGCGTCACCCTATGTTTAATTTTCATTACGAGGGTCTAAAAATTATAATGGTCTAATAGCTATAAATGAACTCATTCCAAGAAACTATAAGTAACATTAAGGATCTGGCATCCACTTTATTTCCTACGTTCCTAGCTTCTGCTCAATGCTACCGCAGCTTTGGTTATACTGAGATGGTTTTGTTAAGCGACTCGTCTTGTAAGTGTTACATCCTTTCTATATAAGGGGTTGGCAAATTTTTTTTTTTTTTACCACGTGTCAGTACAAGTCTCAAGGCTCTTGGAATTATTGACTAAGTATGGTATAGTTTGGCATCTTAATAGGCTATAGGTGTGGAAGGAAAAAAAACTGAGAATGATATGCGGATAATAATCATCATGTTTATAGTAGTGGCTAAGAAATGGGTTGAAGGGCTTAGAAGGATGGACATTGCCTTAAATATCAAAATCAACTCTACAAGAAGATAGAAAGGACGTGTAATAAAAAATGTGATCTAAAATTAAAGGTATTTGGCCAAATTAGTGTTCTAAAAATTTCTATAATTATCAGATTTGTGAAGAAGTGATTAGCACTTCCACCAAGGTCTAAATGAGAGGTACAGAAACCCAGCTTAACTGTTGGCCTCACTAACTTGTACTTGATGATGAGAAAAGGGCTGATATCATTCTATAGTGTGTAGTTTCATGGAAGCTTGGTTTTCATGTGTCTGACTTTGACATCTATTAAATAACTTTTAGTTGGCTGCATCCCAACAAGGTCTGCAAATTCTACCAACTAAATGGTAATGAATCAGCCCCAAGGACTAGAAAGGTTTCTTGCTCAATTATGTATAATTCTCTGATTGGCCTCTTGGAAATTATGTACTCTTGGCAGGCAAAAAAAGTTTAAACTCACTCAGTAAGTAAAGCTGGTAAGGTGCTAAGACGTGAGCTGTGTCAAAAATCTGGAAAGTCATGGGAAAATGAGCTTCAATACTACTTGAAGCAGTATTTAGGTTTACTAATAATACATACCCTCAATTAGTAGTTACCTACTAAAATAAAGTGATCTTTTGAAAATAGTTAAAATATTTACAGATAAAAGACTAACAGAATCTAGGTATAAAGCAGTCCAAGCACAGTTCTTATCTGGAGAAGTTATTTCTGTCTGTGGTTTTTAGTTTCCCACTGCATTCTGAAATCTGACATATAGTCACTCTTGTTTAACATGATTTTATTATAATTTCTTATAGAAGTAATGTACCAGTGAATATATGATATACTTTTTTTTGTCTTACAGTTATACCTGAGGTAAACAGAAAATGTAATGGCATGGGAGGCTCCCTCTTAAATATCTAATACCTTGGCTATACCACGTTATAATAAGAAATCCAGTAAAACCCATATTGAGTTAAACAACAACAAAAAAGTTATAATTCCTCAACTGAAACAAAAAAAAATTATTTAATCCTCTATTTTGTGTCCTAACAGAAGAGAGAAGTGATCTCTGTCCCATGTGGGCTTAACTGTATAAAAATTTAGAAGGCAAAAGTTTCTAACTTCTACTGGTCTACATATGTAATCTCAAATACATGCGTTTGTTTGCTTTAACTTAGTGACGTATTTGGTAAGGAAACTGTGCCACTTGGATGTACAGAGGCAACAGCCAGGTCAATCTCTGGCTGGTTTGCCCAAGAAAAGCAGGGAAACAAGACAGTTCAGAAGGGGAATGGAAATGTTCCTCTCTCTTCATGTCAGAAGAATCCCATTTCCTGCTGCAGAAGAAGGTGCATCTGTTACAATATTACCTAAAATCATGGCAATATCTGCAGTGCACATTTATATCAATGTTTCAATTAGTTTTAGTAATTCCATATTACACGTGGTGGTTTTTCAAAGCTAATTAGAATTTCCCAGTACCAATATATGCTAGTGTTGCCTCTCACCTATTTTGTTTGGAAGTGGTCTAAGTTCTGCCAGTATACAAGTCATTCTAAGACTCCAGTATACAAGTCATTCTAAGACTCTGCTCATGTTTCTCATAGATTCGATGTCCTCATCTTCTTTCATATATAAAAATAGCACTTTAAAAAACAGCCAACTTTTGAAATACTACCATATAACTTGCCAATTACATTAAAAATTAGTATATTTTGTAAAAGAAATCATTTTCTCCAGTAAGGCCATATCTACGGTAATGTAATTCTTTATGGCAATTCACTGATGACCCTCTAATGCCTTATTCAATCAGCTTCCACAGTAATGATGACCTCGTGGACATGTGAGGACCCACCATTAACTGAAACCAAGACTGAACTTAGTCAGAAGTTCCTGAGAATGGCTGCTAGATAGGCAAGCCCTGGAGATACCACTTTTCGTTCTGAGTTTTGCTGTAGCGCATCGGTTAATCAGTCAACACGCATATTCTGGGTACTACTAACGAACAGCATATATTAGCTATTAGGTAGGAAACACGGGCTCTGTGAAGCATTCTAACTTCCAGGTACCCATGGTAATGAGAAGTGGCATCTCATATAATGTTATATTTAAATTATTCCACCCCCAAGATTGGGTAGTACTTAATGTGGAAAACCTGGAGCATGCATTACCAAATGGAAGCCTTCTCCAGTGAATCAATTACTGCCAGGAATTTTATCCAAAAGAGCAGGGTGAGACATATAATCCTGATCCTCACAGTGGTACACTGAAGCATAGATACACAACATGACAATTTTGTTATAGTTTTAAAACACTCAAATTGGAATGCTATTTCCTTCCTCTTATCGCTCCAAATAAATACTTAGCAAGCACCAACTTCATTCCAGGTAACATTCCAGGTCCTGGGGATACAGTACCAATGAACAGACAAAAGTCCTTGTCTTCACGGAAGGGAAAGGAAGACAAGCAATAAACAAAGTAAGTAAAATATCTAGTATTTACAGTGGAAAAGACAGCAATAAACAAAGGAGTGAGGGAGGGCTTTGGGTGACAGAGCATCTGGGGAAGGCTTCACCGAGATGGGTGACAGCTAAGGAGGTGATAGAGTGAGCCATGCAGATGTCAAATGCTAGAGCATCCAGCCAGGGAGACAGCAAGTACCACTTGAGATGGAGCTCACCTGGTATACCTGAGAAAGGGCAAGGAAGCCAGCCTGGTTGCCCTACAGGTGCAAATGAGGGAGGAGTCAGATACAGCATCAGGTAGGGCTTTATGGGCCCTGTGTGTCCTTTAGCTCATACTCGCCGTGAAATGGGGAGCCCAGTGGCAGCTTTGCCACAAGGAAGTGACACGACCTGACAAGTGTTTTAAAAGGATCACTCTGGCTGCTAGGTCGAGAATAGACTCAAGCAGAACTTTTCTTCCAAATTAAATCATATGTTTCAATTTATGGAACACATTTACAGGCATAAAAATAAGAACCTTAGGAGTCGGAGAGAATTTCCATAAAGAACAAGAGTTTAAAATAAACTTATGGAAAAGCAAGTGAAACAGCGGCTCTGATAGACATCGAACACACAGGCGCACTGCTACTTGCTCCGAACAGGCTGCTGGGGACCACGGACATGCCCAGGAGCCTCTGTGCTCTGAGAGCGGGTGAGTGTGAGGCTGGGCTCACGGGACCAGGAAAAGCTTCTCTCCACTCCCTCCCGTCTCAGCTCACTGAGGGGCGTGAAGCCTGTACCTGCAAAGTCAGGGCCCAGCTCGCACGTTCCTCAGATACCATGAAACGTCATTTTCTTGTTGTTCATTTAAGCACCACCTTGTAACAACCAGGATTTACTTTTCAGGCCAGACTGCCTATTCTGCACCATTTAAGTTGCAACAATAATAAAATGGCTCCCAAGAAAATGGTGGAGACTTTTCCAGATCTCTTCTTTAATGCAGTTGATGGTTAACGGTGTACATACAATTGGAAATGTAAGGAAAAACACATCCAATACAGAAGAAGACAGAAAACCCGTAAAAACATTTCTACGTAAAATGTTTTTTCTTTATAATTTCAAAGACGAAATCAGTTTACAGCATCATTGAAAGCAAGGACTAATATCTGAAAACTTTCTAACCTGTCTGAATCATTTAAATTATGTTTCAGGGTGACTATGAGCATAAAAAGAATATGATCATCAGACAGGCTATAACACTGGCCATTCTCTGGCAGGAGGTTAGGAGCTGAGTCACAGTAGTAAGGTTTGGGCTCTGCGTGGCTTTCTCTCCCTTCTCTCTGCCTCCTCTCATCTGCCTTTTCTCAAAGGTTATCAACCACTTCCCGCAGGTTATCACAAAACAAGTGATTTCATTAATACCCATAACACTGTCAAACAAAATACAGGAAATTAGTAGTACAGTAGCAATAGTTTTATCCTCCTTAGTTTACAAGGCCAAATACAAAACAGAAAGAAGAAACCCACCCTAAAATGCAAGCCCTAAATATCCTCTTCCTCATTGTTATGCTCCCCACCTCTATGTCACAGTGTTTCCATAAGTCTTCAGAATGGGGGTGGGGCAGGTGCGGGGGGGGGGGGGGGGAAGGGGGCCGCGGGGGGGGGGGGCGGGGGCCGCACATGTGCTTCTTTGCATTTCTGAGTGGGAGAGATTATCACGTCTATTCACAGCTGAGAGGTGGGAAGAACTTGGAAGATGCTGTAGAAGACGTTTAAATTTTAAATGTATAGAAGTCAGTAAATTATAGTTACGGTTCTCCAAGGAATAGACTGTTGGTATATAATATATATTGAGTTTATATAACATCGGCAAAGCAATTACTTGAGTATGTTATATGCCAAAGGGGTAAATAACAAGTTTTATGTCAACAAACCATAACTTTAAATTTCTTCATACTGTGCATTTAAGATTTCAATCCTGAAAATTTATTTTAAAGTTTAGAAAGAACACTCTCTCTTATGTACAACTGTTTGTGATTATCTTACCAAAGTTGGTTGGTATTTAAATCTGGTATATCAGTTTCAAGGACCATAAAATAAATAAGATAACCACAGTGTCATTATTTCTGATTCACCAGCTATAGGGGATATAGATTTTCCCCAGGGTTGATGGATGTGCACTGATTCAGGCACACCTCCTCCCATGAATCTCTTGTACACATAGCCCTTTGTATACCTTTCAACATCCAAGGCATGCAATTGAGCTCAACAGAGAAGTCTGTGGTTTGGCAAAGCTAATTGGCCTGTGTAAACTTAGACTCATTAGCATTTTGCTCTAAGCCCAAATCACTAACCATTTTCATTTTTCTAAATGACTTTGGATCTTAGAGAAGGAGCTACAGCTATTAGGTGGGATAAAATTATATTCTAATGTTATTTTGAGGACAGATGCTTTTATAAGGCAACAATGTCACAAATTTCAGTGAACTGGCAATCTTCTGCTTTTGATCCTTTTGTTCTAAGTAATGTCTCCCTTCCCAATAAGGGACAGGCACTTACACCACTTTCTGGCACAGTTCTCCAGTAACCTAAGCAAAGTATAAGGAGATGGACGAATATCAATTTGCACAATACTATCACCTACTGTAGGTGAAAACACATGAAAATAGGAAACTAATTGTAAAACTGAAAAATACCCATAGTCCTATCAGGTACCACTACTGTGACTGATTATATTTTCTGAGCATAATATTAAATCAAAATAAATCAATCATATAATAATCCTTTATTTCTGGAAAAGTCAATTTCTTCATCTGATTTAAATAACGTATATTTGATTCCCATGCTTAAAAGTATCTGATGATTAGAAAAGGGTTAATTTTCAGTATACTGAAAAAAATAGGTATCTGGAGACAGGAATTCATTAATTGGTAACAAGAGCTGAAGTGAAACCTAAAAGCATAAGAAATTTATTTACTCAATCTCTTTCAAGTCACCCAATAAAAGGAACATGGAGTTTGGGGGCAGAAAGATCTGGCTTTTAAAAACTGGGTCTCTTGCTAGCTGTGAAGTCTTAGGGAAATCACTTAACCATAACCATCTGTTTTTTACCCTCCTAAGATGAGGTTAATACCATTTATCTTGAAAAGTTGAGAAGTGTCAAGGACTTGGTTGACCCTTAATAAATGGTAATTATTATCGTTATATAAAAAGTAAACAGGAAGACACTGGTTATTTATATATTCCATATCACACACAAAGCTCGGTACTAATAATGCCTTGCTTGCAAGTAAAGATCACAATAATAATGCAATCTCTTAGTAAATAACGTAATGTAATAATGTAATCTCTTAGCAAAATCTCTGCTGCATGTCATGCAATTACTTTTTCCAGTGTTATACTTGTATTACTATTTAGTATTCACAACAACCCTATAAGGCAGTATTTATTATCCTCATTTTACAAACAAGGAAACTGAGGCACAGAGAGGTTGAGTAATTTGCTCAAGGTCATTCAGCAGAGTCAGGATTCAAACCCTGGCAATAAGACTGCCGAACTTATGCTTTAAACCACTTTATTAACAGCCTGAAAATAACATTAAAGTCAGATAATAGCTCTTCGTTCATCAAATATGCATTGAATAAGCTGCTATATTCTGTGCCAGGCACTAGAATCCAAAACTTTGTCAAGACACAGAACCTATAACCTTTAAAGAGCTACAATATGGCAACTAAAAGCAATTACATTATCTCAAACTTAAGACTCAAAAGCCATATGTCTAAGGATTAAAAAAAGAGTCTTTATATTGCTGCTACTTAATAACCATCCAATTCCAAAAATTATGGCACAACCACATATTACTTATAGAACTCATCAGGGTTTCTACATCTTCTGAATAAACGTGAATAAAACTCACTGTTACTTTGTTCATCTTCATGATCTTTTAAGATCTTTTAAGAACAGATACAAAAAAAATTATTCTTATGTTATGACTACAGTGCATCTAAAATATAACCACCAAAATGGGCCATCAAAAAGAATTTCTGATCAGTAAGAATACCAAAATTTGATCAAAAGGTAGATCAGTGTTAAAAGTAACTCCAACAAGTAGCAAAGGAAACTAGAGAAAAGCGCCCTGTTTCTATGCACATGGACGAGAACCATGACCTTGTTCCCAGGTATGTAGATTTTCTGCCTCTATTTTTCTGTCTTTTCCTTCCCCTTTCTCTTCTTGTAGTATTAACCATTAATTTTTTATGATAAAAATAAAATTATTTCAATCAGGTGTCATAGCAGTGAAGACGTACTAGAGTACCTAATTTTTATTCTAATATTTGTACATTTTTATGATTACAATAGTAATGTATGTTCTTTTTTTATTATTGGAAAATTCAGAGAAGCCCAAAGAATAAAATAAAAATCATCCACAAGCCCATCTCTGGGTTATAACTATATGAATGTCAAAGTTGGGTCCTCATGTACGTGGTAGTCTTACATGGAGTTACAGTAGTGACTTTCTTTTTTCTTTGTAAGAATGTACTTCAAAGTCAATTTTTTACTGTAATTTTCTGTCCAACAAAGGCAAACTACTGCTACTCCCTCTAGACCAGAAATCTTAACCATCACTTTTCACTGTCTCAATTGTGCAAATGATAAAGTACACATCTGACTACTTGAAAATATTTTATGGGCTTTAAAATAGGGTTTCTCATTTACTCTAGGATAAAATAGTCATAGCCCATCAAGACCAAAATGCAATTGTGGAAAAATGTATAATTTATATAATGTGTGCAAAATAAAATGATCTGTTAAAATAAAATGTTACCCTTATTGCATGTTTAACCATTTTTGTTTGAAAGAATTGTACTACAGCATACTACCAAATAATGTGAATTAAAATTGGAATAATCAAACAGCTGTAGCTTCTTTTAGCCTTTTTTTTTTTTTTTTAAAAAAAAAGGGGGAAACAGGTTGTTCAGAAGCCAAGTGGGTTAGTAAAAGGGATGGACTCATTCCCAGCTCAGTTTGGGTGAAGGTTCTGCTCAAGAGCAATGACATTTTTTCATCCCTTTGCAATGAACAGTGGAAAGCAAAAGAGGGCTGGCAACATGGACATCAAAGGGAAAAGGTGTTCTAAATGATCTTTAGAAGGCACCTCGCAGGTCATTAAAATAAAACTATCGGTGGTGGTAGGTATCACCGGCCTAGACATAAATGGCGTTTCCCTGCCTCCCTGCACAAAATGGAAGCGCTCGCAGTGGCCCGCACAGTGCTCACCTGATTCTGTGTGTCTTCAGGCAACCCCTGGCATATGGCTGAAACTTGCAGGTATTTCCCCAAGATTTGGTTACTTCTTGTCCCTCCTTTTTATTGATTGTCTGCAATTCCTTCGGTTCAAAACGTGCATCTTTTATATTTTTCAAGTTTATTTAATAGCTTTTCGAGTACTGAAATGGTGACAATGGAATCTAGATTTTTTTTTTTAAAGAGGAAGTCTGATTGATTGAATCTTCCATTTGCTTATGTACAGAAGTTTCACATTTGCTTCTTAATGTCATTTGTTGGTGTGAAACTTCTTGGTGAAACAAAAACAGGAGAGAAGTATCTTTTGAAATGATTGCCCAATTACTGGCATTTAATTCAAATCATTTCTGACTGTGGTGTAGGTCTAACATTCCAAAGCTGCTATTTTCCTTCTCGATTCAGTCATTATGGGATGATATCAATGATTCTTTGTAGTAAAAATATGTATTCTGAGATTCATTTCACCATCTTGGATTCTCAGAATTAACTTCATTTGTGCGGTTTATTCAAACAGTGGTTTTCCTTATGAAATCATGTAAGTAGGAACCATCTGGAAAGGTTACTGTGGAAACGGCAGGGGCTAGGGGGTGGGGCTAGGGAGCAAGAGATGCCATGACAACCTTTTTTGGGTTTCCCAGGAAACACGGGTTGCTATGGGAACTGCATCAGTCAGGTCCGAATTAGTAACTTCCGCTGGAAGGAGTGTCTACCACTTTAATCTTCCTCGGATACTGCAGAAGCTTATCTCTCAGATGCATTAGGACATTTTTTTTGTTTCTCGGCAGTGCTGAAAACATCTGTTTCTAGACTTTGATAGATGCTGGCTGGAGCACAAACAAAGGACTTCACAGGAATGTGGTAGTCTAATACTTTTGAAATGCCTTACGAACCCCAAAGAGTGAAACAAATTAGTCAGTTCAAGATCAAGGGCATTTTCCTTTGTTCAAAGTTGTAGAGAG
The DNA here is from genome assembly GCA_003508835.1 of Eonycteris spelaea. NCBI lineage: Eukaryota > Metazoa > Chordata > Mammalia > Chiroptera > Pteropodidae > Eonycteris > Eonycteris spelaea. The sequence continues at coordinate 4,470,230 of PUFA01000065.1, forward strand.
CCATAAAATCGGGGAGGGGAGTTCTGAATAGAAATTCCAGTGAAAAACCAAAGAAACTTATGGTGGGTTTAGAAATCATTTTGATTAGACTTTCCAGCCACATATCCACAGTGTAGGCAACTGAACTAAATATTCAATACTGTCCAAGAGTCCACCAAACTGAAGCATCCTTTAAGTATGTGTGTCTGCTTTACTTAGTAAAGAAACAGCTGGCTTTTGATTCTGAGGTTAAACAGTAACTGTTCTTTAGTTTCATTTCCTCCCAGGATGTACAGGGTGTTTTTTTTTTTTATAGGGCGTGTACTAGAAATCAAGTTTCAAGTAAGTTTGTTGTTCGCAATATTGAGAGAGGGAGAGAAAAAAAAAAAAAACCGGTAGAGCTGAGAGAATGCAGCCCGCTTGCAAAACAGACACTTGTTTCAGTATGAAGCAGTAGGGAGAGGGAGAATGAAGTGTGCTTTCCACTTCTTCATGTCCTGTCCTTGATGAATGGTCCGAAAAACACACAAAACAAGGGCGACACAGACCAAGGGGGCACAGTTCACACGATACCGAGCACAGCATGTCACTTGCATCACACATTAAACATCGGTAAATATCTTTTTGATGTTGACGCAGGAGTTGGGGTTATTGTTCGTGGTGCAGGTGGCAGTGGAGTTGCCCGTTTTGAAAGGGGTCTGGGGGAACGCGCTATGGTTCATCCCCCCCTCTTCCATCACCATATACTCCGACTTACTCAGAGTCGAGTTACTCCTGGCTTTCCGGAGCTCCTCGGCTGAAGGGGAGAGGTGCTGGCAGCTGCCCACGTGCAGGTACTGGGCTTGCTCTTCCCCTTCTGTCTCCCGGTGGTAGAAGTAATTGAAGTTGGAGACAATCACGGGGACTGGCAAAGCAATGGTCAAGACACCCGCGATGGCACAGAGCGACCCCACGATCTTGCCCCCTATGGTCACTGGGTGCATGTCCCCGTAACCCACTGTCGTCATGGTTACCACGGCCCACCAGAAGGCATCCGGGATACTGCTAAAACCTGAAGTGGGGTCGTCCGCCTCGGCAAAGTAGACCGCGCTGGAGAAGAGGATGACCCCGATGAAGAGGAAGAAGATGAGCAGCCCCAGCTCCCGCATGGACGCCTTCAGCGTCTGCCCCAGGATCTGCAGCCCCTTGGAATGGCGGGAGAGCTTGAAGATGCGGAAGACGCGCACCAGCCGGATGACCCTCAGGATGGCCAGGGACATGGCTTGCTGTCCATTGCCCTGTCGCTCGGCCAGCTCGGTGCCCAGCGTGATGAAATAGGGGATGATGGCCACGATGTCTATCAGGTTCATGATATTTCGGGAGAAGGTGGCTTTGCTGGGGCACGCGAAGAACCGCACCAGCAGCTCAAAGGAGAACCAGATGATGCACAGCGTCTCCACCACGAAGAAGGGGTCGGAGAAGCTGGAGGCTCCGGCCGGCGCCCCCGACGTGCTGTTGCCGGCCGCCTCGAACAGCTCCTGCGACGGCGAGGCCGGGTAGTCCTCGTAGCGGAACTCGGGCAGCGTCTCCAGGCAGAAGATGACGATGGAGATGAGGATGACGAGCACGGACACGATGGCGATGCCCCGCGCCGGCCCGGAGCTCTCCGGGTACTCGAAGAGCAGCCAGACCTGGCGCTGGAAGTCGCGGCGGGGCAGCGGCCGCTCCTCCTCCCGCAGGAAGCCCTCGTCCTCGCGGAACTTCTCCATGGCCTCCTCGCCCAGCTGGTAGAAGCGGATCTCCTCGGAGAAGATGTCGATGGGCACGTTGACCGGCCGGCGGATGCGGCCCCGGACTGGTAGTAGTAAAGGATGGCGTCGAAGCTGGGTCGGTTGCGGTCGAAGAAGTACTCGTTGCGGAGCGGGTCGAAGTACCGCATGCGCCGCTTGGGGTCGCCCAGCAGGGTCTCCGGGAACTGGCACAGGGTCTTCAGCTGCGTCTCGAAGCGCAGCCCCGAGATGTTGATCACCACGCGCTCCCCGCAGCAGGCCTGCTCGCCGGCGTCCGGCAGCGCGGGCGGCAGCGGCTCGTAGCGGGCGCAGCCGCCCTGGGGCGGGTCCCCGCCGCCGTCCGCCGCCTCCGGCTCCAGCAGGTGGTCCCCGGGCACCACCGTCATGTCGGGCGGCGGCTCGGGGCCCGCGGCGGGCTCGGCGTAGCCGGGGTTCACCAGGGTGTGGGCGCCGCCGCCGGCGGGGCGCGGGCAGGGTGGGCGCGGTGGCGGGCGGAGGGCGGCGGCGGCGAGCTCAGGAGGCTGCGGTGCTCGTCCATGCGGCAGGGAGCGGGCGGCGACGCGGGGCCGCGGCGCTGCTCCGCGCTCTCCCCGCCCCTGCGCCGCCTGCGCTCGGAGCCCGGGCCGCCGCCTGTTGCTGCTGCCGCCGCCGCCGCCGCCGCCGCCGCCGCGGGGCTCGCTCTGCTGCGGCGCGGCCCGCGGGCCGCTCGGCGGAGACGCCTCCCGCGCCCGCCTCCGCGCGCCCCCGCCCCCGCCCCCGCCCCGCGCGCGGCCGCCCGCCCTCCGGCCCCTCGGGGTGCCCGCCCACTGCGCGCGCGCGCGCCCCGCCTCGCGCCGCCGCCCTCCCGGCCCCCCCGAGTCACCTGAGCGCCCTCGTTAGGCACCTCGCTGTCCCCCTCGCCCGGCCGAGGCGGCCCTCCGGGAATCGGGTCCCCGCCCCTGGGTTCGGCTGGCTTCGGGTCAGCGCCCCCTCCCCCGGCCCGCTAAGCCGCGTCGCACGGCGGGGCTTTTCCACCCTCCCTGGACCCGCATCGCGGCCCCGCGAGCAGCCGGCCTCCTGGTCCCGCATTCCCCACCTGGGCGGGCCAGGGGTTGGCGGGCTCCGGGCACCCCAGGGGGCGGGAGGCGCAGGCAGGCACGGAGGGAGGATGGACCCGGGAGCGGGGGCAGGCCAGGCGGGCGCCCTGGAGGAGAGGCAAGTCTGCGGCCAGCATTTGAACCTCCGTGAGGACACGAGACCGCCAGGCCGAGGGGGCTCCGAGTAACTTCGCTTCTGTTTGGAGGAGAAGCCAAAGGGAGTAATGAGTGCTGATGAGTTTCGCACCTGGAGTCTGAAGAAAATGGGTCGTTAAAGGCACGCGGGGACTTTCAGAGAACAGGTCACACCAACTTTCATAGCTGAGATTCCATTTTCTGGGAAGCATCAAGGATCACGATTCGGTTGCGATTGGCCAGGGCAGCCTGGTCTTTTCAGTGCAGTGAGATTTCCTGTCAGTGGGAAAATTAGAGGAAAAGGAAAAAGGAGGATCACATCTCCTCTTGAGTCTGTCGTGGGAGGGACGCCAGCGAGACCTGTACCTAGACCCCTCTCCTCACTGGTCCCCTGCCGGCCTTGCGGTGGGGGATTTGCCACGGTCCAGCTGTTAACCCGGGAGAACATTCATTCATTCTGCAGCTGTGTCTCCATGGCTCGATTTTGGCGTGGAGATCATTTAAATGTATCTCCTTTGAACCCGAACTATTCCTTCAAAGTGTTGTGGTCACTTTCGACACAATTTCTTTCCAGACACTGTAGCAACTCCAATTTAGTCACCCCCAGGCTTGAAAATGTGTTTTCTGTTGTATCATTGACATGTTTACAGAAGAGGAACTGTTGTCTAGACAACCCCTTTACTCATCATACCTTAGCTGAAAGTTGGACTTGAAGTAAAAGTGGTTGGTGGTCATGGCTCCCCACCACCACTCCCAACCATCTGGTCCACTTAGGCAGAGACTACGTCTCACCCAATATATCTTCCCAGCAACTACCAAAGTGCCTGATGAATAGCAGAAACTCCATACATGTTCGTTGAACTGAATCACTAGCGACAAGTGATTCTTTGCATTTCTATCTGCTCTGGAGTGTCAACATTTCTTCTGAGCCCAGGACCACTGGGATTCCTGGGATGAGGAGTGAGGGGAAGCTGGGCTCAGAGTAAGTACATGGTTCAGTCATCCCACAGGGTTTCCACCTCTACCTCTTCTGGCTACAGCAAGCACCTCTGTCTTTTCCTGTCCTTCTATCTTCCACTTCACCTCTAGGTCGGTGCTGGGCGCTGAAGGCAGTAACATATGTTGTAAGACGGTAAAAGTGGACGATCATGTAGCACACCCTTGCAAAACGAGGACACTGTTTTTTAGCTGGTGATTAGGGGAGCAGGATAATCAATCATTCATATATTTAAATCTAAGAATGAGACAGCTTGCTGCAAGGATGGCTCGTAGAACGGCAAAGACCCTATTTTTAAAGACCAAATGTTTCATGCACTGCTATGTCTGACTTAGAAAGTGATTTATTTCCCCATTTGCAGGAATTATTACTGAAATTAATATTAATCGATGGCAAGGAAGACCAGAACAGAGGATGGTCCTGTGATGATGGATGGTCACGAGCTGCTCCCTGCTGTGAAGCACCGCTCCTTCATAAATGACTTTCTGTTCCTTTCTGTAATTTGCCTTATCTGGAAGACCGGTTATAAGCTGCTTAGGACACCCGTACTGTATATTCGAGGGCCAGAGAAGTTGAGCAATTTCTTCGAGCTCACACAGCTTCTTAGTGGCCGTGCTGGGCCCGAAATCTTGAACCATTTCCAAGTCCAGCATGCTCTCTACTGTATCACACTGTGAAGCTCTTCTGTTGATCACTGTGAGTGCTTAATAAATACTAGATTTCTAACAGCAGCCTATTTACTTCTGATTGCCGACTAGTTCACTTCGCTTCATATTTACTTTAACTGAAAACCACCGCCTTCTGATGGCTAGTGTATTGTTTATAGGAAATGAGTTGGTGGGCGAATTCCAGCCCTGTTGGACAACAGAACCCATCACAACAAATCAATGTCAAATATGGCACTTCAGGAAGAACACATACCATTTATTTAGTACCCCCAATGGAGTAGCTCAAAGTGATTTGAAAATGTCTCATTAATCCCCATGACACCCCTGTGGGATAATAATAATATTATTGTAATGTTTAAGTATGGAACTGTGGCAAAGCCAGCAGCTTCTCCGAGCATGTGCAAAATTGCCTCACTTTTCAGTCTTCAGTATTAGAGCTTAAGTAAAACCATCAGGTTTGCAAACAGCAAGCGTAACCCTTGGCGTGTGAGCTTTCTGTGTTGCTCTGGACATAGCTTGAGTTTCTTACTGGCCACAACCATACTAGAAATAGCTCACCAGTGGTTTTCCCAGATGCTTAGCAGCTCTGGAAGTAGCCCAGAAGTGTTTGAGAGTGGGAGGAGGCAGGCCTAGAGAGCACCACTAATTACAATTATAGATCAATGACTGGAGAGAGAGCACCTACTGTGTGCAAAGCATTGTTCCAGGTGCTGTGGGAGTATGAAGTTTGAACATAGATCTTGTCCTCAGTAGGCTTACATGGAGTCAGGAAGATAGGATATAAAATATTACAACAGTAACAGTTAACAATAAAAGACAATAGTACCAGAAATGTCACATATAACCCTGTGACTATTTGGCGTGTTCTAGCTAAGCTGGTGGCCTTGCTGTCTCTCAGTCATACCAAGCTGGTTCCTGCCTCAGGGTCTTCATAGTTGCTCTTCCCTCTGCCTGACACACTCTTCCTTCAGATTTTCACATGGCTTTAGGTCTTCTCTATCACGTTAGGTCTCCATTTAAAATGTCACTTCATCGGAGATGACTTTCCTGACTACTGCCACCTTATTTTAAAGATTTTCCCTTCCACTTTCCCATTAGTAAATTTCTAACCGCTTGCCTGCTTTATTTTTTATTGTGTTTATTTATTGAAAATATGTATTGGGTTACTTGCTTATTGACTGACTGTCTCCTGCCCTAAAACTCTCTAGGAGCAGGGTTTTGACTTTTTCAGTTCTGTATTGCCAAAATCTAGAACAGTATCTGGCACATAATAGATGCATAATCAGAATATGTTGCATGGAGGGAAGAAAAGGAGCAGAGTGAATACACAGGCATCGTAAGGTGAGTGAGTGAGCCAGTGTTACTGGTCTAGAGGGCTATTTTGGAGAGGTGTCCTGTCCGGTTCTGGTTCTGTTTCATAAACCAGCTGGCTTATGCAGATATGCAAGGATTGTTTTTTTAAAGTGTCACTTTCTCCCTTTTACTTCAACTTTCCCTTCTCCTCACCATTCTAGATGGGTCTATCCTACACTCCAGAATTATATTCTAAACTGCCCATTTGGATAGTCTTTCTGCAGATACCCCAAACTTAATATTTATAGCCCTGAACCCATTATCTTTCTCTCCAAACGTGCTTCTCTTCCTGTTTTTCCTATTTCATGCTAGAATACAAAGTCATCCTTGAACGATTCCTCCGCCCCTGCCCTCGACATCTAGTTGGTCACTAAGTGCTTTCTATTCTCCCTGCAACGCTCATTCGAGTCTATCCTCGCCTCTCCATTCTCACTGCCACTGCCCCAGTTCAGGCTGCCATGATGATTTTGTAACAGGCTCCCTGGTTTCGGTCTCGCTCTTCTGCAGTTCGTTCTCCAGGAGGTAGCCAAGTTATTTTTGAAAAACGTGCATTTGATCACATGGCTCTCTAGCGCTGCCATGGCGGTTGAGCCTCGGCCCTGACCTGTCTTAGCAGCATCGTCTCTGTTCTTCCAGGCCACTTGCTGGAACGTGGACGTGCCACCCACTTACCACTTTCCAGCCCTTGCTCATGCTGGCTGTTCATGCCCTATCTCGCCAGACGCCCCCTCCGCCTTCCCCCTCCCTGCCCCCCGCACTAGTGAATTCAATCTTCAAGGTCCAGCTTAGAGGTCACCCCCTTCCATCCTCCCTGTCCGCCGCGTCAAAGAAAACTCAATGAAACTAATTATGAATGATGTCATGATCCTCTTTCTCAACCGGGCTCTTACAGCATTTTGTTCAGAGCCCCATCAGAGGGCTTTACTGAACTATATGTAGTGTGGATGATATGCTCTCTCTCCCTACGAGAATGTGAACTCCAAAATACTAACACCCAACACCCCGAGCAGTGAATAGACCTTGCTACGCCAGCACTAAGCTAAGCACTTCATGTGCAGTAACCTCCGACAGCCCTGGAGGTAGGTAATACCACTACTCTGCTGTTTCTCACATGGAGAAACTGAGAGCAGGGTGGGAAAGTCACTTGTGCAAGGTCACAGAGCTAGGAAATAGCAGAACCAGGATTCGAACTGAGAAGCCCACATTCTCAAGCCCGACCTTAGACCACCTCTGTGGGGATTAGAGGGATTGTCTCATTTGCCTTTGTATTTCCTGCCACCAATATTGTGCTGACATATGAAAGATGCTTTTTGAAGAGTATAATGGAAGAAAAATGATTATGAAGCAGAAATACTTATGCACTGAAAAACCGATAGCCCATGATGAAGGTATTAGTCCTGTTCCTAAATATAACGGTTATAAGTGAACTTGTACCATTTTATAAGTAAGAAAAACGCTAGGTACAGGGAGGAAGTTACTCCAGAAGTAGATGCAGAGACAGATCCTGAATGGGGTAAAGGGGGCTCTCAGGTTTTGCCATATCCCTCAAAATGACCCAAAAGTCTAAATCTGTGTTCTCACATGGCAGGGTGACTTTCAGGGGGCAGGGAGGGGCGGAAATCTCATCAGGGAAGACCAGAATTTGGTCAACAAGTATGCTACCCAAAGAGTTAAAAGCGTTATGTTAAGTCACACACTTAAATAAGCCCGATGTTTCTTCTTGAGCCTCTGTGTATTCGAGAGTGCGGTCAGACACTGAAACACCTGCGTGGCCTTTTGTGGTTCTGGTTAATTTGTGGAAAAATCAGGCACAGTCATACCTCTAATCAGAGACGAGATATGCAATTAGTGATGAGACAAGCAGTAGAGCTTCCTGGCATGTACCAATTATTTTTTCACAGATGGGGATCTTAACATTTGTAGAAACGACCGAATGACTTCAGGACACTATTAAACATGTTGAATTTCTTTTAGCCAGATGTGCATTACAAATAATACTTCCATCATGATTTTCTTTAAAGTGGATGTGACCAAGAGTGTTCGAAAAACAATTCCTTTCATTTTTTTCCCTCTTGGTCCCTCTGTGAGGTGCTTAGTTGTAAGGTTATGGGTGAACCACAGCAAAATTAATTTCAAGAGCTAAAAGGGATTATTTGAGTCACATGACTGAGTGAACTGTTGCACATAAATTGATGTGAAGTTGTAAAGCTTTCGCAGGCATTTATGAGGATCTGTTGAAATACTGTAAGGTCAAGGGTAAATTTTGAGGTTTTTTTAGTCATGCCATTCTGGTAAAAACCAAAACATTACTTTGTCACTAGGTTTTGCAATGATGTTGACAAAGCAATTCAAGAACATATCTGTAGAAAAATGTTACAACGTTATTGAATTTTCATTGCAATGGTAATGTTAGTGAAAATGTATAAAGGCCCAAAATGATCCAATTAACACTAGTATTATAGTGACAGAAGAATATGAGTGCTATTCTTTGGGACTTCATCATACCTGAGATAAAATGCAAAGGACTCTCTTTGAATTTAGGAATGCACCTGCAAGATGCCAGCCCCAACGGGCACGTGAACAGAACTTCCTGCCAAATGTCAAAGATAGCTTTCAGAAAAAGCCGACTATTTGAGCATGTTTGCCCATTGTCATTCAAAATAAGCTAGCTTTAAGATGTGTTATAGTGTAGCAGAAAGGGTTCTAGCCTTGAATTCTAACTATCTGGAGATAAAGTGACTTTGACAAGTCCATTTTGCCTGTCTGTCTCCGCTTTTCACCTGTAAAATGAAGAAAATAATAGCTAAGCCACATGCCATGAGAGTTCGATTATGTATGTGAAAGTACTCAGCTCCTCATCTTGCCTACAGTAGGTGCTCAGTTGTTGTTTGTTCATTCATACTCTACACACAACATTAATGCAGACGGGAGGGCGGGAGGGAGATGCACTAGGTCTTTTCATACTTCTGATTGCAAAAGGCCACATGTGATTTGAACCCTTTATCTGTTGAATTTCAAGGACAGGCCTCTCGCTGCTGGCTTTCATTAACTTGTGGTCCAAGAGCGCCCACACTTAGCAGGGCTTTCGAAACGAGTCAGAGAACAAAGGGCATCTTTTGGAATCAGGAGTCTGGGATTTCCTGGTTCTAATACTATCAGGTCCGTCTTTTCAACACTCAGTGCTTGGCAGCTGAGAGGCACTCAAAATGTATTGTGGAAGTAAACTTTTTTTAAAAAGATTATCCGGTCTTACACATTTCTTTTACCGATGGGTAACTATGGAACTATGGTCTCAAGACATACGTAATTTCTATCCAAAGTCCAGCAGTTAGTTAGCGACGGAGGCAGATAGAATCTAATGTTACTAATTCCCAGCCAATGTAATTAACTTTTATCTCCACCTTTCTTTTTAATTCGCTCATTGATTCAGTGACCTCCTCGTCTCTGTTCCTCCTCTCTTTTCTTTCCGCAATACCTGTGCTTGCTACCTACCAAAACATGTGCCCTCCTCTTATCTGTGCCTGAAACATCCTGCCTGGTCTGGCCTCTCTGGACCTACCCTGAATCCTGCCTCTACAACTGCCAGGCTCATTTTGCATTTGCTGATACCTCTGCCTAGATCCCTGGTAACCTTCCTTTTCCTTTCAGCCTTTTTACTCCTACAAACTTTTTGCAGCTTTCCGACTTACCTAAAACTCCTCTCCTCCGGCCCTGTAATTCCCGGGCAGTGAGAAGCTTGAGATTCTGCCCTGGTGGTGGCTCTACTGGTGCCCCTGCTGGGGAGAGCAAGCTGACCTCTACCTTCAACCCTGCATTGAGGAGTCTTCTCTTGATAAGATCAATGCTACATGATTGATGAGCTCATTCGAGTTGGGGGCAGCAACCTCAACAATACCAGCTTAACAGGCCCTGGAGTGGGTCATAAACCCTAATTGTGATCTGCCAGTGTGAGCCCTAAGGTGTCTGCATAGCTACCAAGTAGGTGTCTGTCCCATCTCCAGTCCTATGCCCCAAGTCTTAAGATTTAAATTCTACCTCATTTTTTTTCTTGTTAAAACTGGACCACCATCCTACCAGGCTCCTCCTCAGAGATTGGCATCGCTACCTGTGTCACCAACTATCCTGCTATCCGAGGGCTACCCTCTCAAAACCACGGCCCCATTGCCTAGCCAATATCGAGCTCTCTGGATCCCACGGCTACACCCACACAGGTGGGGATGTGACTTGACAGAGTACTTTTACTCCCCTTTTTCTGCCACCAAATTGTGGAGATACCTTTTCAAATTAGATGCTATCAGGACGACAGGCGTTGCAGAAGGGCACGAGGAATATCACTTTCCTGCTCCCAAGAGAACAAAATGGCAAAATCTGAAAGGAGAGATTCGACCCCCAAATGTCAAATTCTAAGAGATGTAGGAACCGATTGTGCTGTGGTAATATATATTACTAATGGAGATGAGTGTCCCATTTGCCCAAAAAATACTGGCCACATTGCTTTGGGAGATAATGCATTGCTAAGTACTCCTGACACCCCACTGTAAAGCTGCTTTCGAAACAAATGGGCTGAAACTCAATTACTCCTAATTCTGAAGCACAAAGGCTCTAGGCCCACCTTGGCAAAAAGAATGGACTCAGTGGTGCCAACTAAAGAGGATATTCCTGATGCTCACATTCGAATATGTAATCTGAGAGTGTTTTAAGTGCGTCTGAGTATTTCAGTGCTTCATGAGTGGTCCAGCTGCATTATCGAGAAACTGATAAGCAAATAGCTCTTACTTTTTACAATGCTTTGTGCCTGAGTCAGAGCAAAAGCTGAGGATGATTCGTAGAATCCCGAAATATTCCTTTTTTGTCAGTTATTACTGGATCCAGATTGACCTTGGAGGTCAAAAAATCTTAACTATATACCACATAAAATATATTGTACACGGGCTCTTCTGGTTCATCTAAGATAATAAATATGGTAACAGAAAATTGATGCTAAAACCAAGAAACACGGTACACTCAGTTTGCCAGATTTTCTTAATTCACCTGGTGAATGATCTTTTGATTCAATAAAGAAACATGTTTAATGAACTGCAGAACAGATTGGTTTATAATCTCTCCATTTAGATTACAGGAGCAGGGGCCATGTCTTCATCATTACTTTCCTCAGTGCCTGGTATAGTGAATTTTTCATCTCCTATATTGACCAAAGGAGCCAGCTCACTGATAAATTTTGGCATAATTTTTTGTTGCCTGAATGCAGTCTCAGTCATGGTCTGCAACCACTTATGTAATTTCTTCCTATTTTAACATATTTATAATTTGCATTATGTCTCATGTCTCTAAAATCTCTGAGACAGAGTGTGAAGTGCAAGATTAATGCTTCTTTTGCACCCAAATATAACCCTCAGCAGAATAGAATGATGGATTTCAAGCTGTACATTTCAATATGACAATAATAGAGAGATTGATATATATTTTTAAATGATTTTTCCTACAGCTTTATCCCCACCCACCCTTCCCCAAGGTCTCATAGCAGCTGTAGTAAGATTTTTACTAATTTAGATGCACCGTACACACAGTATGGAGTTTGCACAAATGCAACAAAATGCATAACCCTCCTGTACAATGAGGGCAGGGAAAAGAAAGGCCCTTCTGCTCTAGGGCCAGACTGTAAAGCAGTTTCAGCTGCTAAGACAGATTAATTCTTTCGAGCCAGAAAAGAGCCTTCAACTCCAGTCAGCCCCATTTCTGCCAAATCGCCGGGAAGATAAATGCATCATTCTTCGAGGACAGAAGACATGTTGGAAATCAGGTAACTTAATTTCAAATATGAAATATGTCTAATTGATTTGCAATACTGTCCCTGGTGTTCTGCCCATTGAAGATGCAATACCCTGAGGTTTCTGGACCTGTGTGTGACACCAGCTAAAACAACATCAGCTGCCACTCCTGCTTAGGAGACAAGAAGACACGGGAAAAGCGTGGAGGACAGTGATACCTGAGCAGTAACTCTTGTTGGCTGCTGTGCCTTGTCAACCAGAGACTAGTAGCACAAAAACATATTATGAAGCCAATTTCATGTTCAGCTACACCATCAAATAGCACATGTGAAAGTCGCCTGCCTCTTAATGGGAACCCTCACAGGCAGCCGAGGACGGAAATTTAGATTCGGATGTGAACAGGCCGAAGAAGCTGTCTCTGGCGGGAGATAAATGTGTCTTTTAGCCTATCTTTATCTGGCTTATGAAATAATATTACCAAGTAATGATTACTCTTCTTTTTGTGGTCTCACTTTGGTCTTTTCTCCCCCTTAGAACTGCATTGAACTAAAGGAATGGAACTTCAATTAATATTATAATAATCCTCATTGCTATAGAGAGGTTTTTAAGCTCATCGCCATCAAATTTCTGCATGATGTTCTAAAAGATGTTCAAGAGATTAAAAACCCTGATTAAATATTTCCAATTCTTACTAATATAAATCCATCCAGCTTTAAAGTATTAATATCATAAATGCTAAGGACAGCAACATCCACAACAAATATGTTGGACCATTGTAAATTGCTATATTTATCTGATTTATTTTTCTGAATCTTGCCTCTGGCTCCAAAACAGACTATTGGAGAATTCTGGCTGGAATGAAAGGATGTCAAAAATAATTTTGGCTAGCTATAAGAGGACCAATTCATATGTCGATTACACATCTGCCAAGGATTTAGCATAACGAATCAGCATAAAATAGAATGTGAGAAGAGGTATATTGTTACAAAAGTAAAAATCAAGACAATGGTTAAATTAATGGTTGTTTCCAATGTAACGTTTGTTATAGCTCCTGAAAATTGGGCAACCAGCAAACACGACTAATACTACATTTTAGCACACATACATATATGTGTACATTCCCTCTTAAAAGCTATGATGATGACTTATGTGGATACTTGTTTTCTGAGACAGGTTGAGGTTCTATCCTATGAGTGGGGACACTGACCTGAACATGACAGCTACTTTTGGAAGAAGTCGGTTTAATTAAATTCTTAAACTAGCTGTTTAACATGTGAAAGATTAGATTAGTATATGTAAAGCATCAAAGTGCCTCACACAATTCACACAATACTGGCTTACATCTATCTATCATCTATCTATCTATCTATCTATCTATCTATCTATCTCTATCTATCTATGTATCTATCTACATTATACATATTTGTAAATATACATATATTTGTACTTATATATAATACTTGTGCATACCTACCTATAATATATTGAAATAAATACTCATAAAATGATTAGTCAAAGTTATATTAATTGTATTAATAATTATTCTTTTCTGGAGCTCTTAAATCATTTTTATGCATGGCCCCTGTTGGCAAAGTCTATTGATAGTATTCTACTATTGGCATACACTTCTCCTAATGATATGGTGAGCATCTGATCTTCCAAATTGATCCCAAAGCAGTGCAGAGGCCCAGTCCCCAGATATTTAACAGGGCATGTCAAGCCCCCTCAGTTTTAGCGACAAAGGGCTTCACTTCAGTGCTGCTGGGTCTTGGTGTTTGCTTGAGACTGCCACCAGAGCGCCACATTTATTTTTCTGCATATATGTTTGTGACATTTCTACTCTGGGAATTTCCTGTACAATCAATTCCATGCCATTATTTTTTATAAAGTGACATTGAGTCTGGACTGGTGGACGAACGTGTATGTGTTACAACACATTTCCTTATGGCTAAATTCTAAAGTGTTTCAGGCCCATCTCTATACTATAGTGTGATTCATTCATCCTAAAATATGCATTGGTGGTTACGTGCTAGGGCATTGTTTCAACACCACCACGACCCCAAATTATAATGTGTGTTATTTTTTGTAATTCCAAATTACCTAGAAAGTTTAAAAATAGTCTTCTTCTTTTATAAAGTTTTTAAAAAATATACTGAAAACTGTAAACAAAACATCTAAAACCTTCGTTGCTAATTTTCATTACATACTCTAATCTGACTAAATAATATATATTGCTTGAAACAAACCAAAAAAGTAGACAAAATTTTATATTCACAACTTTGCCTGTTATGGTAGAGTAAGATGCTATGTGCTTCTCTTAGTCAATGCTTTTGTTCTTGCCGTTGGCTTGTTTAGAGAGTCTTTCATGAAGTTGCCCTCTAATTTTGAGCATTTGCAGCCTGTTTCTGCAGGTAGAAGTCTGGAGGAGCTCTGGAGCAGTAGGAAGAATCAGGCTTCTAAATCTAGAGGCCAGGATTTGAATCCTAGTCCCATGGATTCTTAAACCACGCCAAGGCTCCAATTTCCTCACATGTTATTAGGGGATGACAACCAGTTTACAGGGTGATTATGAGGATGAGATGGAATGAGATGCATAGAGTACCTAGCGCATCACATGTTTTATATTTAATCGGGCATACTTTAAAAAAAAGCCTTTGCCCAATTTTGCTGAAAGTAAAATGTTGGTGCTCGGCATCACTTCTACTTGAGTGGATGAACTGGCCATGGACAGAGACAGCTGTGTATCAACAGGTAGCCCTGGGTCAGTTTAATTCAATTTGAGTCAATAAATAATAAGTGTGCACACAGCACTTTGTCCATTACTCAGAATTTCATATGGCCTGGATCAACTTCCACAGCAGTATCTCTTGTGCCTGAGTCTCTTGAATTTGCTGAGCTAGACAATTTCATCCACAGCCAGTTCTACCTGGATGAAGAGCCATCCATAGGGCAGGAACTGATTGGGAGAATTCTGCAACCCATCTGAGGTCACCTGCACTCAAAGGATGCTGGCTACTGAGAAGAAGCCCATCAGGAAAAAAAAAAAGGAAAACAAGAAAAATGATTTGTCACTGAGGGCCTGTCTTGAGAGATGAGATTCACAAATTCATCAGCAAACCAGATGAAAAAAAGTCATCGAGCACAGAAATAAGTCTGAGCTCACTGGAGCTCATCTAATCTGTCACTGCCAGCCCAGGCTTGTTTCCTACAAACTGCCCAGCTAGTTAGCCCTACCTTTCCCAAGGACAGTGTGTCTTACATAATCCACATCTGGGAACTAAGCACTGTTTGTCTTGCCTTCCTTCTCCCTCTCAGTCAAGGCTTGTGGCCTCCTAAAAATGTGACAAACAGAGATGGAGAGAGGTGAGTGAGACATCAAAGAGGTCAGGGAGGATGGCTAATGGGGGCTGGGAAATGCAGCAAACACCAGTTTCAGACCAGGTTGAGTCACAGCCAAGGCACCCAGAATCGAAGTGTGAGCTACTGTTGAGGTTCTAAGTGGCAACTGTTGCCAGTGTAGCAAAAGAGCAGTGCTTCTGAAGCCAGATTTGAAGAGCAGATTTTGTGAAAAATCTAGGCTTCTGCTGCCTCCCAGGACTCGGTTCTAATTTTGCTTTTGGGCTGTCCTCCCTGCTCCCACCTCGCACACAGTCATTCTATTTGGGGGCTTAGTGTGGAGGAAGCCAGCTAATGCTACGTCCAGAAAAAAAAAAAAAAGTCCTATATATATATATTTTTTTAAAAACAGAAAAACAACCTAAAATGATCTGGGTTTTATAAGTGTGTTTACAGCTGTTCCTGTCACTGCTCATCTCTCATCTCAGCCTGCTGGGAGCAGATATTTCCCCGACATTGTTTTGCTCACTGACAAAAGTCAACCTCTTCCTGGTTCAGCACTGGTTCCCCTACCCCGCCCTCCTCAGACTCTGCTCTAATCCCCATGCCTTCCTAGGCTTCCTAGGGCTAATGTAAGCAGAAAGGAGGGATCCAGGAGTCTAGCAAGAGGCAGCCTCCTGATAGCCATTGATTATGTCAGTGTAGGGTGGCAGGGAGGAGCAGCACAGCTGTGTTTTCTGCAGGGACGGCTTCTTCTTTGTGCTCGGCGCGCATCCCCTGTGAGCGTGTGCAGGACCTTCCATGTGCCTATTATTTCCAGGAACTTCTCACAGCTAAGATTCCTGAGACCCTTAGGGCAAGGATAAGGCTGAGGGACTCCAGATGGCAGGTCTGATCTGGTTCTGGGGATGAGCAAGTTGCACAGGATGGCAGGCTGATTCTCCCCACCCCCTACCCTAAGCCTTTCTTTGGATGCTCTGGTTCCTTCAGCATATGGGTATGTGTGGGTTAAGCTCCTGAAACCCCCAACCTGCCCGTTGGAATGTCTGAAGCAGTCCTGATTCCATCTTAATGCTAAGGAACACTTTGCCTTCCTATGGACAAGACCCATCACATAGACTAATGAGGCTGATGGAATTGTCTGATGGCATTTTTTCCAGACCATTTGATCACTCTATGAGTTATAGTAACAAAACATTAAAAGTAGGTCTGTTCCATGGACCTAAAGTGATGCATATGGCTTCTCTCTACTCACTGAACTGATGCCCAACACCGCTTCTCTCTGAACCCATTTTTTTAAGGGGGAGGGGGAGGTCTAAGGACCTCTTTCCTGAGCAGGAGACAATCTAGGGATTTATTCTGAATTTTCTGTCTTAATCTCTGGTGCCCTGAGCATCTTGGCTTGGAGTTGGAGTTGCGGCCAGGCATTGGGCTTTGACTGGGTTCTCCCTGTTCTCAGCAGAGTGGGGCCAGCTTAGCTGGGTTTCAAGATTCTTCAACCAAGTCCTACCTTCAGAGATGCGGCTGTGGCTCCAGCCATCAAAGAGGCGGTCAGGAACTACAGTAATAGCCGATTTCTCAGAATCCACAGGAGATAGGGGGTGGGGGAAGGGTGGGGAGCAAAACAGAGGGAAGAAATAGGTCCTATCGAGGTGGGACTTGCTGCTTTTCCGACAAGTTTTCACCATTTAGCCCGTATTTTCCCAATGTTGCTGTACCTCATGCAGCTGCTTTAAGGTTCCGCGTCTGATTCCGGCCCATCTGGGAAAAATGTCTGCTAGAATTATTTACTCCTGCATTCTCTTAGTGTTGCTTCTTATAACAGTGAAGCCTAGAGCTGAGAGAAGGATGAAAGCTCTGATAATACTACTACTCATCATAGTCATTTTTGTGAGTGTTTGTTAACCCCATTTTAGAGACGGAAAAACAACCTTGGGCTTCATGGAAATGATGTGAGGACAGAATGGGGTAATGTCTGAAAAGTACTTAAGACACAGTAAGAACTGGCTATATTAAATATTATTGTTATTATTCTTGGAATTTCCTATTGGCATGTGAGGATGACACAGAAGGACATTAAAGCCATCATTTGGAAGGGGCCAGCTGGTCTCTCAGCGCTAAAAGGATATGGACCCAGGTTGGGCCAACGTGGTCTAGGCCCATGGTTCTCAACCTTTAGCTTACACCAGAATCAGCTGTGGAGCCTTAAGAAGTAGAGATTACAAGGACCAAGCCTAGACTTTTCAAACCAAAGTCTCTCCAAAGATGGGTCTTGGAAACTCATTAAAAAAAAAAAAAAAAAGCTTAGTCAGATGATACTGTTGGCCAGTAAGTTTGGGAACCACAATCTGGGGGCTGGTCTCCATTTTGGGTCTGAGAAACTTTTTACAAGGTGATAAGTTTCCTGAGGTGGTCTCACATTTAACACATTTCTTACAAGTGACTTATCTGTGGATCAGAATGACAGTTGACCATGAGAACGATAATTGGGCATTAGATTCTTGTTAGTCAAAGACCCCGCTTTCTTCACAGGCTGAATATGGCCAGGGCGGCAGGGATCCGGAGGCCAGGAAAGTGATTGGATGATCCTGAGGGTCAGGACCACCCGACATCATAAACCTGAGTGGTGTCCATCAGAAGAAGGTAGCCACTGTGTAAACAGAATACCATGTTCATGTGCCCAGATGCACTGCCAAATTCAATCTGATTCCCTCTTACTGGGGCCTTAACTCTACCCCTGTCCTGAAAACACATCATTATTATTATTATTATTACATAAAAGTACGATATAGTTGATTAACTGCCAATTTCTAGTTCAAATCCAATCCAAATGTCCATAGTTAGCAAGAGTTTTAGAGAAACAGACATTCTTATACTTGGTTTATTGTCCCGACCCGCGGGACCTAGTTATTTGTGGGGACGAGGAGGATCCGACCTGAAAGAAAATGGGGGCGAGAGAAGAGCGAAGGCAAGACAATACTCTGATCAAGCCTTCGAATTTTATTGTGAGACAGGGGTATATATACACTGGTGTTCAGGGGCGGAGTGTGCTATAGGATACATGTAGGCAGGGGATTGGCCGCGTAGCAGGGGTGGCAATAAGCTACATTCTGATTGGTATAAGATAATGGGGAAGGAGGAGGAGAGAAAAGTATCTTTTGGCGCGCGCGGGCTTCTTTGTTGGCGCGCGCGGTTGCAGCTAATCTCCAGGAAGTGAAGCAGGAACCTCATGAACCGTGGCCATCTTTTTTCTTTGTGTGGCTCCCGACATCTCCCCCTTTTTTATTTATTAAAATGCCAAAGCTTTCCCAGCTATGGCGCAGATAGACTGTGCCTGTCTTAGGCGACCCTCCGCAGGTCTGGGCCTTACCCGTCATTGGCACATGAAAGTCTTGCAATCATGCCCTGTCTTAGGTTGGTCCCAGCCCTGAAGGATTCTTACCCGTCTCTGACTACCAGCCTCTGCAAATGGGAGATGTATATTAGTTGAAACCTGAGCCTGGAGCCTGAGACCATGCATTTGTGGAATAGAACGTAAGCCTTCAATACTATTGATCATGCTTTGTAGCACTGCGATCCCCTGTAATTCAGGAAGCTGTTTTTGAAAAGTGTCAGCAATATGTGTTTCCAAATCTGCAATTAAACCTGAAGCATTACCATACCCCAAAATATGCTGTCTTACTTTATCCCATTCAAACATACTTTCATGATACAATACAGGAGTTATACAAAAAGAAGTAGCAGTCCAATTACATTTAAGTTGCACACATTCCTGCAAACTAACAATTTGATCTCCTAACAATATAACCGTTTGCTGTAAATCTGCTACTTGACTTTGCAATACAGAGTCAATTTGTCTTTGAGAAGTCCATAACTGTTCAGCATCCCGATGCCAGGTTCTAACATGATCAGCGGTCCGTACAGATTGATGCAGAGCCACTCCAGCCGTGGTAGCAGCAGCAGTAACATCGATGATACCCACAACAGCAGCCATCAGCATGCCAAGGAATCTTTTAGCTCTTCTTTTAACATGGCCCATCAGTTGCTGCAAAATCATAGTGGCAGGAGAGTCCTGCCAGGGTCGAGACAATCTAACCGGCATCCACACTTCAGTTCTAGCTCTAAGGATATATAAGCTTTCATATGACTTGTTAAAAGGAATAGAAGAGTTAATAAAAGTGTAAAAAGCACAGTATTTACATGAAACATAACCTAGAGCTTCATTCCACCCCACCTTGCCCTTCATAACGATATAGGAGAGCCGAACACAGACTAGAGCAAAGTGAGTAACATTTTTAAATCCTTCCATACTTAACAAAAAAACAAGTGACCTACCCCAACAATTTGTTCAGAAGTCTGCAAAATTGTCAACCATGCTTGAGCACCTAGCTGTAAACAGTGTTCTCCAGCTCCCATGCAAATTGGCATCCCTTCCGTTCCCACGGTATAGTTCTTAATCACTCTCCCTGTTAGATCCTTGTAGTATACTGACTGCTGCAAAAGCTCACTGGTCTGTTTCACCCAATGCCGATGAGCTGCTGTGCTACCTTGTTCATCTAGATTTAAAAAATTTAATAAGTATATAAATGCTCTATTAAGCCTTTGTCTCAGGGTATACCATATTCCCCCTTTTTTATTTTATAAGCTTATCCTTCTTAGAAAATGTTGCAGGAGACACCCCAAGGATGTCTTCTGTGAACTCTGGTTTTTTCCCCTCTAACGCTTGCGCAGAAAACACAAAACAGAAAGCACAAAACAGACACTCAGACAAGGACAATTACTGAGGTGTAGGTGGGCCTAGAGAAATTTGCCACCTACCACTTAGACAAGACTAAAGACAATAAACAGACTTTGACAACAGGGCACAGGAGGCGGCGTCCCGCTGCCTGGCCATGGTCTGGGAGATATATGACTGCGTCCAGTCTCTCCACGGACCCCTGGTGACCGGTCAACAGAAACAGGAACATAAAGGTACCTTTAAAAGCACTGAAACTTGTAATTTAGTCATTACTTTTCTCATTTCCAATACAAAATCAAGTTATCTTCACTGTTGATTCCACGCTAAAATGTCCTAAGTTTTAGACTAATTTTTAAAGTTTTTAAATTTCAAGTTAGAGAAAGGCCCTTTACCACACAATAATGAAACCTGAGCAATGCAAGTTTGTGACTACAAGAATATCTTTCAACAATACAGTATTTAAAATTCTTTTTCACCAGCGGTGTTAGTTTCCAAGGACTATCCAATGCAGTGGGCCCTTCTAAAATAGAGAACAAATTAGTTAAAGCACATGTGAGGATAAAGGGAAGGACAGAGCCAATTATATCTCTCAATAATTTTTGAAAATTATTAACAGTATTGAGAGCTTCTCGCCTAATTTCTATTTTTTGAGGAGTAATTTTGTTGCAAAATTTTATATCCTAAATATTGAACAGAATCTTGTATATTCTCAGGAGCTATCTCGAGCCTATATTTTTCCAGAGCAGTTTTTTAGGTTTTGCGGTTATAAGCGGTTTTTTAGAGGGACCCTTTTGCGAAGGTTGGGAAACAACCAATTTTTGGAGATGGCGGGTTATTCTTTGTTCTACTATCTGCGCTATGAGGTCTTCAGTACCGGTAGGGGGGCTAACAGGACCGGAAAAACCTTTTGTGTATCAACAAAGTCCGAATCTCGAGGGAGAGGCGGATAAATGCAACATTTGGGAGGGGCATCAGGGAGGGCATTGAGCAAAGATGGCGTCGGGCTGGGGGAGGGGGACTTAGCTGATTTTGGAGCAGGGGGATCGCCCGAAAGAGACGACCTTGAGGCTGCCCGAGATAGAGGGCGAAGGCAATATTCTGCTACAGACAAGAGTTGGCGTTTATCAGGGTCAGTAGTTTCAACAATATCTCTGATAAGACCCCAGTAAGAAAATACCGAAACAGGAACAGAATCGGGACCGTTTTTGATAAGATAATCATTTAAATCTCTACCTACTTTCTGCCATTTTTTAGGGTGAATTTCGGGGCCATTAACAATAAACCACGGACAGACTTCATCAACAAAAATAAAAAACTTTACCAAGTCTTTCTTTTTAACTCGAACTCCTCTCTCCCTAAGTGAACTTTTTAGGTCTCTTATGAAGACCGCTTCTTTACTTAATCTAGTTCCCATTTTCTTGTAAGGCGGCCGATACTCACCAGGGACGACGACCTCCGTGAGCGGCGAAAGGCGTCTCCTATTGCATCATCAAAAAAGGGGTCTGGCCAGACGATATCTTACTCGGGGGTCCGCCTGTGAAGGATCCGAGCCTCGAGCCCCACGTTGGGCGCCACTTGTCCCGACCCGCGGGACCTAGTTATTTGTGGGGACGAGGAGGATCCGACCTGAAAGAAAATGGGGGCGAGAGAAGAGCGAAGGCAAGACAATACTCTGATCAAGCCTTCGAATTTTATTGTGAGACAGGGGTATATATACACTGGTGTTCAGGGGCGGAGTGTGCTATAGGATACATGTAGGCAGGGGATTGGCCGCGTAGCAGGGGTGGCAATAAGCTACATTCTGATTGGTATAAGATAATGGGGAAGGAGGAGGAGAGAAAAGTATCTTTTGGCGCGCGCGGGCTTTCTTTGTTGGCGCGCGCGGGCTTGCAGCTAATCTCCAGGAAGTGAAGCAGGAACCTCATGAACCGTGGCCATCTTTTTTTCTTTGTGTGGCTCCCGACAGTTTATTACTGCGAAATTAGCATGATCTTTCTGAAGGACCTTTAAGCACAAAATGCCAGTAGCAACAAGGATGTTCTTTGGCACTATTAATGATACTAAAAAATTGGATGCAATCTGATGTCCAGTAGAGGCAGATAAATTTATTATTGTGTATGCACAGACATATTGAGATGATATGTACCCAAGGTTTAGAATAAAATTTAATTACATGAAAAATAGTTACAATATATTGTTATGTGAAAAAGCATGCTTCAAATATATATATACTAATTCTCATGTATCTGAAAGAAAATACACCAAAATGTTAATGTAATTTTCTCTGGCTGATTGGATTATGTGTGGTTTGATTTTCTTCTTTTTTATCTATCTATCTATCTATCTATCTATCTATCTATCTATCTTTTAAAAATTCATCATAAAATGTGTATTAGTTTTATTAGAAGAAAAAATCAAATAAACATATTATAAAAGTCACAGTCCAGGTGAGTCTCTCTGAGGTCATATCTGGGTCACCCTCATTATATTTTGGGTGGTTTTCAAATACAGTTTTGGGGTTGTATTATTTTTATTAATGGGGGCCATCACTCATTTCTGCTTGATCTATGCTAACTCTATTCAGGGGAGGCAGTCCTAATTGTGGTTTTTGGTATTCACACTGTCAGCTCCTGGTGTTGTGTACACAATTTAGCCATTGTGATGGGGACAGTCATTCACTAAACAGTTGCTGAGGACTTTCTCTGTGCCAGACTTCTAGAATACATACTTGTATAATATATAGTTACTGCCCTAAAGAGTCAGATGGGGAGAGAGAGAGATGTGAAACAAAGTATAAATGACTTAATAGAGACTATGAGAATCCAAAGAGGAGAATCTAATTTTGACTGGGAAAGTTAGGAAAGGCTTACTAGAGGAGGCACCTTTTAAGCTAAGCCTTAAAGGGTGAGTAGGAATTTTCTGGGTAAAGAAGGAAGGGAAGAGTGAGCAGCTCGTACAGAGACATAGAGCTGCAGAAAGTCACGATGGAGAATGTTGAGACGTTCCCCATGGCTAGAGCTCTGGGTATTAGGGAGAAAGTAAGGGAAATGGGAAATTAATACTTGATAGGAGAGTCTTACGCGCCATGAATCTTAATTTGATCTTTTGGGAAATAGGAATTGACAGGTCTGTAAATAAGGAAGGGACATCGTGGTTCTATTTTTCAGGACAAAACTCTGGTGACTATGTGAGGAATGGACGAGGTTGGCGGAGAGGCTCACAGCAGGGACAGAGCTGAGAAGCTGCTGTAATATTCAAGACGATGGATGATGAGGGTCCAGGCTAAGCCAGTGGCCCTGGGAATGCAGAGGAAAGGCTCGATTTGAGAGGCTTCTTTAGTCAAGAGGGAGAAAATCTCTCTGTTCCCTGCTGTGTATTTTCCATGCATTTTTCGAGATGTAAACCTCCATATTGAGCCTTGCTCTGCCAACCCAAACTTGAAGCAGCGCATACGCACCTGTGTTTCACAAGGCCCCCGAATCCAAATCCAGTTTGCTTTGAGTGTTCTCCCCCCCACAAATGAGTAACGGCTGCAGTGTACAAAACAAAACCACCCCGACTCACATGTGTTTCTTTGATTCCCGAAGACGCCAGGAGACGATGAAAACACAGTTACCAGTGTTGGTTTTTAAGAAAATGTCAGACCGAGCATTTTCAACCATATTCTCTCTCTGACTCAAGGCTCCTGTAGTTTCTAGTGAGGCAACTTTAGAAATGATAGAGTCTCTTCCATCGAGAATATGGCGTTTAGGGGGTCAACCCAGATTGTTTGGGGGGGCTGAGGACCTTGAAACCAAAGATTTGAGCACAGAGGATGGAGGCCATGCTGTGGCATCTTGTGGAATTTTCAAATGTGTCTTGTCACAGACTGACTGGATCAAGGTTACTAAACCAAGACGAGGGGCGCGCGTGAGCAGTCGTGGACACCCAGAGCCACAGGATCCACTGTGAAGGAAGGTTCTGAGTGGGAAGTGCGGAGGGAGAAGAAGCGTACAAAACTCCCCACCTGGAGGCATGACCGGGTCAATCAGACTACAGGCTAATGAGTGGGCTATTCTACAACCCTTTATTTGTTAAATACCTGCTCATCATTTATTTAGAGGCTAGGATGACTGCTCCATGGAGAAAGGCAGAGAAAGAAGGAAGCTGATGGCAAACGGCCCACATTCTCAATTGTCTCAAACAATTTAGATCTGGTCTGAATGGGCTCATTGGTCTTGCAGAACAAAAACCCTACAATTAAATGGACCCACCCCTTTGAAGGCAGTGAGCAAACTTGAGTATGACTCTTGAGATTCACTCTTTCAATCCCAATGGACTTTACAGAGCATTATAACTCTGGAAATAGAATTTTCTCTATCTTGCTAACTTTCTAAGGATGTTTTGGATGCTTTATTGTTTGTTGCTCTCTCTGGAGACCAACTATGATGGCCAGAGGCTTTAGTGGACTGATCTGAGAGTGAGCATCTCTTGCCTTTGTCCATTTGGGATGTCTATGTCCAATCTTTCCAGCCTGGTGAGTATTATCTACTGAGAGAATCAGCTTTGATCTTGGTCTATTTCCTCCTGATGTTCTAAACTGCACATATAAGAGGGCTCAACTACCATTTCTGCCGCTCTTCAAGATACTTTGTTCTCAGCCAGCCCCATCCCTAAACACCCAGGGAATGAAATACAGGAACCCACAGTGGTGAGACTCAGAGTCAGAAATGTTTATGCAAAAAAGAAAAGTTAATGCGGTTAGGAGAACTTTGATTTTGGCATTTCTTGACTTAAAGAATCCTACTCAGCAATATATGGTTACAATTTTATATGAGCGTCATTTATACACACATGCACACGGAGACACACAGTGACAGCTTTCTATCTTGGTTGCTGGAGAGAAGGCAAGACAAAATAACAGAATATTGTCTTTCCTTTGTGCGCATCAAAGATTACGGAACAAGAATTCGTGCATTTAAAGTGGATTCTTTTCTGGTAGAGTCTGCAACGGAAATTGGTTTACTCAGGAAAAAATCAGCTACTTGTTTTTATCTCACACAGCTGCGAGAAAATGCGCCCGCTAAACTATACAAAATGATTGAGAACATTTGTTTCTCAGCATTTCGGGCTGGCTGGTGGCAATGCAGCTCGAGTGAAATGGCTGTCAGACGGTACTTTTCCAAGCTTTCCTGCTCCTCATGAGGCCCAGGTAGAAGGCATAAACATTTCAGATGCACTTATTTGATTTATTCACAGAGAAATGAATTTACAGAGATGTCCCAGGGAAAAAAAAGTAGTAAGATATGCTATGAGAGAACAGGCTATCTGCTCCACTGCAGGACAGAACCAATCCGACAGAGATGAGTTTTTAATTCCCTTATTAATTAAATTAATTAGTTCATGAATTCCATCCTTTATAATTCAAATAGATGTTGAATTTTTACAATGTATTCTACCATTGCTTTACCTTTTATTCCTAATACCCAACAGTAAAAAATGGGGGGGGGAGAATTCACTATTAAACACTATATACTCGCATCTTGTCTTTGCACACTCTTCCCATACTCTCCATATGCGTAAAACTGTGCGTGCAGTGGGTGCAAGGACACTGTTGATTCCTAGAGTGTGAGTGTGTAAGAGAGAGGGACAGAGCCGGGGGAGAGAGAGAGATTCAAGAAGCTCCTACAATCAGTCGTGGGAAGTTGCCAAGGAGCCTTTACATCACCCAACAACAGGTCACAGGTTTGTAGCATTAGACAGTTCTTTTCAGGGGCCGTTACTTTCTTTGGTCCGTTGGCCCAACTTCCAGGCTCTGATTCTTGTGGCTGGGGAAGCGTTGGTGTCCCATCATATTTGCACCCTCTTATTGAAAAGGTGGGTTATTGTTTTTTTCTTAGTTTCTTTCTTTTGTGGTCTCTACATGGAAACGAAAAGCATAGTTGCAGCATTCAGCTTTGATCAGCTGGGGAAATAGATTTTCCTTGAATCTTATCGTTTTGCCCATTCTGCCGAACCTAGATGTCTCCGCTTCTCTTGGCTTACTCCCCCAAACCGTGCTTCTCTCTCCCTGTGCACCACGTTGCATATCTGTCTCCTTATCCCCAATATTCGTCAGGTCCCTAGCCCTCAGATCCTTTGGACTCAATAAACCTCTCTAATCTGCCCTGGTAATGAACTCAAAGAAACATTTTCCTAATCCTGATGCCCTACATTGACAGAAAGCAGTGGTCGAAGGCATCTCGGAGAAGAGAGAGCTGTGAGCATCCAGCAAGTATCTAACTGCCAGTTACTGATATTCACATCCAGAAAGAATCAAGATGCCTGGGATCTCTGAGATCCTCTGGCATAGCCATTTTCTTTCACAGAAGAAGTAACTAAAAACCGTAGAATTGGAAGACTGACCCAAGTCCTTACAGCTAGCAAGCACCTAAGCCGTCACCATCTCTGGACTCCTGGTCCAGTGCTCCTCTGTCCCTTATAGCTGCCTCTATAGTCATTTGCCATTTTGCTGCCCAAATCCGAGGAGGGTTAATGAGGGTTCTCCTTCTATTTCCACGAAGAGCAGAGCAGGCATAGAAGTCTGATCTGCTGACTTTGAAGCCAGTTCATCATCTGTGCAACTCTTTGAAGTGGAATGAAATCCACCCCCTCCAAGGTTAGGGCATGGCGAGGGGTCAGCCTCAGAATCACTAGGCACGTCTTAGAGCCCCTTTGAACATCCCGCGTTATTGCACTGGTGTTCCAAGAATGCCAGCCTGTTGTTTTAGACTTGTACCTGCTGGTTAATTCATTGAAAAAAGGAGCACACACAGAATCTCACCCCATGTTAGTCATGCTTTGATAGGGATGGGGGAATCATGTTAATTTGGGCAGTTTCTATTCTGCTCGTATCCCTGGAGCCCATCGCTCTGGCCCACAGAGAATGAGTTCATGAGCTCATGGTTTAATTGGGTTAAAAATTAAATGAATGCTTTTTTCTTCTAAGGGAGAAGGAGAGCCGCCCCATACCAAGACTAGCAATTAAAACTGCAAGAAGATACGTGGTGGGAGTGTCAACAGCCAGGCACACACCAAGTAGAGAGCAACCACAGCTCTTACCTCAGGAACGGCCAGAAAGCTTGAGAGAAGGCAATCCTCAGTTCTGCTAGGTGTGGGGTGGAGATGAGGGGGAGTCACAATTATCTAGTTAATCTCAAAGACACACAGATGAGAGAAAGGAAAGACTATGCTGTATTCATGGGCTTTTGTTCTTCCACGAATATGGAGGAAACTTCTGGATGGAATGGCTAGTTAGTTGAGATGATTCTAACGCTCCTTACGTCTAAATTCTGTGATGGCGTATGAAACTCAAACCTCGCCTCCCCAGACCATGGAGTTGTGTACCGCATCTCCCTCAAAGTGTCCCCATTAATTCTGAGACTCCCCAGGTGGGTGTCCGTCAGCTACAGCCTCTGTAAGGTGCCTTCGACTTGCCCAAAAGCCTCTTGAAGAAGCATCACTGCTGGTGCTGCTCACTCTCGGATGTCAGGGTTCTACCCAGAGAGCGACCTCTCGAAGCTTCCGTAGCTGCCAGGCCTCTAGGCAAAGGTGAAGAGAGTTTGTGGCTTAGTGTCTCAAAAGTCTCCCAAGGAAAAAGGATCACTTTGGGTTTGTATCTTTCCAGTTCTACATATTTAGACAGAGACCAAGGGGCCACATCCACAATTCAATAAACTAATTTTTATTGATTGCCTATAATGTGCCTGGTACTTGTGCACAGGCTGGGGATACAGTAATGGACATAGAGCCCTGGTCCCTGCCTTTATCACTGTTCTCCTCTTTCTCTTCCTCTGCCCCATCGCTCCCCTCCCTCCAAAACCGACTATCTTTCCTACCCTAGCTGCAAAACACACGTTCCCGTGGATATTCATAAATAATAAAGGTCTCGAAAGAAGGAGGTATTGAGGAGAAGAGAGCTATCATAGTAGCAGTGTCGGAGCTTAGCTCAGCCCGGCCTGTACATCTGCAAACTTCACATGCCTAAATCGAATAGAAACTTCTCAATGTTAACTCAGTTACCTGATAGTATGCAGGTGGAAGGAAGGAGTTTGGAGAAACAGTTTAATAAATTACAGTGAATATTTTACTTTTGTACCTTTTGTAGATTTTCAAAATATGGTATGTTTGTAGAAAAATATGCCTCTTCCTCCCATGCTGACTCATTAATTAAGAAAATACTTATCGGACAACTACCATATGTGAAACACTGACCCAGTTGATCGGGATGTAGCAAGGGACACCTGCCTTCAGAGAGTCTGTATCACCAGATACAGTTGGCACGAACTATAAAGAAGTGAAAATACATAGTATATTAGTTAAATGTGCTCAGGAGAAGAATAGAATGAGCAAAGGCATAGGGAATGTTGAGGACGGGCTGGCATGTGATCAGGAAAGTCTTCTCTGAGGAGGTGACACTTGACCCCTGAAGGTGATGCAGGGCAAGCCATGCAGATATCTCAGAAAGAGCATTCCAGGCTTCCAGAACAGCAAATGCAAAGACCCTGAGGCAGAAAGATGCCTGGGATATTCATGAAAGTGAAAGAAGGCAGAGTGGCCATGGAGCAGAGGGAGGGAGGGGAAAGCCCAAGGAGACCAGGCCAGAGACACACAGGGAGCCTGCTCTGTAGGGCTGCGGATTCTCGAAAGGACCTTGGCATTTACTCTGAGTGAGATGGGAAGTCATCGAAGGGTTTTGAGAGAGAGTGATATGATCCGAGTTTTGTTTTAACGGGATAATTCTAGCCACTCATTGGGAAATAGAATGAAGTGGGCAAGGGTGGAAGCAGGCAGCCTAATTAGCAGAGTGTTGAAATAATCCAGGTGGGAGGTCACAGAGGCTCGTGCTCAGGTGGTAGCAGAGACAGAGAGAAGGCACGTGTCATTTTCTTTTATAATTTCAAATATTAGCTTCACTATACATATTATAATATTTGGTTTCTCTGACAATATAAAAGTTTGGTTTTTTTAAAATGATAAACTGAATTAACACACGTAAAGTGCGAAAACGGCCCCTGCCATATGGCAAGCATTTGATTAGTGATAGTTATTGCTTATTTCTATATTTTCGAGATGGCTATTTCTAAAAAGGGTTTGTTCCAGCTAATAACCAAAACTGTGTGTCCATATTTATAATTGGTTAAAATGAAAATAAAGATCAGAAATCATGTATATGAGGAAAGGGTTGTAATAGGAGCAGAAATTAGATTATAACTGTAATTAAGCACTAATTCAATTTTGGTGCTTCCTGACAGCCAAAGCGAGAAATGAAATCCCATATTTTATAAGGTTCTGTCTGATCAGAGGAAACAGCAATTTTCAGGAGATATGGAATTGTTCTTGGCACTAAAACCCATGGATTCTTAATAAAAAGAACTCTAATTGTTAGTATATAATGTTTTCAGCAGCAATTCAGAAGGTAATGCAGAGCCATTGCTTATTGGGCTGCTTCTTTTATTGATTCGCAGTAGAATTATTAAGTAATAACCCAGGAAAGCCATTAGGGCGACAGTATGGTATAGTGAAAAAAGGATTCAATAAATTCTTTAAAGAGCTGAGCCTGAGTCCCATTGTACCTGTCCAAACTCCAGCACACTTAATCTCTTGAACCTTAGTTTCAACATCTATAAAATGGGCTCTAACACTGAACAAGCCCGATGTCTGATTTCGGAAGCTAAGCAGGATCAGGCCTGGTTAATACTTGGATGGGAGACCACCTAGGAAGACCAGGTGCTGTAGGTATAAATAATAATAATAAAATTAAAATGGGCTCTCTACTAGGTCCTTTTCTGTCTACCTGGCATAATTGTTGTGAAGAGAGAATGAGATGATCCATTTAAATGATACCTTTGCTCATGCAATCAACAAATATTTACCAAGGGTTCTCTCTGTGGTATCACTGTTAGAAGTGTCGAGTGCCAATAAAAAACAAAGTCCAGGCCCACCCTCATAAAACTTTTATTCTGGCAGTGGAAGACAAACACTTACATTTACTATAGTTAAGTGATAATAAAAGGGATGAAGAAAATGAAAGAAGGATACGGGGATCAGAGAGCCAGTGGAGAAAAACAGGAAGTTACTGTGCCCCCCGCTGCCCCTGTCAAATATCACTTGCCATCCGCACTTTTGATGGCATCTATTTCATGCATTTATTCATTTTTTCAATCAAACATTGACAGAGCTACTCCCACGTGCTGGAGTCGGGGCAGTCAGTTGAATAATTGCCAGCTCATTATTCGATTACTTACTCACATCGCCTGACTTGCCATCTGGTGATCAGCAGTGCGTGTGGGTGGGACCTCGAGCTAGCGGGGGTGAGGAGCAAGGCCAAATGGCCACCCCGCCTTACCTAAGTCAGCAACTCTAGCCTCTTCCCCCTCTGCCTCCTTAGAAGCAAGTGTTCGTTTGCTTGGGCTGTAATACCACAGACTGCAGAAGTTTAGTTTCTCATAGTTCTGGAGGCTAGAAGCCAGAAATGAAGATGTCAGCGGGTTTGGTTTCACCCGAGGCCTCTTTCCTGGGCTTGCAGATGGCCACCTTCTCACCGTGTCCTCACGTGGTCTCGTCTGTTGAGGAACGGAAACGTCGTCCCCATCGAGTGAGGCTAATACGCTGCCTGTGTTGAGGTCACTCTTTGGCTCAAAAAGATGGGCTATCATTTACATCGTCTGCAGTCGTAGGGTGATCAGCTTGGAAGCTTTTTGTTTTTGTTTTTAAATTCCAGTTGACCAACTGCCCAAGTTGCCTGGGCTTGATACCCAGCTCCGAAGCCTTCCTGTGCGCCCGGCCTCCAGTATGGCACCCTGCTCCTTCTTGAAATTGACTGTGGAACTGAGAGTAGGAGCTGTGGTTGCACAAATAGGGTTTATATGAAATCCGGCCCTGAAAGAAGGACCGTCTGAGCCTTTGTATTTTTAATGCAAAAATCATTCGGGCTAGAACATAATGGAAGAACCTTGTTGCCATTGCCGTGTGCATGCTCGCTTGCCATCTGGCAGCTCCCCGGGCTGTTGGTTGGAAGAGCAGACATCTTGCAGAAGCAGGTCAGTGCTGTGGCTAACAGCCATGAGCTCTGAGTCAACCTGCCTGGGTTGGAGGCTCAGCTTTGCCATTTAGCAGCTTTGTGGCCTTGATTGGTTTGGCTTCACTATCTGTGCAATGGGATTAATGATAACACCTTCTTCATAGAATTGCTGCAAGTATTTGATGAGTTAGTAAACAGGAAAGAACTTAGGAAGGAGCCTGGAACACATTAGCTGCTCAGGAAGAGATCGGTATTACTATTTTCGGTGCCTTTGTGATAAACACCCTCAATTGCTTCTACCTCATGACTTATAAAAGGCCATCCTCTATCCTTCTTATGCCTCCCACCCAGCCCCGCGAGGTGGTCTTCTCTTGCTTAGCAAGCAGTTTTTACCGAAATGCTTTTCTCTAAGTTCCTGAGCTTTAAATATTTCTAGCATAACTTTTGATCAACAAATTTCTTTTTCCCATTTCTCTCTATCTCCTTGGCTACTCTCCTATCCATCTACATCTTTAGTCTGGACCCGAACCTGGTCCATGGGTCCTTTCCGATTTGTCTCTATAAATTCTCTTCTCTATTTAATAGAAAGGAATCTCTTTAAAATACAATTTTGATCAAGTTAACTTCCCTGCTGAAAACCTCCGGTTTATTTCTATTACACTTAAGATGAAATCCAAAGGCCATCCTCTGGCCTGCAAGGCCCCGGGTGATCTAGCCTGAGAGGCTGATGGCATTCTTTCTGATACTCAAACATGCCGAGCACATTCCCACTGCAGTATTTTGCCCCTGCTGTCCCTTCTGTCTGAGCATTCTCTCTAGATCTTTGCATAGATGACACCTAATTGTTCAGATCTCAGCTTGAACAGAGGCAGTGGAGGGCAATGGTCACAAGCATAACTTTGGAGCCAAACTGCTTGGATCTAAATCTTTGGCTTCACCAATTCCGAGCTATGTGACCTTGGAAAAGTTACTCAGCCTCTCTGTGTCCTAGTTTCCTCATCTGTCGTAGTCACGATAATAATACCTACGTCATGGGATTTGTTTTCGTATAGATCAACATTTTGTAACAGTAACTGGTAAATAGTAAACACTATTTAGGTGCGTGTTTAAAAAATTAAAATGTTATTTCCTCAAAGAATTCTTCTCTGACCCATTCCAGGTTACTACCTTCCCCACAACAGTCACGTAACATGAAATTGCCTTATTTTTATTTTCTTCGTGGCACTGGCATTTTCAGCAGTCACTTATTTGCGTATCGATTGGCTTTCCCACTAGATAGAAACAACATGAACCTTGTCTGCCTTATTCCGTAAGGACCTGTGATCGCATCTCTCAGAACAGTGCACATCTTCTCAATGAATACTCGTCAAATGAAAGAACCAGAGTTCAAATCCTGCCTTGGCAGTGTGGTGGATTTTATCTAGAGACTTGACCTCTCTAAGCCTGAATTTCTTCAACTATGAAATGTATAATCATATCCACACTTCATAAGGTTGTTGTTGGGTATACACACCAAAATGTCAATGGTAATTATTTTGGGGAGACGGGATTACAGGGGATTTATTTTTTCATTTTGCTCATATGTATTACTTTTAAAATAACGAGCATGGGTTTCTTTTGTAATTAATATAACTTTAAAATTAAACAATGTTTGTGAAGGGTTTAACACAGCACCTGATTCATAATAGGTATTTAATCAATAGCCAATCTTAATACTACTAAGCTTTTCAATAAGCCTGAAAGGGCCTCTTTCCTCTGGGGCACTGGGCTGTTGACTCATGGCCTGGTCTGATGCTTGGGGATCGGTCACTATCAGATCCCAGCTGGGAGGATCATCTCATTCTCTTAGGCCAGCTTTGGAAATCAGGATGGAGGGAGGACTTCCGGTGGCTGTGAGCCGAGAGACTCTCTCTTTTAGAACAGCTCATTCTCACCCTTTGGAGCCCAACTTTACCTCCTAATTCTGAGTAAGTGAGCTATGACAGTGCTTAGTATGCATGTCATGTCCTGCAGGCTGCAGAGAATATTAACACAGAAAATTCCATTGTTGATTTCCCCCCAAATCGTTTTCGAGGGTGAGGAATGAGATGGTGCCTAACTGCTGCTGGAATTTAATCAGGAGCCGCTCTGTGCAGCTCTGGGAGGTGGGGCTGATCCGAAGCTGTGATTCTTCGGCTAGTGAATTTCCAGTGCAAGCAAGAGAGGGGCTTGTTCATCCCTCCCCAGCATTGTAGACAGAACAAATGCTTATTCATTGTGGGCTGGGGAGGGGAGCAGGACGTCCCTCGCATGGGGCCATCCATCCTCAGCACAGTGGCTGATGGTACAGGAGGCTGGGGAACAGGGGTGAGTCCTCATTTTTCATTCGGAATCCTGTGGCTTTTGCTTGTTGTCAGGTTATCTGTCAGTGCAGCTGGCTGTAGCCAGGGCTTCTGGGTCCTAATGACCTACTTTCTATTTGGTCCCTTCAGATTTTGTTGGTGATTATGTCTTTGAAGATTAGCTTGAAATAACTTGAAAGTCATTGTTTTTGTTCCTAGCGAACAAAGAGACACAGACTCTCAGAGCAGGTTAAGGGTTTGGTGGCACATAAGACGTGAGAGAAGAGATCCGGGGGCTGGTCATTTGAAAGATTTTTATGTGGATGCTCCAACAATGACTGCTACGTGGATTTTCATTCTAAAAACTGGCATTGCCACAGAACTCCAGCTCATAGGCCAGCAGGCATTACCAGTTTTTTAGGGGCCATTATTCCTGTGCTAGTGAACCCAGCCAGCAGGGGGCTTCCAGGACAGGTCCACCTTATGCCAAAGTATTGCTTTAATCATGCAATATAAGGCCTGGAAAAGGCAGAGACTAATTTCACTATAGGTATCTGTTCATGGAGATTAGAGCCCAGCAAGGGGAGATTCTAGGAATGAATTCTAGATTCCGCCCTACAGCAGCCTCATTTATTTTTTCATCCCTTCATTCATTTATTCATCCATCCATCAAACAATGCAATCTTTAAGTGGCTTCTGCTTATATAGGATATCCTGTATAAAGCACTAGTGTGTAAGCATGCAAGCCCCAGGGTCACACTCTGTGGGATCAAAGCTTAACTAGCTGTGTGTCCAGGGGCAAGTCACTGTGCCTCAGTTGACTCATCTGTAAGAGGGTTTCTTTGCCTCATAGGGTTTTTGTGAGGAGAAACTGAAGCAATCTATGTTAAGTGCTTAGCATAGTGTTTGCTATGTCCTAAACACTCCGTAAATGGTAGATATTACCATTAATTCAGCAGAAGACACAGAGAAGTTAAAGTCTTGGTCCTTGACCTTGAGATGAATGTGCTTATATGTATGCACACAGCTGGCAGCCTGGCACACACCACGAGTCGCGTTATCTTATTCTGGGGTTAAGTGAGTTTTCCTTGCAAACTTGGCTCCAAGCTCCCAGAACTGAAGGCTGCTGCTGGTGGTGGCCTGGCCGTGAACTAGATCTGGTGGCTCACCCCTCAGTTCTAGTGGGCACCCACTTTCCATATACCCTGTAATGTTTGCTTTCAGTCACTTCCTATGCTTTAAAAACAAAAACAAAAACAAAAACAAACAAACAAAAAACTCCCCTTCCTCTTCAGCCTAAGGCAAAATAAAAATGCATCACCTGAAGCTGAGGTTGAAAAATAGCCCCATCTCTATCATTGGAAAACAAATTCCCTTGTTGATGACACTTCTTGGTGAATGATTCCCCTGTACCCCGGGGCCTTCTCGGAGCAGAGATAAATGAGCCAATTTGGCCGTCTAGAGCTCATCTGTCTGGGCCAAATTACTGTAGGAAATTCCGAATGATAATTTGTTTGTGTGATCATTAATTCACTTAATCACAAATTCTTCACAAACCATGCCACTGGAGAGATTATTAACCAACCCACTATGTCTAACGCTCCGCTTTCTACAAGAAGACACCTGAGGAGCCAGGGAAAGTCCCGATGCTCATAACAGCTCACTTTTACCTGTGCCACTCACCGTTCTGAACATTATACACATCTAACCTCATTTCATCTTCACCTCTACCCTGTGAGGTAGGTGCTATTACTTTCCCATCTTATAGATGAAGCGATTGAGGCACAGAGACGTTAAGAATCTTGCTTAAGGTCACGTAGTCAATTAACGGTAGAACCAGAGTTCAAATCCAGGCAGCTGGGTCCCAGAGTTGATCCATTAGTTTCCTAGTTCCTCATTCCTCAGGTGGTTGTTGAGAACCCCCTGAGGGCCAGGCTCTGTGCTGGGGATAGGGGGTTCAAAGAAGCACCCTTTTCAGGGCTCGTAGTCCGACTTGGGAGTTAGACATATAAACAAATGGAGCTTAGATTTGAACCCAAACATTCTGGTCCAAGGGGGGAATTTGCCAAACTGAAAGAGGGCATGATGGGGAAGAGTGTTCCAGAAAACTCTGAGGAAACCCGGACCAGGAGAGGGTGCCTCCAAATTTGCTAATACTAGTTTCCTTCTTTCCCCACAGCATCCTAACAAGGCCCCTCCATTCCTGTACAATCTAAACCAGCGTCCCCAACCTTTTCGGCACCAGGGACCGGTGCTCCTGTGAGAATCTAACACCTGATGATCTGGGGTGGAGCTGAGGCGGTGATTAGCGCTGGAGATCAGCTGCAAATACAAATGAAGCTTCGCTCCCTCCTCCACGCTCACCTCCTACTGCGTGGCCTGGTTCCTAACAGGCCATGGACTGGTAACAGTCTCTAGCCCAAGGGTTGGGGATCCTTGCTCTAAACCACCCAAAAGAGAAATATCACACCAAATTTCTTGATTGGGTCCTTTTTCCGTCCTGAGTCCAGCGGTATTCTTGAGTCCCCAGTGCTGTTGATCCCCTCAATGTGCTGTTCCCTCCACAGGGATTTGTGTTTTAATCTGTTTGGTTTCTTTTTTCCCCTTAAAATTAAAATTTTCTCTCTCTTGTTCACGAAATCTCAGATTACTCAGAGCTGTGACTAGTGGCTCACAACATTTCATCTGGCGAAGGGAAAGAAGTGGGCTCTCGCCCTGGGAGCCGATGACTGCGCCATCTGAATAACCCCTTCCTCTGTCCTCAGTGAGGATGGCATGCAGTCACGTCACGCTCAAGGATGTCTGTTCGACTTTGAGGCTTTTCAGGATGCTGGCTTTGCCCTTCCTTCAATTACCTGGCCAAGTAGGGAGATTGCTTTGCGAAAGTTCCCGTTTTTTAATCCTGGGAGGCTCTAATGGAGCATCCCGCCCTGCCCAGGCCTCCCCCTTACGTAGTGATGTCAGCTCTAAGTATTGGTGTGACTCACATCCTGAGGTGACTAGCAAAAGGGGAGAGATCGGAGGGTGAAAACAATGGTCTCTCGAGACTTGGAAAGCTCGAGTTAGGAGCCACGGACTATGGCAATGATTTCTATTCCTCTTGCCGAGTATCAGACCGGCTTAATTTTTTTATCCCGATTATCCATTCATTAAGAAGCTCATAGCAGTCATCGCCCCTGATACGGGTAAATCTTGTGCTTTAGTCCCTCCTCTTACCCTAGAGTCCAGCATCTGGTGTGAACATCTACTTACACATCTCATTGTCTAACATGAAACAAACCCAATGTGGAAAACAAACCAAATTCGCTCCTGTGTCTCTTGGTCATGACAGTGATGGGCCGCAAAGTCTGTGAGTTCCCTTCGGAGGCCCTGTGTGTCCTCAGCATCCAACAGTCTCCTTGCATCAGATGGTCTCTTCCTATACCCACAGTCCCTACCCTGGCATTTGCTCCCTCGCCTCACGGCTGGATTTCTGAACCTCTTTCCTTAGGGTCCTTCTGTCTCTGCCGTCTCCACTTCCACCACCTGCAGTCTACCTAGAAGCACAGTGCCACTAGGTTTCTCTTCTTGAAATACTGCTACTAGCACGTGACTCCCCTCTTCGAAAGGACTTGTTGGCCCCTCTGTTCTCAAAAGCTCGCCCAGCTTCTCCGAATGGCTCTCAAGCCTCCCACAGTCTGTTTCCAACCGAGTCGCCCCCTGTCGTCTGCTCTGGGTTCGAGGCGAGTGCATTCACCAGGCTCCTCCCCGTCATTCATTCCCCTTGGAGTCCCTTCTGGCCGAGATGACCGGACTGATTCCTTTAGGGAAATGGAGTGGACAGGAGGGAGGACTCACTTGGGACAGCAGGAAGGACACACAGGCCACTCCTGTCCATCGGGGCCTCTCTCCTCACCTTGTCTGTGCAGATTTCTCCCAGGTCGTGTGTTTCAAACTCTATCCTATTTTCTCTTGTTCATATTAGCATGATGTTTGCTGAGCTCTTTATCAAGGGCTGACAGGTCGGGGCCAACCAAAGGAGGCTGAGCACGTGCATCACTGCAGCTGGGGCGTGCCCCGCCTGGAAAGACTGTGCCTACCACTTGTCATTTCCTGGCAGTCCCCCCCCCCATCTTTGCACCCAGCCTTCACATAATTGAAAACCTCTAACTTCTGTGACCTTCAAGAGCTGCATAAAAAATGATTGCCTGGCTAAGTCCAGCTCCACAGGGCACCCGAGTCCTGAGGCTTCGTCAGAGCCAGGCTGTGATGTCTGAGTCAGAAGTGTCCTGGAGAGGACATGAAATCAGTCTTGAGCATCACCTCTCTCCTTACTTAACAGGCCGGTAGAGCGAGGCTGGCGATGAGTAGGCAGGTGTCAGCTCTAATTCTGTGGAGCAACGTCAGGGTAATATTTCGATTGGAAGAAGGGGCTAGCTGACTTTTTTAACGATGAAATTGTATTTTTAAAACTTAGAGTGTTTATTGGGGTGGTTTGTGGGCTGGTAGAGATAATGGGAGTCAAGCAACTCCCCTGTACTAGTCATTGATACCTATCTTTCAATGTCCTTCCCCTGCTCTGCCTTGTACCATAGGGACCAACACCCAAAAGTGACATTTCCCAGACTCCTTTGTGCTCTGGCCCTTCCCGGGGCAGCTCCTGCCTTAGTTCTGGCTCCCACAGGGCGGCCTAGCCCCTGAGAGATTTAACGCCAACCCCTCCCTCTCTCCCCAGCCCAGGGTTGGTAAAAGCTTCCTATACAGTCATGTGCTGCTCAACCACGGAGATGTGTTCTGAGAAATGTGTCGTTAGTGATTCGGTTTTCGTGCAGACATCCTCGAGCGCACCAGGCCATACGCTGTAGCCTATCGCCCCTGCGCTACACACCTGTACCGCGTTTACCTACCAACCCACGCGAGAGTCAATCAAGCGCAAGGGAAAACGATGCGCTCAGGAGACCTGAGCTGCACGAGGCTGCCGCTGCTGTAACACTGCTTACTACTCACAGCAAACTTTATAAGTAGCAAGAGTACACGCTAAAATAATGATGAAAAAGAATAGTGTAGTAAATACATAAGCCAGCAACATAGCCGCTTATCACCACGTACGCCGTGTTGTACGTAACTAACTGTATGTGCTATCTTTTCACACGCTCAGCGCAGCGGATGCGTTTACACCTGCATCGCCACAAACACGTGAGAAAAAGTGTTGTGCCACATCAGGACGGCTATGACGTCATTAGGTGACAGGACTTTGCCAGCTTCGTTCTAACCTTATGGCACCACCGTGGTACACGCCGTCCATCGTCGACCCAAACAGCGTTTTAAGGTGCACGGCTGCAGCTGCTAACCTTGGGGTGCTTCACCCTCCTGTTTGCTCTTTTTAGGTCCTTTCAGGCCTTTCTGACTCATCAGGAAGCTGGAGACAGAAAGCATTGATAGAATGTGCACGTATCAAGAAGAAAAATGGACACAGATTAGTTTTGTGCGGTGTCCCTCCTGTTTTGGCAAGAAGGAAATGAGATACGTATGCATGACGAGCTAGGAAATGCCAATCGTGTAATTTCGATGCTTCCAGATATGAGTTAAATGCTCTTACATTTTCCTTTAAAATGGACATTGTACAATATAAAGCATGGAAAATCCTTACTGATGATTAAAACTAAAATTTTTTCTTTGCTTGGAATGATGTTAAATATCAAATAAAAAACATCATGACAAGTCAAAAGAGAGATAATGGCAGGGTCTTTCCTTGGGCAGCTCTTAAAGACCCCACTACATCCAACATTTCTGCTTTTGTCAACCATGAACTATTCTACATTTTAACATACTTTGCTCATGTTCTTCCTTCTGGCTGGAATGTTCTTCCTGTCACTTGCCAGGCTCCAGTTCCTAGCCCTTAAGGGCAGTGAGAGTGGCCCACAGGACTGCAGACCCCGGGCGAGGACCTCCCCCCCGCACATTGCTGCCTGTGCCCAGGCTGCCTCTTGCTTGTTCTGCCTGGTCTAGCTTATCAATCAGCAGTGGAGACCTCAGAGGATCTGCTGGTTCTGCTTCCTGTTTTCAGCTGCCTCCTCAGCCTGGTCGATTTCAGTTTCCAGTCTTAGCTTGCCCCACAGCTTTGCTCCCACATACCTATAACAGGCTCAGGAAACCTACCTACCACCTGGCTCCTGGACTCTTCCCAGACTGTGGCTGCCTTGGCTTCCCTCCTAAACGGCAGGCAAAAGGACTCTGCCTCTCCCCGAGGGTTATGCTGCCCTTCTCTCACCTCACACCCCATTCTTCAAGGCCAGCCCACAGGGAAACTTCCAGAAACTTCCCTCACTTGTTACCAGAAGCCCTACTGTGTTCACACCTCCCGCATGACATAGTGATCAACGCCAGTTCTTGTAGTGCGAAGAGGACAGAGTCAGACATGTCTGGGTTTAAATCCTGACTTATTAACTGTGATTTGGGGACAATCAAGAAACCTCTCTGCGCCTCACTTTCCCAATCGACAAGAACAGAATTAAGACATTAACCTCATACGGTCGTTGTAAAGATGATAAGATACAGCATCAGCAAAGCACCTAGCAGGCCACCGGGCACGTCCTAGGCCTGGATTACAGCTGACCCCCATGACACCTCTCTCCCACTGCTGGGACTGAGCCCCAGGCCTGGTTTCTGCCTTTATTCTCTGCAGCACCCAGAGCAACACCTCGTGGCTGGCAGGTGATCAATGCCCGTGGGTTGAATTAAACTGAAATTTACCTTGTGTCATTGTTCATTCCATGCTCCCATTTATAACCTCTTTTTTAAAGTATCATCTCTCCGCTCCATGTTTCTAATGACGGTAACCCCCAAATGAAGTCACTTATGTTGTTTCTTCTTATTAAAAATAACATATGCTCGATATAAAAATATAAAGATAAGCGAAAAGAGCATAATCTTACCCACCCAGACACAGCTAACGTTAACACCTCTCCATTAGCTTTTCAATTGAAATGCAGCTAATAAATATTTATTTGCCTTGGGAGAGAAGGAGCGTATTCACAGAGGAGTATAGACTTTAGAAGAAAAGAATGAAGGAAGCGTGTGTTCTGTGATTGTGAAAAAAGCCAATACTATCTGCTTCGACCCAGCAGAATAGGAGTCGTACTGCAAACGCTTTTTTTAACTTTCTGGTGCCCCAACCTTTCTTTCAACCAAATAGAAAAAATTGGGTCTTGACTTGTTTGTTTATTGTGCAGTGATAACAATCTATCTCCCTCAGCATACCTACACTCCTTATTCGAGCAAGTGTTTAGTAAGGACCTGGGGCATAGAGTTCCAGGGGCGAACTCTCATCTCCAGAGAGATGAGAACCAAAAAATCCTCGATACCACGATACCACACTCAGGAGTTTGAACTTTACCCTGATGGCCATGAAGATCATTGAATTGTTTGATGAAGAGGAGCGTCATGACCAGATCTGCATTTTAGAGAGACGATTTTGGAAGCAGGGTAGAGAACAGATTGGGAGGTGGTACGGCTGAGGCAGGGAGGCTATGTGAGAGGCCGTGTTGTAGCCATAGGGACAGAGAGACGGGAGCGGTGTCCTGCCGTGGGGGACATGACATAGCAGGGAGAGTAGGTGATGGAGTGGCAGAAGGGCTGGCTGGAGGCAGGCGCCCATTAGATATATGGGATCAGAAAAGAGAAATAAATCAAAACCCACTCCTGGGCCTCTAACTTGGGAATAGAGTTCATGGAGTTGCCATTCTCTGGAGTGGGACCAGAAAAGGAGATCATGGAGTGGGAGAAAATGATGCTGAGTCTGAGGGGCCTGTGGGGTACCCAGGAAGCAGCTGGGGATGGGAGGCTAGCCCTCTGGAGACAGCTTTGAGTTGAAAATATAGGCAGCTGCACGGGGGTCATTCCCAGAGGAATCAGCGATAGGAAGAGAGTCTAGAAAACATATATTTAATACAGTACAAAGAAGTTTCCCGAGAAGGATTAGCCAGCAACAAAAGAAAACCCCAGAGAGAATGTTATTTGGATGCCCAGGAAGAGAGTTCAATACGAGAGGAAAGAATCAGCAGCTGAAAAAAAAACAAAACAACAAACAACAAAGAGTCAAATTAGATAATAACTAATTGTATTAAAACTGTAATCCAATTAAAATGTATTAATTGGATTTAGCAACAGGGTCTTTGGTGGTCATGGTGAGAACGGTTTCGGGACGTGATGGGGTAAAAGGCAGATTGCAGTGTGTGGGGTGTGGGGGCAGGAGGCGAAGAAGTGATGGTAATGAATGTAGACACTTCATCGGGTTTGACATTAAAGGGGAGAAAAGACAGAGGTGGCAGCTAAACCTTTAGGGACCTATGGTTAGAGGACTATTTATTCACATGAAAGTTGTTTATGCAGGTTTAAATGCT
Organism: Eonycteris spelaea; assembly: GCA_003508835.1. Lineage (NCBI taxonomy): Eukaryota > Metazoa > Chordata > Mammalia > Chiroptera > Pteropodidae > Eonycteris > Eonycteris spelaea. The sequence goes on from PUFA01000065.1 coordinate 4,511,792, forward strand.
GAAAGAAAGCAGGAGAGAGAAGGTGATGGAATGGAAGGGGGGGAGACAGAGAGACAGAGAGAGACAGAAAGAAAGAATAAATATGAAAGATAATCTTTCCAAAAATGCTCGCTTATTCATTCATTCATTCATTCATTCATTCATTCTTACAGTCCACTTAGGAGGCTATTAGTCTTTTTTTAAATTTTTTTCCAGGTAGAGCAACAAAATGAAATCCAGAAAGGTGAAGTCAGTTCTCTAAGATTCTATGTCTGGAAAGTGGGAGAGACCGGCCTCGTCCTAGGGTTTCACCAGACAGTAACGTTTCAGGAGGAAAAACACATTTCTTTCCGGAAAACCCCTCGAACTCAGAGCAGATCCAAAGTACTGTGATTATTGTGTGGCGCACGCCCCACCCTCCGCTGGGGAGGGGAAGCAATCCTGTCGCTCTTATCAGACTCTATTGAGCTGGAGCTTTAATGAGCAGCAGCAATCTGCTATTTTCCTCTTGTTTGCCTTGCAAGTTGCTCTTTTAATTCCCATCGAGAGAGGAGGAGATGAATATTAAAAGTCTGTAGCCAGGGACGGAGGGAGGCAGGGAGACAGGGAGCTCCTTAGTATGCAGGGACAGAAGCCGGGTTTGACTCCAGGCAGGATCCAGGGCGGAGTCTGCTCTGGTTTCTGACAAGCCTGCCCTTGGGGAATGCTGCTTGCTAGACTGCTCTGCTATTGGGAGTGGGGAGGTCCTGGAACTGTCTGAACTGTGGGCTTCCTAGAATGACAACAGAAAGAAAGACACTGTATTAGTGAGGCCTGGAGAGACGAGATTGTTCTGAAGTAAGGAGTGAGGCAAGGGGAAGAGTTTCTGTGACGGGACGTCTCTTAAAAAAAAAAAAACATTAAGACCCACTGATGTGGGATGACTTGGGGTATGAGGAAGATGGATGGATAAGGTCTCAAGGTCAAGAGTATCAACATTTTCTTTTGTGTCTACTCAGTAGTGAGGTTCAGCTTTGCCAAGTTAGCTTCCTAAACTGGTGGAAATTCAGGACAGAGGGCAATAAGGGACTTTGCTGCTCTGTGAATCTGAGAACTGGGATGAATAAAAGCTTAACGAGGGAGCATGTAAGGTTAGTCTCATCCCCACGTTCTACAAAGAATTTTCGCCATCACAGACACACAGAGCTTGTTTTTACTGATTCAGCCAAGGTCATTTCTTCTGGAGATCTCAGGGTTGTTGGGTGGGTGATTGTAATGGATGAAGGCCAGGATTGGTCAATTGGTTATTAAGGGTAATAATTCTGCACCAAAATTAATATCACACAGGATGGCATCTTCGAGGTCTAGCACAGTGCATGGAACCTGGTCATTGCTTAATAAATCTCTGTTTAATGACTGACTAAATGCTCTTTGTTCTTTATTCCTCTACTCAAATGACTGTGCCAACTCAATCTAACAAATATTTATTGAGCATCTACTACGTGAGGGAAACTGGGAAGCTCTAGGAAGGAATCTGTCTTCCTAGTTGTAGCAGATACTGTCAGTGCCCGTGTCCACCTCTTCTTGACAGTTCTGCTTCCCAAATAAGCCACCGGTTCCTTACACGAAGCAGTTGTGACTCTCTGCCTCAGGGCTTTCTCTGGTGCCGGGCGCGAGCTCAACCCGTGCACAGTGCAGGCTAGAAGTGAGGTGAGCCAGTGCTCCCGGGAGCCGTCACAGATGGGACCTGGGGCATAGATACCTCAACTTCCTCACGCCTCAGGTGCAACAACTCTGGGGTTGTTCTACACAGTCTCCCAGACATTCCCAGTGAAAGTGAGCCCCGGTCGTCCACAGCTTCGTGACCGATAGCAAACCCTATGCCGACTTCTTGTCCTTCCCTCTTCCCACCCCCACACAGGTGCTTCCTGGGATTGCCTTCCAAATAAACCACTGGCAGTCAAACCTTTGTTTCAGCATCGCCTTCGGGAGACCCTCCCTTAAAAGACAGGATCTGCAGGAAGTATGTTCGACTAGGATCTGCAGGGTGAGAAGGAGTCTCCACCGCTGAGCTGTGAAGGCAGAGGCGGGAGGAGGGAGAGGAAGGGTTGGTGCATCTCGTGGTCACAGCTAACACTTGCCTGAGAGGCGCTTGTTAGAAGCCAAGGCCCCTGAAAGTAATGTTGCAGTGGGTTGTAGCATACCCCAAAAATATGTCTCCCCAGAACTTTGGAATATGACCACATCTGGAAACAGAGTCTCACAGATTAACTAGCTGAGATGAGGTCCCCCTACCCTGGGGTGGGTCCTACATCCAATGGCTAATGGTTTGATAAGAAGCAGAAAGGACACATGGAGATGCTCTCAAGAAAGAAGACCACGTGATGACGGAGTCAGAGATTTGGAGTGACGCAGGGACAGGCCACAGAAAACCAAGGACTGCTGGAAGCCATCGGAAGCTAGGAAGAAGCAAGGAAGGATGCTTCTCAGTGTGTGGTCCTGCTGATACTTTGATTACCAGAGTCTAGCCCCCAGAGCTGTGAGAGGATAAATTTCTGTTGAGTTAAGCCACACGGTTTGTGGTACTTTATTACCATAGCCCTAGGAAACTAATTCAGACATGCAAGCCAAAGAGATAAGAAACATGGAAGGTGCTATGTAAATACAAGGTGATGACTTCTTTTCTGTCTTTATTGTTCTTTCAATTCCCTACTTCTCTTATCTAGCCTGCCCACAGTGTTCATTAATTTGGTAGGAAATCCTAAAAGGAACCAAGCAAGCGCCTTTCTTTCTGCTTCACATGAGGCTGCCCATGGGCCTGAGTCTGCAGAGGCCAGATCCGTGCCCGCTGCAGGCAGACGCCTGTTCTCGGAGATCAGGGGTGAGCACAATGGAGGAGAGCACCGAAGGCGCTGAGAAATGTCAGCCTGATGTTCACTCAGTGGGCAGAGGGAGTGTTTTGCTGCCTAACGAGACTTGAAAACATTTACAAGGTAACTTCAAAGCCACTGGTAGGAAGACTGAATAAGAAACACAATGAAGCAGCGGATACACTAGGTTAAGAAAGGAAACGTGATGAGTAGGAACGTGGGGGAGACTGCCTGGGTTCCCCAAGTCTCCTCCGGTGCCATCTCACTAGCTCCCACTTTATAGCCTTTAATGAGGCCATAGAGGGGCCTCCCCTGACTTGGGGCATCTGGTCTACCTTCCTTTGGTCTCCGGTCACGCACACCCTACCGCCGTTAGGGTATGATTCCGTGAAGAAAGGTCTCTGCCCTCAAATGCTCTCCCTACTTCTTATTTCCCTACCTGATTTTTCTTCAACAATTGACCAACCCTTTATTTCCACTAAAACACACAGTGCGCATGTGCGCGCACACACACACACACACACCCCAAGGAGTTCACAGGCAAGTGACCCTGTGGGGCAAAAACACATTAGCTTAAATTTGGACTTTAAACAACTGTCATCAAAGCGAGTTTTGACGGGGAAGGGAAGAGGGAGCGCACCAGGTCTCAGACCCCTCTGACCCTCCTCTGCATGTGACAGGTCTGAGCACCGCCTTCTCCACGGGCTGAGAACTCAAACCGGCTCCTCTGCCTTCCCTGCAAACCTATAGACGCGCTCTCATCCCAGAGCCTTCTTCCTACATGCTCTGTTTATACAGCTTTTGTGGCATATTAGGTCTAGAGCAGGGTTCACGTCTCAGATGAAAATGACGAATACCCCTTGCTGGCGAATGCTATCTTACGCATCTCAGGTAACCCTCCAGGCATTCTATAAGGTGGATAATGCATTTCGCAGATGCAAAAGGGAAGCTTATGTCATGTAATTCACGGGCGACACGGCCAGGATTTGGACTCCTTCACATCTAGCTTCAGAGCCTGAGTCCTCCCCGAGGCTCTACTTGGTGAAGTCCTCCCCATGCTTCCTCCTGTCATTCTCTGGACACCTCCTCCCTCTCTTCTCCTCTTTCCAACTCATACCTAAAAGCAGCGCGAGACCTGTTGTTGCTTTACCCTCCCAGGATGCTGGAATGAATTGCATGTGGTGAAGGGAAGGTGGGTGCGGGGGGAGGTGGTTCATTTTCTTAGGCCTCCTTTCTCATCCCGAACAGTTCTTTCCAAGTATTTTATCTAGCTGCTGCATCACCCCCTAGAGTGACACCCTTCATAACACTCTCTTCATCTTCCCTGCAGCTTCTACTTCTATGCCCCGAAGAGCCTCTCTTTCAAAGGAAATGGAGACAAAGTTTCAAAATAGTTCTTCTGTGGATCATTATAAAATGTGTTTGAGGGCTTTTGAAAGGAGAGTTATGATTCCCAGGAAGAGTTTGACCCCCTTTCTCACAGACACATCCCAGTTACCCAGCAAGAAGTTAGCTCGGCTGTGGCTCGCAAACCCCAGTGGGGCTGGAAAGGCCGGTCTTAAACATGAGCTCCAGCCTCCATATCCTGTGCCTGCTCCCCCTTTTTGCCTTGTTCCTTTTGGGAGCATCCTTTTGGGAAGGGCAGGGCTGGGTCATCGGTCCCCGGATTTTCCAGGGTCAGGACTGGTCTGATCCAGCTCAGACGCACAGGAAGAATCAGGGACATTGAGAAAAACTGGGCTCAGGCTAAACGGCTGAGGGGGGAGGCGGTGACTGGAGCAGCAGCGGCTGCTGAGGATTGCTCCTATGGAAGCCGCCATCCTGCAGGGAAAGGGTGGGCCAGTTCTGAAATCAAGGCTGGCTTCACAGTCGGGGGCCAGGGCCAAGTTTTTTCATCCCTGTGAAGCTGCTTGGAGCTGGGTGATGAAAATCAGAGCATGCACGCCCTGCAACAGCTCGTCAGGTCGGGACTGGCTCAGGGCCAATTTTCTCTCTCTCTCTCTCTCTCTCTCTCTCTCTCTCTCTCTCTCTCTCTCTCTCTCTCTCTCCCTCTCTGTCTTGGCTCTTCCTCACCCTTTTCCATCAGTGCTGGAAAGGGCAGAAATACCCATTCGCTTGCTCCTCCTCCATCTCACCGCCCCACGTCACAGCCAGAAGAAGCAAAGGAGGACACCGAGTGGGGTGGCAGCACCAAGCTTTGGCTTTAGTCCCCCAAAAACGTTGGCCTGGGGAGTGAGTGATGTTTCAGTCCCCCGCCCCTCTGGCCCCTTTTAGAAGGTGAGCCCAGGCCTCCCAGCCAGAGACAGTCCCTGGGCCTTCCTGCACCTGCCCTTCCCCACGGCCCAGAGCCCACGACAATGTTTTAATGCTCTTCCTACATTCCACTTTTATGTGTCATGGGGGGGCACCCTGCAGCCCTTCTTCTATTTGACCTCATTCTCCTGAATTGCGGTCTCCTCTTAGGTGATTTCTGTCTGCGGGCTGCAGAGACGGTGAGATGGGCCCGTCTCTGGTGGGAGGGAGAAAAGAAGGCAGTGACTGGCAGGCGGAAGAGTGATTTGTGCTCTGGCCCAACCAGCGGCTTGGGGCTGGGTGGGGTGGGGTGGGAGCTCAGGAACCACGTTGGGCGGGCGTGTGTGCCTGGGTTCCTGGAGCTGCGGGGGGATGGGGAGGGTGGGACCCGGTGGTTGCAAGCTGTTGGCACTGAAGGGGGAAGTGGCTATGCCGCTATCTCCAACGGAAGAAGCTGGAGTCCCGTACTAACATCCAGGCGGAACTCCTGGGAGAGAGGCAGACATTGGTGACGACGATAGTGAGGGCAACAAAGTCTTCCCGCCGGCGGACCGTCCTGCGTGTAAACTTACGGCGCCCTCTAAAAAACCTCTCCTTGGGCCATGAGCAACTTGAAATCAGGGTGTCGGGTCCATGGCTGTGCCCCTAGTGCCTGGTCCTAAGTAGTAGGTGCCATTTCTACTCTGCCTTCCTGAGCTTCTGCTCAGAGCGTGACACCGTTCTGGGTGCTGGGAGCTCAGACCTAAATGGGACACAGCCTCTGCCCTCGAGATGCGCTGCGTCCCATGGAGAAGTCGCAGGAGAACAAATACACACAGTGCGTGAGGCTGGGTGATTGCCACGTGAACAGAGTGCCTGGCGCCCACATGAGGGCCCGACTACCTCTGCCCTGGGCTTAGCAGAGGCTTCGGGAGGAGGCTGCTGTGGGGCTGGGTCTTGAAGGATGTTAGGTTGAACTGAGGATGACAGGCGGGGAGCAGTGGTCTAGGCTAGGTATGGAAAGCTGGCTTTACATGGCTATTCTTCCCTTCTCCAGCTTTAGACAAGATAGCTCCTGAGTGGCCCGAACAGTTGTCGAGTAAGGGGATCAGAAGAAAAGCAGGAAATACAGGAGAAGCTCCTCTCAGATTCATCATTTAACGGATAGCAGAGAAGTCTTAAAGTCTGATTCTTCCATTGTACAATCCTCGGGGTGTCGGCCAGGGCCTGCCCTCCCCCTACTCCCACAATGGTTCTTCCCTGTTCCTCTCCCTCTTTCTGAGAGAGACTAAAGAGGAGTCACCCATCTCTTTCTGCGCCCACTAAGCTTCCAGGAGAATCAGGGCACTGAGAACCCTGGACTGCAGACCCACAAAAGCTTCCTGGGGGTGGAGGTGTGCACAGGCCCCCACGTGCGCAGGTGTGCACGTGTGCCCAGGCCTCCCTAGGCACAGGGAGCAGCGACAGCTCCGGAATCTTCGTTCTCCTGCATCTTCTCCTTCTAACTCTCTCCCCGTGCTCTTCCTTCTTACCCACTTTCCTTTTCCCCCCATGCTTACCCCATATCTCCTCTAAGCCTCTCTCACCGATTTCCCCCATCCTCTTAGGATGCATCAAGATAGAATGAAGAAGCGAGTGGGCTTAGGAGTCAGGCAGAATTCAACTCAAGGCGGGGCTGTGTGATACGGGGGGGAATTACCACCTTGGCTGAGTTTCAGCGTCCTCGACTTCGTAACTACCGGGGTTGCTGTGAGGATTAACAATGGCCTTCAAGGAAGACCGCTCCTAGTGCGGTTCACCTACCTGCCACTTGCTGCTCCCCAAACCTTTCTTGGTCCCACTCCTTAACTGACCCAGGGTCCGGCTGGGATGAGAGAATGAGCGTCCTGGGATACATATATTCAACCACGTTATTCAGTGAGGACGACTAGGTGCTAGGAAAGCACAGCCGGAAAGTCGAGAGGGAATCCCCGGGACAGGAGAACCCTCTCCTCCTTAAGGGTTCGTCTGGGCCCGCTGCTGCGGTATGTGTCACGTGCCTCCTGTTCTAACCCTTACAGCAATCCTGCTGCATGCATGTCCCTCCTCCCGTTTTTCAGATAAGATCCTTGGAGAAGGTAATTCACATTCCCAGAACCAGACAGAGAATTAAGCCCGCTCTTTGACTCAGGTACGGTTTTTATTTCGTTTTGTTTTGTTTTGTTTTCATGGTCTGTGTTCCTAGTCTACAGATCAGGGACGAGAGGTGTCCAGAGCGAAGAGAAGAAAGGCTGGCTGGATCCCTCCTTGTCCCCGCCTCCCCTGCAGTCCTCGCCTGGTTGGCTTTCACTTCCTGTTCCCATGGGGCTCTGAGCATCCTGTCAGGCTACACCTAAACTTTGTCATCCCCGCAGCCAGGCCCTGGGCCCTGAGGGTCTTAACAGGAAGTGGCAGATGGTGACGAGGGGACAGGAGGGCCTGAGAGAAGAGTTGAGGGGAAAATATGGGACTCAAGAATTACTGAGGAGGAAGCAAAACGCCAAAGGAACAGTGGAGCGGCCGGTACAAAATGCTCGCACGAGAACATTTTGCTGCAGGTAGTTAGTGGGGCACACACAGCTGAGCGCACAGAAAGGCTGACCTCAAGGTGTGGTTTTCTAGATTAGGATAATTGGTTGGAAGCCAGAGAAGAGTAGAAATGGACAAATTAAAGGAAATTCCCTGCTCTCAACCCAAAAAATGACCAGCAGGTGCCAGCAACCAAGAATCATGAGGCAGCACCGGCTAAGCAGCTAGTCATTCACTCACCAAATACCTGAAGGAACAGGACGATGCCGTCGTTTTCATGGAAAACCCTCCCTGGAACTCTGCGCCTGTCTCTCCAGTGCCTCTGATGAGCATCCAGGTTTCTGGGATGAGACCTGTGCTTCTTTCTTACCTGCCCTGGGCTGGGAAATTCCTCGAGAGAGGTTCCAGACCCAGGTTCTGGGTTTAAGACCCGACTCAGAGTCAGGAACGGAGATAGACGTCATACCTTGTCGATGACAGCCTGAAATTTGGCCCCAGCCAGGCCTCTCTGTTCTGGGGGTGGTGGGAGGGTCTCCAAGGCCCGCTGAGCCAGCAGTAGAATGACCCAGACCTGGGGAGGGTGACTTGCCAGGGCAGGAGGTGACGCCGTGGTCAGAAAGAGCTACCTTAAGCTCAAGCGGGCAGTGGGGTACATCCGAACTGAAGGGGAAGGACAGGCTTGAATTGGGTGTCTGAGGAGTGTGCAGGCAAACGGGGGACAAGGCGGGAGGAGGGGCAAGCACACAGGGTCTAGTTAGTTGGGGCTCTGACCAGAAGTGGGAGTCTGAGTTTCTGAGGAATCCCCCTCTTAATTGACACCACAGCTCCTATTTTTGTTGTTGTTGTTTTTGCTCTGGGAACAGCTGTTTTGGGGGAGAAACCTGCTCCGACTCCATATAACCTGCTCTGACTCAGCAAATCATAATTTTCCTCTTCAGAGGTGCCTTGAGCTTCGGGGCAGGAAGCCCAACCCTGAGGAGTCCCTAGCAGAGTGGTTGCCACGCTGGGGGTACCTCCTTAAAGAAGCTTGGCCAGTGACCCTGACCCTACTTCCCAGCAGGGCCTCCCTCTCTTCTCCCGCCCCGCCTCCCCCTCCCGCCCCTGCTGAGGCCCTGTCTTTACCTCAGCCCGGCAGGAGCTCCCCCTGGGGTCAGGCCCCACTGTGCAGAGGGAGCCATGCCAGGTGGGGAGGACAATGGGCCTGTGACCCTGAGGTGTTCCTCCCCCAGGATGTGCTGACTCGCTGCTGCGTGACGACTCCGACTCCTCACCTCCAAGGATGCTGCTGGAAGCCTGTCTGTACCTCCTCAGGCCTGGCGTCCCTTGACCTGCCCAGGGAGCTCCTCGTGGCCTCGGTAGGGAGATGCGGAGCGACTTTCTACGACAGGTTTTCTGCCCACAGAACAACCGTATCCAGATCGAAAAAAAGCGGGAGCTGTGAGGATCCGGTTAGAAGGGAGATCCTCCCTCTCTGAGTCCTTTTGGTTATTTATTTATTTATTTGAATTTATTTTCAATTACAGTTGACATACCATATGAAGTCCTTTTGGTGTTTGAGGGTCTTAATTGTCTTAAAGGTCGGCCCAATTCTGCAGCCTTTGGTCAGCCCCTCTCCTCCCATTTTTATTGATGAGTGTGTTTTCCTCCTTCCTGGCTCCAGGGTGCCAATAGGCCCTGAAACTCTCAAAACCTCCTTTTGAGGCTCAGCATGCCCTAAGGGTGACACGGAGCTAGAGCAACATCCCAGCGACCCTCAGGCAGTGCTATTGTTTTTCAAACTTCAAAGTGCTTAGGATCCCCTGGGAATCCAGAGTGGGGCCTGACATTCTGCATTTCTCACCAGCTCCTAAGCCAGGGGCCACAAAAGTTTCCTTTAAAGGGCAGAAGAGCAAACATTTTCAGCTCTGCTGGCCATATGGCCTCTGTCCTAACTGCTCAACTCAGCTGCAGTAGCTAGGGCAAAAGCAGCACTAGTCAGTACTAAACTCATGGGTGTGGCCATGTTCCCATAAAACTTTATTGACAAAATTGGGCAATTATTGGCAAAAAAAAAAAAAAAAAATGGCAGTCTAGATTTGTGGCTGAACCCTCTCCTAGGTGATGCGGATGTTGCCGGCCCACGGACCACACTTCCGGTGGTGAGGCTGAGAAGACTGAGCCAACCTGTAGACTTAAAGGCTGCAGTGAAGAAGACCCCGGAAGAGCCATCTACGTGTAGAGGGTCCCGCAGGCATCTGCAGAGGAGTGGGCCCCTCTGGGTAAGGGGAGGGGTGGCTAGTTTTACTTATTTTTAGCCCAAAGGACCTGCAGACACAATGAATATGGAAAGTTTGACCTACGAATTTTCAGTAGCATTTGCATGTTCTCTTCAGTTGGGGAAAACTCTTCCTTGAGGCTGATTTATTACGTTAAATGACCCAAAGGCTTCTGACCTGCTTTCATTAATTTTTTACTTGGCTCTCTCCCAGTATTGGGAGGAGAGGGGAGAAGGCAAAAATCAGTCTCTGCGAGGATCTAAAACCCTGATTATGACCACCCCTTGAACTCAGACCCCTGCCCCTGTTTCCAGCAGGCTTCAACACTGCCCTGTCCCTAAACCTGCTTGTCCTAAATTGCCCAAAGTGGAGAGAAATTAGTCCGTGACTTTTTGTTCTTTCCAGGAAGAAGTAGACTGAACTCAGTAAAATGGAGCATTGATGCTCTAATTTAATGATGTTTATCCTTCCAGTGTTATGATTTAAGAATTCAAATTTTAGGGACAGTCAGACCTAAGTTTCACTCTGCCGCTTACTCGCTGTGTGGGAAACTTATTTAAACCGATTTTTTTTTTTTTGACAACAGAAGCAACACCCACTTAAAAAATAATAACATCCATTAACAGAAAAGAAATTTTTAATTACAGAAATATTTAACATGAAAAGCAAAAATTTCACTGCCCGGTTTTCTATCACTCCAGGATAACCAGTTGAGGCAATGATATGTAGTCTTCCATTATTCTCTAATGAATATTATAATATAAAAATATTTTTTCTCAAATGATTATTTATTATTATTATTATTATCATTCAACTTGTTTTTCCCCCATTATACTCTGTGCATTTTTCTATGTCAGTACATAACTGGTGCTTTTAACTCATGCTTAGTGTACCAATGTACCATAATTTAATCAATTTATGCATTTGTTTAACCTTGTTAAGTCTCAATCTTCATACTTTCAGTGAGGATAATAACCGTACCTACTTTACAGAATCATGTGGAGATTAAATGACTTTTTTATTTGGAAAGAATTGAATACATTGCCCATGATATTTAAAAAACTCAAAGAATGATGATGACAAATCACTTATGTCTCGTATCTAATATCCCACAGGCTTGCAAGTGGCACATAATACTGACTCGTGGAGATAAGGAAATAAATGGAACACACGCTCAGAAGGAGTAGATGTCCAGAAATGCTCATATCACCGCAACGTGCACTAGCATCTTGAGTTTCCACAGGTTAACACTATTTATCGAATCTAGCCAGTAGACGTGATTCAATTGAAAGATAAGAATCATTTTGGACCTGAATTATCTGCTGCAGCACAAAGCAAACGGTTGCTTGCCTACATTTCTGACTCGGGCCGATTTCTGGTTCTGGGCATAGCCAAGGATATGAAAGAACTGGCTTCTTGTTTCGTATGGTGTCCCACTCATCGCCACCACAAACCGGGTTCCATATGCAGTTTCTTTGATGTGGTGACACAATATAATGATAAGGAAGGCACCTAACAAAAGGCTTTATTGAGATTAGTGAGTGTTGACTACGTGAATCGATCATGATTCGTAAGTGATCATGTGTCTGCTTAAAGAGGAAGTGACTATAACTGTGTAAAAGAGAGGTGTTAGCCATTCAGGTGAATGTAATTTCAGGCTGCATTTGTAGAAACACAATAGGATATAACTGTTGCTGCACTCTGAAAGACTGGAATGGTTCCATTTTTCTGGGTGATCCCAAGATGAATTGTACGAAAAGTTCCCCAAAGGCCAGTGGTCAAGAACAATGCCTTACCACCTGGCCAAACCAGCCAAGCCAGCTAATCGGTGGGCCCTTAAGGCACCCCCACCCTTATTTCCTCCTGCACATAGTCTGATTACTGCCCCGGCACCTTCTGCGCTCGGCCCTACCTTCTGCACTCAGCCCTTTCTGTGCACGGCCCCTTTTTTCGCAGCCCCACTGCACACGACCCCCTTTTGCACACAGACCCAACAGCCTACCACCCAATCCCTTTAAAGGTCAACCTAATCCCCCAAGCAGGTAACTCCAAGGCATCTCCCCAAGGCTTGCGGTTTTGTTCTTTAAATTAGGTCCCAGCCCCTCGGTCGGGGCTCCTCTCAACCACTCCTGTGTCAGCGAACGAGTGGGGTCCACACTCGAGTTTGTCAGTAAACTCCCTCTTGCGCTTGCATTGGTGCCAGTTTCCTTCTTGGCTCATGGAGTTCCAAACCAGGGCATTACATTCTACTCTGTGCATATCACATCGTGGGTCTTGTGTGCAGTCTGAGCGGAGGCAACTGAGACTGCTCGGGTCTGGGACAGAGAACAGATGGGGCACGTGACCATTCTCACGGCCTTGAAATATCTGAAGGCCTTCTGTGTGGCCCAAGACTAGGAGTCTGACACTTTGGGGCAGAATCTGGGAGATTTGGGTCCAGGGTAAGGAAGACATTTTTCACAGGCAGAACTGATCACAAAAAGAACAGACTTTCAACACGTTTCCTGGCATGGGGGTGTGTGGGCAGAGCAGGAGTGGCAACGGGGCTTGGGTGCGATGGGGGAGGTTTAAGCCACAGATAGGTGGTTGGAACAGATGGTCTCTGAAGCACCCTGGGATCCCAATATGGTTGGTCCCAAGAAGCAGAAACTGCATGTTTACAGGCAATGACACAAGTGTGTGGAAGGAAAAGAACTTTGATATTCATTATTCAGCCAACTGCTTAAAGTATTTTAGTCCTTTCTCTACTAACACACCAAAAAAAGTGGAGAATCAATATGTGTTATTGGTTGAATTTGTCCCTTGTACCCCCACAAAAGATATGCTGGCGTCGTAACCCCCAGGATCTCAGAATACAACGTTATTTGGGAATAGGGTCTTTATAGAGGTAATCTAGTTAACATGAGGTCATGATGGTGAGCCCTGATTCAATTATGACTGGTGTTCTTATAAAATGGGAAAATTTGGACACAGAGAAAGGCATGCGTAGAGGAAGGATGATGAGAAGACAGCGAGAACACCATGTGCAGGTGGAAGAGTGGAGTGATGTACCTCCAAGGACCACATGAGGCTGCCGGAAGTGAGGATAGAGGCCTGGAATAGTTCCTCTTAGAGCCTTCAAAGGGAGCATGGCCCTGTTGACGCCTTGAGTTCGGGCTCTGGCCTCCAGAACTGAGAACAACAAATGTTTGTTGGTCTAAGCCACTCGGTTTGTGGTGTGTTGTTATGGCAACCATAGGAAATGAATAGCAACATAGTTATACATAAGCATTATTGTGCTGGGTATTGTGGCAAAGAGGAAAAAATATGTGTATATGTTATACATGTAGAAAAAAGAACAAACAAACTCCCGGCAGTGCGTAACTGGTAAAACAGTCTCAAGAAGATAAGACAATTTGCAATAAAGTGCGAACTTGACCATAATAAAGTGACAAAATATACAGATAAATAATCTTACACATAATGAAGAAATAAAGCCAAACCACAATCAACACATTAAGGCTTTTCCTCCAGGAAGACATCTGAGGGCTCTTTAGCCTTAAATGAGCTTAGGGCTGCAATTCCGCATTTCTCTTTGGAGGGTGGATCTGGCTTTAAGATCAGAGAAAGGAGGTCATAGCTGTTGCTGTCAAAACGCTCCCAAAGGTGGTGTAATTGGGTGGAGAAGGAGCCCTGCCCTGTTTGTCTGGGTTCAGGGAGCAGAGGCAGGATGTAGGTTGAGTCTCAGCTCCCATACTTTGTTCTCAAGTTCACGTGCCCTCGGGGCAGCTTGAAAATAGCTCTGCTGAAGTTCAAGCTCCTTTCGCACATCCCACAGGCAGGGAAGGTGTTGGCGTGCTGGGCTGTGTGCAGTATGTAGCATGAGGATGAGACAAGAACAAGGAGTTTTTATGAAAAGGGAAGAAAGACCTGTCCCTCTCTCCTCCTCCCAGTCTATCACAAGGCTTATTATCTCTTATGCAATTATAATTCTTCAATCCTAAAACAGGAAGAAGCCTTGGCTATCTAGGAGAATTCTCTTACTGGGGCCCATTAGAAGTATGGATGGGGTTTGATAGCATTGTGGACAGGGGTTCAGGACTAGATGAATTCTCCAATCATCTTTCCTCCTTATAGTGTGGAGGGAGAAACACTCAAGATAGTAGACACGTGGGTTACAGAGCGTCGCAATCCAAGTCAACTATTACTTTTTTAGCACCAACTCTGTATAAGGCATTATTCTAGAATCAGAAAAAGAGTCAACAGTCTCTGCCAACAATGAGCTTATGTTTTGGTGTCAAACACCGTAGGAGAAATGAAGCTATAGTAGCGTAGCAATGTCTGCAGCCCTGGCTGCACATTAGGCTCATCTGAGAAGCTTTAGTACTGTACTGACTCTGTCACCAGAAGTGTAAGTTTAAGTGGTCTGGAGTGAAGTCCAGACATCAGTGTTTTTGTAATCTCATGTGATCCTACTGGCCGGTCAGGGTTGCTAATCACTATGTGAGGGGAGCAGAGAGGAGTAAAGAGTTAAGGGCCAGAGTAAGGAGCAAGGAAATTTCAAGGCTTTGTTCAATGAGCTTTGAAGAATGGCTTTTATTCCCATAGTGGGACTTGGGATGGGGGAACCTTCTACAGGTGTGAGAAGATGAGCAGGACATGGAGGTGAGAAAACATTAACATGATCAGAGAATACATGGTCTAGTTTGTGTGGTTCTCAGGACACCTAGGGGTTACTGGGACACAGGCAGGAAAGAATGGAGTCAAGACTGCTGTGTCCAATGGCACACAGAAAGCACTGGCAAAGCCAGAACCAGAATGTAACTCTCCTGTCTCCTAGATCCCATCAGGAAACAGGATCAAGAAATGAGGGCCCTGAATCGGAACATTCATTCTAGCACAGGATGACAAAGCCAAGCCAGAGACTTCTCTGTCTAGTCAAATCTCAGTGACCCAGGTCAGGAATAGGCTGACAGCAGGAGAAACTTGCCTGTCATATTAATTTGGAGGGAATGAAGCTCAGATTCCTCGGGGAATACAGTGACTCAGAGAGAAATGGGTTGCCTTCTGTGAACCACCATCTTATACGTCATGAAGTGGACACCAGAAGATAATTTACTTTTTTCAGGTCACATGAGTGGGAAGTTTACTTGATTTCAAAGTCACTGATCTTCCCATTTATTTGAACTCTCCCTTGCCTTGTACTCCTATTCTAGGTTGTATAAGGTACTCCTCCATAGAGCTGGTGCATAGCTCAGTATTTTACATTTTGTTTATACTTGCATATTTATGATTCTGTTTGCCTGTGAGTTCCTTGAAGGTCGGGCCACATCTTCCTCAAATGAAATCAAAATTATGTGGGGCTCTGGTAAACAAATTACAACCTCATTTATTAACAGTCACTTAATAAATGACTACCATGCACCAGGTACTTTAACACAGTAGTAAAAAGATTTAGTCTCTGTCCTCAGAAAGCTCATGGTCTATTGCAAAACTCCTCGTGGAAGAGTTCTCACTGAGCCTGTGCCCTCTCCTCTGCTCTATTAACCTTTTAAGTTAATCCTTATCTACTCAGTCCAGATATAATTCAGGTATCTAATCTCCCCTCTGGCCTCAGGGGTAAATTAAGTTCTACTGTGATGATAGGATTCATCTGGGTTAGCCCCCTGGAGATGTGATTTGTAAAGTATGACATGAAATAATAAACCATGGCATGAAAAGGCAATTTCTGAGGCAGGCAGATGGAGTTTAAACAGCAGGCATAGGGCCAGGCAGCTCAGCTGTAGGTGAGCAAGAATGTCAGTTCTAAAGTTGGCCGTGGCCACTGAAGTGCACAGCTCCTACATCTCAGAGTCAGGTCAGTAAGGCCACATGACATCAAAATTATCCAGCACTTCAGGTATGTGACTATTCATCTTAGTGAGGAAAGAACACCAATACAATAACTTTTAGGTTAAACAGACTGGTGCAAGATTAAATGCAGTCCCAAAATCATGGTCATAGTCAAATTCTGAAGCTGTAGAAGCTCATGCCATGCGCCTCTGTCCTTGGTGCTGAAACAAAGTCTCTAAATCGGGGCCTTTGCTCTGAAATGTCTGTTGTCCCTGAGACCCAAGTGGTGGTGGGTTGTGGGGAGAGGTGAGACATGGCTCTGCACACCAATTCGTTGGGAAAAGGATGGTGTGATCAGTACTGAAAGGCTCCAGATGTGTGTCTGGTTGACTTAGATGTCTGAGAGTGGCTTAGGAAGTCAGCTCGAGCTCCTCCAGGCTCCTTTATGCCCTATTTAACATAGCACGTGCAAAGCTCAAGACTGGCTCTTATTACATACACTGACACTATAAAAACCAGGCCTGACTCTAAAGCCATGCTATCCTTTGCTGCTTGAAGCTGTCGTGCTGTTTCGACTGTGATTTACATTTGGAGAAATCCGTTTGACATGTCTGTGGATCTTTCTTACTACATAATGAGTCCTATTAGGGCTTATTCATCTCATCTCAATGCCTAGCACAATACCGGCACTGGTGGGTGCTCAATAAATTCTTTTGGAAATAAGAGTAAATAGTTAACACTTCATTATCTGTGACAAAGTTCTAGAGAAACGACTGTTGATGAGAGGAGATTCCATTTTCCTCCACCACCTTTTCAGTAAGAAATCATTGACAATGATATGTCACATCAAAGATTTACCAAATACCCATTCCCATCACTGCTCTATTGCCAGATTAAGGGTTTGGGGTGTGGTGAGAAGCCAAAGCCCAGGAAAGTTAACCAATGTGCCTGAGATAATAATGTTAATAATTCACATTTGAGTTTTTCTTTAGACTGTACTAGAGTCATCATATTCAACTCCAGTTGATTGTAACAACATACATACGGGGTAGAGAGACTGAGCATTAGGATTCCTATCAATATATAAGACTGAGGCTCAGAAACATTAAACGTCTTGGCCGACAAAACAATGTAAGTTATGGTTGGTCATGAAAAGGAAATTCAGGTCTCTTGACCTCCAATCCAGAGTTTTCTATTGCTTAATCGAAAGCCAAAACAAAATTAAGGCAAAAGTCTCAGAAATTTATCTGCTCAACTCAGCAGCCCTCATAGGGGCAGTGGAGGTTTGGGGATTTTTTGCAGGGGGCAGTCACTTGATAGCAGCCATTCTCCACAACCCCCCCCACCCCCCAGTTATGGAGAGGCTCTTTCTCTCATGGATGCTAACAGAAATGGCAGAACTATCTCTGTGTGTTTTACTCTATTTGGAAAGCTTAATTTATTCTTGGTAAGTCTTACCTTCTGCCTTCAAAGCAGGTCATTTTATAACTTTTTAGTTTTTAGTTATTTGCCTTGGTCATTCTTAAATTTATACCAATTGCTATGGACTCTAATACTGACCAAAAAAAAAAAAAAAAAACACCAAATATCTAATTTATGAGTTACCTAACACTCATTTATTCATTTCATATTTTAGATGATATTTGTCTCTTGTTAGTTGTCCTTGATTCTTGTGAAGAAGCTGTGAGGAGACCCAAAAATGTACATCCTAAAGGGACTTTAGCATTGTTGGGAGACATGCTATACAGCTGTGAAATGTTGAGTAATAATATGAACAATTTAAAACAGTGTAATACATGAGCTATCACAAGGCAGCACTTGATTGATTGCCAAGTAAGAGGTGCAGACAAGAATCCTATGGCTTTGAGATATTATACATTGATTTCAGGAGATCGAATTGGACTGGGTTTCGCTCAAGGGTAAAATGGTATAGAGAAGTCACTAACAAAAATTTCTACGAAATGCAATGAGAAAATCCCCTTGACAGCCTTTGAAAAAAGAAAGAGGGAAAATGACAGTTTATCCTAAATCCCATGAAGTAAGAAGAAAATTTTAATGGTAATGAGAAAGAAATAAACCCTAGTTGTAGTCTCTCCAGCATTAAGCAGAAAAAAAAAAAATCAGACACATTTGTTTATTTTAAAAACTCTTTATTGAATCTGTTTTGTTCTCTTCTCCAGGACCAAGGATACAGTGGTGACCCCGTTCGCCATGGCCTCTGCTCTCTTGTGCTGAAACGAAGTCTATAAACAAAGTCAGACTGGAAATGGGGATGCATACGATGCCACTGGGGTGCAGGGGGGAGACTGCTTAGCTGCTTGGCAGTGTTCGTGAAAGTCTCTTTAGAGGAAGTTGAAATTTTAGTTGAGACCTAAAATTCAGCAGGAAATCGCCAATTGAGGGGCTAAGGAGAGTTGGAAAAATTGTTCAAGCAGAGAAAATAGTAGCATGACGGCCCCCAAAGTGAAAGAACATGTGGTTATTTTGGCAAAGAGAAGTCTGGATTTGCTGGAGCCTAGGGTTTGAGGCAAGAAGTCATAAGAGCTGAGGCTGGGGAAACAAGCAGGGGCCAGATTATGAAGGATCTTGGGCTTTAGAGATAAAAGCAGGGCCTGGGGACTAGAGGAGAAAAATACATTTTCAAAAGGTTTTATCAAGAGAATGGCGTGAGATTTGCACTTAATGAAAGGTCTCTCTGGATGCTTTGTGCAGAGCAGATTGGAAGGGAAGGTAGCCAATTTGGGAGGTTGTTACAGTCATCCAGGCGAGAGATGAACCAGAACAGCAGAGATGAAGAGAAGTGGGCAGGTTTGACAGATACTTAAGAGTCAGGCTGTGTAAGATTGATGATGGGTTCAACGTGGGGGGTGAGAGAGAGGAAAGCGTCAAGCATGCTCCTGGGCTCTGGCTGTCACTGTATTGCAATTGCATTCTGCTTGTCATTGATTCATTGAATGAATGAATCTGGGCATGAGCTCTCTAAGTGGTTTACTTGACTGGGTGATCCACAGATGGATGCACACCGTCCCTACCCCCATCGCTTCTCTCATCTCTGAATACTTTATATCTTATTTCTCTCAGGAGACTTGATCTAAATCCCAGGAAACCTGAAATTGGTGGTGGAGGGGAGGTGTGTGAAAGGTTGTTGGAGGAGAATAACTAGGGGATTAAAGATGGTCATTTTATTCAACTTGCTTTGTTTCTGTGTGCAAAGGACACATTTTTCTTTTCCTGCCTTTCGCCAGATCCACAGTATGAATTCCTTTTCCTAGATCTGTCTGCTGTTCACAGCGACAAACCGGCACTGCTTGGAGAAATAAACAAATAATTCTCTGCTTTGTGGCTGGCAAGGAGGACTTGACCTTCATTACTCAATAGCTAAGAAAACATGACCTCTTCCCTTTCTAAGTTGCGTCCAAGATCTTTTTCCTAACAGATTGGAGGAGGGACCCATGGAAGGATAGAGCTGGCTCAGGGCAGGGGGATCCCCTCCCCCGACTCAGCTGAAAAATCTGTCAGAGGTAAAACAAATATAGCAGAACTGTCAACCCCCAAGCTAATGGAGTTGTGTAGGTGAGAGGGGAGCCAGGTGCCTGACAGATGGCTCAGCTTCCAGTGGACAGAGAGGGCACCTGGACCCCAGCATGGAAGCCAGGGAAATTATGTAGGTAATTAAGCAGTGCTTGACTCAAGCTCAGGTGGAGAAGGGCAGGGGGAAGCTTTGGGAGACATCTTTTTAGACAGTATCCCTCTAACTGCTCTAATTATTTTTTTAAAAGCCTGGTTTCTCTAATTTTTCCCTTTCCTCCTTGGACACCAGAGGACGTAGCTTTAAGTCTGCAGTGAAAACAGCGATGCTGTTGGAGACATCAATTTTGTCAACAGAACTTTCCCCACATGCTGTGGTGATGTGCGACAGAAGTGTGACAGAGGCCCTTGTTGCCATCAGCTTTTCAAAATATTCCCCCAGAAGTTTGATCCTGCTTGGCAGGAGCTTCTTGCTGACTGTGGTGGTGGCAATAATGAGGACTCCCCATTTGCGAGCTGTTTTTCATCTCGGTGGCACTTTTTGAAGCACTGCCTCATTAGCCAGGCTGGAAATGGCTTTCAAAGATTCCTCTGCTTCAGCAGGCGCTGCAGGGTCAGAGAGGCTGCTGTGGGTGAACGGAGGATAGGACTTGGGGATCTGGGTCTGATAGCAAGGCTCGGACCATCTTCCTGTGGCTGCGTGTTCCCAGGATGGCAAGGGGGTGCGGTGGAGGTCCTCGGTATTCCTGGGTCACGTAGTTGTACGTCACAGAAGTGATGGGTCCAGAAGGGCATGTCACAGCCAATGAGATTGGGAGAATTATAACAAAGATGGTCCTCTCCTCCGCTTTTGAGCCGTGGTGTGGTTGGGGGAGCTCGAGGAGGTCTAATCTGTGACTCCCAACTTATCTTTTTTCTCATACCAGAAACTAAGCCCAGGTCTGTGTGAGGTGAAACCCATGAAAGGGATTGGAGGGATGCTCTCTTTACAGAAACTATCAAACCCTAACACCACTATTCTCAAACTTCAGTTTATATCCCAGGCATCGGGAAGACTAATTTTTAAAAAGTAAATTTTCAGGGTTGGCTTGAAGGTCTCTAACTCTGAATCTCAGTCGGGGACAGACTACCTGTACTTTTAACAAGCCATTTGGAGGCCTGAAATATACTCGGGCATTTGGGAACCATTGTTTAAGTGGCTGCTCTTGAGAATTCTATATTCCCCAGGTGCAGAAGAGGCCTCAGAGTGGGGCCGTGTACCAGCACGCAGGTGCCGGAGGGCCCCGGAGGCCCCGGCAGAGGCGTGCGGGAGCCACAGGTCCAAAACAGAGGGCACGGGCAGGTGCAGCCAGGTCACTGCTGGAGATGCAGGGAGAGCTGTCAGGCCAGCTCGGGCCACCAGGAGCGCAGGCTCTGATTCTGAAATGTCACTGCTGCTTAGCAAAGCTCTCTGGAGAGCTGCTGGCTCCCAAAGAATGAGATAATAATTGCATTGAAAATTCCGGAGAAGCAGAAGCCTTGTAGAACACATTGGAAATTGTAATCACTTTCTCAGAATGGCTTTGATTAACATTCTTTCTAGCCCTTTCTAGGTGTGTCCTAATCCTCCTGCATTCCAGCTGATAGGTAATTAGTGCTCTGGCTGGGGATGGAGACGCAGCCTGCTCAGATCAAGTAACATAACGTATGTGAGATGTGGTACAGACTGTAAAGGCTGCAAGTGGAAAGGATTGATCCTACCCCCCTATCGTCCATACTCCTGTCTCCCAGGACCACTCAGAGCTGAGCACACCATGTAATCGTGCACCGTTGCTCACGCTGTCCTCCCACTGCCCAGAATACCCTTTGGTGCCTTCTCCCTTATGAACTCCCACTCTTTTCACAAGGCTGAGCCTCGGATGAAGCCGCTCTGGAGTCCCTCCATCCCCTCTGCAGGATTCAGTCCCCTTCATCTGCCTCTATCAAGGCCACCTGAAAAAAGGCATCATAATCTCTGGCAGGTGGTAGCTGCTTGATAACTATCCTGCTCCTTTATCTCATCATTTCTTTACTTGTGTGTGTGTCTCCCTTCAGGGTGAGACAGGAGCTCATTCTTCTCGGTATTCTCAATAACAATACAAAGTCTGGACTAGGGGATGCCCAGTAAATGGTTTCTGAATGAACACAATAAGTACCAGTCAGAAACGGGAAGATGTGAGGTGGAAAGAAATGGCCTGCCATGCTATCCAGAGCCCTCCTAAAGTACTGGATTCCTCTAATATTTAATCTAAGGATGTGGTGGAAAGAGCAGTTCTAGTTTCAATGCAGAATCCACTCAGAAAACCCTGGCCAACATGCCGAATTCTAAAGTCACACAATCCTGGTTGTAAATGGAGCTCTTCAGGCTTTATTTGTTTATGGTTCAGACCATTCGCCTCTTCATGCCTCAGTCTTTCCATCTGCAATGTGGGCCGGAGCAAATCATGACTCTGATGACTAATGCCGCCTTTCCTCCTTCTCTGATACATCTTTGGAAGAGGACAGCTGTCACCGGGGGCGGGTGTGTACAGCTCCGAGGAAAACAGAGCCATTTGTGAACTGCAGCAAGAAGCAGGAAGGGCAGGGCTTGTGACGGGGAAGGAGAGCGCAAACGAGAATCGGAATTGCTTTTTTTTTCCTCCCTCATCTTTCTCTGATACCACGCTCTGCATTAACTTACTCCACCCTACTCAGAAGAGGGGTGAACAGCACCCGATGCCCTGCTAGCATACTACAGTGCTTTCTGCGGACAGTGGCGTCCTCAGAGCAGCACACTGGCACGACCTGGGACCTTCCTAAAAATGCAGACTCTCAGGCCCCACCCCAGAGCTACTGAATCAGAACTGGAATTTTAATCAGACCCATAGGTGACTCATATGCGTTAAAATTTGAGAAGCATAGAACGGTCTTGAAAACATGTGTCCAAGCGAAATAAGACGAAGGGAAAAAGAGATACGGAGGACATTAAAGGGGTATTCTACCCACCGAGACATGGTGAAATGGAATGATTTTTCTCATGAAAATAACTAGAAAACCGCTGTGGTGAGGCGACGGGAGGAAGGGAGAGGGCTTTACTTTAGCTGCAAAATCATTCAGGTCGCTGACGGGGACGAGGACATCAGTGTGTGGGCTCAGACCAGCACAGCGCACCCACCCGGCGCCAGGAGGCAGGAGCCCAAGCAGACTTTGGAGGGGAGTCGACAGCCCCCTAGCCCTGCTGTGCCAGATCTCCAGGTGTCTGTCCCCGGATCTACCCCACCATTCACCCACCAAAGGAAGATAGCCATGGCCTTGTCCTGGGGGTGATGGTGGTGGGGAGTGGGGCTTAGTGCACTCCGGTTCTGCTTTAAAATGAATCCTCCTGTTTCCTTTAGCTGGAGTTTCAGGCTGAATCTCCCTCCCCGACCAAGGGTTGAGAGTGGGTCGCGGATGGTGGTAGAAAGCACCGTGCATGGCGGGCTTGTGTGTTTATACGTACCTGTGCATCTGTAACTGAGGTGTTATTGATGTATAATAAAATGCACAGATATGCAGTGTTCAGTTGGATGAATTTTGACAATCGTATACATTCACCTGTGTACCTAGCAAATGAAATACATGTGTTCATCACTCCAGAGAGTTCCCATGTGCCCTTCCCAGTCGATGCCCCATCTCCCCACCCACCCAGAAGCACAGAGCTCCTGATTATCATTCTCATAGGTTAGTTATGCCTGTCCTTAGACGTCACGAATGGTCTCATACAACGTAATCACGAAGTAGGTCCTCTTTGAGTCTCTTTTCACACAACATAATGTTTTTGAGATCTGTCCATGTTTCTGCACGTATCAGTAGCACAGTTCTTTGTATCGCTAAGCTGTAGTCCACTGTATGAAGATAATATAATGTGTTTATTCATCCTCCTATCGGTGCACATTTGGGTCGCTTGTGGTTTCATGTTCTTATGAGTTAAGGCTTCTCTGAACATTTGTGGACATTTGCTGTTTTTTGTTTCTTGGGGATAAATACCTAGGGGTATGATTTCTGGGTCATAGGTAGAGATATGTTTAAATGTATAAGAACAGCCAGTTATCCAAAGTGGTTGTGACATTTCGGCTTCTTTCATCAGCAATGTGTGACAGTCTTCGTTGTTCGACATCTTCATCCATTGAGCTGGTATTATCAGTCTTTTTAAATTTTAGCAATTCTAGTAGGTATAAAATGGTACCTCACTGTGGTATTAATTTATAGTTCCCCGATGACTCATGATGTGAGCACTTTTTCATGAGCTTATTGGCCATTTCTTTATCTCCTGTGAAATGTTTGTTCAAATCTGTTGCCTATTCTTTCAAAAGTGTGTTATCTTTTATTGTTGATTTATAGCAATTTTTTTACATATTTTGGATATAAGTCCTTTGTCAGGTATATGTATTACAAATGTTTTTTTCCAGTCTGTGGATTGTCTGTTCACTTTCTTAATAGGGATTTTTTTTAATGAGCAGAAAATTTTAATATTCATGAAGTATAATGATGTTTTAAATATTTATGAAGTATCATTTTTTTCTTCTATACCTAGTGCTTTTTGTGTTCTCAGTAATTTTTGCCTTCCTCGAGGTATAGGAGAATACAAAGGATTCTAATCAAATGGAATAGAAAATCCTACCTCTGTACTTACCAGCTGTGTGAACTTGGCAAATTACTTAGCCTTTGTGTGCCTCTGCTTCCTCTCAAATCATAGATTAACAGATGACTGACAGGCTGAAATCAAATCTATAAAGTGGAATCATCTGTGGCGATGATATCTCTCTCCAACGTTTATGAGGGATAAGTGAGTTAGGATTTGTAAAGTACTTAGAACAGAATTTTGAAAATACATTTCCCAATATCCTTGTTATATTAAAATAGAAAGGCAAATAAAGGCTCATTCAATCTTTCACATGATTATTTATCGTATGAGTCAGGCAGCCATGTCAGGCATTGGTTTTACCATGTAAGGTTACTCTAAAGCTCTAGCATTGTTTGCTTTCAAAATTTTAGCAGCAATTAGTATGTTCTACAAAATTTACAGTCACCCCCTTAGTTCCTGCAAGTATGTGTAAGTACTTACTATGTCTATGTACCCAGCTAAGCCCATTACGTATAGGATATCATTTAACCCTCACATAACATCTTCAAAGGCTCCAACTTTCATGGAGCCACTGTACCTGCCTCCGGGTCCCCTTAAAATAAGAACTACACCTTTCCCTCCCAGTCTACCTACTTGGTAAGACTAACTGGATCAGCCTGCCAATCGGTGCCTCTGGAAATAATAAGTATTCTGACCTTTCAGCTGTCTGGATTTGATTGAAAAGGCAGTTTCGAACCATGGACAGATAATGGAGCATAAGCATTAAAAGCAGAGGCTTTGCAACAAAATAGTCAGACTTGGAGTCCTGACTTCACTCTTTTACCAACTATGTGACCTTGAGCAAGTTCTTTACCATATAGTTATCCATTCTTTCATTCACTCAACAAATATTCATGAGCATCTGTGTAATCCCAGGCTCTGTTCTAGGCTCTAGGATACACTGGGAACAAAAGTAACCATGATCTCTGCTCACATGGTGGCTCTATAACTCAGTATTTTTCCTTTAAAATAATAAAAGACAATAGAGCCTTCTTTATAGGATTGTTGTGAAATTGATTGGGATAACGTAGGGAAAATATTTAGTGTAGTACCCCTGGAATACATTAAAAAATAATGAATGTCCGGGAAAATGTGAACACTTTCTTAAATTTTATATTTTTCAGATATTTCTTGACTGACACAATAGCATAGGGGAGTTGCCTACCAGAAGAGCAGTGATTTCTAGGATATCTGGTCCAAAGATTTCTCTGTCTTGGCTTCTTTTCCAAAGATGAAAATATCACCAAGACCATTTATTATAGCAATTTAAAAATAGTTATGATAGCCTGCAGAATAAATTGAGAGGAAATTTCATTTACATTATTGGCTCTTTAATTGTCTGTTCTTCACTGTTTATGTCAACCCCTCCACTCAATATTTTAGACAAGATTTAAGCTCAGCATTTCTCCTTTAAGTTATTCTAAACCCAAATATTATTGCTCTAAATCTGACCATACACATAATAGTAATAGAGAGATGAAGTGGATAAAGAAGATTAAAATGGAATGAGAAACCACCTGTGTCTGTAAATGTGTATTCTCCCTTCTCTCCTGTTACAGTGGATAGATAGGCACTGCCTCTGTCCTGTGGAAGAGCAGCCCCTCTGATCTGATTCCATCTCTTCTCTCTGCATTGTAACCATTTCCTTAGTCAGCTGTCTCTCTCTACTGGGCTATAAGCTTCTTAGAATCAGAGACTACGTTTGACATTTTAAAAAATCTTTTGTTCAGATCAAGATGCCCGGCACGTAGTTGGTTTTCAATGTGTTATTGAATTGCATTAAATAGGCATTGATTTCTTCTCAAATGATAGATTAACAGATTATTGACAGGCAAAGATCAAACTTTTCTGACTCTGTCATCTCTTGGTTTTATAGAGTTCTAAAAATATCAACATAATGATGACAAAGTCTTTTAAAAACATTTTGAATGGAATTCAGCTAAAGCCATTCAAAGACTTAAGTTTAAATCTTTTTACAAACAATGTGTCATCTCAAAACAATAAATTTACCACAACTTCCAGTCAAGAAACATTACTACTAAAATGAGGAGAAAGACCTGCCTAATAGTGGATATAATTTAAATATTAAATAGTTTTAAATGCCCTGTTATTACTTACCACTTATTTTTAGCTTATTTATTGAAACTACTTGGCATAAACATTAGATAATCTGGTTGCAAATTCTCTGATTATAACAAACAAGAAGAAAAACGTCCTCTTCTACTTGAGGACATGATTTTATAATTTTAAATCGAATGGGGCTGTAAAGAGACTTTGGAAGCTGTTGAAATGTTTGGTTAATTATTTTAGGAAGATTAACAAATAGAATTAATAAAAAAGGAAGAGTAAAAATTTATTCTGGAAAACCGGTGAGCAGGGGTTATTGGGGAAAAGAACTGAAAGAAAAGTCATTTAATAATATTTATTGAGGACCTAATATGTGCTAGCCACCATCTAGGTCCTGTGATACAGAGTGAACCCTGCTCTTGTGGAGCTGACATTTAAGTTGCAGGTGCATGCATTCAAAGAGGTTCTAGTAATGCTGAATCTCTAAAAAAAGGATCTTCACCTCTTTGCTCCCTGGAGCTTCTTGGCCTTATGAAAATGTGCATAGTCCTTTTCTGCCCACAGTTCCACAGATTCAGACAAATTAGGAGAGCAAACATAGTCAACAACAAAACAGGTGCTGTTATAACTTTCCCTGGGATATGGAGTGCCTACTGGTCTTACATTTACATAAACGAGAGAGGCTACTCAAGTAATTCCTCTCTGGACAGAAAGATATCTCAAGGTGACTCGGTCTACCTGTACTGAAAGTGGCTGGTAGTTTCCCTGCTGAAACAGTAAAATACATAATACTCATAACAACAATGATAGATAAATAAAATAAAATAAATACTTTTGTGCCAGCAGGTATCTCTGTAACACATTTATCTCAAATGGATCACAGTGAAAATTAAAGAAGATAATATAAAGTGCCCAGAGTGTGGTGCCTGGCATGAGGTCAGTATTATGTGCTCGTGTGCGCGCACGCGCTCTCTCTCTCTCTCTCTCTCTTCTCTCTCTCTCTCTCTCTCTCTCTCTCTTCCTTCCTCAACCATTATGAGAAGTACACTGCCCCTGCCTCTGAGAGAGAATATAAATCAGACGATCATTCAGCACAGGCTGTCAGCCCCACCTCCTGCACATCTGGTATGCAATGCATGTGAATCCCTCCTTAATCAACAACTCAGAATAATGGCATTTCCGACCCTCATTACAGAATTCAACCAGGAATTGATTGCAAGGCAACTCTTGCCAAATGCTTGCTGGGGACAGTAGATATTTGAGAGAAACTGGAGATGTTATCTACATGCTTTTCCCTTGAATTAAGACATCATCAGAACACTCACCTGAACTATGTTATTTCAATTCTCTATAAAATCCTTTGGGGAATTAAAATGTGCTTCTCCTTTATCCATTTTTTAGAGAATTTATCTTAAAAATATCTGCCTAGCATGGGACCTGGACCATAGTAGGTCCTTAATAAGTATGTGAATATTGAAAAGATAAATCTGTTTGAATAGGAATTATGATTCCCCCTCATTACAGCTATAGGTGAAAGTAACATTCATTAGAATTTCATTTTTATTCCTTCTCTAAGGAACTGCTCTTCATCTGTCATATCTCGGCGGACATCACCTTCTTTCGGTGTCCCCTTCTCAGGCAGGGTGCTAAGCTCTTTTTGCCCTGCTCCCACCTCTGTTATAGCACCTACCCCATGCTTGCACCAATGTCCCTTGCTGGGTTGTGAGTCACTTCAGGACATGACTGTGCCTTTTCTTATCTTTGTAACCACAGCACATGGCAGAAGGCCTGGTCCACAGTAGGTTAACAAATGTTTGAATGTCAAAAAATAAATAAATAAAGCAATTCAGTGTCTCTTATATAAACACGAACTGAACGTTTCTTCCTTGAATTCAATAACAAGAAAACGGGATGTTTCCAACATGTATCTATTGAGTTCTTGCTTTATGTAAAATACTTCCTCATATATATAGAGATCTTTGTGGTCCCTACCGCTAAGGAGTTCATCAGTGAGGGAGACAGACATATCATTCAAGGTAATCTGGATTTAACGTTCTAATAGCAGGACAAAAAAAAAGTGCTCAGGGGAGTGTAGTGGGGTGAGAGAGATTACTTCTAACATGAATATAAAGAAGGCCTGTTGCTTGGGGGTTGACTTTGAATGGGTAGAATTTGAATAGACAGATACAGGGATGGGAAGCAGACGCCAGGTAGAGAGAATAGCTGTCTTCATTCATTCGTCTGTGATTCCGAGATGTCAGAGTGCCTGAGTTGTGGTTTTGCCTTTGTATCCACAAAGGCCTACTATGCCCTGGCATTTGGTAACTTTTCAATACATGCTTGTTGAAACATAAAGTTTACTCCTATCGCGGTAAACAATACTAGAAAGAATGGTTGAAGCCAAATTGGGAGGTTTGTAGTTCTGTTTCGTGTGGGGAGATACTGAATATTCTGAGTGGGGGAGAGATGCAATCAGATCAGATTATCTGTGAAGGACGAATTGACGGGGAAAGAAATTGGTGACTGGAAGAGTAGGTAGGTGATACCTGAAAGGTACAGGTGAGAGTCAGTGAGGATGGGAAGGCACAGAAAGCTTGAAGGTCTTCAAGTTTTAAGTTGACCTTTTCACTTATTTTTCTTTTAAAAACCACCCGGAACAATAAGAAAGACTAGAATAAAATATGCATTCCATCTTGATAAAACTAAGAAAACACACGTAATCCCAAACCACGATATATAAAGACGAAACTACATGGGATATTATACATTGATTTAGGATAGCAGAGAAAGCTTTAAGAGATTAAAGTTAAGAGTCTGCACATGGGTATATCAGTGAGAAACAATCCTATTCACTCTGAAGAACCCAGAATAGACCAAAAACCTAAAGGTACCAGGTGCTGAGGAAGGCATAGAATTGAAGGCAGGTGAATTGGTTGAAAGTCCGTAAAAGGCTCAGTTAGACCTCAAGACCCTACACTGCACATTTGGGTGATTATCCCCTTCTCACTTCGGTGGGAGAAAAGAGATTTGTTCTCTCAAGCAACTGAAGCAGAGGACCTGGGAATTCAGACACCAGGAATGGCAGAGGGCTTAGGTGAGATTGCTGACTACAAAGAAAGGAATGACGTGAAAGCCTGCACCCGGAATGGCGAAGCGCTCAGTCCTCTTCCCCCAACCCCCTGGGAGAACGGTTGCCACATTTATTCCCTCATAAGAAGATATCGAGCTTCTTTCTCTGGAGAATCTAACAGCCTCAGAAGAGAGGGGAGGGAAGGGGACACACATACACACACACACACACACAATTTCCCCTAAGAAAACATCCAGGCTACAAGTTGAACTCCAGCAGTCATCAAGCCTCACCCAATCATGGAGGACTTCCAATCAGTTTTTCTGCATCTCACTTAAAAATGAATGAAAGGTAAGGGATCTATCTAGTTTTTTGAAAAGAACTACAACATTATATATATATATATATATATATATATAGAGAGAGAGAGAGAGAGAGAGAGAGAGAGAGAGAATAGAAAAGAAAACAAGGAGAAAAAGAAAACATGTTTTAAAGAAAACAATAATTAACACTCTCAGAGAGATGATGATGCTGTAATAAAGGAACAATAAGAGAACAAGAAAAAGCTCTTACAAATTAGCAATATAACTAAAATTTAAAATTCAAAAGAAGAATTGAAAGATTATGTTGATGAAATCTCATTAAAAGTAGAACACAGAGACAAAGATATGAATAATGAGAGAGGAAAGACAGGAAATTGGAGGATTCACCCTATGATATCAAACCAATAGAGGGTGTAGAAAGATGGAACAGAAAAAATGGATGACACAATTATCAAAGAAATAATTTGATGACATTCTGGGAAACCAATGTACAAAGGTATCTAGATTCAAAGTGCAAAAAGTGTTCTTCCCAAAATAAACTTTTAAAAAGGCTGTACCAATACACATCCTCAGTACACCAGGAATAAGGAATTAATAGAAAAACATTCCAGAGAGAAGAACAGCTTACATACAAAGGTTTAGTAATTAGCAGCTACCCTGGAAGCTAAAAGACAGGGGAGAACTACATTTAGCACCATGAAGAAAAATTATTTTCACTTTAGGGATGTATAGTTAACAAAACTGTCAAGGCATGGAATGATGGAATAAAGATATTTTAGACATCCAAAAGTCTCAACAAACCCACCTCCAATTTACCATATTTGAAGAAGCTACTAAGCAATATATTTCACCAAATAAGGAAAGAGAAAGCATGATGTCCAAGAAGGACAGGAAAGAAGTGATGGAAATTCTCAGGCTAGTGGAGAAGGGAAGTCAAGTCCCGGACAAGAGCTGTATAGCTGATCTAGAAAGTAACTGGTCCATAGAACAGGAAGATTAAAGCCTCAGCAGACAACTCTCTAGGCCTTCCCACCAAAATATGGTGCGATATCAAACAGCAATTTAGAATTTGTTGGAGGAAATGGGGAGACTGAGCCAGTCATTGGTACATGCATTGGTACTAAGTAAAGGCAAAAAACGAGGCAAGTACTAACCATGTTAAAAAAAACACACACACACAACTAAAGTTGAACAAGGAAGTAACCATAATAATAGTATTCTACTTGACATAGCAGTAAAAAAAATGTTTACATGGTCTTAATAAAGCAGATATTTAACATTCATGAAATGAAGTTGTGACCTAACTATGCAGATAAAAGATAAAAGAGGAGAAGTCATGGGGAGGAGTTGGGGGAGTTTGAGAGAGCTAAGCAATCATTCATCATCCAAGGAAGTCAGTATATAATAACTGATATTGGAGAAGCAAAAAAGCTGTACAAGCATATTATTTGGACTGATAATGGTAAATACTAGAGGAAATAGATAAAAAAATTAAAAGTGGTTACAATTTGGCTGGGCTACTCTATATGTGGTGAAGCTTGTACAATTGCGCAACTCTGGAGGGTGCCATTTCCATCACGGAATATTTAGATGGTACTCCAAAGCCGAGTTTTGCACACCTGCACAGCCTTACACAGCAGTTCTGTCTCTTGGGAGCAGGACCAGTATTGGAGCAGGTCGATGTGAGACTCGGACTGCTCTATTCAGTTATAAACATTTTAGCATTACTTGCCTTTTAAAATTATGCTTTTGATTTTTTAAAAATCTAAAATAAAAAAAAAAGGAGAGGATGTCTATTTCAGAAGACATACTTCTGAAATAGCTCACTGGGATTTGGTAGCTTCTGAGGGATAGACAGATGAAAAGGAGACCGTAAAGAGAGCTGAGAATAATCAGTTAAATCGGGAGGAGAAAACAGAAAGGAATTTAGTATCATAGAAGTCAGAAAGAATTACCAGAAAGAGGTAATGGCCAACAGCACCGCATGCTGGTGAGAGGGAAATTTTGCAGGCTTTGGCATCAGAAGTCCTGAGACTGGTCTCATTCAGCTCCACCCTCTCTAGGTGGCTGGTTTCTCATCTAAAAAAGGTGATGATGATACCAATCTGACAACACCCTTTTGTTGTTGCTTGCATGAAAAATAGAGCAAAAGCTTGCTAGAGTAAGAAATCATTTTCAGCACCCAGTTTTACGTCTTGGTGATTCCCTTCTCAAACCAATCTAAGTATTATCTGGGGAAAGGGCTATGCTATTAGAAAATTCATTTTATTTTCAAAGTTATATTATTTCCAAGCCCCTTGGGAAAATGTTTTTCCTTTAAATTTGACTGGACTTAGTCTTCATGTCCTTGAAGCCTGGAGCTGTGGCTGTGATTTCTGAGGCTCTTGGAGAATCCCAGGAAACTCTGGCCCTGAGGAGTAGCTGTAGGGGACTGTGGGCCTCTTGCCAAATGGGTGAAATAGCCTCAACCTCCTTCCCATTACAGAACTCTAGCAGAAAGACGAGCTTCTTTCTCTGGAGAGTAGACACAGACAGGGATTTAAAGTGGTGCCCTCTCAACGAATCCAGGCCTGGCTTTCAGAGAAGTCAAATTGGATTTTCAGCCTGAAGGCATCTAGTCTAGAGCCTGAATGCAGGAAGCAGCAAGGAATATCTGGGAAGAGGAAAAATCTGGAGTGGATTGCTGTTCCAACTTCACCAAAATCCCTTCCCTCTTCTAGCTTCGGGAAGGAGGTCCCCTTTCAGGAACCAGACCTTGTAAATTCATGTGGTGCTGACTCTCTGCTGGTATCTCTCAGCCCCAAGAGATGCTCCTTACTTCACACATCACCACCACCAGCAACAACAACAGCAACAATGGTTTCGTAGTGCATACTGTACACTGGGTACCATTTTCAGCACTTCACTTACACTAACTTTTGTACAGATGAGGAATATGAAACACACAGAGGTCAAGCAACTTCCCTAATGTTAGAGACAGGCCAAATATTAGAGGTATGTTCTGGGCGTCCACTCTCCTGTGTCTAAAAACAACAGAACCCTGACTTTTGCATGGAGACACTATTGAATATCTGGAAGACTGTTGGGAAGCGGTGACCCTGGACTGGTGAAAGGCAGGAACGTGGAAGAGGACCAGGAGTTTGCCTCACTGAGAGGAGCGGCCCAGCCAGCGCAGAGCTCATCTTTGCTTGGTGACGGTTGGTTCGAAGGACATGTAAGAGGAGTGTAAATTGCAACTTTTGGAAACTCAGTTCAGTAATATGTTATCAAATGGAAAAAGACACACACCTGAGACTGTGCAAAATGGCATAGATGACAAGGGCTTTGTTCATGCCTCTTGCGACCACATCGAAGATGTGATGGAAACACAGAGCAAACAGCAAGCAGACGTGCCTGGAACAGAAGCCCTACAACTAAGGAGAGAAATAAGAAATCACCCTGTAATGGTTGGAGGTAGGTCGGGGCGAACCCGCGAGGCAACCCCATCCCAAGCGGCTGAGTAGAACAGAGGCTGTGGCAGCTGCAGACGCCTCTTAAAGGGGCCATATCTGCAAGCAGACTTTTGCGGTGATGGACTTGCTCACTCTGAGCACCAGTGCTGGGTGGTTGCGCCGGGGGCACTGGGGACTTGCAGGGGAACACTAAGTGGTTGGAGCGAGGGCCAAAGGTGAGGCTCACTCAGTATAGAAGTGCCGGTGGTATCCATCCTTCCTCTGTTGAGCCGTCCCCACTCCCATTGGGCAATCACAGCACCGCCAGAGCTGAAACGTCATCAAGCTGGATAACAGAGGTCGCTCTGCCCAGAGGATTCTGCCCACTCGTGGCCCCACCCAAGCCACATCCAGGTGTATCCTTGGCCAGTCAGGTGTTCCTTGCGGAGCAGTGCCAAGACTCACACTGGCGGCAGCTGGCCTTGGTTTCTGGTTTGGTGTCTTGAGGCAACTATAAGCACAGCATCTGTGGATTGCTTGCTGAATCTTAACAAGTGGCCCTGGAAGGGCACAGGCTGGGGCTAAACTTGGCCTGTAGCTGAACCTCTCTCAGGACTGTGCCACTGGACACTTACTTCACAAATCCACACTAATGAGACCAGAAGGCTTAGGAGCTTTGCTTAGTACATAGAAACAGACACGGAAAGGTAGCCGAAATGGGAAGGCAATGAAATAGAAACCATATGAGAAAACATAGCAGAGATCTAAGAATAATGGAGTCAAGTAATCTAACAGATGCAGAATTCAAAACACTGGTTATAAAGATGCTCAATGAATTTAAGGGAAGTGTAGATGATTTCAGTGAGAACTTTAACAAAGTGATAAAAATTTTAAAAATGGAATTGGGAATTATAAAAGAGAATCAGTCAGAAATGAAAAATACATTATCTGAGATGAAGACTGTATTAGAGGAAATTAACAGAGTGGATGAAGAAGAGGATCGAACCACCAACAAAGAGGATAGGGAAGCCATGGATGCCCAATCAGAATGGCAAGAAAAAAGAATCCAAAAATGTGTAATAATTTAAGGAGCCTATAGGAGAAAATTAAATGCAAAAACATCTGTATCATAGGGATACCTAATGGAAAACAAGACATTGAAGAGCTATTTGAAGAAATAATGACAGAAAACTTCCCTCCCCTGGTGAAGGAAATAGACATACAACCCCGGGGAGCTCAGAGAGTTCCAAAAACCAGGAACTCAAAGAGGTCCACATGATACACTCATAATCAAAATGTCAAAGGTCAAATACAAAGAGAATCTTAAAAGCAGCAAGAGAAAAGCAGTTAATTACCTATAAGGGAGCACCCATAAGACTAGCAGCTGATTTCTCAAAAGAAACCATGCAGGACAGAAGGGCTTGGCACAAATTTTCAATGTGATGAAAACCCAGGATCTACAACCAAGAATACTTTACCCAGTAAAGCTATCATTTGAGGACAGGTTAAGAGTTTCCAGACAAAAATAAGCTAACTGGATTCATCAACACGAAGTCAGTATTACAGGAAATATTGAAGGGACTTCTTTAAGAAGAAAAAACATGTATCAAAAACATGAATAAAGATTTGTCATAACTACATATCTGACAGCAAGTACCTCAAATGGAAATTAAGTGCTCCAACCAAAATTAAGGTGGCTGAATGGATAAGAAAACAAGACCTCTACATATACTGCCTATGAGAGACTCATTTCAGAGGTAAAGACACACACAGACTAAAAAAGGGGGATGGAAAAAGATATTGCTTTGATGGACCTAGAAGGTATTGCACAGAATGAAGGCAGATAAAGACACATACCACATGATTTCACGTACATGTGAAATGTAAAGAACAAAATAAACAACAACAAAAATGGAGATAAACTCAGATATTTTGAGGGTTACTAGACCTAAGGGAGCTTGGAGGGACAGTGAAAAAGGGGCAAAGGGATTAAGAAGTAAAATGAATAGTTACAAAATAATCTTGGAGATATAAAGTATAGCATAAGGAAAATAGTCAACGTGTAATTAATGTTGTAATAAATATGTAAGAGGGAAGAGGGGGCTCGTTTTAGTGGAATGATTGCTTTGTACGTTATATAGATCTCTAATCACTATGCTGTACAACTGAAACCAACATATTATTGTATTCCAACTATAATTGAAAAAACTCATTGAATTGTACAATGTGAGCAACTAATTGTCTATTATATTTCAATAAAGCTTGAAAAAATTTTTTTGAAGATTGATCATGTGATGAAATTTTAGCCAATGATTGATAGGTGGAAATGTTGTATGGGGTTTCTGGAAGTTTTCTCGTATTGGAAATAGTTAGCCTTTGTTCCTCATTCCTCCATTCCGCTCTTTGAAGTATAGGTGTGACATCTGGAGCTCCAGCATCATCATGCACCACAAAGATGAGGGCCGCACACCAAGGATGATAGAGCAGAAGGCCTGAAAAACCCTGCCTATCTGGTGACCGTGCAATGGCCATCTCAGCCCTGAATTACCTGTCTTTGAATTTCTATCTCACATAAGCCTCTAATTTTCAGGTGTTTCTTATTCATAGTTAATCTTAACCTTAACTGATGCACTAGTTTACAACACTGGGAATATTATTTACTTTTGTGGATCTAAATTTCAACAGTAAAATAAAGGGAATTATAACTATATCACTTGGTTAGGGTAGAAAATAAGTGAGATAACATGAAAAAGAATGCTGTAGTCTCTGGAAGGCTGCAGAGAGGTATTTTGGGGAAGGGAAATATTTCAGGATTGAGAAAGTCATGTCACATCTGTACCTTCTCACTTCCTGAGCCGATCCCTCTGAGTTATACTTCACCCAGGCCTTAGCTTTGCTTAATTTTTGAGTAAGGAGTCGGTGAACTAGGTGATCTTTGGGGCCCATCTGGAATTTAAATAAAGCAGAAGGCTCTCTGCATTTACTTTGTCCATGTCTATGGACAACACTGGTGGAGTAAGGCTCCCTTTCTTTAGATCCCACCTGAAGACCATGGCATTTTTCTCTAGGCACATTCCAGCCATCATAGATCGGCTGTATGTATAGCTTCTCTCTCTTTCTATCTTTCTTTCTCTTCCTCTTTCTCTTCCTCTTTTTCTTTCTCTTTCTCTTTCTCTCTCTTTCTCTTTTTCTTTCTCTTTCTCTTTCTCTTGGTCTCTGCATCTATGTTTGTGTCTGTGTCTGTGTCTCTGCCTCTCTGTCTCTCTCTTTTTCTGTGGGACTAAGAAAGGAATGTAGGGGACAATGAAGAAATGAAGTGAAGCTCTTAGCATGGTGTGTTCAAGAACTTCTAAACAGGCTGAATCTGAACTGATTAAGTAAGTGACCTCTTACTGGGTTCAATCACGGCAATTTTGAAAGGTTCCAAGCACTTTCAAAATTTAATGTCTTGTCTTAATTTCTTCGGGCTGAAGTGCCCCTTTTACCCGGTTTGTTTGGCAAACTTCTGCCCTTTCCTTCAAGGTTCAGCTTAAATGTCATCTTCTCTGAGATACCTTTTCTAACCCAGTTAGACAATAAACCATAAAGAGCCAAGATTGGCATCCCGTCGTGAAAGTGAGTAGCCTTCCTGGATGCATGTGCCTGAAAAGAAGGGTGCTCTATATTAGCTAGAAGTCAAGCCAAGGGAACATCTGCGGGAATGGCCATAACACCCCCACACTCCTAATAAGAAGCAATTTGGGGTTCAATTGAGCCACCAATTAAGCATGACCACAATACATTTAGCAGAGGAAAAAAAAAAAAAAGCAGGTGAAACTCCAGCCTCAGCCATAACAATTCTCAGTAGGACATTCATAGAACATTTAACCTTCAGTAAGCTCTTCTTGGTGCATCCTTCAGGATAAATTGATTATAGCATATATGCTTCAGGAACTGAAGAATTAATTTGTTGCATGTGGTTATTAGTAGATACAGTTAAATGCTAGAAGATTCCTGCTCCAACCAGTGACTTTTGTTGTAGAAAAGATTATATTTTGATCTGTAATTAGACACTAGAGATGATTATCTACGAAGGGTAATCTTAATTCATGACGTTTTAATGCTGTTTTAAAATGTTTAATTGTGGTAAATAAACGTAACATAAAATTTACCACCTTAACCGTTTTCAAGTGTGCAGTTCAATAGTGTTAAGTACATTCACACTGTTGTGTGAACACCACCACCATCTAATTCTAAATCTCTTTTTATCCTGCAAAATTGAAATCAGTACCATTAAACAAAAACTCCCCATTTCTTCTCTCCCAGCCCTTGGCAACCATCATTCTACTTTCTGTCTTTAGGTACCACATATAAGTGGAATCATATAGTATTTTGCTTTTTGTGACTGGCTTATTTAATGTAGCATGCCTTCAAGGTTCACATATGTTATAGAATGCATCAGAATTTCTTTCCTTTTTAAGAATATTTTTTGCCATTTTAATATAAGAAAATATTATCTTTGTAATCTTTTTGTTGTAATGGGAACATGTGGGTATCACACTGGTGTCATTCGTTATTTGTAGACAATTTTTTTAAAAGTCCAAAACACATCCTGGTTTATCTCACTCCATTTGGTCCATCAAAATCACATTCTCACTCCTCCAGCTCTTGGAGCAGTGAAAGTCTTGTTCTGCATGAGCATCAACGACCAGAGGTCAATATCCAGATCATGTA
Source organism: Eonycteris spelaea (assembly GCA_003508835.1). NCBI lineage: Eukaryota > Metazoa > Chordata > Mammalia > Chiroptera > Pteropodidae > Eonycteris > Eonycteris spelaea. The sequence goes on from PUFA01000065.1 coordinate 4,549,296, forward strand.
GCTTTTCTCATAACCAAATCTCATCCACAGAGGCTATAAGAAGTAACCTTAGGTCCTCTCCTGTGGCTTTAGGTTTTCTTTTAGGCAATGAAAAGTCTATGATAAATTTATTTGAAAAATTCCTGGATGGCCTCTTCTGATTCCTGCTTTACACGTCTCTTCCCTGTTAAGCAAGACATCTGGATGGCAAATTCTATAGTTGCTAGGACACAGTATGAATAAAATTATTTTAAAGTAATGGCAATTAATTTAGAGAAGAGGAGAGGAGAAACCTTTCTTTTGAGGTAACCAAGGTTTAAAAGTTTCTTTGATAGTAACAGCTCAAATAGAGCTTTAAAAAAAAAAAAAAAAAAAAGAATCTGGTGCATTTATTGCCAGTCCCTTGACCTCCCCAGTACAATCATTAAATACATGTGGGCTCCTGGGAAACTATACAAAGGTAAGTGAAGGGGGAAATGTATACTTTTTACTAAGAGCACATAAAAAAAAAGGCTAGATACATGATATAAATAGAAATATAAGTTTCCATGAAATATATTCCATGTACTACCAAGCATTCAATACTACCATATTTCAAAGATAATAAGTTTGACAAGGATTTTATTTTTCATTTAGATTAATAAATCTAACTCTGAAAAGAATTAGTGACAGGGAGCATGCATCCTGGGTTGGACATTCCCCCTGGAAACTTCACAGGCACCTGCCACAATTCATGTTGAGAAGAGAGGTGTGCCTGAGAGCAGGCCTCACCTGGAAGGGAAAAACTCAGGAGAGAAACAGGGAGAAGAGAGGCAACCCAAGGTGGATACTGTGACTCACCCACTTGTTTTAACCAGCGCATTTGGCGGCACTGGTTATTCTGAGCTGGGTCTGTAGGAAGTCTTTCCCATGGGTTGGAGGGGAAGTCTTGGCAGCTCTCCCTGTGGCTTCCTGACAATTGTCCCCTCTTCCTGACATTCTTCTGTGCCCATAGTTCTAGCACTGAGACGCCTTCTCACTGGGAAACTTGGGCTATGGAAATACTGCCAAGGAGGAAGCTGCTTTTCCTCGTGTGGAGGAAGTGGAAAAGCAAATGTGATCTGGATTGTACCTGGTTCTCTTCCCATGGGAAAAGCTAACAGTCCGCCCTCCCCCCGCCCCGGCCCCCCGTCACTGCAGCCAATGCCGCTGTTTTCCTTCATCTCTCAAAACTCTAGATCGTCCAGAAAGTCATCCTAAATTAACTCCACTGATGATGTTCCCTGAAGATTCAGCAATTTAATTGTTTGTTTCTTCATGCCAATTCTTTCATTCTACAAATATCTATTCAAATATTCAAATATTTATTGAGTGCTTAATACGTGCCACTATGCTAAGAATTACGGCAGGAGGCTTAGAAAGATTGATTCTAGTATGAACACTTCATTTTATAGGTGGAGATGCAGGCTTAGATGTGTTTTATCCAACACAATAGCCACTAGCTATGTGTAGCTATTTAAATTTAAATGAATTAAAATTAAAAAGTCAGTGTTTAAGCTGCATTACTCACATTTTAATAGGCTGAGAATTATTCTAATCATAAATGCCAAATTATTTGAAAGAAAATAGAACAAAAGTAGAGATGCATATGTAGATATATTTTTTAAAGTATCCAGGTAGTTGACTCAGCTAGAGTAAAATATACAAATCCCTGACTAATCATTTTTATTCATAAAACAAGTAATTGAAAACATTGAAAGCATGGCTTAAATGATTACCCTGAACTCCTGAGGACCACACGCCTATTTTGATTGTGGAACTAGTTTTTTGGCTGGGACAGACTCAGACCCATCCCTGATGGAGCCAGGAGGATCCACAGGCTGCTGGGTCATTGAGAAGATTTTTCTTGGAGGACAGAGGATGGGAACAGAAGTAGGGTTTGAGTCCTGACTCCAGCATTTGGAAATTAATGCGTTAATTTCTCTGAGCATCAGAATTTGCATCTCTGAAATGAATATAATACTACCAACCTGGCAAGGCCATTTGGGAGATCAAATGAGATGATTTATGTGAAAGTGCTTCAAAAACTTTAAAACATGAATTAGATATTCTTGTTAAAAATGTCATTCCCGTCACCTTGGGCTGGGAAACATGGCTTCTTGTTGAATCATAATTAAACCCGCCATCACATTTCCCAGGCTTTGTAGGTGGTGTTTCCGTCTGTGTAGGGAGCGCGAGGAGGCTTGGCCCTGCCAGTAGAAGCATAAAATGCCCTGATTTGTATTATTATTGTTGTTGTTATTTTTGAGTTTCATAAGCAACACTGTTGGCAAACAGGTTACTTTGGCCTACCACTGTCTCTGACTGGCCATCTGAGCCAGGTCAGGAAAGACTGGGATTCTATTTGCCCTTATTACAGCTGCTGACTTGTTCCTACACTCTGGGGGCCCAGCTGAGATGGAGTCAGGCTAATTGTTCGGTTTTCCTGAAGAAAGATTCTTCGAGTAGGGATGGGGCCATGTCATCGAACATAAACAGAACTATGTGTGAACTGGTAACAAGTGCCCCCTAATTCCGCACGACGGGTTTTATGGTTGACACGAAAGGATGTGTCAAGGAATAGGTGGCAGTGCTGTCTCCACACTTTCCACACAAAGGACTGAACTGCTTATTCCCTTTGGAGGGTGTGGTATGTCAAGAACACTCACAATAAGAACAATCACCACTACTGTGAATCGAGCATTTACAATATGCCCTCCACGTACATTATCTTATTTAATCTTGCAGAATAACCCAAAGAGGTAGGAACTATTATTATTCTCATTTTTACAGATGAATAAACCAAGGACATAGTCTTCCTTAAAAAGTGCATTGATTGGGTTCTTCTACGTTTACTCATTTTAAAAACATCTGAGACATGTCACCTGGCAGACAAAGCTTCTGACTATCACATGATATCCGGTGTCGCCAGACGATATAACCAGTCAAAGCAAAAACCACTGATGTTGCGATTAGCATGTATATCTTTATGTAGGTAGACATACAATTTCAGTCAAGCTTTTTACAGTACTGAAAAGTGCTTGTGAGATTATCTAGAGATCCGTCTGTGTTCACTGGACCAAGAACCACTGGGGCCTTAGAGAGATGACTGATCCAACCAAAGTTAATCAATCAGATTCTCTTTGTCTCATAATGAGAGGTTGCAGAACATTTTAAAATATTTTTCCGAGCTAAACATGAATTTGGTAAATCTCGAGACTGAGTTGCACATTAGACAATCTTTATTTTCCTCTTTCTAATGTTAGTCAAAGCTTATGAAAGGCAAGGATCAGCATCCTCAAGAACGATTAAAAGGCTCTGTCTTGGGTCCTGTTCTACCCTGGGTAATTCCATGGCATCCCCAGGCTTTGAAATCCACCTATTGGCCGATGGTTTCAGAAGACGTTATCTCCCTCCAGGCCTGACATTTTCCCTGCGTTCTAGGTGACTTGGACTCTACACCTAAATGCCCAACAGGCAACTCAAGCTGACTAGTCCAGACAGAGCTCTTGATCTCATCCCGCCCCCAAAGCCCCGCCATCTTCTTCTCTATTTCACACATGGTAGTGCCCTCAAACAAGAAACTCAAGTCAAAACTGATAGACCATGCCTGACTCTATCCTTTCCCTCACCATCACATCTGATCCTATCACCTCTACCTCTGGAACGCATCTCACAAGTCTCTCCTCCTTTCCGTCATCCCTCCCCCTGCTCCAGGCCCAGCCAGCATCCTCCCTCCCTGGCCTGCCCTAAGGGCCTCTTGTTTTCTAAGCTTCCACGCTAGTGAACTTCAACTCAGTAGGCAATAGATAACTACTTGGCCTTTGCCTTGAAATTAAAAAATGAGAGAACGTGAACAGAAATGACGGAAAGAAAGATCTAAATTAACTTAAGATAAAATAACTTTTTGTCAAAATAGTGGTTTCTTTGTGGGGGTTTGGGCGTGATATTGACTGAGACACATGAAGGAAACTTCTGGACTGAGAGAAGTGTTCTGTCTCTCGGTCCGGGTGGCAGTTACGTGGGTGCATACCTATACGCATAGCAGTTAAACCTCAGTTTTTTAAAGTTAAAAAAAAAAAAGAAAGAAAGAAAGAAAAAGGAAAAACCTTGCCAAGATTCTAAAGACGGTTTGGCAGCACAGAAAGGGATGTTGTGGAGTCTACTTTCCTGGCTTGCTTTCAGAATGGGACGGAGTCCTAGCTGCCTAGGGCGCTCAGTGCCCAGAACTAAAGAGATGTAATCAGAAATCACATTTGTTCCACTTAATTCTACCCCAGGCCCTGTGCTAGGTGCATCATGATGAATATTTAATGTGTCACTTAGCATTTCGTCACAGAAGAGAATTTAAGGACACGATGAATAATTAGTATGCTGAGTAGAGGGGTGTTTGAGAGCATCCATCCTAGGCCATCCAAATTACTGTGAAACCCGGTGGGGTCAGAAGTAGCCATCTGTTTGTCAGACCTTTCGTGGACATGCTGCAAAAGCCACTGTATCCTTCAGCTTCAGAAATAAGTCAGCCCAAAGCAAACCAGGCTCTGGTGGTAAATGAGTATCTTCGAAACAAACTTTTATGGAAGATGCAGCAACACAGTCTGTGGCACCCCAAGGAAGCCAGGCTGACTGATGGTTTTTCTTTTCTCTGTTCCCATTGGCCAATGGTGGGACACACTGACCAACTGTCTGGCACAAAGCTGAGTAGACAGACCTAGGTGTGCGGTCATCCACAGGTAGGCACTGGGCTTGCTGGACCAGGTGGACTGGGTGTGTAGGAGATGGGAATTTACTGTGCAGGATGACGGCATGGTAGTTAACACCTGCACTCCAGAGTTCAAGGCCACAGCCACCACTTTCTAGGTGTGTAACTTTGTCTAAATATGAATCTCTCTTTGTCTAAAGTAACCAGAGGCAGCAGGACCAACCTCATGGTTGCTTTAATGGTTTTAGATGTTAACGTATGTAATTAAAACAGTCCTTGGCACATGGTGTGATTTTTACAGATGTGGAAAGTACAGATAAGTTAAATAATTTTCTGGCAGGAACAGGTCACAATCTCAGGTGCATCTGATCCAATCCCCAGCCTGTTTTCCTAGCCACTCCTCTACAGTCCCTCCATGACAGCACTGGATCCTGACAGAGGCACACTGGGCATCAGGGGGCAGGGAGGGGTAGGCTGCCACTTTGTGGAGAGGGAAAGGAGGCCTCCTTACATCGGTCATCTGTGCATAATGTGATCCAGGTTTGAGGGCAGGGCAAATCATTCAGAGACCTGAATTCCTGTCCTGGCCCTGTCACTTTCTAGCTGTGTAACCTTGTGTAGGTCACTTACCTCTTGGCCTCAGACTTCTCAAACTGTGCAGTGGGGAGCTGGACCAGGGTCCTTTAAGATCCCTCTGACCCTGATATTTCACGGTCCCGATTCCCCATACTCAGCTCTGCCCAAAACAAGTGCTCTGGTCTGAATTAGTGGCTGTGATGGGGGAACAGAGGCTGAGGGCTACTGCTGCATGAATATGTTTGCAGGCACCTCCGACGACAAACGTGTCTGAACAGATCTTTCTCCTGTCCTCGCCAACATTGATTTTTCCAAGTGTGGGATCGATGCACTGCTGAGATGGAGAGGGGAAGAGTACATGGCGTTCTTCCCTGAGACCACAGAGGGCAGGCCCTTGCAGAGCTGTCTGCTCTAATCACCTGCCTTTGCAACTCTTCCTGGGGCTTCTGCAGGCATGGCACTGACACCATTGTCTGAGGAGGGTGGGAGGTGGGGGAGGAGTGAGGAGGCATTATTTTCCTTGGCTTGGAGTCCAGGGGCAGATGCCACCTGGCTTCTAGTCATAGCTTCACTTGTCTTGTCTCTGGAACCCTGAGTCGGTCCCTCTGGGCCTGGGTTTCCTAATCTATCAAGGGGATCAGCGTATCTGAGGCTAGCTTGGAGTGTGAAAGGGCACATGAAATCTCCTTGCACACTGCCAGCTTCATGAGATGGATGTGATTTTCCTCTTGTTGGGAAGTACCTAGTGCTCAAGAGAAACCATTTATAAATACCTCCAGCCTTTGGGATAGAGACTAAAAGCTTTGGTTTCTCAAGAGTACAGTTTTGCCAGAGCAATGAAATATCTAAAAGCATAGCCATGACCTTCTACCTGACGTCCAAAGCAGGGTCTGGGCGAGGAGCATGAAAATCTATACCAAAAACTGAACCCAACAGGAAGCTCAGTATGATGAGTACCGGATCACTGTGCTTGATGTTGGATGCGCTAAGACAAGCTGCTGGCCTAGAAGGGAAGACAAATTAGTTGGGCAATGGCAGTCTACGGTGGAGGACGTGCTATGGGCATATAAAACAGGGACATCACCCAAGAGAGGCAGTGGTTGGGGAGAGAGCGTGGATAGTCTTCCCCGAGAAGATAACATCAAATTTGTGTCTTGAAGGATCAATAGGAGTTAATGGGAAAATGCACGTTTGGAGAAAAGGAATTCAAAGCCGAGGGCAGGGAGGACTAAGACTCCTAGGTGAGAATGTCCGGAGTGCAGAATCCTGCTTTGGGGGAGGGGGAATGGGGGAGGGGAAAGGAGAAGGGTGTGCCCAGAAAAGAAGTTAGAGTGCAGAATAGAACTTTCTACTGATTTCTTATTTAAAAATATCTATAAACATCAGGACGACCAGAGAGGGTAAGTGATCCACCCAAGATCATATTCAGGAAAAAAATGACCCAAAAGTGTGTTGAGGGTGTGGTGGGCATGATTGTGGCTAAAATATTGCTCTCGAGATTGCTGGCCAGAGATTTTCCCATGAGATGTTGCTAAAGGTGATTTTCACAACAAGAGGACTTGCAAAGTGAATTAATAATACACTAAATGTGAGGCATTTGCAGAACAGTCAACAATATTCCAGATGTGCCACGTTTCCTTGCCAGGAGAAATTAATTAAACTCTGGGGACAGGAAGTGCGTGCGTGCGTGCGTGTGTGTGTGTTTGTGTGTGTTTGTGTGTGTGTGTACAGAGTGAAATCAATTAATCTGACATTTGACCCTCTTTCCATGACCTTAGCAGATAAGCTCTATTTAATGAATCCTGGTTCCTTATTCTTTATTCAGATAACTTCCTAAGGCTTGAGCAGAAAGCATTTAGAAATGAAATAGACAAATCCCAGATTTAAAACAAACAAACAAACAAATGCCCCTCCCCAGCAGTACTACCCTTCAAGAGAAAATGTCATTTTCAAAAGCAAGACGTGAAAGCCCAGACCAGATTAGAAATTTCTCCCAGAAGAGAGCAGCCAGGCAAGGGTGAACCTGGATGGAGCTAGAACTGGGCTCTGTTTCCCGGCCTGAGAGGATTTGCCCTATCCCTGCCCAGGGGCGGGGGAGGCGGGGGTAGGGGGGTGGGTAGGTGAAAGCATTATCTTAGACTGCCTGTGCTACGGGTAATGGGGAAGCCAGAATGTGTTGTCACGTGTGCGGGACCACTCCAGGTCTTCTCTGGTGACCATAGATAACCCCACCTATTAATGCCCTATAAGGACACTGCAGTATAGACTTCTGTCACCTTCCACCCCCAAACCCACTCTGCCCTTTGTTTTCATGATCAACATGACTTAAAGGTAAAGTAAGAGGGGAGGGTCCCGGACATGGGAATGCTATTTTAGGATTTATGTCACTTTATGCCAACTAATAAAGGATTACTCAGATGTGCCTCCACTAAATCTGCCCAGTTGAGGGCCCTCAACTAGGGCTAAGGCTTTCAAGGGTCTAAGATGTGAAAATGCAGCAGTAACAGAGAGGGGCAAGCTAGCCCCTCGTCTTGATTTGCCTTCCTTTTCCTTCTTTTTCATCAAATGAACATGCTCAATATCGGGGTTTGGAGGCGGGGGCGTGGGCAGGAAGTGACATTCCCTGGCCTGGGAAGATGTTTAGCTGATAGCATTGTCCCTCCAGCCCATCCCCCCTACACTCTCCTCCCTCACCCCATTTTTATCAGGCAAGTGGTGGCTGAGGAATGTCTGGACACCCAGGTGGGCAGGGCCTGGGACAGGGGCCTGAGCAGGCGGAATATCTGTAATCACAAAGTGATCTCCCAGCCCCTGGGCCAAGCCACAGGGAAACTAAATTGGAAGGAGCTGCAACCAGGCGTTCTGGAGAATTCTCCCCAGGGTTTGGCAGTGAAGAACGCATCAGTTGCTGACTCAAGATTTCCTGTGGTGACGTTCTGCCCTCTGGTGGTGGATCTGTAGACATTATCATGTCTCTTTGGCTGCCTTATTCCAAGAGATTCTGTGACTCCAGCCCCAAACCTGAGCTGGGTTCTCTTGAAAACCCCCAGAAAAGAGCCCTGATTCCACCGGCTTTCTGCAAACAGGCAGGAGAGAAGGTGTATTCAGGGAGGTGGTGAGAAAGAATGCAGAAGTGGGCACCTGGGCATGCAGCTCGGCTCTTGTATAAATTATGGCAGGCTTTCTCGAAAGAAAGGGTCTCCCCTAACTCCTCTGGTACCACGGAACGGGAGTGACTGTTTCTCACTAATGGTGTTAATATAGCCATTTTTTCTACCTCCCTCCCCCATATCCTCAGTCCTCTAGGTCTCTCTTCCTCTGTCTCCTAGAACCAGGACTTGTCAAGATGGTGTTAGAGAAAGCTGTCGGTGGATTAGAACATGATCATTAGCCACACTTATGGGAGGATGCCCAGGCTAGTCAGGTAGATTCTGAGCAGTATTCAAGACACTCTTTAAAGCAAATAATAACCATAATAGCAAATTCTTCTATAGAGCTTACTCTGTGTCAGGCAGTATTCTAGGCTATTGTTATATGTTTACTCATTTAATGTTTGCAATAGGCTTATGATGTAGGGACTGCTTTGTCCCCACTTTACAGTTGAGGAAAGAGGCTCTAGAGGTTAAATAACTTGCCAGGTAGAAGCAGTAGAGCTGGAGTTTGAACCTAGAACATCTCTTAACTACTCTACTCACCTGCTTCTATCATTTCTCCTGACTCAAAAAAGTAGGTCCTTGGAGGCAGAGCAGGGGATTAGAGCTAAGGGCTGAAACCACCTGAGGGAACAGCTAATTCCTGGATCTTACAAAAGGAAGAAGCCAAAGACTAGCTGGTCTCTCTGAAAAAGATTGTGCAAGGTAAGTGTCATCTGAGATGGACCCCCCTTATCTCCAGATAAGATCATAATGACAATGGCTTCCACAAGGTGAATCAAGGGTTGACGAATTTTAACTTGGAACTCTTAAGGTCCTTGAGAATAGGTCTTGTTTTAATAGTGACTAGTGTCTAGCTAGCAATGCTTTGAACTTGGTAGGTGCATAATAAATGTTTGCGGGATGTAGAATGGATAATAATAACAACTAATATTTACTGAACAATTACAGTATGTCAGGCTATCTTTTAAGGGCTTTACAAGGATTATCTCATGTAACATTCACAACATCCCTATGAGGTATATGCTTATTGCCATCTTCATTAAACAGGTAAGGAAACTGAGGCACCAAAGGTTAAGTAACTTTCCTACTGTCAGTCACACAGTGAGGATTTTAACCCAGGTCATGTGTCTCCTGTGTCTGGTCCCCTAATCACCATGCTAGCTAGCTGCCTTTCTGGGTCAGAAGGAAGAAGGAAGAGAAAAGGACTAAAAAAGTCCTCAGGATGCCTGCGGCGGACCAGCAGTCTTCACTAGAGGATTATTGATAGAATTCAGGAATCGGAAGTACACTTTCTGGGAAGAAAGACATATTAATAGCAGATAACCTTTATGTGCTTGCCAACTGTTGAACTGAGTACTTTTAAACCTCAGAGATCCCTCATGTAGAAGGGCCAGATGGTTAGATTAATCCATGTTAGACAGATGCCACAGGAAGACCATGAGACAAGAAAGCTGAGGATGTTGAAAAGAGAGGGTTAATACTGACACAGTGGATGTCTCAGCTGGAGAGAAGTGAAAACAAAAGTTGGAGGGGACTGTTTAACTTTGAGGAGAAGGAAGAAGCAAAGGCAAAGTGATTGAATGTCGTTATCAGGCCATAGGTGTGACAGCAGAAGAAGAGGGAGAGAGCTAGAAGTTCATTAGGCTTTAGTCACCATCATTCATCATTTCTGAGATGGAGATAGTATAGAGTGTGAGAGGTGGTCAGGAATGCAGTGGCGGAAAGAGGAAATCAAGAAATTGGGGTGCTAGAATGTTTTGACATTGAAGATTTCATAAAATGATAAAAGTTAATATTGCATTAATGAGTCAAGTGCCAAAGCTTTTTACATGAGATAGATCTAACCTTGGCCGAGACATGAGAAGTAGTCTCCTGAAGAAATTCTAGGAAGATTTCCCTTCCTGATAAGAAATGTGGAGCAACTCTTGCTTCTCTGTTTCTGCTTTTCTGTGTATTGTTCAAAAGTTTTTTGTTTTGTTTTTGTTTTTGTTTTTTTATGCTTGAAGATACTGAAGCAGTCTTGTGATTACTGGAGAAAGATCCAATGAATTGCTGAGGAGGCATAATCTCTGACATGGTTGAAGAAACCATTGAAGAAACCCTGCAAGTACCTACATCTACCCCTTAAGGGTATAAGTCAGGAAATCATCCAGAACCTTCCTACCTCCATGTTTATGAGCAAGAGAGAGAAGGTTGGTAACAAGGAGCACAGATAGAGTGGGGAAATCTTACCCAGACATCTCTATCCCCCATCCTGGGGTAGCTGGGTCTAAGAAGAAAGCAGAGTTGACAGCTCTTAATAATGGATGATCCTAGAATAGACTGCTAAGGGGAGGGGGGAGATTAGATAATTAATTATAATGAGTTCCATGTATAATTGTTTAAAAGTTTCATACTTTTCTTTTTGTCTAAATTGACCTTAAAGCCTGAGGGACTTCATTAAAAGTTAAGAGTGTTCAACGCCAAGGGAATGTAGATTTGCTTAGACTTATCTGGTTTTAATGAGAAAATGGTCCCATGATTATATAATTAAGATTAAGGAGTAAGCTCCTCCCCTATGCATGAGTAGAATGACTAAATGTAATCCTCCATGGGCAGGTTCTTAATATTAAAAGAATATGGGTCCCTGGCAGAATATGAATGATGGCACAGTTCCAGTTAAGGACCTTCCTTCTTTGAAGAGATGTAGTATTACTCACATTTCAAATGAATGCCCTCAGGGAGTACAAAACAGACACGTGGCAGCAGGCCCTGTGATTGATTCCTCTGATACTCATGCCAAATGGTAAGGAGGTCACTATATCATGAGTCTCAGAGTTGGTCTCCAGGACATGCATAGCCAAGAACTTGGCAAGAATGGAATGTGGCTAAACAGGTTTCTGTTTAGATCCCTGATGTGGACAGTCATTTTGGAAGAAACTGATCTCAAATTGGCTCAACATCAGATTGGCTGCTAAAGTAGAGCCAACCCATTAAGTCTTTCCTGATCCACATCCTTCATTCCCCTATCTTCCAGACAATCTATGATTTATGTCTTCCCCTAATGCATGTAGACAGTAACTATATTTTTATGTCTTAATAATAATGATAATAACAATAATAATACCACCTCAGATTTTGAGCACTTAGCACATGCCAGGGACACTATTGAGTGCTTTATGTACATTATGTCATTAATCGCATGATGGCTCTCTGCGGTAGGTGTTATTGTTATTCCCACTTTACAGATGAAGAAACTGAGGTCATCTTATTGACTCAAGGTCTTACAATTTGTCTGTGGTAGAGGCAAAATTTGAATCTCCTACTTTGATTCTGGCATCCATGCTCCTAACCACTATGTTATGTCATTTCCTTGTTATCAGACCGAAGAATCCTTTCAACCAAGAATCCTTAAATTAAAGAGTATCTTCTCTTTAAAAATTTTCCCAAGCTCATAGCACTCTACTGTTGCTCTGCAACCCTCCAAAGACTGATAAGGGCTAGGAATACCTATTCCATCACATCCTTCCAAACATTAAAGAGGCAAGGTGGGTACAATTCAGAAAACTCAGAACAACTTTCTCTTTTTTTTTAAATAGGGTGTCACACAGTGCCTAGCATATAGAAAGTACATGATAAATAAATACTAAGTACTGAATAAATCTACTTCTACAGTAGCGACTGCCCTACATTCTTAAGAAGAATATATTTAGCTGCTACTTAGAGAAACCCTCTAAAGCACCTTTTTAAAATTCTAGGTTTATTTTTCCTAAAACACCAAGAAGTCCAGAGGCAAGCAATCCAGAGAGGATACCATGGATCAAAGATGACACAAGGACTCAGGCTGGTTTGTATATTTTTGATCTACTAAACTTAGCAGGATGTTGCTGTCCTCATTGCAACATGGCTAGGGTGGTGGTCTGTGTTGGCCATTATAGTGTTTTTTTTTTTTAGATTTCCTGGGACAATTAAGATTTCTTCCTGTCAATTATGATTAGCCAACTTATTTTATAAGGAGACACTATTTAAATGGCTCTCTGATTCCCCAAAAGTTTTTAATCTCTTAAAACTCCACTTAATATAAAATTCCATTTTTTGTTTAGCTTGATTGGTACAGTTATAACATAACATCAGCATTAGGGCAGTTCTAGTCCAAATCCATAAATAGTTTAGCTTTCTCTGCTTCATCAGTATTTTTCTCACAGTGACCTCAGAAAGAGGACAGTAACTAACTATTAAAAAAAAAAAGAAAAGAAAGTAATAGAGGGGTAAAATAGCTTTTATCAAGATTGCTATCAAAGTATGAAGAAGTCTAAGACCATATATATTCAGAGGTTAAAAAGACTAGCTAATGACATCTAGAACAGTCTCTGATTAAAAACAACAAATCTGAACTATGCATTTGGGCTAAGGCAAATGGGATAAATTCTTGCAAACAATTTTCCGATTCTCCAAGATGCTGGTTGATGTTTAGCAACATCTTTTGGTTTAATCTCTTTGTCTCTGACCTTTAATCTACAAAGTAGCCCCCCACTTCAAAGAGAAGTTTGAAAATATAAAATTGATTCCATAGTTCTAAGAGGAAAATCTGGAAAGAAATAGGTGAGACTGCTCTAATAATAAAGTTGTTTTAGTCAGATGTAGCCAACTACATAAATCTCACATTCTTAGGGTTAAAGCTGTTTCCCACACATCCAGAACAGCTGTACTTCCCGTGAGCTGTCCAGGGTACTGAATTTCCTCTGCCTTTAATTCTCTTTGTTCCAGTTATGCTGTCTGTCCTGGATATTGTATGAATACGGTATTGAATTCTATTTGAAAAAATTTTTAAGATGGTTTATATTCTGATTATAAGAGAAAAAAAGAAGAAAGAAGAAAGAAAGAAAGAAAGAAAGAAAGAAATCACCCCAAAACTCATTAACTTCAAGCAAACTAATAATACCTAGTTTAATTTCCCTCATCTTTTTTCTATATATATTTAACATATTTGAGACCATATGAATGGCAATGCAATTTTGTACATTGCTGTTTTTCATAGTGGCACATGTATTTCGTATTATTATAACATTGTATCATGTTCTGTTCTATAACTGACCAAATCATGCTTATGTAATTAGATAGTTTTATTTAAAATATTATTTATAGAACTCTAATAAGTATCTTCAGATTCTTCTCTGGATGAAGCTCCAGAAAACTAGTTGGGGGCAGGGGAAAGCTAATCCAAAAAGATTAGGTAGTGTATGATTCCATTTATATAACATTCTTGAAGTTATAAGAATGAAGCTAAAGTTATAAAAGTGTAGAACAGGTTAGTGGTTTTCAGGAGTCAAGGGTAGGGTGGAAGTGAGAGGGATGTGCGCATGGCTATAAAAAGGCAACACTCAGAATCTTTGTGGTGACGTAAATAATCTTTACCTTGACTATCAATGGCAATAGCATAGTTCTGATCTTGTAATATAGTTTTGCCAGATGTGTTCATTGGAAGGCACTGGAGAAAATGTATATGTGATTCCTCTGTTATTTCTTACAAATGCATGTGAATCTACAATTACTTCAATATAAATAAATATTGAAAAAGGAAAATATTTTTAAAAATCGTATTTGCTCCTCTGGTGAAGTGTTTGTTATCCAGTAATAACTTGGAGGGTAAAAGACCATGCTGGATTTCAGTCTCAGAGATCAAGCTAGCTAAGGCAGCCATGAGCATTATGGCCTCATTGCTCCACCAGGGTATAGCACTCAAGAAGGGGGACTAGAGCTGGAAAGAGTATGAGGACTTGTGGAGGCTCTGTCAACTTCCATTCTGCCTTCTGTCTTGGCTGCCAAACGGGGTGAGAGCATTTTACAGTCTTCCTTCAGCAAGTTTTCTACAAGTTCTGGGGGAAAAAAAACTGGTGTAAAGAGTTTTAGAAAGTGGATAGTCAATTCCTTGGTTATAGCATGCATTACTTAACGATGGGGATACATTCTGCAAAATGTGTCATTAGATGATTTCATCATTCTGCAAACATAGAGCTCACTTACACAAGCCTAGTTGGTATAGCCTACTACACACTTAGGCTACATGGTAGCCTTATTGCTCCTAGGCTACAAATGTGTACAGCATGTTACTGTACTGAAAACTGTAAGCAATTATAACACAATGCTAACTATTTGTATATCTAAACATAAAGGGGTACAGTAGAAGTACAGTATAAAAGATAAAGTGTGTGTGCATGAAGGCATGTTGCTGGGACGGGGGATGGCCATGGAGGAGGCACCTTTGGAGGAAAAGTAAACATCAAAAAGAGGGAGGGAGGAGAGAGAAAAATGGCATAGGTGATAGAGGCTTTGTTCATCCGTCTTGGACCACATCAAAGCTGTGACAGAAACATGGAGCAAACAGCAAGGAAGTCACCTGGACTCTAGAGAACAAGCTCTACAAGTAGGAAGAGGAATAAGAAATCCCCCTGCAATGGTAGGAGGTAGAAGGGGTGGAGACGCGAGGCTGCCCAGTCTCTAGTGGCTGAATGGGACAGAGGCTGCAGCAGCGGCAGCTGCAGACGCCTCTTAAAGGGGCCGTGTCTGCAAGCAGACTTTTGCAGTGATGACCTGTTCGCCTGAGCACCAGTGCTGGGTGGCTGCGTGGGGGCACCAGGGACTTACAGGGGACACTGAGTTGTCAGAGTTAGGGCTAGAGGCTAGGATCTCTCCCTGGCAGAAGTACTGGCAGTATCCATGGTGCCTCTACTGAGCCTTTCTCTCCCACTGTGTGAAGCAGTGCCACCATAGCTGAGACGTTATCACGCTGGGTAACAGAGGTCACTCCACCCAGAGGATTCCCTGAAATTCCACCTCCCCAACTCGTGGCCCCACCCAAGCCATATTCCAGGTGTATCCTTGGCCAGTCAGGTGCTCCCTTGCTGAGCAGCACCAAGATTCAAACTAGTGGCAGCTGGCCTCGGTTTTTCTGTGTGGTGTGTCTTAAGGCAACTATAACCTCAGCCAGCATCTGTGAATTGCTTGCTGAATCTTAACAGGTGGCCCTGGAGGGCACAGGCTGGGTCTTAAGCTTGGCCTGCAGCTGAACCCCTCTCAGGACTGTGTTCTGGACACTTACTTCACAAATCCACACTAATGAGACAAGAATGCTTAGGAGCTTTGCTTAGTACATAGAAACAGACACAGAAAGGCAGCCAAAATGGGAACAAAGAAACAGAAACCATATGAGAGAACATAACAGAGATCCAGGAATCATGGAGTCAAGTAATCTAACAAAATGCAGAATTCAAAACACTGGTTATAAAGATACTCAATGAACTTAGGGGAAGTGTAGATGAACTCAATGAGAACTTTAACAAAGAGATTAAAAAACATAAAAATGGAAATGGAAATTATAAAAGGGAACCAGTCAGAAATGAAGAACACATTATCTGAGATGAAGAGTATATTAGATGGAATAAACAGAGTCAGTAAAGAAGAGGATTGAACCATCAATATAGAGGATGGAAAGCCAAGAAAAACTCAATCAGAGTGCAAGAAGAAGAAGCTAAGAATATATAATAATTTAAAGAGCCTATGGGACACTATTAAGGTAAAAATATTTGTGTCATCGGGGTACCTGAAGGAAAATAAGATGTTGAAAAGCTATTTAAGAAATCAAGATGAAAAACTTCCCTCACCTGGTGAAGGAAATAGACATATAACCCCCAGGGAATTCAGAGAGTTCCAAAAACCAAGAACCCAAAGAGACCCACAGCAAGACACATCATAATTAAAATGCCAAAGGTTAAATACAAAGAGAGACTCTTAAAAGCAGCAAGAAAAAAGCAGTTAGTTACCTACAAGGGAGCACCCATAAGACTGGCAGCTGATTTCCCAAAAGAAACCATGCAGGACAGAAGGGCTTGGCACAAAATATTCGACATGATTAAGACCCAGGATCTTTACCCAGTAAAGAGTACTTTACCCAGCAAAGTTATCATTTAGAGTTGAAGGACAGATTTAGAGCTTCTCAGACAAAAATCAGCTAAAGGAATTTATCAACACCAAGCCAGTATTACAGGAAATGTTGGAGGGATTTCTTTAAGGAGAGAAAACATGTATCAAAAACATGAATAAAGACTGGTAATAACTATATACCTAACAACAAGTACCTGAAATGGAAAAGAATTAAGTGCTCCAACCAAAAGATAATGTGGTTTAATGCATAAGAAAGCAAGACCCCTACATATGCTGCCTATGAGAGATTCATTTCAGAGGCAAAGATGCACAGAGACTAAAAGAAAGGGGATGGAAAAAGATACTGCCTTGATGGGCCTAGAGGATATTACGCTGAATGAAATGGGTTAAATAAAGACAAATATTGCATGATTTCACATACATGTGGAATCTAAAGAACAAAATAACAACAACAAATGCAGTAATAAACTCATAGATATAGATAATATTTTGAAGGCGACTAGATGGGAGGGGAATTGGGGGGACGAAAAAAGGCAAAGGGATTGAGAGGTACAGATGAGTAGTTGCAGAAGAGACAGAGAGATGTAGAGTGTAGCATGGGGAAGGTGGTTAATATTGTTGTAATAGATATGTAAGTGGGGAGAGGGTTACTAGGTTTAGTACGGTAATCACTTTGCGAGTTCTCTGGACCTCTGATCACTAGGCTGTACAACGAACACTGGTATATTATTGTATGCCAACTGTAATTGAAAAAAGACTCATTAATTGTACAATGTAAATACGAGCAACTGTCTATTTCAATAAAGCTGGGAGCGGGGAGCAGAGTGGAAGGGAGGAAAGGAAAAGGGGAAAGAAGACAAGGAGAAAGGGAGAGAAGAGAGTGAAAGAGACCCAGAGAGATAAAACTTGAGATAAGAGATAATCAAAGGAAGAGGGGAAGAAGAGAGAGGTAAAGTGAGAGCAGAGAGAGAAAAACAGGACTGGGAGGTGAGAGAGAGAAAGAGACGTAGGGAAAGGAAGTGAGTTTGTGTGCACCAGTGTGTGTGCGCATGTGCAGGGGAGGAGGTGCGCTGGCAGAGAGCGGGTTCGAGGCGCCCCCCTCCCTAGCCCTCTCTCCTCACTCCTTCACTAACTCTGGGCACCAGCCTCTGGCAATCATACGATGAGTGGACAGCACGCTGAGCCTTCCCCCAGCGCCAGTTTGCTCAGATAAAGAGACAGAGAAACTACAAAACTTTTATCACAGTGTATTGTTATAACTGTTCTATTTCCTTATTAGTTATTGTTGTTAACCTTTTACTGTGCCTGATTTCTCAATTAAACTTTATCATAGATGTGTAGGTATAGAGAAAAAAAAAAGTATGTAAAGGGTCTGGTACTATGCACAGTTTCAGGGCACCCACTGGGGGTTTTGAATGGTATCCCTTGTGGATATGGGGGACCACTCTCCCCACAAAGTCACATTCCCAATGTGGAATAACTGAAGTTAACGTATTAGGCTCAGAAGTGTTTTTTTTTTAATTCTTTTCTTTTCTTTTTAGAAATGTTCACCTTCCTTTGACTTACAGTCTAATAATATTGTAATTTAAATCTTTCTTGAAATCAAAGGAGCAGAGTTATAATTGTTTCTTGTGCTGTGCTATCTGGGCTGAGAGCCGACGTATTTAGCTGAATCTGTACTGGCCACAGAACGTATCTGAAGCTTGTATTCCTCAATAAATTTGTGTCGATGGCGTGGTTTCCAAAAAAAAAAGTATCTTTTCTTTTTTAGACTAGAAAATGGTTTCATATCCTCTTAGAAATTGCAAACTAGCCTTGCTGCAGAATAATGACTTGGCTCAAATACTGAAGCAGGCTTCTCTTAAGTGGTCTTGCTCTAAATAAAATAATCTTTGCTGTTTTTATCAGCAGTCTTCGACTTTTTTAAGGTATAATTTACCACTCAAAAGAAAAAAATAACACTGGTAAAAAAATAAAATAAAATAAGAAAAGAAAACGCCAGTAACCACTTCCACCACCCATTCAGCCTCTCTCTACTCAGGTCCTTTAACTTAGCAGGGTAACCTTACCATTTTGCGAATTGGAGAAAGAGCCTTGCTAAAAACAGAAAGGAAAGAGTCAGACGTTTACTCACATCTTTATTCATTCATTTTATTTCCAAATGCTTATTTAAAACCTTGCTTTGTGCCAGGCTCTGAGGTAGATGTAATAGTGACTAAAATAGGCAAGCTCTGTGCTCACAGAACCTTTAGCCTGATCCTAACTCCCACACTTTCTTCTGCCCAGGTAATTTTGAACGAGTCACTTCATCTCTCAAAGCCTGGATTTGCTCGTTTGTAAAATGGGCAATACAGAGAGGAGCCATGAGGATTATAGGCAACATAAGCTGGTATACAGTGCCTGGCATACAGTGGTTACTTGGCCTCTTTCAATCAGGGCACTCTACACAGAGGCCTCATATATTCAAATACTTGTTTATGAATTCAAAGAGTGGCAAATACCAAGATCCTGGGAAGTCTGGCCACTCGATCACAGAGAAAATAGTTCATTTCTGAGGTACTTTCAACTCATTGATTATTTTATCGTTATTTCATTTGTTACACTAATTGGACAGCTGTATTAATTTGTTACTTCTAGCAAATAGCTCTCCAGTTCGTTAATGGGTGTCAGTAAATGATAACTTTAATTCCATAAGGTTCCCACTCACAAATTTACATTTCCTGGAGCAGGGCTAATCCCAGTTACTATTTTTAGGCAGGACAACACAAGTTCATTCGAATCCTAATTAATGGCTTTGACAAAAACTATTTACTATTCCAGATACTGGTTTCAGTTTCTTACCAATCTACACTATAAGGACATACACAGTAATTTTTTCTTCCAGAGGACAGAAACAAATTGAATACCTCTTTCAAAATATTATTTTAATCCATCCCCCAAGCATAATATAATCATGCATTTTTAATCATTAAATATTAAAGCTCTTTATAAAGATTGTACAAATACAGAGTCATTTTTAAAGCAGGAAAAGGAGATTTGCTCGAAGGTGAAAGTACCTTGGTTTCGTACGGTTTGCAAGATAAACAGCAAGTCCCCACCAAAGTCATTTGGGAAATGCCCCTGAGCACCAGTATCAGGGGAGGTGATGCTTTTGCCCACAGAGGGACTTGAGTTTACACGGAGGAAGGAGGTTGAAAATTGGGGCCCAAACGCAACCGCAACCGGCCTCCTAGTTTCATGGGTTAAAACAGCTTTCACTTAGGTGCACGGGGAGGCGTATTTCTGGATTAAAGCCGGATTCCAGGTGTCTAGCCAAGTTCTTTCAATCCAGGAGAGATGGACATGCCACTGTGTCTGTGGCCTGGCCCCCCACCCTGTAAAGCACTGACAGGTAAACTCATTCTGCTGTGCATACTCCAGTTTTTCCTGTTTCAAGTCTGTTCTGTGCTGGAAGAGGCCAGGGGTACAATTCCCTAACATGCTAAGTCAATTATTAGAGTAGTGACAAAAATCAAACGATTTCTCTCTTTTGTTGACCATCTGTTCAACTGAATTAACCAGCAACTGGCAAGAGTCACCAGTCCTTATCCATAAGTCAAATATTGGCTGAATTGATTGCTTCATTCTTTGACAATTCAGCTCAGAGAATGATCCCATTCAGATAGTACCTGAGTCCCTTCATGTCCTCCCTTGCTTTATTTTTGTTAATGACAACAATGAAACCTGTGATTATTCACTGAGTGTTTGTGTTTTGTGATAAGCCTCTCCTTTTTTTCCACAAGCTTGTTCCTTGTTTGTCCTGGGGAAATGAAATGCTTCTCAATTAGGGAAAAAAAAAAATTCAATTTTGGATTGATGTTAAAAAGTATCAAATCCAAATAATTCTCCAGTGTTGCGGTCTCCTTTAATTATCTTTGTAAGTCATTCTTGCTGGTCATTTTCAGTGAAGGGGAGCAGATGCCTTTCTAAAAAGAGACCATCTACCTATAGGCAGCACTAACCATACTGGCCTGGGAAAAGAGGAGTGGAAGAGGAAATGATGAGGAGAGGAGTGGAGAGAAAGCCCTGCCACTTACTGAGCACTTACCTGTGCCAACGGACATAGTGTGTGGTCTGGGCTTTTGGCCCTGGAGTTGAGCAAGGTATCTGAGCAGAGTTAATATAGGAAGACGCTAGCAAAGTCTACAAGCCTAGCTTTTTTAATAATGATTTTTTTTTTTCAATATCTGCACTTCTGCTGAGGAGGTGGGGAAGGCCACGGCCGCATGCTAGGGCAGGGAAGTTAGTGTCCTCAACCTCTCTGCCGCCCCCAAAGGCCTCCTGTGTACCCACCTGGAGGCGGCAGAGCCGCTCTCCCCTTAGAGGTTATAAAATGCCTTTGTTCACGTCTCTGGGGCTGAGCGGGGGTTCGAATCCAGGCCTGCTTACGTTTAGAGCCTGGGCTCTCACTCCGGCTTCAGCCTATCTCGTCAGTTCCCTCTCAGCTTTCACTTGCTTCTCATTCTTCGTCATGCCCTTCTGCACCGCCCTCGGCAGAAATGCAAGTGCCTGGGGGAGAGGAACTGGCAACTTCCTGTGCAAGTTCTCAAAAAGTATTCTTAGATTTTTTTTTTTTTTAGGCTGACCTGATTTTTTTTTAAGATGATAAAGAGAGGACCTAGAAGTAGCAGTGTGAAAGCCAGTCCCGAAGAGAAGTAGAGAATGTGAGCCTTCATGGGGCGACTTTCTCACGAACCCAACATAGCAGGCCCCGCTTGCTCTGAAGTTAAAACTGGGGTGGGAGGCTGCCTTGCGGAACCTTTCGTCTGCCCAGCTCTGTGACCTAGAACACACCAGCCTTCTTACCCAGGCCCCTGAGAGGCAGTGTTAGAGGTTAGGAGCGAGGCATCCAGGGCGAGTCTGAATCCCACCTCGGCCGCTTGTTAGCAGATGGCCATAGATAAGTTATTTAACCTCTCCGTAACTCCGCCTGGAAAGTAAGGATAATAAGCATACCCACCGCATAGGACTGTTGTGACAATTAAGTGAGTTGTACATTTTCGGCACTGAGAATAGTGCTTGGGATCAAGTAATAGTATCATCAGCAGTGTTGGGGCCTAGGGCAGGCCCCCAAATCCCACAATGATATGTTGATTACTTTGAATTGAAGTTACTTGACAAGCAGCTGATGCCATTGTCAATCTCTCCCATGAAAGGGGCCCTCCTTGCTGCAGGGGGGCTACGAGTGACACCCTTATTGCCAGAGGTAAGGAATCCAGAGCCAAGAAGCTTGCATAAGCAAACCTTGTTACTCTTTTACTAATTTACTACCCAAGCCCAAACTTCATTTAGATTCCTCAGTACTGAGCACCCAAACCTAAGTGCCTTTGTCTTGTCATTTTTTTCCACAAATTTATTGTTTCTTTGTCTACAAAGTATAAAAAAGCTGGCTGCTTCATCGTTTTGGGGAGCATTGCCATTTATGATCTC
This sequence comes from Eonycteris spelaea, assembly GCA_003508835.1. NCBI lineage: Eukaryota > Metazoa > Chordata > Mammalia > Chiroptera > Pteropodidae > Eonycteris > Eonycteris spelaea. Next base: position 4,571,115 of record PUFA01000065.1, read on the forward strand.
CTATGCGCATATATTAAACTACTTCCTCTACTGTTAATCTGGTCTTATGCCAATTTTACTATTAGTCCAGCTGTAAGCACCCAAGAAGAGTAGAAGGGAATTTTCCCCCTCTCCAACGGCAGCAGCAGCAGCAGCAGCATCCAGGAATCTGTGCTCTGTGAGAACCCAAGCCCTCTTTCTGAGATCTCAGACTCTTAGTTGTGTTTTGCAAGGGATGAAGGGCCATCCTCTCTTCGCGCCTTCCCCCATGCTCCATTTAGTGAGTTCAAGAGTCTGGGCATCCTCTTTTCACCAGGACTATCTTTCAACGTAGATTCCAGGTTAGTTCTGTGAGCCAGAAAGTGGGAACAAGAGCTCCATAGGATGATACCTAGGTCACTGGATCATTTTAAATGTGGGATCAATGTATTGCCCAAAGCTGTTAGTATGACAAGAAAGCAGGAAGAACTTAATTCCTCACACAATTACATGCACAAAGTCTGCAGGATGCAGCAAAAGAAACTGAGATTTGCTGCCAATGCCCCTTCAAAGTAAAGGCAATTGGTGAACGTAAGTAATATCAGCAGCCCAGAATAGCAGTAATTTCCCAATCTTTGTTGTTTATATGCTTTTTGCACATGCTACAGGTCAAGTTCTTCTCCCACCCTCTATCCCATTTTACAGATGAGAAACTGTCTCAGAAAAGTTAAACAACTCTTTCAAATTCTGACTCATAAAGCAGAGCCCCTGGGTTTTGTTTAGGGTTATTGGCTACTCATGATAACTACCTCATTATTACACCCACACAGTGCTTTCTGTCTGCCTGTGGGTTTTCCCATCTTCATTTGCTTACTGCAGCAATCTGGACCCTCCATAATTAAGCGGGGTGCAGGTCCAGTACAAGGGGTTGGGAATAACAAAGTGGTTTCAGCCTCCAACTCTGAACAGCCGTGTTTTCCCTGAACTTTGTGGAGAGATGTATGGCTTGAATCAAAATGATATTGAGAAAGAGACATGGGTTTTCTTATTTCACTTGAAGGACCCTGAGGCTTTCTTATTCTCAACTGGTTGGTTGCACACAGTGCCTTAGGCCACCTGGTTCTGAATCTTCTTTTTCATTCACTGCAGCCTAGATAAAATCTCTTCAATGGCCTGATTTTACTGTTTACAACTGTAAGAGAGAGCACTTCTGCCCTTGGCTTACACCAGCTTGGGCCCCTGACCTCAGAATCTGAGAATTTCAAATGTCTGGCTCCCATGATTTTCTCTTGCTAATATCATGGGAACCAAAACAATACTAAGAAGCTTACCTCTCAACTCACTAAGAAGCTGAAAGGGGAGGAATACATAATAGATATGATGGGGACCATTTCTCAAAAGGTCAACAGCGATTGACCCAGAGAGAAGGGTTCTCCTGGACCTTTGATTGGCTGGGTCCTGTCTGAGAGTTCACAAACCCTCTGGAAAGTGCCGACCTTCCTTTTAGATCGTCTTCCTTTCTTTCCATAACTCCCTGAGCTACTACAGTACATTCGGGAAGGGCATAGAGCAGGCGAGTCTTTCTTTCTTTGTTCTTGGTCCTTCTTCCCCTGTGTGTTCCTCTCCCCCTTTCTTCCATTTTCTACTGACAAAACATTCTTCTTGATTAAGTGAAGATACAGTGGGAGAAGACGGTGGAGGGAGGGGACAGGGAGTTGAAGCGATCACAAATTCTTATTCCAAATTATTTGGTTTCCCATTTCAGGACTTGGAAAAAAAAAGATGATGCTTCTCCACTCGAATAAAAAGAACTTCCAAAAACATGAGCGAGGCATGAATACCATCTATTACCAGCCCATGTCCTACGGGTAAGCTGGAATTTTCTGAAGTTTGCATGTTCCATCACTGGATGCCATGCTCCTAAGGGAAGCCAAGGCATGGTGAACTTGTCTTGGGAAAACCAATCAACAATAGTAGAATTTGTGCTTAGAGGATTTTCTTCCACTCGACAACTAAATATTTTCCTCTTTATGATGTTTTTACTTTTTTACATCTTCACCATTTCTGGAAACATCCTCATTGTCCTGCTAGTTTTGTTCAACCATCACCTCCACACCCCCATGTACTTCTTCCTGGTGAATTTGTCCTTTCTAGAGATCTGGTATACCTCCAATATTGTCCCCAAGATGTTGCTGATTATCATAGCTGAACAGAAGACTATCTCTGTGGCTGGCTGCCTGGCACAATTCTACTTCTTTGGATCCTTGGCTGCAACAGAGTGTCTTTTGCTTGCTGTGATGTCCTATGACCGCTACCTGGCCATCTGTCAGCCTCTCCGCTATCCCATACTTATGACTGGCCACCTCTGCATTGGACTGGCCACCAGCTCTTGGCTCTGCTGCTTCCTTCTGACAGCAATCACTATGGCCCTACTGTCTAGATTAACCTTCTGTGGACCCAATGAGATCGACCACTTCTTTTGCGACTTTACTCCTCTGGTTCATCTCTCCTGCATGGACACCTCACTGACTGAGACCATCAGTTACGCCACCTCTTCTGCAGTGACTCTCATCCCATTTATCCTCATTACAGCTTCTTACGCCTGCATCCTTGCTGCCATCCTACGAATTCCATCTGGCACTGGCCGGCAAAAGGCTTTCTCCACCTGCTCCTCCCACCTCACCATGGTCACGGTGTTTTATGGGACACTGATTGCCACATACCTTGTGCCCTCGGCCAACTCATCCCGACTCTTGCGCAAAGGGTCCTCTCTGCTCTACACCATCCTGACACCCATGTTCAACCCCATCATCTACAGCCTGAGAAACAGAGACATCCACGAAGCCCTGAAGAAGTGCTTCAGTCAGAAACCAGGTTTCCTCAGATGAAGCAACAAAGGAAGAGAGCCATATTTGTCCAAGGGCTGATGAACTGGACTGAGTCATTTAGAGTCTACATAAAAGGCAACTACTTAAATCAGGAGCTACCAAAGCCAGACGACCAGATGCCTTTGAGTATAGCTGCAGACACTGCTGAGTTCTGACAACCTCTGCCGAATTGGTGTCCCAGGAATGGTCTCAGCATGTCAAATCCTGCTCTATCATCTTTAGTTGACCTGGATCTTTGTGTGCAAAAGCTCACATCCAAAATGAACTGGTAAGATTAGTCATTCATTTATTTAGGTATTTATTGAGGGTCTACTGTGTCCAAGGCATTGTACTACATCTAAGTCATAAACAAACAAAAGCAGGCAGTCTTTTCTCTCACTAAACTCACATTCTATAAGCAGAAGACAAACATTAATCAAACAACTAACGTAAAACTACATATAAATATAAAATTACACTCGTGATTCAAAATTTAAAATAATAAGATGACCATTATATACCTATTAGAATGACCAAAATCCAAAAACATTAACAAAATGGGTGGAGGATGTGGAATAGCAGGAACTTTCATTCATTGCTGTCGGAAATGTAAAATGGAAGACAGTTTGGAAGTCTTATAAAACTAAACATACTTTTTACCATATGAATCAGCAACTACACTCTTTGGTTTTTACCTATATGAGTTGAAAACTTGTGTCTACACTAAAGCTATACGTGGATATTTATAACAACTTAATTCATAACGGCCAAACTTGGAGGCAACCAAGATGCCATTCAGTAGATGATTGGAAAAATAAACTGACACACCCAGACCATGAAATATTATTCAGCATTAAAAAGAAATGAGCTATCAAACCTTGAAAAGACATGGAGGAAACTTAAATGCATATTACTGAGTGAAAGAAGCCAAACTGAAAAGGCTACTATATGATTCCTACTATATGGCATACTGGAAAAGGCAAAACTATGGAGACATTGAAAATCTCTACAGACATTAAAAAGATCTGTGTTGCCGAAGGCTAGGTTTGGAGAGGGATGAGCAGGCAGAGTGCTGAGGATTTTTAGGGCAATGGATCTATTCTGTATGGTACTGCAATAGCAGATACATGTCATTATACATTTGTCAAACTGCATAGAATGAACAACATCAAAACTGAACTCTAATGTAAATTATGGATTTGGGGTGGCCACGAAGAGTCAATGTAATGTGGGTTCACTGATTGTAATAAAGGTACAACTATGACGGGAAAGTTGATAGTGGGGGAGGCTATGCAGTCGTGGGCAGGGGTTCTACGGAAAATCTCTGTACTTTCCATTCGATTCAATTTTGCTGAGAACCTAAAACTACCCTAACAATACACTTATTTTAAAAATAATAAGAGTAATAATAATGATAAGATTTTCATTACACATCAAGAATATGGAGCTTCCCTTCCTTTCTCTGGAGTACGTTTGGCCTAGGCAAAGCATTTTCTAATCCTTTGCACTCTAGGACTTGGAAGTGGGCACTGAAGATTTGGGGAAATAGGGTGAGAGGCAAAGGACCCATGCCCGTATCTGCTGTGCTCCATTTCCCTCACTGCTACGGTGGCAGGCTCAGTTAGAAGTTGGGGCTTCGTGTTTATTAAGTGCCACCGCCTGCCAGGCCCTCTGCCAGGATTTTGTCTGTACTCACTCCCTTCCCTGCTGGCGTATGCTCTCCGTAGTTAGAACATAGGGTGTGGTGGGCATGTGTTTGTTCTTTGCAAATCTAAAGAGCTGAGCTATCTTCAGAGTAGAGAAGTTGAGGTCAGCATTGTACCCTTGGATGTCGCCTGCCTCCTTGTCTGACTCCTACAAATCATGCTTACCCAGCACTGAGGATAGGATTATCTCATGCCTTAACTTTTCTCTTGAAGCTTTCGTCTCCCTCTCTCTCTCTCTCTTTTTTTTTTTAGTTAAGCAAAGAGATTATGTTCATCATTCATGGGGCTTATGCAAAACTGCTTGGAAAACAACACATATGAGACTGTGCTTGGTATCTGAAAACATTCTCGGGCATTGCCTTCTGAAGTGAGAATTGCTGTCTTCTTGCTCCTCTTGTAAACTAGAAAAATATTGTGAGATCATCTAATGGTACCCTGGTGAAAGTCAAAGTCAGCTTTCAGTATCCACTGGTGCTTCACCTGTGGCAAGTGTTCATGTCAGGTTAGCTCTGGGGGAAGATGGACAGCTGGATAGAAGAGCAGACTGTGTCATGGGCAAGTTTTTAATTCGGGCTCTGCCACCTTCTAGTAGTGTGCTTTGGGCAAGTTCCCTCAACTCACCAATCTTCACTTCTCTCATCTGTAAAGGAGGTAATGCCATGTCCATCTCTCATTGCCACTACATGAAAACATGTCCAGTGCACTGTCTGGCCTATAGGAAGAGCTCAGGAAATGGTAGCTCTTGGAGCTCTTCTAAGTTCCACCTTCTGCACCAAATCCTAGCCAAACCATTATGTACTAGGAATTCATTTTTTTATATTATAAAGTAATAAAGATTCAGAATTTTTAAGACCCAGAGAAAATGTATGTATTAGCTAGTCTATCTTCTTTCACAGTTAGGGAAGTGATCTGCTGGGGGATTAAGTGGACTTTCCCTGGGTAATTACAGAATTAAGACTAGAATCTAAAACTTCCATTTCTAAGGTTAGAACTTTTCTCACCCGTATGCCACACTACCTACCAGCTCAGTGGCTTTTCTCCTTGACCAGGGACATATAAGAAACTCCCTTCGTATATGCCAGAATCGCCTGTAGAACTACTGTTTTTCTATATTTGGCCAGGAGGAAGTGTTAGTGTGTCAAGGCATATGCCTGAGTGTTGCCGTCCTCTGCCGACCTCAAGCCTCACACTGCACCTCCTACAAATTCGCAACCTCCAATCCGGCAATAGCCTCAGGATATTTGTGGCTAGCACAATTGTTATCACTGGGGAAAACATTTCCCCACTATTTCTTCTGCAGGAAGCCACAACTCCCAGCCCAACAAAAGGGGAGAGGAGCTGTCGGGTATAGAACTTGCTTCCTATTTCCACTGAGACATGGTAATAAAACACAAAGTCTGGGAAGTCTTTTTCCAAGTTAGTGAGGTCTGTAGGACTGGAGAAACCACAGCCCTGGTCCCGCAACTGAAAAATAAACCCCAACGCTGGCAAAGGACCCAGAAGTCTGGTCACCTGGATCAGTGGGTTCCTATTATCAGAGTTGGGCAAGGGTGCCTAAGAAGCCGCAGAAGCGAGGGAGAGGATGAGTGGCCTCTGAGCACCACCCATGTGCTCCCAGAGCAGTTTTGTTTTTATATATTTTGTTTATTGCTGTTCTATTTAAAACTTTATTTGAATAAAGACTTTGCTACTAAATATGTATACACAGACATATGCACACACTTCTTCTTCTTCTTCTTTTTTTTTTTTACTAGGACTTTCATTATAGCTTTCCTTATTTTCCCTGCTGGAAAAATATACAAAAATACAGAGGCCATGTTTGGGTTCATTTACGTCCTATAAGGTCAGAAACAGTTTGTATGCCCTGACAAAAAGGAGGAAAAAAGAGAGTATTTACAGAAGGCCACATCCTCTTGATTGACCGGCCTCTGTAGATGGTCTGTAGATGATAGGTCACAGTTACCTGCACTGCATTTTTTAAGCCTCTGAGTCTCTGTAACTGACTGCTCTTCTACAACATTTGTCAATTACTTTCCTGGGCTTATGAAGGATTTCTGTTCTAGTGGGGGCACTAGATACCTTCAGTTAGCATGGTCGCACCCTGACATATTTGTTCTTTGAGGCTCAGGAGCGGGTTGGCCTGCAAAAGGAGCCTCTTGTCATCCAGACTTAGATCCCTTCCAAGGGGAGATGAAAGGAAGGAAGGCTACACATGACCTACGAGTTCCTGAATCTTGTACCAGGGCTGTGCAGCCCTTTGCTGATGGATAGGAGAAGATAGTCCAGGCTGGATGGAGGGTGAGGGGGTCAGGGGAGAAGATCATAGACACTTCTGTCATCACAAGTAGCCATATTTAGAGGGACCTGTCACCCTGCCCTCTCTGAGCACAGGCAGGAAGACAAGAAAGCCCATCTAGCCTGGTCCACAGTGTCATACAATCTTAGAAGTTTCTCACTGATCCATACCCATATGAGCACAAAGAAGATGTGACCTTAATAAGAGAGAGTCACAACTTTCATGTGGAAATTAAGAATCTGTAGCACAGTGAGACTACTCCTTGTGTGACCTTATGGTCTGACCTATTCCTAACCACTGAGCTAAGGGTTGTGATATCCGCTTAGTTCCTATCTAAGAGACAGGCTTGAGGCAAGTCTCTTAAACTCTTTGGTCTTAGGCTCCAAATCTGAAAAATCTTGAAAATTGTTTTCTAAGGACTATACTGAGGATGATACCAACATTATGTCATATTTTAAGTCTTATAAAGCTTTTTCAGATAGTTTCTCATTTGGTCCTCATTTGGCTATAAAGTAGAAATTATCCCCACAGCACAGAAAAAGAAACCAAGACTTCAAGATGTCCAATGACTTCCTTGAGGTATCTCTGTGAATGCCTTTTGGTTTCCAGCTCTCTGTTCTGTTCAATACATCATACTCCTAATTCTAAGATTCCATATTTCAATTTTTCTCTTCTGGGTGAGTATATGCTACAGATCGAATGTCTGTGTCTAAATTCATATGCTGAAACCTAATCCCCAATGTGATGGTTTTTGTAGGCGGAGGTCTCCAGGAAATAATGAGGTCATGAGAATGGAACCATCATGAATGAGATTGCTGCCCTCAGAAGAGACCCTGGAGAGCTCCTTCACCCTTTCACCGTGTGAGGATGCAGCGAGAAGACAGACATCTGCAAACCAGGTTGCAGACTCCCGCCAGACACTGGACCTGCTGGTGCCTTGATCTTGGACTGCCAGCCTCCAGACTGTGAGAAATAAATTTCTGTTATTTATAAACTACCCAGTCTATGATATTTTTGTTACAACAGCCCAAGTGGACTATGACAGTATGGTTTTATTATTATTATTATTATTATTATTATTATTATTATTATTATTATTATAGTTACCTAACCAATCACAATACTGCCTTGCCTTTGGGGCATGTCCAGTGTGACATGGATTGGCAGACCTGCATCCATGGCAGCCCCCTACTGGTACTATGGTCCTAGATACCATACTGCCAAATGGTTCGGCATTTTTTTACATAATGTCTGTGATATGTTACGGCTACTTAATCTAGGCCCTAAGAATGACATTGGCCCTAGACAATGTAGATATGCAGTTTCTGAAGCCTGAGTTTTAATTTATATCTCAATATGAATGATTTTTTTGAAATTTCAGATATATCCAAATGATATGAAGATAGAACTTATAATAACAAATTACATGAAGAACTTTCTTTTAAAAAATATCCTATTGTACTCTCTTCAAAACTCTAACTTTAGAGTCCATAAGCAAAAACCAGTTGGTACCAATTAACTTCAATCTCTCGCATGAAGCTTCCAACCTCGTAATTCTCACAAGCACCTACGCCTCCACAACTCTAATATCCTTGCGTGCTTAAGTAACTTGCTGGAAAAAGCTTGGGAATTCCATCTGCATTCCTCTCATATTTCAATAGTGACTATTTTCAACATAAGACAAAGAGACTCACTCATCTAGAATGCTTTAAGAGAAGGCCTAAATGAGGACCAATGATCTTTCTGTATCTGGATGAGGCTTTATCCATACGAGATGCATTTTGGCAGGCACTACTGCATGATGATGGAGCACCTGTAATTTGTATTCCTACTCCTCGTCTGGCCAACTACATGTCTCCTAACTTTCAGGTTCCATTATCACATGCAATACTTGATCAACACACCACGCACTGAGAGCAAACCACAGGTCTGAGCTTCTGCTAGATCCCTTCTCTAAGTTAGTTGTTTTCAAAGTTTTTGAGAATTCTTCTGGATTAATCAACAACATGGGCTGCCTTGATATTGTCTTACCCTTCATTTTATTTTTCTTGTATGTCCAAATGTAGTGGTCAGAAACAGCATTAGTTCTCGATGAAATCTTGTAGATTTGGGTGTAAGGGGATATAAATTTTCCATCCTTTCCTGACTCCCAGGCCACCGCCACCTGTGGTTGCCAAGCATTTGAATCGACCCTTCCCAGTGACATGATGGAGAGGAAAACACTAAAGAAAAAGTTTTCTCCACTAAAGGGTCATCTATTTCCACCACAAGCAACTATTGTCTTGAAATATTCTTCTTGATGTCCCTGAAATCCCCTCTATAATAACCACTCTCCTTCCACAAAGGTTCACTCTACATATCTTGCTCTCTGACTTTCTCCTCCCTTCCCAAATCTCTAGTTCCCCCAAGTTTCAGGCCTCACACTACCTGAGGCTATTCAAATATTTACAGAGCAACTCTTATTGCCAACACAGTCATTCAACATACACAGAAAAATAGAGAACCTACCTACAGAGCTTTGAGTCTAATAGAGAACACAGACAATTATGAAAACGATGAAAGATAAGGCAATGCTGATTGGCAATGGGAGCATGTGGCAGGGTGTCTGGTCCAATTGTGAAGGCTTCTTGAAAGAACTGAGATGGAGAATATGTGGGAATTAGTCAGGCAAAGAGGTGCAAGAACATTCCAGAAACAGAGAGGAAGCGGGGTGGGGGCGGGGGAACAGAGAGAGAGAGAGAGAGGAGAGAGAGAGAGAGAGAGAGAGAGAGAGAGAACTAGACTGATTTGTTCAAGCAGATTACAAGAATTCATTATCCAGTATGGTGAGACAATAAGAGTGGAGATGGAGAAGGACTGACCAGCTAATAGTGTCAGGAGTTGGTAGAAGCTGCTTAAAACCTATGGGAAGCCATTGAATAGTTTTAAACTGGAAAGTGACACGATTAGATTTGCCTTTTTAGAAGGCTCTCCTCTTTAGGGCTGAGTGAGAAAACATCTAAGTTGATCTAGAAGGAGGATGATCAACTTAATCCAGGCAAGAGACAAGGATTGGTATAAGAGTTGCTCTAGAGTTGGAGAGAAGTCACCTTATTAAGAAATATTTAGGCAACAATATAATTTAAAAGACTTGGTTGATAATGTTGAATTAACTTTCTAGGCACAAGATGGAGCCATGCCTGTCTGAGTACCATGTCAACAAACCAAAACTTAGGTGATTTTCGTGTCTCTGTAAATGTTCTTCCTGACCAGAAACGCAGTATGTCCAGTCAGCCAATATCCAAGCTTGAAGACAACTCTGGGCCTTTTCACCCCAAATGAAGTTGACTATGTGCCCCCAGCTAATCAGACATTTTCTAATTTTCTCTTCCTTTTTTTATTCTTTATCCTATAAAATCTTCCTACTTTCTGCCTATTTTTCAGTACTCCAAATGGAGATTGTCTGCTTCATGAAGGGTTAAATAAAATTTGTTTGTATCACCTAAACTGTCTTCTTTAATCATTTTTTAAGAATAATACATGGCACTTGAAGAGAGAGAGAGTAGCCTAAGAAGACACCTGGTTTCTGACCTGGGCAACTGGGGGGCCAGTCAGGTCTTTCCCTGAGACAGTAATGGGGGCATGGAGAGCAGGTTTGAGTGGGAGTGTGCTGAGTTTGCTAAGCTGAATTTTGGACAATGGACTTCAAGTGCCTGTGTGGAGTGGAAATGGGAGGTTGAGTGGCATATATAAATTTGTGAATATTTGGCAGAGAGAAATAGTAATTAAAGCCGTCAGGGTGAATGAGATGACAGAAAATGTGAGTTAAGCAAGAAGTCTTTCCTCATCAACTCCACTTCAGGAGTCTGTTAATGTGTCCCAAGTGAGAAACAGTAATTCTTCAGACTGATGCCAGAGGAGATGAGGAGAGTTTATAACAGCATATCCTAAGGTGCAGTTACACTGAAAAACTATTCCCTGGGAAAAACAAGCACATACATGCACACATGTGCACATAAGCACACACACACACACACACACACACACTGTTCTATGATCAAATAAGTTTGAGAAAATCTGCATATTTAAAGAATATTAAGAGAATATCAAGGACTGGCAAGTTTTGCAGTAAAGGACATTTTCATTGTTGTTTAACTCGGCTTTCCTATAAACCAGCACTGGTCAGAGGTTATTCCAGAATCTGAGCATCTCCGGATGAAAGAAAAGAGAGAACATTAGCTCTCCCAGACCCACACTTCTAAGTCAAATGCCACAGAGTGTCCATCTCTTCATTTATCAGATGAAACCACTATGACTCGGTGACTTGTTCTAAGTTCACAGCTGGGTAGGAATCCTTTAGGGTTATTATCTAGTCCCTTGATCCTGTCAATCTAAGAAAATCCCAGTAGACACAACAGAGTGAAAACTGAACACATATTTTTCAAAATCTACTGGCCATAGTGTTTCTAAAACAGCATTCTCTGTGACCTTGACTTTGAGTCCCAGCTCTGCCATTTCTTAGTTGTGTAATCTTGGACAAATTATCTAACCTTTTTGAGCCTCTGTTTTTTTCATTGATAAATGGGGATATAACAGTAACTATCTAGTAGGGTTATAATTAGACGTTACAGTTGACCTAAAAATAAAGGGCTAAAGTAAAAGGCAACAAGTATTTATTTGAGATCCTAAAGAATAGCTATTTGGGAATCACTGATTCAGGCAGAAACCCAAATAGTGTTCTGATTAGAAGGTGAAGGCAAGGGGTATTTATGAGAAAAGGAGGGGAAACAATTACATACATAGAAGGAAGAAATTTCCATGGGTGTTAATAAACTAAGAAAGGAATTCTATAGGTGCAGACAAGCTCACAGAGTGATGCTACTTCTAAAGAATGCCTTTAATTATCAGTTTGTTAATTATAATGTCTGCTTTCCTGTTATCTTTGTAAATGGTCGGTTGGGATACAATGTTGCTTTAGGTCAGTCCACGGTTATTTTGCCCAGTTTTAACATTCTAAAGGTTTGAGCTGTGAGACACACAAGGCATCTGATGGGAAGGCAGCTCCAACTCCATTTTAAAGTGGCTCCATTTATATTACTTATTAATCATACTATTAATAAACCAAAGCAGAGGGGTTGAGACTTGCTCTGTATCTCACAGCTGACAGAGATAAAACTGGGACCGAAACCCAGATCCTCATGCTCTAAATCTAGACCTTCCTCTATTGACCAAATCATTTCTGCCAGTGCCCCTGGGATTGTGTGCCTTTGTGGTTTGCCTTCAGCAATACCCTTACATAAGGACAGTCCAGCTTCTGAGACACAGAAGTCTGAGGCTGGTGGCCCAATCAAACTGGAGACTAGAGATTTCCAGAAGGCAGCTGGAGGGAGGGTGGGGAGAAGGTGGAGTGGCATCACAGACGTTCCTAAGTCTCAGTCCTAGAAAACTTTTTAAAATATTAATTATTAGGTTGTACTCTAGTTTCAGTCTACCTGAATGGGAAACTCTGGTGGAGAGGCTACACTCATCCTTGAACAGATCCACAGGTTACTCCATGGTGCCACCTTGATTGAGAAGCACCGTCCTTTTCTAGACAAAAAAATTAATAACCAAATCATTCAAGAACCCACCACGCTCACAGGTTAGTACCTGAACCAATCTGGGTTTTGAGTTTTACTGTGTTTCACAGAAACCAGTTTAGGTATTTGAGTGGGTTGTGGGAACAAAATTCTAAAAAGTTTAAAGGAGGAAGGATTGCATCTCTGAAGCTAAAGAGGGCAGGCCCAGGCTCACTTCCTTCCTCTCCTCATATGGGCTTCCTGTTGTCACAGTGCAATCACATTTATTCTCCCTTCACTTCTCCTTTTACACAAATAGCCTCACATCCGTGTTAACAGCCTTGTCACAGCCACCTATAGGATAATCATCAATTCTACCTAAAGGACTGAAGAGAATTGCCTGCAAAAGGTAAGACCGATGACATTTTAATCTGATTTGACAGCAGAGACCTAAACTATATAACGTGGGGTAAGGTATCTTCTTAGGAGTTTCCAGATACTTCACTAGTGACCTTAAAATCTTCTGCTTCTCTTTCACAAAGATGTGTAGGAAGTAAAAGGATCAGCAAGATCCTAGTAATCCTCAAAAGGCAATCAGGCCAGAAAGACTTTTAATTAACCAGGTTTCCATTATCTGATATCTCTTTGGGTCAGGGCATTCTTGTGCTTAAATTGTTTCCAAAACTGATTTTCTGTATGCAACTATTTCCGATGCCTGGAGCCTTCTGCGCAAGAAGAAGTTGGAAAGATTTTCTACATGCTCTGGTCTTTAGAAGATTGGTTTTGTAATTTTAAAGTGAAAAGTGAACCAACAACCAGAGCTATTTAGAAAGGTAGCTGAGAAATGTAGGTCTACTTCATGTGAGGAAATTTCAAATGTAGATTTAGTAACTCCTACTGTGATTCCTCGAGCCGCTAAATATAAGGACTACTACAAATCACAACACCCAGCTTAGTCAGGAACAAAGAATGTGGTCAGTACCTGTATTTGAAGAGGTGAAAGTCAGAGACTTCGAAGAGACACGCATTTGTTGTTTGCAAATGGCAGGAAGGGGCATCGTGACCATCAGAGTTCCCCCAAATAAACTTATTGTTGGTGTTCAAAGTGAGAATATTAATAAATATGACATGCGCCAGCCAATGAAACTGGATATTGCAGTATTTTCAATTTACGCCCCATACTAATGATTGAGGTATCATGGACTCATAAAGTCTTGGGTTTGTGTGACCAACCATAGTTGCTGGGGGTCAGGTCACCACAGGGAACTCTAGATCGAAACTTTCTCCTTCCAGGACCTGCAAGTATCTGGCTTGGAAGGCAGAGGAGAGTTCCCTAGGATGACAACCACCCACCTAACAGTGAGTGGTGGGAATGCCAAAGCATCTCAAAAGCCATTGAACCTTGAATTTAAAAATAAAGATCAGACTTTTTAACCAAGTCATTTAACAATCAGGCATTGAACACCCTCTGGGGCCAGCACTGTACTTTGGAAGATGGTGGTAGGGCAAGGTAGGAGAATGTTTGTCCATCAAAGAGGCCTGACCTTAAGGAACTCAAAGAGATAAGAGATATTAGATATGTATTCAAGTGCTTTGGAAGAAAGCTGAGCAAAAGCAGAATCTTAGCTGCTGGCTAAACAAAAAAAAGTTTTGCTTTCTCAATCCCTGCCAGAATCCGCACTGTTTTGAAATTGCAGTTGAATTGGAGATGAGGCTGAGCTAAAACACGATTTCCTGTGATGTTTCCTTTCTCGGCTGGTTAAGAATATTTAGCCTTTAAATGAAAGGGTTGGGCACCGTTATTCACATAGGGAATGATTCAAAATCCATCCCTTCGTGACTACCACAACCTGAAGGCCTTCACCTTTGGTGACTGACAAGAAGCACAAACTGGAAAGGTCAAATTCTGTTGATCTTCAGGTTCTTATGTCCTCAGGTTGACCTCTGTCTGATCAGAAAGCTTCGGGCTCCCAACCTGAGTCCTATTCCTCTTTCTCATTCCTGTCTTGCAACATACTAGTGGCTAAGCATGGTGTCAAGTGCTGGACACACAAGGATAACTGATGTGGTTATGAAATTCAAAGTGACACAACGTGATCTTTTCTACAATAAAAGTAGAGTGCACACAAAATGCAGGAGTTGTTTAGGAGTGTGTCCCAAACTCCTTGAGCTAGAGGGTGACTGCCTGGGTTCATTTTTGGAGAAGTATGAGTTCGCTGTGGAGAATGGGAATAATGGCATTCAAGACAAGGTACAGTATATGCAAGCTCTTAAGACCTGTGAACCCCCAAGTATGTTATAAATGAGAGTAGGCAAGGTGGGAGTACAACCAGCCTGATTGTAGGACCGTAGGAAGTGGATATCCCTTTCTCTTATTTGGTTCTAGAATCCTAGCACCTGAAAGTGAAAGGCAAGATCCTTAACCAGGTGAATCCTTGGCCTAGCACTGGATTTGATTACACCTGAGACATCCACGTGACAGCATTGATGGGATAGTGCCTGAAATGAGGGTGGAGAGGCAGATATTTTCTTCCTCAATCTAGATTTTCCACTCATAGAAGGAAGGGTGGAGCTTTTTTCGAGGTCACAGCCATTTTCTTTCTCTCAGCTTCTGTTCCAGGAAATATTGTGTTGATTTAGTTATGGTTTTTTGGTTTATGCTTCTACATTAGTCAGCCCACAGTACTTCCTGTACCAAGTGAGCATCTGATGTATGCAGATTACCGTGGGCCTAGGGACTGGGCACTTGTCCTCAGGAAGCTCCAGAAGCCAGCTGCCACTGCAGGTGCAGAGAGCTGAAGCAAAGTAACACAGAGAAACTAGACAGCTATACAGAGCGGACCTCTGAGTGGCCGCTGGGGCGTAGGAGGAGAGGATCACAGCTGGAGGTTGGGTGGTCAGTTTGGGAAGGCTATCAGTAAGTAGGCCTTGGAAAAAGGAAAACAATGCATTTCCAAAGCCAATGCATGACACACTCAGAAAGGAGACCACTGGTCAGTGTTGGAAGACAGAGGCAAATCCTCTATTCATATCCCATGTCACCAGCACACAGTAGAGTTCCTATCCAAGAAGTAGCATCAGTACATCACATGTATTGGCCAAGAATTGTTGTAAAGAAAAGATGCCACAAGGCTGTAATCATATAATCATTTGATGGAAGGAAATTTAACTTTGGATGGTGGACACACAACATAATATACATGTGATGTATTTTTGAATCATACACTTGAAACCTATATAATTTTATAAACCGATGTCATCCCAATAAATTAATAGAAATAAAATTAAATAAATAATAAATAAATAATAAATAAATAAATAATAAAATAAAATAAAATAAAGCATTATATCCCAAGTCTTAGAATGTTGTTACTTAAAAGGAACTTAGAAATTTAGATTCAAATACAGTGTCCAGTGTTCAACTCATAGTGATAGTCCAATAAATATTAGCTATTGTTGTAATGTTTCCTATCTACTTATTTTTCAGGTAAGGTGATTTGTCCAAAGTCACCAAATTACTTAACTAGCTATTTATAATATTTCCTAATTATCTATGGAATTCTCTTTCCTCCACACACTATATTCCCTTTTCTTTTAATAATTTTTCCCAATTACAATTGGCATAGAATATTATATTAGTTTCAGGTGTACAACATAGACATTTATTTAACTTATGAAATGATCACTCTGGTAAATCTAATACCCACCTGACACAATACATAGTTATTATAATTTTATTGACTATATTCTTTACGCTATACTGTACATCCCCATGACTATTGTGTAACTACTAATTTGTACTTCTTAATACCTTCCCCTTTTCCAACCCCCTCTTCCCCAAACTCTTCCCATCTGGCAACCATCAATGTTCTCTGTATCTGTGAGTTTGTTTCTGTTGTTTACTTTTTTCTTTGTATCTGTGAGTTTGTTTCTGTTGTTTACTTTTTTCTCTGTATCTGTGAGTTTGTTTCTGTTGTTTACTTTTTTCTCTGTATCTGTGAGTTTGTTTCTGTTGTTCTCTGTATCTGTGAGTTTGTTTCTGTTGTTTACTTTTTTCTTTGTATTTCACATATAAGTGAAATTATATGGCATTTGTCTATCTCTGACTTACTCCAGTCAGCATAATACCTTCTAGGTTCATCTATGTCATTGCAGATGGCAAGATTTCATTCTTTTTTATGGCTGAGTAATAGTCCATTGTATATATATGCCACCTCTTCTTTATCCATTCATCCATTGATGGATACCCACGTTGTCTCCATATCTTGGCTATTGTAAATAATGCTGCAGGGAACATATGAATGCACACGTCCCTTCAAAGTAGTGTTTTGGGTTTCTTCAAATAAATATCCAGCAGTGGGATTACTGGATCCTTCTTTGTCTCGTTATAGCTTTTGTTTTAAAGTCTATTTTGTCTAGCATAAGTTTTACTACCCTAGCTTTCTTTGTTAGTTTGTTTCCATTTTCACGAAATATCTTTTTACATTCCCTTACTTTCAGTTTGTGTGTGTCTTTCAGTCTGAAGTGAGTCTCTTGTAGGAAGTATATGTAAGGATCTTTTTTTTGTCTCTGTTCAGCCACCCTATCTTTTGATGGGAGCATTTAATCCATTTACATTTAAAGTAACCGTTGATAGATACATAGTCATTGCCATTTTATTATTCATATTTTTTATCTTTTCTTCTTCTTAAAGAAGTCCTTCTAACATTTCTTGTAATACTGTTTGGTGGTGATGAACTCCTTTAGCTTTTTCTTGTCTGGGAAGCTCTTAATCTGTCCTTCAATTCTAAATGATAGCTTTGCTAGGTAGAGTAATCTTGGTTGTAGGTCCTTGCTTTTCAGCACTTTGAATATTTTATGCCTGTCCTTTATGGCCTGCAAAGTTTCTTTTGAGAAATCAGCTGACAGTTTTATGGGAGCTCCCTTGTAGGTAACTAACTGCTTTTCTCTTGCTGCTTTTAAGCTTTAAAGGGAACATGGACATTTCCCTTTAGCTGTTTTTATCTCTCTGTCTTTAACCTTCAGCATTTTAATTAGGATGTGTCTTGGTGTGAGTCTCTTTGGGTTCTTCTTGTTTGGGACTCTCTGAGCTTCCTGAGCTTATATGTATATTTTCTTCACCAGTTTAGGGAAGTTTTCTGTCATTATTTCTTCAAATAGGTTTTCAATTCCTTGATCTCTCTCTTCTCCTTCTGGTACTGCCAGGATGTGAATGTTAGTATGCTTGATATTATCTCAGAGGCTCCTTATCTATCCTCATAGATTTTGGATTTTTTTTTTTTTTACTGTTCTGATTGGGTGTTTTCTGCTATATCTTCTAAATCACTTAATGATCCTCTGCTTCATTTAATCTATTGTTGATTCTCTCTAATATATTCTTTATTTCATTTATTGTTTTCCTCATTTCTGACTGGTTCCTTTCTTATTTCTATTCCAGTTTTGTTTCCTATCTCCTGTTGAAGTTCTCTCTGTAATCACTGAGCATCCTTATAACCAGTGTTTTGAACTATGCATTTGGTAGATTACTTGTCTCCATTTTGTTTAGTTCTTTTTCTGGAGTTTTGTTCTGTTCTTTCCTCTGGGGCATCTTTGTCTCCACATGTTGGCTGCCTCCATGTGTTTCTATGTATTAGGTAGAGTTGCTATGTCTCCCAGTCTTAATAGAGTGGCCTTATATAGTAGGTGTCCTGTATTGCCCAGCGGCACAATCTCCTTGGTCCCGTGAGCTGGGTGCTCCAGGTATGTCCCTTGTGTAGGTTGTGTATGCCTTCCTGTGGTAGTTGAGCCTTGGTTACTATTTGCATGTCAATGGAAGGGGTTGACCTTTGGGCTAATTGATTGTGAGGATTGGCTGTGACCACAGTGGAGGAGCTGCTGTGCAGGGGCTGACCCTATGGAGCACAATTTGCTTTAGCAGGGCTCTGGTGCCTGCCCAGTCTGCCCTTTCAGTGTGTCATTCTTATATGTGGCCCCAGGTGATGCTCTGGCTTTGTTTGAAGCCAGCCCCTAAGCATGCAGCCCTGGGGCCTGCTGAGAGGGACCCTGCTGCAGGCCAAACTCAGCCACAGCCTGTGCCCTACCCGGGGCCCCCTCGCTTGAGCTACAAAACAGTCTATAGATGGCCACCACCCACTCTGGGATTAAAGGTGCCTTGAGAGGCCAAGCCAGAAACCAAGGCCAGCTGTTGCCAATGCCAAGCTTGGGGCTGCTCAGTAAGAGATATTCCTCCCAATTTTTAACTGCCACCTGAGGTATGGGACCTGCCCATTCTGTGTCTCTGCCCCTCCAACCAGTCTCAAGATGGCTTCTTCTGTATGTCCTTATTTGTAGGACTTTCATTCAGCTATACTTTAGGCAATTCTCAATGATGGTTGTTCTGTAGTTTAGTTGTAATATCAATGTGGTCACGAGAGGAGGCATTTACCTATTCTGCCATTGTGACTGGAAATCGCTATAGTCCCTTTCCTTATAGATTTCTTATTAAATAAGAATCATTAAGTCTTCTTCCTTGTTCCTACAATTTCCAGTGCATTTTAACATAAGCAAAATAAAAACACAACTTAATTATAAATTCAGTTGATCTGAAATCAATGTGCTAGAAAATAATACATTTAATATATATTTAATTTGTCAGACTTTCATTAGACATTTTATATTTCAGCAGAATTAGTTGAGGAATAAGGGTGTGAAATAAGTTTGACTCCTCACCTCTTTTAAAATTCAAGTAAATTTGAACTCATGGCTTCATATTTACTCTATAACAGGAGCAAATAGAGCATTAAAGAATTATCCAATGGTTTGTTCCTCTGAAAATAGCTATGATAGAATCTCAGTATCTATACCATCGAAGATTTAAGTTGTAATGATTTTGACATTAGAAACTTTTAGATCATTTACTCATGTTTAACTCTTTTTTCTAACTTTTTTTTTTGACAAAAATTCAGACTTACAAAAGAGTTGTAAAAATAGTACTAAAAATTTCTGAATCCCTTTCACCCAGATTTCCCAAATATTAACATTTCCCACATTTTCTTTATTCATCCCTGGCTTTCTTATATAAGAGTAATTGCTGGCATGATATCCTTTCCTCATAAGAGCTTTAGTGTATATTTTCTACAAACAAAAACATTCTCTTCCATAACCACATTATGGTGATTAAACCAGAAAATTAACACTGGTGCAGTACTATTAACAAGCCATACATCTTATTCAGATTCTACCAATCGCTCCATTCATATTCTTGATAGTAAAAGGAAATTTCTGATCATACATTGCTTTTGATTGTCATGCCTCTTCAGTCTCCTTTTATCTGGAATAGTTCCTGAGTCTCTCCTTGTATTTTAAGACATTGATATTATTGGTCCTTGTCTTAGGTCAGTTGATAGTAGAATACATAATTTTTTTGTTGAGCTGTTATCTTGCTAAGTTTCCAAATGGAAGGAAATGGGCCTCCAAGATCACCTGGATTTGTCTTTATTTTTTCCTCTCCTCTTTGCTTCTTCCTTCTTTCTCTCTCCTACAAATCACTAATTTCTCTCCCCTGAGAGTAGCCTTGAAAGGAAAAAATTTCACCAGACCACAGTATCAAAAAGAAATAAGACACATTCCTTTGACAAAGTGATGGAAAGATGAGAAAAAACTAATGCATAAAAGTTGATAGTTTTGGTTTGTTTTATTTTAGTATCAGCTCTCCTCCCTACAATTGTCTACTACTCCTCAAGAAGGCATACATGCATAACCCCCATTATTCCTCAGCCACTTCCACAGGGGTTCAAACTGTGAAAGATGGAAAGAATCCTCTTGGAGGTTCATCACTTTGTAGCATGTAGGTTGCATTGGGAGGCAGAAGGCACTAAACTGGAACCTGGGACAATGGAAGGAGTATGGTTTTGGGAGGCTGAAACGGTCTTGGTCTGAGCCCTGTCCTTGCTTATTATTAGTGGGAGGATCTTGTACCAATTACATAGGTCATCTGAGTCTTGAATTTCCTGTTTACAAAATAGGGCTATTGACACTTAAGTTGCACGAGTGATGTGAGAATTATAAATAAGAGGTTTATGAAGAACTTGACATTTTTCAGGATCCAGTGAACTCTATCATATATCTAAATTTATTTTGGCAGGAGGGCCTTAATTTGAGGGCCCTCATGGAGAACAGATTTTCTTTCTTATTTTAAAAAAAAAAACTTTACTTAATTAAAGCCCCAATTGGTCTCTAAGATTGGATCAGATAAGGGTGGAGATCAAGATCTGATTATTTTTTGAAGCTTCTGCCCAAACTTAGTGACTTCTAAACTCGAATAAATTCAAGACTAGATTAGACGACCCTGCAAGTATAGGTCAAAGAAAAGAGGAATTCAACTAGAAATCCACAAGACAGTTTATCCGCTCAAGCTCTTTGCTTGTAGGAAATTAAAGTGTAAATTTCATTCTTGGCCTTCACAGTGAGCCGTGAGAGGTGGCCACAACTGACTGCAATTCAGTTAGAGGTTTCCTGGAAACTGACGTTAGAGAGTTTCTTCACAGAGCCATGAGTCATGGGGATGGGAGTCACAGATTTTGACTGTGGAGCAGTGTCAGTTTTTCCAAATAGAGGGCTTGGGAGGGGTGGAGAGGTGAGAGTTCAATAATTGGCCAGTCATAGTAAATAAAGAGAAAGGGGAACAGAGTGACATTCTCGCTGGGTTTATATGAAAACTGGGGCCATCATTGCTTGTGGTAACAGTATTAACAATTTTCACCAAAAGGAAAGCTTTTCTCCTTAAATTCGATATGCATCTGAATAAGTGGAAAATCAGGGAAGGAAAAGAAGAGGTTAGTCTTCCTGTCTGTGAAGAAAAGAATCAATGAGGATATTCCCAGGATTGTGGGCACCTTATTAGTTAGTCCTGTGGACAATTGGATTACAGGGGTCTTAAGCAGCTGTCATAGGATCCCACATTATTGGGGCTGAGGTGACTTTAGGAGGCATTTGGCATCTTCTTGTGTCTAAGTTATTTGCCATATCCAAGAGATTAATTTATTGGCAGAATAAATCTCAAACCCAAGGCTCCTGAACCTGCAATATTATGATCATTCCATATATCATATTATTTAGAGTTAATGAGCAAATGTTGTCATTTACTCATTCAACAATCTCACTTTTGTTAGTGTAATCAGGTACTGCGTTAGGCCTTGAAGATTCAAAGATGAATAAACTAGCTCCTACCCTCAAGGAGCTCACATTCTACGGAAGGAGGAGATAATTATAAAACAAAGTGAGATAAACAGATATTACAGGCACTTTTTGTGGAGAGTGGGGATTGGCCATGAAAAAAATAGACACAATCAGAGAAGGCTTCATGGGCAAGTGATGCTTGACCTGAGTCTCAGGATGATTAAAAGCTAACAAAATTAAGGGGTCAGAGGGAGAGAAAGGAGCAAATTACAGCAAACCACAGGAGCAAAAGTAAGGAAGGAGGCATTGGATAAGTATTCAATGTTGCTTGCTAGATTTTAAAGTGTAAGACAGGGACTGCTCTCATGAGTTTGGAAAGGTGGACAGGTGCAAATGAGGAAGGGCCTTTTGACGTATGGATATGTGCATAAACCTGTTGTTATAGTCAAGGTCACACATTTATAACTCCCCCAAAATTATTGTGGTCTTTTGTAATCCGTTTCTTTTGCCCTTTCCTATTACCCCTCTATTGACCCTTCCCCTCATTCTCCTCTACCCCTATCCCCAGGCAATTATAGATCTTTTGTCATGTTGCTATAATTAGTTTTCACTTCCAAAAATTTTTATAACTGGACTTAGAGTATTTACTTTTTAAATTTTTATTAAATTTATTGAGGTGACATTGGTTAATAAAATTATAAAGGTTTCAAGTGTATAATTCTATGATACATTTTTTGTCGAGCTTCTTTCACCTTTCATAATTATTTTGAGATTCATCTATGTTGTAGCGTATATCAACTGTTTATTCCTTTGTATTCTTGTGTAGTATACCATTACATGGTTATACCATAGTTTAATTATCCATTCACCTATTGATGACCTTTGGGTTTTTTCCAGGTTTGGGCTATTACAAATAAGGCTTCTATGAATATTCCTGTACAAGTTTTTGTATGGACATATGCTTCATTTCTCTTGGATAAATACCTTGGTGTAGAATGACTAGATCATATAAGTATATGTTTCACTTTTTACAAAACTGGCAAACTGTTTGTCAAAGTGGATATACTCTTCCATTCTCATCAACAGTGGATGAGGGTTCCAGTTCCACCATATCCTCACCAACTCTTAGTTTGGTTAGTTTTTTTGTTTTTGTTTTGTTTTGTTTTGTTTTTTTAATTTTTAGTCATTCTAGGTAGTGGTATTTTGTTATGGTTTAAATTTGCTTTTCCCTAATGACTAATGAGTAAAGTACTTTTGCATGTACTTATTTGTCATCCATGTATCTTCTTTGGTGAAGTATCTGTTTAGATATTTTGTCCGTTTTTAAATGGAATTGTTTGTTTTCCTACAATTGAGTTTTGAAAGTTGTCTGATGTCCAGTGTCTTGTGAGAAATTTTTTATAATTTATGCACTTTTTGGTTGTTTTGGATGAGAGAATAAATCTTGTCCCTGCCAATCTATATTGGCCAAAAGCACATACCTAAATGTGATTTTATATTTTTACATTTAAAAAAACACAGCTGAAGATCTTTGAATTTCTATGGTATAATGTACTGTTCTTTGGGACTTGCATATTTATCTTTTATTACTGTGCAATGGGCTACAGTAAGGATTCTCAAGGATTGGAAGATAAAGACTGGTAAATGTGACATCCTAAGAGTTAAATTAATTTAAAAATTCTAGATAAAACGAATAAGATTATTTTTTCCATAGATGTCTCTTAGTCTATGAAATACTTGGTCAATGTAAAGAGGCCTGAGAAACACTCAAATTTATCATCCTTTCCTGATAAACAAGAGTGGTCCTTTAAGACTATATAGTCATAGGTGCCATCTGTTGAGTACTGGGCATGTGTCTATCTATGTGTTAAAATCATTGAATCTTCACATCCACCCTATCATGTGTAAGTATTACCCCATTTTACACAGGAATACGTGTGACTGGAAAAGTTAAGTAGGCTCCAAATCTCACATAGCTGTTTAGTAGCACTCGTGAGGGTTGACTTCCAGTTTGACCTCAAAGACTGTGTTGTAAATCATCGGACTTTTTTTATCCCTTATCATGGTTTCACCTTCCATGGTTTCAGTTACACATGGTCAACCACGGTCCGGAAATAAACAATCCATAAGTTTTAAATAGCATACTGCTCTGAGTAGCATGATGAAATCTTGCACGGTCTTGCTCTGTCCCACCTGAGACATGAATCATCCATTTGTCCAGTGTATCCACACTGTATACACTACCTTCACTTTAGTCACTTAGTAGCCATCTCAATGATCAGATCAATGATTGCAGTATCATAGTGCTTGTGTTCAAGTCACCCTTATAGTAGCCTAACGTTATGTCACAATGCCTACATCTTTCATCTCACTTTATCTCATCACATACACATTGTATCATCTTACATAATGAGAAGAAGGGTAAGAAGAAGAAGGAGGAGGTAGAGGAGAAGAGCGAGTATAGTACAAGATATTTTGAGAGAGACCACTTTCATATAACTTTTAATGTAGTATATTGTTATAATCGTTCTATTTTATTGTCTGTTATTGTTGTTAGTCTTTTACTGTGCCTAATTTTATGTCAAACTTTGTATAGAAAAAAAGAACATCGTATCTATAGGGTTTGGCATTATCTGCAGTTTCAGGCATTCACTTGGGGTCTTGGAACACACTTGCAATCTAATTTTATTTTAACTTTATTAAAGTAATGATGAATAATTAAGAATAACTCTGAAGGTCAAGATAAGTAGAAAAGAAAAAAAGGACAAAGTAAAGGGAAAGGAAACAGTATGAAATAGATATAAGTATTTGGTCTTTTCAACAGAAATTACTCTGTCATGGAACAGAAGTAGTTCATCAGGCTTATCTATAACCTGGCTGAACCATCCCTCAAAACCATCTGATTTCTGGGTGCCTTGACATGGCAAAGAAGGTAGGATGAACTGTATAAGCAATCTATCCACTAGAAAAGGCATAGTTCTAATGGGGGAAAAATAAACAAAAAATTGACATTCTGTTTTATATATCACTCTCATGGGTAGTTTTAAAATACAAGTCACTCTATAGAGCCCCATTACTTCTGAGAGAAAATTCAAAATTGTGTATCTGTTTCTTTAGAATTGAAGACCAGACTTTGAATATTGATGTCCTCACCAAAAAAAAAAATTCTATTTTTTAAAAATTCAAACTCTGTTTTCCTTTCTCCATTGGATCTTTGTTGGTCAGTTTTATCTCTGCTGTAAGATTGACGTATTCTGGAGGATAGCTACTACTTCAGCATGATTGCATCTCCCATAGTATCTTAGAAAAGAAAACATCAAAAGGTATTTTCAATAAAAGAATGAGGGAGGCATAGGTAAGTTCCACCCCCCACCCCACCTTCATGTGGAGAGTTTTATAGACCACATGTAGTATGTATGTGCATCTCAGGGCACTTAAAGAACTGGTTGATTAAGCCATGGGCCTTCTCCACAGCTGGTTGAACAGCCAATCCCTGACCCCAGTACTGCCTTCTTGAGTAACTGTCCAGTACTAGTTCCTGAGTACTGGCCTGCTGTGTGTCTCTGTGACTCATCCTCCCCTAAGAATGGCTCTCTAGCTTACTTCTAGAGTGCTTAATTCAATGACAGCATCCTTGCTTACTGAACTGAACAGTGTCTGAGATGAGCCAACTGGCACCTCAGTTCAGAAACTAAGAGAGCAGGAAGTTTGGGGAAGCTTTCCAGAGACGGGTCACAGCTCAAATCCAAGGTAGTGCTGAAGATCCTTGAACCCTGAATGTTGGTGCCCTCTGATCTTTGGAGCTATCTTGCAGAGCTGGGTCACTTACTTCCTCTCTTTTTCCTTCCACTTTTTAGTACAAGAATATTCCAGCATGGGCATGAGTAGCTTGAAATTGCTGAAGTATGTCCTATTTTTCTTCAACTTGCTCTTTTGGGTAAGTGTGTCTCTTCTGAGTGTGGGTGAGCTCTCCTCCCAGCAACATTCTACTTCTCTCCTCTACCAAAGAGCATTGTGGGAGTGCAATTCATGCATGCCCGGGTCGTGTGCAGCATACCCGGCCCAAAAAAGAAGGGAATTATCCTTTCCTCCCGTCTTCCCATCCTGCTACATTATAAGCTTGCAAAATTGAAATGCACAAGGGCAGTTATTTATGGGGATGCTGTTTCTCTCTCTGGGGGCTTTAGGCTTTTACTGCTCACTGCTGACATCTATTGATGAGGCACCTGAAACTACATTCTGTGCGCGGTGCCTCTTTTTTTTTCTAGCTTTTACTGTTCCCCCTTTAAGAAGATTCTTAAAAGTTGGTTCTCTGGTTTTCTACCTAACAAGGCAAACTTCTCAAACAGGGCCCCTCCTCTGCATGGTTGTGGTTTCCAAAGGGGTGACCATGTGTAAACAGTTGAGTGAACGAGGTAGTGGGGATCTGACATGTGAAGATATTGTGTTACACACAGAAGTGAGCTTCCCATGGTGTCTGATACAGGTTGGATGAAGCATGCATGGGCCATCACAGGAGGAAGCTGGGGTCACCTGTTTTCTAGGTGCATGGGAAAAACTGGGTAAAAAGGTTATTCATCAGAGTCTTGATAGAGGCAATGAGAAAAGGTGATTCTAATCTCAAGTAGGTGAGAAGATGAGATATTCAGGAATGATGTTTTACCTAAGAATGTGGTGGGATTCTTCCTTTCAGTTTTGCGGCTGCTGCATTTTGGGCTTTGGGATATACCTCCTGGTCCACAATGACTTTGGGGTACTCTTCCATAACCTCCCCTCCCTCACGCTGAGCAATGTACTCATCATCATCGGCTCCATTATCATGGTGGTTGCTTTCCTGGGCTGCATGGGCTCCATCAAGGAGAACAAGTGCCTGCTTATGTCGGTGAGTCTCTCGCAGCAGATGTGCTGGTCCCCTAATTGGGGGGACATCATGTCTTAAGCCCCAGGCAAGCTGTTTCTTGGTAGCTCACCTATTGGCACAGAGAAATCATAGGGACACAAAATTGGCATCTCAGGTCAGCCAAGTCTGTCTAAATCAATAGTATTTTGTTTCTGCCTGGGGTCCCAGGGGTGGGTGGAAGAGGGCATTACTATCCACCTTGGCATCCATTTTACTGTTAATAGCAACACCTGTCATTGTAATTTTCCTTCATAGCATTTTATTTCCTTTTCACGTCTGGGTTGAAATGAATTGTCATCCACCCGCCTAAAACCTCCTCTCATTAGTATGTATCTACAGGATGACTCAGTTGCTAAATAATGGAAAATCTAGTTTTCTAGATTTTTCTGAGTACTGTGACCCTCCTAAAAAAGGCAGAGGATACTTCCTTATCTCATATATGCATGAGATACACCACAGTATGAGTGACCCAATTTAGCCAAGAGCATAGGCAGCAGCCACTGAGGTCTAACATGAGCGATGCTAGAGCTTTTCTGTTGTTCCCTGTTTATGTTTAGAGTTTGCCATAATCTCTATAAAAGAAAAGCTCCTCATTTCTCTAGTGTGTCCATTACAGAGCTTGGCATATTAGTGCCACTTTATCTATAAGTATGGGTTCCCAGTCACCTTGGTTCTTCCCAAAATGGGTTAATTTATAAACTGGAGCCTAGAGATAGAATAACAGTCTTATTCTCAGATAGTTCCCAAACTAATGGCAAAAGATGGAAGATAATAGATATGGGGAAAGGTTTTAAGTGGTCAAAATTCATGTTGGGGTAAAAAGGTGAAGGAGAGGGAATAAATGAAAATATTCTGCTGTGTGTGGTTAACATAAAGGGAGTAAACACCTCTTTACCCCATCTGTGCAGGGCTCCTCTCGACTTCCACCATCGCCTGTCCCTACCCCAAATCTTGCAGAAAGGACCAGGCCCCAGACTCTAAGGACACACAGTTTAGTTTCCTGGTCTTTTGCTCAATTGTTTTGATAAGCTGATGCCAAAATTGTGTAATTGATTCAACAGATGGTATTTCATATGCACATGGGACCTGACAGGCACATGAGAAGGAAAGAACAAAGTGAAAGAAAGCTGATCTGCCCGCTAGAGTTTGGGAGGCTAGTTGTAGGAAAAGAATACCTATTACTCACAAAAAAGAGAAAGCTGGTGAAGGCCCAACCAAGCAGGAACAAGGACCTCTTGCACATGTACAGAGATGTGACCAGATGCTCCCGGGTGCAGTGCGAATAGGGTGAGAACTGGGATCAGTGCTGTGAGCATGTCTCTGCTTTATCCTAGTTCTTTGTTCTACTGCTAATTATCCTCCTTGCTGAAGTGACCTTGGCCATCCTGCTCTTTGTGTATGAACAGAAGGTAAGTTATAAAGAATACGATTCATTATATGGCTGAGGATGGGGAGTGGACAGTGGAGAAGTTGGCACAAAATAAGTCCTATAATTAGAGGCAGAAACAAAGTGAAAAGGTAAAGGAAGGAGATTAATTGTAATTAGGAAGGGAAAAAAAGTTTACAAAGGCTATTGCATTTGAATGGTGCTTTGAAGGATGGGTAGGAAGAACAGTAAACCCAAGTTTATCTTCCTCCTACTTACTTTTCTCCATGTGTTTGGCAATATAGAATATCTGTTTGGGTGCATAAGAGAGCCCACACATTGGTTGTCCCTTTTCCTCCTTTGTACTAGAGTTCTGAAAGCACAAGGGACCACTGTGTACTTCTTCCTTCAATGCCATCTCACCCTCAGCATTTCTTCTGATATATATATATATATATATATATATATTATATATATATATATATATATATATAAAAAGTCCAGAATGTCTCTCCATTCCCTTCCTTAGCTTTGAGGAGATCATTCAGAAGGGAGGAATAAGTGGAATCACTAACCTATACTAGAAATTCCTTGTTCCTTGAACTCACCTGCTTTTCGCAAAATCTCCTTTGCTGGGATGTGCCTTGCCCAGCTGAATAAGTCTGTGGCTGAGGGCCTGACTGACAGCATGCAGCGATATCGCTCGGACAATAACACGAAGGCAGCATGGGACTCCATCCAGAAACATGTGAGTACAGATGGAATCTTCCTTAACTCAATCCTGACTTAATTTTCCAACCTCAGTCCCTGAAGTCTAGAAGGGACTTCCTTTCTTGAAAGTTTCAGAATCTAAGGTCCACAGCCTCCAGGTCCAGAATATGCTTGGCTCTCACAAACAGGAGGAACAGGAATCAGTCTTATTGTTAGTTCAAGGAGTTTTATGTTGATTCTTTTGGATTTTTTCATAGATGATCATATTGTCTTTGAACAAAAGAAGTTTTATGTCTTCTTTCTTAATATGTATAGCTTTTATTTATTTTTCTTGCCTTATTGCATTAAAAAGGACTTCTAGTATGATGTTAAAAAGGAGTGCTTTGTACCCGATCTTAGTGGGAAAGCTTCGTACCATTAAGTATGATGCTAACTGTAGGGCTTTTGTAGATTATTTTTGTGTATCAAGTTAAGCAAATTCCCTTTTATTTTAACTTTTTAAAGTGTTTTTTAAAAAATTATGAATGGGTGTTAGATTTGGCAAATGCTTTTTCTGCATCTGCATCTATTGATATAATTGTGTGATTTTTATTTTTTAGTCTTCTGATGCAAGAGATTACATTAATTGATTTTCCAATGTTGAACCAGTCTTGGTTCAATTTTATTATGAGGAGAACACTTAAAATTAGATCTATCTTCTGAACAATTTTTAAGAATGCATTATTTGTTGACTATAGGTGCAATGTTATACAGCAAATCTTCAGGGCTTATTCATTTTTAAATGTTAAACCAGTATAAATCCATTTGGTCATGGTGTATAATTTTTTTTCATACTTTTTTTCATTCAATTGGCTAATTTTTTTTTTTTGAGAATTTTCACATCTATGTTCATGAGAGACAATGATCTCTAGTTTTTTTTTTTGTAATACCTGTGTCTGATTTATTATTAGGGTGAAACTGGCCTTGTGGAATGAGTTAGAAAATTGTCTGTTTTTATCTATGAAAGAGATTGTGAAGAATTGGTATAATTTCTTCCTTAAATGTTTGGCAGAATTCACCAGTGAACTCATCTGGGCCTGGTTCTTTCTGTTGTGCAAAGTTATATATTATTAATTCTATTTTTAATAGATATAAGCCTATTCGAATCACCTATTTCTTCTTGTATAAGGTTTGGCAGGTTGTACTTTTCAAGGAATTTGTCCATTTTATCTAGGTTATCCAATTTGTAGGCATAGAGTTGTTCATAATATTTGTTATCTTTTTAATTTCCATGAGATCTATACCTCTCTTTCATTTTGATATTAATAATTTGTGTCTTTTTTTTTTTTTTTTTTTTGCTTTCTTAGCCTGGCTAGCACTTTATTGCTTTTATTCATCTTTTTAAAGAGCCACATTTTGGGTTGTTGATTTTCTCTTTGATTTCCTATTTTCAATTTTATTGATTTCTGCTTTAATTTATATTTCTTCTTCTTATGTTGGATTTTATTTGCTCTTTCTTTAGTTTTTTAAGTGGACACTTATTGATTTTAGATCTTCTTTTTAATATTTGCATTTAATGAAATACATTTTTCTCTAAATATTGCTTTTGCTTTATCCCATAAGTTTTTATAAGTTGTATTTTCATTTTCATTTACTTCAAAATATTTTTAAATTTCTTCTGAGATTTCTTCTTTGACCATGCGTTATTTAGAAGTGTGTTGTTTAGACTTCCTGTAAAATAACTTCTTTTTAATACACCTAAAATTTTATAATTTCTTAATGTTACTAATAAGTTATCTATAATAAAATTTTCCTAATTATCTAAAAATTTAGTTTTAATTAGTTTCTTCAGATCAAGATCTACACAAGGACACATGGATGATACATCTCTCTAAATCTCTTTTAATTTATAATAGTATCCCTCTTTTTCATGCTATTTATTCATGGAGGAAAAAATTAGATTGTTCATTCAATAGAATTGCCCAGTTTCTAGATCTGGCTAGTTTCTTCCACAAGATATTTTAGTGTTAGAGTCTTTATCTCCCATATTCATGAATCTGGAAGCTTAATGCAGGTTCCATTTGTAGTGAGACTAGTATAGCTGATATTTCTTGTTACATCATGTAAGCAGGCATATAATGTCTGATTGTTCTACTTTTTGTGATCTTAAGACTGGTTGGTGGGTCTAGGAATGGTCAGCTTAATACCTTCATTATAAAGTCCCATGTGTGATCTGTAAATTGTGAAAGAATTAAACTTGCTCTCTCTACTTCGAAGAGTCTATGTGAATAAAATGGTGCAATGGGTTTGAAACACTTTGTTCTAAGGAGCTCTAATAGTCAGACAAATTCTGCTATAGAGACAGATGTGAAGGACCCATCTTTTCTCCAAGGCCCACAATTTTCGTTCTGTTGATTTTCTAACAATCACATTTTTGTGGCATTTGGCTTTTAGCTGCAATGTTGTGGTATAAATGGCACAAGTGATTGGACCGGCAGCCCACCAGCATCTTGCCCTTCTGATCCACAAGTTAAGGTAATTGGAGGAGGGGACAACTTTTCTGTTATTATCCTCTTTAAATAACCTTTTAAATAGCCTTAGAAACTCCAGTCATACTGGACCTAGTCCTCCCATGTAGAAACAGGGAATCCTGAACATAATAGAGACTACAGAGACAATGCAGATGGCCAGACAAATCAGAACTAAAAAGGAATAAGCTCATTTAGACTAGAGACATCATTAAGAATCTTGCTGCCCTAAACTATTACATTAGAGGAGAGAAGTTTAAGTAATAGAGGCAGAGAATTATGTCTAACTGTTCTTGAGAAAGAAGTGGGTCTCCTTATGGTTGAAAGTGAAATTTGTAAGGTTGAGGTATAAAAGCTTCTTCTACCTGTTTCTGTGCTCTCCTTCCTTGGAGATGGCAGCATCTAGCCCCTTAGTGAAATGAATCATAAGTGAAGGAGAGAGGAGTTGGGAGAGGGAAAGTTGGTGAAACTGCTGAAACAATATGCCACTAAATTTGGACCTTTAGACTAGGCCCAGAGAAAAGCCAAAATCATCTTCCAACTTGACTAAGACCCTATTACTCCATGTTACTTATTCTTGGGGTTGTTTGGATCTCTGCAATTTTTAGGTCTGTGAAGAAAGACTGGGATACTTACCAACCAGCAACTGCCCTGGATTTGGTTGGGTCATGGTAGATTTACTGGCTTTTAAAGCAAAAGCTGAAATGCAACCAATCCTGGCATTGCATAGCCTATATTCCCATTTGTTAACACTGAGTCAGAAGTAAATGTCCAAAGAACATAAGGGCATCTGCTGCTGACATACCTTTGGGATCTAGCTGAACTCGGTGTGTAAGAATCTAAGACTTCTACTTTAGGTCTCACTGTAATGGTAACACCATCAGAAAAGTCTAGTTTAATATTCTCTACTTTATACCTGTTTCTTTATTAATGTAAAGAAAATAAAAATATCATACCTGGCCTAAGTCTCTTGGCAGAAGGCAAAATACAAACTATGTCCTCAAATAAAGCTTTTGATAAAGTTGAATAATAAATATAGTAATATTATTTGTACTTGTAATTTTTTCTAGGGTTGCTATATAAAAGCAAAACAGTGGTTTCATTCCAATTTCCTATATATTGGCATCATTACTATCTGTGTATGTGTGGTCCAGGTAAGAGTTTAACCAAACAACTTTGGGAATTAAATGAGTTAAGTCATAAAAGGTTTTAGAACAATATCAGATATATAGTATATGCTCAATAAACATGAGCTCCCCCAGTCAAGTAGAAAATAACATTATTACCAATTTAAAGCATACAGAAAATATGCTATAAGATCTATCTGGTCAACTTATTCCTAAGAGAAAATCATGTTATGAACAAAACATTCCACTTGAAAAATTGGCCTTGTATGTTAAGCAGGAGTTGGTGATGAAAATTATAATCCATTTCTTTGTCATTTCTCTGCGTAGTTTGATAAGTCAAGAATTAGTTGAGGATCATTTTGTGTGACTTTTAAAATATGTGATATATCGCAGAATAGCTAAGATTTAATCAAGGAACTCAGAAAGAAACAATTTTCCCCTGCTTAGAAACCAAGGAGGCCTAAGACATGGGTAGAGTTGACCCATTGCATAAAGTGTTCAGAATGTGATTAAACCAGCATCGAAGCTTCTTAAGCCTTCTTAAGAACTTCTTACGGAGACAAAAGATATCCCAACACTTCATACTCCACTGTCTTGCCATCTTTGCCCCCGCTTATCTCCCACTGCCATTCTAAAACTAAAGGACAGAATACCTGAGAAGGAATTGAAAGTGATAGCAGGAAAGGTGGTCTCGGTGTAATGGATAGTTTATTTTGCTTTGGGGCTGATCTTAGATGTTGTAGGAGAGATGGCTCTTCCTATAAAGACCTCATATTTTTTCAACTCTTTTTTCAGGTGTTGGGGATGTCCTTTGCACTGACTCTGAACTGCCAGATTGATAAAACCAGCCAAGCCCTAGGGCTGTGACCTGCTACAGTCTTTGCTGGAAAAACCTGTTCCAAAACCACTTATAACCGGAAGCCCTATAAGATTACTTCCCAGACTGAAATCTTTGCCCAATTCCCATTTTCCCATTTTGGTCCCTGTCTCATACAACCAAAGAAGAGGATGTTGGCCAGGTACTTTCCATCTCAGGAAACAAGACAATCATTTACCTACTCATGGTGTCAGCCATGTCACTCAAGGTAGTGACCCTAATACCTGAGCATTTTTCAGACACAAGAGCATCGATGAGAGAACCTACAGCACTAATGGCTCAAGATCAAAGGATGGGTCTGGGACTTGAGATTTTTCATTTCCTTATTGTCAACAGTCTCTAGTCTCTAAATCATGCCCAGTTCATTCTCCAAAGTCAAGCAAGAGACAAGCTAAAGGGAGCTCTGGGGCCAGACTTACTGGATCATCGTCACAATCCTTGGTTTGCATTAGGCTGGGAAACTTGGGTACAGAAATGATATAGTGCTCTTCTTTCCAAAGAGTAAAGTTTCATTTCAATTTCTTTATTAAAGGGTATTATTGATTCATTTTAAATCTTTCCAGAAGAAACTATTCAGTTATTCATATTCTGACTTCAGCCAATCTCTTAGCCTTTGGTTTACATAACTGTGGAGGAACTCAGCAGACTAGTACCTCTGGTAGTTTAGTTGATAATCACATTCAGAAGAGTTCAGGTATTATTTCTCTATCACATAAAGTTTTGTTAATGTGCTACTTTAACTTTTTAATAAATAAAATTGCATGTGATCTCAATTGCTACATGCCCATACTTATATCTCATTATACTTTCCATGACTGACTGATTACCATGCCAGCAAATCAGGTATATAAGTTATCTATTGCTGTATACCAAATTATCCAAAACTTAGTGACTGAGAACAATAAACATTTATTATCTCACAGTTTGTGTGGTTCATGAATCTGGGAAGAGCTTACCTAGATGATTCTGGTTCATGATCTCTCACATAACTACAATCAAGATGTCAGTGAGGGCTGCAAGTCATCATGGCACATGGAGTACAGTAGGCAAATATCAGTATCTGCTTAAAGTGGGGAGTCTACATAAAGATCTTTTCTTTTATAGGACAGAAACTCCCAAAGGGCTCTACTTTCATGTAAAAGTGAATTAGAACTACCACCCCTTTTAACCAAAGATTAAATAAAAATCTGCCTAAAATTTGGCAATCTAGCAGAGGAAGGAAACACCCTTAAAATTTTGAATCCATAATCTAGCTATCACATTGACATAAAGTGTAAATTTAGAGTGTTTGAATCATCCTCAAACTCTCAAACTAAAATTTTAGTTTAAAGTAGTCCAAAACAAAAATTTATCCCAGGCTCTGGCAGAAACAAAATACACACATTCACTGTAGGAATCTACCTAATACCAGGTCTCCATGAATCTCAAAAAGCAAATTTTCAATTAAATTGAGGTATTCATAATCAAAACACACTAAATGCATGAGAAAACAAGGCACAATGAGCAGTGTTGAGGGTTCTCTTTTCTACACATTCATTCCAACATTCGTTATTTTTTGTCATTGATAATGGCCATTCTAACAGGTGTGAGGTGCTATCTCATTGTGGTTTTGGTTTATAGCTAGTGGAGCAGAACATTTTTTCATGTCTGTTGATCATCTGTATTCTTCTTGGGGAAAGTGTCTGTTCAGGTCCTTTGCCCATATTTTAATTGGATTGATTTTGTGTGTGTGTGGTGTGTGTGTATTGAGCTTAATGAGTTATTTATATATTTGTATATTAGCCCCTTATCAGAGGTATTGTTTGTAAATGGAACTCTCATACTGCTGGTGGGAATGTAAACTGGAGCAGCCCCTATGGAAAACAGTATAGAGGTTCCTCAAAAAATTAAGACTACAGCTACCATATGCCCCAGCAATCTTTCTTCTGGGTATCTACTCTAAAAATTTTAAAAATAATTATTCATAAAGATATATATACCCCTATGTTCATTGCAGTATTATTTACAATAGCCAAAACATAGGAACAACCAAAATGTTCTTCAACTGATGATTGGATAAAGAAGATGTGGTACATACATACAATATTCAGCCATAAAAAAGAGGAAATATTGCCATTTGTGACAACATGGATGGATCATGAGAATATCATGCTAAGTGAAATAAGTCAGACAGAAAAGGACAAGAAACATATGATTTCACCCATATATGTGAAATATAAAGCAAAAAGCAACAAACGGACAAACATATTTATAAACACAGACAAAACACGATGGTGGTTACCAGAGGGGAAAGAGGTAGGAGGAGGATAAAGAGGGTAAAGGAGGTCAAATATATGGTGATGAAAGAAGACTAGACTTTTTATGGTGAGCACACAATGGAATACACAGATGATGTGTTATTAAGTTATACACCTGAAACTTATATAATGTTATTAACCAATATTACTCCCAATAGATTTAAATTTTTAAAAAAAATGAACAAAAAAACAAGGTACTATAAACCAAGAAAAACAACAAATAATAGGAAAGAACCCGAAAAATATAAATAGCCATGCTTTTCTATATACAAAAGTAAAGAACAGCTTTAAAATGTGTGCTGAGAAGAAATGAAGAAAGACTAAACATTTTGAAAACTGAAAATATAATAATTGAAATTTTAGAAATGAATATGTTTAACAGCTGATTCAATACAACTAAAGAGAGATTAATAAACAGGAAGATTTGTATGAGGAAATTAATCAGAATGTAGCTCTAGTGTGTTGAATTGTGTTCTTAAAAAGGTATGTCCAAATCCTAAACCCTGGTACCTGTGAAATATAACCTTTTTTAGAAAGAAGGGGTTTTTGTGAATATGATTAAGTTAATGATTTTGAGATGAGATCATCCTAGATTTAGGGTGTGTCCTAAATCCGGTGTCTAGTGTCCTTGTAAGAAAAAGAAGAGAAAGATTTGAAACACAGATACATAGGAAAGTACCCAACTCCCAGATTCTCCTCAAGGAGTTAAGGATTTGGGTGCCACAAAAGTCTGGGCCCCAACTTTTAAGAATACTAACAGTGGGAGAGGCTCCCCAAATAGCTATCTCTAAAACCCAATGGGGATGGTGTCCAGGAGACCCACAAGACTATGGCAAACAAAGAAGTAATTCTAATGTGTGCATGAGCTCTCACCATGTCTCTCCCACAAGGCTCACTCAGTACAGAGAGAGCAGAAAAAATTGCCCAATTCCGTCTGTTCCTGAAAGAAAGTTATCAGCATACTTTAAAAGCTACTGACTGAGGGCCAGACTTCCAATACTGCAGGAACTAGGGACTGGCGCAATCCTCCCCCAGAGACCAGAGAAGATAGTGGACGTCTACCCTACCTTTTCCCTCCAGCTCACTCCAAATTACCAGTATCTAACTGGAAAAAGCTTGTACACACATGTGTGCCACAGCTTTCACAGCTTCCATCCAAGAGATGTGTCCCTGGATCACCTGGCTTTCTAACCAAAGGGGCTTCTATTCAGGAGTCCCACAGGACTGTAGCAAACAAAGAAACAATTCTTAACAGGTTATCCTCCAAGGCTTAAAGGAAAGGGAGCAGACAAATCTCACATCTCCCAGTCTTTCCCTGAAAGACGCTTATCGGTATACTTTAAAAACTGCTGCCCAAGGCCAGGTTTTTAATTTAACAGGCAGTAGGGGCTGGCTGTGATCCTACCCAGAGACTGAGAAAGCAGGTAGACGCACTGTTCCATATTCTCCCTCCAGCCTGAGTTAATAATAAACTAAGTCAACAGTATCTCCCTGAAATGAGCTTGTATATACATCTGGTGTCACAGCATTTGTGGGTCTCACTTGAGGGATGGGTCATTGGAACAACTGGCTCTAGTATTCAATGGGCCTTGCATCCATAAGTCTCATAGCACTTTAAGAAACAAAGAAACACTTCTTAACAAGTGCAGGAGCACACCCCCACCCCATCCATGGCTATACATCTTAGATTAGAACAAAGGGAGCAGATAAAATGGCCATTGCCCAGTTTCTCCTTTGCAGAGACTTTAACATGTACTTTCCACAGCTGCTACCTGAGGGTCTAGCTTCTAATCAGCCTGCATTTAGGTACAGACTGCAATTTTTCCTTTTGGGACTGATGTGTCTTGTCACTCCTAAACTATGGGGAGCTACTGAAAATAAAGAAGGAGGCTTGGACAATCACAAAAGTTTGAGAGACAACTAGGAGCTCAGGCCAGGCTGATCAATGAGAGTCATCTCCTATGTGAAACTTATATCAACATTGAGATAGGTGGCTGTTTTACCTAATGCATGGAAAGCAACACAGGCAATCAAGGAAAATGAAGAAATAAAGAAATATGTACCAAACAAAAGGACAAGATAAATCTCTAGAAACAGATCTTAATGAAATGGAGATAAGTGATTTATCCAATAGATGGTTGAAAATAATAGCCATAAAGATGTCCACTGAGGTCAGGAGAGTAATAAAAGAACAAAGGAAAAATTTCAGTGAAGAGATGGAAAATATTCAAAGGCATCAAAGAGAAATCACAGAGCTAAAAATACAATAACTGAACCAAAAATTTCAACAGAGGGGTTCAACAACAAACTAGATCAAGTGAAAGAGAGGACCAGATATTTCAAAGAAAAAGAAGTAGAATTCATCCAATCAGAAAAGAATAAAGAAAAAGGAATAAAAAAGAGTGAAAATAGCTTATGGGATTTCTGGGACACCATTAAGCACAATATGCATTCCAGAGGTACCATAAAGAGAAGGGAGAGAGAAAGGGGAAAAAAGCTTATTTAAAAGAAATAATGGCTGAAAACTTCTCTAACCTAGGGAAAGATAAAGACATCCAGGTCCAGGGAGCCCAGAGAGTTCCAAATGAAATGAATCCTAAAACCCACACCAAGACACATTATAATTAAACTTACAAAAGTTAAAGACAAGGAAAGAATTATAAAACACAGCAAGAGAAAAACAACTTGTTACGCACAAGGGAACCCTACAAACTACAGCAGATTTTCACCAGAAACTTTGCAGGCCAGTAGTAGAAAGATGGATTCAAAGTGCTGAAAGAAAAAAACTGCCAACAAAGAATACACTATCTGGCAAAATGGGCACAGCTTCAAAACTGAAGAAGAGAGAGGGAGTTTTCCAGACAAATAAAAACTGAATAAGTTCATCGCCACTAGACCATCCTTACAAGTATGTTAAAGAAATTTTCCAAGCTAGAACAAAAGGATTCTAATTAATAATGAGAAAATACATAAATGTATAAAACAAAAACATTAAAAAGTAACTATAGCCACAAGAATTTGTTAATGGATATACAGTGTAAAAGACATAAATTGTGACATCAAAGTATAAAATAGGGAGAGTGTAAAAATACAGAGTTTTTATATGCTTTTTTCATATTTAAAAAGTCTGTTTAAATATATTTTATGTAAGCCTCAAAGCAAAAAGTTATAGTAGATACTCAAAACATAAAGAGAAAGGAATCAAAGAATACCATTATAGAAAGTAATCAAGCCAGACAAGGACACCACAAAAAAAGAACAATACAGATCAATATCATGATGAACACATATCCAAACACCCTGAACAAAATATCAGCAAATCAAATTCAACAATACATTAACAGATCATAACCATAACCAAGTGAGATCTATTCCACAAAATTCAACATCCACAATTCAATCAATGTGATATACCACATTAACAAAATGAAGTATAAAAATTATATAATCATCTCAATAGATGCAGAAAAAGCATTTGACAAAATTTAACATGCTTTCATGATAAAAACTCTCAAGTAATTATAGAGGAATATATCTCAACATAATAAGGCCATTGCATATTACATATTACAAACCCACGGTGAACGTTATACTCAACAGTGAAATGCTACCACCTTTTCCTCTCAATCAGGAGCAAGACAAGGATGCCCAATGTTGCCCCTTTTATTTAATATAGTACTGGAATTTCTAGACAGAGAAATCAGGCAAGAAAAAATAAATAAATAGATGGCATCCAAATGACATAGGAAGATATAAAATTATCCTTATTTGCAGATGACATAATATTAGGTTTAGAAAACCTAAAAATTCCACCAAAAAAAAACCCACAATAGAACTAATAAATAAATTCAGTAAAGTTGCAGGATAAAAATCAATGTACAAAAATAAGTTATGTTTCTACATACCAACGATGAACTATCAGAAAGAGAAATTAAGAACACAGTCCCATTTACCATAGTATCAAACTAATAAAATACCTAGGAATAAATTTAACCAAGGTGTTGTAAAATTATACATTGAAAACTAAAAGAAATTGAAAAAAATTATTTAATAAATTGAAATAATTATTATTGTAAAAATACCACTTTACCCAAAGCAATCTATGAATTCAATGCAAACTCTATCAAAATTTCAATGGCATTTTCACAAAAATAGGAAAAACAGCCTAAAATTTATACGGTACCACAAAAGACCTAAAATGGTCAAGGCAATCTAGAGAAAGAATAACAAAGCTAGAGGCATCCCATTTCTTGATTTCAAACTAGATTGCAAAAGATAGTAATCAAAATGGTATTGGCATAAAAAGACATATAAATCAATGGACCAGTATAACAAGCCCAGAAATAAACCCATGCATGTCTGGTCAATTAATTTATGACAAAGCACCCAAGAATATACAATGGAAATTACAATCTCTAAAATAAATGATATTGATAAAATCGAATAGCCACAGGCAAAATAACAAAGCTCAACCCTATCTCACACCATACACAAAAATTGACTCAAAATGGATTAAAGGCTTGAACATAAGACCTGAAATCATAGCATCCCTAGAAGAAAACAGGGTAAGCTCTTTGACAGTGGTCTTGGCAATCGCTTTTAGTTTTAAAACTAAAAGCACAAACAACAAAGCAAAAACAAACAAGTAGGACTACATTGAGCTAAGTAGCTTCTTCTCAGAATAATAAAGTCAAGGTGCCAAAAGGTCTGGTTCCTCCTAGAGGCTTAGCAAAGAACGTATTCTTTACCTTTTTAACTTCTTGAGGCTGCAGCATTCCTTGGCTCCTGGCCACATCACTCCACATTTCCTTTTTCCATGTAGGGTAAAACATCCTTTTTCCTTTCTCTTGTGATTACATTGGACTCACCTGTATAATCCAAGATAACATCTCCACTTCAAGATCCTCAATTTATCACACCTGTCAAGTTTCCCTTGCTATATTAAGGTAAAGTATTTCTAGGTTCCGGGCATTTAGACATCAACATTTTTGGGAGGGAGGCACAACTCAGTCTACTACATAAATAAATATTTACCAAATTTGACAGTATACAAGGGTTATAAATCAAATCTCCAAAAAATCAAAGGATTAAAATCATACAGTTTTTTACTTTTATCATAATGAAATTTTGCTAGAAATCAATAACAAAAAGGTGACTGGAAGATCTCTGTATATTTTGAAATTAAGAAATACACTCCTAAATTGCCATGCATTAAAGAAGTAAGCAATCACAATTAGAAAATATTAAAACTAAAACTAAAAAAAATAATAATATTGAGAGATAGTGGCTGAGAATTTTTTAGAACTAATAAAATGTATGAGATGTAGTAAAACAGTGCTACACTGAGATTTGTTTTTTAAATGTATATAGTAAAAGTTTTAAAAAATTGAATATTTCAGACCTGAGTATTCACCTCAGGGAGTCAGAACAGAATGACAAAATAAACACAAAGAAGTAGAACAAAATAAATAATAAAAACATAAGCAGAAATTAGATACATAACAATATGTAGTAGATAGGATTAAGGAGACTAAAAACAAATTCTTTCAAAAAAATCTGGTATGAATGAAAAACTTGTAAGATGTGCTAGAAAAAAAGGAGAAGGCACAAATTACAAATATAGAGAATAAAAAGGAGATATCACTAAAGATTCCAGAGACATTAAACAGAAAAGTATTGTGAATAACTTTATGAAAGCATATTGAAAGATTTAATTAAAGTGGAGAAAAACTTAGGAAAAAAAATTTATCGAAACTAAAGTATAAAACATAAATAGTCTAATAACTGTTTACAAAATTAAATTAATAGTCAAAAATATCTTCATAAAGTAAATCTAGACCCAGATGGCTTCACTAGTGAGTTCTACCAAGTATTTAAGTAAGAAATTAATCTAATCTTATATTTTTAAAAAAACTCCAGAGTATAGAAAAAAAATGACTCTCAAGGTAAACTTGATACCAAAACCTAAAAAAATATATGAAAAAAATTATAACCATTCTCATTCATAAGAATACGTGCAGAAATCTGAAACAAAATATTAATAGAAATAATTATGGAATAAATTCCTGGTTAAACATTATCTAAGAATATATTAGGAAATCAATGTAATTCACCATATTGACCAAGTAAAGGAGAAAAACATGATAACCTCAATAGATGTGGAAAAAGCATTTGATAATATTTAACTTTCACTAATTATTAAAACAACAACAAAAAACACCACTTAATAAACTAGTAATAGAAGGAAACTTTCTTATCTATTGTGATGGTTAATTTTATGTATCAGCTTAGGCCAAATTATATTTGGTCAAACATGATTCTAGGTATCTCTGTGAAGGTATTTTTTGGATAGAATTAACATTTAAATCAACAGAGTGTGAGTAAAGCAGATTTCTCTACATAATGTGAGTGAGCCTCACCCAATCAGATGAATGTCTTAGGAAGAAAATGACCTACCCTAAAGAAGAGGGAATTTGGTCAGCAGAGTGCTTAAGACTTAAACTACAACTCTCCCCTGGGTCTCCAAGAGAAAGAGCTTTGTTTCTTCTGTTTAATGTTTCTGGAATCTCTAGTGATATCTCCTTTTTATTCTTCATATTTATAATTTGTGCCTTTTTTTCCCTAGCACAACTTACTAGAAGTTTCCCATTTATACTAGATATTTTGGGAGAGTATATTTCTAGTATTATTGATCCTATCTACTATATATTGTTATGTATCTAATTCCTGCTTATATTTTTATTATTTATTTTCTTCCATATATATGGATTAGGTGTATGTATTTATACACACACTCTAATGGTTTGGATTTTCTGGACAACCCTAATATGCCTGCAAGAGCGTATTTATTAAAAAATAAATAAATACCAGGGGTCAGAAAAACATGGCAAAGTGAGAGATGTCCTCCAACCTCTCCCCTTGAAATAACAATAAGCTGAACAACTTAAACTCAACAAAAACCACCCAAACTGCAAATCAGCATGTCTGAGTGTGGGATATACACATAAGAGCTACCACAGGTCAGGACTCCAGATGTCCAGAGCTCCCTGTAGGAGAAGGGAGAGAGAAGGAGCAGTGAGTTCTCTGAACAGCCTTACCTGAAAGTGCTGTGAGCTGCCAGCGGCCAGCTGGTGGCAGAGCCCAGTCATCAGAGCAGAAGGCATAGAAGCAGGATGGAAATGAAGAGAAACAACAGTTGATTTTTACTGGCCAAGGTTGCAAAACTGAGGCTGAGCAACAGCTCCCAACTCCCAATCCAGAAAGCCTCTCCCCATACCCTCCGAGAGCTATCACTGCAGAGCCTCAGGGGAATCTGAGTAAATGCTGCTGAGACCATCATTGACACTGACAGAGACTGAAACTGAGGGTAGCAAGCATGATTAAATATCTATAAGGGAAAAAAAGGCATTTTAAAGACTTTATATAAAGCAGGCATCCAAGAAGCTTAGACGCCACCTGCTGGAAACCAAAAGAAAAGTGCCTTCCTTGCAGCAGCTAAAGAGAGACCTTTATAATAAATCTTCTGGAAAAAACAGCAGAATACACTTCCATTAATGCCCAGACAGAGAAATAGTCCA
Source organism: Eonycteris spelaea (assembly GCA_003508835.1). Taxonomy (NCBI): domain Eukaryota; kingdom Metazoa; phylum Chordata; class Mammalia; order Chiroptera; family Pteropodidae; genus Eonycteris; species Eonycteris spelaea. Next base: position 4,613,997 of record PUFA01000065.1, read on the forward strand.
TTAAACACCATGAACAACCAAGGTGATAAGGCATCTCAGAAAGAAAGAGAAAAATCTCCATAAAATAAGCTTGCAGACATAGAAATATGCAACTTAAATGACAGAGAATTCAGGATGGTACTTCTGAAAAAACTCAGTGAGTTCCAAACAAGTCATCAACAATTTCAGGAATTGAAAAAACAACTAGATAACCAGAGCAAGGAGATTGAAACCCTCAAAAAGAACAGAATAGACCTTCTGGAGATAAACACACCACACACACACACACACACACACACACACACACACAATGCAAGAGTTGAAAATGAAATAGCAAGCTTGGGAAATAGAGTCGTCAAATGGAGGAAAGGATCAGTGATACAAAGACAGAAATCTAAAAATAAATCAGAAGGAAGAAGAGAGAAACTGAAAAATGAAAAATAATAAAAGAAATACAAGAACTAGTTGATACCATCAGGAGAGAAACATAAGAATAATGGGCATTATCGAAGGTAAGGAAAAAGAGCAGGGACTAGAAAGCTTTTCAGAAAATAGTGATGAGAATTTCCCAAATCTAAGATGAGCTGGAGCTTGGAATTCAAGAAGTCAACAGAACATCCAATTATCTCAATCCAAAAAGGCCTTCACCAAGACACGTTGTATTAAAGTTATCAAAAAATCAATGACAAAAAGAATTCTCAGGGCAGCCAGGGAGAAGAAAATGGTAACTTATAAAGGAAAACCCATTAGATTATCATCAAACTTCTCAGCGCAAACCTTACAAGCCAAAAAGAAATGGAATCAAATATTTAAACTATTAAGTGAAAATAACTACTAGCCTAGAATAATGTACCCAGCTAAGCTCTCCTTTAGATATGAAGAAGAAATTAAGACCTTTCCGGACATACAAAAATTGAGAGAATTCTCCACTATTAGGCCTGCACTACAGGAAATACTGAAAGGGGCCAGCTCACCTAAAACAAAATGACCAAAAACAACAACAAAAAAATACGTGAGTAGGAGGAAAGTGACTATCAGGCAAATAGAAGCAGAGGAGTGCAATCCTTATAAAACAGGGCATTATAAGCTTAAATAATAAGAATAGAATTGCTATAGCAAGATAGTAATGAATGTTCAGCATAGTAGGACAAATTGAGATAATAATGAATGAAAAGGGGAGATTCAGAGATCCAAATTTGCAAAGGAATGGAGATAAGGCACGTGCAGAAGAAAATGGATGACTGTATATATATAAACTATCCTTTTCATATTCATAATGGTAAACACACACCAAAGATTCAGAACTGAAGTATATAACATAAAACAAGAACCAGAGACAAAACCCACAAAAGCCAACCAAAATAAAGAAACACAAGGCAAGAAAGCAATGGAAACACTGAAGCTACCAGAAAGCAAAAATAAAATGGCTATAAGAAAGACCTCAATTTCAATAATCACCCTAAATGTAAATGGACTGAACTCACCAATAAAAAAGCACAGAGTTGCAGATGGATCAAAAAAAAAACCCAACCATATGCTGCCTCCAGGAGACACATCTCAGCTCCAAAGACAAATATAGACTCAAAGTGAAAGGGTAAAATGAATTTTCAAGCAAATGGCATTCAGAGAAAGCGGAGTAGCAGTACTAATATCAGATGAAATAGACTTCAAAATAAAAAGGTAAAGAAAGATACTGAGGGACACTTCATAATGATAAAGGGAATCATGCACCAAGAAGACATAAACACTTATTAATATCTATGCTCCCAATCAGGGAGCCCCGAAATATGTAAAGCAATTACTAACAGAACTAAAGGAGAAACAGACCAAAACACTATCATAGTAGGGACCTAAATACCCACTGTCAGATATGGACAGATCATCCAAACAGAAAATCAATAAGGAAATAACATCCTTAAATGACACATTAGACCAACTGGACATAATTGACATTTACAGAGCCTTCCATCCAAAACAGCTGCTTATTACATTCTTCAGTGCACATGGAACATTCTCAAGAATCACCACATACTGGGACACAGAGATAGCCTCAACAAATATAAGAGGGTTGAAATCATACCAACAATTCTCTGATCATAATGCTTTGAAACTAGAGATCAACTGCAAAAAAAATCAGGAAGAACCACAAATACATGGAGATTAAACAACATGCTACTGAAGAATAACTGGTCAGAGAAGAAATAAAAGAGAGATCAAGAGATATATAAAATGAATCATAATGAAGTACAACATATTCAAAAACTTTGGGACATGGCAAAAGCAGCATAGAAGGAAAGTTCATATCATTACAGGCCTATCTCCAAAAACAAGATAGCCCAAATAAACAACCTAATACTTCATCTTAAAAAAACTAGAAAAGGAAGAACAAATGAAGCCTAATCAGCAGAAGGAAAGAAATAATTAGAGCAGAAATAAATGAAATTGAAAACACAACAACAAAAATAAATGCAACAAAGAGCTGGTTCTTTGAGAAGTTAATAAAATGACAACCCCTGGCTAGACTCACTAAAGAAAAAAGAGAAAGGACACAAATAAACAAAATCAGGGAATGAAGAGGGAAATTACAACTGACATTGCAGAAATACAAAGGATCATACAAGAATACTATGAAAAAGTATATCAATACAAATTAGTAACCTAGAAGAAATGGACCAGTACTTAGAAAAAATACAATCTTCCTAGACTGAAGATTGGAAATCTAAATAGACTGATCAGAGAATGGAAATTGAAACATCATCAAAAACTACCAAAAGGAGTAAAAGTCCCAGGAGCCAGATGGCTCCACCAGTGAATTCTACCAAACATTCGAAAAAAAAATTTATACCTATTCTCCTCAAACTCTTCCAAAAAAATCAAAGAGGAAGGCAATACTTCCCAACTCATTTTTGAAGGCCAATATTACTCTGATACCAAAACCTGGTAAGATAACACAGAAAAGAAAAACTACAGACCAATATCGCTCATGAACACACAGATACAAAATCCTAAATAAGATACTAGCAACCGAATATACACATGTTAAAAAGATTATATACCCATGATCAAGTGGGCTTCATTTCATCCAGGGGCACAGGATGGTTCAATATGCAAATTGATCAATGTGAATGCACACCAAATAAACAATTAAAAAATAAGAATCATATGAATCATAACAATAGATGCAGAAAAAGCCTTTGACAAGATACAGCATCCATTTATGATTAAAACACTTAACGAAATCAGTATAGAAGGAAAGTACCTTAAATAATAAAGGCCATATATGACAAGCTCAGCCAACATTATACTTAATGGTGAAAAACTAAAACCTTCCCTGTAAGATCAGGAACAAGGCAAGCTGTCCACTATCATCACTGTTATTCAATATAACATTGGGGTCCTAGCGCGTGCAATCAGACAAGAGAAAGATATAAAAGGCATTCAAATAGGAAACGAGAAGTCAAACTTCACTATTTGCGGATGACATGATTCTCTATATAGAAAACCCTAAAGACTCCACAAGAACACTACTAGAAACAATAAGCGAATACAGTAGTCTCTGGATACAAAATCAATGTTCAAAAATCATAGCATCCTATACTCTAATAACAAGTGCCAGAAAAAAAGTGGAAAAAATAATTCCTTTTATAATTGCAACAAAAAGAATAAAATACCTAGAATAATTAATGAAACATGTGAAGGACCTATATAATGAAAACTATAAGACTCTATTAAAAAAATAGAAGAAGATACAAAGAAATGGAAAGATATTTGTGTTCTCGGATTGGAAGAATCAACAGAGTGAAAATGACCATAGTACCTAAAGCATTATACAGATTTAATGCAATCCCATCAAAATCCATCAGCATTTTTTAAAGAAATAGAACAAAAAATCATCAGATTGTATGGAAGCACAAAAGGCCCGAATTGCCAAAGCCATCCTGAGAAAAAAAAACAAGCTGAAGGCATCACTCTGCCTGACTTCAAATTATATTATAAAGTGACGTAATCAAAATGGTGTGGTATTGGCAGCAAAACAGACACACAGACCAGTGGAACAGAATCGAGAGTTCAGAAGTAAATTCATATTTATAAGTAAATTCATAGTTTCTGGTGAGAGCTCTCTTCCTGTCTGACAGATGGCTACACATTCTCACTGAGTCTTATCATATGGCATTTCCTTCAGTGCAACCATGCAGGCTCCTCAGTGCATTTACATTTATGGTGGTAGTGGAGGGGGGGGGCACCTTGCTGTCTGACTTATAAGGCACTAATTCTATTGAATCAGGCCCCATCCCTATGACCTCATTTAATTCTCAATTACTTCCTTAGAGGCCCCATATCCAAATATAGCATACTGGGGGTGGAGCATAAATATTTCAGTATATAAATTTTAGGAGAGACATATTCAGTCTATAAGAAAAAGGTTTTGTATTTTAGGAAAAAACTATGACACACACAAAAAAATTATGCATTATATCAAGAGGTTCATGTTACTGGTGTCTTGTTATTAGTGATATTTATCTTGATTCATTTTGATAGATTGTTGTTGCTAGTTACCTTCAAGATAAAGTTACTATCTTTTTCTTAATAAAGTATCTTGGGAGATCCTTTGAGACTGCAAATCCTGTTTCTCCTCAAACTTGTCCCCACTCATTTTAGCATCCATCGGTGTAATCTTGCCTTCGCAGTTATTACTGGGTATTTGCAATGATAATTCTCTATTTTCCCTTTACACTTATATTATTAATTGGAATTCAACTATAGGAAGAGCTATTCCTTCTCCTCTGTTCATGTATTTTTTTTTTTCTTATGGATATAGACTCACTGGGTATATTTTATCTAGGATTAAAGTCAAATATCATTTGAACAACAATAAATGTTGTTCAAATATTCCAGTTTGGGCCATTAAGAGTCCTTCAGATTGGGCTCCTGTTTTTGATAAGCCTCCATCTTTTTTGAAAGCATTTTCTGACATCACAAGATATCTAGCTCTCTTTTTCTTTTTCTTGCTCCAGTTTGCCCTGGAATCAACTTCTTCACCGAGCCCTAGTTCCTTATATTGGAGATGGTGTTTAGAAACCAAGAGCTGGTGCTAGTGTGCTCATTGTTCTGACTATCACTGGTTCTAGGTCCTCTCAGTGAACAGAGTATGGAAATATGTTGCGTATGTACTAACTCACACACATACCTAATATGTACATTTCTTAGTCTAATCTGAATATATATTAAAAAACCATGAGTATATATATTGATGTCTCTTATTTTAATCCAATGATACATGGTTTACATTAGCCTTATTTTCCTTTTAAATGTCTTCATCCAACAATGAGAAATCTGGCTCTCATTATCCATGAAATTATGAAATTATTTGTTCAGTTCTAAATATACATGTAAGGTAGTTTGGGATTGCTAGTTCTTACCTTTGAGAAACACTTTTACTAAACTAGATTACAGCACTTAAAGACTTTAGCTTTTCAGAGCCCAGTGAAGATTTTGCTTTCTAAGTTATTTAGGTTTGGTTATTTTTCCTATCCATCCCCTTAAGTGTGGCATCTTATTCTTTAGTAATATATGTATTTTCATTTGTTAGTATTTGCATTCGCAGTTTGGGTTTCCATTCCTGGTCAGTTTTAATCATTTACTTGGGGGTAATGTGAAGGTGTGTGAGACATTACTGGTGATTTTAAGAGTCAGCGCTAACAGTTCACAGAAATATTACTCTAACATCATTGCTGCTAACCATTCCATCCCTTCTATCCCTTTCCCTTATTCAGTCTTATTTTTCTTATGAGACTTATTTTTCATGTATTTCTTTTGTACAAATAGATTATGTTATCTTCTTATATCTTTGCTTATGAAGGGTGGTAGTGCTATACTCTTTTGTGCTTTGGCTTTTTTTCATTTTACAGTATGTCTTAGAATCACTACATATCAGTTCATGGAGTGCACTCCTCTGTCTTTCCTTACAGCTACTTAGTATTCTAGTGTGGATATACCATATAAATTTTCAACCCTCTCTATGGTATTTAGGTCATTCCAATATTGGCAATTAAAAAACAAACAGTATAATAAAATTTTGCATATGTGTATTTTCACATTGTTGGAAGGCATATCTTCAGTTTCATTTTTAGAAATAGTATTGCTGGCCCCATTGATTGAAAGGTAAATACATATATAAATTTTGTTGGACATTGTCAAATTTCCCTCCAAAAGAATTGTACCGAATTGCCTCATCAGCAATGTATGAACATATCTATTTCCTTCACAGCCTTGCAAATATAATGAACAGAATGTGTTGTCATTTTCTTAAATCCTTTTCCAGTTGACCAATGCAAAATTGACATTCCAAGTGGTTTTTAATTTGCATTTATGATTTTGAAATAATTTTGGAATATTTTTCATGTTTGAAGGTAATTTTAGTTTTACAATCTTTATGCAAGTTGTGTGTTTCATCTATGTTCCCACTTTTTGTTTGTTGGGTTTTTAGTCCTTTCTCCTCCTTATTCTTTAACAAATCACTTAGCTATTGGCTGAGTAAAGGTGGTAGTGGCACTGGTGAAAGCAGGAGACAGTTGGTTATTTCAATAATCCAGATGAGAGAAAATGCATAGGTAATCACAGTAGAGGTGGTGAGAAATGGTCAGATTCCAGGTATAATTTGAACATAAACCAACGAAAATGTCCTAACATATTCACTCTAGGGTAAAAGAAAAGAAAAATTGAGGTAGACTCCAGAGTGTTTTCTACTCAAACAAGTGGAGGCCTGCTTTGTCATGATCTGAAGAGGAAAATCATTGCTGAGGCTAATTTTGGGTGTGGATTATATTTGGAAGCTGGAGTTGGCCTGTGTTAATTTGAGATGACAATTAGAAATCCAAGAGGAAATGTCAAAGAAGGAAATACAATGTTGGAGTTACTAAATATAGATGGCATTTTTGTGTGAGACCATTATTCGACGGCATAAAATTTAGAAGACAAACAGGACTGAGCTGTAACTCCAACATTAAAGAGATCATGGAGAAGGAAAGGAATCAGCCAAAGAGATCGAGGAGCAGCCAAAAGGTAGTAGGAAACCATGATGTGGCATCTTGCAAGCAGAGCGAAGGACAAATGTCAATGACAGACTGATAAACATGTCAAATGCTATTGAAGGTCAAATAAAGACAGAGAATTTGATTTATTAGCAATTGTTGGAGCCTTGAAAAAAAAACCCAGCTTTAGTGGATTTCATGACAGGGTAGGGTTTGAAACCATCAGCATAGACAAATTTGGGGGATTTTTGGTAAGGATTCAAGCCATTGCCCTATCATGGAATATAATTAAAAGAAATATGGGTGCTTGAGGATTTCATGAGCAGCAAAGCCTTAATAATAAAGGAGAAAATCAAAATGAGAAAGTAGGCTGAAACAAATAGGCAAGACAATGAAATGGATGATGAATGTAGTCTTTAAGGATAATTTAGTTGAATTTAATTTCACAAACACTGATATATGGTTGTCTATTGCCAGCGCTATTCAAGATTTCTCTCTTTCCAATCCTCAAAATTCTATACCGATTGTTTTTTTTCCAACTTTAAAATGTACCCAGGACATGAGTCCACCAATTTTATCCTCTTGTTACACTATCACCAAGTATGTTACCAGGCTTATGACTTCAAAAATTTACTGATAGCCTTCAATTATTGTATCCTCCTTGTCCAACATTTAATATCTTAATATTAATATTTTAACTTGATGGGAATATTTTAAAATATTTTAGTTTGCTGTATTTTCTGATTTTCTACATGTACATATACTGCTTCATTAATAATAAATGTTTAAAGATTTTTCAAAGGAAGTAATGATTCATGAAATTATGCTCCCATGGGTGGATAACTAACGATAAATTAGGACAACTAACAATTGACCAGTGGATACAGCAACATGGAAGTTGCTGGTGTCCTTGACAAGATCCATTTTGCTGGAGCAGGGGGTAAAAGCTGACTGGAATAGTTTGGCAGTTGCTCAAATGTTAAACTAAGAGTTAGGATATGACCTAGTAATTACACTTAGATACACCCCGAGAACTGGAACATGTCCACGACAAAAACTTGTTCCCAACATTCATAGCAACACAAACACCTGGTAAGCCAAAAGTGTAAATGACCCAACTGTCCATAAATGAATGAATGAACAAGGATGGTATATCCACAACAAAATATTCATCAATTTAAAAAGTAATTAAACTATACATACTAAAGCACGGAGGAACCTTGACAAGTGAAAGAAACAAACCAGTCACAAAATATTATGAATGATTCATTCCATGCATATGAATGCCCACAACTGGCAAATCTAGAGACAGAAAGTATACTCGTGGTTTGGTTGTTAGGGCTCAGGGATGAGGGTCTGGGAACTGTTGCTAATATGTATAAGGTTTTTTAAGAGCGACGAAAATGTTCTAAAATTAGATAATATTGATGTGTGCAAACTGTGAATAAAAAGCCACTAAAACTGTATACTTTAAATGGATAAATTTATAATATGTAAATTATCTCAACAAAGCAGTTACAAAAAAGAAAAGGCAGGAGATCTCATTGATGAACAACAGTCTTCATGTGTTCTCTCCTCAGTATTTTGTTTTCCATTTTATTGCCAGTGTACAGGTTTTATTTAATTTTAATTCCAAGGGACTTGTTAATCACTTTTTTAATAACCTTTCTCTTTTTCCCCTTCATCCCTGTCCCATACCACTTCCCAAACTCTCCAAATCAAATATCATCAAGATAGAAAACTACACTTTACAATTTTAAAAGTATTAAACGTGGCCATTGTTCACATTTACTTTCACATAGTCCAAGTTACATGTCATATTCAAAAAAGAAACAGTGTTTGCCTAGAGATAATAACATCACATTAAGCAAATTAAGACATTATATAACCTGAATTCTAAAACCCATTTAGGATCATGAAACTAATTCATAAAAGTTACAAAACAAGTGTCCTCAGTCTTGAGAAGTGTTTGAATTTTTAAATAATGCTGTTATAATGCATTTTCTTTCTTGAAATTAAAAAAAAAAAATTACAACGGTGAGTAGACGGTATCATCACTTCATGGTAAAGAGATTAAGTGAGTACATATACAAGCCCACTGGCAAAGCCTTAAATTTAGAGCTGATTTCCTCTTGAATTTAAAATTTCAATAGTATACAAAACTTATCTATTGTTGGAATAACACCTGAGGAGTTTAGCTAAAGATACAAATAATAACAAAGATCCTGCACAATATTCAAACTTGGGGAATTCTAGTTAAAAATAACAAAATTTTTTTTCCAAAAAAATTCTCTAAAGATGCCGATACCTCATGTAGATTATTCGAGTCTATGTGAATCAATCTTTTCTGTATTCCTTAAATAAAATTTTATAATTGACTGATGAAAAAACAATTCGTATTCAACATCACTTTCAGAATGCATCTAATTAACTCAATGGAAAAAAACATGGTAAAACACAGTTAATTCACTGGATCTTTAAGTATAGCAACATTTTATTATTTTTGGTGCATCTTCTTACGCATTTCTTCGGGCAGGCTTCTTTCTCTCTCAGCTCTGTTTAAGTCTTCTTATTTTTTCATCTCGAATCGTTTCTTCTAACTCTGGTGGCGTCATGGGAAAAATATCTTCAGTATAATTTTTATTAAAGGAATGACTTTGTCCAAAATCTGCATTTGAACTCAATGTGCTTTTCTCCTGGTTCTCCTGGGACAGTGTTTCTACTTCAGTTCTCTTTTCATCTCTGGTTTTGTTGGAGCTTGTGAGAATGTTATGGTGAGATACATCTGAAAGTTGGTAAAAGACTACTAATGAGTTGGGAGCTGGTTGACATTAGTGCCTCCATTTACAGCTGTGTTATAAACACTCTCGTTTTTCTCTTCTTTGTGTGATCCATCTTCTTAATGCTTTTTGCTTTTCTTTTCTATCAAAACCCTATTGAGTAAGATTCCAATAGAAAAACAGTATTACTGTCACACATAGAGCATGCCCTGAAACTTAACAAGTTTGCAGATATATTTAGCATTAAATTCGATTCAACAAAATATATTGAGAACAATTAAGAAATTAATGCTTTCCACTGTATGGTACCAAAATGAATAACAATGTCCTAATGATTTTCACCAAGAAAAAATTCTTACTTCACATTTTCCTGTCTAAGTCAAGTATCAGAAGCTGTATCGATTTACCACCAAAATATAACAGCCATTTGTGAAGAGCCTGAGAATTAAAATGAATTTTTTTTGTTTGCATAATAGGTGCATATGAAATATTTTTCACTGGAAAGATTGACCGATCTCTCATCTGAAGTTTGAGATATTACACAATATGAATACTTCTTAAAATGTTTGTATTAAGTAATACCGCAATGAACATCTGCCTACACTTGGATTATTGATTTTACATAGGGTCTCAAAATACTGTAACTAGTTAAAAAGCTATAGCCATTTTCTTAATAATTTTATGATGAAAAAATAAACAGTAGGTGTAAAAATACTTAAAACATCTTTAATCAACCGGGATGCATTTTTACTATACCTATATGGTTCTTTTTAACACTATTTTGGTATATTACATATACGTGCAAATTTGGTTTAATAACAATTATTCATATTAATAAGACTAAAAAACCAAATCAAAAAATTAATACATTCATGATTCTTTGGAGTACCTACAAAGGACACTTCAAAATCAATTACCTGTTTTCTCTCGTTCTCTCTTTGCTATAACTCTGTGTCTTTGTCACTCTTCACCAAACTTCTAAAGGAACCAAAACCTTTTCCAAAGCCCAAATGGTCAGGAATCCGCGTAAGGCACACTCTCAATTCTTTAGTGAGACCAAATATCTTTTTAAACTCAGCATCAGTCTTCAGATATGCTGCCTTATGGCTTCTTCCTTGAGGATTTTTCTTGTCATTTCTTTCTTGAGTAACTTTTTCTAATGTTGATGCCCATCTCATTCTGGATCTGGAATTAGGAAAACACCAAACGATACGACTCATTACTTAAGCTATTTTAACAGACGAGCAACTAAGTGATTACCTCATCTGAAAACATGCTTTAAAGTCCTAAATGGTCAGTTTGCATCACCCTTGCCTTACCACCCACACCCAGAACACTGAACTTAACTGAGTACAAACTTAAAATGTTCCCTTGCAATTTCTCACTCATTTTACTTTCTTGTACTAGAAAGGTAACGGGTACTCAATTCTCAAGCAACTGAAATGAAAATACAGACTAACGACAAGTTAAAAATAATCTACACAACATTAATTGAAATTGCAGTCTTCTGGAAAAGTCTTAAGCCTTTAATCAATCTCATACTCAATAGAATTAACCCCCTTACTCTGAAGTTCAATTCTGTACCAAAAGGGGAGAAACACTGACATTATTTAACAGACTTCTCAGTAAGGAAAAGGTGGGTACAAATATTTAGTGAGCACAGACAACACATATCTTAAGTAGAACAGAAAGGTACCTATGTGGATGTTGGATAATTGGGTGAGGAGTCAGAAAGAACGGCTAAAAAACACAACCTGTCTACTAAAGAAAAAAAAATTCCAATTAAAGATGCTGATAAATGCTATTTCCACAAATGACTTGAAAAATACCAACTGGCCTTGTCCTACCCCTTCCACTATCTACCTAAAAAAAATTGCCAGGTATCTACCTACCACCACAAAACAAATTTAAAAAACCCAGCTCTCCTATGTAGATATTGATCTCTTCATATACTAAAAACAAGCTATTAAATATATGTATACATATGCATGTGTACAAATGTGTGTATACACGCACACACATAATTTTGTTACGTTTTTAATTCACATTATCTTCTTCCAACTCCTCCAAAACCTTGTTGCTCTGTGATTTGTTTGTTTTTCTTTTAAAGATTTGGCGTGCCAAAATGATTCAAGACAAAGACACTGCTTGGACTCTCTCAATTATACTCTTCCTCAAATATTTCTTTCAGATGAAAGCTTTGAGTTCAGCATTCATGTGTGTATGGTATGTATGTGATGGAGTGGAGGATGGGAGAGGAGGGGAGAAAGGTATTATAGATAACTGAGAATTAAGAAAGAAAACTTTTCTATATAGATAAAAAGAAACACCCTGACATGGGAAAATTACCTTTGGTTCTTGGTCTCTGAAAACACACTGTTGTGAAGTAACAGTTGTTGCATCAACAAGAGGAACTTATTTTCTCTATGCTCTGGATGATATTTCCTTTTCTGGGGGCATTTTGTCCTGTACTAAATCCATCTGGAAAGTCTGCCTTTACGCATAAAGTCTTACTCTCTTTTAAGTAGTTAATGGATGGGTTCAGATTATGTGGGTTTGGGGCAGAAAGAGATGGTTTCTCCACTTTATTCTTCTCTGCCCTTAGATTGGCCATGGAAGCAAGCTGGGTATCTGAAAGTGATTTTGTGTCCATCTGGGAAGATTTATTTTTAGCCAAAACAAAATTTACGACCTCTCTGGATATTTTTGTGACTGGACTTGAACTCACTATCTGTGATATAGCTTTTCTTGGTGGAATATCAGGAGAAACAGAATTCTGCTGGTCACTTTGTGATGGCAAACATCTGTCCCTTTTTAGCCATAGATAGACTTTCCCATTAACATAACCAAAGCATTATCTTTAATAGGCATACTCTTGGACTGTGTCCCACTATGACTGACGGTACTCAATGGTGGCATATTTATAGTATTATCTCCCGAATTTTTCTTATCTACAAACTTTTTAAAATCTTTGAAGCCACATTATTTGAAGACTTAACAGGAACAAGAGATGGAGTACAAGGCTGTAGGTTTTCTTGAAAAATCCATTTCACTGGAGCAGCTTGCGAATGCTGACCACCTTTTAATTGTGTCTCTTTAGCAACATTCATTGGAATTTGTGTGGCATTGAGTATCACTGGCTTTGCTATGTCTGTAACCGGTTTTGGGTAAATGTGTTGAAAGTTCTTGGTAACTACATTTTTCACTGTGTTTACAGGAGACACGTAAATAACGGATGGTATTTGGGAGGCCTCAACTGTTCCTGAGGTACTTGTGGTTGCTGTTGCAAGTATCTTTTGCTGAACTGAAGGAGGCAATGATGACGCTGGTACAGATTTCACTTCAGCATGGGCTGGAATCTGTAAATGATGCCCAGAAGGCAAAACTGGAGACTTCACAGTCATTGGGAGACTCTGGGTATTTACTAAGAAAAAAGATGAATCATTTTGTGTTGAGGAGGGAGAAACAGCAAATGTTTGCATGGTGAGTCCATCAATTTTCACACCATGACTCTGAACTTTAGAAACTGGTGAGGTAAATTTTTCAGTTCCCACAGAAGTAACTCTAACTTTTTCTGCTGTATCTACTGTTCTTGTAAATAAATAGTTTGAAGAACTGGCTGGCTGAAAAATGGGCAATTGAACTGATGATGCACTTGTGGTAGAGCTGGAAATCTGAGTCTGAAAAGTAACTTGAACTGGGCTTCCTGTATTCCCTTTCAAAGCATCAGACATGACTGAAGATTGAACTAGTGGTATAAGATTTCCAGAGGAATTAGGAATTGGAAGTAATTGCAGAAGATTTTTTCCATCCGAGCCAATCGTCTGAACTACTTGGTACATGCAGCCTGAAACACTTAAAAGAACATGAGTAAATAAATACAACATACTACATGGTATATACATTTTATTTAAAAGCAAATATATGCAAATATTTTTAAAAATCTATATAAAATATATGTAATTTGTCACTTTGAATTTTCAAAGTGAAATATTGTAAAACAAAGATATTGAAGATGTAGGAGAGATAATCAAAGATACGATCAGCTTTGATTTAGATCTCACACGATTAGACAATAGGTATGAGATGCCTAAAACTAAAAAGTAGACTTGTCTAAGGTCTTAGTCTGTATAAAATTATGCCTACTAGAAAACACACCTCTTCACTATTAGCATCCCCCCTTCTCCTTCTCCTTGAATTCTTTCCTTGTGTCCTCCTCCTTTACTCTTACTGACCAGGAATCTCATTACATCTCTATTTATGCTTATTCTAGATCCTTACTCTTCCCCCCACCACCCAATCAGTTGTCTTCTTTCCACTGACAATGACTCACAAGTTATACCGTCAGCCGTTCTTCTCTTGCTAAGGGCATCCCTTATGGTGATACCTCAGTATGACACATTCGTAGAGACTAAACTGAGTTACCCATATAGGAATCATTTTCTCCTTTCACTTATTCTTTCAGCATATTTGCAGCTTGGTGCTAAGCAGCCCTTGGTACGGCAACTATTCATATTAGTTCCAATTGCCTGTCAATCCACGTATATAACAGCAATGCCTGTTTAGCTGAATGGTTTTCAATGAACGTGGAACACACTAGAAGTCAGTAATTTTTTTTAATCTAGCCAATTTTGATCCTGATACTTAAGAGCTATTTCTTAGTACAGATTATCTGGGTCTTATAAAATCTGATATATACCAATCTGTTTACATAACCGACTATTGTAGATTTCTTGGAATACAGGCACCTCAAGCTATTTATACCTAAAACCACTTTTCAGTTCCTGGAAATTACCAAGACCTCATGGGCCGTCACACATACTTTCTCTACCTAGGTACTCCTCTCCCACCCACATTACTCAAGTCTCAGCATAAATAATTTCCAAGAGCTACGTTCTCTGACCACCTAAATACCCTTGCCCCTCATTCATAGTTTATAATAGTACACCTACTAATTTCCTCCACAGTACATGTCACAAGTTGTCATCATGTATTAATCTGTTCACTTGCATGTAAATTGTCTCTCATGCTAAATTCTAGCAACATGAGGGCAGAATCCAGGTCCTATAAACCCAGGATGCCCTTATATGACTAAGGTCAAGCGAAATAAAATTTTTAAGAGCAAAAAATAATAATAATTAGAATTCTCAAAAGTATAAAGGTGTGTTTTACTGCCTATATAGGTGTTTTTAAAACCTCAGGTAGTAATAAAAATCAAAGCTAAAAACTCTATGCATCCTAAGAAGCACTGGAATTCAGTTTTACCTTTCTACAACCCAAAATAAAATAACTGTAACGTTACGAATATTTAAAACAGCTTTCCAGCCATTTGATTGTGCTTCAAAATGTTATATTTACTTTTAGTCAATGAAAAATTATTCTCTAAAGCAAGAAGATAAAGTATGAGTTCTTGCTTTCAAGGCTGAAGAGGGAAACCCACCTTCATCACCACCCCATCCCCTGAAAAAGCATATATAATCTGGATCAGAACTTACTTAACTTTAATTTATTAAACAGAAATTTAACTGAGTGTCTGTTATGGTGCAGGTACCAGACTCAGTTATGGAGAAAGGATCATTAAGTACAGTCTATGGACCAAATGGGGCCTACTCCGTTTTCTGCAGCTCACCAGTTAAGGAGGGTTTTTAAATGGTTTTTTTAAAAGATCACAACAATACTGTGATGTGTGAAATTTATGATTCAAATTTCAGTATCCATAAAGTTTTATTAGTATGCAATTGCACTCATTTTTTAATGTACTGTATACAGATGCTTTCATGCTACAACAGCAGAGTTGAGTAGTTACAGCAGAAATCATATGGCCCGCAGTCTAAAATATTTACTATCTGGCCCATTACAGAAAATGTTTGCTTGACTCCAAACTAGTTCAACCAACAATCCCTAAAAGAACTTAAAGTACCTGGTACATAGACATGTAAATAGGTAATCACCATTGAGATAAATGATGTACTCCAATGAGTACAAAAATGCTTGCTCAAAAACAAACAAACAAACACAACAAAAAATAAAACACTTGTTCCTTTTCTTAAAACATTCTCTTCCCAAGGCTTCCTAGATATAACATTCTCATTCTCCTACCTCTATAGGAGGTCTTCTTTGTCAACTTATCCTATTTGAATCAACCTTCAATGTTGGAATTCACAAAAGCTTAGACTGAACTCTTCTCTTTCTACTCCATAAGCCCTAGATGATTTCTTTTTATGTGTGACTTCAACTGAGTTGCAATTTATATATCAACAATTCAACTATTTATATCTTTGTTCTTTTGAGATTCAGGCTTATATATCCAACTTCCCTCATAACATTTCTGTTCAGAATCTCAAATGCACCTAAAACTTATGGCCTTTTTCAGTGTTTCCCTCCTCCCTTTGGTAAATGGCATCTCGTTTATCTTAGATGTCTACGTCAGAAGTAATTCCTGCTTTCTTACCACCTATATTCAATTTACCACAAAATCCTGTTGATATCATCTCCTAGTTTTCCCTTGATCTCTTCATTTCTTTCCAAATTAACTGTCTCCTTTCTAGTCCAAACAAACATCATCTCTGGCTTAGAGATTACAGTAGCTTCATAACCTCTCCCCTCGAGTTAGCACACTAAAGCTGGCCCTTCCCTGCTTAAAACAATTAAGCATGTTTCCCATTTTCTTTGAGCAGTAGAAAGAAAACGAGAGATTTTGATGCAATGGAAGCCAAAGGAAGGAGTGTTTCAAGAAAATTGGGCAATTCTATAAAGTTTCTGAGAGGCCAAGTAGGACTCACATGAAAAATGTACACTGGGATGAATAGCATAAGGGTTATTGACGGCTTTCAAACAGCAGGCTAAGATAGGATCAAAGAGACCTTTTTTCAAAGCTCATATGTAAATGCTCATGGGAGTTGTCAAGAGGAGGAAACTGACAACAAAGAAGAAAGCAGGATAATGAAGTGTAAGGTTTGATAAGGAGGTAGGAATTGGATACCAGAAGACAAGTGGAAGGACTGAACCTCAGAGCTAGAGAAACATCTTAGGAACTGGAAGAGAGGTTAGGTGCATTTGCAGGTTAAGTTTATAGCTTTGCTGTCAGAAGGTTGAGGTAATTCGAATTGCTTTTATTCTCTCAGTGAAAAAGGACATGATATCCTCTAAGGAGAGATGTGAGGGATTCAAAAAGTCTTTGTGCAAGAATAAGGTGATCTCAAAAAAATACTAGTCATCAGGCAGCATCGATAGCCCAGTGAGCTAGGTAGTGATTCTGAATTTATAGTGATACTGATCTGCTCTTGTGATAGTTTCCTTGTTTCGCCAGATACAGGCAAAAGAAAGCAAATTACTAGGTTCATCCAGGGTTACGGAGGCTTCAGAAAAAAAGGTAAAACAAAAATCAAAGAGGAGCAAAGGAATTTAGGGTATTAATAAAAACTATCAATAGAATCTAAAAAAATTATCAATAGATCACAGAATCTAAACTGGATGGGAAGGAAATGAGACCATAAAAGACTGAAGTATAAGGAGAAAATATAGGGCTTAGACCTAGAGGGCCACATAAAGAACAGCCAAAGTGGGAGTACTCAAACAAGTAAGCTAGAAATATAGGAACTGGTGTTTAGAAAGCAGAATGCCTTAAATCAAGAATTTTGTAAACGCAGCAATTTCATCTGATAATAATAACTGCAGAAGTGGAGGGCTGGTGGTAAATGGAGAATAAGATCACTGGAGGAAAACATCTTTGTACTGAAAGACCAGGTGACAAAGAGGTTATCCATACAGATGCTGAAGTCATGTAAGATCAGAGAGAAGACTGTGATCTAGGTGCCAAGTTCAGTGACAGGAAATTGATAGATGATGTTAAAGAGCCAAAATTAAGAACTCCTAACAACCTTCCATCACTGATATGCAAGAAAGTTGTCTCTAAGCCCCCTTCTGAAGTCTATTTTCTTTCCTATTATTCTACACCTCTTTCTCAAGTATTACCAAATCTGTCCTCAACGTTAAATGTCTTCACTCTGTCCTCTTTCCCTAGGTGCTCTCTGCTGAAACTGACACTGCTAGTTAAGTTATCCCTCCCTCTTGAATATCTTCCTATCATAATGTCCACTGTGCACAATTTGTTTCTTTTGTCCTTCTCAATGTTTCCTTATTCATTTTCTGCATTTTAAGTATCCAACTATGCCTATTCCCCAAAGTACAGTTCTTGACTGTTTCTCCTTCAAGGAGCTCTTCTTTAAAGACTGCACCAATTTTCATCGCTTCAACTATTTCAACTATCTCCTTTGCAATAATGACTCTTGGTTATATTTTTATTCCTATCCCCTAATATTGATCTCAGTTCCATATCTATGATGTCTTACCATTTTCACTTTACACACCATCAAAATTAAAATCACTCTACTGAAAATGAATAATCTTACCATCCACCAGTGTCAGCACTATTTTCCAAGTCTCCTAGATTTTAAGTCACCTTCATCTCCGATTTATTTTTATCACCCTTCTTATTCACCTTTGTTTGATTCGCTCACAGCACCTTGTATAGATGCTTACAAAGGGTAAAGTCACTAAACGTATACTAAATGAATCACCAAGTCACGAAGTTTTTTTTCTTCTTACAGCTTACTCATTTTCTTTCTTCACCATTGTGTCTACCTAGAGCAGACCTGCATCACCTTGTGTCTAGTCCTTATTATCTCTTTCCTGTATTTTGCTCCAACTTTTAAACTAGTTTTTCTAACCACAGCCATTATTATTATGTATCTCTGGCAGATTAAAATCATTGTTTTCATCCTGTTACCTCCTTGCTCAAAGTTTTAATAATTCATCATTGCCAATTCAGCTTGATACGACAATCATCTACAATCCAGCCCCAACCAATCTCTACAAATGGTATCAACCTCTAACTTCTCCACATAAAATCTCTGGTCTTACCAAAAAGGTCTGCTTGCTATTCTGGATTATCCCTTGCACATTATTTTACTCTAAGTATTCTTCGAGTTACGTTTTACTTCTCCAACAATTTAAAATATAAGTATAAATTGAGGATCAATTCCACCTTCTCCATGAAGTATCTGCTAGTCACTCAAACTCACATTAACTTCTTCCAACCTAGAATCTCTAAAGCACTCCCACTGATGCCAATAACCCTGATAGTTATATAATGCCTTCTCTATTGCCTTTGATCTATTAACTAATTTAAAAAAATGAGTATTTTTTTCACTGGTGAGATGGCAACTCCTTAGGGTCAGGGATGGTACCATTTATTTTGTAATTGTGCTTCCAATATCAAGTACAGTAGGCCCTCAAAAATATACGTAAATAAAAATGCCGCTCTTTCAACTCTGCATTTCAAATGAACTGTCTCAATAAATTTTATTGCTTAGTCTTATCTGGTTTATTTATGTACTCCATTTGTCAATAACATTTGGCTAACATATTAGAATCTACAATAGTAAAACCCATTTTTTATAATTATATCCACAGGGGCAAGTATGTTTTAACTGACATGGTATTTAAAGAAATCACACAGGCTTCTGATACTTCATTCACGTACTTCATTATATAGCCTCTTTATTTCTGTTTTACAAAAAACATTTATAAATATTACACGAACTATTTTAAAACCTCACCACTGATTTTTCCTCTCTGCTCTTCCATTCTCCTCCAAAAATGGAAGGAAAATACAGTTTCTCTGTCGGTATATCAGTAGAGATTCATACAATCTACCAGAGACCTTAAATTCCTTAAGGGTAGGCTATCCTATTCATATCTATAACCTCTACAGCTAATAAAACTGGCACATTGTAGATAATAATGTTAATTGAACTGAATTCTATAAGCTATAATTAAAAAAAAAAAAACTCATGATTTCCTAGTAACGAATGGAATGAGTTCTAAAAAATTGAAATGCAAATGTTAAGAAGTCATAAGTCAGGTGAAGTTCATATTTCTTCAATCAATATGCATTTTTTTCACATCTAGAAGACACTTTCCATTTAAGAGATTAACTTAAAACTCTATAAAGGTTCTGTTTTCTTAAAGATTACATTCTGCTAGCTAATGTTAGAACTAAAACTAGAACCAGATTCTGCATCCCATGCCCTGGTTTGGTCACTTAAAAAGAATCATCAACATGCTAATTACTTTAAACCAGCTGGTATTTAAACTGAAAAACTACGCTGGACAAAGAATACAGTTTAAGACTTTAAAAGAGAAAACAGGAATACATTAGAAAGACTATGGGCTTCTAATCTTGGCTCTTCCAATGATTAGTTGATTGACTTTGGTAAATTTACTTAACCTCTTTGAATCTGTCTCTTCATTTGGAAAATAAAGACAATAAGGCTTGCTATGAGAAATAAATGCAAGAACAGGCTAGGATTATGATAAACTCCCATAATATGCTAGTTATCTCCCATTAAAATAGACAGTTGTATTCAAGAATAAGTAAATAAATCAGGTAGTCTTCTGAAATGTGAGAACTCTAGTATAAACATATGAAAACTTTAATAAAGGCTATATAATTTATACTAATGAAATTTTTGACTAATCTATTATTGATATGAAGCATTCATATGTTAGAAATGGAGTAAAAATTGTGTAGGCTAATGACCATTTTATAGATATTTTTCCAAAATTATTTCAATTTCTAGAACTTTTTCCATCTTACTATGATTCACATTATGTACTTACATAATATACATAAGTACATAATGTAATAATATGTACCACATATTATATATAATAGATGTTTATATATTATTTATCACTAATCTAATCCTAATAAATAGCCTAACAAGTGGGCGGGTTGACGGTACTGTCATTCCTGTTTTATAAGCTGAAACAAAGAGGTTTAGTAATAGTGAAAAACGTGTTCAAGATTACACACTCTCTTGGGTAATCCCATCCATTTTCTTGTATTTACTTTAGCATAACCCCAACATAACAGGGTCCAAAAAATTCAATTGCATAAACTGAGAGATTAATGAAAAACAGTCGATTTCTGTTAGCCTGTATGGTATTTCTTTCTCTCTCCCTCTCCATCTCTCTGTCTCTCTGTCTCTCATATACACCCAACAAAAGTAAACTAGTTAACACATACACTGTACAAAACTAAACTACAAAACTGAACGAATACTGACCTGACAATGAAACATCTTTCTAACCAAACCAAGGCCCCTGCTAAGGACATGCATTTTAGCTTCCCATTTAAGAACAAAGGGTTAAAGGCAGATAAAAGCCAATTGACAATCTCATGACATCCTAATTCCTATTATTGTGGGATGTATTATCACAAGCTTTTATTATACCTCAAAGCTAATGACTCACATGTCTCTATTTTCAGCTCTGACCCTGCCTGAGCTTCTTTTCAAGTCTCTCTCTGATGGCTTTCTTGGTGCATTCCTCAACTCAATTAATTTACCAATATACACCCAGAAAACTGACATCGTAATTGATCCCCTTTTTATGTGCCAAATTCACGGACAAGGTCTGCATGTTTTTTCTTTGTATTTATTTGAATCTAACCTTTATATCAACTAGTTCAGGCCCTCAGCATCCCTGAAAGGACAATTGAAATAGAATCCTTATATGCTTGACCCCTCACCAACAAATCCACACTGCCATCAATTACCTGAAATGCACATGTGACCATGACAGTCCTTTTCTTAAATCCTGATCTCCATACATGAAATCTAATCTCTTTAGCAGGGTAAACCAAACCCTTAAGTTCTATCTGTTTATCTTGCTTGTAGTATAGAATCATTCAATAAATACCAATTATTAGTAATAAGCCATACTGGTGCTTTATTTACCAATTCCCTCTGCCTGAGCATAGCCTGCATTCATCTTTAACTGGAAAGCTGATATATTCCCCAACTTGGCTGCTCCAGAAACCTTTCCTATACTCTATGCCTTCACAGCATTTTTGTGCACAATGCTATTTAAAAATGTATAACATCACCTCCCCACTAGACTGAAAGGCTTTTCATGGGCATGGCCCATTTCCTATTCTTTAGTAGGTCCCTCCATTTAGCACAGTCTATCACAGAGTAGCCATTCATTGAATGGTTTTTAACCAAATATTTGAACAATATGGATAATAAGTGGTGAACTAGAGTATGAACCTAGTCTCTGTAACTCCAAAGCTTAGCTTCTTTCCACTATACCATTCTGACTCCTGCTTTGCTCTTTGCTAATAAAGCCCAAATCTAAATAAACTTAATGCGAACTATCACTAGTATCTTCCAGATTTTTCCTTTGTGCTATAAGATTAAATTTGGGTTTCACGTTTTATGCCCTGAAGAATTAGAACTACTTTAAACAATGAACTTTCTACATGGCATGACTAAAAATATTTATAAAAGAATAGCAGTAACTCAAGAAAAATTCAGGTGTTCTATAGGAAATAGGAAAATCATATAGTCATGAATGATTTGGTACCATCAAAAATATTATCAGAAAAATAAGAAAACTAAGTTTCCAATAAGGAGTTGAAATGAATCAAATGATTTACATAATTCTATTTGGATGTCATGCAGATTGTTACTTACAAAATAGAATTGAATCTAATAACCAACGACCAAGTGATTTGAAGAAATAAATGCATTTGTAGATAAAGAAAACATAGCATAAATCAATGAGTTAATTAACTCCAAAAGACGCATGAATGTAACCAAAACATAATTCAATTTGTAATGTTTTAAAAAATGCCAAATATAGATAGCCAAGATTAGAAACTGGATAAGAGTTAAAGTACACAATAAAGGAAAACTTAAAGTTCATACTCCATCCTATTTCTCATATAAAAAACAAATGCAATCCTAAAATTGTGTTAAGTTAGGGTAAGTCAGATGTCATCAATATTCAAATACTAAAAGAAGGTAGAATAATCAATTATTAAAAAGTATCGCTATCCCATCCCCCCCATTGCCAACCACCACCAAAAATAAACCAACAAACATCTAATGTACACAAAAGCTTAATCTTTTTATCTGAAATACAATGGTTCATTCTTGGTAGTTCAGTTCTTCAATACTGTTTTCGCTCACTGGATTTACTGACTGATCCATTTGTAGAATATTATGCATTGTTTTTAAAAGTCTTTATTATAATTAGGTTTTGTATCTACTTGTAATTAAAGGAAACCTACTCCTGGGCCAAAATTGTTCTGTACACAAGTTGTTATTCTTATAATAATAACTAACATTTAAATAGTGCTTTTCTATTTTTCCTACATTAAATATTTTACCTCTATTCACTCTTTTAATCCTTAAAATATCTCTAGGCGGTCATACTTACAAGATGTAAACCTAAGTACTTAGCCTCACAAATACTAACTGGCAAAGTTAGGATTAAACATAAGCAGCCTGGTTTTCTTCATCAATCCTTTTCCATGAAATTTACATCTTAAATTTCATGCTTTCTTCTTCTCGTTTTCCTTCTACAGAGACTCACTAACTTTTTTCACTACTTATTATACACCCACTAATCATGGGACGTACAACTTAAAATACTCTATCTTAGCTAATAGTTTTGCTTCCGTTTCATTTCGTCTTAAATTTAAAAACTGAGTGCTAAAAAACTATTTTTTCTGAATTTATAAATAAGTATGTCTAAGCAATACTGGAATCTCCCCACGCTAAATACAGTTCTTTCACAGAGACATCCAGAGATGGCATTCGCATTACCTGCTTCAAAAAGGTTGTTGCAAAAGACTGATTTTACATGAGCATTCCTCTATTTTTTACTTTTCTTTCTCTCCAAAGCTATTATTTGAAATTTAAGAACAATCGATTCCCTTATTCTAGAGCAATTTTTCAGTTTCTAACTTCATATACTCATCAATTACACAAAAATACATCTTTTCCTTTTCACTCTCTTAAATCATGGCAAGTTTCACCGACGATCTAGCGCCACCTAGGTTGCGTTTGCTAATCCGCGCCGGTTGCTGCTTGCTTTTCCAAAGAGTGCGCTAGAACCTTCCAGAAGGTTTTGGTCACACGGAAGCGTCGGCCATGTTGATTTTCCTCCCCCGTGGAGGTCCGTTCTGTTCGCCTTTGAAATTGGAGACGCCGGAGTCCTGCGGAGCCAGGGCGGCGGCTGACAGCGTCAGGCTCTGGGAAGGATTTACATTTCCAAGAGGGATGCGCTCTAAGGGCTCTAAGTGCCGAAGCGACGCGCGCTTCCTCGGGAGTGGCTCACCCTGGGGCGGCGCAAACGCGTCTGAACTGCAGAACGTCAGGAAACGACGGCCGACTGGACATCCTGCCAAGAGACGGGCGAGGGGGCGGGTGTGTCGAGGGAGATCGGAAACCTGTACTTACCAGTGCGAGGCGTGGCCTGACTTTTCCTCTGTGGCTTTCAAGAAGACCCTCTGTAGGTTATTGGACATTTTAGAGGGGTGGGAAGGGCCAGCACATCCAGGACAGTGGGCAGTGTGGGGCCGGGAAACAACGAGAGAATGTTGGGCAGGAGTTGCTCCGGAGCAACTCTGAGGGGGTTCGATGCTGAGACGAGGGCGACGGCGAGCTCTCGAGAGGGCGTTTCCCCCAAGCTTCGGAGGGAGGCGGCGCAGCTACCGGAAACCGGAAGAACGGGACGCGACTCACCGCGCGGGCCGGGCCCTTGGCTCTGAGAGAATCCGCCCGAATCTCCGCCCCTCAGACCTTACGATACCGCTACGGAGCCGCCCGGAGTCGGCGCGGGAGGCGTGGCTTAATGGCGCCGCCCCCATCAGTGCTGTTTCTGGTGAAGACCGTCCCACCGAAGCCGCCAGCCGGAGCAAAGTACGGCTAGCGGCTTCCGGAATCGTCACATCCGGTTGTCAACGTGATTGGCTCGCAAAAGCTCCGCCTTTATGACACAATCCAATCGCAAGTGATGTTTGCTATCTCTTCTTCCGGATCAAGTAACGAATCGCAAAAAAAATTCTCCAGATATCTACGGGAAATAAAATGTTTCCGGGGTCAAGCGTAAATTTCTGCCTTTGTGTTCCCGGCTAGTGTAATTTTTACCTCTCCCGCTAGTGCTTTAAAAGACATCCGAGAGGTCTTTTGGAATCGTCATGCACTAGTGGCATGAGAAAACTTTAAATGCCTGCCTGCAGCCAGCGCCGTATTATTGCTAATTCCTGAAGATTTTTCGGTTATTTCCTCGTTCCTGAAGCTTTGCCTATACGCTAAACCTAACCTCTTTTTCCACCCCACTCATGCCTTGGTCAAAATTATTATTTATTATCATATAGCTAATTCGTTGATTCTCTACAAGTTTTATTTCCCATACAGACTTTTTGGGGGCATCTTTATTTGGAACTTCACGAAAAAGCTTTTCAGAAGTCTTCTTATTCCAGCTATTCAGTCACCTATCGGAGAACAGGTTCAGTCTTTGGCTTAAGGGGTAGACATTCTCCTTCAGCTGGGGTTAAAAGGAGTTGTGGAATGAATGGTTTGAATGTTTTAGTAGAAGATCCAGTTTTACCAGGTATAGACACTGCCTGTGTAACTCACACTGTTTAAGTTTAGGAGATCAACATGAGGTAGCCAATTTTAAGGTTTATGTTGTTGTTTTAAGGATGCTGGTTACTCGGTCCCCTAATTCTTTAGTGAAGCAATACTGACGTCCTGATACATTAACAGAAAGCAAAGCTTTCTAACTACTCTTTGCTCTTTGTTAAAGGTTAATTTCAACAATATAGAGTCCTGTATATTTAACTGGCATTTATGTTTTAGTCAAACGTCCAAAAATAGCGAGCCCTTGTGGTCATCTCCTACCTGTGAAAGCAAAATCACATGAACAAGCTGCCCCTTCTTGCTTGTTCCATTTTCTTACCATTTACTCCATCCCCTTTGCAGTGTGGCATCTCTTCATATCCATCATCAGTTCTTATAAATGAAACTTATTGTCACAGGTTGGATTCCCTGAAAAGCAGACATTTTTATGGTGATATTGGTTAACGAAATCCAATAAATTTCAGCTGTGCACTTTAAATACACACACACATTTACACTGTATGTTCACCTCCCATAGTTAGTTTTCTTTCTGCCACCATATATTGAACCTCCCTTTACCCTGTCAACTTCCCCACTCCCCCCACCCCTTGCCCTCTGGTAACTGTCTATAGTACATGTCCATGAGTCTCTGTTTGTTTGTCTTGTTCATTTGTTGCTTTTAAGTTTATATCCCACATATAAGTGATATCATGGGATTTTCAACTTTTTCTGTTTGGCTTATTTCGCTTAGCATGATTATCTCGAAGTCCATCCATACTGTTGCAAATGGCAGTATTTAATCTCTTCTTATGGCAGAGTAATATTCCATTGTATATATGTACCACAGCTTCTTTAGCCAATCGTCCATTGTAGGGCATTTTGGTTGCTTCCATATTCTAGCCACTGTGAATAGTGCTGCTATGAACATCGGTGTGCAAACATCTTTTTGGATATGGGGTTTCAAATCTTTGTGGTAAATCCCCAGTAAGGAGATTGCTCGATCATATGGTAGATCAATTCTTAGTTTTTCTGGAACCTCCATACTGTTTTCCAGAGTGGCTGTACCAATTTGCAGTCCCACCAGAGTGTATGAGGGTTCCTTTTACTCCATATCCTTTCCAACATTCGTTATTATTTGTTCTGTTGATTATAGCTATTCTAACAGTTGTGAGACAGTATCTCATTGTGGTTTTGACTTGCAGTTCCCTAATAGCTAGTGATGTTGAGCATCTTTTCAAATATTTGTTGGTCATTTGTATGTCCTCTAGAGAAAGGTGTCTGTTCAGGTCCTCTGCCCATTTTTTGATTGAATTGTTTGGTTTTTAGTAGTTATTGAGTCATATGCGTTTTTGCATATTTTGGATATTAGGCCCTTATCGGAGGTTTTGCTCACAAATATATTTTCCCATTCAGATGGTTGTCTCTACCTTGTTGACGGTTTCTTTCTTTTTCTTTTTCTTTCTTTCTTTTTCTTCTTATTTTTTTTAGGTGAGGCAACCCTTGTTGACCTCACAGATTGCAAGGACCTTGTCAGCTTACAATCCCATATTTTTTATTTTTATTTTTATTTTTTATGTGTACAGCACCTGGTCTTCCTAGGCGGTCTCCCATCCAAGTACTAATCAGGCCTGACTCTGCTTTCGACAGTTTCTTTTGCTGAGCAGAAGCTTTTTAGTTTGATGTAGTCCTATTCATTTATTTTTGCTCTGACTTCCCTTGGTTCTGAGGTCAAATTCATAAAACCCTCTTTAAGTCCAAGGTCCTTGAGTTTAGTTCCTATGTTTTCTTCTATGATTTTAATGATTCTGGTTTTATATTCAGGTCCTTAACCCAATTCGAGTTAATTTTGATGTGTAGTGATAGACAATAGTCTCTTTCCTTCTTTCGCAGGTGGCTTTCCAGTTTTCCCAGCACCATTTATTGAGGAGGCTTTCCCTTGCTCCACTGTATATTTTTGGGCTTTTTTTTTGTTGAAAATTTATTTGCCCATGTAAATATAGGTTTACTCTGGATTCTCGATTCTATTCCACTGGTCTGTGTGTCTGTTTTGCTGTCAATACCATGTCATTTTGATTACTGTCGCTTTGTAGTATAATTTGAAGTTGAGCAGAGTGATGCCTGCCTCGTTCTTTTTTCTCAGGATGGCTTTGGCAATTTGGGGTCTTTTGTGCTTCCATACAAATCTGATGATTTTTGTTCTATTCTTTTAAAAAATGTCGATGGGATTTTGATGGGGATTGCATTAAATCTACATAATGCTTTAGGTAATAAGTCATTTTAACTATGTTGATTCTTCAATCCAAGAACATAGAATATCTTTCCATTTCTTTGTATCTTCTTTGATTTCTTTTAATAGGTCTTGATAGTTTTCATTATATAGGTCCTTCACATGTTCGTTAGATTTATTCTTATTTTATTCTTTTTGTTGCAATTGCAAAAGGAATTATTTTTCTCCACTTTTTTTCCTGACATTTCATTATTAGATATAGGAATGCTATGGATTTTTGAACATTGATTTTGTATCCAAACTTTACTGTATTTGCTTATTGTTTCTAGTAGTGTTCTTGTGGCGTCTTTAGGATTTTCTATATAGAGAAACATGTCATCCACAAATAGTGAAAGTTTGACTTCTTCGTTTCCTATTTGGATGCCTTTTATTCTTTCTCTTGTCTGATTGCACTTGCTAGGAGCTCCAATGTTATATTGAATAACAAAATGATAGTGGATAGCCTTGCCTTGTTCCTGATCTTAGAGAGAAGGTTTTTAGTTTTTCATCATTAAGTATAATATTGACTGACGGTTTGTCATAGATGGACTTTATTATGTTAAGGTACTTTCCTTCTATACTCATTTTGTTAAGTGCTTTGATTATAAATGGATGCTGTATCTTATTGAAGAAAGCAGACTTTTGCAATGAACTTTGGTATATAAGAAGTTTATTAGGAATCAATATCTGTGGAAGAGAAGGAAAGGAAGCAAAATTGGGCAAAGAGAGAAGTTAGGTTGTCATAACCAGTCTCAACAAATGTTTTAGCTTAGCCTGCAATTCTAAAACTGAGATGAACGTTCAAAGTTTTCCCCACTGGGGATGTAGGCTTTGCCAAAGATGGGCATAGAACCTTAGGCGAGGAGGATCTCTAGCCCAAGCAATTTACTCAAGGAGGTTGACCACTGAGGCATGTCTGCTGGCAGCACTCCAGCAACTAACAAAATAAAACCTTCATTTCTCAAGAGAAGACAGGGAGATGCATCACAGCATCCACTGTACACATTAGATCACTCATTCAGCTGCTGCAATTGATGCTGTTTATCTCATATTCATTCAAATCTTTACTCAGCAGCACTATTAATTATTCCTTCTCCCTTGATGCCATTGGCAATATTCTTTCTTGCTTTTTCCTACCGTTTTGTTTACTCCTCGGTCTCTTTGAAAGGTTTGTTCCTCCTTTATCAGCCATTAAATAAGAGAGTTCCTTAAATCTTAGTCAGTAATTCTCATATTTTCTTAAGCTTTTGTGTTTTCTCAAGTGATTTCAACCATGCTCATGGCTTCAATTACCACCTCTAGCCTATATTATACTAATCAAATACTTTATAATACTATGTGCCAATTACCATTCTAAGTGCTTTACAAATATAATTCATTTACACTTAACAACGATAAAAATTATTACATACAGATGAAGAAACGGGTTATGCTAAAGTAAATAGAAGGAAATGGATGGGATTGCCCAAGAGAGCATGTAATTCTGAATAAGTTTTTTACTATTACTAAACCTCAGTGTTCTCAGCTATAAAACAGGAATGGCAGTACCCGCCACTTGTTGGATTAATAAGTCAACAAATGTCGAGGATGGTTTTACACAGACACATTTCTGAGAAATTAATAGTTGAAGCAGGCAAAAATAAGAATAGTTATCAAATTTCTAAATAATATAAGCCAGATCAAGCTGTTATATATGTAAATAACTCTCCACTTGTCAGATAATTCAGATTCTTTTCAAGCATACACAGAATATGTATAAAAAATAAACCATATATTAGGGTACAGAGGAAGACCTAATAGCTCCAAAGGATCAATACTATAGAGACTGTTTCCCCAAAATAAATTGATTAAATTATCAATCTAAAGAATAAAGAATAGCTTTAAATCACTTAGAAACTAAATAATCTATTATTAAATTACCTTTGGATTACAGATGAAATTATAATGGAAATTAAGTGACTTAAATACATTTGTCATAAAATAAGTTTATAAAAACAAATGGGTTAAGCATTCAATCAAAGAAGTATTGAAAAATATGGTGTCTGGTCTACAGCCATGCCATCCTGAACGCGCACCCGATCTCCTCTGATCTCGGAAGCTAAGCAGAGTCGGGCGTGGTTAGTACTTGGATGGGAGACCACCCCAAAATATCGGGTGCTGTAGGTGTTAAAAAAGAAAGAAAAATATGGTGTCTGAGAATTGCTTGTTCATGTAGGGAAGTATTGATGGATTGGGGTTGGAAACCTAATTTAGTTGGTGTCAGTGAAGTTGGATTTGCTAGAATGATCCTGATTGATGGAAACATGTGGTTTTTGAAGAGAATGGATAAAAGAGTGGGAGATGAGGAGCCTTTGATCACTGAATGGCTACCTCATCATCCATGATATGAAACTGCAACTGCACTGAAATCAGTTACTAAAAGTAAAAGTTACCAATGGAATTTAGAAATGGTAGTAGACCCAACTTTGAGTTGACTTATGTTGCAGAGATGGTTAGAAAGAAGAGTCGGAGTCTGGAAATGCATTAACTAACATGGATAAGGGAGAGGGTGTTAAGGGTGGAAAATTTTCAAATGGCCAACTTCTGCTTCCATCGTTTAATGTTAAACAGGGTGTAGTTCTTGGAGATATTCTGTGCAAAGATATGCTAATGTTAAGAGTGTAGTTATCTTGTGTAAAGATATGTTAATGGCCAACCTCTGCTTCTGTAAACCTGCTTGCTTGCTAGAGGGGGTTTTGGGGCTTTTTAAGCCATTCCTTCTAGAGGCTCTGGGCTGATTCTCCGCACCCTTGTCTCCATGGCTTTTTATTCTCCCTCTCACAAAGCTGGTAGTGATTACAGATTGCAGCCAACTCCCAAATTCAGCCTCACGGCCAGCACTGTGTTATCAGCTACTCTCTCTCCTTTTCTTATCCTTGTGCCTAGAGCAAGAAGTCCCAGAATAGGTAAGGTATGTGTACCCTCCCTGGAGTGTGACCAAGCACCAGGCATCCTGCCAGGACTTCAGGGGTCTCTCACAACAACTTATTGGATATAGAAGGAAATGCAAAATAAGAAGCATGGTAAATATATAATTCCCTGGTAATTGTTATCTGTAATAGCTGAATTTTTTTTAAAAAAATGGTGAAACTAAAAGAAAATGCAGGTTTGGGCCTTGATACTGAACCAAGCTGATTTGGGTCCATCTGATCTTCATCTGTCAGCCACTTAGAAAGGGAAAAATTATGCAGGGGCAACAGTAAGTACCTCTAAGACCTCTGGTCATCAAGAAGGTATTTAATGTAGGGGGAGAGCAAAACCAAGGGCTGTCTAAAATTAGAGGATATAGTGTGAAGGAGCTGGTTCATTTTATGCATTGATAACAAAACTTAGCTAAAATAGATTGTGAGAGTAACCAATCTGGGCGCTGTGTCTTTATTTTTGGATGCTGCAGAATGGAAGAGCAAGTTTGAATTGAAATAGTTCCTAAAGGGACATCCAGCTGGAGGACTGAATAATAATAATAATAAAAAACACTGTAACGCGTGTTTATCCTGAGAAGGGGGACTTCCCACCTCCCCGATAAATGCCAAATCAACACCCCATGAAGCAGCTGATATTCTTCTTATGTAAGCCATGTGGGACTGGCTTTATGATGACCAGGATAGCCACCTGCTGAATATGCCCATTAAACAAATAATAGGAAATGCTGTGATGAAGGGAGTTCCTGTTGCATGGGCACCCCATGTAACTTTACTGATACAAAATTGAACATGTTGAAAAGGCTTATAAGATTTGCCATCTCCCCATATGGGTCTTACTGATAACAAGAACATTAAAATAATTGAGCAAATGAGAAGAGACAAAGGAGTCAAGGGACTAAACCCAGCAGAGTCGAAGTCTTCTGATGAAAAAAGGATGAATAAAATGGACAGTAATGGAGATGAGACAAAGGTGTTGGTGCAGCACTACCAGAGGCTGCATGGACCTGTGGGAACCGCTATTGGTTCCCCAACATTAAAAAGCCCCAAACAAGTCTGCTTCATTTACCCTGGTTTGGAGGAATTTAAAGAGCTGTAAGGCAAAGATTGCAATGATGAATATGACTAGGGATCCCCTGGGGTGATGATTAGAAAGATTAATCAAGGTAGAAATTGATGTAGAGGCCAGGGTCTTATGGCTTCAACCCCCAGCCAGGAACCCAAGGCCACATGCACAAATTGGGTAAAATTTCCAGGGGAAGAAGAAACTTTTCTGGGACTCCTTGATATGGGAGTCCAATACACTGTGATTTGAAACCTGTCGATGAAGTCTTAACAGGAGCTAAGTTTAGATTTAGAGGATATGTAGATGTAACAGTTGGTGGAATTAAGGTGAAATTTTGGATGGTCAGGGTTTTTTTTTTTTTTAACAGATTTTGTGTGAGGTGCTCATGTCTCCTTTACCGGAATGCATTATTGAGATGGATCCTATGTCTGAGTAGCGATTGCTTCACCTAACTAAAATTGTGAAACAGAAAGCATATAAGTCCACCTTCAGACCAGTTTTGAGCATGACTCACACAGGTCGTTAACGAAAGCAATATAGAACACATGGCAGACAAAAAGAGATTACCACTTCAATTAATTAATTAATTAATTGATTAATTAATGAGTTGGATGCTGGAATGCAGGTATCAATAAATTTGCTGTACAATAGCCCTGTGGGACCTGTGGAAAAGACAGATGGCTCATGGAGACTAACAGTAGATGACTGAGGCCTAAGTAAAATTGTGGTGCGCATAGCCTCAGCAGTTGCAAATATGGTCTCGACCATACAGGTAATACATCAGGTAAAGAAGGCTGGTACTCAGTGACTGACCTTGCACATGCTTTCTTCTCTACCTAGATCTCAGGAAAGAGCCAACTACAGTTTGCCTTCATGTGGGAAGGATTCCAGTTTACTTTTACTGTCCTAACACAGGGTTATTTGAACACACCAGTTTATTGTCATTATTTGGTCAGAAGGGATTTGGACTTGATGCAGGTCTCACATATAAGAATACACTATCCTGATGATATTATGATAGTATCAGAGACTGAAGAGTGGGCTAGGCCTGATATGAATGCAGTGGTGACACAAATGACCAACAAGGGCTGGTTAATAAATCCAGGAAAGATCCAAGGGCCTGTGCCTGCACAAACAGTAAAATTCTTGGGAATACTTGGGCAGGAACCACCCAGGATATTCTACAAGCAACTAAAAATTAACTGCTATCGCTACCCAACTCTAGGACCAAACAAGAAGACTGGTGTTTGGTCGGTTTACTTGGATTTTGGAGAATGCATATTTCATATTTGGGAATTCTGCTAGCTTCCATCTGTAAGACTACCTGAAAGGAAGAGATATTTGAATGGAAACCTGAACAAAAGCAGGCCCTGTTTGAGTTACAAAAGGCAGTAGCTCTCTTAATGCCTTTGGGCCTTCATGACCCAGACATAGTTTTGAAAGTGTCTACCACCCATACTCATGCAGAATGATATTTATGGCAAAAAGCCAACAAGTGGCCATTGGGATTTTTGACCAGGAAATTCCCAGATGCTGTCACCTGTTACACACCATTTGAAAGACAATTATTAGCTTGCTATTGGACATTAATTGAGGCTGCCTCAATAATTGAAGGACATAAAATAATCGTGAAACCCAAGATACCAATAATGACTTGGGTGACATCAGAGAAATATTCTAACAAGGAAGGCAGTCCCCAGACGAGTTTCATAATAAAATGAAAATGATTCATGTAGGATCTTGCTGATGCAAGAGGAACTCATCATATCAACAAGCAAGTAGCCTTTTATCCTCTAGGACTGACAATGAAGCCTCACGAGGAGCTGTTTAAAACAACTGACATATGGACAGTGTCTCATGAGCAGTTCTCAAGTGAACAATGAAGAACTGCTTAGTTTACAGATGGCAGTTCCAAGATAAATAGACAATATCCCATTTGGAAAGCTGCCACATTAAGACCAGCAAATAGCAAGACTGTGATTGAGGAAGACAAGAATAAAACAACTTGAGTGGGATAAATTGCATGCGGTTTTCCTAGAAATGATATAAGAATTAAACAATGGTAAAAACTCCTATATTTGGGTTTTTACTGACCATGGGCCATAACAATGGCCTGGCCATAGGGACAGGTAGATGGGCAATAGAAAACTGGACCATTAAGGAATGTTCATATGGGGTATGATCCTCTAGAAATTGTTCTGAGAATTTAAAAGGTGAATTAAAATAGAGCATGTTGATGCCCATTAAAACCCCCTTCCAGGTTAAAAAAGGTGACTGGAACCACCTTTTGGTGCATTCTCTTGAGGTGGCCACCTGGGTCCATGAAATGAGTGGACATGGAGTGGAAGGATGCAGCAACGCATAGATGAGCTGAATCTAGATATATTCCTGTTGCACCCTGCGAGGCACAAAATGTAAACTATTCTGTCTGCCAGCAAAAGGCACAGAGACTGAAGATGGCTGTGAGGAAAATTCCCCAGAGAGGAAGACGCCCACAAAACTAGCAAGTGAATTACATTGGACCAATGCCCAGTAGTCCCAGGGCAATATAAATAGATCCAAACAGGAATAGACACTTACTCCGAAATGAGCTTTGCATACCACAGCTTTGCAGTGGTCCCCAAACCAGGGATATAACTGCAGGTGCAGGGAGCAAGATGATTCCTAAGTAAGAAACTGTAACTGTCCCTGTAAATCTTTATGTCAGAATTCCTAAAGACTTGATAGGGTTCATTGTGCCTTCACTCCAAATGATGAGATTGGGGCTAAGAGTGAAAGCTGCTGTGTTGCAGCAGTCCGGACAGCCCACTAGTTCTGTACCTGTGTAACCCTTCCCTATAAGAATAGGAATGGACCAGATGCCATAAAGGGTGAAGCCATATGATTGCCGAGACCACCCCTGCTTTGAGAACCTGACAAGGCTGAATGGCAGCTTGCAAATCTGAGTTATAACCTGGGAGACATTTTCATATGATATGATGATTGACTGAACAGGTATTAATGACTAAATTAGATTCTCTCATTTTGACTTATATCATTGTTTTGTGAGGGATTCATGTTCAAAGACCAGAGTGTGGTCTGCAATATTATGATTTATAAGATATTTGGTCTTTATCCATAGTTCCTGGCTCACAGCTGCCAAAACTCTATGAATTTCCTAAATGTTGAGAGTCTTTTGTTAGTGAAACGACGTTTGGACCCCATCCAAGGATAAGGGCTGGTTGCCAGGAGAATCAACCATGTGATTAGAGGTTTGGAACTTTCTGGCCCCTGACACCAACCTCCAGGGAGATGTGCAGCTGCAAGTTGAGTTCAATTGCTAATGGCCAATGACTTAAGTCAATTGTCACTACGTAATGAAACCTCCATAAGAATTCACAAGGACAGCTCGCTGGCTTCTTTTTTTGGCAGGCTTCTGTGGGAAACCAGAACAGTTTTAAGTGCCACCATGCTGGGCTCCAAGCTACACAAGGACAGAAGCTCCTTTGATCAGGACCGTTGCATATAGGTTTAACGTAATTTCAAATCCACTTGTTTATGACTTAAGTGTGGTATTTTAATCCACTTGTTTATCACAAAGAAACAAAAGTTGCATAGATATAAGTATGAAGTAAGTTTTACCAGGATGTCATTCTACCTCTGTTGTCACTGATAAGTAGTCAGCAGCCCAGAAGCTGAGGGCCTATGTGTGTGTCTTATTGATAAGAAAGCAAGGAGAAGCAATAATGGCGAGGGGATATTTAGACTATAAATACTGAGTTTGTGAAGACTACTTGAGAGTTTTGGTTTAAGCAAGGTGACTTCACTAACCTTAAAATTCTCAAAAGACCACTGGGGCATTTGTTTTTGTCTTAGCAAGGCATTCTTCCTGGACAGTGGTGATAAACCAAGCAGTGGCCCTGTGAAAGAGGCCATCACACCCTCCAACACTTGCATCTTCATTCCTTAGCAACATACTCTAGCAACAGAGTACTTTTACTTTTGCACTGGCAGCTGGAAGTCAGCTCTTTGGTTCGTCTATGATTGCTAAGTGCCTACTCATATAAAAAGGTACACCTCATATTAAATTTGGACTTTATCCCTCTCATCTCTCCTAGCCTAGAGCAATAGTATAATTTATTTTGGAGTATATTATTTCTTTATTTGGCTTCTTAAGAGTTATTATGTATGCTATTGGCTTGTGAAATTACTGTAATTCCCACAGCAAGCCTATGCTAAATTGTTGGCAAAGACAAAATCAGTCTTTAAGCATAACTTTTGCTGCCTCCTCAAACAAAACATAAACAGGACCTCACCCTATGTATCACTTGATCTGTCTGTTGATTCATATTCTTTAATATCTTTTGAAATAAATCGACAATGTAGGAGTAAATGGTTTTCTTAAATTCTGTGAGCTGTTCCAGCAAGTTAGTTAAACCCAAGTAGATTGTGAGGACCTCTAACTTATAGCAGTTCATTCAGAAGTATGGGAAACAACCTGGCCTTGCGATTGCCATCCTAAATTGGAAGGGGTCATTGGAACCCCCAATCTTTATCTGGTAAGCATAGGTAACAGCTCAGGTTTACAACGGGTGTCCGAAGTGGAGGGCAGTCTCGTGGGACTGAGTGAGCCCTTTATCTGTGGAATCTGATTCTATCTTCAGGTAGATAGTGTCAAAATCGAATTGAATTTTCAGACACCCTGATGGTGTCCAAGAATTGCTTGTTGACCTATACACACACATTGGAACTGGGAATGTAATTTACACACACACACACACCACACGCATGCATGCATGTATGTATATGTTTATTTATAGGAATCAGAGTTAGGAAAACATAAGCCACTCCATTCTGGACAGAACTAGAAGTTTTCTCAAGTGCCCATTGATTCTTTAATTTCAATATTTGTAATTTTCCTTCCTACGATATCTAGTTCCTTTTCCATTGTTTAATTGTATAAGGCTTTTCGATACATGTTTATGTTCTTAATTTTAATTTTATTCTGTAAACAAAGTAATCACTTTTCCTTTATAGCTTGACTCTGTATCTAAAATCATTGAGGAACTTATTTTTTTATCCATTGTTTGTAGTTATGATTTCTGAATGTAAGATCATATTTCTTAGAATTATGTCTTTAGAATTTAGAGTTTTTTAGTTGTATTTCTTGTTATAAAATTTGCATTTGCTTTGTAAAGTGAAGTATTTGTTTTTATCAAAGTATTACTTATATATAATAACCTATAGAAATCTTAAGTATACAACTCGGAAAATTTTACTTATGTATGCATACATGTAGAACATTTTCTGTACCTTAGTAGACTACATCTTATATCTTACCACTCAATAGCCCACCACTAAGGATAAGCAACATTCAGACTTTTATTGTTATGCATTAGTTTTGCTGGTTCATTTCTTTTTTCTATACAATTTTCGATCACATAATCTCTTTTAGTCAGCATACAGATGGGCCTTTTTATTCTTTTAATCCATACAGTCACCCTATGTCTTTTGATTGCACTATTTAGTCCATTTACATTTAATTATTTATAGGTATGTGCTTATTGCCATTGTATTTGTTTTTGGTTGAGTTTGTTGTTTTTTTCTTCTCTTGATCTTTTTCCTTTTGATTGACTAGTTTTCTTTAGTGTTTTGATTGGATTCCTTTCTCTTTATTATGTTTTTGTGTGTATTTTTTGGTTTGAGGTTACCATGAAGTATGTATGTATGTACGTGTGTGTGTGTGTATCCATCTATATCTATAGCAGTCTATTTTAAGCCAATAGACATTTAAGTTTAAAGACATTCTAAAAGACTACATTTTTACTTCCCCCTCCTCTCTTTATGTTTTTGACATCATGTTTTGTATCTTTTGGTATTTCCTGACTTTTAGAGTTAATTTTGCTTTCGTCTTTGAACCTTCATAGTAGCTTATTAAATGGTTGATTTACTGTGTTTATTATATATTCACCTTTACCTTCTTCCTTCTTTTTATGTCTGGTTATGACCTTTTCTGCATAAAGAAGACCCTTTAACATTTCTTGTAAAGCTGTTTTAGGGTAGTAAACTCCTTTAGCTTTTGCTTGTTTGAGAAAATCTTTATCTCCTCTTCAATTTTGAGTGATAACCTTGCCAGACATAGTATTCTAGGGTGTAGGCTCCTTTCTTCCAGCACTTTAAATAATTTCTGTCACTCCCTTCTGGTGTGTAATGTTATTGCTGAGAAATCAGCTGATAATTTTATAGGGTCTCCTTGTATGCGCTTGTTGTTTTCTTGCTGCCTTCAAGATTGTCTCTCTATCCTTAACTTTTGCCATTTTATTACAATATGTCTTGGTGTGGGCCTCTTGGGGTTCATCTTGTTTGGGACTCTTTGTGTTTCCTGGACCTGTATGTCCATTGTCTTTCCTAGATTAGGAAAGTCATCAGCCATTATTTCTTCAAAATAGTTTCTGCCCCTTTCTCTCTTTTCTCCTTCTGGAATCTCTATAATGCAAATGTTAGAGTGCTTGATGTTGTCCCAGAAGTCTCTTATATTATCCTTGTTTTTAAAAATTCTTTTTTAATTTTGCTGTTCTCATTGGGTGATTTCCACTGTTCTGTCTTCCAGATTGCTAATCCATTCTTCTGTATTAAATAATTGCTGTTGAGTCCTTCTATGTATTCTTCATTTCTGATAGGTTCTTTATTACATCATTTTGTTTGACTTTCTGTGTTTGTTTCTATGAATTAGATAATATAGCTCTCTCTCCCAATCTTGAAAAAGTGGTCTCTGTGTATACTGTGTGCCGGATGGTTTTCGCAGGGCAGCTGTAGTCAGAGTGGTCATGTGCAGTGCCTGGTGTGCTACCTGGCCAGCAGTGGGTTCCAGGCAGAGATGACTAGTGTTTAAGTACATGTGGAAGCTCTCTGTTGTTTTGGCTGTCCATGGACAGAGCAAAGCCAATTTTGGGCAACCTGATGTATGTGTGTTCTCTTGCCCATCTGATACAAGTAGAATGATTTGATGTGAGTGTGTCACAATGCCCCACTAGTTCCACACTTTCTCTGGCTAGGGCAGATCCTTGCGTGCATGTAGCAGTGCCACACTATCTCTGCACTTTCTCTGGATGGGGCAGCCTTGTATGTGGGTACTGAAAAGCTTTGATATTTCTGCACTCTACCAAGGAGGGGTGGCTGGGGACATGCTACAGCAGTCCTGCAGGTCAGACAGAGAACCTGGATAAAGCTCTTGCCCTCTATCCAAATGCAGGGGAAACATAAACAATGGTGCTTACTGGTTCCTCCAGTCCTAGGGAGTTCCCTCCGTTCCTAGAGAGCTCTCATAGATCCCCAAACTCCTCTATATGGGGTCTCTCTCTCCCATATGTTGTGTAGAAGCTGTTTAATTGTCCCTCAGTTGTTTCTCAGAAGGAATTGCTCTAAATAGAGCTGTACATTCAGTGTGTTCTTGAGAGAGGGCAAGCTCTGCATCCTCTTATGCTGCCAGTCCTATCTGATTGTAGTTTTGATTTTCATCTCCCTGAAAGACTGATAATGTTAAACATCTTTTCATGTGCTGACTGAGCATTCATATACCTTCTTTGGAGAAATGTCTATTCGAGTCCTTTGCCAATTTGTAATTTTTTTTAATTGGTGAGTTCTATGATGTCTTTATATATTCTGAATATAAATTCCTTGTTAGACATATAACTTGAGAAAATATTTCCTTCCATTCAGTAGGTTGCCTTTTTTTTGCTTTCTGTTCTTTGTTCTTTTAGGTGGTGACAGTCAGGTGCAGCCACAAGAGGGGGCACAGGAGAGGCTCGGGAAAACAAAGTGTGTTATATTCACAGTCCTGGAGAGACAAAATCACTGCATGTTAGGTTACACAGGGGGAGCACCAAGGGAGCAGACTCAACAAGAAGGTGAGGAGCTGAGAGAAAGAGACAACTTGTGGACAAATACCTTTATTGGGGATCTTGAGTCAGGGGCCAACCTTATCACACTGGTTATCTGGGCAGGGTACTCACAGCCTGTTTATTGGGATGTTGAGGCAGTAGGAAAACATGTTTAAAACTGCAATACAATCAATCTTTGAAGCCTCAACATCATTAACAATACTAACTGGGATGGATAATACTTGCCACCTAGGTTGTGGAGATGTTAAAAGGTAAATGGAAGAACTTGACTTTGCCACTAAAGGCAAATTTCGATGAAAGTGACAACTGAGAAGAGTCCTATTAGTTATAAGGGTTTGGTACCCAGTTCCAATGTCCAGGTCTGGACAGTAGGGGAGTAAAGTGAGCCCTTGGTCAGAATCAATGATATCCAGAACACCAAAGAATCTAAAATGATCTTTGTGAGGTTAGTGACAGTGGTCTCCTTTGTGACATGCCAAATGGGGAATGCTAGTCAATTATAGCAAGGGCATACTTGTTGGCACTTGTGGTTGGGGAAAGGTACCAATATAAACAATGTGCCATTGGGGGAAGGGACAGTTATCCCATGGAAAAGATCTCCACTGTGGAACATTGTCAGTGTTTAGTTTTGGACAATTAAGACAGTTTGCCACACTTGTCGTGGCCACAGAAAATCCCAGAGGAGTGTACTGTTTATGGTCTCATTTGATGAGAACGCACGTGCCCCAATGCCCAGAAGTTCTATGTGCTGAAATTGCCAGCAGGTATGAAAACAAGAAGAGTCCAGGGAAGGCGCTGAGGTAGCTAGTAAATGTGTTGATCTTAGATAACTGGTTTGCTGTTTTGTTCAAATGTGCCTCTAAAGTATGAAATCATGTATGTGTCATGTTTGACAAAAATGGGAATGGGCAATGTTTCCAACTCTTTCCAAATGTGGGATCCTCAGAGGGGCTGGCCTTGTACTAATTAAGAAATCATTTTTCTGCCATTGGCCTGACTACACATAGGCCATTTGCAACCTCCCACGAATCAAATAAGATCTGGACATAGGGAAACTGCCTAGCAAAGAGAATCCTGTGGTGTCAAATGCATCACTTCCAACTCTGCAAGCTAGGCAGACCCACAGACGTTGTCCTTAGAGAGGTACTTAAGATCATGTGACAGGCTGTGGTTCTCCAGCAGGCTGCATCACATACAGAGGTGGTGCTGCCATCAGTGAACTACACTCACTTCCATTCCTTATCAGACAGTTGGTCCCAAGGGGCTACCCACGTCACCATAAGAGGAAGTAATGGAGGCATCATTGCCATCTCCAGGACCATGTGCAGGAGGCTGAGCATGGGGGTAGCCACATCCTTCTGCTACTAGGAAAAGCCCTGTTTATCAGGATTAATGACTAGAGGTTCCATTTCCACTTAAGCAAAGATGCTTCCATGGCCCGGCAAATGGTCTGTCTGGAGAATGTCACATGTTCGCTTTATAAAAATATGTATTCTGCTGATTTGGGTGAATATGTTGGGTCTAGTTCATTTATGGTGTTCTTCAAGTCTTATTTCCTGACTTATTTTCTGTGTAGTTGATCTACCCATTAATTGAAAGTGGAGTATTGATGTCTCTGGTTATTATTGTAGAATTATCTATTTTTTCCTTCAATTCTGTCAATTTTTGCTTCATATATATTGGAAGTCTGTCAAAAGTACAGAAAAGTTTATAATTTTTATATCTTCTTACTGTATCGAGCCTTTTATTAATACATAGTGTCTTTGTATTTGTAAATTAAAATATTTTTTAATTTAAAGTTCATTTTGTCTGATATTAAAGACACCCACACTCTTGGTTGCTATTTGCATGAACTAAATATTTTTATCCTTTCACTTTCAACCTATTTGTCATTGGATCTAAAGTCAGTCTCTTGTAAACAGCAAATACTTGCATCATTTTCTAAAAACTTTATTCTGCCAGTCTCTGTCTTTTGATTAGAGAATTTAATACATTCACATTTAAAGTAGTTACTTAAAAGGAAGAAGCTAACTTCTGCCATTTTGTCTTCTATGTGATTAGTTCTACCAGTTCCTTGGAGTCTTTAGGGTTTGCCATATATAAGATCACATCATTTGCAAATAGGCACAGTTTTACTTCTTTCTTTTTGACCTGAATACTTCTCTGCACCCCCCCCCCCCCACAACACACACAATTGCTCTGGCTAGGATTTCTGGTACTGTGTTGAATATAGTGGTGAGAGTGAGTATCCTTGTCTTGGTCTTAATCTTAGAGGAAAAATTTTTTGCTTTTTGCAGTTGAATTTGACACTAGCTGTGGGTTTGTCATATATGGCCTTTATTACATTTAGGTACATTCAGTCTATCCATAATTTGAGAGCTTTCATAATAAAAGATGATGAATTTTGTCAAATGCTTTTGCTGCATCTACTGATTACATTAAGAATGGAGGGTAAAAAGATATGATCACATGGATTGATTTACACATATTGAACCATCTTGCATCCCAGGGATAAATCCAATTTTATCATGGTATAAAATCCTTTTAATGGACTCTCAAATTTGGTTGGCTAGCATTGTGTTGAGGATTAGCATCATGTCCATCAGGTACACTGGCCTGTAATTTTCTTGTGTCCTCATCTATCTTTGGTATTGAGGTAATGCTGGCCTTGTAAAATGAGTTTGGGCATGCTCCCTCCACTTCAATTTTTAGAAGAGTTTGAGAAGTATTGGTATTAATTGTTCTTTAAATGTTCGGTAGAATTTACCAATGAAGTCATCTCATTATATTTTTTTTTTGGGAGGTTTTTGATTACTGCTTCAATCTCCTGACTCATTACTGGTATGCTCAGATTTTCTACTTTTTCATGATTCAGTCTTGATGAATTGTATATTTCTAGGAAATTACCTATTTCTTCTAGGTCATCTAATTTGTTAGCGTAATTGCTCATAGTAATCTCATGATCCTTTGTATTTCTCTGATATTAATGGTAATGTCCCCCTTTTTTGCTTATTTTTTTTTTGAGTCATCTTCTTTTCTCACATAGCTAGCTAAGGTTTGTCAATTTTGTATACCTTAAAAGAAAAAACCCACAACTCCACTTTGTAAGGTACATGTCTAATTAGTAGACTGTATACCTGAAACTAATATAAAATAATATCGTTTCAACTCTAATTGAAAAATAAAATAAAAAGAGATTAAAACCCAACTCTTTGTTTTGATGATCTTTTCATTTTTTTCGTACTCTATTTCATTTATTTCTGCTCTAACCTTTATTATTTCCTTCCTTCTGCCACCTTTGGGCATCATTTGTCTAATGGTGATGAACTCCCTCACCCTTTGTTTGTTTAGGAAAGTCATTAGCTTTCTTATTTCTGAAGGACAAATCAGGTAAAATATCCTTGTTGGGCATTTCCCCCCAACTTTGACTATATCATCCCTTTCTGCTAACCTGCAAGGTTTCTGCTGGGAAATCTGATCATAGTTGTATGGAGGGTTCCCTTTTATGACACCTTTTTTCCTTCTTAGCTTTCAAAAGTCTCATTTTATCTTTGATTTTTGAGTTGGAAATACTGTGTTTTGGTGAAGATTTCTTTGAGTGGAGTCTGTTTAGGGACCTTCAAATTCATGTTCATGGATGTCAATCTCTCTCCCAAATTTGGGAAGTTTTCAGCTATTATTTCTTTAAATAAGCTTTTCTTCTCCCTTCTCTCTTTGGTCTTTTTCCCCCTAGGACTCCTATAATAAGTAATTTGCTCTCATGATCATGTCCCATAATTCTGTAGGCTTTCTTCACCATTTTTCATTGCTTTTTTTTCCCTACTCGGAATGGATACTTTAAAGACATTTGTATTCAAATTCACAGATTCTTTTTTCCAATTGATTGAATCTGATTCTGAAGCTCTGTATT
This sequence comes from Eonycteris spelaea, assembly GCA_003508835.1. Taxonomy (NCBI): domain Eukaryota; kingdom Metazoa; phylum Chordata; class Mammalia; order Chiroptera; family Pteropodidae; genus Eonycteris; species Eonycteris spelaea. The sequence continues at coordinate 4,657,348 of PUFA01000065.1, forward strand.
GCATCCTTTAAAATTATTTTCATCATAGTCTTCAACTCCAGCATTTTTGTATGGTTCTTTTTTCAATGACTTCTATCTTTTTGTTCAACTTCTCTTTTTGTTATGTATTATTTCCAGTTGAGCTGTTTATTTCTGTTTACTTGAAAAATCCATGTCCTTCTTTAAGATAATTATTTTTAATTCTTTTACAGATAACTGGTAGATCTCCATTTCTTTTGTATCAGTTACTGGATGATTATTTTTGTTCCTTTGGTTGTGTCAAGGTTCCTTACTTTTTCATGTTTCTTGTGGGTTTGTATCGATGTCTATACATTTGAGAAAGCAATCACCCCTTCCTTTTGGATTGGCTTCAGCGAGGAAAAACTCTCATCTGCAATTGGTTGTGAAAGTACCATTTGTTTGGGTGCAGAGTTTACAGTTCTGTGGAGGGCATAGTGGCATACTGTTCATGAAGCTCGATCACCTGTAGTCAATATCAGTGAAGATTATGGGAATCCTCAGTGGCCAAGGGTGCAGGTGTTTTTTAGTGGCAGTGGTATCGAGGAATGTTGGCCTTAATGGCAAAGGCTGCTAAGGTTCTCCTGTTCTTTTTGTCTGTAGGAGAAAATTCTAGCCAAGAAGGTAATATCTGGCACCAGGTCTGGAGCAATGGCATTCTGAGCAGCAGCCAAGCTGGGGTGCTGTGATCAGGAGCATGCATAAGTACTGTGGTGCTTGGGGCCTGGGGCCCAGGCAAATGTGCTATTTTTGGTGGCATGGGTGTATGAGGTGCAGGCATTGCAAACTATCCAGAGAATAGAGGTCTGGGTATCTGGGACTTGCTGTGGTGATGTAGGCTCTGGGATAGAGGGTGCAGTAGTGGCATGGGTCCAGGGATGACAGGGTACAGTGGTGGCCTGGGCCTAGGAAAACAGGGTGCCATGGCAGTGCAGGTCTAGTGATGGCAGTTTACAATCATCACTCAGTCCTCAAGAAACAGAGTGCAGAACAGCAAAAGTGTGGTCAACAGAGCAGAGGCAGTGAAGCATTAGGGATAGTGGGTCAAAGCCCTGACTAAGGACCCAAGGGGTAGGAACAGTGCAGCAGCTCTGGTTCCATAGATAGTAAGGTGCAGTGGGAACCCAATCTTGGAAAGTGGGGTGCAACAGTGACTAGGACACCAGGAATATATCTCAGCATAGCCAAAAGCTCCAACCTTGGGAGAAATTTAATAACAAGGATTCTGGGGAGCTACATCAGCTGCGTCCAGGGGCCTGTAGGGATCCTTGGTAGCAAAGGCTACAGATGTTCCCTGGTGGTGACGAAGAGTTCTAGATTCCTCCTGTTTCCCTTTTCACCATGGAGTGAAATCCCTCCGAGGGGATTCCTCTTGGTGCCAAGCTGCTTTGGACCAGTGGATGGGGCAAGGCAGGTAAAATGCTTCCTATGCTTTTCTATGCAGTCATCCTCAGATTTTGTGCTCCACAGGGTTTTCCACTGCTTCTTGTTTGCAGTCCAGAGCTTTTCAGAGAGCTGTTTTTTTTTTTTTTTTTTTTTTTTTTGCTGCTCTGTCATTCTTTATGTGTTGTTTTTGTGAAGGAGTTAATCATTGGGATCTCCATACACCATCTTCCTCATGTCACCTAATGAGGTATTTCTAGGTTGAACTAAGCATTCAGTCTTACAAAAACTATCACAAGGCCATTCTTAGGTCTCCTCAGAGCTATGAGACACAGCTTGCCCTATGTTCCTCTTCTGTAGAGGTAAACTTTGCAGTCACTGTGGTGGTTTACACAGCCATCTAGGAACTATTTTTCTGTGACCTTCCAAGTAAGAGCTCAGTTACAAAGAAATGGATAAACATTGGGTGAAATGTGGAAGCTTTTCTGGTTTAAAAGTCTCATGCTCCTCAGAAGCTTGACATGACTCTAAGTGCATACCTTTCAGGGTTCCCACAAGAAAGTTGCCCAGTTATAAGAATCCCACACTAAGAATCCTCAAAATATGGTTTCTCATGAGATATTTATTGGTCTCCAAGTTTAGACTCAATTTACTAACCAGGGTTCATTTTAATCATAGCAAAATTTGCTTAATAGCATAGTTGATACATATCATCTTTACTTATTTCCAGAGCTAGGAAGCTAATTGAAGGTAACATTCTTATGCAGAAAAGGAAAGAATTTAAGCTTTTATCTACACCCGACCACCCATGATCTTTCATTAACAGCTTTAACATAAATGACATATCAATACGTTTTATACCCACCAGAATTTTTATCCTTCAGTAGTACTTATTAGTCAATATTCCATCTGGCCCTTAACAAATTGGACTTTTCTTTAGCCAATTACTTTTCATAGTGCCCACAGATTTTATATTCTAGTTATCAAATGTAAGTTTAAATCAAGTAACAACACATCAGAACATTATAATACGCGGTGCAGTTATTTTTCATTCTTTGAGTAAGAGTGTTTCTTTCATATTATTATTAGTAAATTAGGTGTTTTATCCAGCCCGAAAGCATTCTTATCAGTCTCTCAAAAATAAGGTTTTGTCCATTGTCTCTTTTATTATTATTAAATTTATTGAAGGTGATACTGGTTAATAAAATTATATATAGGTTTCAAGTGGACAATTCTATAATACATCATCTGTATATTGCATTGTGTACTCACCACCACCCCAAATCACAAAATCTCTTGGCTTAAATTTTTAAAACAGTCACTTAGTTTGCACTAAGACATTTAAGAAATCTTTGGCATTCTTATCAGTTGTCACTAGATGACAGCAGAGGACATGTGTCATACTCTATAGAGGGTTATACTATATGAATATTCACTGGCTGACTTTGTTGGAATGTTGTTTCCAGCCTAGCCATGGTTTACTCATTCCCACACCTATTGGATATTTTTTTTTTCCTATTGATGCTCGGCCTCATTAAGTTATCAGTGTTCAAACATACAGCAGAGGTTACCCTTCTTTGTCAGGGGTCTATTCAAATGATACAGGACAGGAACCACAGCTGCAGTACATCTCTTCCATGGGAGTAAGCGCACAGTGGTCCTTGCAGAACTCCACAAAGCCAGGTAGGAGCTAGTTCTCCGGCTTCTCAAGTACCAGCTCAGGTGTAAAAAAATGAGACTCACATTAATTAGGTGGGTTTGAGAGCCATCCTGGCTTTAAAATCATGATCCTCAAGAGTAAATAACTCCTGTTAGAGATGACATTTTTTAAAATTTAAGATATTTGAAAAATTAGTTTTCCCTCTTTTAATCGTCTTGCTAGCAGTTATTATTTTTAGTAAACTTCTCTACAAAGAAACTTTGACTGCTTATTTTCTCTGTTGTGTGTCTGTTCACTGATTTCTGCTCTTTATTGTTTTCTTTCTTCTATCTTCTTTTGGGTTTATTTGCTTTCTTTTCTTAAGGCAGAAGTATAGATTTAAAAATTCTTTTTATAACAGCTGTGTTTAAAGCTTTGTTTCCCTCTAAGCCCTGCTTTAGATCTCTTTCCTTAAGCTGTAAACGTTTATTACTCAACTTTAATATTTCAAAAAATATATTTTTTTCCACTTCCACTATGAGCTCTTCTTTGAACAATTCCTCATTTGGAGCATGTTGCTTAATTCCCAAATATCTGGACTTTACAAAGTCACCTTTTGTCATTGATTTCTAGTTTAATTTCACTTTTGTCAAAGTGAATGTTCTGTATGATTTCAGCCCTTTGAAATGTATTTAGAATTGCTTAAAGGCTTAATAAATGACCAGTCTCCTTGTATACGTGATAAGGATGTATATTCTGAAGTGGTTGGGCATAGTCTTCACAAAGAATGTTTAAGATGAGAAGGATAATAACGTAATTGAATGTTCTAAATCCTTATCAATATTTTATGTGCTTGCTCTATTCATTACCAAAGATGTGCTCATTTCAAATTATGGAGTTTGTATTTGTCCTTTTGTCTTTTTAGTTCTGTCAATTTTTTTCATACATTCAGTAGGGAAAAAATGACTCATTATATGAGGGATCTTCATTTAGATTAACTGCTGACTTCTCATCACATACTGTGAAGGCCAGCAGGCAATAATATAACATATTCAAAGTAGGCAGTAAAACAAGATATCCAAAGTGCTGAAAGAAAATAAATTATTAATGAAGGCAATAAAATAACATATCCAAAGTGCTGACAGAAAGAGTATCAACCAAGAATTCTATGTCCATAAAAACCATCTTTTAAAAATGAAGGTAAAATTCAGATGTTCTTCCAAGAAAAGATAATTTGTCCCTAGCAGGCCAGACCTATAATATTTAAAAGAAAAAACCTTCAGGCCAAAATGAAAGACACTAGAGAATAACTTGAATCCAATAATAAAGGGCACTGCTAAAGGTAACTACATAGGTAATATAAAATACAGTATAAACATATTTGGTTTACAACTCTTTCTCCTATTTGATTCCAAAGATAACTGCATAAAGCAATATTATAAAATTGTGTTTGATGGGCTTAAAATCAATGGCTTTATAAAGATGTAATGATATAGAAATAATAGCATAAATGCATGAAAAGATAATATAGCTATACTGAGTAAAATGCAATTGAAATAAGTTAGCACTAATAAGAACTAAAATGATTTAAGTCAAAATGTTAATTATAATCCCTAGTGTGATCACTAAGAAAATAATTTTAAAATGACTCAAAAATATATAGGAATTAAACTAGTAGATGAGAAAATGTCTAAACAAAAGAAGTCAACAACAGAGAAATGAAGAAACAATAAATATATGGAACATGTAGAACAAAGAGTCACATCATGGTAAATGGATATATTGAAAATAGTAATGTGGCAGCTCTGGAAATCAGATTCATCCCTTGCCCTGAGAGTACTATTGTTGGTTAATAAGGACCAACATTATTGATTCTTTAGTGACTTTTTCAAACTATATTTACAAGTACTGTATTCCTTGTCATGTGTGATCACTGATGTCTTTGTTCGCTACATACATTATCAGCCAGTGATCTGACATAGATTTCCTTAAAAGCCTGGACCAAGGGGAAGATAAAACTGTTCTATCTGTAAAAAGTTTTTAGACAGCTGTCATGTGGAAATCACTTCTGACTGAATTTTAAATGACCATTCACTGTGCTGTACCTTATTGAACGGCCACTCAGATTGAAATATGAACCTTGATTTTTGGAGGACAAAGTCCTTATTGTCCCCCTTGAACCAACCAGCTATACCAGGATATGGACCACTATCCCTATGGCTGGTTGCTGCAGGACTGGGGATGGAGGGTGATATTACCACGCCTCTGATAGAAATTTACCAATATTTACTAGCCACTTTCTTTTAATAGGCACTCCACTATTTACTGCAAGATTTCTTTAGATTTCAGAGGTCCAAAATAGTTTATTTGGACAGTTCTTGTCATCTCAATAGTTGTTTTGCTGGTGGGATAGATTCCTGGGGCTTTTTTTGAAAAATAAATGTATTTATTTAAATTAGTTTCAAGTATACAGTACATTGGTTAGATACCTATGATGTTCATAAAACGATCCCCCCAATTGCTCCCTCCTCCTCTGGCCCTCCACTTAGCCATCATATTAATGCCAACTGCATTCCCTGTGCCATGCTCTCCGTGCCCAACTATCAACTACTAATTTGTACTTCTTTAACCCTTCACCCCAGTCTCCCAGCTCCCAACCCTCCCTCTGTCCGTCACCAAATTGTCCACTATGTTTGCGAGTCTGTTTTTGATTAGTTCTTTTTGTTCCTTAGATACCACATATAAGTGAAATCATATGGTATTTATCCTTCTCTGTCTCATTTCACTCAGCATAATAACCTCTAGGGCTATCCATGTTGTTGTGAATGATAGGATTTCACTTTTTAAATGGCTGAGTAATATTCCTTTGTATATATGAACCATAATTTCTTTATCAAATCATCTGGTGATTTCATATCTTGGCTATTGTAAATTTTTCTGCCATGAATATTAGAGTGCATAGATCTTTATGAATTGTTTTGGTTTTCTTTGGATAAATACCCAGAAGTGCAATTGCTGGGTCAAAAGGTGTATCTATTTAATTTTCTGAGGAACCTCCATACTGTTTTCCATAGCAGCTGTACCAATTTGCAATCCCACCAACAGTGTATGAGAGTTCCCTTTTCTCTGCATCCTCACCATCACTTGCTGTTTTTTGATTTATTGATGATAGCCATTCTGACATGTGTGAGGTGATATCGCATTGTGGTTTAACATGTGTGAGTTGATATCGCATTGTGGTTTTAATTTGCATTTCTCTGATGATTAGCAACCTAGGCATCTTTTCATGTGTCTGTTAGCCATCTGTATTTCCTTTTTGGGGAAGTATCTGTTCAGGTCTTCTGCCTATTTTTTAATTGTATTGTTTTGTTGTTGTTGAGTTGTATAACTTCTTTATAAATTTTGAATATTAACCCCTTATCAGATGTATTATTAGCAAATATCCTCTCCCAGTCGGTTGTCTTTCTGTTTTGCTGGTTTCTGTTGCTGTACAAAACCTTTTTAGTTTGATGTAGTCCTGTTTATTTTTTCTTTTGTTTCCCTTGCCTAAGGAGATATATCTAAAAAGAAAATCCTATTAATAATATCACAGAGGTTACTGCCTATGTTTTCTTCTAAAAGTTTTATGGTTTCGGGTCTTACATTTAAATTTTATTTTTTGAGTCTATTCTTGTATACGGTGTAAGAAGATGGTCCAACTTTTTTTTTTGCATGTATCTGTCCAATTTTCCCAACACTATTTATTGAAGAGACTGTCTTTACTCCATTGTATATTCTTATCTCCTTTGTCATATATTAAGTGAGTGTATAGGCATGGATTTATTTCTGGGCTCTCTATTTTGTTCCCTGATCAATATCTGTTTTTATGCTAGTACCATGCTGTTTTGATTACTGTAGCCTTGTAGTATAGTTTGATATCAGGTAGTGAGATACCTCCAACTTTGTTCTTCTTTCTCAAGTTGCCATGGCTATTCAGAAGTTTTTATGGTCCATCTAAATTTTAGGTTTATTTGTTCTAGCTCTCTGAAAATACTATTGGTATTTTGATACAGATTGCATTCAATCTATAGGTTGCTTTGGGTAGTATGGCCATTTTGACAATGTTGACTCTTCCTACCCATGAACGGGGTATATGCTTCCATTTATTTGTATCTTCTTCAATTTCTTTTTTTCAATGAATTTTCTGAGAACAGGTCTTCTTCCATCTTCTTGGTTAATTTGATTCCCAGTATGTTATAGTTTTCAACGCAATTATAAATGAGATTGTTTTCTTAATTTCTTTCTGAAAGTTTATCATTGGTGTATAAAAATGCCACTCACTTCTGAATATTTATTTGTAACCTGCTAATTTACTGAATTCATTGATCAGTTCTAACAGTTTCTTGGTGGCATCTTTATGGTTCTCTCTATATAGCATCATGTCATCAGCAAATAATGAGTTTTACTTCTTCCTTTCCAATTCAGATGCCTTTTATTTCTCTTTCTTGTCTTATTGCTGTGGCTAAGACTTCCAATACAGTGTTGAAGAGGAGTGATGAAAGTGGGCAACTTGTCTTGTTCTTGATCTTAAGGAAAATGCTTTTAGCTTTTCCCCATTAAGTATAATGTTAGCTGTGTAGGTATGTCACATATGGCCTTATCATGTTGAGGTATTCCCTCTATTCCACTTCGCTGAGAAGTTTTTATTCATAAATGGATGCTGGATTTTGTCAAACACTTTTTCTGAAATGTATTGATTGATATGGTCTTTAATCTTTTGTTGTTATGGTTTTAACATGGTGTAGCACATTAATTGATTTGCAGATATTGAACCAACCTTGCATCCAGGAATAAATCCAACTTGATCATGGTATATGATATTTTAATGTATTGTTGAATTCAGTTTGCTAATATTTTGAGGATTTTTGCATCAATGTTCATAAGAGATATTGGCCTAAGTTTTCTTTTTTGTAATGTCTTTGCTGGTTTTGGAATCAAGGTAATGGTGGCCTCATAAAAGGAGTTAGGGAGCTTCCCTCTTCTTGAATTTTTGGAATAGTTTGAGAAGAATAGGGATAATTCTTCTTTGAATGTTTGGTAAAATTCACCTATGAAGCCATCTGGTCCAGGACTTTTGTTTTGGGAGGTTTTTGATTACTGATTCTATTTCATTGGTGGTAATCGGTTGGTTCAGATTTTCTGTTTCTTCTTGACTCAGTCTTGGGAGATTGTATGTTTCTAGGAATGTGTCCATTTCTCCAGATTGTCCAATTTGTGTATAATTGCTCATAGTATTTTCTTATGATCCATTGTATTTCTGTGGAGTCTGGTTATTTCTCTTTTATTTCTGATTTTATTTATTTGAGTCCTCTTTTTTTCCTTGATGAGTCTGGCTAAGGTCTGTCAATTTGTTTATCCTTTCAAGAACCATCTTGGTTTCATTAATCTTTTGTATTTTTTCTAGACTCTATTTCATTTATTTCCACTCTGATCTTTATTATTTCCTTCCTTCTATTCACTTTGGGCTTTGTTTGCTGTTCTTTTTCTAGTTCTTTAATTGTTAGATTTTTATTTATTTTTCTTGTTTCTTGAGATAGGCCTGTATTGCTATGAATTTCCCTCTTAGGACTGCTTTTGCTGTGTCCCATAAATTTTGAGTCGTGTTTTCATTTTCATTTGTCTCTAGTATTTATTTCTTCCTTGATCTCATTAATAACCCATTCATTGTTTAGTAGCATGTTATTTAGCCTCCATGTGTTTGTGTATTTTCCAGTTTTTTTCTTTAGTTGATTTCTAGTTTCATACCATTGTGATCAAGAAGACAATTATGATTTCAATCTTCTTAAATTTATTGAGACTTGATTTGTGTCCTAACATGTGGTCTATCCTTGAAAATGTTCCATGTGCTTGAGAAGAATGTATATTTTGCTGCTTTGGGGTAAAATGCTCTGAAAATATCTATTAAGTCCTTCTGTCTAGTGTATCTTTTAGGCCCATTGTTTCCTTGTTGATTCTTTGCCTGGAAGATCTGTCCATTGGTGTCAATGGTGTTAAAGTCTCCTACTATGAGTGTATTACTATTGATCTCTCCTTTTATGTTGTCAATAATGCTTTATGTATAGGTGCTCCTATGTGGGTGCATATATGTTTACTAGGGTTATGTATCTTGATTTATCAATCCCTTTATTATTATGAATGTCCTCTTAAAAAAATCTATTATAGCCTTTGTTTTAAAGTATTTTATCTGATATAAGTATTGCTACTCCGGCTTTTTTTTTTTTCATTTCCATTTGCGTGAAATATCTTTTTCCACCCTTTACTTTCACTCTGAGTGTCATTTGATCTGAAGTGGTTTCTTGTAGACAGCATATGCATGGGTCTTGTTTTCTTATCCATTTGGTTACCCTATGTCTTTTGATTAGAACATTTAATCCATTTACATTTAAAGTGATTACTGATAGGTACATTGTTACCGTCATTTTATTATTCATATTTGTTATTTCTATTTTCTTTTTTACCCCTTCTCTTTTTACAGAAGACCTTTACATTTTTGTAATGCTGGCTTGTTGGTGATTAATTCCTTAAGCTTTTCTTTTTGTCCATGAAGCTCTTTATCTCACTTCCATTTTAATTGAAAGCCTTGTGGGTAGAGTATCTGTGGTTGTAGATTGTTTTTCATAACTTGAATATTTCTTGCCATTCCCTTCTGGCCTGCAAAGTTTCCATTGAAAAGTCAGCAGACATGCTTATGGGGACCCTTTTAAGTAACCAGCTTCCTTTCTCTTACTGCTTTTCAGATTCCTTCTTCGTCTTTGACCTTTGGCATTTAATTATGATGTGTCTTGGTGTAGGTCTGTTTGAATTCCTCGTTTGGAACTCTTTGGGCTTCCTGACTTTGTATAATTCCTTTGCCAGATTAGGGAAGTTTTCTGTCATTATTTCTTCAAATAGAGTCTCAATCCCTTGCTCGCTCTCTTCCTCTTCAGGTACCCTATGATTTGGATATTTTTATGCTTCATGTTGTCCCAGAGGTCTCTTAAATTATCCTCATTTTTTAAAAATTCTTTTTCTTTTTGTTATTCTGACTGGGTATATTCAGCTACCTTGTCTTCCAATTCGCTGATTTGATCTTCTGCTTCGTCCAATCTACTGTTGAATCCTTCTAGTGTATTCTTCATCTCTGTTATCATATTCCTCATTTGTCTGGTTCTTTTTTATGGTTTCTATGTCCTTTTTTATGCTCTCATTGTGCTCATCCATTATCTCCATAAGTTCATTGAGCATCCTTTTAACCATCATTTTGAACCCTGACTCTAGAGGTTGCTTACCTCCATTTCATTTAGCTTATTTTCTGAAGTTTTCTCTTGTTTCATTTGTGGCAATGTTTGTCTTCTTAGTTTATTAGCCTGTGTTCTTTTGTATGTGTCAGGAATATTCGTTTTGTCTCTCAGTCTTGGCCAGATGGCTTAATGTGGAAGGTGTCCTGTGTGGTCCAGTGGTGCGCTCTCCCTGATCCCTTATGTTGGGAGGTCTAGAGGTGGCCTTTGGATGGGTTATGTGTGATCTTTTGTTGTCACCAAGGCTTTATTGTTGTTAGTATATCAGTGGGTGGGATTAACGTTCAGGCTAATTGTAGAAATGGGCTGCACCCTCAGGATGAGAGTTGCTGTGTAGAGAGGCTGACCCCACTGAGTGGGTTTTGCCCTAGCAGGCTGGTGTGCTTGTTGCAACCAACCTTTGTGGGTTTCACTACTGGAAATAGTCAGGAGTTGCTCCATTGTGGTCTGGTGCTAGCCTCCAGATGAGTTGGTTTTACGGCCCCTGGGAGGGGGTCCCCTGTAGGCCAAGGTCTGCTGCTGCTTTTGATTGCTCAAGGCTACGCGGTGAGAACCACAAAGCGATCTGCTGATGGTTGCTGCCGACACTGGATCTATAGGCAAGTGGAAGAGACAACCCTATAGGCCTCTCGGTTATCCCGTCCTGACCTAGGGCTGTTTAGCAGAAGGACCAGTGCTCCTCAAGGCCTGATACTGCTATCGATTGCCTATCTCTGAAACTGGATGAGCCTCTGGGTGATATGCATGTTGAATGGTGCAGGGACTCTGGGTCTCCTGGGTCTAGTAAGTAAATTTCCTCCTGCTACTGCAGTGTCAGTTTATGTGCCCACGCTGTCTCTGTGGCCCGCTGTACAAGTTTCCACTTGTAGCAAGGTTAACTGCTGCCCAATCTAGGCCTAAATGCACTACCCAAAGCAGAAGCAGCTGCCTATCAAAGTGCAGTGGGCACTTTGTGTACTGGATAGGGCAGGATCTCAAGTTGTTGAGGGCTGTCAGGCCAATACAAACCCCTGCAATCCCCTTAAGAGATATTCTTGCTGCATAGATTTTGAGACATCGTTTCCATTCCATTTGTCGAGATATTTATTTCCTCTCCAATTTCTTCATTGACCCACTTCATATTTAGTAGCATGTTATTTAGGACCCATGTGTTTGTTTTTCTTTCCATTTTTCTAATTGTAGTTGATTTCTAGCTTCATATCATTGTGGCCAGACATGATTTCATCTTTCTTAAATTTATTGAGACTTGTTTTGTGGCCTAACATGTGATCTATCTTGCAGACTGTTACATGTGCACTTGAAAAGAATGTGTATTCTGGTGGTTTGGAAAGAATGTTCTGTATATATCTGTTAAGCTCATCTATTTCATATATATGTAACAGTCTATTTAAGTTGTTAAACACTTAAGTTTGAATTTTAAAAGGACATTTTTATTTTTCTTCATGTTTTGTTTTGACATCATATTTCATACCTTTCCCAATTATTGTTGATACACGACTTTACTACTTTTGTTTTTTTAACCTTCCTACTTGCTTTTGACGTGGTTGATCCACTACCTTTATTCTACATTTGCCTTTAACAGTGAGATTTTTTTCTTATTTCTAGTTTTTGCCTTTTCTTTTCTGCTTATACCAGTCCCTTTAACTTTTCTTGGAATGCCAGTTTAGTGGTGATGAATTCTAGTTTGGGCTTATCTGGGAAACTGTCTTTCAATTCTGAAAAGTCATCTTATAGTCTTAAAGTCTTTTATGTAACTAGTTCTTTTTGTGTTGCTTTTAAGATTCTGTCTTTAACCTTTGATATTAAAAAAATTAAGATATTTATTAACAGACAAGGTTACAGATTTATTTATTCTTGGACACCCACAGTACAGCCTTGGCAGCCAGTGATCTTGCTGTGCTGGCCTTGAACACAAAGAACACAGAAGAGGCACAGCCCTCTGTAGGCCCAAATTTTCTTCAGTTGCTCCAGGTCTTCACAGAGCTTGTTGTCCATACCACTGGCCAGGACTTGGCTGCATTTTTTGTTCATGTCCTGTCATCAGCCTAAGATCTTGTATTAGCTTGGATTCAGCATAATGGTGACTATACGTTCCACCTCAACCTCAGCGAGTTCCCCTGCCCTCTTGGTGAGGCTGATATTCATTTTTCTCAACACCACATGAGCATATCTTCACCCCACACCCTAAATGCAATGATGGCAAAGACTATTTTCCATTGCCCATCAGTATTGGCATTAAGTACTCACATAATGTGCTGGAACTTCTCAAGGATCACTAAAGACATGGCAATAGCTCCAGTGGTGGCGTGTAGGCCTCCTGTGAAAGAGTAACTTTTGACATTTTAATTAGGATTTATCTTATTGTGGATCTCTTTGGGTTCATCTATTTTGGGACCATGTTTCCTGGTCTTAGATGCCTATTTCCTTTACCAGGTTAGGGACCCATTCAGCCATTATTTCTTCAAGCAGGTTTTCTGTCTCTTTCTCTTCTACTTCTGGACCCACATAATGTGAATGTTTGTATGCTTTTTGTTGTTCAGGGTCCCTGATACTCCCCTCATTTTTTCAAATTTTTTCTTTTTGTTGTTCTGATTGGGTGACTTTGACTACCTTGTCTTCCATATCACCGATCTATTCTTATGAATCATCTAATCTGATGTTCATTCCTTCTGTTGTATTCTTTATTTCAGGTTCATATTTTTCAGTAGTTTGGTTTTTTTCATGCTTTCTATCTCTTCGAAGGTGTCTGTATTCACCCATACTATTCCTTAGTTTGGTGACCATTCTTATCATCATTATTTTGAATCCTTTATCTGGTTGATGGCTTATCTCTGTTTTATTTCTTTTCCTGAGGTTTGTCTTGTTCTTTCCTTTGAAGCATACTCCTGTCTCCTCATTCTCCTGAAGCCTCTACGTTCTTTTTCATGTATTAGGTAGATCAGATATATATCATGATATCGAAAGAGTGGCCATATGTGGAATGTATCCTTTGGGATCTGGTCATGCGATTCCCTCTTGTCACCAGAGCCAGGTGTTCCAGGGGTGTACCCTGTGAGAACTATGTGCCCTCCTGTTGTAGCTGTGCCACAACTATTATGCACATACGATTGGGCAGGTCTGGCCCTAGGCCCAGTTGTCTCTGAGGCCTGTCTGCAACTACTGTTGGCACAATGATTTGCAGGCTCTCCTCCAACATGGCTGTATATGAGGTGCAGATGTGACTGCTGTGTGCACGATGATGAAATGGGCTGGCCTCAGCCTGGCTGGCTGCAACTGGTGTGGGTGAACTGATGTCTGCCACAGGTCTTTGATGTGGGTGGCTATGAGGCCTAGATTCTGTTTTTATGTGCATGTTGGTGTGCAGGGGCTTGCCCCCAGAGTGGCATGCCTCTTTGGAGGAACTCCAGGGTTGCCTAGGGCCTCCTGCCCAGTGCTGGGGAGCGAGACCAGAGAGGTACCCTAGAGCGGCATCTATGGTGTGCTGGCCAAGAGAAGGTTAGGCTGGGCAGGTCCTTAAGAGGATACTGGGCAAACTACTAGTAGGTTATTGGAGACTACCAGAACTGGTGCCTGCCAGCACAGAGCCGGCTAGGTGAAAGGAAGAAAAACAAAACAAGAGAAAGTAATGCCCACCAGTGCTTCCATTCCTGGAGAAAGTTCTGAGATCCTTGTCCCTCTGCACATGCTTCTAGTCATTCAGTATATCTTCTTTGCCTATGACCAAGATGCTTTTCAAATGGCCTCTGTGCTGGAACTGAGAATTTGTACATGGGTCCTTTAAGGGTGGAGACTCAGTTTCCCACAGACATTCTGCTCCGGAAGCAAGCCTCTCTGGTCTTCAACACCAGATGTTATAGGGGCTCCACTTCCCAGTACCAGTGCTGGTCCCTTGGGCTGGGAAAGCTGACATGGCTCTCAAAGCCTTCACTCATCAAGGGATCTTCCACAGTTGCAATATCCCTGGCACCTGTGGGATGCCACACCAACGGGTGTGCAGCCAGACTAGACTGCATCTCTGCCCCTCCCACTTGTCTCAACGCAGCTTTTTCTTTGTAGAGAATGTCTTCCACTAGTCTTCAGTTTGTTCTCAAAGATAGTTGCTCTATGTTTAATTGTAGTTTTGGTGTGCTCATGGGGGGAGGTGAGATTAGGATCTCCCCACTCTGTCATCTTGACCAGAAGTTCAAGTATAGATATTAAGTGTTCAGTATGATCAGTTGATAATAGTATATCCATGTCACACACATCTATTTCAGGATGGAGAATGTTTGCATCCCCAGTAAAATCCTTGTATTAGTTTGCTAGGGCTGCCAAAGTACTACAGACTTGGTGGCTTCAACAATTTTGTTTTCACAATCTCAGACACTAGAAGTCTGGTATCATGGTGTTTATAGGGTTGGTTTCTTCTGAGGCCTCTCTTTGGCCTGTAGATGGACATCTTCCTCTGTGCTTTCATATGGTCTTCCCTCTGTATATATCTTTACCCTAATTTCCTATTCTTATAAAGATACCACTCATATTGAATTAGGGTGCAACCTAGTGACTTTATTTTAACTAATTACCTGTTTAAAGACACTATCTCCAAGTACAGTCACATTCCAAAGTAATGGGAATTTGGACCTCAACATGAGTCTGGGGGTGGGGGAGACAACTCAGCCCATAACAATCACGCATGCCCTTTTCCAGTCAGTCTTTCCCATAAAGCAATCACTTTCTGACTTCTATCACCAGTTTTGCCTGGTCTTGTGCTTCAAATTAATCAGACATTATATATTTGCATCTGTGTGGTTTATCCTGCTCAATACAATGCTTTTGTTATTCATCCATGTTGTTGCGCATGTCTTTAGCTTACTTCTTTTTACTGCCAAGCAGTAAACATTTATATAAATACAACTCAACTTGTTTATCCATTTTTATTGAGCTTCATTAGGGTTATGGCCACCCTTGGACTATTATGAATATAATTGCTGAGAAGATTCTTGTTACAGTCTTTTTGTGGACATATTTTTATTTTCTTAGGTAAATTCCTATGAATGGGTTTTCGAGGACCATTGAGTAGATATACGTTTAACTTGAGATGAAATCACCAAACCATTCTCTAAACTGGTTCACCAGCAACACAAGAGGTCCAGTTTCTCATATACTTATCTACATTTGGTGTTACCATACAATAGCCATACCAGTGGCTATGCAGTAGTGTCTCTTTGAGGCATTTATTATATTACTCTGATGTTGTGCATCTTTTCATGTGCAATTTGTCCATTCTTATATCTTCTTTTGTGAGGTATCTGTTCAAGTCCTTTGCTCATTTAAAAAACTATATGGTTCTTTTTTATTTGTTGGTGCTTTTAAATAGTCTGCATACTAGTTCTTCATAAAATTCACATATTATGTTTATCCGGTCTGATTTGCCTATTCAGATTAAGGGTATCTTTTGGTAAACAAAATCTTAACTTTTGCAAAAGTCCTCTGTTACTGTCTTTAATGTTCCTAAGAAAACTTTGCCTTCCTTGATGTCATGAAGATATTTGTATAATGCATTGTGCTACAACATTGTGATGGCTGTGTCACGTCATTAGGTGATAAAAAAATTTTCAGCTCCATTATAATCTTATGGGACCATCATATATGTAGTCTATTGTTGATCGAAGCATGGTTAAGCAGCATATAACTGTATTTAGGTATTTTAAAATTCTCATCAATTTTGAACATTTCCAAAACTCACTTTTGATTTTGTTGATTTCCTCTGTTAGTTTCTATCAATTTTGAAAAAGTTCTCAGCCAATATCTCTTCAAAAATTTCTTCTGCAAAATTTTCTTTATCCTCTCCTTCTGAAACTCATTATAACTTAATAAGGCCATTTGATTTTCCTTCAAAGCATATGTACTGTTTTTTGTTTCATTTTTTTCCTTTCAATTTTATTTTTATACTTTCAAATGTCCTGTCTTCAAGTTTAACGATCTTTTCTTCTATGTGTAGTCATATCATACTCAATTCTTAAATTTTCTCTTTTTTTCAACATTTACGTGTCTCCGCTGAAAGTCTCATTCTTTTCATGCCTTTTTTCACGCTTTTTACTAGCTCCGTCAGCATTTTTATCACAGTTATCTAACTTGATGATTGCAATGTCTGGGAAATCTCTGAGTTTGCTTCTATTGACTGTTTGCTCTCTGGATCAAATTTTTCTGCTACTTTGCATGTCTTATAACCTCTTACTGCATGCTGGATATTTTGTACAAAAGAAGAGTAGGTATGGAAATAAATAATTTACCTGCCTGTTCCTTTGTCAGACTCCTAGAATAGAAGGCTGAGTTAATCAGATCTGTAGCTGAGGTGATGTTGCTACTTTGGTTTGATTCACTTTACCACTTTCTTCAAATATTGTAAGTGAGCAAAGTTTTCTTTCAGCAGGGACTGGGATTTGAGCATTGGGTGTGATTTTAGTGAAATCTTTGTGCGTTTCAGTTGAGCTGCCAGCTTCCCAAACAGGGGAGATTTCTCTCTGCCCTATAATCCAACTGCATATTTTAGAATTTCTGAGGCATGTATCTGCAGTCTACACAGGCTTTCTAAGTGGGTGAACTCTCAGGTAGACTCTTTCAAATTACCATGCTTTTGGAGGATAGAGTTTCTTACACTGTTAAGACTCAATGCCTCGAAAAGATCCTTCCTTTGTTCTAGGTCTGTGATATATTTTTATCTTTTTATCCATATCTATTTTTATGTTAAAAAGAACATTCTTTATAAGACTAGCGCTTTTAAAAGAGGCAAGATGTACACCATGGATTTACAAAGATACTAATAAGCCAATATTTACTGAACTTCACTTCATAGTGAGTCTGTACAGGACACTGTAGAAGATATAAGAAATGCTGCCTTTCTGTTTCAAAATCCATCAAGCATTTACAAATTATGACATTATCCTAGAAGTATACAATACAATCTCAGTAACTGCGATGGATAAAAACAAAGTTCCTAAATTATATTAGACCTCTAGTTTGATTTTCTAAATCGGGTTAATAGTGGACTAGTGCAGGCTCCTTCTCCCATGTGATTCTGCCATCTCTTAAAATCTTGTTTTTATCCAATCAATATCTAATTGGTGTAAGGAGAAAAAAATGGGAAAGAACATTTCTGTTTCTCAAAACCTTAATATGAAAATAAATATACATTTCATTTATATTTTACTAGCTAAAATTCAATCTCATGCCTACACTTCTTTTGAAAGGGAGACTGGGAAATATAGTCTTACTGTGTACCCAGGACAAAAATGAAATAGATTTTCACTATCAGTTCATAGCATCTGCTAATTTATCAATATAAAACCTCTTATTCTTAAAGATAAACATTCAACACAAAAATGTTAATTGAATTAAAAAGGAATGCCTTATATTTTCATCCAATCGACTGTTATCTGACAGTGGAGGCAAAGCACATTTTGGGAATATAGTTGTCTGCCATTACTTCAGAATTAAGGTGAGGGACAGATACACATTCAAAATTTCTATTCCTTTGAACTTATTAATATTTTAAGCCTACGTTATTTCAAAGGGTTAAAGTTAAATAATAGAATTAAAATACTATCGAAGTAATATTTTTGTCTTAAAATAATTTCTTTATTATGTTAGTCTAGATCCTTAAACTTAATATCCTAGCATTGCCATAAAAGTACATCTTCTTCCCTGTGCCACCCTCCCCCACACACATATAATTTATAATTTTATGAACTCTGATTCTATCATTTTCCCCTCACCACACCGCGGTCCTTCATAACTTGAATAGTTTCCGTGAGATATGGCAATCAGGACTGGATGCTGTTTTCCAGGTGTGGTTGCACCATGTTTTTCAGAGGCATACATTTTTTTTATAGTTTATATACATATTTTTTTCTAGTGATGCCAGATTTCAATCAATCAACGTTTAATGAAATGTCTCCCAAGTTCACTGCTGCTTGATAAAAAAGTAAATAGTATTTTATCCCATTTTCTGTCTTATTAGTTTAGGAGTCTTCAGAAATATTATTTACAATCCTGTTCTGGAAACTTATTCATAATTAAGCGCTCCGGTTCTATCATATAACCATTTCTCATTAAATTGCTCCATCTTTCACTTTATATTTGTTCTCACCATCTTTTCTTCTAACTGTATACTATTTCTTACAAAGATAAACCTTATTAAATTTCTTCAAGAATCTTTTTGCAAGCCAGTTTGTCATTGGGTACCTTCCAGGTGAGCGTTTTCTTCTTCTGAATTTTATCTGGGGTCTGCAAACCATTCTTTTTCGGTACACGTAGGAGTCCAAGTAGAAGCTTTCTAATCACTTGCATGACCAGAGGAAGAGAGAAATTGTTTCGGTGGATGTACGTATCACAATTATTTTGTACTTAGTTTTTTCAGATTCCTAATTTTGTCCTTTAGAATTTGGGTTCTACAAAGAACATACCCCATCAGTATTTGCTCAAGGCTAGTTTTACAAAACTATAATTTGCTATAAAGAAAAATCTAAAAAGCTCTTGACTGTGGTTTAGGGTGACTTTTATATTAATCATATTCACTGTTATTCACAAACTTCTTAGCCTTGGCAATGAACACTAACCTTTGTTTTATGTAAAATATAATTGGAGTAAATTTAACTACAGCTTCTTTTCTTATTTTGTGATTGAAATCTCATACCAGAGATTAAGCTTCACGAAATTACTGCAAGTATGCGTGACAGACCAGTTAGTCAGCATAATATCTGGCCTTGCGGCAGGAATCAAATTAATAGCTAAGCATACTCTTGTGCAGAACTTAAGCAATGACAGGGCTCACATCAATTTAGGCCTGCTTCTCTTTATAGGTGGATTCCAGAAGAGAAACAATTTATAAAGACTGTAAGGAACGTATTAATATGGTAAAACTATTATTACTTCAAAACCGAATTTGAAGGAGTTACTGAACAATGCTGATTATTCGGTGTCCTGGAAAATGTCTCTCATAAAAGTGTTCAAAACAAAAGTTTTACAATGATTTCTAAAACTGAAACTTGAGTTTTGCAGACTGCTTGGTGTACTTCTCGTGGTTCTCTTAAATAAAGTAGGAAAAAAAATCTACAGTGTCATAGTCCTTTGGTTTTATTTTCTGGGATAAAAAGAAGTATAAGCATAAATGGTTATGCATGGTCCTCTTGAAGATATCCTTTAAAATAACTTATCAAATGGCTTAATTCATGTCTACTGATTATCGGTATCCATCAATGTCACTGTCAACCTTGATTAACTGGTAAAAAATTTTGGAGAATAAGTAACTTTTATGAATATTTTCCCAATCCCTGAGACAAATAATCACCAACAGAAATATTTATCCTTTCATCATAAATCTCTGGTAAGTAGCCGTGTTCGTTCATTGTTAATAGGGCAAGGAGAAGAGTCATAGAGGGTTAATCCGTGTAAATTGGTTCCACCCGTAAAGAAATTTTCTGGAACAGAAAAAAAAATTATATAGAGAAGTTTGCTCCTTAGAGACAGATCACATCTTCAATTCTTCAATATGTTCTGAGGAATATATTTTGGGATTAGGAATGTAAATCAATTCTACCGAGTAGCAAGAGTGAGGCAGTTTCTGTTGTACTGCCAAAGGTATCCTCTGTGTACTCGCAGACCTGGGAAACCAAGCTTCTCCACTCGGAAGTTCCTTGTTTTTCTTTCATTGTTATGAAAAATCAATAAAACTAAATGTTGAGGATAGCCTATGTATGTGTAGACAGACTTGATGAAAATTCTGTAAGAGAATTTTTGCATATCTGATTGTTTTACAACCCTATTCAAGGCTGAATCTTGCTAGCGATACACTACTACTGCAAACAAAAAAACAATTAATCTGAGATTTTTCTCTTCTGTATCACTGTTTATAAAGTTAACTTTAGAAAAGTCTGGAGACTTGCCTATAGAAAGTTCTCATTTTCCACCTGAAGGAAGTTTGACCACACAGGTCTAATTCTATGTTTTCTTACCTGAAAATCACGGATATAAGTCAGGAAAAAACCAAGGAAGGAAAATGACAAAGACCATTCTGCTGCAGTAGTGATCATGTGAAGCACATAACCCTTGAGTAACAATGGAAAAAAAGAATAGTTCTGTGAAATTTCATTCAAATGATTTGTAACGGCTCTCAAATAAAAGCCCACAACACTTATAAACTAATCTGCCTTCTGAAGATAAACCTTCAATTTACTGAATATATCTAGAGAATTCAGGGCAGTCACTAGGAAAGTCCTCCTAGGGAAAAAAAAAAAATCTATCGTAGTTTCATCTAGTGCAAATAAAAGTTCTATCTGAACAGCTAAGATAGAAGTTCTACTCTACAATCAAGAAGTTGCTGTCTTTCCCAAAGCTGCAAGATTCATTAAATGCCACTAAAAAAGTTTAAGTAAACAATGCTCATGATGAACTTAGTGCTAATTTTAGAGCATTAAATAATATATATAATTATACTTTAGAGACTCTACTAAATTATTTCATTCACTCATTCTAACAAACATGTCCTATCTAGGGTTGATTCTTTAAAGATAATTTAAATTAAAATGCCACTGAGTAGTTTATGAAAACAGATGAACCCATTTAATTTTCTACTTAGGATATGCCCCTCCTCTTTTTTCCTTAGGATGAGAGATGCTATCACCATTCGGATATGCACTACCCTGAATCCACATGTAGAGTCCATAATAATAAACTTCCGGATAATGGGAAGACATTTTTTTTCAATTCAGAAAATAAGAATACAAATAATAAAAGATCTCAGTTCAGTCTATTGTAAACTTTATCCACATTTAGAGGAGTCAAATTCTGAGAAAACTCTGCCATCTCAATTCTCTTCATGTCTTAAAAATGGCCACAGACCACAGGTGACAGGACGATATGGATGGTTCATATGCAGAAAATAGTCCTAATACATAACGGATTATTCTACCTAAAGAGTTTCACTGTTAGTGATGAAATTAAAAATACATCAAAATTAACTAAAATTTCCATCTTTAATATAAAATTATTTTGACTCTAAGTTCTTACTTTGTCCTTAGGGTTCCAGTGGAGTTTCTGTGCTATATCAGTGCTGAAACTGCCACTGTACAAAAGTGATGAGCAAATCAGCACTATAAAAAAAGTCAGTCAAGGAAGAAACTCGGATACCTGTAAGTTTAAATTAGATTCAGAAATCACTTTAAAGGTCTGACAAGAGTGCTCATATATTTGTTTCCAAAGCCCAAACCCATTTTCTTAAAGACTAACATGTTACATGGTGGAAGGAAAAATTTCAATGTGCCCAGAGAATCACTACGAAAGGATTCATACAGCCAATCCCTCTTCGCTCGGTAGTTCAGTATCCCTATCGCAAGCTTCTGCTATATAACTGTTCCCAGGGAGGGCATTAACTCATCTTTCATATATTTGAAGCATGATTAGGCTAAATATTCTTTGTTCCTAGCTCAGGTACTGGGGTCCTTTGTAAAATTTGAATTTCATGTTTCAAATCCTTTAAGTTAGGGTTACTAACCCAAGGATCTCACAGTCTGCAAGAAGTCTGCTTATAACATGCCAACGGTATTCACTGAAATCTTATTATTCAATTCCCTTCCAAGTGTAGCCACACTTTACAGCAAAGGATACTGCTAAATGCACTTACTACGCACCAGATAACCACCAGGAGTCTGATCCAGAAGACTTGTTTGCCATGAATTTTGGGCTGCATTTGGTAGGAAAGGATAGTCTGGACAAACATGTATAATGAGCCCATACCAAAGGTGAGCACAGCTCCACATACATGTACGATAAAAAAGGTTGTTTTCTGAGAAGTAGAAAGAAAAAATAAGAAAATAAAAGAGACTCAAAACACATTGCCAACAATATTTAAAAGCACAGCCTGTGATTTCAAAAGGCTGCGGGAAAGCTCTGCAGATTCTACAAATTCCTTCCTGAAGGAATTCTTTCTCAGAGCACTCAGCACAAACCTGAGTGTTACAGCAGTACAAATCATTTCCTATGGAACTATTAAAAATATGATAGTAATTATTTATTTACTCACCTAATATGTTTGTTTATTTGGGTGCTTCTTATATGTTCTAAGTATTCAGATACATTAGTGAACAAAACAGACAAAAATCTGGCCCTCAGAATTTACATTCAAGTGAAGAAGAGTAAACAAAAATTATAAACTTTAGAAATAAGTAAATTCCATAGGATGTTAGATGGTGATAAGGGTTACAGAAAAAGAATAGTTCAAGGTAAAGAGGATTAGGATGGCTGGGAACACTGTGGGTAGGGAATTTCAATTAAACCTAATTTAAATCTAAATGCAATTAAAAGGCTCAAGAAATGAAAACATCCCCTTTGGCTCTAGTTTGATTGGTTTTGATAAATTATACAACAAGGGATCATCATAAATTCTTATTTTTTTCTCCTTTACCTTACTTTATCAGTATCCATTTGCATTTCGCTTTTTACTATACGTACCCTCTACTTAAAAAGTAGCAACAGTGGCTGTCTAAAAATTCTACAATCAAAGGTTTTTGCGTGAACCACTCTATTTGTCTAAACTGATGTCTGTATTTCATCCGGTTGAGAAAGTACAGTGTGCACTTGGCACAGAGGGTCTGACGAACAAGAGATGTCAGGGCTTGGTTCCCTCAATTTACATTCGACTGTGCTAATTCACAAATAGAGAGTCCAAATTACTTAGCTGGAGGTACAGGAAGTTTCTAGTATTAAGAAGAAAAAGGTAATAATTTATTTGGCAAAGGCATTGGTTTCCTTTTGGAGAGAAAAAGGGCTACTTTGATATAATTTGGGGTATTAAAGCTGGCAATAAGTTATGAGCACTGGGCAGGGAAAAAAGTTCATTGTTATTATCCTGTATAAGGAAAGGGAAAAAACGTTCAGCACCAATAAAACATTAATAGAAAATGGTATTATTTTCCTGGCTCAGAATTATGTGAATTTACCTATATATACGGACAAAGGTTGGAAAAAGATAAGCAAGAAAGAAATTAATTATTTTAGGGCTAAGACCAGGAATATGAGTAAATTTTCCCCCTTAAAAGTATTCACACATATATTGATGAGGTTAAATACACATATAGCCTGATCAATGCCAACTTGTACTGTGTGTTCATATACTTTTATAAACAAAATCTTGTGAATTAAAAAGCAAAAATAAAGAATGGAGAGCATTTACTACTATATTTTCTAATTAAAATAGAGGCATATAAAACTGGTTTCGGTTGGCAGTATCTCTGCTTAATATATCCATTTTTGTCATTTTAGAGACTAGGGAAACAACAAAAGATCTTGAAATGGGCAAGAAATTATCCTTTCAATGGAATGCTAGAGCCTCTGGAACTAGTACTATAGGAATGTAAGTTTTCTCTGGCTTTAATTAAGTTATTTTGCAGAGAAAACTTCTGTTAATGACAGAAGTTATGGATAGAGACAGAACTTTCAGAAAACTGATAGTAATGCAAATAATCCATATCCATAGAAATGAAACTGTGCTGTTGAGTGAATAATGACCAGTTTTGCTAGTTTTGCATTTATCTGTAAATTAATTTTAGCATTCCTTATCTGACCATAAACATATGGTACTTTGACTTCTCTTTGAACTGGTCTGTAATATGTCGCTATTTCTCTCACTAATGAATAAGTTAAATAAAATCCTGTATACATACAAAGTCATGATTCTATCCTCTTTAAAAATATTTTCTTTAAGACAAAAATTCGTCCTTGACAAAGACAAACAAGAAATTATAGAGATGTGTGTGGTCAGGAGCAAATGTTTTATATAGAATGTATGAATTACATGAGTGGTCTGTAATCTTTACCTAAAATAGTTAATGAAATTTAGAAACTAATCTTCTGCTTACTTATCCTTATCCCTTCCAAAGGCTCCTTGAGGATAAATTTCCTAGTAAGAGAGAATGCCACGTGACAGCACAGGCATCAATTATAGTTATGCCACCAAAACCCATGCAATATGAAGACTTACGAGCTACCGCCAGAAGCTGGGAGTGAAGCATGAACAGATTCTCCCTCTGAGCTCCCCTCCTTTGCCCTCCACCCCAAAAGAACCATCCCTACCCACAAACGATTTCCAACTTCTGGCCTCAAGAACTTTGAAAGAAAAATTTCTGTTATTTTAAGTCACCCAGGCTGTGGTGTTTTGTTATGGCAGCCCTAGGAAATAAACATAGATTTCTGCCTACTTATCACTTTTGTTTCCCTGAGGATAAATTTCCTAGAAAGAGAAAAAATTCCTCTAAGTAGACAGGGAGGACACTTACCATGTATTTGTTTATTGAATATTATTACATGTACTTGTTTTCAAAGAAATTTTGTATTTTTAAGTCAGTTTTTTTTTCAAATACCATATTATCGGTATTTTTAAATGAGGTATTTTTAAAATTATGAGGTCTTTGTAAATGCAGATAACCTCAGTGATAGGAAGAGAATTTTTCATCCACCCTGCTCAGTCCCTTTGGCCTCTCTCGAATTACTATTGAATCAGAGCATGTTTGTGCTAAATACTGCAGGTGCTGAATATGCTGGTGAACGAATCACACAATGTGAACAAAATCGCTGTGCTTATAATTAATGAACCAATATTCAACTAAAAAAAATTTTAAAAACATAGCTATAAAATTAGACTATAATAGGTACTATGAAGAATTAGTTGCCAGAGATTAGAGAACTCAAAGAAAAAAAAAAAACTTGACATATATAGGAGCAAGTCTATCAACAGAAAAGACTTCCCTGAGGAAGTCCAGTCTGCACTGAGATCTGAAAGAAGCCTAGGCTTCGGGTTGTTGAACATCCAAGAGAAGAAAAAACATTAAAAATGGAGTTGAGTAAACCTGCCTTATTTAAGGAACAAAGAAAGGCCAGTATTAAGTACAGCTGAGACATTAGGAAGGGAAATGATGCAGAATCAGGATGGAGAGGTAGACAGTGGCCAGATCAGAGAAGACCTCTGAGTTAATTAAGCAGTTTGACAGTTGTTCAATGACTTCTTCTTTCTCCATTGTATCTCTTTTCATGCAACTTTGGGCCTACAGAGCCTTCTGCAGGAAGACAGGGAAACAGAGAAAGATGTATATATATTTCCAAAAGATTACTTTGGCTGTAATATTAAATTAAAGAGATGTAAGAGTGAATGCAGAGAAACTATTAAGGAGGCTATGGCAAGAATCCAGATGAGAGATGATGGAATCTAAACAGGTTGAGAAGGAGATCGGAGGGAGAGAAGTGCAGATGGAAATGGAGAGAAGCAAACACTTCCAAGAAATACTTATGCGTGGCACCAACAAGTCCTTACTTTAAAACACAGTGCTAGCTTCTCTTTAAGTCAGGCTCTGTAATCATAAACCCGCTTAATTAACTCAAAGGTCTGGTATGATCAAGCTGCTGTCCACCTCTCCAACCTCATTCTGCGTCTTCCCCCTCCTTTTCCAAAACATTGGATACATGCATATAAGAAATAAATTTCACTGTGTGAAGACACTGAAACTTTGGGCTTTGGTACAGCAGCAAGCACTACATTAATATCCCTTGGATTATAGCTACAGAGATTTCCAGTGTTAAACATTCCTAAAAACTGAAAAGTAGGGAAGACTAATCAGAAGCTTATAGGAATAGAGAACCTTGAATAAAAAAAGAGACAGAATATGGCTTTATATGTGTATTTGGATGATGAATGTGTGTTTTTATGTCAGGTGTTTCATCAGATTATCAAATGTCTAAACGTAAACTTGAAAGACTGCAGACAGGTTAATCAAAAAGCACCACAGACTTAGGATGCAACCTTTGTCATCAGAGATTTATCTGAAAGGACATCAACAGAAAGGAATGTGGAGAGGTTAGAAATATCTAGTGAAGGCTGATGCTACTTTAACATTAAAAATTCCCTGAGAAAAAGCCAAAGAGCTACATATCCTCCTTTTACCTCCTTATGTAAAAGCTGGGTGCCTATGAACGCAGGCAATCAATGGGACATTTGAACAAGACTATAAACAGGGAAATGAGTGTAAATTGTCAAGCATGTGTTTTTTTTAAATTTAAATCTGTGTCACTTATAATTTATATCAATTCTCTCTTGTCTTGGAGTAATCTCCAACTAAGTAGTAATAAAGAGTCTGATAAGTCCTGTGGATCCTTAAAAAGTCAGAATAATTTATATCTGTTCAAAAGATTACTGAGAATGAAATTTTCTAATGGTGAATACAGCTATTTCTAAAGGGTCAACTATCAAAGCAGTGTATTCTATTTTGTTAAGGCGAAGGAACAATAGGGCATATAACTGAATGTTTCAGGTTTCCTTTGTAACATGTATATTTATGTACTTCAGGAAGATATTATGCTGGGTTAAAACACAAACCTGGAAGTTTGCCACAAGAGAAAGTCCTAAACAACTCAGCAATCCAAGTACAAGACCAGCCTTGTTTAATCTGATGATACAATTCCTTTCAGGATTCAGAGCATGAACTTGCTTATAACGAACATAAATGGTAGCAACGTCTGAGAAGAGATAATCCAAAAAAAAACAAGTAATAAATCAAGGAATAAAGTTGCCAAAAAAGAGTTCACAAAGGTCACTACTATCCAAAAACATAGATTTTCCTTTTAAAGTTAATCGGAGAGAAGAAAAAAGCCAAACAAACAAAAAGCTGTAGATTTTAAAGAAATTCTAAGGATCGTACTGCTATTTTGTGTGTGACTGAACAAGTCATTGCTCCCATGGGCCTCATATTTACAAATATGTAGGATAAAATTTAAGAGAAAAGTTTGCTGTTTTCTGAACATCAATGTTTCTGAAATCTCCAATAAGTGTTACATAAAACACGAAATATTATATCTAATTAGCATTAAAGTCTAAAGTAATTAGTTCCAGAATTTGGATAAAAAAACACCAAAAGATTACTTGCCTCAAAAAAAAAAAAAAAGGTTATGTCCCTCACTCTCATTCCATTTTATTTCAAATTACTACAACTTGGCTCAATCAGATACAGCAGTCAATAACACAGAAAAAAAATAAAAACTTTACCATCCTTATTAGGCAACAAAGGCCAAACCAAACTTACCACTGTAAAATATTGCCAAGGAACTCAGAGTGTAGAGAACAGAGTTATGCTTTTGTAGAAATGTTTTTGGAAACTTTAACCATAAGATGAACTTCTGTACAGAGAATCATTTACTTGACCTTATTTTTTGACTTCTTATGGAAGAATGCAAATATTTAAAACAATCATAAGTGGTGGAAAAAATAATATTTTAAGTAAACCATTAATAAAAATTTGGTTCAAAAAATAAACAATTAATAGAAATACAAAATTCTATAGT
The DNA here is from genome assembly GCA_003508835.1 of Eonycteris spelaea. Classification (NCBI taxonomy): domain Eukaryota; kingdom Metazoa; phylum Chordata; class Mammalia; order Chiroptera; family Pteropodidae; genus Eonycteris; species Eonycteris spelaea. Next base: position 4,685,044 of record PUFA01000065.1, read on the forward strand.
AGAACTCTATTTTATTGGTATTTGGAATATTGCTCAACAATCTAAACATGATTCCACAGCTATTCTCAAACTTCTAAACTGTTTATTTATCCTAAAGGAATTTAGCTGGGGTTAGTTATGGTCACTGGTTTATAGCTCTTTGTCCTCTACTGGTTGCTAAGAAATCCATTTCAGGCCTCAAGAAATATTTGGTTGTACTTTAAACTTGTATTTGAATGTGCAAATAGTCCATACATTTGTTTCAAGATTTACTTCCATAATTTAGCATTTCAAGAAATTGTTTTTTAAAAGGAACATATCGTGACCAATAATTTAGTGATAACATTCCTCAAGTACAGTAACTATAAAGTAAAACAAGTAACACAATAGTGTCTAAATAAGAAAAGGGCCATTTAGCTATTAATTTTGATTGTTAAAACTTCACTCTTATTACTTACATAAAACTGCGGCGAAATTTAACATTGCCCCAAACAAGCATTTTTCTGGAGCTACTGTAACCAGTATCACTGAAAGAAAAAAAAGAAGGCATGTGGATTTCTGACTCTAGATGTACACATATGTTTCTTCTACAGGATAAGAAATAACAGGGGTTACTTCAAATTCTTTATCTTTTTTTTATATATCTGTTTGAGTTCAACTCATTTTATAATGAAACATGACAATTTGAGCTCACAATATTTGTCTAGTTCACTCTTTTCTTACATTTCTTAAGATTATCTTTTTTTACATAATAGAAATCAATATAAATTGATTTTTTTTAAAAGTTACCCTTGGCATGTTAAAGATGTGTTATTGTCAGCAGATGTGTTTATCTGTCCCCTGAATATTCCCCAAACATCACAGGTCCTTTCACAAGTGTTTTTTGTCATCTGTTGTTGACTCTCTGCCTATAATTCAATTAACACTAAATCATTTCCTGGTTAATTAAAAAAATATTTATTGAGCACCTACCATGAGCCAGACGGCATTTTAGGACAGAAATATGCAGTAAATAAATGAGACAAAGCCCTTGCCCTCCTGGAACTTCCATTTGAGACCATTTTTGAGCCCCCTCCTCACTGTGGCTTTGGACAATCCTCTAGCAGAACGTGATTCACACAACGTCCTGTCCAGATGTCTCCGAAACCACTCACCATGCTGTATGGCAATGCACCTGCTTCCAGGCCTGCCTTTCAGGACACTGTGGAGGACAGACCCAGATTGATAGCCCATCATTTACTAACTGTGATACCTTGGTACATTCTTTAATCTCCTTAAAACTGTTCCCTATCTGCAAAATGGGGCTATTCATTCCTTCCCAGCCTCATTGATCAACATGAGGAACTGAAACTGTGGTAATGCATGCCAAATGTCTAGCACAGCATCTGGCGCACAGGGACACCCATTAAGTGTTCTGTTAGTTCCTTTCCCTTCCCTCAAACTATGGTAAAGTTTAAAAGACAAAGTTTATGGTCTTGAATTGAAGTACTATAGGAAAGAGACAATAAGGATCTTGACTAAGTCAATGTAATGAGACTAAAACAGGAAGGTAAAGTCACGTCTAGTAAGGAATCAGTAAGATCTGGGAAACATTTGGATTGGAGTTAGGAAAGGTAAAGTATCAGGTATGAATTCTAAGGCCTGCTCTTTCCAACTTTAAAATGTATCTTCAGATACAAAAGATTTTGTCACTCTTGATCATCTTCAGGAAGTAGGGATTATGGTTTTTTGGTTGCTGTTGTTCATTCTACCTTTCAAGTTTTCAAGAATAGTATGTATTATTCTTATAATCAGGAAACAACATAATTTTAACATTATATTCCAAATGATGCTCCTGTTTTGGATTACCCCAAAAGTAAATAAAAGCATGTATTTCCAAGATGGCTGGCTAAGTGGCTCCTTTCCTGACTCTGGAACAGACATCAACTGGCCTCCAGGTGAAAACGGCCATGCCCATCACCTCATTAGCACATCCCTTCATCACACTATTGTGATCACACATCATAAAACAAAAGTCTAATCATGTAACTTCAAATATATGTGCTTATTATGTTATTATTGCATACATATTAAGCATAAGTTTAAATATTTTGAGATTAAAAAATATACATAGAAGTTCTAATCATTTCTTCTCATACTCCAGTGGTTAGTCTCATGCACCTTACCTGGGCATCCACTACTTGAACCAACTAAGAGAACACCTGAAGCCCACTTCAGTAGAATTGTCTTTGAAGTGAAATTTACTTTTGGTTAAATCTTCTAGTTAGGGTCTATGAACTGAAATAAACTTTGCAGACTACTTAGTTAAACTCAATCATTTTTCAGATGAAGGAAATGAGCCTAAGAGAAGTCAAAATAACTACCGTTGAGTTTAAATATATTAGAATGTTGGGGAAAGAGCTTTGGGTAATAATACTAAGTTCATTAACAGAAAAATAAAAAAGGCAGAAGGGACAGAAAAGGAAGTGTCTAGGTTACTATCTGTCAGAAAATCACATACAGTGCCATCAGAGAACTGAAACTCTGAAAAAAAAACTCAAATAGCCTCTTAAATTATTTAAAGCTCTTCAGACAAGTTCTCGAAGGAGAAATAAAAATGCTGAAGGACCTTGTGAATCTTATCGATGTATCTTCTCTCAGAGTTACTGAAGAATGAACTGGCTCCTTAAGCTACATGTTCCTCTAAGAGACTGGTAAACGGTGGTGATTATTTAAAGAATTAGTCCTAGAACTGAAACTTTACATTTTAATGTATCTTTGGGTTTTGTGAATCTTCCCCAAGTGTACCCCATTTGTTGATATCCTTTCTGTCATACCAGTATGGAGAAACAAATGTAATGGGAATGCCGTGATCTCTTTTTTGACATTAAAAAAATAATAAATTTCATCTTTTGATTTATCATCCTTTAAAAGTTTACTATTTTCTGTTAGAAAGGTAGTTTTTCCGAAAGTAAACAATTAAATGAAACAAGAAAACAAGCCAAACTCTAGAAGGAAAGCCACTAAACCATTAATCATCTCTGGGTGTAGTGGCAGGAACTGGAAGGGGTAGTTAGAAGAGGTGTCCATTTTTTATTTTTATAATCACTCTAGTATTATTTAAAATATTATAATAGCACATATTACCTTCATAATTGGAAAAAAGGAGGGTGACAGGCATAGAGCATGCAACTGAATACCCATATTTACATCATTAGTAATTTTGAAATTTCAAAAATGTTACCGATAAATTTTGATACGTAGTGTGTCAGAAAGACATAGGCAACATGTCATAATAAGTTAGAGCACAGCCTCTAGAATCAAATTTCCCAGTCAAATTGAATCTTGTTTCCATCACTTACTGAGTTACGTGCCTCTAGACAAATAACCTCCCTGGACCTCATTTCCTCCTCTCTCTAACCAGGGTTAGTAATTCCAACCTCAAAGGGTGGCTGTAAGTATTCAATTATTTAAGACCTGAAGGATGCTTAGAACATTACTTTGTACACAATAAGTAGATCAATAAATGTTTGTCATCACTATTATCTTTGAATATTATTGTTTACAGCATTTCTTTTTTTTTTACGGGGAGAATAATTCCAATTCTATTTTCTGAGATAACTTCAAATGTTTTTGGAAGACAAGACACTAAAGTGTCACAATTCCTAAGCAATTCAGCAACGGAATCTTAGCCCTGTCTCCACATTTCTCTATCACATAGAAAGAGCCAAATACAACTGCCTTATCATGTTCCTTTTATCGTTGTAATGCCAAACATAAAATTTGAATTTTAAAATGTTAACATTAGATTTTGCCCTCAATGTTAAAATATGAATGAGAGAGAAACATTCTATAAAATACATCTCACTGACCTGATATAAGGCAAAGCAGGGTCAACATGGTGGAGGGTTATGGCGGTAATGTATGAAAATATGAAAGCAGCAGTGGTCCAGATTACAAGTGCTGAAGGAAGGAAACTGAGGCCTTGCTGAAACCACCACATCGCAAACAGGTCTTCTGAAGAAGAAAAATACAAATTAGAAGAGATTTGCAAGTATTTCATCTATTCTACTTTAGCCACCTACTCTCCCAACCTTGGACTTATCACCCCAAGCTGTTCCCCTTCTGAAATCACACCCTACACCATCTCCCAACACCCGCCCTCCTTTGATTTCTCAGTGAATGAAGCCAAGATTCGCCTACTCGTCATGTCCAGAAGCCTTTCTCTCCCATCTTTTTACACATAATTAAGTTCGAAGGACTATTTATTCTACCTCCTAATTTCCTTCAAATTTGCCCCTTCTCTCCATCTTCACTGCCGCTACCTTACCTAAACCACCATCATTCCTTGGCCAGATTATTATAACCTACTAAGTGGTCCTCCTCTAGTCTGGACCACAACCAATCTAGACTCCACTCTGAAACCAGAGTGATCCTTCTAACTCTAAAATACCATTCTAACCACCTTATTCTTCTACAAAGAATTTTTCAGTGTCTCTTCTGTGCCCTTATAAACAGTCTTTCCTCCTTAATCTGGTCTATAAATAGATCTTTATATTGTCTGAGCTCTTACTTTATATATTCATCTGTGGCCACTCTGCTCCTAATTCCTTGCTCTAGCTATCATCATTTTCATCATTGCAAAAGAAAACACAATGTTTTACTGTGTCAGCAACGTTACTAAGCTCTTTAAATACATGATCACATTTACTCCTCACAACAGAATTACAGAGAGTAAGAGAAGATCATAGAGAGGTCAAGACAGGATTCAAACTCAGCAGTTCCGTTCTAACCCCACTCACTATGCTATACTGCCACAGCAAACTTCTTTCAGATCTGCAAATGTGTCATACTCTCCTGCGCGCCTTCAGGTCTTCTCGTACACTGTTCTGTCTGGATGACCGTGCTATCAGCCCTCCCTGCCACTACCACCAGTTAACTCCCACATATTTTAAGTCCCAACTCTTCTAGCTTCAACTGAGTGTCCCGGCTTCATTACCAACAGCACCCGTTACTTCCCCACCAGGACACTCATCACACTCAACTGTTACTTGCTTGTTTGGTTTTATCTTCCTCCTTTAACTTTAAGTTCTGTGAGAGCAGGAACCAACTGTTTTGTTCACCATTATATTTCCAGCTCCTACAGGAGGAGGAAAAAAAAAGAGAGAGGGCCTAAATATACACACACCACACAGCACTTTGTCCCTTACATTCCAGACTGAGGATATTGGTAAGTAATAATGAGTCAATAACGTGAATTAGAAAACATTAATGTGTCTTCATGCATTTAATAAAAATATATATATATAGAAATACTTTCAAATTATAAGAAATTACTCCTGTGCATGTGAAAATAATCTCATGTTTGGAGGAGTATCTTCTCATAGTTTGTTGGACTGAAATTTAGTATTTCCCACAAACTTTGTAAAAACTTGCAATTCTTATCTCCAATGTGCTCAGCTTCCTCATCTCAGTCTGACCTTTCAAATAATAAAATCCCAGCCATTTTTGACTTGTCATTTACTGATCATATGACTTATTGCTAAATATGTACATTCAAATCTTGTTAAGTAGGTTTCTTTTTCACTGTCTCTAAAGTTACCATTATAGACTCAATCTAATTGTCTGAATTATCATAATCTCCCCCTTCCTGTTCTTTTCTTCACTAGTCCTTAACATTCCATCAATTTTCTTCTATTTAGTTAATCATGACAATTGCTTGCTAAATTCCTAGTGCTTTCCCCAGCATGCATTTTGGGGACAATAACTCTCAATTTCTATAAATTTTGAATTAACAGTACTTAAATTAACATTCCTATAACGTTCTGCTCAAAACCTTTTTTTAAAAAAAAAAAACTGTATGAACTTTAAACAAGCTTCATTAATTTCACTGAGTTTCCCCTTTGAAAAATGAAAATAATATTTTTGGCAAAAACTGCATTGTCCCATACAGTAGTCACTATCCATAGGTGGCTATTTAAATTAAAATTTCAATATAGGCGGTGAACACACCACACAATATATATGACTTACTGTTGAATTGTACACTTGAAACTTATTGGATTTCCTTAGCCAATATCACCATAATAAATTAAAAAAGGAAAAAAAATTCAATTGACTAAACAAAATTTAAAATTTCAGTTCCTCAGTCATACTAGCTACATTTTAAGTGCTTGCTCTAAAGCCACACATTTCTAGTGACTGCCGTAAAGGACAGTGAAAATACAGAACATTTCCATTATTGTGGAAAAGTTCTATTGCATGGTATTATATAATTATTGCAAGAACTGTACTGACACAGCACAAGTAAAGAACCTAACACATTGCTGATATATGATGAAGAGTAGCTTTTAAGATTAACTGTTAAAATGCCTAAAATAATACCCACTTCACAGGTTTATTCAAGAACTTAATGAGATAATATATGTAAGATGCTGTCATAGGCAGTCAATAAACATTTGTTTCTCTTTTAGAATGTAACAGATTACCTGTTTTAAAAAGTTCACAAACTATTAGTCTTCAAATCTGTCCAAACTTGCATCTTTTTTTGTAAATCTTGAAATCCATGGACAAAGAAAATCGGAGGTTGTTTCAATCCACATGCTTTTAAACATGTACAATTTCAAGTCAATGCACTGAGATTGTTCAAGGGCAGAACACTCTGCTATAGCCTTATTACGAGGTTATTTTTCCTTAAAGAGTTGATACTTGTGTATTTTATAATAATGTACCAGCAGGAATTAAAATACTTTAAATCTAAGATACCAATTTCCTCATCCTTTCTCATATAGGACACCTCTCACTGACCTCAAGAAAAAAGATAAAAAAGAAAAAACATTGAGTTTCCTGCTTCAGAAGGAAAGACATGAATGAGGGAAAAATAATAGCTTGTTATTAAGCAAAATAAAGCAATAACTAGTCTGTGTGATGCAATGGAAAGAACACAGTGGTGAGACTGGATTTATCTAAGTGCTATTCCTAGCTTTACCATGTCCCAACTACGCAACTTCAGGCAAGTTAGTTATCTTCTCTGAGTTACAGTAGTCTCACTTGTAAAGTAGCCATCTCAAAAGGTTATTCCTTAAAGTAAAACAGGGTAAGCATAAATGTAATAGTGACAGCTGATTTATCTATTTCAAACAACCATAACCAGCCACAGGGAGGGGAGATGACAACACTTAATTCTTTGTACATATCAATCATCTTTGATTTGTGTCTCCTTAGGTTTTGGAGGGTTGTTATTTCAATAGACAATTTAGAGGGGAAGTAGGGCTTGAAACGGTTTACCAGTTTGCTGACAACTGAGAAATTTAAGTGCACCAACCAGCTGAGGAAGACTATTATTGCCCTTGTATTTCCCACACTGGAAAGCTGGAAGCATGGATGGCTAACTGCCAACCAAGCAAAATTAGAATGTTAGTGGTTAATACTTTAAGAAACCTTTCAAAATACTTGAAAATAAGCAGGAATAACTACTTCACATAACAGTAACAGTGTTTAACAAAATGTACTTGCATCTCTCGCCCATCTCCTCTGCTCTCTTTGAAGATCCATAAATCAGAACTGCAGTTACAATTTTTAAATTTCACAGATATTTAAATGCCACTGGTAATAAGATGAATTCCTTATGATGTCTCCTCTAAGTGGTGACTGCTAAGAAATGGTAAGAAAGAAAACTCTGGATATTCCAAGAGAAGAGAGAAAGCCCTAAGCTTCACTCAGAGGTACACACGCCAAAAGCAAAGAATAATAGAAAAGTCGTTATTTTTCTAAACTTTAACTTGGCTTTCTGATAAATGTAATATTCTTGTAATGGTTAAAGCCTAAAGAGTCTAGAAGATTAAGCGACTTTTTTAATATATAAATTGGATCGAATATTACAGGGTATTGGGGAGAATGTGATGATGCAGCTGCATTTGGGTACTAATTTAATTTATAAATTAAAATTTGGGAAAACTGGAAAAATCATTTCTGCGGTGTTTTCTCTGTTCTTCCAATGTATCCTAATGTTAAGCACAGTTGTGGATACAAATGATTCCCATTTACCTTTCGGTACTGGGAACGCCACCCCCAACCCCACCCCCCACCCCCCTTCACTCCCGGGATAGAATTGCGTGTAAACTTGAATTTCATATAAAAACAAGGTCATCACATATCTCAATTTCAAACCTTCCCACCAAGGAATCTCAGCCCAGTGACAACTGGAACGCGCGTACTCAACCATAGTTTTCGTGGGAATGGGCAAAGTTCTCGGCAACCGCTTAAGACAAAACCAGTGAACTGTATATTTAGACCGCTGCCTTTTTCCGGAGGCGCAAAGCTTTTGGACCAAGATCAAGACTCCGCTTCGCCTGGGGCCGAGAAAAGATGAGCGAGGCGGATCTTGACCTGGCTTGGGCAGTGGGACGCGGAGAAGGGAAGAGGGGGAAGAGACCAAGGTCCAGGACCGAAAGGTGGGCGCGGAGACCAGAACCCAATCAGCACGGCCCTCGACCTCCAGAAACCCAGAGCCCGCCTGCAGCCACCACCCTTCGCTCGCGCCTCTCAAACAGTGTCGTCCCAGGAGTGCCGCGACCTGGCACGCGATTCGCACGCCCGCCACGGGGTGGCAGACTACCGGCTGCGTCCATTTACCCGACCCATCCAATCCCCTCACACACACTCCGAGAGAGGGCTGGGGCCGCTCTTCGTCCCCTTTTCGGCCTACCTTGCTTGGATGGGCCGCCACAGCTGACGGCCCGGTCTGGAGCCTGCAGGATGGACGGAGATGGGGCGGGCCGCGGCGCGCGCTCCCGAGCAGCCAGGCCAGGCCCGGGCGCGCTCACGGCCCGAGGGGCGCGCCCGCGCCCGCGCCGCCGCGGGTTTCGACCCTGTCTCCCTTTACGGCAATCGCGAAAGTGTCGTAACGTGCTGCCTCCCATCAGAGTCACTCAGTCGGCTGGAGGCGGAGGTCTTATTTCTAGCGGTGTGTTGGGTTCGGTAAGTAAGGCTGTGGGCTCGTGTTGGGAAAACCACCAGGGGTGGAGGTGGTGTTGGGGACACGACTCTCAAGGGAGGTTGAAGAAGGCTGCTTGCTCTGGGTGGGGTATAGCCGTGTATGGACTTGCGCGAGGCGAACGCGTCCTTCCTCTCACTGGTGGCCTCCCGCACGGGTTGTGGACGAGTGCCACTGCCGGTCTGGCCCGGGTGGAAAGGTGAGGGCTGAAGGGCTGCTGCGCGAGCCGGCAGATCGGGTGGGGAGACCTCGGCCCAAGGCTGGGCGACCCAGGCTGGGGGCTGCCCGCGCGGAACAGACCTCGCCTGTCAGGTCCACAACCCTCCTGCTCCGGTACTTGCCAAGTCCACAGCCGTGTTGCATACTGTGCTGGGGTTACCTTGCGTTTGGAATGCTGGTTTTGTGGCTGGCCACGCTTCTTGTCAGCAACTTTTCTAGAAATTTCAGTGTATATGGACAACTCTGATCCCAGCTAGGATTATTTCATCAGTATTGGAAGGAGAAGGGCAGACTTGCTAGTGTTTGTTGGCGTTCCCGGAACACTGGATGAATGGATTCTTTAGTCCTGCTTAACTTGTTCTCCAATTCGTAGTTGCGTTTTTGTGTATTTTTGCCGGATATATAATTTTGCGTGAAGTCTCTCAATCATTAATGCATACCTATTACGATAGTAGGCAAATTCATAGTTCTTTCAACAAATATTAGTGTCTTGTCTTGTATGTGGCCAAAAATAAAGAATTGATTTCTGCTCTTGAACTAGTAGGAATGTGTTCACTGTGTGAATTGAGTTGAGTAACAACACAGTTAGACTGTGGTTAGGGCATTTGGAGAACCATCGGCGTTCCCGTACAATTCTAGAGATCGAAGTTCTAAAAGCATTTTTGCTGCATATTTGTTCTGTGCTGAGAAAAACGTCTCAAAGCACCTTGTACAATTTGTCTTTACAACCCTTACACTTAAGAATAAGTTAGATAATCTGCCTCTTGCATTAACAGGCAAAGGCGTTTGAGAGGCATCTTTGTTTGTTGTCTAGTTAATGGATTATTTACGAATTATTTACAGCTTTGGTTTCATAAATTCGTTTTCCTGCCTCCTACACCCAGTCTCTCAAAATTTACATCATAAACGCTATTAAACGTGTGATATATAACTCCAAACTTTTCTTTATAACCTCAATTACATTATTGCGTAGTCAATTTGTTTTCTAGGCAGTATTAGACGTGTTCTTTAAGCCGACTGTTCTTTTTGGGGATCATGCTGTTCTGACTCTTTTAAGGGAATAGGAAAATAATTTTATAAAATACCAGGCTTTTGCTTTTATTTTTTCTCTGGAGGAAGTTATTTCCTATTTTTAAGGAATACAAGATTTCACTTCCGCAAAACAGTAGATCTAAATTGTATTACACAGTACCGTTTTTGCTTCCAAGTCTACTGAAAGGCTTTTGTTTTTACTAACTTGTTCTGTGTGTCGCTTGTTAAATAATGCTGAATGTAATCCTGTGATCATATTGGCTTTCTTTTTCTTAAATTTGCTTTTTATAATTTGCTCTGCCTCTCAAATGGTGTTGGCCATTAGTATTATTCTTTTGTTGCCATAAAGGTTGGAAAGAGCTGTGTAGTCACTAGCTTCTGTGAAAGGACCGTAAACATAGTGCTGAATCAGTGCAACTCAAAACTTGGCACCCTTAGGCTTGGGGGGGAGGCGGGGGCGGTGCGGACTGGGAATTCTGGAATTTCACACTATAGGTTGGATATTGTATAAGCTTACCTTCTGCTCTGCTTAGCAGTGAAATTCCTTTTTTAGTGTGGTACTTGTCAGATGTTCCCCAGTGCCGAACCCAGGAATAATGTAGGCTGCATGCCATTATCCTCAGCTGCTATAAGCACAGATTTTAGGTCCACAAATTGTGTGATTTTAGTTAAAATATTCATTAAATGTCTCTGATTATATTTGTATTGGACTTGTCACATAGATATCCATGCCTGTACAAAGAAAATATTTTGTTAAATCATACGCACACACTCCTCGGACCCACAAGTTTGTTTAAACCATGTTATAATTTAGCAGTTTACTAGACTCCCCACCCACCCTCTTGAGCTTCTTGTGGGCGTTAATGGCATGGTTCAGTCTTTCTGTTTCCTCAGGGTCTACAACAACTAAGTGATCATTAAGTCCTAATGAATCATATTTATTTATTGTTTCACAAATAAGGACTAATTACCCACTTAGTGTTAGGTATAGGTATGAGATTCTGAGAAAAGAATGTTAGGACCGGTATGGCCCCTGTGCTCATGGAGCTTACAGATCAGTGTGGGGAAAAGGCCAAACACCACCACCACCAACTAAAATAGTCCCAAATGAGACAAGTATTATGAAAGGACTCTGGAACTAAAGCCAGGTTATCACAGGAGGGAGATTTGCTGATTAGAAGTGGAAAGGTTACAATAGCTATGGACTGTGATCAATATTATCGTAAACTGAATTTTACAGTTTAAAATATTCACTTTATGATGATTTATGATGATATCCTCAGTTAACAAATAGGCGGTGCTACAAAATTATAGGTTTCTTTTTAAGTTTGTTGATGGCTTTCTGTAACATCAGAATAAAAACTGCATTGTCTGGCTTTGCAGACTTCACTTTATCCCACTCTTCCATCTGATTTACTTCTGTCCAGCCATGGTGATCTCAAAGGCACCTGAACGTGATAAACTTCTCCTTGCCTGAGGGCCTAGTCCCTTTTCCCTCCTGCTCTTAGAATGGCTAGTTCCCTTTCTTCCTCTGAATTTGGTACAAATGTTACCTCCATGGACTTGGACCACCATATCTAAAATGTGCACCTCCAACTGTTTTCTGGCTCCACCCTTTTATCTTCATAGTACCCCTCACAATGTATAATGTTATTTACTTGTTTACCAGTTTTTGGTTATTTTCCCATTGGACTTTGGTTATTTTCCCATTGGAGCTGGAACCATGTCTATCTTGTTTACTGTACTCTGATAGTGGCTTATTGCATTTGCAACTTGCAATCCATTTCCTCATAACAGCTTAAAACTGGTGGCAAGGTTGCTAGGCTAGCCAGCAATAATTTTAATGTCTTACATTATTATTATTGTTATTATTATTATATTTAGTTCCTTGTAGTGTGGCAAGAAAAGGACATTTTTTTCCTCACCCTTTTGGGCCACAGGCCTGGCTTACATAAAAATCTCAAGTGGCTAAAATAATTTTTGTAATATTTGTACCTTCTTTCCATATTCCCATCCCACATCCTTTTCCCCTGTCTCTTCATCAAGTCTGACATTCCTATTGTAGTCACCTCCCTGTCCTGCTCCTTGAAATATGCATGCTTTTCGTTTGCTGAAATTCAGAAGCTCCTGTTTTTTCCAGAGATAGTTTTCATGTCAATAGCCTTTGGGTCTCAGGTGTGATGGAAGGAAGAGTAGAGATAAGCCTGTGGCAGTGACTGTAACCTCTGTGGCTGTCTGTATTTGTTGAAAATGAAGTAGCTATCTGTATGTCAGGGGGCTGCATAGATCTGAATTTATATTTGCAATCTTGTTGCTAATGACTTTACAGAGATGATCCCGCCAAGTTGAAATGGTCAAAAAATCATTGGCTTTTTTTCATGTGTGAGTTATATAATTGTTAGATCTAGAAAAATTTCCCCAAATATAGATTTTTCTAAAAGAGAGATAGACAAAAAAAAAAAAAAAAAATCTAGGTCGGGGGGCAGGGGGAGACACTCAGAAGGAAAGTATCAGTTTATCTTTTAGTCCTGCCAAATGCTCAAACTTAAAACCATTAGGATCAGTTGCTTGTAGCTGCTTAGTGCCAAAAGCAGTCCAGCACCCTCACTACGTCACCTTTTTTTCTTTTAACGATAGGAGAATGGAAGACTACAATAATAAATTATAAATTAAGTTGGCTTAACTTTTTATTCCCACTTTAAGTGGAATTCTGTAAGAGCTGATTGATTATAGTTCACCAAATGTGAAAGTGCATCATTCAGTTTGATTGTAGAAATTTTGGCTACCATAAAGCTACATATTTTGGTTGCTATCAGTCTATCATTTGATCTGAAATGATCTTGTCACCAGTTTGTTTGACATATAAATATGGCTTAAAAACAGTTTCCATCCATTGTTTGGTGACACAGGTATGTGGAAGAATTCTTTGAAATAGTAGAAAATTAGCTTTGATTTGCTTTGGTTTGAAAATAATTTCACTATTTTTATTTCAGAGCACTTCAAGTAGTTAAATTGTGGCACTGGTGATTCTTTTTAGTATTTCAAAATTTTATTTAAGGTAGTTAATGACTATAATTATTTCTTAAACCAGTTACTGAGATACATGATTGAGATTTTGGATACCACATTACATCATTGGTGACATAGACATTTTGGAATAGGCTCCTTATGGAAATAGAAGGAAGATGTCCATGTTTTGATACTAGGTCCATTGTTGGAATGAATGTCCTAGAACCCTGTGTCACCTGTATTCCCGTAGTGCAGCATGTCTGGGAATTTCATATTGTGGTCTGGATAGCTTTCTACCAGAAGATCAAAGTATACCTCTCTTGGTTCACTGCCCTTTTGGTTCTATAAGATTATTCCTTTTTTTTCTTTCTTTCTTTCTAAATCTTCTTATGGCTTCTTTTCCTTGAGAACAAGTTCTTCATTTTCTTTTCTTCTCATACTTAATTCCTTTAAGAACTTTTCTACTTTTTAGTCTTTAACTAGACTTCAGCTTCTACATTGATAACTTGAAATTTTCATCTCCAGTCATTTGTCTGAAACATCTCTATTTAAAAGTTGTGTGTATGTTTCCTGCCCTCATCCTCACCCCCACCACCAGAAGCCAAAATAATAAACTGATTTTCCTTCCCAACCCTCCCTTTTGATAAGAGTCCACTGCCTCTGACTGCTGATTGCTTTCTTCTCTGCTCCATCATCCTATCTAATCCTCAAATACCTGCTCTTGACTCTTCTAAATAGAAATTACTTATAAATGTGACTTTCATATTTCCATTTTACTACCCTGCTTTAGGCCTTCATCACTTTAAAACTTTTGAGGTCACCATATTAATTTTCAAATGTTCTTACTACTTTCTCCATTCTGATGAATATGTATATAACTATCTTGTCAATCTTGAAAATATACTTGACATTATCTTCCTACGTTCCTTAATAACTTGTAATCTGTTTAATATTTTCTGGGTCTTTTACAAGTAGTTCAGGATTTAAACTCAAGGTCCTTTATGAACAGTCATCACTTAATGCATTTAAGACTTTTTTCTTACCACCTCAGTTCATCAGGTCACTCTGCTAAAACACACACACACACACACACACACACACACACACACACACACACACACACACTCAGTTTTTTTTTCATTGCTGTTTACCCCCACCTGGAATACCAGCTACACTATATCCCTTTTCACTAGTAAGAAGTTTTATCTTTTACTATTAAACTTAAACAGAAACCCTGTGTTGGTTTGAACCTCATTTACCAGCTGTTATGAACTTGGGCAAGTTAATTAGCCTCTCTGTGCTTAGTTTCATTTTCTGTAAAAATACGGATGATTATTAGTGTCCTTACCTTCCAGGGTTGTTGTAAGGATTAATGAGTTATTATAGAAAACATGCTTAAATTTTTAGTTTATAGTAAGTACTCATAAATGTTAGCCGTTATAATTAAGTGAAAATCTAGTTTAAGACCTATGTTATTTGAGTCTTCCCTCTGATATTAATACTAACTTGCTAGCTCTTTGGGTATGTCTTTGGACCTTAGTTTTCATATTTGTGAAATGATTAGGTCATTTCTAATTTGTTCCATTAAACTCCTGAAAGCAGTGTAGGAAAAAAAAGAGTTTTGAAGCTTTGAAGTCAGACAAAATATAAGGTAGACGCACATTACGATTAAAATTTAATATTTTTCACTTAAAGGTGAGGTTATATGACTTCTTTTGACTCACACCATCAGTAAGAACTAGAAATAAAATAGATCTCTTTCTGATCTGTTTGATATGTATTGCTCCGTTACCAGTTTGATTTTTTTAAAAAAATTTAGTGACATTGATATATATGATGGCTGACTTTTATTTTTTTAGGTAAAGACCAGCCACAAAAAGCTATAAAACAAGATAAACTATTCTTGCCCCCAACAAGAAAGCCAAAGTCCATGAGTGGTCATCGGTCAACAAGGAAACGATGTGGAGACTCCCACCCGGAGTCCCCTGTGGGCTTCGGGCATCTGAGTACTCCGGGTGTGTATTAAATAAATTGTTTCAGTTACCTACCCCACCATTGTCAAGACACCAGCTAAAGCGGCTAGAAGAACACAGATATCAGAGTGCTGGACGGTCACTGCTTGAGCCCTTAATGCAAGGTATTGGGAATGGCTAGTTGGAAGAGTTCCCTCCTGGATTGCCCGAATCTCATCACCATCATCGGATTGTCAATAAACATCTGCACAACTGTTTTATTAGTCTTCTACTGCCCCACAGCTACAGAGCAGGTAGAGGAATTTCTTAACAGATGTTACATTTGTTATAGACTGGAAACTGTAATTGGGATTTCTAAGTCATTTTAGCTAAAGATAAGGTAATCTCACACTGTTTTAAAATATCCTGTCACACATACTGTTAATAAAAGTATGATCTACTTTATATACTATGCTTATAAGAGACCAAAAGTAAAGGTGGACTCTGATCTCAGCAGATAAGTTAATGTTAGTAGGGATTAACATGCTAAATGTTCTTTTTAAAATAAGTAAACCTCAATTTTTTACAAGTATTATTTCCTTTTTAAAAAAATTGCTGAATAAAGTCTTAGCAAAGTTTAAAATGATCACAGAGAGAAAGGTCTCTTTAGTAAGGTGTCCTGGCTGTACATGAGTCTTATCAAAAGCGTTTTCCTCTTCGTTCCAGTGAGAATTGTTCAGTATCTCTTTTCCTATGAACACGTGGCTGTTAGGCCTCAGGTATCTCTCTGTTAGTCTAACATGGCAAAAGAAGTGTAAAAAAGGTCAATATAGTGTGTTTCCTGTTCTGTATCCTGCTGTGGCTGCCATTAAGAAAGGAAGCAGGGGCTTTCTCAAATACAAGTCTCTCTCCTGCTGTTCCCTCTTGTACCCTCTTGACTCACTGCCGAAAACCAAAACTGAAACTAGAACCTTTCATCAGAATGGGTAAATCGATGTTTCTTTCTTTGACGTTAAAATTCCTGGTCAATAAATGAACTGGGTAGTTAGGTAGATAAAGAAATCAGAAGCATTTTGTGCTGTGAAATCAGAATGATCAGTCACAGGTAACCCAAGAAGATAGAAGATCTTCAACAAAGGTGTCAGAAGTGACTCTGAACCATACTTCATCATGGCCACAGCATGTCTTGTTTTAAGCTTGAAGTAATAACTTTAAAAAAAAAAGATTTTTTTCTTTTCAGACTATTTATTTGTCCTTTGAGATTAAATTGTCACCATTTAACCCTTTATCTTGTTTTCATCAAATCACACGTAGTTACCTAGTTGGTTTTATTCTTCCAGATGCTTATTTCCCCCTCATCCTGAATAACTTTAATTCCTCTTTTACTTTACAAATCCATCTATACAAACCATATAAACGCATTCTGGTTTTCCTCGGTTTCTTACTTTCTTGCTTTGCATCAGTTGGAAACTTAAACACTAGTATACTTAAATACTGTTGGGAAATTCCCAGGCGGGCACTGAAAGCAATATAAAACAAGATGAGTGGATAGGGATGCTGAGGCTAGGGCAGGGCAATGGCCTGTTCCAGGAACCAGCCTGCCTGGGGCACAGGGAAGGGCTCAGATAGTTTCTGAGGGGATTTTTGGTGAGCTCTCTCTTCTGGCCAGGATCTAGCTGCGGTCAGGCAGCTGTCATGTCATGGAATAGTTTCTCCTCTGCAAATATGTCCTTGGATTCTTTTTACATGTCCTTTGAGCTGTTTTACCTGTGGCTTACTTGAGGACCTAATAGCTGCTTCCAGAGGAACTCGTCCAGATCTCACATACCCTAAACAGAGATACAGAAGACAAAAGGGAAGTGGGTCAATTCCAGTAAAAGCCTACTAATAGTCCTCAGCTAGTTCTAGGTTGGGGATCAGGGGATGAGAGCAGGTTTAAAGGTAGCTCAGCCATTAACAGTCATTTACTAAACACCCAGAATATCCCAGGCACCATGTTCCCTATAATACTTTTTCTTAGCTTCTGTTCTTAAGTGCTTTAGAATTATTGGAGTAAGCCTAGAATTAGCGAACTCTTGGGAAATTTTCTAGAATAGGAACTACTCTAATCACAGAGAACTTTTTAATGTTGCTGCTGGGAGGAATCAAGGTGGAGTATGACTATGCTCTGCCAGGACGGTAGGTAGCACTCAACAATGGTTATGCCTAGGTGCGTTTATAGCTGCATCGTGGACATCCTTGTCAGGCTTAGATCAGAATGCATTAAAATAGATCATGGCTTTTTTCCATAATATGCTCTTACTCTGTGATTTCAGTAAGTTATGTAAATTCTCCAGGCCAGGGTTCATTTATCTTTTAAACCTTATTGTAAAGTATTATGAAAATAAAGTAATATCATGTATTCAGAGTGCCTGGCATATAATGCTCAGTAAATGGTAGGTGGTTATTATTTTATTGGTCAAAAAGATTATATCTATAACCTATTCTTTCCCAACCCCCTCCCGTCCCTGATTTCTTCTAATAATACAATTCACCTAAGTCCTTATTGAATTTCTTATTTTTTTTCTTTATCAGTACTTTGGAGTTAAAGGCTTCTGTAAATTTAACACCCAGTGAAACTCTCATTTATTATAACTCTAATTCTTTTGGTTCTATACCAATGGACGAGCGTTAAATTCCATATGTACAAGTATTATGAACTTTCCATATATTTTTTAAGTTACCTTTTTTAAAAATACATTAGAGTTTCTGATACCAATCTTTCTAGTGGAAAAGAATGCCACAATTATAATGGTTTAAGCTGAGTTTATCTTTTTTATTAGGGGGGGAAAACTTTCCAGTGGATAAGAAAGGATATGAGTCCTTATTTTTCAAACTCCTAAGGCAGAAGTTCAGACTTCTCCTTTTTTATATGGAATACCAAAATATCCTCATTATTCATTTCTATTACTAGGTATTTAAACCTCATCAGCTGGTAGTTTTGGTTTTAGTATCATAAGCTAATTTAGAATTTATTTGGTAGCTTGATATATGTTACATATGCTTGAGTTACCTCTCCCACATAAGAGAGATAAAGGAAATTGGTGTTATCTGTTTTATACACAGGAAAACCAGTAACGAATTGTATGGCATTACATGCAACAGGTTGAAATAACAAATTTTTTGGAGGACGATAATAGTGTTTTGTTTTAATGTCCATTTATTTTTGTCTGTTTTTATATTGCTAAAGTTAATGCTTTTGATGTAACTCACTAAAAAAATTGTTAGTTTTCTTTAAAATATAGAAAAATGGGAGGGTAATTGAAATGGCACATTGCCGATAATCTCATTGCCCAGTTAATTCCTATTAACATTAAAAAGTAATGGGGAGACAGTATATAGTTAGAAGTATTTAGAAAGGTACAAAACAAAAGTAAAATCTTTCCTTTTTTACCTGACTTTCCTTCCCACCTGTACCTTTAATATCTCTCCTCATACATAAAGTTTAACAATTTTTTTGTTGTATTCTTTCAGTGAAAAAAATCACCCTTGTACCAGTATATTTGAGTGTATGTAAATCCCTAAGTTCTGTTTCAAACACTCAACAGAACCTTATTTTTCTTAGAATTTTTCACCTGAGTTGACTCACAGGAGAACATCTCTGCAAGATTTTGCAAGTTAATTGCTAGATTTTGATAAGATTAGTTGCTTATGCCAGCTCTTCCCCCACCCACTTATCATGGTGTAATAATGGTTTCCTGGTCCATACATGAGTTCATTCATTTAGCATCTCCAGGCTCTTAACCCAGCTGACATCATATTAATTCCTGAATGAGAGGACTTTCCTCTTATAACACCTCTGAGAGTTGTGAAATAATGGGAACAAGGAAGAAATATATAAATACTAATGTAGTGTTGTACAGATTCACAGGAAGAAAGAAAAAATTCAAAGGCAAGAAGGCGTTGTTCTTTTCTTATATGTGTAATTACTATCTTGCTGCTTTTTAGGTTTAGGTATATACTAATAGTTGAAGTTATCTCTGCTCCAGGGTAATACCTTGCCCCATTAAAATCCGAAGTTTAGACCCCAAGAAGTCCCTAGCTTTCTAGTCCCCTAATGCAGTATTATTCAATAGAAATTTCTGTGATGGTGGTAGTGTTCTGTGTCTTTGTGGTCTGGTCTGGTAGCCATAGCCACATGTAGCTGTTGAGTACTTGAAATATGTGTGGTGTAACTGAGGAACAAATTTTTAGTTTTATTTAATTTTATGAATTTAAAGTACAATAGCCACACACGTCTAATGGCTACTATATAGCACAGTGCTCCTTTAGAGTGACTAGATTCCTGTTGGAGCAAGAGGCAATAGACCAAAAGTCTAGAAGATGGGGTTCTTAGTCATATAAGATTAATCACTCAGTCCATTGTGCTTGCATGTTAACCTCAGTTGCTGCTTTCCAGGTTCATAACTCTGGCTTGGGGGAGGTATATACTATGGTCCTGTTAACAGCCTCACTGTCCTAAAATATGAGACTCCAAGAATATGTTTAAGAGAAAATCCTTACCTTTAATAACAGAACTAAGTAGATCTCTATCAGGGAGGAACCTCTTTGCAATGCAGAATATACTGAATATTATTTACAGCTCAGCATTTAATACTCAGCAGTTTAACTTGATAACCAGTACCTGAGAACATATGATTGTAATAATTTTTTCGTGCCCGGGCATGAGAAAATAGTGAAAAGTGGTACTTTTCACTATTCTACATTCTACACTTCTACATTCTTAAAGAGAACAAACCAAATAGAAGCCGTCCTGTTTTAATGCACAACATTTAAATTCAGTATTAGCAGTTCAGTTTCTGTCTGGGAAAAGAATCTATTCTCTGAAAATGTGACCAGAAATATTAGAAAAATAATGTTGTAAGTACTCTGTGTACTAGATCTTTATTTCCCTAGTGTTAGTTCATGGAACATTGAAGAAGTGTGTTTAAAAATAAATTACGTACATGCTCAAATAAATTTGGAAAATGGCAGCATATTGTGTCCCCTTTCTTGAATATTCACAATACACATTAGCAATATTAAGGGCTGGAGAAGGTCCTCCAGTAGAGAAATCTGCTTAATATTGTTTAACCCAGTGTTTCCCACATGAGTTTAGCATGGAATATTTTTTTTCATGTAATACTTAGAAACGCCTTCAGAGATATAATTTGGAAAAAACTGAACTAGATTATTCATTAATTGGCTCTTAGAATCTAAATGTTGGAAGCTTATGAAAGTTGTCTAGTCTAATCTTTCATGGGTTTTCCGTAATGTCCCTGTGAAGTGCTTATCCATCATCTTGCTTGAGCTCCCCTAGTAAGCAAGGTGTTTAATTCTTTTACAGTTCAAATTGTTTCAAAATGTTTTTCATTATGTAGCACTTGGATCTTCTCTCCCATAGCTTCCAACCAGGAGTACTTCTCTGGAGAATGAAGATAAAATACCTGCAAACAAAAATATATTAGTCAGCCATAGTAATTAATATGTCTTAACAGTTTTGCTTTTCTTATTTTATTTCACAGGCACCTCCATGGGCATATATTGCTTGTGCATGTGGCCTTTTTATTTATCAGTCTTTGGATGCTATAGATGGGAAACAGGCAAGAAGAACCAATAGTAGTTCTCCTTTGGGAGAACTTTTTGATCATGGTTGTGATTCACTATCAACAGGTATTATTAATTTTTTTTTAATGTTAATGATTTAGAGTAGTTAAAGGAATATGATAAATAAACAGTGTTAGATTAAATAAGAGACCTATGGTATAGCCATCAAAATAAGTGATTTTGTATTGTTTTAGTGTTTCAAAAATCTATAAATAATGTTTGTTCATTACTGGCTATATTGGGAAATTGAGAATTTACGTTAATTTCTACTTTCTTTTTAACCTTAAATATAATTGTTTTGGCACCTGTTATTTTTAAAATCTTAGGGCATAATTGTCATCTAAAAAATCTCATAAGTTACAGAGGTGAGTATAATAGTGGGAGACTAGGAAATTCAAGTTTTTAGTTGGTTTCTTGTCATCTGGCATAGCATTTAAAATATTTTAAAGGAAACAAAATCCTTGATAGTTATTCAGCATGAACTCAGATTTGCAGATGTAGGTGCATGTTAGAGTTATTGTTTCAGTGTATTCTGATATCAGCTTGCTTAGCAGAGGAGAAGGAATAGCTAAACTCTTATAAAAACTTTTTAAGACTCAAGAAAAACTTAAAACTTCCACTGAATAAAGGCTAGTGGGGCATCTCAAAAGACCATTTTAATTAGGTGATAGCAGAAGGATAGATATCCTATTTTTTATTTTAAGTGAGTTGTTTTTGCAATGTAATTTGAGTTCCGAACTTTTGTAGGAAGTCTTTTTATATGCGTGTCACCCATAATGATATCTGCTAAATAAGAAAAGACTGCTATCCATTTGAAGTAAGTAGGTCCCTTTGTGAATTATCTAGGACAGGAGGTCCCCAGCCCCTGGGCCGAGGACCAGTATGATCCTTTGCCTGTTAGAAACCAGGCTGCATAGCAGGAGGTGAGCGGTGAGCAATGGGCAGGCCAGCGAAGCTTCATCAGTTTCATTTGCAGGTGCTGCCCAGCACCAGCATCACCGCTCCAGCTCCACCCGAGATCACCAGGCATTAGACTCTCATAAGAACACTGGTCCCTGGTGCCAAAAAGCTTGGGGACCGCTGATCTAAGCTTTTTGTTTTTCTTTTTGACTCTCTGCCTTACAATTTTTTACTGTTCATTAGTACATTAATTGAGAGGATACGATAAAAAAAGCTGAAGTATTTGAGTTGCTTTCAAGAACTTTGGTTCCATTAGGTGGTGTAGTAAAAGGAGAAATTATAGGGTAAAATATAATGTAAAAAGTTACATTCTACTTTACCTGTTACCATAGGTAGTTGAGAGAAGATTGTATGTATACAGCATATCTTTTTACCCCCTCTGAAATCATTTCCAGCTCAATGTTTGTTATTCACATTGTCCAGTTTTCATTGTGATCTTTCTTTTGCAGTTTTTGTGGTTCTTGGAACTTGTATTGCAGTGCAACTGGGGACAAACCCTGATTGGATGTTTTTTTGTTGTTTTGCTGGGACATTCATGTTTTATTGTGCACATTGGCAAACATATGTTTCTGGAACATTGCGATTTGGAATGTAAGTAACACTTAATGGTGATTTTTGTTTTCTCTTTCAGATATGGAAGATTTTGCCTTTAGGAATTTGAGTATTAGGAATTGATCAGATCACAAAATTAGTAAATAAATTGAAAACACTCATTATTATAGCTGTTACCCAACGGTCTAAATCGTGTACTCCTTCTGTCGTACTTTTTTAAAAGAAATGTTAGAATCTCCCAACCGTATTTTAAAGTAATGTGAAAAACAGTAGTCCCTCCTCACTCATACCCACTTGTCTTTCCATCAGATAGCTTTTCTTTTCTGTTTCTTACTGTTATTCACTTTAGTTCTGTTTTATTTGGACATAGAAAAATCCATTTTCAGGAAAGAAACTATAATATATGAGAGCAGAGAGCAACTCTCATTTCTCTAAATATCATATCTTAATTAGATTTTACTTTCACAGTTTTATTTATGAATATATAAAAATCTAAGCTCTTGATAATTCAGTTGGCATGACATACCATGTAGATTATTCCTGCCAACAAAATGCCTAAGAATTGAAAAAAAAAAAAAAAAAAAAATTCCTTTCAGACTTCAAAACAAATAGTTCCAACCTGGTGATCAGTACTGTTCCATAAATATTAATGAGTAAACCAGTGTTGGAATGAGGTTGCGGATGGAATTTACCAACTGGTGTTTAAGTGTCAGAGATCCTATTTACACTGCTCGAGTTGGTCTTTTATTTTTTTTGTGGTGTAGGGTTAAAAGAGAAAGAACTTGAAAAAAGATTCTGTAGACTTCATGAACTATCAAAGTAAAAATCTCTGATGGCAAATAATAGGAAACACCTTAACCTAGTCTCTAATTAATATGAATCAGTAATGGATTTTTAAATTTAAGTCCCTAATAAACTTAATTTTCTAGGCCTTTTCTAGGCCTGAATGCATAGAAGTTCAGCTGTTCCCTACAAGTTCAGTTTAGGTGATTTTTGCTAAATTATTTAAATAGAATTTAAGTTCTTAACTTATACAATAACTGAATAATTATTAATACTTTGGATGTTAACTAAGGGACATGTCTCAGAATAATTTCAAAATAAAGGAGTTTAGAGAAGGTTCTTAAGGCCCATCTTAAGGTGTTATCCTGATTACACGTGACAGCAGTAGACATGAGTGTCCTATTGAAAACTGTCTGCCCGGTGCATTCATCAGCAGTTTATAAATTGCTCAATGCTCAGAAAATGTTGAAGCTTTCTAACTTTTTTTAAAAGCAGGAATAGAAAATATGTGCAGATGTTTTTTGTCAGTATTGTTTTCATAACCTTTACTTCATCTCAGTGTTTTCATAGTCTTCCTCTACATTAGGTAAAACCACAAAATATAAGACTTCTAAGATCACTTGGTTTGCCCTAATTCAGTTTTAATTTTTAGTGATGTTACTGTTTTCAAAGATAGAAGAATTCGTAATATCTGAATTTCACAGTTTATGTTTCATTGGTTATTATCTCACAATTAATTTTCATGCCCTTATTTTGAAGGCTTTTTAATCATCTAGCCCTGATTTATTCTCTTTCCCTTTTAAGTAAATCAGCACCAGCCATATGGTGTGGAAACTGAAAGAAGGAAAGAGAAATCCATGGAAACAGGGGAAGAGTAAATAGTTGGTGTTTGTAGGAGTGATTTGCTGTCACACCTTTCTATTTGCTGGTCTTAGAATTTCCCTGGTGGTGTATTTCTTTGATGAAATATGTCTTGGCGAACTGCAAGCAGTTCCATATTGTTAGATCTTAAGATGCCTGTGGGGGAGTGGCAGGAGATAGGCTGGAGAAGCTCCAGAAAATAGAGGACGTTCTATGTCCTGCCAAGAAATGTGGGCTTTTATCCTAAATCTGCAGGCAAATGACAGAAGTACCTTTTGGAAAAACAAGTTTAATAACATTTTGGAGAGTGAATTGGAGTGGGCTGTGACAGAAGTGAGGAGACCCCTTAGGAGGCATCAGCATAATTAGTGTGAAGACTGATGAAGTCTGAACTGGCATAATTACGGTGCTATTAAGAGGTAAGATGGAGAGCAATTTCAGAGGTAGAAACTATAGGCTATAGTCTGGATATGGAGAACGAATGAGAGAACTTAGGCTGGAATGACTCGTAGTCTTCCTCCTCAGATGATTGGCTGGAAGGTGAAGAAAGGCAATACAGGAGAAGGAACCTATTTGAAGGGAAAGTTCTATCTAGAACATGTGATGAGGGATTTTAGACATCCAGATAGAATGAATAATCGCAGAAAACATAAGCAAGCCTAGAAAGAAGCCTGTGAACATTACTGAATAGCCAGAGTAGGAGAAGTTATACCAGAACGAAGAGCCAGGATAGGAATGAATTTCAAAAGAGAACAATGCTAAATGCTGCCAGAACTCAAAATGAGGACAGAAAATTGTACATTGAATTCGGCAGTACGAGGCCATCCAGAGTGGTTTCTACAGAGCTGGGGTAGAAGCCAGATCATGGAGATGAGAAGTGAATGGAATAAATAAACACACAGGTAGCGCAGGTTACTTACAGAATATGTGGCCGTGATAGGAAGGAGCAAGGCATCGCTCAGAGGAGAGTACCTGGTCTCAAAGGAAGGAGGGTTTTGTGTTTTTAATGGGAAATGTTCGAGCATGTGAAAGAAATTGACTAGAGAAAGAATTGGAGATCTCTGAAAAGAAAAGAGAGGAGGATTTATGGAGCTAGATTGCTAAAAGTGTAGAAACAAAGGACTTTAGGGTAATAGGAGGGACTAGGTGAGGGCCCTCTCCCACTGAGACTGTAGTTCGAATTTAATATTTCAGTTTAAATTAAATATTAGTATTATAAGGGATTGATTTTGACTTGGGAAAATTGTATACCATTTTCTGAAATTCTGCATTCACGCTAAAGCAGCACCAAATTTATTTTTTAAATTAAAAGCCAGTTACAACAATCTTAGAAGTATGTTTCAGGTGCTTTACATTTAAGGAGATATTATCAAAATACCCATGTAATGGAGGAATGTAGAATAATATAAATATTGCTAAAGAAGTCTTAAAAATGCCATTTTGTATTTTACTTGTTTTTCAAGAGAAGAGAGAATAGGCACACGTAAAATGGGTTAAATATGGAAGTAAAGTTTGTATGCATGGAGGAGGAAGCCCAAATTTTATTTTGTTTAATTAGGAAAGAACAAGGTGAACTCTCAGATATAACTTGAGTAGAGAAATTTTTAAAAATTATCCTTAATCAGAAAGTGAAAGCAGCCTTATGCACTTAGAGATTTTATTTTAGAACATTTTTAGTTTGTTTTATTTTAATACTTACACACATGACTGAGAATAATCATAAGAATTTATTTTTTATATGTAATAAATTCAAGTTATGTGTTTTATAATCTTATAAAATAGTATGTTTGCCAAATGAGAAATTTTTATTTGTATTTCTTAGTCTCCTAATGCTAGTGTTTTTAGTTGCTATTATATTTGCTCTAATTATCTTAAACAAAAATAGGCACAGTAATTTAATCCATAACTAAATAATTTCCCCTTAAAGTCAGGTGTTGTGAGAAAGCCTATATGATTTAGATACATCATCCCTGAAATTCTGAGCCTTATCTTCGAGCGCTCTGCTCTGATCACAGCTAAAAGTTGCCTGACGCAGAGATTGTTAGTACCTGTCACATCTAGGCAGACCCGTGCCCCTGTAGTGCTTCTGTGGTGCTCTTTGGGACCCTTCCAAGCCCAGCTTGGCCCTAGAGGATTTTTATTAGCCTGGATGTGAAAGACGGGGGAGGAAATGGGCTTAGAGGCCAGAACTTCGGAGAAGGATTGGGTCAGTGGAAGAAGATTAGATTTATGAGTTGAAGCTCATTTGTAAACACTTGTAAAATTTTTTTTAAATGTTTATGGATTAAATTAAATGGAAGAGTTCACATTTCGAAGGCCTAAACCTTCCATATCTAGGTATTTTTAAATATATAACTTCTAGATGTCTGTATAGAATCATTTTAATAAATGCTTAGAAACCCCAAATCTTTAATAAGCTAGTTTTATGTAAAACATGGGCCTTTAAAAAAAATCCTTCATGAAAGGTAGAGCTCTTAAATTATCATTTCTGTAAAACAAAACAAAAACAACTTTTCAGGAGAAAAATAAGAAAGAAATTATAGTAAATTGAACTTAGGCCAGTATATCTTGCCCTAAGTGTTATCTTCAAATTATGTTTTCTATGTGTCCACTGTGGCGAGACCCATAACTTTCATGGGCCTGAGTCTTGGATTAGATGATATCTAAGGTTCTGTCTGTGAGTCTGTTAATTTTACAAATGTTGCTTTTAATGTACTTATTA
This sequence comes from Eonycteris spelaea, assembly GCA_003508835.1. Taxonomy (NCBI): domain Eukaryota; kingdom Metazoa; phylum Chordata; class Mammalia; order Chiroptera; family Pteropodidae; genus Eonycteris; species Eonycteris spelaea. Next base: position 4,711,712 of record PUFA01000065.1, read on the forward strand.
TTTTTAATTATGGCAGAGTATGATCTTCACTTTGTTAAATTTTTCAATTCATGCTTCTCAGGTTTCACATTTATATTAGTTAAAAACCATGCCATCAAACATAAATTCTGACTTTTTTAAATTTAATCACATGAAAAAAGTTAATAGACCATTTAACTGGTAGTTTGACAAATCCAGTTCACCTTCTTAACCTTTAAAGAATAAATATCTAATCCTAGTAGTTAAAAACTGTTGTCCATTAATGTATAATCCACTTTCTGTGGATTAAGAATTAGGAAACTTCCTGTTGAATGCTTTTATAGGACCTGCATGTCTATAGATGTTTAAGGTTTTATTACATGAATTATTAAACACCAGAGGTTTTCCTTTAAGTTTCTATTTTCCTGTGTATTTTTTTTCTCAGCAATGATTCATTCATTTGGATTCTGCCCATTTTAATTTTATCAGATTTTTATAATATCCCAAAACGACTGTTTGTATTAATGTAAAACCTAGATTGCAGGTTGGACTCTGAGATCATCAGGTAAAATTGTGGACTTCTTTCTGTATCATTAGGATTCCTCAGTGCTTAATTTTGATTATGCCAGTTTTATTGAAATCTGTCCTAAACCACTATTTTTGTTACCATCTGTATTCTAAAACTTTTTTTAGCAACTGAATTGGATATTTTCCTTATTTTTACCGCTGATAAACAAATCCAGTAGAGTTATGATGCTGATGTGGAATTAAGGGAACAGGAAGAGGAAAAAGGTTAAGATTTTGGACTAGAGATTATCAGGAAACAGGACAATGAAACGGCCAATTAGAATCTTGCTCTAACCATATCCAAAAAAGTCGCACTTTACCGCTTCGTGCTTTCCACATGCAGGTGCTAATTTTACCGAGAGAGCGGAGGTGGGAGCCTGACGAGGTGTGGGGCAGTAGAAGAGTGCCAGATAGTAATAGTTTTTCAAACACATGGGTGACTGTGCATTGGGGCTTCTGGGAAGCATTCTGTCTGCAGGGAAATCTGGGTAGGTTCTGGCACTGAAGGGACCTGTGTCACAGACAGTGTGATCATTTGGCAAGTAGTATTCACTGTACCGAGGTAACTGAGAGTTGAATGTGTTTTCAGCTCTAGTGTTTCCAGCCGCCGATTTACAGTCATTTATTCGGTGTGTTATAGTTTTTAAGCTCTTGTACTATTTTGATTTGGGTAAAAAATAAACCTGTGTATCCTATGTATGCATAGGACAGTGATCGTATTGTATAAATATATCATTGACTCTTCGGATGTCTTTATAAGGAGAATGCTACCTTTTAAATTTATTTTTGTCACCTGTATTAGTAGGGCTCTTCAGCAAAAGCTCTGAGTAAAGTTATTTTGAAATGTTTGTTTCCTTATGCATAGATTCGATGTTACAGAGTCCCAGATCCTAATTATAATAAGCCAGCTTCTCACAGGAACCGTGGGACCTTGGTTCTGGAACTTCACGGTAACCGTTAAGAGTATTCATGCTGTCCAATGAACAATGGCGTGAAACTCAAAGACAGCACCTTTGTCATGCACAGAGTAATTAAAAACAACAAAATAAAGTCTTCCTTGTGGTATTTCACAGACAAACAGATTATTAGAAGTATAATTTTAATATATAATAGGGCAATAAAAATCCACCCTATTAAAAATTTTTGAAAAATAACATTTCTTGTGATTTGATGCTAAAAACAATTCTCTCACTTACCTGCTATACTTCACATCATTTTTGCTCTATGTAATATTTTTAAAACAAATACCTTTCCACCATTAAATAGAATTTTTTTGGTATTTATATTTTGAAAACAATAAAGCAAGCAGAGTTTTCCCTTAGTCAGTCGAGGGGACTCTTTACAGTAATGTAGAAAAGATCTGTTTATTCTCTTAACTCTAGCATGACCTTTAAACAACATAGTGCTAGTTCTTCTGCTTTTATTTTCAGTGATCTTGGTTTTTTAAAAAATTAATGCTAGACGGTGTCTCGCTTTTGTTATGTTTTCTGTTTTCCTCTCTTATCTGCACTTTTACAATTAAGTATCCTTAGCATTACCGTTAACTATAGTCATCCTTTGAATACCCTCCTTTCTCAGGTTTTTTGTTTTTGTTTTTAGTAAATACATATTTCCTCAATGCTAAGAGTAAGTAATGTATCTTTTATTTCTCATACTAAAAGTGTAATTTTGACCTTATGACTTATAAAATTGCAAGATTTATTAGGAAACAATTTCCTGGTAGAATAAATAGCCCAGAATCCTTCACACTTTAGTATGAAAAAGTTTATTTACAAGAAAAATAGAGCTTAGATTCTGTTTATTTTGCAGTTCAGGGAGTGTTGGGGAGCTATTCATATGGACAGCTGACAGATTATTCTAGCAATGCAAGGCTACTTTAGATTTCCTACACTGAGTCCCCATGCCCCCAGATGCTTCAATAATATGATAGAAATAGTGAGTCTCTGGTAGCAGAGCTGTTTCTGAAAGATAGCTTGCAGTGTTGTAAATCCAGTGATGGTGATTTTGGGAACAAATTAATAATGGGGATATTCTGCATCTTTTTGTCCTCATAAACTTGAAATGTGAAGAATACTGAGAAGTTAGCTTATAGGCAGTGTTTCAGGAGTAAACAAGCCATTTTCAATTGAATTTACACTGTACTTACATAATTGTGGGATTCCCTCCTATGGTAAAAAATGTGAGTAGTTTAAGATGTGTCATTCTTTAGCATCCTTTACTCTTAACCTGTCTTCTGGTACTTTCTCTAAAGAACTGAAGCTTTATGCTCACAACAGTTGTCTAAATTTATAATTTTTAATAGCTTGTTTATTATTAATATACTCACCAAGGGTCATTTTTACCAATATTCTTAATGAAATTAAGAGGATATTGATTGTATGTATTACATGCTTGTCTATGATAACAAGTACCCTGTAGTTATAGAGCCCTTTTTACTAAAGTGTTTCTGGAGACTAATGCATTTGAATTTTAACATCATGAAAAATGTTTTTCCTTCAGATCTACTCTTTTTTTACCAATTGCTGCTAACTTGCAGAGATTTTTCTTTTGCTTTTAATATTTGTTGCTTTAACTGATTTGGTCGTTGAAATGAAATTGCCAGATGTACTTTTTGCTTTAACAAAGTTCAGGGAAAACATTAAGCTTTAGAAAGAGTGGTATTTCTAATTTGTCTCCAAATTAATTTAGTTTATTAGCATCCAAGCTTCTGATGTCAGCTATTGCCTATTGTACTCTACCATTTTAGGGAATATTGTGTTAGAACACAGAAACATTACCCTGATACATATAGAAATCTTAGTCATAGCAAGTTAAACGTGTGACAGATGATTGTCCCTGTTGATTAGTAGACTGAAAATTAGAAGAGTGTCGTCAGCCCTGTATAGGAACACTTTCACTTTCTTTAAAGGCTCTGCCATTTATTGTTTCTGTAATGGGTCCTTGGAAAAATTACTTAACCTATCTGAATACATTTCCTCATCTGTAAAATGGTGGTAATAGGTCCTGCCACCTGGGATGGTTGTGAAGATTTAAGAGTCAAAAATGTAACATGCTAACCACAGTGCCTGGCATATAATGGGCATTCCTTATCACTGTTCTTATATTAATGTTAAGACCAGCGTTAGTAACTCCCAGTAGTTTCCAGTTATCTTCCAGAATTGACTGTGCTAGAGGAGGAATATGTTCGTGATCCCTCCTCTTAACTCCAATGTTATTACTATGTGAGATGAAAGAACTCTATTCTAATTCTTCTGTTTCCAAAGATGATAGGGAAAGGCCGCCCCTTAAATTTGAGACCTAAATTTTAGTTCAGCTTGAGGACTCGCTCTATTCTAGATATTGGCTATTTTTCTCTTTTTACTCAAACTCACTAGATAGGTTGGGTTTTTTCATTTGTTTGTTTTACATATTAGCTCACAAGTCAAATTATACAAATCAGGGTTTCTTTGAATTTAGCCCTAGTATATACTGTGTTGAATTTAGCCCTAGTATATATTGTGTTAACCAAGCTAATAGTCAACTCAAATTACAACACAATTATATTTATCATGTATAGTTTAACAACAAAAAAATTTATGTTTACAAATTAACTGCAAGTATATCTTTGAAATGCATATGTCACATCTCGAAGAAAAATAGATTAAATTGTCTTATTTTGGATATTAGAGGGGAAAGACACTTAACAAAGTCTGGGAAAAGATGATTAACATGCTTACTGACTCTCACGGGATGTCAGTTAAATTCCTTTACATCCCTCAGTTAATACTGAGTCTTGTTGGAATTCAAACTAAACGCATTTGTTAGCTCTCCCAATGTGGGACTTTATAAAGATCTTTCATGTTTCCTATTCTCTTTTACATTTATCCAAGGTACAAAGATTAATTGCATGAGGTTCCCTCCATTTTTATTTTGTAATTCTATACTTCTGGCCCTTCCCCTCCCAAAAGGCTACTTCACATATCCAGCAAAATGTTGTAAGATGTCTGCCCTCCTCCACCCAGGACAGAGTCGATCATCTTTGATACCTGCTTAGTCTCCTGAGTCTGCTACTGAGTCTAATTTCCCTTATTGGCAACACCACTCACCAGGTCAGCTCTACAGATTCTTTTTAGCCTAATTCAGTCCATTTTTTTTTTCCAATAAATGTGTATATCAAGATAACTACATCACTATATGTTTGCAGCTTGATAAGCTTCTGTTTAAAAAAACATTCTTGAGCAAACAAAGATCAGGTTTTTTAGTTGCGGGAAACTGGTTTCAACCTAGTTGTGGGCATGAGAGCTTATGTATCTTAAGCTCACTTTAGAGACTGTTTTCAGTATCAGTTTTAGAAACGGGGGCTCCATTCTGCTCTGGGAAGTGAACCCCCTTGATGATATTTACTCAAACTGATTTTTTAAAAAATTTACTTTCTTAATAGATAAATTATTCACTTTAAAAACTAACAAAAAAAAAAGTTATGCAGTTAATAGTCTCCTTCCCATCCTCATCTCCCAGCTGCCCAGTTCCCACATTGTCCTCCAGTGGGTAACACTGTTCTTAGTGTGTAGTGCATCCTTCCAGAAATTTGTTATGTAATTAATGGCAAAAAATAAAAATAGAATATTATTTTTCATTTTTGTACAAAAAGTAGCATATATACATTCTTGAACTTTTTTTTTACCTAATATATCTGATATTTTTCCATATCACTATGTAAGGAGCTGCCCCACCCTTTTTTAAAAAGCTACCAGATATTCCATGGTGTGGAACTACCATAATTTTTATAACCACTCCCTCGATAAGTGATGTTTTTAAATTTTTTACTATTATAAATAATGCTGTGATGAATCACCTTGTATAGACATTTTGTGCAAGCATATCAACAGGATAAATTCTTAAAGGGCATTTGGATCCAATAATCTGAGAATAATAATCTCAAGATTTTATAAAGCGCTAGTCTGCAGTTTATGCTTTGCTTTTCAATCTTTTTGCCCATATTCTTTTCTCCAGACTTTCTAATTTCTACTGCCCTGTTTTTGTACCAGGTTTGTCTCTTCTCAACTACAAGATCATTTTCAGCAACTTCCAAGCTAATTCTTGGCTATTTTCAGTATCTTCTTTCCAGAAATCTTAGAGTTATTCTAATAAGCATAAGAATCTGATTGAGAATTGGGTAAAACTTTTTTCATACCCATACCACAGAAGACAGTAAATGAATATATCTAAAGGGCAGTAAGTTTTGCAAGGTCTCAGTGATTGATGTTACGTTAGTAAAAGCTCACCATTTCTTCCATTTGGTGCTACAAAACACTTATTTCAAGATCTCATATTACATAGGGGTACCATGCAATCCTCTGCTTGACACTCAAAAAATTTAATACACACCTTTTTTCTTTTCTTTTTCTTTCTTTTCTTTTTTTTGGTGGGAAAGGTTAAGTTATAGTTTCAGCCCAACTTCAGTGAGTCAGAAATTTCCTTTGGAAAGGAGGGGTTTTTATTGCTCTGTGAAATTCATCAAACTAAATTAAAAGTCTCTGGATGTTATTAGATTTTGCTCATAACAAATTTTTGACACCTCCTTTTCCCCTTTCCTCAATATTTGAGATTTTTTTCTATTGTGCATGATAGAGGAATGCTGCTAAGCTTGCAAGTAATTAACTTGAAATTGTTTTGAGTAATTCTGCTTTTTTGGCTTTTTGTACCTAATCAGAATTGATGTGACTGAAGTGCAAATCTTCATAATAATCATGCATTTGCTGGCAGTGATTGGAGGACCACCTTTTTGGCAATCTATGGTAACTGTTCACATTGTGTATTCCATGTAATGTATGTTGTCTTTTGCTTGTGTTTCTAATATAGAATAATCCAGTTAAAGGGTAACATGTAAAAATATTTTATTCTTTTTGAAAATCAAGAGTCACAGCAATGATAGGGCACAAACTTCTCTTAGGGCATGGTGAATTTTACTACTTGAGTTACGGGGTATATTAGGTACATTCAGGGCCTTTTTTAAAGGCTGTCTGAATTATTATTTGTCATCCTGTTTCACAGCTGAGGAAACAGCAAGTAGTGTACCAAGTTAACTAATGACAAGATTAAACCAGACCTTTTATTGTCTTTCTGAACTCTCTGAGTGTACTAGTTTTTCTGTCATGTGCTTAAAGCTGAATAACGAATTTGGAGTAGCACATTAACTCTGGCCCTAAAACAGAACAAATATTTATTGAAATCAATGCCATAGGGTTGTTTTAACAAGCTAAGACACGATTCAACCTGACCCGAAATATAGTCACCCCTACAACCACAATTATTTTCCACAGACTTCTGAAAGACAGAATATATAATATGTACAGTATGGAGGTCAAGAACATAGGTTCTGGAACCAGACTGCCCGATTTTCTCCAGGCTCCACTGCCTACTGTGTGAACTTCATCTGTTATTCAACTCTCTGTGGGTTAGTTTCCTTCTCTGTAGAATGAGGACAATACTAGCACCTGTCTCATCAGGTTATTTTGTGAATTAAATGAGTAAATACATCTAAAGCACTTCAAACAGTGCCATCAAATGGTAAGCCCTTAATAAAAGCTGGCCCAGGTAGCTGCTGCTCGCTGCTGCCACCACCCATTCAGAATAGAGGATTTGTAATCTGTTTGGTATGGTCTTAACCAAAAAGACTTACTACTCCTTAATGAAAAGAATTCTTATAAATCAGATTAATTTTCAGGTATAGAGGAAATGTACTGAGCAAGAGTTTTCCCTTACCCAAGTCACTTAGTGATGGTAAATTAGATATGTGACGTATAGTTAATATACTTTCCTGAGTATTTAGTACCAGGAGTTGTTTAATGCCTTTTGTTAGGAGAATAAGGTCGTGAGGAAGGAGATGAAGGAATAAAAATAATCCATTGTCAACCAGGAAACTATTCAAAAACTATTTGAAACTATTCAGTCACGTACATAATATTCAGGTTCACATCTTTTTTACACATTAGTCTCAAAAGCCAATAGGGTCTGTAATGAAATCTGAGATTTATAGATATCACTAGAGGATTTTATTATTTTTGCTGTTCACCAAGTTAAATATACTACATTTTAAAACAATTTAGCCATAGAGGAAGTTTTTCTTTCCTTAAAACTAGATCACAAAGTCTGAAACCTAACCCCACTTAAATTTTTTATATCTCTTGACTGTATTGATTATTTTCAGAGGATTTGTGTTTTATGCCAAAATCTACCCCCTCCAAGATTATTTTGAATATCTTAAGCATATATAAATGACCATAGTTTCAGCATACCAGTAACAAAAAGAAAATGGGATTCTGGCTTGATTATCCAAGAACAAATCAGCATCAGGTATATACACCTAATTATCTTATCAGTACAGAAATACATAATGCATTCTTGTAAATGAAGTTATGTATACGTTGACTATACTCATATCCTTATTTTTTAGGTATTGCCTGGCAGTAATTTGCTTCAAGTACGCGTGTTGCCTTTTTAAATTAAGATTTATTCATGTGATCTGTACATGTACATCATAGATGTAACTTTTTTCTTTTAAAAAGATCAAATGTTTTGTCCTGTCTTCATTGATAATAAAGATAACAATCATCTTTTTTTTATTATATATTTTAAAAAGTAATCTGAGGAACTCTCAGATCCAGGACTGGAATGGAGTTCCCAGACCCAGCAGTCCAGTTCCAGGATCAGTGAGTCAGGTTGCAGTAGGGAAACAGCTCCTGGCCCCTGTCTTAGGAGCATCACTGGTCCTACTGGTACCAGCATTAGAAGGGAAGGACTTTACATCACTGGGGCTATTTGGAGGCTGAGAGAAATATTCTGTGTTCTTTGAGCAATTCCCAGTACAAACTCACATAATTGACCTCAAGCCACTACATATCTTTTCTTTTTTAACTTGGCCCTATAGACTAATTGCCAAATATGCTGTTCTGAATTATATTACCTTGGTTTAGGAAGGATTACTACATGTAGTGATCCCACTTGTGTGCCAAAATGGAGAAAAGATATTTAGGTAGGGCCCAGTTGTGAAATATTCATCTCTTTTGAGTTTGAGGAAGTTTTAAAAATGGAAATTGCTTTCCAAATAGTCATTAAAAAGCTTTAACTGATATTTAGAAAGCGAACTTCTGGTAAAAACAGAAGTAGTGCAAATGTCTTCGTAAAGCTGATTCTACAAGATCAGCTGTGTTGCATAGGTAAGAGACTTAGGTCCACTGTATGTGGATTACCCATTTCTTGCTGCTTTTTTTTGTTTGTTTGTTTCCAAGAAATGGGTTTTTACCAAAGGTGATAGGTAGTTTTTGTTGGTTTGGCTGGATTTTTTTTTTGATGAAAGAAATGATTTTCATATGCAAAAGTCAGTACATGGTTTACATGTTGCAAGAAACAAAACAATGTATTTTTTGTGTATTGCTTCCCCCAAAAGAATATATCCTTTTGGAATGTCTTGGGACTACCTTCTATCATATCACTCTTTTAAAAGAGTGAAGGGGACCCACAGATAATCTCCTCATGGTTATTTTTCACTGACATTTGATGATTTTGTTCATTTGTTTATTTTTAGACATTTGATTCTTGTAAATGTGTTGTTCATTAAATGTGTATTAGACCATGAGACACTTTCATTCATTAGGTAGATTGGAAGACTTCCTAAGTAGTGTAATTTATTTGTATTTCATTCTTAAACTAAAAGACTTAAGAAGTACCCTTATATTTAAATAATTCAGACAAGGTGATATTTCTTAAACATTTTGGTGAACACTATTGTTAAATCCTATTTTGCTGGAATTCACTTACATTAAAAGTATTTATAAGTAGGCATATTCCCGCATTGTTTGGAAGAAAGTATCTAATCTCAAAATGATACTTTCTATTTCTACTAAAAGTTATAAAGCCTATAAAAACATTTTATTATGCCCAGCAGGATAGTAACTGATATTCTTCATTAATGGAAACTATTAAAGCTTGGTGCATTATAATCTAGTAAATTGGGGGATTTAAGATATTTTTTCATTTCTAACCTTTTTAAAAATGCATTCCATTAGATCGATATTATTGGGTCATATAATTTCATGGCATGAATCCTGAGGGTTTCCATTGGCTGTAGGGCAGATACTATGACCCAAAGGAGTCCTGGGTAGTTCCAAGAGCCTGGATAGGCCCGAGACAAAGATGTTTTCATACAACTTTCTGGCCACTTTGGCCACGTTGGACGAGTTCCAGGAGGACAGAAAGAGAACGATTGGGAAAGACGGAAAGTGCTCACCTCTCTTAATCTTGAGTGGGAGGTGAAAATGGCAACACTTTTAAGTGCGTTTTGTAAGTCAGTCAGTTGGTCCTGATTTTTAAGGGATCACTTGGTGAGGCTTGGCATTCCTCTGACCCCAGATTTCCCTTCATTTTGCCTCAGATTTTCTGGTAGCTAACTACCTTTTTCCCTCTTAATGTGGGGGCAAGGTGTAACTCTGTACTCTCTCAAAATAGTAATTCTACATGGAGAGCAAGAGGGAGCTCTTCATTCGACAAGTGTATATTGAGCACCTACAATATGCAGAGTTTTAGAGTGAATATAAAAATCAGTTCAAACAAAGTCCTGCATTCAGGAGCTTACGTTTTGGTGTATATAGTTATCACATATGACAGAAGTGAAGAGGGTCCTAAGAATGTTTGTGATACTTTGCTTCTGAGTCTGTGCTTGCTTGCTTGCTTCCTTTGTGTTCCAAGCCATCTACTAAGCCTAGTTTTCTAATGTTTCTGTTTATTCTCTCTTTTAAAGGGCTGCAGTTTCCATGCTCCTATAGCATTTTCCAGATTTTAAATACGGTTGTGACGCCATTTAGTTCAGCTGGCACAGATTACTGCTACACCAAAGTTGGCGCTCATTCAGTACCCTGGCTTGAATATAGGCGTGCAATGGATTAATGCTTTGCTTCTTTTGCAATCTGAGGGAGTGTAGTATTTCCCTCTTTGCTAGACTGGTTCTTTGTCTCTGGTGAAGAAGAAACCAGCCAGGTGCATCAGATTTACATTGTGATATTTCTAGTTTTCAGAACTAGAGCAGAAAAATCTCTTGGAGTTCAAAGCAACCCTGGTGTTGATTTTATCTTTTTTTGAAAACTAGTTTTGATTTGGGCTGTAGGGTTTGGAGATCAATTAGGGAAGTAAGACAATTATTTAGGATGCTCCATAAAGTTCTGGGCTTGATTTTTAAGTTGACCTATTCATTTTAGAGAACTAAACACTGCCACGGTACAACTTGGAATTCAAACAGTTGATTTCAATTTTTTTTAGAGCTGTAGTTTTGCAAGAGAACATAGAGTTGTATAAACAGAGTTCTTGAGAATTTTGAATAGAATATCTAAACATTAAAATTTATGTCTCTACCAGTTTTACTGGGGTTTTATATATACAAAAAGGAAAATTCACATTTCCTATTTGATTTTAAAGTGTAGACAGATGGCAGCCCTAAAAAGTATGAACAGCCCTAATTAAAATAAAATGTGTTCATTGTAAGAACGCATTGCCTGTTAAACCTTTGTGGGCTTTGGATTTCTCATTCCTGTAGCCATTCGTTTCTGTTATTAGACTGTATCATTCTACTGGTGCTTTCCTTTCGTCCATATCGGACAAAATTTGAGACTTCAGAAAAGCTAAAGGAGAGGTGTAAAAAAGGAGAGAATCTTAATGATTTTAAAATTTTAATGCAAGTATTTTTCCTTTTAAATGACTGATTTGTGCTTGTGCGATGAAATATATGATTCCAATCCACTCAGCCCTCCTTATTTTAGGTAGATTTTCAGTATACTATAAAAATATGTTATTTACTTCTGAAAAGTAAATCCATATGTTAAAACTTTGGCTTCACAGTTGTAGAACTGTACCTAGCCTGGTGGTGCTGGACTTGTTTCCTCCTCTTCATAAACATTCTCCCTTAGGGGCCCTCTGCTTTTACCAGCTGCCCTAGCCTAACAATATGGAGTTGGGAACTCTCCTGAGTAGAGATTCTGTTTTCCATTCTCTAGTTTACACATTTCTTTCAATCTATTTGCAAAGATTTCTAGTCTTTTATGCAACATGCTTTCTCTCCATAACAATTAGTAATGAATTACAGATTAGAAGGTGGAGTTTAAAAATGCACAAAGGAAAAGACAAAGTACACCTCTTTTATGAAAACATCAGAAGACAGCCTGGTTCACTGTCGGCAGATTTCTGGGATGTGTTAGGTGAACCTACTTTAGCTTATGACACAAATAAATAAAGTTGGATCAGTTATTTTTTTTAAGGATCAGTATCAGAAATGAGATCAACTTCTATAGCCTCATCTTTGTGACTTGTTATATTGCTTATAAAGGAGAGTGAACTTCATTAATTTAAGTAGTTACTAAACTAGAGGGAATAGAGAACATATCAGAATATGAATCAAATATTCGTTCTGTATTCTTGTTTTAATTTGTATGTATTTTAATCATTTTTTCTCTTACCTATTAAAGATTCCAATGCTGAATATTCAAGTGAAAGTTTTTCCTGCACTCTGTACTGTAGCAGGGACCATATTTTCCTGTACGAATTACTTCCGTGTCATCTTCACCGGTGGTGTTGGGAAAAATGGATCAACGATAGCAGTAAGTGTGTTTCCAGTGATTGTTTATGCTAGAACCTGGTCTTGTGGTCACTTCTTTTTTTTCATTTGAATTGTTTAAAACCACTTGTTAGAGTTTCTGCTTTGTCTTAAAAAAATAATAATATCCAAAACTTCGGTTTTATTTATACATGCATACATTTATATGCTTATAGATGCATATTTTTGATGCACACACATAGACACACACTTTTATATACATATATTTTTTAAAAAGCATGACCTGCTTCGTCCTGGGCTCTTAAATGTAAAATCTTCAGTTTGTACCGAACCGGTCTAGGCTGCTGCTTTTCACTTGCTGTTCTGGTGTCCGTTATCGAAACTGCGGGCCGCCAGGCATCATGAGGTTTTGAAAAGTTGAGTTGATCTGCCTTACAGCAGATTCGGTAGCATCTGCTCGGTATTGAACACTACTAATTCCTCACTTCTCTTTACTCTGTACAGGGAACAAGTGTCCTTTCTCCTTTTCTCCATATTGGATCAGTGATTACATTAGCTGTAATGATCTACAAGAAATCAGCAGTCCAGCTTTTTGAAAAGCATCCCTGTCTTTATATACTGACATTTGGTTTTGTATCTGCTAAAATCACCAATAAGCTTGTGGTAAGCACGAAAGTTTGGTTTGTTTGTTATTTTAATTTTATCTTGGTTTTATGGCCATAGTTTTCATTCCATAGCTTCCCACAAAGTTCTAGAGTGTGCTCTCCTCCAATCAGTATCTCTTGACATCAATATGGGAGCTGTTTTTACTCTTCTGTGAAGCTTCAAAATGAGATTACAGATGCTCCTTGAACCTCTTACAAGTCTCCTTTCTATCCATAGTTTAATTTGGTTATTTCCCCTTTATTTGCATTCGTAAATCTCAGTCTATGCACTCAAATTAGGCTCCTTTTGAAAAGCATCTTTTGTGGGACTTAGGTGACATGGTATGTCCCTTTGGTGTGTAGTTCTCACACATGCTTTATGTTGTTGGTTTTTTGCTTTTGGAAATTCAACAGATATTGCTGAAAAAAAATTCTTGACATTCGATGTCTGAGCAGAACACTGATTGACTCTGTAGCTCTCAGTTGCTCTAACATGCATACGTAACTGATTCTCTTATTCACAGGTGGCACACATGACTAAAAGTGAAATGCATTTGCATGACACAGCATTCATAGGCCCAGCACTTTTGTTTCTGGATCAGTATTTTAACAGCTTTATTGATGAATATATTGTACTTTGGATTGCCCTGGTAAGTACTGTGCTATTTTATAAGACAGAAGCTGCTTGTTCCTTTGTTTCAGTGGGCCAGTCCTGAGAGAGAGATCATATAATTGTAACAATTTGGAACATCAGAAAACCATATTTATGGGACTTTGTGAGAGTTCCTGTGGCTTCATCTTTGAGCCTTTTTTTTTTCTATCATTGTTTATAAATTCTGCCTGTATCAGTGCTTAGAAATTCCATATTTCTGACTATAAAGCAGGAGTTCGCAAGTATACCCTGTGGGCCAATGGCCTATTTTTGTAAATAAAGTTTTATTGGGACACAGCCATCACCATTCTTTGACCTACTGTATTGTCTATTGCTGCTTTCATGCTGCAGTGGCAGAGTTGAGCGGCTGTGACAAAGACAGCATTGTCCGCAAAGCCTAAGATAGTCACTGTGTCTGAGAGTGTTGATCTTTAATATAAAGGAAAAATTAATGAGGACATTGAGTTTTTAAACTGTATGTCATCGCGGGTGATTCTGAAGAGAACAAAGCCAGCAGCTACTCGTTTTCACGTCGGGCATGTTGGGGGTGACCGTAGCAGGCCTGAGACTCTCACAGTGTCTTTGCTTCCAGGTCTTCTCTCTCTTTGATTTGATCCGCTACTGTGTCAGTGTCTGCAATCAGATCGCGTCTCACCTGCACATACACGTCTTCAGGATCAAGGTCTCCATAGCTCATCCTAATCATCATTAACAAAGTAATTGGTGTTTTATAAGAAACTCATGTTTTCTGTGGGAAAGAATCTGAACATATTAAGGAGAATGGGGTGGACAAGAACAAATATAATTTATAATAATCAATGTTGTATAACTTTTATTCTTTGTTATTGGTAACACTCCTTCACTATCCTGTGTGAGGATGGGCATTTCAGGTCCCATTCTATAAATTGTCCATGTTGTCATACAGGGTTTGGCCCAAGAAAGCATGCAGGAAAAAAATGCCACGTGTTTGTAATTATCCTGGATTCTGAATAAAATTGTCATGGGGAGAGCAGATCCCCAGTGGTGGAAATTTCTAATGATGAATATTTGCAGGCCAAAAGGTGGTTGCTTTATAAGTTTAACAAATCATCATCTTTTAGTAACATCCTTGTTTCGTGTCTTCTCAAGCTTTGTACTAAGGAGCTCAGCTCGTGGCACAGACATATCCCACTAGCTTGTGAGGTGGAACTAGTGACAAAGGCGTTGAATTTGAATTGAAAGGTTTCCTATCTTTACATTGTTAAGGAAGTCATTTTTTTTTTTCTTTTTTTATTGCTCAAGAAATGGTATCTCATGGGCTGGGGAAATCCTATTAGCATGCAGAATAATGTGGTAATTTTGTTGATCCATTTTATTTTTTTAAATAAATATATGATCTGAAAGCCAGCCTTTTTCTCAACTTTATTCAGTGGAAAGATGAACTAAGTTTTAATGTCATTTTTAAAACTTTAAGCAAAATTTATTTGTTCTTTAATAAATAAGAAAATTCGGTCAGCTGTGTTGTCGTTGTGTGTCCTATGACCTTTCTACTTTATATAATTGTTTAACTGAAAACTATGGTTTTTTTCCCTTGATAAGTTTTTTTGCTGTCGTTGCCACCCTTGAGATTCTGAGCCTTTTAGGAATCTCAAACCCTTGCCCCAGATTTTTAGTAGAGAAGCCCGGGCCTCTGGGAAATTGCGGAAAACCTGCATTCTCCTTTTCTGGGTGCTCAGTGTTTATAGAGTGGGGTCCTTGGATAATGCCATTTCGCTCAGTGCTGTTTCATTATAACATTGACGAGGTGTTGTAGGAACTTAACTCTTGCTTATATCAATTGGCCTTTGGTAAAATTGGTTTCCTCATACATCGTTTTGCTTAAAGGTGCAGAATCTACTGATGTTAAGTGAAGACACACTGTACTGCACTTTGAAATAAGAACCAGCTTTCCTCAGCAACGATACACCCCATCTCCTTCATTGTGTATAGATAGGGCAGTTGCCTGAATGAAGAAGGGAGACGGCAGAAAGGGCTTAAACTGTTGGCTGAAATGAAGTATCTGGTTATTTTTATTTATGCCCCATCTCCAAACTCATGGATAAACAATAGCTGATTGCCTTGCCCGGCAGCCAGAACTCTGCTTTCTTGCACTTGGGGTTCTCCATCAATCCCATGTAATCTGGAGTAGGAGTGAACAGTGAAACGTTTAATTTCTTTGCTAGACTATAGCAAGAAGGGAAATCTCTCAGTATCTTTGCTTGCTAGCAACTTCTCCAGAATCTGGGGTAGAGAAGTATATACAGGAAAAAGCTGGGCAGATCAAGTTTTGAAAACATGCCAGTGTCACACAGTTGCTATTTTTTTTGAATGGGGACCAGAATCTGGATCTTCTGAATCCTGGTCCAGTGTTCTTTCCTATACCATACTAGGTTATAGTGGGCTGAGATGCTAGAATCTTTTTCAGCACAAATTGATTCTGGAAAACACTCAGATCTTAGGCACATGCTTCCCTCAGCTCTAGATACCATCAGTGTCATATTAAGGGTACATTTATAGTAAACCTCAACTGGCCATGATTCTTCTTGTGATCCTATACTGGTTAGGTATCAAGATCACCTTAAGAGGCTTTAAAATACAGGTTCCCTATCCCTAGAGATGATTTGGTAAGTTTGGGAGGGGCCTCAAAGTATTTTCATAAGCTTCCCAGGATTCCAGTCCTTGTTCTAAAACCTTTTAAGGGACAACTAGGTTTAGGAAACACTGCCATAAACTACCTAAAAAGATTCAATGACTCTCAGAAGCTGTGAAGAGTTGCAGCATAGTTATGGGTGGCGTGTGGGGACAGTGGAACACATGCCACTTCCAGTAAGTTTCTGTGCCCCCAAATCAAATCTTACTGGCTTTAACGTCAATTTGGTAACCCCGGCCCCTGTCCCACACTTTTAAAACATTTGTATTCTTTGTATAGATTCAAGGGCCTCTGAGGATCACACTGACACACACTTTAATAAGATGGAATGTTTGAAAGACAAGATGCCAAAAGTTCCCTGTCTCTTACAGCGTTTAAACAGAAGCTGTTGGTGGAGGTGCAGAGAGAAGATGGGCTAGGTGCCCACTAAGCTCCTTTGGACTTCAGATTGTGATTCTCTTTTCTCAAAGGGAAAAACGTCTATGCAGGGGTCCGTTCACCTTTAACAAAGAGTTAAACTGGGCTTCTCACAATAACAAGGTAGAAAGTAGATCTCAAAAACAGAAGGTTCCAAACCGACAGGCCTATTTATGGAAGCAGTGTGGTGGTCTTCACTGCCTTCCATCACTGAATTCCTCCCTCAAGTTTCCTGAGGGTATGTGCATGCTGCACTCCGGCGAGCCTCCGTCCCTCTCAGGAGTCTGGAGAGCACTCCGGACTAGAACCAACGACCACTGCCCTGTCCCCATTGTTGCTGCTGGTACTAGTATCCCTTGTCCTTCCTGTTAGAAGCGGAGCTGCCAACCCCTATAATTCTGCCACTCAAAGCACAGCCCCAGAGTGCTGAACCAGCAGGAGCAGGTCCTCTACTTCTAGTCCAGTTTATTCTCCCATCTGTATTGCCTTGTCTCCTTGTTCTCCCACCACCTCCCATGGTGGAAGCCAAAGATACGCGTTATAAACAAGAAGAGTTCACCTTTATTCTTATCCTCATGTCCACAGGCCTCTCTGTTTTTGATGTGGAGAGCCTGAGCCTTTGGGTCACAACCACTTTCTCCATTGAGGATTTTGTCATAGCGGTTCCTGGAACAAGGCAGTTAGAACAACTTCGAAGTCTCTGCAACACCTGTGCTACTGTGTCGTGCTTTATGTCACCTCTGCAGAAAATGCAGTTTCGAGCCCAGCTCTGTGGGTACAGAGGTCAGAGTCTTCTCAAGTCTTGAGAAAGCTGATTCCAAGGGTCCCAGACTCAAGACACCAGCTCGAAGCAAGACCTGGTTACCAGGACTTGGAAGGAGGCTGTGGAGCTTCGCCGACCTGCCATGCCGGCAGGGCACAAGTCCAGAACTGGCGTGTAGGTCTAATCACTCCTGTTCGCCACAGCTCTTATTTCACAGTCTTTTCCCTTGATTTCTTCTGTTTCTTCTGCTCCTCATATTCAAGTATCTTCTGTTGGAAGTAGCCTGTGGGTTCAGATACAGGTTTAGAGGCATCGAACCTGGCCAGGACAATTAAGGTGAGCTTGGGAGTGAGGGTCAGAAGTGTCCTCTCTGCTCCCCGTGCTCTCCTTGCTACACCCACATTCCTGCTGGGGGTCCCATGCCCTCACAGGCCTCTCGAAATCCAAGTATTTAATTTGGCCCAAAAAGGAGCCTACAGACAAAGCATAGGAATTAGCTAGAGACTTGGAGAGCACAGGGCCTCCAGCTGGTTGATGAATAGAGCAACTTCTACAAAATGTCAGGCCAGAGGCCATTTTCTTAGGCGTCAGCGTTTTTCAGCCACCCTAGTAAGATTACAGCTCTTCTGCGGGCCTCTAGAAGGAGATGCTCCTTCCTTCCCTCCTCATCCTCGGGCCACACCTGACTTGGGGTGCACAGGCCCTTTCCGGGCTTAGATGGTGGGTCGTCACTGCGTACCTGCAGGAGGGTTCTTGCTCTTCTCGGCTTCCTGGATGAAAAGGGAGAAGAGCTGTGTCTTTACAAACTTCTTCACAAATCGGCGGTTGGCCTTGGAGTTCAGAGCTTTTATAGAAGGCCCGTTCTTGGAAGTGGCCTTGCCCATTTGCTTCCCGTTTGATATAGGAAGCATAGTGACCCACAGTCTTGACAAAGAACTGCACAAAAGGGCCTGAAACGTGCTCGTTGATTTGTTCTGAAGCTGTAGGGAACATAGAGGCCATCTCAGAGAGCAGCAGCAGGATGAAACTACCCACTCTTACCTCCAAGTGGCCATCACTGCAGGCTGAGCGCTCTGGGGAAGGGGGTGGGGTAGGCTTCATCATTACTAACTGACTCATTAAAATGGGAGACTGGGTATGGGTTCTCCCCATTGCTTAGGAAGAATTAAATCTCGTGCTCAGTCTTGCCCTAGAATCAAGGTCTGAGACCGGCCCAGGCCTGCCGAGTGGGTCCATTTTCGTTCGGGAAGGAAATGGCTGGGAATCATGCATGCCCTCAAGGAGAAACCCAAAATAAGTGGGGCCTGGGACTTACTCTGCAAGTCATTGATCCCCTGACCAAGAGAGTCTAAGATGTCATCCTGAAGCTTGGGTGGCAGGATGTCTTTTTCGTCACCAACCTAGGAGAGGACAGAGCCCAGAGGTCAAGCAGTGAGCGAGGAGGTGCGAAGGCTGTGATAGAGGAGGTGGGCGTACATTCTGCACCCCAACGCTACCCCAAATTAATCAGCCACATAAAGAAACAGCAAAAGCTGGTTCTTCGACTTAGTTTGACTTAAAGCATCAGCAAATCTCATCTCTACCCCTGCGGCCCCCGTTTATACCCTTGCAATAAAGGCCCCAACACTGATTGCCTTGTTAAGCCATCTGTGTCTTGGTTTGTACAGGGCTCCTTGAGCGAGGATAGGTCTTGCTGGCATGGGTTCTCACTCAACGAAAGGACTTAAGCTCATTGACATAAGTGGAACATGGATGAGACTAGAGTGACTGAGTTAGTGGTGGGCCTGCAGGGGGCTCTGAACCCAGATACTCACTGACATTAAGAAGGTTCCTTCCCGAAGATTCACCAACAGGACCTGAAAAAAAAAAACAAGCCCACAAAGTCTTTATCGCCTTCCCTTGCTTCACAGACCTCAGGAAGACTTACTGCCTCCATCTCTGCCTGCGGCTGTACCTTTTGTAGCAAAAAAATCAGCATCTTCAATTCTCATTTCCTATCTGACACTCCTGTCTCACCGTTCCTCTCTTTGGAAATCTCAGTTCCCTTTCTGGGGAGAGAGTATGAGTGTGTAGGAAGAGGATA
The DNA here is from genome assembly GCA_003508835.1 of Eonycteris spelaea. Lineage (NCBI taxonomy): Eukaryota > Metazoa > Chordata > Mammalia > Chiroptera > Pteropodidae > Eonycteris > Eonycteris spelaea. The sequence goes on from PUFA01000065.1 coordinate 4,731,045, forward strand.
AGGGAGAGGGGTAAGGTAGAAGGGGAACACATGGCCAGTCACTCCCGTAATTTCAACACTGAGTAGAGTAATTGCTTCTATACATGGAACTTGTACATGGCGCACATGATCACTGTTTGGCACACTTACTTAATCCTCCCAATAGCCCCGTAGAGGCAGGCACTATCCCTATTTTGGAGGTGAGGAAACAGACTCAAAGTAGTTGCTTGAGGTCATACTGCTAGCAAACAGCAGAGCCAGCCTCCAAGCCCAGAGTGCAGGTCCTCAAGATGGCACTCCCTGTACCCGCCTTCGACTCCCTTCCTCTGGTCAACTTTAGGACGGGGGTGGACATCTCTTCACGCTTGCAACAGCTTTATGTACAGCTGCCGGAGTTCTAGTCGAAAAACTCCCTCAGCTTTGGGCCTTCACACAGGAAAGAGCAAGAGAAGGAAATGAGCCAGAGTCAACAGGAAGAGGGAAGGGAAGGCAGTGAGGAGACCATGTCTCCAGGTTACAGGTGAGACAGGCATGGGGCTCGAACCTGGGCACCCTGAGGTCCAGTACCAGCTCCCTTCCTGCCTGAGGGGCCTTCAGTCTAGACCAGAGGCTACACACAGGCATCCTGCTGGTTGGCATCCGACCCGCAGATGTTTCTTTGATCCTTAGAGCATTTCCAATATTTAAATTGGAAAGATGCATATAAAGTTTAGATGTGGACCTTATGGAAACTGAGGGACTGAACGCTGGTCCTCATTTCTAAAGGACAACATTTCGGGGAGCCAAGTGCAGCCGCCGCTGGGCAGGGCGGGCATGCGCTGGACCGTTTGCCATCATCCCGCAGAACCTGTGTGGTCACTGAAACGCCGGCTGGGCTCCTGTTTTGGGTTTGGACTCTTGGTCTTGACAATAGCATGAATGATCTTTCCATGTTCCCTTCTTCACAAAGAAGGAAAGAGAGGGAGTGGAAAGTGCCACAAGGCAGAGCAGGCACTGTAATTATCCATCAAGGGAGAAAAGCTGAACTAGTCCAGGCCTGAAACCACTTGCACATGTCGGCTCAGATGCCTACACTCAGGGCCGGCTGTTCGCGTGGGGGCTGGGAGGTAAATGTGCGGGGGAAGAACTGTTGTGTGAAGTCATTCCCCAAAATCTTTCTCATGTTGGGGTATATTGCTGTCTGTCAAGGAATCCCTTCCAGAGAGCTTATATGGGGAGTCAGGGCACCCCCCACATCCACCCTGCCTCGTGCCCTGCCCCTGTCACAGAGCGGCTGCTGAGGAAGAAGATCGGCCAGGACTCTGGCACGGCAGGAGCCGCAGTCTGCTGGCCTTGGGGTGTCTTCCTGCCCGGCCATCGGCAGGGGGAGGAGCCACAGCTTCCGAGGAGCTGAAGCTGCAGCGTCAGGAAGTTTCACAACTTTTGGGGTTGGAACGTTTTAAGTCTTATTGCTAAACACAGGGGGCTGATGCTCTGCCCCAGTGAGTCACGAGGCGAAGGCTCGTTCAAAGGGCGTGTGTACTCAGTGATTCTGAGGAGGATGTGCGAAGGGACACACCTTCCTCTCCAACAGTGCTGTATTAACAAGGACTGAGCTGCTCCCTCTGCCAGGTTCCATCACTGCCTGCGTGGCCTGGGAAATGCCGATCAGTTCCCAGGACCTCAGTTATTTCTTAGGTAAATGGGGGAAGCCCTGCCACGAGGGCTGGTTCCGGGCCTCTTTAGTAGTTTACTGCTAGCCTGCCTCCTCGGGTGGTCCTTCGGCTGCACAGAGGGGGTCAATGGTTAACCAGTGCAGACATACATCTCTAAGTAGCTCTTCCCGCTTGAGATTATAGTAACGTGCCGTCTCTTGAAAGTTCCTACTGACAGCTCTACGCAGAGCACATGTTTTGAGCTGTTCTTCCGACACTGGAGATAAGATTTATGCTATGAGCACCCATTTTCACACTGGGCCCTTTGATGTGTCTGGGGCACTGTCAGAAAATAAGAAGCTGACAAAATCAAAGGGCTATGACCTCAATTGCCAGCTGAGCTCTGTGCTAATCAGAAAGATGACTCTCACTGCAAAAAATCTGCATTTTCAAGACTCCTACTACTTTTCAGGAGGGCTACACCTTAGTTAGCTCGCGGCCAAGGAATGAGAACGAATTCCATGCGTCTGTGCTGTATAGACCAGTTGTGGGTATTCATTCAGATGAGATATGGGACGCCCCTGAGCCTGCCCACAGGGGCCAACTGGCCTAGGTCAGCTGGATGACCCCCACGCAAGCTACTCCTGAAGTCCAAAGGGGAACCGCTCAGGAGGAGGCGGCCGACACTCACTGAGCACCGGGAGGCAGCTTCATGCAGCAGGTGGCTCCCCCTAGCATCCCTAGGAACGGAACACTGTCATCCCCACGTTACAGCCGAAGAAGCAGAAGCTCGGGCTTAAAGGGGTGAAGCAGCTGCCCCAGTCCACGCAGCTGTTAGCGGCAGAGCCGGGGTGCCGGGCTCCACACTCCGCCCTCCTCTCGCTGCGTCTTACCTCCTCCATGGGGCTCTCCGTAACCTCCTGCAGGAAGCGCATCTGCACCCCCACCATGAAGGGGGTGGGGCAGCAGACGGTGGCCAGCAGGCTCTCGGGGACGACGGGGATGTAGGTGTGGGCCCAGCTGAAGGGGTAGAGCAGCGCGGCAGCGGCGTGGATGCACTGGGACAGGGTGCTGGGCACAGGGCGCAGAGAACGAGAGTCAGGGTGGCCTCCCCGCGCCCCCGGCCCTGCACCCCACCTGCCCACCCCCAGCGGCAGCTGCTGTGACCGCTGCCTGTGCAGACGCACGCGCAAGTCCGGGAGTGTGCTGGTCACAGAGCTTGTGACTTCCAGCGGCTGGGAGGGGGGCGGGGAGGGGGCAGAAACCAGCAGAGGCTGAGGCTCCTCTCACGAGGGTGGGGCCTCTATTTGATCTTCCCCAGTCAGTCATCTCAACTCACTAGCGGACAAAAAAAAAGCGCTCTGAAGAGAGAGGAGAGAAGAAATGCCCTCGCTGAAACCAGTTACCGATTGAGCTCTTTTATGCGCACCTCGGCGCTAAGGATGTGGATGCTGGGCAGTGTAAGATGCGGACCCTGCTTAAGGGGCTCACGGCGTAGTCAAGGAGACAGACCCGTAAACACTGGGCGCAGCGGACAGGCGGACCATTTCTCTCCGTATGTCTGTCCACCCTCCTGCCCAGTCATCACATCTCCCGGCTCCCTCTGGCCACGAGAGGTTAGTTAAAAGTTACCAGGTTGGCGCCTGAGTTTGCTTGGGAAATTCCTGGATTCCAGGAACCCCTGCCCAGCATTCCCTACCCGGAAAGTCCCACGGAGGTGCCTCCTCTCCCGTTTCCAGTGAGGCATTCCCAGTGTGACCCTCGCCTAAGTCCCAGCTCGGGCCCAGCTCCTCCCCCTGCACAGCCCCGCAACCCTTCTCTCCGTCTTGTCTGCTTCCACGCGCGCGGCCCCTGCTCTTCATTTCTCCCGGCTGCCCCCAGACCAAGGCCAGGAAAAACACAGATGCGGAAACCTCGTTCCAATTCTTGGTATCAAGCTAGCGCTTCCTGAGTGGGAAAGATCGAGCCTCTGAGAGTCTGGCCAAGGCCTAGGCTGACTGGAAGTCCCCTCCCTGCCAGCAATTCGGGGATCTGATAAACTCCGTCTGGGAAGGAAGTGGGGAGTGGAGGGATTTCCCTAGAGAATGCTAACTACCGCCTGAGAGGTAAGTCCTGCCAGCCTCTGCCCGTGTCCCGACCAGCTGACACCTGGAGCCGCCTTCACTTCCTAAACACCGTGTTAGGGGGAAGGCCCGGAATCCCGGCTCTCACCGCTTGGGAGCTTCTCATTTCCCTGCAGGGCGGGGAGTGGAAGAGCTCGTCCCCAAGCAAAAGCTTCCGCCACTTCCCTCCAGGCTTAGCCTATTTGTTGCCACTGGTTTTTATAAAATTTTCAACCCACAGAGCCCACTGCCTGACCAAGCTCCCTTTCCTCTAAAACCCACAGCATGCGCCTGACCCTCTGGCCTAACATGTGGATGCTCCACATCCTCTTCTTCCTCTTCTCTAAGATACAGAACCAGGTCGTCAGCCTAATATTGGCTTTCTCCCTCCCCAGACGTGAAGAGAAGGCCAACCTCCCACTATTTTGATATTTTTTTTTTCTTCGCCCATTTTATCACGCCCATTTTATCTCCCTCTGTCTTTCTCAGATTCGACGTCTCTCTAAGAGGCAGAGACCAAGACAGGACAGGACCCTGCTTCGACCACACACAGGGATAAACGCGACCGTGCACATTTTATAAAGAACAACAGCTAGTGCTGACCAGTACAGTGCCTGGCAGGATGCTAAATGCCAAAGGCGCATTATTCCATTTCATCCTCACCACACCCTTATGAGGCTGAAGCTGAAGCGATAAATTTCTCCATTTCACCGACAAGGAGATCATGACTTCAAGAAGCTAAGAAACTAACCTAAGGGGATCCACGTAAGGAAGAATGGAAGGGCAGGACTCGAGCCTCATTCCGCTCATTTCTACACGGAGGCTTTCGACCACTACGGAATTCTGCATCCCCTGAGGTCAAAGTCTGTGTCTTGTTTGTCTGCATCTTCCCGATGCTTGGCAAACGGCTGACACACAATAAATGTTTGTTGAATGAGTAAGTGGATGGATGAGATGTGTTTGCCATTAAGGATGATGGGCTTGACCTCCATACCATCATACTCCTTCCTGCCCTGTCCTCGCCCTCTCTCCCTCCCTCAGCCTTGCACGAGCAGAATCATGGCAGCATCTGCCCTGACTTCTCGGCCTGGGCTTCCCAGGATCACATCATACCCTTCTCGGAGCTAAATCAGAAACCTTCCTCAGGCTTAGGCAGCAATCATGTTCAGAGGCAGAAGCAGGGGGTCTGGAACGGCTTCCTCGAGCAGTGTAGCGCGCAGACCAAGACCCAGAGGCAGGAGGGGAGGACCCGGGTCCTACAGCCTGATTTCCTTCAAGGACCCTCCAGCTGTCCCCTTGAACCCAGGGAAGCCAGTCAGCTCAGGCCAGCTGCTCAGCGGCTGGACCCACCTGAGATCTTCCGCCAGGAAGATGATTCTTCTCTCCAGCACCGCGGAGGCGAAGATCTGAACGATCTGTTCGAGACTGAGACACTGCAACAGAGAATTAAAATCCACGTGTTCTAGGTGGGAGTCCAGGGGTCGTGTCAGAGAGATGAACTGTGGGGAAACCAGAGGGAGAGGGTGTCACCACAGAGGCATCACGCAGACCCCAGAGTGCGGGGGCTCTGCCAGCCTCCGCTCCATCCTCCCCACAGGAGTAAACCTGATCCCACCTCTCCCCTGCTGAACACCCGACCCCGGTTTCCTTCTGCTCGGGGATAACACCGATGATGTCCTCCCAGCATAACGCCACCTCCCTCGCCACACCGCCTCCTTCCTGGCACACTGTCCCCTGCCCGAGGTCCTTCGCCAGTGAGGCCCTCCCCGGCGCGCTCTTCCCCTTGGCCCTCGTCCTTCTCGCCCGTCTCGGAGGCCTTCCCTGGTCACCTCACACAGCAGGTGTTTTCCGCCATTTCTAACGCATATTTTTTTCCCCTCTCCTCATAATCATACGATTTTTAATTACATATTTATTTGCCTGTTTTCTTATTTCACGTCTGCCTCCCCAACTAGACTGTTAGCTCCATGACCTCAGGGGACCATCTTCCTTCTATTCACCACTTTATATCCAGAAAATAGTCAAGCTGGGCGCCTAGCAAGCATTCCATACTTATCTTTTGAGTAAGTGAAAAAGCCCCGCCCCTCCCCAGATTTTTCTATGGGGGAGCCAAGGTTCAGAGGGACACAGATTCTCCAGAGGACCGGGGGTCAGCCCTGGAATTCTTCAAACAATGTCCTACTTGCTGCTTTGTCTGCTTAGTGCCTTAAAACAATAGCATCCCGTGAGGCATGGGTGGGGGCTCAGGGTGGATGAGTGATAAGAAAGAGACAGGTGGAGGCCACGGTACTGATGTGGACAGACACAGGAGGATGAGGTGGGGCGTGGCGGCAAGTGGCAGTTTGGAGGCTGGAGGCAAAGTCCCTTCTAGCACCAGGCCCCTCAGCCTACGTGGTTTATTTCTTATAAACACAAGTCTTGGTGGCTTGAACAGTGACTAGGTCCTCGTAAACATCAGGTTGGGAGGATCCAAAGATTTGGGGTCTGATTTTCAGCTCTGCCAGTAATTCGAACCAAGACCCAGCCCTGCCTGGCTCAGTTTCCCCCTCTGTTAACCCAGTGAGTCAAAAGGACTGAGAAGAAGCCTGCCTCCTCCAGCCAGGGAGCGCCGTCCCCCGTTTTGCTAACCCACCTCAGTGCCCGAGTCGGGGATGAAGCTCTTAAGGGTGACAGTCTTCCCAGGAGCAGGGAAGGCCGCCTCTCGGAGGCCCTGCATGAACGGGTAGATGACTGCCATGGAGATCTGGTGCCTCTTCTCCACTTCATCCAGGATCTGCACAGAAAAGGACCACGGGGAGGCATGGCGCAAAGCGATGCCGCTGGGAGAGGGCGGAGGCCCCGGGTGGGAGGCTCTGCATCGGCCCAGCCGGTCCTCACACGTGTCTTCTAGCCCCTCCGCCAGCTGGTTCTCTCCTCCCGGGCAGAGACCGGTCTGCTGCTTATCTCCTGCTTTTCCCTAGCCTTCTTCTCATCCTCTCCCCACCAATCCACATTCCTCTGTTCTCCAAACATCAACATCAACTACCTTTCCCACAAAGTCATCCCAGAGTAAACCCATCATCCATGATGGTCCATGGTCACTCGTGCTGGTTGGAGTGTGAGCCTAGAAGCCTGGGCCTCTTGGCTGCCACTCTGCCCTCCAACTTCCACCGAGGACTCCCCAGGGCCAGGGGCAGCCTTCGTCCCGCAGAGCCCCACACAGATGAACACTTCACCCAAGCAAAGGCTGACAGTTTCCTGCCTTCATCTTCCAAGGGGCCTGCTGCCGGGGGTGGGGACAGAGCACACCAAAGCCCTTTTGTGGCCACCACAACACTCTGCATCCCTTCTGAGGGACTTCTCTCTGATCCCAACTCAGATGTACTGGTCACAAATGAACTCAGATGTACTGGTCACAAATGAACTCAGATGTACTGGTCACAAATGAACTCCAGCACAAGTCCCAGAACGCTCATCTTCCCTTCTGCCCTGGAAGGAGTCAGAGGGAGTCTGACATTGTATAATAATTATCTCCACATTTCTTCGAAGCTCTGCCTTTCTCACAGGTCACCTCACACCAAAGCACGAGCTAGAAAGGGGTGGGACCATTATATGCATTGGACACACTAAGAAATAGAAACTGATTCCTAATCTGGGCTCCGCCCCCTGTCCTGATCCAGCTGCTTGCCCCCCTGGCTGGAGTCACACAGAGTGGGCACCTCAGCTTCAGTTCCCACTTTTCTCTAAAAACGAGTGGAGCCCAAGCCCCTGTCTGCCTCAGTTTACCCATGCGTGGGTCGGCCAACACTGGCTGTAAGGGGGAAGCCCCACCGTGGGCTCAGGGAGCACGGGCAGCCAGGCAGACCTGGGACCTGGGGAGTCCCGCCCCGCCCCTACCTTGGAGAACAAGCCGAAGCAGCCGACGCAGCTGATGATGCAGTACACCTTGGGGAGGCGGGGGCCGGGGCCGGCGGGCTGGGGGAACACGGTTTGGTCAGCGCTGCAGCCTCCCCGGAGCCTTCACCCAGCTGGGGCTGACAGGGCACCAGGCTGGTGCCTGGGGCGGGGGGTTCATGGTAAAGGGTGGGCTGGGTGGAGAAAGGCCTGGCTGGACAGCGGTCCCGTTCGTGGGACAGGCAGCAGGGAGGCCAGAGCGAGCGCCAAAGTCAAAAGAAAGTGGCCTTGACGGGGCCGGCGGGCTCGCCGGCGGGCACCGCCACCGACTGGAGTCGGCAGAGAGAGGGGGCAGAGATGAGGGACCCACGAGGGAGGAGGGCACTGGAAAAGGGACTCGGAGGATCCTGGGAGCCGAGACTAGACTTCGAATCCCAGTCCATGACCTGGGAGGCTCCCGGGGCCACGGCACCGAGGCCTGGACTGAGAAAGCGGAAAGGAGCAGGAGGGAGGCTCCCTCGGAGGGGAGCTGTTGACAGCTGGGGAGAGCAGAGACCGAAGCGTGGAGAGCGAGGTCCCTTGGGCGGGCGAGGAGAGGCGCATGTCCCCGTTCTCGCGGGGCTGCAGAGGGCACTAACATGGCAGCTGGTGCTGGGCTGTGCGCTCTCTACAACCACCACTGCCAGGGAGCCTGGGCTTTTGCAGCTGAGGCTTGAGCGAGCCCAGCTGTGGAGCCGGGAAGGCCGCAGAGAGGAGGGGGCGGTTCTGAGCTGCACAGACCAAGAGGCGCCTGCAGTATCCGATCTTCCTGCTGCCATCCACATTGGTCAGAACGAAGGAGAAGGTCTCCCTGAGGAAGAGCAGACAAGGTTTGCATTTTGCTCGCTGGGCTCTAGACCAGGAAGGCAGTCAGCCTCAGGGGGTGTTCAGGGGGTGCGAAGGGGGTGCGAAGGGGGGTGCGAAGGGCCAAGGGAGCTGCAGATTCGTCGTGAGAATAATACCACCAGCGATTCACTAAGTGCTTATTGGTGCCAAGCTCTCAACGCCTCATCTCATTTAATTCTCAAAACGACCCTTTGAGGTAGGTTCAATTATTATCCCCACCTCAGAGATGAAGGAACCGAGGCTGGGAACATGTTTCTGTCCAAGGTCATTCAACTCATAAGTGGCGAAGCCAAAAATTCAGACTCAGGCAGTTGAACTGCAGGGCTCGTGCTGTCGGGACTGTGCCGTTACCTTCTCAGAGGCCCAGGGCCTTCTAAGCCCAGCGTCTGCCAGTGACAGAGTCAAAACCCAGAGCCGTGTTTCTAGCTCTAGCGCAGAGGTGACTGGTTAACGCAATTAGCTAAACTCTTTGGCCTCGAAGGCCCCCAGGCAGCATGTTTGCAATGGATCAACTGAGTCCCTCCAGGTCACGGGGGTGGGGGGGGGGGCGGGGGGAAGCAGGGGAGGAACTGGCGTGCACAGCCAGCGAGGGGGTGCTCGGGGCCACACGGCTCCCGCCGGCCCTTCTCCCCCAGTCCCAGAGTCCGTCGCGGGTGGGGGTGGGGGGGGGGGGGGCAGTTACCTGGGATACTCAGTGAGGGGCGCCCACTCGTTCCCATCTGGGAAACAAAACAAGGGGATGGCGCTAAGCAGCCGCTCCTCCTCCTCCTGCTGGCCCCGAAGCAGGTTCTCCCGCTGTAAGGAACAGGGAGGGACGCTTGGGTGGTGCAGGTAGGGGCGGGCGGGAGACGCTGGAGCGCTGGCGCGCTTCCACTGAGCCTCTAAAGCAGTCTGAGACAAAGCTTTGCCCCCGCATGGGGTCAGAGGGTGCCTCTGCCTGTCACTCTGCACTAGGACTTCATCCGGGGTCTGGAAGGAGCGACCGCCAAGGCTGGAGCAGCCCCTCCTGGGCCACGTCTACGTGACCCTGAGTTAGACTTCAGCGTCCTGAGGATCTATATGGTCAGGAAGGGGGCCAGGGCCACAACGAAGGCAGAAAGGCAGGCAGAGCACCCGGCTTCCTGCGAGGACCACGTGAGAGAAGGGAAGGGGCTGGGCTGCCTCCCCCTCGGGGTTAGTGAGAAGGAAGCCCTATCCCTGCCCCACTGCCCAGGATGGGAGCCCACTGGGGCCTGATACATGGGCTGTGGCCACAGGCTGAGCCTGGCTGCCAGCTGTGTGCTCTGCCACCCTGTCCTTCCCGCCCATCCCGGGGAGGCAAATCCTGCAAGGGAAGCTTCTCTACAGAGAAGGGTGACTGGGGATGGAATCTGGATTAACCAGGAGGTCCCTAAAGGGACATAAGAACTAGCCTAGTTTCCCAGCCAGGGAGCCTAGGTCAGCATCTCACAGAGAAGAAGCCAGACCTAGATTCTGTGGGTGATAACAGAACACAGGGCGCGCCTGCAGGAAATGGGAGCGGCGGGCTCAGGGCAGCTCTAGACTCAGACCCTGCCAAGTGGGGAGACTGAGCGGGCACCCCCCACCCCCACCCGCGGCCTCTCAAACATGGCATCCTCCATCTCCCCCTGCCCCTCCTTCAGTGGTCACCTTGGGAAACTGGTAGGTGATCGTGGGCTCATAATCCTCCCCTGACCTCCGTTTTTTTAAGGAGACAACGAGGAGGTATTCGAAGAAATGCTGTCCTCCAGCAAAGTTGGTCAGACAGTGCTCCTGGGCCCTTTCTGGCTCCTTTGCAGCTTCCCCTGAATTGTCCTGGGCAGATCCTGAAACAGAGGCATGGGGGCCCATCGGTATCGCATCGATCCATGCCCTGAGTGGCCTCTGTGAGGCTCCAGGCAACTTCTGCACTCAAGGCCACCCTGCCAATGCCAAAGTGGAGGTCCCCGGAGCCTGCCCAGAGCCAACGGGGCAGTTTCCATGCCTGCCCCGGGAGATGTGAAACCACTGGTCTGGAAGCCAAGGAAATGTACTGGAAAGGCCTCCTGGGAGGCTCTATGCCCAGGGTACCATGGAGGCTCCACCTACCCGCAGGGTGCTCAGGACCTACCCGAAACAGTGTGCCCTGCCCGGACCTGGGCTCACGAAAACCAGAACAGGCACGAGGGCCATGTGGCTGTGACCACGCCAACCCCCACGGAAGGCATGATGGGCTCTGAACAGCAGGAGGGGAAACCTCCCAGCCCAGTCACATGGGGGACAAGGTGGAAGTCAAGATATAAAAGAAGAGGAAAAAAAAGCGTTTCAAGGAAGAAATAGCCCCATCAATGAGAGTGACCCTGGAAAGAAGGAAGTGGGTAATCCAGTCCAGACCTGCTCGGAGTCGAGGCAGCCATTTCTGGAACAGCCTGAGCATCCCGCCTATCACTTGTCCTGCCCTCTTCTCGGGCCTGTGGGGCATGGAGCGCTACTCTTTCCTCCAACGCGAACTGGCTACAGAAAGCCTGAGAAAGGGGCTGCCGCTTCGTTGTCCAACCACAGCTCTATGAAGCTGAGCCCCATGCTGTCTTCCAAACAGGGGAGAGCGGTTTCCATCCTGTGCACCCGATGGTTGAGCAAGAAGGATGTGACGGGACCCAGGAAGGCAGCCGAATGCCGAATGCCCGTAGTGGCAGAGGCAGCATCCTGGCACTGCAGCTCAGACCTCAGCTCCTCCCAAGAGCCCCAGGGTGTGGTGAGACAAAAGGTCACGAGCAAACACCTCCAAGGCTCAGCTGCTTCTGGGCTAAGAGTTTTGAATTCTGAGCTGCAGATTGTACAACAGGTTTATTTACAACCTCAGGAAAGTGAAGAATGCCTGATAGCATCAGACTGTGGGTACTGGAACCTGGCTGGGCCCAGGACAGGGATCTTACATCCCCATAACTTTGATTCTCGCCCTTTCACTTCTCAACCTGTTCAACTGCAGCCAAAAGCCCCTGCAAGGCCACCTGTTGCACACTGGGACTTCTAGGATTTCAGGGCTGTAAGCAAGAGCACAGGACCAAACATTTCGCCTTCCCTGATCGAGATCAGTAGACTTGGCCCATTAATGATCTAAAAGGAGAAATTATTCTAGCAAGAAGGAATCCTGGAAATCAAGACAAACCTAAAAGCCGCCTCTCCTCGTGGTGAAGCAGAGGGCAAAGTCCATCTCTGAGCTGGAGAGTTCCTTGTATTTCAGGAGAATTACAATGGCGTATCTCTCACCCCTGCAATATGTCTAAGACAGATTTCTCTCAATGGGACCGGTTCCAGGGCTCCAGCAAAGAATCCCTCTTGCAAATAGGAAGCAGTGAATCAGGACATTCTCCCTGGCCTACAGTAGGGGGACTGGTTGCATCAGCAGCCTGAGGTCACTCAGTGGCAGTGGAAAGCATCCGGGTGATCTCCACCCCACCCTCATTCCTGCTCAGTCTTTTTCCCCTGTTCCCCCAGTTCAACAGTTCTGCCCAAGCTAAAGGCAGAGCAGCTTGCCTCTGGGGCTCCAGTGGTGTCTGGAGTCTGGGAAAGAGAGAAAGCATAGTCCTAAGTTAAATAGGATTCTAACATAAACCCTCGAGTGAGTGAAACCACAGGGTAAGAGAGAAGGACTTCGGCCATGAAGCTGTGCCTACAAGGAGCCAGGAGGCAACAGGGTTTGGTGCCAGTGTTTGCCACTCCTGCAAAGAATTAGCAGCCCCTGGAAAAAGTGGGGCACTGAAATAGTGGAAACGGCTGGCTTGCTCTTAAGAGCTTCAAATCTGGCTTTCGTGGGACTAGTGAAACCCAGCACTCAGTGGCCCAGCCGTGACTCCTGGGGAGAACCCCCGTCACAGTAAACAAGGATGTTACGAATGCTATGATGGTGAGAATAGTGAGTGACCCGAACGCTCAGAGCTGTCACCACGCCGTGCTTGCAACCTGCACAGACTTGTTGCGCAATCCTTACCACCTGCCTGATGAACAAGCACCTTCCTAACACAGGTGGGGAAACTGAGGCACGAGTAATTCAGGGACTAACAGAATCTGTTGGGGGGGAATTATGAGAGTCCTATGCCATGCTCCTGCCTTCTGGAAGTAGGACACACCAAATCTCCCACAAATGTGGGATGCCTCCTGTTTGCAAAGGACTTCGAGACCAAAATCTTTCGCTGACTATCCCAGAACCTCAGGAAATTATTCCTTTTTCCCCAAATCCCTTAAGTTGCAATTTACAGCTCATTTCCTCCTGCTTTATCAGGAGAGCCAAGAGAACAACAAAACTCACAAACTCAAACAAAAAAAAAGTTACTTCACTTTTGGATTGAGGCCCAAACAGTCCAGAAAAACATTGCTATCTCCTACCTTTCAAAGGGGGTTATCAGCAGAAGACAAAACATCCATCAAACACGTGGATTTCATATAGGTCAACCCGTTTAATTCCCAGTGCCCTAGAAAGGAATTATTAACCTGGGTTTTCAATTAAGGAGGGAGCCACCCTTTCTAAGGAAGTCAGGAGTCTGGTTAGACTTGTTCTTCCACCATGAAGCTCCACCCACAGCCACCTGGGGAAAGCCCCAGAACAGGCTAGAATATAGGTGAGGGGAGTTCCTGGAACCTTGATGCAGAAAGCTGGCCCTTCCTTTTCTAGCTCGGCTGCCCTCAACCCAGGATGACCACTGCCATGCTCCCCACCAGGATAATTTATGCCTGCACGTACACACACACACCCACACACCTTTCTATTACACAAGTGCCCTGTAGCCAAAGGGCCAAAGAAGGGGAGGAGACTCCCCAGGACATGGAGGACAGGCAGAAGGTATGACGAGAGCACACTCTCCTGGTCTGACAGGTGCCAGACCTCAGGACACGTAGTAGTACCGGCTGCTCATCTTCCAGTTCTTCCATGTCCAGGAAGCTCCAGGCACAATCATCAGCTTGGTTTGGGGCCACAGTGGGTGGGGACAACTGGATTGTCTCCCCGGGGCTGCAGGAAACAGACCCTTGCATTCACACAGAATCCTCAGGGTCGAGGGAGACCAGGAAAGACCAGGCAGAGGTTCTTCAGAGAGGAGAGGACACCGGCCCTACCGCACAGTCCCAGGCCTGTGTCTCCACACATGGCCTCTGACCTCTCTGCCTTGGCAGGGTGGAATGACCGGATACTGGAACCCGTGTTTAGGGAGAAGAGCAAGGGCTGAAGGTGGAGGGCAGGACTGTTGCCAAAAGGAGCACTGATCTCACCCCAGGGCTCCCCAACTCTGGGGCTTGGGGTGGGGTAGGGGTCTCGTGCAACTTTTTGACTTGCCACTGTTAGAGCGGGTGTGCTGTCTGGGACCCACCCCTGCTGACTGGCCCCGTTGGCTTTCTCTTCAGAAGGTGGGACTTCTGGGCAAGCAGCGGAGGGTTATCGCTACTCAGCCAGCCATAGGTCTGGCTAGTGAGAAGCAGCAATAAATGTTTGTTGAATGAATAAAATGAGTGAATTTTTAATAGTCTTTCTTCCAAAGCCCAGCGCCCCTCCTAAGAAGAGAAGGACTGAATATTGACCACGAACGTAATCCCCACAGCCCCGAACCGGAGGAATCATTCTCACCCCACGGGTGGGGGTTATGGGGGCGTGACTCATGTGGTTCACACACTCTAAGGAAGCAGCTCAGCAGGTGCCACCCCAGCTCTGTTGGTGACCACAGACTCCAGGGCCCTTTGATGCCCTTGGGCGGGGGTGGTACGTCGTCAGGGAGACCAGTTATTCTGGCTATTTGCGGCGCAGCGGGGAGCCGCCGAGTGGCCGACGGCGGCGGGGCGGGCCGGGGCGGGGCGGCGGGCACCCCGGAGCTGAGGCGGGTGCGGGAGGGAGCTCCGGGCACGCGGCAGCAGCGCTGCAAGCTTCCTGACTGGGATCACACGTGGTACTGGGGCCCCACGACCGTTTCCTTTGCCCCGCCGCCTCCTCCTGACCCCTGCTGGCCCGGCCGCTCATCTGACCTCCGACCCCGTCCCCACCGGGCTCGGTCCCCCCCTGCCGGCGCCTCTCTCCTCTCACCTGAGCCCCGCCTGTCCTCCCGAGTGCCCGGCGGACTTCTCCGGGATCCCGACTCTCGCCGCCCTCCCCGGCCCCCGGCCTCGTGGCCCGCGCTGCCCTCGCGCCTCTGCCCCGCGCCCCGGCCCGGCACTAACCCCCATGGCCGCGCTTCAGTCTCAGGCTGGCTCGCAGGCGGCGGCCGAGCCCATCCATGGCCCCTGCAGTGCCCGGCGCCGGCTCCCGGGTCCGCGACGGCCCCGCCCCCGGTGCCCGACCTCCTCGCGCCCGCCGCTTTCACTTTCACGCGAGGGGGAGGCCGAGGGGACCCGCCCGGGGCGGGGCGGCGCACCTTCCGGGCTCGGCCCAATCCCCGGCGCACCTGGGCGGGCCGGCTCGTCCCCAACCACCGCGGGAGCCCGCGGGGTGACAGAGGGCGCTCGACGCGAGTCCGGGAGGGGCGGCGCCACTTGGCTCCCACCCTCCGTGGGGCGCCCCGGGAAGCTCGCCTTTCCCGCACCCCGCCGTCCTCCGAAACGCGCGGGGGTCTCGCGAAGTCGCCCCCCTACCTCGGTGGTACTGGCTGGGGCTGCCCTGCGGGCACCGGCCCACCGTCCAGGTGGCCGCGACCTTACCCCAGAAGGGGATAGAGTCTTCAGAGTCGCCACACCTTTCCAGCCCCTTCATCTCTCCCCCTGCAACGGCTTCAGCCTCTCGCCAGTGCCAGATCTTCCGTTGTGTTTGACCTTCCACCCACGGGGCACGTGTGGCTGCCTCACGCTATTCCCAGTTTCACTTCCCACAACCAGACAGAGGGAACCTAGGGGAGCCATATAGGGCTCCTGAGGAGGGACGATGTGGCTCGGGTCCTCATCCTGTCTCCTTTCGGAGTGTGTATTTTTTGTTTTTTGTTTTGTTTTGTTTTGTTTTAATTGGGTAACATTGGTGAATAACATTATATAATTCAACATGTATATATACTGTGTACTCACCACCTGAAGTCTAGTCTCTTTCCATCACCACGTGGTTGATCCCTTTCCCCTTCCTCCCCTTCCGCAGCCACCTCCTGTCCTCTATCTATGAGTTTGGTGTTTTGTTTCTTTTCTCCTTCAGCAAACGATTGGGAAAGATGTGACACATATATACAATGGACTATTACTCAGCAATGAAAAGATGAAATTTTGCCATTTGGGACAACGTGGATGGATTTCGAGGATATTATGCTAAGAGAAATAAGTCAGACAGAAAAGTACAAGAACTGTATGATTTCACTGATATGTGGGATATCAAACAAAAAGCAACGGACATCCAGTGTGTTCTTGGGCAGATCAGCGAAACGAGGATAAAGCCTCGACTTGCTTCCCCACCCCGACTGAGACGTGAAAATTAAGGAACAGGAAGCTCTTTGTAAACTCTTATGTGATACAAATTTAAGGGATGATGATGATGATGATGATGATTGATGGTAGTTGCAGCTATCCACACTTCCTGTCTTCTAATCCCAAATCTCAGTCCAGCTTTTCAGATCCTCCTCCACCCTTCTCACCTTCACTGGCTTCCAAACAAGCCCAGACTTCAAGCTTCATTTGTCAGATGAATATCTACATCTGATAAGCCTCAATTGCTCCCTGGGGATCTAACCTCCCCCTACCCCACACTCCCAGGACCAGCATTTGTAGGAGTGGGAAGAGTACAGAATCCTTCTGAAGTTTCTTCTTTCAGAGAGGTTTCAGCCTCAGTTTTAAACATGGGAGGAGAGAGAAAAAGACACCCTGGGAAAAAGATATCTGAGATCTATAGATATGACTGCCTGACCTACAGCTCCCTTCCCTCTCCCATGCATGAGTGAGCAGGAGTGAAGAATCCAGCCCTGGAATTAAACTGTCTGGTTTTGTCTGGTTTTAGTCCAGAGATTCTAAAAGTCACTTCCACTCTGGGCAATTCTGTACTTAATTACATAGTCTGTTTCTGTTCCCAATTCTCAGTGTAATCCCCCGTGCAAGGACACATCTCTTCCTCAAACACCTTCTCTTGGCTGCACCTCTGTCTTTTGCATTTCTTGTGTAAATTTAGAAATTGTTCATGATAAACTTGTCCAATTTGGTTGAATATTACTGTGCCTTAATTTTCCCAAACTATTTTATGGTGGTCCCAACGAAACGACTTCCTTCTTTTAAAAACACATGAAGAAGTATGTGCACACGTGCACCAAAAATACATGTCCAAGAATGATTATGGAAATCTATTTGAAATAGCCTCGAACTGGAAATAACCTGAAATGTCCATGAACAGTGAAATGGATGAATCGAGGTGTGTTCTTACAATGGAGTAAAAATGAACAAACTACTGCTACATACAATGACAGTTAATTCACACAAACATAATGTTGAGCAAAAAAGCCAGACACAGAAGAGTACATAATGTAAGATTCCATTTACATAAGTTAAAAATAGATAAATTGAATATATGGTATGAAGTGTCAGGATGATGTTAGATTTAGGGAGGAAGGAAGAAGTAATTGGGCTTCTGGGTGCTGGTTATGTTCTATTTCTCCTGGTGGAAGATACATAGACATGTTCACTATGTGATCATTCTTTGCACTGTACACTTCTGCGCATTTTTCTGTATATATATGAGACTTTAATTTCAAAAAATTAAAAAAATATATTCATTAGGATGTTGGGATGACAGAAATGGATTCTGAAATGAATTCAGAAATGATTGGGCTATAAGGAAGTAGAGTTAAATAATTTTTTTGAGAAGTGTATATAACAATAGGATAAATGCTCATTGGTCCATAATGAGAGGGAGATTTGTGTTTCAAGTGGTGGGTTATGATGGAAAAGATTAGATTGTATTTATGGGCATTAGAGGTAGGGAACCAGCAGGGATGAGATGTAAAGTATAAGAAAAAGCGCAGATGAAACAAGGTTTGAGTGGAGGGAGAAGGTGGAAGGCAGAGCCTTAGGTAGAAGACTGGCTTTAAATGGGAAAAGGGTACTTTATTTGAGGGGGGAAAAATATGAGAATGGCTAGAGATGCTGATTAATTTGAAGATGAGGAAGTAGGAAGTTAAAGGATAGGAAAAGAGGCCTTCGTTTTTGCTAAGAGAAAAGGGTCTTTTCTTCTTATGGCTTCCACCTCCCGCTGTACCCAGAGCTGACTGTGAGTGGAAGAAAATGGTGCCTTCCTGAAGATTTGAAGGGAGTCCACAGATAAGTTTTATTCAGGAGAGAGCGTGGCATAACGGATGACCTTGGGTGCAAGGAGCCTCCCTCTCCTGAGATGATCAAATCACCTGGCAAGGTGGTTGTGAGCCCTAGAAAGAATAGACTTGTAACCCAAATGTCCAAACTTCATATCCCTTTAATGCCCAGATCGATGTAGTCTCAACTTCATCTCTTTGAATGGCGGAAGTACTGTCCATTACCAGGTTCTTGTCTCCAGGTATTTCTGAGAAACCCTTGAGATGTGCTTCGTGCTCCACAGGTCAATTCTGGTAGTTGCTTGTCATCAGTCTGTCATAGGGCTCCAAACGATCACTTCCTCCTCCTTTTCTCAGGACAGACCGCTACTGCTCTGCTCTGTGCCATTTTGCTCAACCTGGAACCTGTCTCTAATTCCATACAGAATAGCTAAGGTCAGGCAATCATGTTTGTGACGACTTTGCCGAAGGCTTTGTGATAAGAGAAAGATATTACAAGAGAGAGAACAGTAGAAACAAGTATTCCTGCTCTAGGGGTGGATCTGCAGAGGGGTCCCTCCCCTGGGCACTTGTCTGCCTGCCACCAGGCCTGCTCCAGGTTGCAGGGACCTGCTGTCCTGACTGCGGTGGAAATGCTCGAATCAATATTCATATGTTCCAGAATGACTGACAGTGGTAATGTTTATTACATTCAGGGGAGGACCGTGTTTCACGCACAGGATGTGATCTCGTCCCTCGGCATAAAAACACCAGGATGACAACAACAAAACCAAAAATATCTCCAAAGAAAGGGTCCTTCAGGACAGAATAACACTGTCCATGCTGCTGCATGCTCCGCTAGTGTTGTATCCATCCTCTCTGTAGCTTGAGGTGAACAGAGCCCAGCTATCTATCCTTCAAGTTACCTTGGGATCTTGACTTCTGATCTCCTGTGATGAACGACTTGGACAATAACCATATCTGTCTTCCAGGAGTAAGCAATAATGGCCAGGGGTAGGAAGGAACATCTGAGTGCTGGAAACAAAGATGACCTTTTACTTCGCCATGAAGAGCTTCTGGAGCCAAAGCTCTCCAATCTCTCTTCTAGACAAAGTCTCTATAGTTGAAGAATCTTGACTGAACCCTGACGCCCTTCCCCCACATTTAAATCAGATCCTTCTGTTACAACCTCAAATCATACCATTCCTTTGTTTTCTGAAAAGCACTTATAAAGATTTGTAGTTACACATTTCTTTCTGAGATTAATCATTCGACTACGCTCTCCCTTTCCAGTCATCTCCAGGAAGCACGGATCATATCATGTCTTTTTCGCTCCCTCTCCTCTGTGTGTCTCTGCCTGGCACTGTGCTAGAATTTGAAAGTACCTTTTCGGCACTATGTAGGGCTTTGGGCAACTGATAGTATAACCAATTTCCTTACAAGCATCTGATTAATACTTTTGTACAGCACTGCACTGATGTAACATTAGCACACGGCCAACATGTAATTGTTGAGCTGCACTACAGTACTCATACCTGGACGACACTTAGGGATTTCCCAGTTCTCCTTGGCCATTCCATTCAAATCAACATTACCAATAATCCTTTGAGTAGGTATTACTATCCCTGTTCTATAGATGAAGAAACAGGCTCAGAGAAGTTAAGACACTTGCCTAAAGTCACAAAGCAGATAAAGTAAACCTTTAGTTTACACTTCGATGGGAAACGTTCTCCAAGTTCGTGGGCCACTGCTGAGGAGGCCACCAGCACTTGCTGTGGCATCTTCTGTGGAGCTGACATGTGGGTCTGTCCTGTAAGCCTCGTGTGGTGTCCTCAAACAGATGCCCTATGTGATTATAGTCAGGCCGGCCTACTCACTGCTCCTCAAATGCTCTACCTTCTACACTGAGAAATTCCCCCAAGTCTACGTGGGTTCATTGTTGTTTTTGTTCCCTATGTGGGACAGAGGCTCAACATAATAAGTGTTGCTGCTACTGGAAGTCTCAGAGATGTAAATAACTCCCCAGAGAAAAGGCAGACATATAGTTCAGTAATGCCGGGCAAGGGAGCCCACTATCCACCACTGTGGGAGGAAAGAAGGGGCCTGAAGATCGTGAGATCTTTAGACTTCCTACCTACCATCAGATATTTTAAATGTCTGATTTTTCTCCAAGGATTCAAACTTTTGACAGGAAAGACATAAATCTAATAAGCAAAATTTTTCTAAAATGTAAATGAATCTCGTACATTAAACATATCAACCTGTTCAATGAGGTAAGCAGACAGGACATAATTAAAGCAGCCTCACAAAGATAAATTTCTTTACCTGAATGAACACATTTTATCAAAAGTACTGATTCTGTCTACAGTTCTTTCTTGTCTCCCTACTTATTTGTACAACTTCTCACAACTACATATATTTCTCATCCAACCAGGGGAAACTGAAAAACCACCTACTCAGTCCCAAGATTATAATACCTGACATTTCAGAATCAGGGTTTGAGACTCTGGGAGGAGAAACAAAACTCACACATCAGTTCCAGGATCATTCTAGAAGAGCCATAAATTAACAAGCTGAACCCTTCTTACAGTAATAAAATCTCAATCCTATACCTTTTCTTGCAAAATAGTGCATCTTCTATCACCTTTCTTTTTACTTTTTTTCTGTTTTTTGAATGATAACCTTTTATAACCAAGATGTCTTCCATGTGCATTTTAAGTGCCTGAATTGCAATGGAATCTCTTTATTGTCTACAATAAAATCTCTTTATTTCACACCTTTTTTGTTTCTCTGCACCTCATTTGTCTCATTAACCACCACATCCTGGCCATTTATTAACAGAAAGAACCTAGCAGAATAGAATGTCAAGTCAGAGGGGACAAGATCAGAGGCAATCCTATGACCCAATCCTAGCAGTGCTTGTACATCTGCTGAAACTGTCACAGCAACAGGAAATCCCCACTTTAAGAAATGAGACCAGATGGGAGGCGGGGTGGGGGATGGGTGAAAAAAGGGAAGGAATTAAGATGTGCAAATTGTCGGTTATAAAAACAGTCACGAGGATGTAAAGTACAGCATAGGTGATAAAGTCAATAATATTGTAATAACTATGCATGGTGTCAAATAGATACTAGATTTATCGAGGTGATCACTTTAAAAGTTATGTAAGTGTCTAATCACTATATTGTACACCAGAAACTAATATAATATTGTATGTCAACTGTAATTTAATAATAAAAAATTGAAAAAAAAATACTGAGAATCTGCCAGCCCCTGGCCTCCCTGGCACACTAGCGAAACTCCTCATCACACAGCTAGTGGCTGTCGGGAGCAGAACCCAGGAGATGGCCCTGTCCAAGCTCGTCTTCAGCTTAGCAAGGGATCTGATGGATAACTATCTTCTATCCCCCCTTTTTTCCCTGTTTAATGAGCAAGGACAGTGAGTACCGAGCACAGTCCTAGAACACAGAGATCAGCAAATACTTCTTCATTGACTTATTAATGACATGGGCCCCCAGCTCCTTGTATTCACCCTAATAACAAAGGCCAAGAAGGTATGGCACATGTTCCCATGATTCCCGTCCTCTCCCTTGCCCCTGCCCAGCCCAGGAAGGAGCTGTGCTGAACAACCTTGTTAGACAGAGGGTTGTCTGCTCAGGGATCACGGCCTTGTGTAGGGGAAGCCAAGGAAATGATGAAAGACGTTGAAAGACGAGCATGTGAAGAAAGGGGGAAGGTCACCGTGTGCAGGGAGCTGGAGGGAAGAGAGAAAGGTGGCTGGGCAGAGAGGCTGGGGGCAGGAACAGAATCACCCTCAGGACCATGGCTGCCCACTGGGTTCTCAGAGACGGCTGCTCTCTTCTTCCCTTCGGCTCCTGCAGAGAATATCATTCCGACTTATGTCTTGGTCACATTTAAAGAGACAGATGCGCATCGGTGTGTGTATGTGTGCATATGCACACTCATACAGGCACCCACGTGTCTGTTTATTATATGGACCAAATTGGCATCTCTTCCCAAACCGAACTCTGCTGAATAGTCACAAACCCAGTGCCCTAGGGAGCTGGCACTGTGGGAATGACACACCTGCTGGAGGATAAGGGCCAGTCTCAGCCTCACGGGATATCCCGATTAGACTTTTCTAAGAGACAAAAAGGGCCACAGCCCACTTCATCATTCTCCACTTCTCCACTTCCTTTACATTTTACTCCAATATGTGTTGAATGCAGCTGTCATACCTGGTTGTCCCCTACCCCAACTGCAAGGCTGGGTGCTACAGAGTGAACGCACGAACTCGAACCTGGCTCCAAGGAGGGACTATCTCAAATGTCGGAGGAGTTTTCACACCCGAGAGAACTTGCAGGGTTCTTGTGAAGACCAGGAGAGATTTTAGTTATGAAAATGCCTTGAGCAATTGGAGATGGCGAGCTGATATTATTACCATATACTTCACTGGAATGTACAGCGGAGCTCACTGGTGTCTCTGTTGCTGAGAGGAAGCAGAAGGTAGCAGGTACGCAGCACCTGTTGGCCGCATGAAGGGTCTGAAGTCTGAGCGGCAATGAGCTTCTAAATGCATGAGCAACCATGAGCATCAATTCCCAGGGCGAATGCAGCTGTGCAGTTAAAAACTGCTTGACTTCGCTTTTGCTCTCTTTAGGCCTTTTTTTTTGTAATACACAAAGAAAACCAAATACAAATTGGTACAGTACTTTATTCTTTAGGGGCCCACATACTGGTCCCCTGCTTATGAGGAAATTGAAACTAGCAATAGAGGCCTGGTTGGAGAGGCCTGGGGGTGGGAGGTGGGGCTTCGGTTGTTTACTGGCTTGTTCTGGGGAAGGAGGTGGAATGATTACCCACTGCACTAACCAAAGGAAACAGCCTGCCTGTTCCCCAAGGTCATTTTGGGGCTTCCTGTCAGAGCACCTGATACCTCAGTTCACAAGCAACGTGAGCCTTTGGGCCTTCACCTCAAGGTTTTTCCATAGATAGAGGTGGGAGGGTTTGTGAATGACCCACCAACCACCACCCAGCTTGAACTCCTCGTGATGAAGAGGGAAAGAACACCAGGCTTATGGATTTCTACATTTAAGTCCTCGCTCTGCCCTTTGAAAGCTGCACAATATCCTCCCTGTAAAATGGCGAGAGGGTATAATGCAGGCTATGAGGGTTACATAACTTTTTCTCCCATCCATTAAAACTTTTTCCCTTTCCTTTCCAGGATCCCTTTACCTCTCCTCTTGTGTGGCCAGCCCACACGCAAAATCTTCTTACTTTATTTTGCAGAGCAATTTAGTTTTCTTTGTTTTTTTGTTTGTTTGTTTGTTTTTTGTTTTGTTTTGCTCTCTACACCAGATCCTGGGACATACTTTTCAGAATTGAATGTTTTGCTACAACGACAACAACGATAAAAGTTCTCCAAAAGGAATTCCGCCTCCAGCTTTTAGATGACGTGCATTTTTTTTTCTCTCATGGTTCTTTACTCTGCACTTCCCTGGTTTCTCAAGAGAACCTAATGGAGTGAGAGGTTGAAGAAGTACATATTCGTAGTTGATTGATGGTCACGGGGTTGGGGCGCGCGGCACAGGGAATGCACCAGCACTAATGTAATGGCTCGGTGGAGAGCCGGAGGAGAGAAAGAGCAATCGGGGGGTCGTTTACAAACTACATACACGTCTAACCAATGTGCAGTATCCTTGAAACTAATAATAAGATACAATTTTGAAAAAGAAGCAAGTCAAGGAAAAAAGAAAAACGAACAAACAAAAAAAAAGCCGATAACATACATTGAATGAGACAGCCAAACAGGCCTGCCAGTTTCTACAGATGTCACCAGGCCCCGGTGCATTGCTCCACTCCAGGACACTTTTTCACAACCCGAAATCAGCCGTGCCTTTCCACCCAATGCTGTCCCCCTTCACGTCCCTCCTGTGACTTCCCATCGGTTTACTTATGAAGCCTTCGAAAGTCACTGTGCCATCGTGCCAGCACCGAAGCAGAACACGTGTAGTGCATACCTGCCAAAGACTTGGGGGAGGGGCAGCATCCGGGGTAGCGGCAAGGTCACCCCATTTGATCTCTTTCTCTCAGCGTTCACAGTCCTGCACTGCATGTCGCCTGCCGTCTGAAAACAAGCGTTTCACATATGTAACGAGTTTTCCAGTTTATGGCACGAGGGCTACTCAGTCGTGACTGGAAGTGACATCAAACCCTTCTTAAATAGGTAGTGCATTTCAGCCGCCATGCTCCTTACTAGGGTGTGAAGTTGGGTGGGAGTACGTTGGCGTGTGGTAGAGGAACTGAAACTCGGAGTGGGAAGGTACTTTGCTTAAGACGAAGCTGTCGGTGGAGCTAGGAGCAGCGTTCAGGTGTTTTGCGTTCTCAGGCTGTTCTTTATACTCAAGCCTAATCATTCCTCCCCAGCCCCACCCCAGCTTAGTTCCTTAGTTCCTCTGAGCCCTCTCTGTCCCTCAGTTCCAACACACTCAGAGTGCAAACTTCTTCAAAGCATCCCCAGATCCTCTTTTATACTCATCGGCCCAAGTGCATCGGACCTAGAAAGAGGGAGACTCACTGCATCACGAGTCAGTGGGATGAGCTTTCTCATTCTCCCCGCTTTGAAATGTTTCCGATTTCCCCCCGAAGATCCCTCACACCAACATGCAACAAGATGAGGCCGTGTCTGTGAAATTATGTTGTGAGCAGCAACACTCAGCAAATGAGAGTCATCAAAAAAACAGAGTAATACACATCTGTCTCTGTGTGTGGGTCATGAAGGGCGCAGGGTCACAGGTAAAAGGCCCCCTTCTCCTGGGGCATTCGTTCTAGGAGCTTGCTGCCCAGCTGCAGGGCGAGTTGGCAGCCAGCCTTCTGGCGCTGCTTCTCCCAGGGTCTGTCTCAAGCATAGATATCCCCCTCCCCCGAGGCCTAGGCACTACAGGAGGCGGGAGTACAGGCCCAGGCATTTTCGTGTGAAGCAAGGCAATTCCGATGGTCACCACTTGCTCTATAGCTCCTGCCAGGTTGGCGAAGCTTTGTTAGGACTAGATTGTGTCTCAGCTTCTCTCTCGGCCCAGTCCTGTCCCTCTCCCTCTCCCTTCCTTTCCCAGGTGACGGGTCCTGAGAAACAGCTTGTGTGTGAACTCTTGACTCCACATCCATTTCTGGAGAACCTGACCTGTCACATAGGGAACGACTGCTGCATATAGGGTTCTCTGTAGCCAGGGCCTCGAGGTCAGGCAGGAAGTGATGATGCCACAGGAAGCTTACCCTGATATCACGAGTTTGGCTCCTCACAACTCTCCGGCTTCCTTCTTCACCGATGTGACATAAAATTGAAATGAATATCTAAAAAGTATTGGAATATAATATTAGATATCTATTCTGATGCAGGCACTCTGCTAAGTGCTTCACATGCATGATCATAGTCCATCCCTACAAACAATCCCATTATTATTCCATTCTGTAAAGACCTTCCCTGGCCTCCATCTGTGGAGAGTTGGGACAGGTTCATGGGAAATAACATACGATGATCTCAGGCCCCCTCCAGGGTCCTGGCCCCACGTTCCACAGCGTGAGCCTCTGACGACGGCTTCTCTTTCATCTCTGGCTGCTGCTTCTATTTCCCTTTTCCTCCTTCCTCCCCCAACTCTCAATTCAGCAGATTTGGCAGCCCCTGCACGAGCTCCACTAACAAATCAGAGGCACTTTTAGTGCCCAGCCCCCACCCTTGAAAATAGGAAGGTGAAAAGCTTTCAGCCCACATCCTGTATTTGAGCAAAGTTCCCACCGTCGGTTCAACCCAGAAGAGACTTTATGCAACATCTTTCAGCGTATGGCTAGCCTTGCAGCCACCAAATCTGGGTTCCCAAGAGGTCAGTCAGTCATTCATCCATTTATCAATGACGAACTAGCAACGATGGACCTACTGTGTGCAGGAGCTGGCTGGAAATACACAGATGACTGAACCTATTCATTTATTCTTACACTCGTTCAGTTAACAATGACTTACTGAGATCTTATTTTGTTTGAAGCACAAGTCTCGAAGATCTTGCGGGGAGCAAGAAGCAGCCTTGACCTCACATCCCACTTAGGGGAAGGGAGAAGGGTTAGAGTCCCTTATTAAATGACTTAACTATCGTCTGGTCTCATACACAAAGTCGTGAAGAACGTATCAGAGACATTTAGCTCAGGTTTGATAGTAACTTCTCACGCAAAAGGGGTTCTCAGACAAGGTACTTGTCTCCTTCGGTTTGGTTTCTTCCTTTCTAGCTCTCTCCAGGAGCTGGGTCTTTCTATTTAGGCTTTCTGGGTGCCCCACAGGCCCACTCTTCTCAGCAGGGAGCAAATACCTCCCTTGAACCTGCTCTCCCCCTCTCTTGCCCAGATGGACACTTGACCTTGTATGTCCTCCCTCCCAGCATCCTGCCTTGTGGCTGGGCCTCCCGTAGCACCCTTCCCCAGGATGACATATATGAAAAGACCCTGTCTCTTCCTCTGCCCAGAGGCACCTTTGCTAAAGTCTCCTCCCGTTATGCCAAGTTTAGGACCGAAGCAGACTCCAGACAGCAAGGAGGAGAGATGCCAAGCCTGAGGAATGCACGCGTGTTGGCGCAAACGGGGAAAACACATTTCTCCATATTTAGAGCGGAGCATTTCTGCTCCTTTTTCTGCATTTTCCCCTTTCGGCTTTCGCTGGTGTTTTCCCTCTGCCTCCTCCTCTTTTTTGGTTTATACCTATTTCCACTGTGAGCCAAGTCATGGACTCAGCCTCTCTCCCTACCCTCGCTCCTAACTTTTCGGATACAATCCCTACCCAGGAAGAGACTGAGAGGACAAGGGAGACGGCACCTTCCCTGGCAGGACGCAAGCCCAGCGCCCACCAGCTGCCCACCGACCACCACTAGGGGGCGCTGCTCCCCAGTGCCCCCTGCGGCAGCGGCTCTGTCCCAGTCTCGGCTGCGGGTGATTCAGAAGCACGGCAGGGACCTGCACCCAGGATTCCGTCTGGACCAGGGCTTGTGCCTCAGCTTCCTCACTGGCTAATAAAAGCCCTCGTCGTTTTCATTTTCTTCTGTCCCAGAACTGGATCCTGAATTTCCCCTCAAATCCCTAAAGCTTTTTTTTTTCTGACCAAACCTTTGGTTTGTAAATATAGTTTTCCCTTTAGGGATTCAGGTCCTCCTTGGGGTTTGCAGCGGAGCTGAAGCTTGCTTTCCTAGGTCCCTGTAAATCAAGGTGACCCAGGATTGGCTTTTAAATAGGTCTTTACACCGAGAAAGGGACATCCGCACGCTCCCACCCACCCACCCAGCAATGCTCAGTTCCTACAAGGCCCCTAAACCTCAGCGGTCACACGTGTTCCCAGTTCCGCCACAGGTTCCACCCCCGAGACTTCACTGAGACCTGGCTGCAGTGCGTGTGTCTGACTCCTCTTCTGCACCCTGGCAATACCCAGACGCTCTTTCTAATCCTATTTCAAAGCTCACTTCCTAAAGGAAGCTGGTGGGTCCCTGCCAGGGCCCTGCCTCGTTGCATTCGGCACAGTTCTCAGATCTGTCGCTCCCGCTGGGCTGTTTGTATTTACTTCTCTGCTCCTTCCTTCTGCGTCTTACAAAGCTCTCGCCAGTTCCCGGGTTAGATGGAGAAGCTATAAATGAAGATGGAATCCATAAAAATATATATTTTTAAATCGCATGAAGACAATATAAACAAAATACAAAATTCAAAAATGAAAAAAATTAAAAGGAATATGAGAGAGAAAAAATCAATTTATACAATACAGAGAGAACTCCTAAAAAGCTATACCCGAAAGATGATCTGAGCAGGTAAAGGCCTGTACAGGCCCTAGAGGTGGGTGCAGGCTAGTAGGGCTATTTGGGCAGGAATCCTGGGTATCTGGATCATGGTTTGGAGAAGGAGGGATGCGGGCTCCACCTGGACCTGAGGTCTCCTCTCTTATGGCGAGGGGTGTGGCCAGAGGGGGACCAGACTGGAACCATCAAATGCAGGGGGACCCCTGGACCAAACCCAGCCCATCGACTGTGTTGTAAATACAATTCTATTGGAACACAGCGAAGCCCCCTTTGTAGACATGTTGTCTATGGCAGCTTTCTCTCTCCAAGGGCAGAATTGAGAAGACAGAGAGGGTATGGTCTGCAAAACCTGAAATACTACTATCTGGCCCTTGGCAGCAAAGTTTGCAATTCCTCCTGTGAAGCATGGTGCCAAAGCAGAGACTAAGGTTGTCCAGGTCTGAGGCTTTTCTGGGTTCAGACACTCTAATTTCAGAAGAAATTGTGTTTTCCCCCATTCTCTTACTTTTCTTCTAGAAAAATTACTTTTACTCTAACCTTTGAATAACACTTTCACATGCATGCGTACTCCTCGGGGCTCAGGAAGGAGGTCATGTGAGCACAATATGCAAATGAACTAATGGTGTATAAGCGGACACTTCTCCAGTAAGCTAGTCACAAAGATAAGACAGGGAGTGATATCTTCAAGCACCAGCTCCCAAGAAAAAGAAACAACAACAACAACAAGAAGAACATCACCGCCAGGATGCAGATAACGGAACTGTCTACCAGGCCCTGTTTGCTATAAGATTCAAGAGTCCCCCAGAAGCAATATATCTTTGTAGCAGATGATAACAGCCAACTTCTGCTTCTATAATCTGTTTGCTTGTTTGATGTTTAACCAGGGTGTAGTTCTAGGAGATGTCCTGTGCAACGATAGACTAATGGCTAACTTCTGCTTCTGTAAACCTGCTTGCCTGATGTGGTTTTAGGCTTTACAAGCTGCCTCCTCTGGAAGCTCGGGGCTGATTCTCTGACCCTGCATGGTGGAGAGAGTCAGTCACCGGCCGGCTAATAAAGGCTCATAATTAATCTCAATTGGCTCTGTGGGTCTTGGATTTGAACGGGCCACAACAATGGGATCAGGGCCTTGCTGCTTCTCCCTTCTGAGATAAAGCCTGATTAGAAATGTCTGTTCCCTTGCATTTCTTCCATCCTCTGTAAACCAGGCCACCTTCAGTTAAACAGAAACAACCTTGGAAAATGATGCTTTCTCACTCCAAACTTGGTGAAACGTTACAAACTTCTAGCCACTACTTAACAATAGAATCAGGGAGTTGAAGGCTGGGCAGGGCTAGCCATCATTGTCTGGCCAGGAATAAAACCCAATCAAATGGTGGCCTCATTACCCTCGCCCACACTCCTATCCTAGGGTCCAGCTGGTCTCTTTTGACATATGGGCCTGCTCTGATCTGTAATGACTTTGAACCCTAGGCCAGCCTCGTACCTGTGCCAGATATGCCATTTTCCTAAATGTACGTTCAGTCAGCAGCCTTTTAACGCTGTTCTCATTGTGTCCTGGATTAATTATCCAAGAAAGAAAACACAGATGAGATTCAGAGGGCAAATGCAAGCATGCAATGCCCCCACCCCTTTATTCTTGAGTTCCCACCTTGCCTGCTGAAGGGAGCCGGGTGGAGGGAGGGAAGGAGGGCCTGCAGTGCCCCCCTTGATGTTTAACCAGGGTGCAGTTCTAGGAGATGTCCTGTGCAACGATATACTAATGGCTAAAGCTTTCAGGTGCCCAGGCCTAAATGGAACTCGCATTTAGGATTTCCCATTAAAATGGGCAAATTGCTGATTCTTGCTGGTGAGTCATTCCCAGGCAGCCCAGTCAAGATTTCAGAGTAGATGCTTTTTCTTTTCCAATTCTGCCACTAGCATTTGTGCTCCAAGGCCACCTGCATTGTGTTCTTTCTCTCTTGCAGCCTCCTTGGGTTCATAACATAGTCGGGATGGAAGGAAGAAAGAAGGAAGGAAGGAAGGAAGGAAGGAAGGAAGGAAGGAAGGAAGGAAGGAAGGAAGGAAGGAAGGAAGGAAGGACCCACTGAGCATCTGAGAGCTTCAGGTGGGAGAGAAATGGATAACTGGTTAACAGGACAAGGCCATTTCCCCAAGTGGGCTGATGGGAGACTTGGGCTAGCCCCTCTCATTCTAACAATCTGTGATTCCTCCTCACTGCCAGCTACAGAGCAGGAGCTCAATGCACAGACTTGGCCAAGGATTAATCAGCTAACAGGAGCAATTAATAGAAATTACGAGAGGTGGCCCTCTGCCGGGAACCCCTCCTTCTCCTCCTCCAGGGCCTCCTCTGTCCTTTCCCACCAATGTGGCGTATCTTTAGAGTCCACTCATTCCACACACATAGATAGCGATTGCGTGCCAGGCACTGTGCTGGGTAGTGGGGACTCTGTGGTGTAAGCACCGTCCCTGCCCTCAAAGAACTCGCTGTCTCATGGGCAGACGAATAAACGAATATCCGTCAGTGTGATAAGTGCTGTGATAGAGTTAAGCCAGCGCAAGTACTAAAGGGGCCCAGCCAGTCCAGGTGGCACCTTCCTGGGAAGTCTTCCTTCACTAGTTTTCCGAAATACTCCGTGTGTATCTCATTACATTGCCTGTCGCATTGCATCACACCTTTGTGCTCACAGATTTGACTCCCCATCAGGCCGTGAGCTCTTTCAGGGCAGGGCCCTTGTCTAGGTTTTTCTTTTCTATCTCCAGCACCACAAGTTGACATGAGTGAGTGACTGAACTTCCCTGGTTCCTGAGCTATACACTATCATCTGAGGTCATTTGCTGTCATTTTAGGGGGCAGATGAGACACAGAATCTCATCTGTGTCTTCTTTTTTGGATGATTATTTTCTCACCAGATCCTCAGCATTGCATTCTGTGCGTCCCAGGAAGTGCCACCCACTAGGGATTCGTTGTGAATACTGCCCCCTGGAGGTAGCCATATTGTAGTGCATCCACACCAACAGACAACTAGCTACCAATAAAACCGAAAATGGTTCTTGGGCCAATTAAACACTTAGCATGTTTATTGGGTGACTATGATGCCAGGCATTATTCTGCTTTTTAAAATGTATTATTTATGTAACCTTAACCACAGACACTGTGAAACAAGCATATTAAAGTCTTAAAAGACATTTCAAAGTCAAAGAAACTGAAAACAGGTTAAAATTTTTCTGCAGAACTAGCAAGTGGCAGAACCCAGGAATGCCTGACCAGTTTATCAGGTAGGTTAACTGGCCTTCTGGTCCAGTTGGGAGCCCAGCAGGAGGTTTGAAGTCAGGCTCACGGGACCTGGGTGCCTGGGGGCAGACACTGGCAAGGAGGAGTAGCGTTTGAGTGCTGTCTCTGCCACTTTACTGGCTGGATGGTCCTGAGCAAACAGTTTAACCTTTCTGAATATCGCTTCAAGGCCAAATGAGGCTAATAGTTCCTGCCTTGTGGGATTGTAAGGGTGACAGTGCCTGGCATTTGGTAGGTACTCAGGAAACAGTAGAAGCTTCCACTGCCTCTTCTTGTAAAGACACCAATCATACTGGATCAGGGCCCACCCTATGATCTCCTTTACCCCCATTTAAACTCTTTAAAGGCTCTGCCTCCAAATACACAGTCACATTCTGAGGTCCTGGGGGTTAGCACTTCAACATGTGAATTTTCGAGGGACACAATTCAGCCCCTAACACTCTCTATTGATATTTTTTTTGTAGGTAAGAATATTTTTAATTGAGAAAAATTCTCTCTACAGATGATGAGAGGAAATTCTGCTAAATAAGGAATATTTTCAGTTCTAATCTTTTCTATTAAAATATTTAAACATTTCAACTTAAATGCTTTCACAGATGATATCTGTTTGCCTTCATACTGAGAAACTCTTCAACAAATATCTTTACAAGAAAAAACTCATCAAGTAAATTATCTCTATTATTTATTTATTTACTTACTTACTTTTTAATGCCTACGGCACCTGGTATTCCCAGGTGGTCTCCCATCCAAGTACTAACCAGGCCCAACCCTACTTAGCTTCCGAGATCAGACAAGATCAGGCTCAGGCAGCGTGGCATGGCCAGAGACTCACTACCCTATTTGCGACCCCTTTGAATATTTCCCCAGAGTTAGATGCTGTAAGGTCATAGGCCTCTTTGATTTCTTTCTAATCTCATAGCAATAAACATACTCAATTAAAAGTCATAGATATAAAACAGCAGCTCCACCAAAAGAGTCTTCCCACAAATTGAAATATTTCAAAATGCAATTTTAGAATTCTCAAGGTTGTATATTATTTAGCATATTATTTGATATTATTTAGCATATTATTTGTATATTATTTAAGCACTTCTCACTTTAATTTGTTCAATGCCTCTTTCAGAGTCTTTCCAGTTGCAAAAATTCTTTTTTATAAATAATATTAACTTACTAAAACTTCAAAAGTTTAAGTGTTGTGGAGCTTCATTCTTTGACTACTTTGACAAAATATTTATAACTAGTTTGTAATAAAATGCAATCAAAATGTAGAAGACATGTAAAAAAAAGTTGTCAGCATCATTGCAGAACACTTTGAATTGATTAAGAAGTAATTCTTCAATGGTCCAACTATTTTAAAATTCAAGACAATAGGCAGCAAAGAGAGAACACATGTACTGCCAGGCTGATGTATATTTCTCATATTCAACATCAACATTGTGAAAGAAATTTATAGATCACTCCATGTCAGGCCTGCTGGTCCCTTAGATTTCATGTTATCTCCATAGACAGGCACTCTTGGAGACAGGTGTTATTTATCTATTTAAAAATAAAAACTAGGGAAGGAGAGTAGGCAGGTATTGGTCAAAGGGTATAAGTTTCAGTTACACAAGATGAATAAAGTTCTAGGAATCTGTGTAGAAGAGCCTATACTTAACAATACTGTATTGTCTACTGGAACATTTGCTAGGAGGGAAGATCTTATGGTACATGTTCTTATCACACACTCACAATAAATCCTAATAACAAATAGAGAGGATGGGAGAAGACTTTTGGAGGTGATGGATGTGTTTATGGCATTGTTGTGGTGATTATGATGTATACTTATCTCTAAACTCTTCAAATTGTAACATTAAAAAGGTACAGCTTTCTGTATGTCATCATATCTCATTAAAATGGTTTTAAAAAGAAGATATCCATGTCATAGGTATAGCAAGTCTTTGAATTCAGACAGGACTGGTTTTGAATTTTAGTTCTTGTCTTAGATAAGATGAATAAACTGATCTTTAAAATTCTTCCACTTTGGATTTGGGGCGGGGGAGATGGTAACAGAACCTAGTATTTGGGCAAGCATTTAGGAGATAAGAGTGATAAATAAACATTGTTTTCCCCCTTTAAATAAAATAAAATAAAAACTAATAATTGTGTAGCACTTCTTATGTCACATACCAAGCACATTGGAAACTGCTTTACCTGATAATTCTAAGCGACAGAATTCTGTCATTCCTCCTTTCCCATTGTTATAGGGAGGAAACTGAGGCTCAGAGAAGATAGTGACTTATTCATGGTCATGTAACTTGTGGCAGAGCTGGACTGCGAACTTGGGTTTCACCATTCAGGCCCTGAGTGTTTAACCACCGATTTAGGTAGTGCCCAATTTAGGGGTGCCCTTGGCTGAGAGGAACCCCCAGTGACTGTGCAGAAATGACACTCGTCCTGGGAAAGAAGGCCACTCCAGAACCCTTTTCCCACTTTCTTCAGATTGTAGAGGGCCCAAGTCTACTCTGGGCACCACCTTGGCCCCCATTGTCACTGCGGCCCCTGGGGGTGGCAGTGCTGGTGATAGTGGATTCTGTGCCATGAAGGCCAATGATCTCTACCCCATCCCCACCAGCAAGTGAGACTTCTATATGTGTGCGGGGCAAACCTACGAGGAGGCTTGTCCGACAGGCCTGGTCTTTGACGCCAGCCTGGGCTGAAGCCATCTACCTGCTGGGTCCAATGGGAACTGTAGGACAGAAGGATGACTAAATGGAAGTTTTGCCTCAGAATACCAAGTTGTCTATTTTTATTTACAAATCCTCATGATACTGCCCTGCATGTAAACAAGACCCCATCTTCCTGCTCCACAGGGGTCTCCGGAGGTTGGGCCTGGGAGAAAAGGCCGGGCAGTGGCTAGGACCCCTCTGGAGCCTCTCTGGGAGGTTCCGGTACTCTGGGCCCTTCTGAGGCAGGAGGGGAGAAGAAATGGGAGGCGCGGGGGAGGGGGGCAAGATAGATCAAGTTCTTGTTCTTTTTCACATATGCCTCCACAGGGTCTTATGGAAGGATCCAGAAGAGTGGCTGGACTCAGGACAATAAGTGTACTGCAGCTCCCCCGCTCAGGAACTCTTCCCTCACCAGGGTTACTCACTCCCAAATCCGGGCCTAAACAAGCCCAAGCAGGCTGGGCCTGTTGTTTGAGGACAGCGTGGTGGCCTCCCACAGGCTAATCTACGCACCCCACTCCACACCCATGAGGTCAGGAACAAAGACCCTCGGCACTGATTTCAAAATTAGCTCACCTAAAAAAAATTAGTTCATTGTCATCTTTATTGCCACACCATACCCAAATGTACATTTCAGCTCCCTTAAGAAAGTCACCGAGAAAATGTAAAGAAAAGGCACATTACGTCAGGGGCAGGAGGTCTCGCTCCTACCACCTCCAGGACAGCATGGCTTCTGCTTGTCCTCAAATCAGTTGCTGAGCCAAAGATGCTGAGGAAGCGAGGAAGTGCTTCCGCACTAACCAGCTGTATGGGGGCGGACGGGTGCCGTTCTGTGGATTATGCTTTTTTGACAAAACCAGCACAAGCAATAAGCAGAACCTCTGGGCATATGGTTATATCTAAATGTTCATTAGTGATAACCCATCTCTCTTTTCCTGGCTCTTTTCTGACGAAGGTTAAATGATGGCCTCTGGCAATGGCCACTTGCTCATAAACTGCGGTGTGCGTGGATGCAAAGGGCTAAAAACAGCTATGTCTTCTGGTCTCCAGGACTGGCGGGGGATACTGCTGCTCCTTGGTGGACCAGCCACTAGTGCCATGGCTTTCACTATGACCCCGTGAGATATACAAAGTCATCAGGCCACCAGTGTTGGAATCAGTGGGAAATGTGGGAAATTGTGAGTTAGGAGTGTATGGAGCATGAGCGTATGAACAGGAAGAAGAAGCCGAGCAGTCTTCATTGACATGCTTGTGGAGAGCGGCCTGAGTGCTCCCGCTGCAAGGTCTGTTATTTACCCGTGCGGCCTCAACCTACGACCTGTCATTTATTTTGTTTGACGACACTTTTTATTTTGCAAGAAAATGCTTTCGTCAGTAATGAGCTAAAAGAAATTAAAATACCTATCTAAAACACTAAGTTCTGAATTTCCATTTTCTAAGAAAGTTAAGATGAACATAAAATTTCATAAGATGTTAGCTGGCATTTACAGTTCACCGGGGGGCTGTTTGATAGTGTATGAAAACCAGAAGACACAAATCTGTTGAGCAAGCATCAGTATCTACTTCAAAATTACTACTGATTTCAAGAGGATTTTACCTAAAGATGATGATTTCACAAAGGTAGCTACCTAAGATGTTTTTTATATCACTCAGTAAAGCATACATTTCCATTTAGGTAGATTTAATGACAGATGTGTAAAATTTACTTTTGTCTCTTTCTATTCTTCATTGTGTGTGTGTGTATGTATAAAAGTGAAGTTCTGTTAGCAGAAGAAGTTCACGGGCTTTTGAGTAATAGCAAATGAATATCAATGTCATCAGATAATTCAAAGAGAAAACCAGGTGAATTAATTTTAATAATAGTTGAATTCACCTCCACCACCCCATCCCAGTTCAAGAAATCAAAGTTAAGCTTTCAGTGGTTCATTTTTTCCGGGTGAAACATCTGACTTTTTTATACTGCTATTGGGAATTCAGTTAAGAAGGTCAACATTAAAAATTAATTATTTTTGTGGTGATAATACTTGTGATAATAATAAATTCAAATATTGATAGTGTACCACATTATGTAAAAACAATATTCTTTCTAAATTAAAAAGCCTAGAGGAGAAATGTCCTGGAAATCGATTGTAGGCCACAAACCACTCATTAATGCATCCAAGAAAACTATGACATTCTGTCATTTAAAAAAAGTGGTCAAATTTTCAAATATTTTTTGTATACATAGAATAACTGATCTATAAATTTGTTTTACAACGCTGATGTTGAATACAAGAAAATTATGTGAAGGGGCTCAGAGTTGCTGATCGGCTATTCCATTGTATACTGAGTATTCTCATAAGTCAGCAGAAAAAAAGTCCCAGATTTGCATAAAGTGCTCACTCAGTCATTTTGTAAGCTACGTACAAAATGAAAACTTTAATTACTTGTG
The DNA here is from genome assembly GCA_003508835.1 of Eonycteris spelaea. Taxonomy (NCBI): domain Eukaryota; kingdom Metazoa; phylum Chordata; class Mammalia; order Chiroptera; family Pteropodidae; genus Eonycteris; species Eonycteris spelaea. The sequence continues at coordinate 4,766,973 of PUFA01000065.1, forward strand.
GATTTGACATATTTTGCACATATTTCGCAGCCATCAAAGCGTCTCTGGCACAGGAGTTCCCCCAGAAGCCCCCGTGATCCCTGTGACTTGCCCTTGAGCCTCTGGCACATGTATCTGGGTTGCTGTCTTCATCTGGAGAGTCCACGCACCCCCGTGGCTCCTTATCTCATTGCCCCAGCTATGCCGGGGAGGAAGTTGCCCTTGGTATTCCCCGAGACCTTGTTCCAGGCCCCTTCCTGCTGCTTTATTTATATAACCAACACTTATAGATCACTCTATGATCAGGCCCTCTATAAGCACCAACTCACTGACTCTTCATAAGGACCCTCTGACGTAGTCATGGTGATTATTCCCACTTTACAGAGAGGAGCCTGACACAGAAAGGCTGAGGGGCTTGTCTGAGGTCACGTAGCTCGGAAATGCATTTCAAATTGGCCGTATCGCTGCGGTGCCCACGCCACACTCTGGGCCGCCCTTCGGCCCAACCACGCTGGGAGACCACCTCTCATTCCCAGCCCAGGCTAGTATTCTAAAAGCAATCCTCTCCAAAAATATTTTCCTGATTTTCTCCACCTACCTCTGACCATTTTCTTTGGAATCCTTAAACGCGGATGCACAACCACCCGCTCCTCAAGCTGGACTCCTGTTCATTTGGTTCTAATAGTTACTCTGTTCCGCAGAACTTAATTCACCAGATCATAATTTTCCATTTATTGATCTGTCTGCACCAGTGATGGTGAACTCTGCCTTGTTTACTCACGTAGCCCAGCACTCACATGGTGCCTAACACAATGTAGGCATTCATTAGGTCATTATTAAATAAGTGAATGAACAGTAATGGTTTGAGACCGTATATATATATATCATGGTGTATTCCCATGGTGTTTGCTCTGAGTACAGTGTTGGCTGTAAGGTTATAAGAGACTGGAACTGCTCCTCTTCTCTTCCTTCCTTACAGCTTGTGACTCACCTTTTACAGGAAGAATGCTTTTTAAAAATACCTCCTACCTGGTTTCTCATATGCTAATGGCCATGGCAACATTCTCAGCATATACTTAAGTATTTTTTAAATAAGAAAATAGATTAGCTACCTAAGGTATCTAGCCCATTTACAGTTAATGTAATTACTGGTATATTTAGGTTTAAATCTCTTTATCTATCTATATCCACCTATATCTATTTCCTTCTTCCTTCCTCCCTCCCTCCCTCGCCTGCCTGTCTGCCTGCTGCTTGCTTGCTTGCTTGCTTCTTCCTTCCTTCCTTCCTTTCCTTCTTCTTCCTTCTTTTCTTTTCCTTCCTTCCTTCCTGCCTGCTTGCTGCTTGCTTGCTTGCTTGCTTGCTTGCTGCTCCAGTCAGCTAACTAAAGGGAACCATTACGGAGAACCCACGGCCATGGCACTTGTGCAGGATGCACCCTGCAGTCTGTATTTGCCCTTCTTCTTGAGGTCTAGGTTAGTAGTGTGGCTTGTAACATTTGACAACACAGGGGTGCGAGTGAGGGAAACACTTGGGACAGAACATTTTGTGGAAATTGTACTTCCAGGCGAGCTGGTGGAGGGAAGGATCGATAACACCCAGCCCGGCAGGCAAAGCACCATGTTCGGGGGTGATTTTTTTCTGGATATTATTCGTCTAAGTGACTACGGCCATCCTCCAGCTAGTAACCCACAAAATCAGACACCGCTGGCTAGGTAAGATGCCCTTCTTGTCCTTTTGGGCTTTAACATTCTCCATGATGCCCCTGGGTTCAACCTCAAGGGCAATGACCTTGCCTGTCAGGGCCTCGCAAAGACCCGTATCACCTCATCTGCCGACTGGCTCCCTCATTTAAGAGGAAGAGCTAAATCTACAGTCCTTTTGGACTCATGTGTTTTATATTCTGGGTTTTTTTTCCTCTTTGGGGAAGACTAACAATTGTGAAGGAAGCAAGGGGGGGTGGCAGGATGGTGGCCCCTGCTTTGCTGACGCCATGAAAGCAGCACCAGGAATCTTACGGCCCCTGAATATTTGGGCAGCTTCGGCCTATGGAAACTGTTTTAGCTCTGCTCCGTCTGCCTGACAATTTAGTCATGTTCAGATTTCAGTTGTTCCCTCTGCTTCCAGACTTACCGCATCAGTCAGAAATCTGAGACGTGGTCATGCGGCAGCAGCCCTCCGTGGTGTGGCCTCCTGGCTTCCAAGGCAGTGTCCTGAAGCTACATTCAGAACCGTGACGTGCTTCAGCTCGTGAAAAGGCAAGAGAGAGACCGTGAGAGCCGTCATCTACAGGTTTCTTCGACTTCATTCTGGCCCTGGGCTAAGGAAGAAGACAGGTTATAAGAAATAACTATGGGGAAAAAAAAAAAAAAACCGACTGCAAGAAACAGACGCTTGAGGGAATTTGTGTTCTGCAATAAAACCCAGAGTAAGCTCTTAGATAAAATTTCATCTTTCTGGAAGAGGCGAAACTGGTATGCTCATGATCCTTATCAGAAGCTTTATGATCTAATGAGCCTGAAAGCATAGAGCAGAAGTTTTATGAATATGTATTGAATATGTATTTGTGTATATGATGTCTTTGCAAACATGAGTAAGTATAAAACTTGATGTAAGTTGTACTGACTGATGTGGAAACATACAGTACCTACATTAAACTTCGATCAGAGTTTTAGAATTAAAAAAGGGAAAAACGTGGAAGGAAAATCTCAGACTCCAAACTAGTTTTTAGTAAAATAAATTCTAGCAACGTGTATATAGGAAATTTGATAAATTGGACATTTGTTCTATTTTTAAAAGGTTGTTAGATATTCCAGCATCACGTGTGAAGGCATAGGGGAGAGAGAGAGAGACAGAGGGAGAACACATTAACCTGTTTCTGGAAGAGACCATGTATTTCACACGGGTATGAAATAGCCAACTAGTTGCTATCCTAACAGAGAGTATAGCCCACTGTACATAAACTATTTTGAATTATGTAAGCTATTCCATAATGGAGCTTTTTAGTATGGTTTTATGGGCTTGAGCCTAATCTTTCCTTCTTGTAAAGTGAAATCAAGATAGTATGGTTTCCCTGTCAATAGTGGGTTCTTAAATAGGTTTGAGGTTTTTGAGTACTACCAATATCAACATTGACTTTAGAGGCAATCAGGATAAGGAGACTCTGATAAGTCATGGGGAGGAAGGGGGCATAAAAGGCAGGTTGGACAAGCGATTCTCTACCACTGAGACAAGATGACCAAGCTCACCCTCCTCACAGGTAAGGAGCCACTACCACTCTGTGTCTGTGAGCTACTCTCTCTCTCTCTCTCTCTCTCTCTCTCTCTCTCTCTCTCTCACTCGCTCTTCTTTTACTGCCCCTTTAAAACTTTCTTTTGGCTTCAAACCAAATCTCCTGATTTGATTTGCTTTGGACAAAAGTACTGGGACACAGTTCCTTCCTTGGCGATAGGTCTCTCACTGTCCTGAAGCCTCCCTCCCATCACCAAGTCTCAAGGCTCATGACGCTTTAGTGGTCTTGTGGGTGGGAGCAGAGGGGAGTGGGATTCTAGGAGAAATCCTGAGGCTTTATGAGCCTCGGTAGGTCAGGAGTCTACAGAGAATGTTAAAAGAACTCAAAGAGTAAAGTGTAGGAAACGTTTCCTACTGCAGACAAAGCACCAGCATACAGACACTGTTTGTTCACAGATGTGTGCCTCTAGCTCATTAATCTCTCTTGCCTGAAGGTCTGCTCCTCGTGCTGACAGCTGAGCTAGGTACGGATTCTTCTTGGGATGGACCGCCGTAATGTTTCTGTTTTATTTCTTCAAAATTTGGAAACTCAGCAGGGCCCTCTGTCCTACTTCAAATGAGGAATATGAATTCATTTTTTAGAGAGTTTGACATTCCCTAAGTTAAAAGATTGAGATCATTGGCCTAAAGATCCCAAAGCTGAAACCAACTAGACAGTGGTCTTAAAAGTAAACGTTAACAATAAAAAATAACACAGCAAGGCATCTGCTCTTTTAAAGCACTTTCAAACCCTTCATCTTACTGAGTCTTTAAAACAATTCTTCTCTGAGAGGCGGACAGGAGAGGCATTACCACTCCACCTTACAGACTGGTTACCTAAGCAGAAATGAATCGTATGACTCATCCCAGGGCCTATAAGGAGTTTGTGGCAGAATCTAAACCTACAGCCAGGGCTGTTGACCCGTAGTGCGTGGTTCCTTTCTCTCCGAGTGAAATCATTACTCAGGAGACAGCTTCAAGGGCTAAATAGACTATACTATCATCTTTTCTGTATTTTAGTTTCCAGATGAGTAAAATGGGAATAATAATCATACTTACCTCATCTGCTGAGGATTAATGAATGCATTTAAACAAATCATTCAGAGCATTACTTAGTACATAATGAGTGCTGAGCAAGCATTAAAATTGCTCGTATTAACATGTAGCAGGGAATAGAATACATTTAAATCAGAATTTACCAGCTTTAAGGTTTCTTGTCAGCAAAAGGCACTGATTTCTAAGGTTCTTTAATTCTCTCTGAGGGACAGAATTACCTCTAAGAGATAACTTCGGCCCTGAATTGCCTGCTGGTTAAGAGTTTGGCTCACTGCCCAAGGATCTCATGGAGATTTTCCCCTTCCCTTTGAGACTTGAACGGGAAAGTTATTTGTAAATCTGTGGTTTCTTAAGCAATCAATAACTTTCTCCGTAATAGTTTTTTATCCTCTTCCCCTGGATAACAGGTTCTGCCTACCAGCTGACATATGACTTCACCGGCTGGGCCCAGTACCAACCTGGCCTGGGACGCTTCAAGCCTGATGACACTGACCCTGCCTCTGTCCTCCCCTGATCTATGCCTTTGCCGGGATGTGGAACAACAAGGTCACCACCATCGAATGGAATGACGTGACCCTCTACCGAACTTTCAGTGGCCTGAAAAAAAAGTAAGTGATGAAAGGACTGAAGTTTAAAGTCTTTTAACCTTCAAGAATAGTTTGAACAAAACCTTCTACAGTAGCCACCAGGCCAAAATTCCTAACAGGCCAACAGGCAGCCCACATAAATTCTGAGCTTTCTTATTTCCAGGACAGTGAAGACTCTAACTTAAGGGACATGGCTGGCCCACAGGAGAAGGTTATCAACTGAAGTCCAACCCAGTTGCCAAGAAAAGTCTGAGTACTGTGAAATCAGATGACAATAGTCTTTCACGTGGAGGCAGCCCAAAGCCAGCATTGATGAAGCACGTGGTGTCCTTAGTCTGAGGTTCCACAGCAAGGGGGAGGAATAGGACAAGTTGGAGACGCTAAGATGAAACTACCAACTTACGGTCACCTACTCCAACTCCTCTCACAATTTAGGAAATGAGGATGAGAATGAAGGAATCCAGTACGAGAGGCGGCATGAGACTTCTCTTGGCTTCTCAATCACTGTAACAGCTAATGTTGAAATGATTTCTCTTCCTTTCCATTTGTGCCAACAAAATGCTTTGCTTCTTTCCCCCCAGAAACAGTCAACTGAAAACTCTCCTAGCTTGGAGCGGTTCCGTAAGTGTTTTGAGATGACTCTCTTCATGAATTTCACTACAAGGTGTCGGGACCACCCAGGCATTCCCTCCCTCTGCCTTCTTTGTTCTCCCGAAAGTTTTCTTTGCATAAATGTCCCAAAGTAGAATTGCTGGGTCAAAAGGTATATTCATTTTTAATTTTTTGAGAAGCCTCTAGACTGTTTTCTATAGCAGCTGTACTTATTTGCAATCCCACCAACAGTATTCGAGGGTTCCCTTTTCTCCACATCCTCACCAACACTTCTTATTCTTTGATTTATTGATGATAACTATTCTGACAGGTGTGAGGTGATATCACATTGTGGTTTTAATTTGCATTTCTCTGATGATTAGTGACCTTGAGCATCTTTTCGCATGTCTATTGGCCATCTGTATTTCTCTTTGGAGAAATATCTATTCAGGTCTTCTACTTATTTTTTAATTTGATTGTTTATTCTTTTGTTGTCGAGTTGTATGAGTTCTTTATATATTTTGGATATTAACCTCTTATCAGATGTATAATAAGGGAACATCTTCTCCCATTCAGTTGGTTGGTTTTCTTTTCATTTGATTAATGGTTTCCTTTGCTGTGCAAAACCTTTTTAGTTTATATAGTTCCATTTGTTTTTTTTTCTTTTGTTTTCCTTGCCTGAGGAGATATGTCTGAAAATAAATTTCTAGTAGCAATATCGGAGAGATTAGATTACTGCTTACACTTTCCTCTAGAAGTTTTATGGTTCAGATCTTACATTTAAGTCTTTAATCCATTTTGAGTCTATTATTTTATATGGTGTAAGAAGGTGGTCCAGTTTCTTTCTTTCTTTCTTTCTTTCTTTCTTTCTTTCTTTCTTTCTTTCTTTCTTTCTTTCTTTCTTTCTTTGTTTTTGTTTTTGCATATATCTGTCCAACTTTCCCATCACCACTTATTGAAGAGACTGTCTTTACCCCATTGTATATCCTTGCCTCTTTTGTCACATATTAAGAGTGCTCATGTATTTTTAATCTGAAATTCAAGGGAAGTACCAACTCCTTGAAATTTTTTCCAGATTTTCTCTTAGTGCTTATTTGCTCACCACTTATACTCAGACCCTAAAAAAAGTATTTCGCACATCTGGGTGCTCAGGGATTTTTTAAAAATTGATTTTGACATGGTAAGAGAAGAAAAAACTTTTTAAATTGAAAACCAGGCTGGCGTGAAGTGACAGCGCTCCCTTATTCTTAAGTATGGAGTTATCCTGTGATCTTCGCAGTTGTAGGGCTCCAGAACCAACTGCACCCCACCTCCAGATTTCACCCCCAGGTCCACTAGGCTCTTCCCTTCTAGGCGAAGCTGGAAGCCTCTACCAGGTCGCTAGTCTGCTCTTGTATTGTTTCAGGTTGCGCTGCCCCTGCTCAGCCCATTGCACCAATAACTCCTCCTCCCAGTAGTGGGAGTGGGAGCAGGAGCGGAAGCGGAAGTGGAAGTGTGATGTGACAAGGACTGGGAGCAGCAGCTCTGGTGGCAGTTCTGGGGGAGGTGGGTTCCAGGCCGGCAAAGCCAGTGGCCTCTACCCTGTGGCAAACAACAGAAATGCCTTCTGGCACTGCCCGAATGGAATCACGTACCAGCAGAACTGCCAGGCTGGGCTCGTCTTTGATACCAGCTGTGATTGCTGCAACTGGGCATTAAACCTGACCTGTCTCCATTCCCTAGGACTCTGAACAGTCTCTTGGGCTTAGCACATCTCGCTCCTACCCAGAGTTCTGCAATACAATCCATCCGTCAAAACATGAGTGTCCTTGGTGTTTAGCGATCTGAGCGGAAACCTTTGTAGATGTGAAAATACAGGCCGTGCTTGAGGGAGAGTGGAGGAAGCAAGTGTGTAAGGAAGTGGTAGAGACAAGGACACAATCCCCTATCTGCCTGCATTGATCAGCATGAAGGTTGAAGGCCGTCAGCAGGAAATGTTCGAAGGTTTGGTGCTGCGATGGGATGTGGACATTAAGAATAAAGGCCTGTAGCTTGGTGACTGTCCTCAGGAAAGAGCCAAAGTGATTTCATGAGACTCTGGGGCACAGGCCTGCCCGGCTCCCTCAAGGACAGAAAGCGGGAGCATTCTCTTCTGCTGAGGTCCCAGGGCTGGTCCAGCACCTCCTGGATTGGCAGTTTTGGAAAGACCTGTGCAGTGGGCTCCTTTTGGGGGGTCTGTTCAGCCCATGGGCCAGCAGTGTTCCTTTCTCAGGCGATTACTGTCCTCTCCTCGAACCCATAGTGGTGGTCACCAGCTTCTGTGCTCGTATTGCATCGTGTCCTCCCCTGGCTTGGCCGGTTGACTAGGGTGGACATCAGACTTCACAGGGCCAATTGGATTATCACCACTTTGAATCGGCAACCAGGAGCGTGGACTGGCTGCCAGTCCCTGAGAGTGGCTGGGCCTGTAACGAGTCAGCTCAGGAGCTGTAGTGAGGGTCTGAGAAGGGCAAGTTTGCCTGGATGCAGAGGAGCAAGACAGAAGGGTTGCTACCGAGAAAAGCCACGATGCCAAGGAGCGAGAACACTTACCAGATGGCGTTCCAACCTGATTCCGGCGCCTTCTTGAGGCCCAGATGCATTTCTGCCTGTAACTGTATACTAAACTATTCTTTGCTGCTTGAGCTGGCTCAAATTTGTTTCTTTCATTTGCCACTGAAAGACTCCTAGCAAGATAGTGAGAATGTAACTGCTCTTATTTTTTTCTGGCATACTTATTACGTGTCAAACGCTGCTTTAAGTGTTTTACATGTAGTTTCTTATTTAATTTTCCCAGCAACCTTGTGAGGAAGATAATATTAATTCCAGGAAACTGAGGCACAGAGGACTTAGGTAACCTGCCCAACGTCACACAGCGAATAAGGTCCAGAGCCAGACCCAAAGCCAGGCAGGCTGGCTCCAGAGCTCACAGTTCTAATGACTTCGTTCCATTGCCTCCCTTCACCCCCGACCTCAGTGTCCCCATGGTGGCCGGCAGCACTGCTGCTAGCGATGGGGCACACACAGCTTTCTGGGTATTGAACAGGCGTGAACTCACAACACTGACTGATTATTTACCAGGTGCCGGTTAATGTTCTAGGTGCTAAAGGCACGGTAGTAGTTTGGATTTTATTACAAGTGGGCTGAGAAACCACTGGAAGGTCATAGCAGGGATGAAGGGCTGATGACGTAATCTAAATGCCATATTGATGAGAGAGGGCTGGAACAGAGTGGCAGAACAGAGGGAAATAGCACTCGTGGTGTTTGTAGCCGCTGTATTGACTTCTGAGCACTTATGCGACACGCCTTGGTGATCAAAGACATAGGTATGGGAGACCAGTGTCCCCAACGAACAGGTGAAAGCAAGAGTCAATAAAACTGGGTACGGTTATACACGAATGACATCTCCAGCCGAAGAATGCTGAAGTCTGGAGTAAAATAAGACGTAGGAATTTGGGGGAGTCTTTTTAGTAGGAGTTTCCTATCTAGGCCACTACTAAGACAAATAGCCTTGAGGAGGTGACATGAGGGTGGAAGGCACTGGACTTGGTGAAGGACGTGAAAGAGGCTGTTGACTGAGAAAGGTGTCTTTGAACAACATAGCAGCCAGTGGCTAATCGGAGTGGTTTCCGGACTAATGTCTTTTCTAATGCCACTATTCTCCCACCAAGATTCATTCTGTCACCATTTCTAGAATGCAGAAATTACCACAGCCTAAAAAGTAATGTCTCCCCATTTTCCTGCTAGATTTACATATTAATTCATCATTCAAATGAATGTTTACTATGTGCCTACTATGTGCAAGAAGAGGATGGGTGTGACCCAGACCCTACGACCACTGTAACCTCCCTTCACTTCAATAATGTTGACCTCTTTGCTGTTTCTCAAACAGTCCAGGCACGTTACTGCCTCAGGGCCTTTGCACAAGCTAGAACACTCTCCCCAGATTTCCATTTGAGCTTTTACCTCATTTCCTTCAGACCTTTCCTCAAAGCCACCTTTTGATTGAGGGCCTTCCCAGACATTCTACCTAAAATCGAGAACCCCTTTTCTCCTCCCCCAGCCCCAGGCTTCCTTTGTTTTGTATTGGCACCTATCAATACCCGACACAACATACATTTTATGTATTACTTTTTTAATTGTCTGCCTCCCCCCGGAGAATCTCTATGATAGGATTTCTGTTTACTGCTATATTCCCATTGCCTAGCGCAATGCCTGACATATTACAAGAGTTGAATAAGTAGTTGTTGAACGAATAAATCAATGAGGGAAGGAAGAGAGACGGCCACTAACAGGTTGAGTGTTCCAAGCACTGGATTAGGTACTTCATGCAGGTTATCTACTGAGTGGTGACTATTGTCCCTGTATTACAGGTGAGGAGATTGAGATCTTGAGAAAAAACTTTCCCAAGATCAAAGAGTTAAATAACAGAGCTGATTCTCCAAGTTGAGTCTTTCTTCCCTTCAAACTACAATATTGCCTCATAGAAAGCCATGTCACAATAACCTGCAGGGGACTCAAGGGTGGGGCTATTGCTTAGCGGCCAGTTTTAAGTTACGTCATGGCGTTTCTCATTGAAAAGTCCACTTATGCTGAGTCATGAAGATAGGACACGAGAAAAACAAAGTTCTTGAAAGCTCCTCTGATAGACAACTCTGGTCCAGAACGTCCAGATCCGCAGTGTCCCTGTCATCTGATCTACCTAGGAATGTAAAGGGCAACACACACCTGTCAAAGCTCTCCCAGCCATTCCTTTGGGACTTTGCTGATGGTAATCGTGTTCTTGGACTCTAGTGCTTGTATGAAAATGTGTCCCTTCGAATTGGAATCTAATTGGGACGAGGTTGGGTAGGCACGAGATAGCATCCGGGCCCTGAGCCAGGCAGCGCTACAGAAAGTGCTCCTCTCACCAAGTCACGAGCCTTGACGAGGGGTGGCACCCACCCAGGTGAAAGGGCACAATTTTTTTTTTTATTTGCACAGAGGTGCCCTTGGAGTTAGCTGTAGCCCTGGGCATGGAGGTGATAGATGGAAGTGCATTATCATTTGTTAAATGCCAATTCTAGGTTAGTCACTTGCTGGGCAAGTTTTGTCCTGTGTTATCTCCTAAATTCTCATGGCAGCCTTAAGGGGTGGGAAATGATTAGAGCTATTTTATAGACGAACCAAGGCGTAGGTAGATTAAGTAACTTCCACAAGGTTGTGTAGCTAGTACACCACCGTCTAGTGCCTACTGGGAACCAGTTCTGAGTGGCTTCGAATCCTGTGTTCCTTCTTCTACAACCAGATGAAAGAGGCTGGTATTTAAGAATGACTGGAAAGCGGGGTATAGAAGGTCTTTTTTCCTCTGCTCCATCTCCCTTTTCAAGACACAGCCGTCCTCCAGCAGAATCTGGATCATGGGTTCTCCATTCTATTCAGACCTAAGTCCTGCTCAGAGTAACAAATGATTTTGTAACACCCCTTTATTATGTTCAATTTAAAGTCATGGGTAACATAACCTACCACACATACTTTCCCAAACAATGCCATAATTTTAATGTAGATGAGAAAAAATAATTCCTAATAAAATAATATATACTTAATAATACATTAATATATTTCTATTATGTAATATAACATGTTAATATATATTTATATACGTATTTTGTTTATGTATAAATTTATATATCTATATTATACATAGATATATATGTTCTTGCACCATATAATGAATAATGAATAAGTCTAGAGTTAAGAGAGAGGGTTAAATGTCATTTTGTACAAGCAGACTTTTATCCATTTTCATTAGGTTGTTTTTTTTCTTATTATTAATCTGTAATAGTGCTTTATACATTCGAGACCAGCACCGTCCAATAGCATTATAATGCCCAGCCTAATTTTCATTCCCCAGCTTTCAGAGACTGTTCAAAGTTCTACTCAAATTCTGTGCTTCTCAGCCAGTTTTCTAATTAGCAAATGTTCAAAGGGAAGAGCCGCACCAACAGCTGGTTTCACCACTTTGGACTCCCCCTCTGTCTGGGGTCTTGGCCCTGCATGTTCTTTCTTCCTTTATATATCTCTAATGTCTTCAAACATATATATTTTATTTAGCCTAACTTTTTTTTTTTGTCTTCTCTGCTGGAGGATGAGTTAGAGCAAACCAGACCGCCAATGAGGGGACAGGTTGTCATATTTTCAAAGCACTTTGTAAGACATGTTTCACATCTCTAACAATGTGAATACTAATTTCAAAAATAGTGTGGGCACCTAAAAATATTAATTATACCTAAAATATGAAAAAGGAAACTAATCAGTCCATGCCAAGATTATTTACATTTTATTCACCATCAGTATTACTGTACTTTGAGCAGACAGAATGCCTGGAATAAATTTCCCAGTAATTTGAAGACTATCTTTTATTCCATTTAGGCTTTGCTTCCATACAACCTTTCCTATATTACTGCACTTCTGCATTATTCCTTATATAAAAAAGTTATATAATAATTTTTCAATGTTATTATATATAAGTCGAGTACAGCCAATTATTTTTCTAGAGTCCAGCAGGATATGTGAATGTTACGTAGGACATGACACAGTTGACTGCATGGCCAATACACTGCTGAGTGTCCAGTCTCCTTTGCCTATTGACCAAGAGCACCCCCCTCCGATAACTTTTAACAAGGAAAATGCTCCACGAGTATCCAAAATATCCTCTGGGACTTGGCATCACCTTTTTTGAAAACTACATTAGGTCTATAAAATCATCCTTGCAGACAGTGCCAGCCCAGGGTCATCCTCCGGGGCTAACGGGTTGTATGGATCCGTCACACCTGGGTGTCTCTGTTACCTCCACACCTGAAGCCATCCTCAAGTCAAGCGAAAACAAGTTAGTGGTAATACCCAGGACCAAGGTAAAGGAGTCAACAAACACCCTGACGTTTTCTCTTGGGCTGGGATGGGAGCACTCGTGAACTGGCTGGATATGGTTTTTGGTACCAGTAACCAACCTCCTGCCTGCATGTCTCCTACCAAGTACCAGGCACTGAAGTGCTTTAATCCTGCTCTCTTAATCCTCTCAACGACCCTATTAAGAATGAATTATTAATCATTCTTATTATAGAGATGAGGAAACTGAGACCTGCACGTTTAAGTGATTGCCCAAGATTTTAAAATTATTAAGGACTTTTGTGGTTCTACTGCGCCCTGCTGCTCCACTCGAGGCTTCCTGCCCTTTTAAAGCCTCACGCCCTGCTTAGGGGAACAAGGGAACCTGATGAGAAGGGCTGAGGAAAAAGGAAAAAAGGGTCTCACTGGGGCCTCGATTTGGTCCCCAACCCCCCTGCTCTGGGCGTTGCCCGGGAGCCCACCCCGCCACGCCATCACTCAAGCGGCTGCATTTTCCTACTTCCCTGATCACAGCCGCAGGAATTTCCAGGCATTCGGAGCCCCAGCGTCCCTCTCTCCTCGGCGCATTCCCGGTGGCCCAGTCTCCAAAGCCCTTCGGTCCACCCCTTCACTCCAGCAGCCCCTACGCCACGGGTCCAGCAAACCCCACTACCCCCAGCGCCGCTGCAGAGACCACACTCCCCGGGACGCCTCGCCCGGGAGGCGCGGCTTCCCGCCGCAACCGTTGCTTTTCGGGCGCCCCCGCCGGCTGCGCAGGCGCGCTCGGAGCCCCTGCCCTTGGGAAGCACCGCGGCTGGGGCTTGCGGGGCTCGCCAGCCTGGCCTGTGTTCCCTTAGCAACGCAGCAGCAGTACACAAGTGCTAAGCCGAGCAGCGCGCGCGATGTGCTTCAACAAAGCGGGTGAGGAGGGCTGCAGTAGAGAGGTCAAGAGTAGAGAGAGCAAGGGGGAGACTGGGGAGGCCGGGAAAGACGAGGAAGGTGAGGAGATGCAGTTTGCTCCCCTTCCTGGAGTCTGCTCCGGGTCTTAAGAGTTCGGTTGGGCCCTGTTCTCTGCTCCGCCTCCCCACACCCCACTCACTCACCACCAACGCCCTCACTTAGACCCTTCGAAGTGAGAGCCTCCCTCATGTGGAATTTCTCCTTTTCTTGATCTTCAGAGTCGCTGATTCAATACTCCTTTGGAACACGTCAACAGAGGAAGCTCTTTCCTCACTTCCATCCCCCAAACTCTTTGGGAAACAAGTTTCTCCCTCTTAGGGGGGAACCTCACAGAGGGCCTGGATGTTACATAGCAGAAAATGTGAGTATTCACCTTCCCTTAGGTGGGTCTCAGTTCCCCACCGACCTAAAGACACCCGTTTCTTGGAAGAAGAGCTACAGAATTTGTGAAATCAGGGTCCCAACGTGAAAGGTGCCCTCATTCCCTGCACCCAGCTGTCAGGGTCAATGTCAGACATTAAAGGACCATTGCTCCCTCTTCCAAACCCCACCATATGCAAGCCTTTGTTTCATATAGTCCCCACTTTATTCCCACCTCCAAAGTCCTGTGAACCAACGCCAATTACCCTCCCATTAGTCCAAGCCTGGGCTGTGGATGTGCTTGTAGGGCAGTTTATGAAATAACAAGATCAGCTCTCGGGATCAGGGGACTGGATTCACTGGAAGCCATAGAAATGTCACTCTATCTGTCTAGACACATTTGCAAAGTTACTTGTGTTATTTATGTAATTGTTTGTATGGTTCTGACCCAAAAGGGTCAATAGAGAGCAACTTTTGCAGAGAAGATTCAAGTAAGAACATTCTAAGTTCAGTCTGTTTTGATGACTATAACTTTCCCTGTTTTTTTTTTTTTTTATATCTTTTTAAATTTTTCTTCTTCTTCTTTTTTTTAATATATACTACCCAAAGAATGTGTATGAATTGGTATACAACCTCTCTAGGATACCGACCAGTAAAAAAGGATATGCTTTTGGAGCCAGAACATCCATGAGGTTTAAGCCAATCAAGGTTAGAAATGGTTGACTGTGCTTACATTTTAGTGTGATCCATGTTGTTGTATGCATTTGCATTGGGAAGCATAGGGCAGAGAGTGGGAGGTTACCTAAGCGTTATGTGCCGAAATTCAAGAACAATAGATATCTCAGCAAAAGCTATTAAATCTATCTGAAAATCTTGGGTATTAGCATTGCAAATGTGTGTATGTGAGTGTCCTGGGAGAGCGGAAAAACAATTCTAGGAAGAAATAGTGCCATGACAGAGCTTCAGAGCTGAGATATTAAAATACCGGAAGCTTTGTTTATCTGCATCATATTATCTTGTCAGTTAAAAAACAAATTCTAACTTTTCCACTCTTTTGTGTATTGAATTTCAAATCTAAAAGTCTTCAGTATAGAATCCTAATCTTTTGGACATTTCCCTTACACTTAATTAAGCTCAAGGAGAGGGATACTGACCCTTAAAAAAAAATCTCTTGAGTGAGATGGTGGAGGTAGTAGCTGTAACAAGTTAACCTTGGTTTCCCACCCAGCCTAGGCTGACTTTTACAACCTAAGAATGTATCTTTAGGTACCTGAACCACATCCTTATCTTGGTTTTCTACCTATCATAAGTCTATTTCTATAGCGGGAGGTGGTTAAATTGTAGCTGATATATAAACAAGGAGAGGATGATTCTGTGTGTGTGTGTTTTTTTCTACTTAGAAGGCTTTATATGTATATATCTATATCTATATCACCCTCTAACATATTGATCTTTTTCTCGGAAACAGGATATGACACCTAACCCCAGCACGTACCAGAAAGTAATTCCGGAGCAAAAAATACAAACAAAATTTTGCTCCATTTAATACCTTGTTGCCTCGATTTAAGACATACTCAAAGGACACGTATTTTCCTGGGTAAGTTTCCTCTTTTCTGGTGCATTTCAATAAAGAGCAACAGGAAAGGAAGTACAAAGAAGGGTTATACCCCACCATGCCAGCTCAATACCACTCATCTTAAAGTTCAACCTCTTGCCTTCCAGATCTCTGGCATCATAGAATTGTAAATCATAGCAATTCACTTAATAAATATTTATAAATGTACCAGGCAACTTTGTAGGTTTCGAGATATCACACAAAGTTCCTGATTTCTTGGAGCTTACGTCGTGGAGCCTAAACAGATGAGAAGCAAATAAACCAGAAAATATCAAGAATAATAAGGAGAGGCCATGTAATTTATTAGTCCAACCATGATACATCTGAGAGTGAAAAGGAGCCTTATTAATAATTATATCAAGAAGGTAGCCATAAGCTAGGATTGTGTGGGCAAACCAGGAAAATATAGTGACCTAGTGATGTGCTATGAAAAAAAATAAAACAGGGTGATGATATGCTATGGAGTGATAGAGCAGAGGCTACTTTATCAAAGATTGTCAAGAAAGGCCTTTCAGGGGAAATCACTTGATCTGAAATCAGAAGAAAATTGAACCAGCCTTGAGAAGATCTGGTCTCAGAGCTTCCCAGGCAGAAGGAACAGCAAACGCAAAAGCCGTAAATGAATTTAATTTGAGGAAAAAAGAAAGAAGGTTTATATGACTACAGTGTAGGAAGCAAGGAAGAAATGAGACAGAGGAGTAGGGATGGGCTAGACTCCACAGTCTGTAGATCAAGGGGCGTATTGTAAGTGCTTGAGGAAGCCATTCAGAATGGATGGAATTATAGGGCAAAGGGTCAAGGTTTTTCTCTTACTGATGAGAAATCCAAGGATCAGAGAGTAAATGTAACTTTCTTAAGGTTGCAGTAAGGAAGTGGAAGTGTCGAATCTTGGACCCCATGTCAGCTCTAAGCGTTATTTCCACCACAGCACAGTTTACACCAAAACACAAAGTGTCATGAACAAAAGCAATGGTAAAATAATCTCACTGTCAAAGAATTGAACTGGTTCTGCTTGGTATCCCTAGACTGCGGATAGATTAAATTATCGCTGCACTTTTATCCCCAACTTTGGATCATGGGAAGTACTAATTCATCCCAATGGCAGATCCCTCTTATTGACCACCACTTCTGGGATCTTCTGGTCTCTCAGCTAAGGGTGCTGAGTACCAGAACTATCTTTTAATCTAGAGTCAATTTTTACCCAAGCTGGATGTCAAGACTAGATATCCTTCACACTAACACTTAATTAGAAATACATTAAGCAAAGGAACCCTATCCATGTCTGACATAAAAAAGCAGGTCAGTCTGTTTGCCTTTTCCCAAAGAGTTAGGCCTCAGGGACAACGGTGGTACTGATGGAGTTCGTATAGGGTCAGTAACTCATCAGACGTGATGTTATTTTATTCTTATTTCTAGCCCTGGCACATACAACCCGGAAATAAAGCCACCCCCCAGAATCACCTGGCCAATGAAATTTGGATCTCCAGACTGGGCTCAGGTTCCACGTCTACAGAAGAGAACCCTAAAAGCTGAGGTAAAAACATCAGGTTTCTGTAGAGCGCACACTCTAGTCCTCCGTGTGTGTGTGGGTTCTCAACCGGGGTCTGGGAATGAGCTGCAGGAAGTCTTTGTTCCCTGAAATTGTATGCACTGTTTTCTGTGCATGTGCATGTGGGGGCCTTTTTGGAAAAGTGACACAATTTTACTCGATTTTTAAAGGTGTGCTTGACTGAACAAAAGTCACATTTTCTATTGAACCCTCAAATAATGTTCTGTGGTAGGTACAGGAGACTTATCTTTATATGATAGACGAGGAAATCAAGACTCAGATGGATTAAGTGACTTGTGCAAGTTGCACAGCTTGAATCTAGAGCTTGCGACTCCCAAGCCAGTGCTCTTTCCATCATATCACTTGAGTATTACATCATCAGGGGGCTATAGAACATTCTGGTAAGAGCGTGGATTCTGAGATAGACTGCCTGGGTTCAAATATTAGCTCTAGTATTTACTTGCTGTGTGATCTTGGGCAAGTCCCCTAATTTTTCTAAGCCTCAGCTTGCTTATCTGTAAATGGTATAATAATGGAATCAATCTGATAAGGTTGTAAAAATTGAATAGCACAGAAAAGCACTTAATACTGTATCTATAATATAATAAACGCTCAATCTACATGAGCCATCATAATTTACCCAAGCTGGATGTCAAAAAAAAAAGTGACTTTTCTTTTCCTAGTGGACTTTGGATAATTCTACAAATATGTATTAAGTGTCTAATGTGTTAATAGCATCCTGCTAGGGCTTATGGGAGTTTACCAGCTGTACTTAGAGATTTACTGAATAAAAAACAATTCTTACCATGCTAGACACCAGAGTAAGATGACAGAGAGTCTATATACATATAAAAGTTGAGAGAACGCTAAGGAGTGGCAGAGAGGTGACGGCGGGGTGGGGTTTCGTGAAGCTACAACAGCTAGAATGAGCAGTTCTATTTTGCACAGCAAGGAAGACCAGAGACAGAGGGTTCTCGTCAGAATATTGACCAAGACAACTTTCTGTCATTGCAGCTGTCCACCGACAAAGACTTCAGAAAGCATCGGAACCGTGTGGCCTATCTAAGCCTGTTTTACGATTGAGCAGCTGGGACTGTCTCCACGTGCTCCTCCTGTGCACAGAATCTCCAGGAGGGAGGACAGAGCCGCTCTTCTCCCTCTGCACTGCTGCGGCCCTCTTGCCTTCCAGCGCGGGGCCCAGAGAGGGGCAAGGAGCTCATAACTACCATGTGAGAGAGTAAAGACCAGTTCAGAATGTTCTCTTTCCCTGTGCTGGTTTGCTGTATGCATACGTACGTGGATCTGGGGTTCCTGTGGCATGTTCATGGGGTGGCAGATACTGCAAATCACTTATTTATCAGTCTGAATTTTCAGCACAGGATTTAAGTAAACACAATCAATTCAAGTGGGAAGGGAAATCAAATTATTTACATCCCCAGGCTAGGTTATTGAAGTCTTTTTCCAGCTTTGGGGCTGTGGGGAAAATGGTGCCATACACTTCAAAACCAAAAAAGGAGATTTAGATTATTTTTCTGTTAAGTGAAAAGTGTTCCTACAGCTATCAACCTGCCTTTTCCCAGGCTGCTTGTGCTCAGAGCCATGAGAAGCCGGGGTTATGGAATTCAAGAGTAGAAGGGTAGTAGGATGACTTACAGAATCAAGGGATTTTCTCCAGTGCATTTTCAGTCTGATTTAGCCATGTCAGTTACGTCATAGTAAGCCCAGAAGCCAGCCTCATGCATGTGAGGACCAGAGGACCCTGCTCCAGAGACCAGGGCACAGACTGAGGTGTCAGAAATGCCAAGGCAGCTGGAAGGTCCTCCCATAGGAGGGGAGCGCCATGATAAGTGTCTCCACAGGGACCCCATTGTCTCTCCAGTAGTCATGACATATTCCTGAAGAAAGCAATAGGGACATTTTTTCCTCACCGGTATTTGTCCCATTTGATTAACAAAGACCAGCTAATTGTCCCCTCAAAGAGAAAGCCTCTTTCCCAACAACAATGCTCTCCCCAATCTCCTCTTTCCTTATGACTTACGGCTTTTCTTTCTTACACAATTAAAATAATGCTTGTCACCTTGATCTTTAGATACTACATGCAGGGGACTGTTGTGTCCTGTACGTGTGACTACCATAGAAGTCATAGGTCATCACATCGATGAAATCAAGGAGTCTGAAACAGAAATTTTGAGTCATCAGGATCCTGGGGCCGTTTTCTTATATATAATCTAAGAGCAAGGAATGGATGGTAGCAGTAGGAAACCCATGATGTCAAGAAGATATCCAGATGGCCCCTGCAATGTGGCTTCCAGGTTATCTTCTGTGACCCCTGGGGACCTGGGGAGGGGAAGAAGGGAGAGAAGCAAGTTACTTTTTATGTCAGATAAGTCCGTGCTATCTCTTTTTAATGTAATGATTGGAGTATATGACCTTCGTAATTTGAAAAGCAATTTACAACCGACTTGGACAAGTTTTTACATACAAGTCGAGTCTAACCTCACCACCTTTTTTTTGGTTCCAACTCAGAGTCTAAATGCCTGTGAGGTCACCAATCCTTTTTCACTGATTCCCAGAAGAAGAGCCTGTGACGCAGCCCAGGCCTCTCACATTCTCATTGCGCCACACGCTTCTGCATCCCCACGTCCTTTCTCTCCCACTTGTCGTTCTCCGTATTCTTTTGAGTGTTTGACCACTCGCTCGCTCTCCCTGTACTGTCGCTGTCTCTACACGTCTGCTGCAGCCAGCCCTTCCACCCTGCAGACATCAGTGTCCTCATCGGATCTCACTAACGCATGCCTTCAGCGGAGGCATAACCCTTCTTCTCTCTAGTAGATTGCTCTGCGGCTGGGTCCACCTCTGTGCAAGCCCTCTGGAGAGCCTCATATAACACACAGAACATTCTCAAGGTCTGCAGCAGGAGACAAGAGAGGTCAGCGCCTGGCAGCTGCCAGTCAAGAGCCCCGAGGAAGAAAGGAGGGGAAGGGAACCCCGCAAACACCAGACAAAGATATACAGACTATGTTAAGTTTAGTCTGGCTGCGACTCCAAGGGTCCCACAGGTTTAAAACCCACCCTGAAACAAGATAGGCTTTCCAGCCTTCAGGTATCGCTGCCTGACTCACGCTTCGATTTTGGCAGTTTCATAACCTGCATCAGCGGTTCCTGGGCCCGCAGATAGGGCAGCTGAGATTAGCGGACAGGGATTAGCCTGTGGCTTGAGCCTCAGCTTGAAAAACTGGTAACGTTTCCTGTTGCAAGAGATAGGACAGTGTTAGTGATTATGGGTGGTGATAATTTCAGGAAAAATACAGTGCTCATAAATGACCCAAATTTTAATTAAAAATGTAGCAATATTTGGTGGGAAAAAATCTCTTTGCGTGTATTGGAACGTATGTCTCTACTAGGGGTATGTGTATTAAGTTCGAGTGAGCTAAGTCTTGAGACCTAATTGTAATATGGTGCCCTAATTCCTCACCAAAGCAGTGTCTTATAGGGAAAGAAGTTACAGAGGTCTCTACCACTTTCTAATTGTAATTACTTATCCTCTATGGTTTGATAGAAAAGGACATATTCCAGTTGGGTGTTATGACTATTAAATGGAGTCCCATAGTTCCTAGAAATAGTGTCTGGCATATTGTAGATTTTCAACAGTTATTGATTCTCTTACCGTCTTTTCCCTTTTCTTTAGACATGAAAGTCAGTCATGGGTGGGGGACCCTCTCAGGTCCTGGGCTATATGAATGCACCGGCAGATTCATCTCTATGAGGATGGCAAAGTGTTGCTTGTCCTCAGGTGGGCTGCCCTGGGACCCTGGTTACTCAAACTCGAGGTCAGTACCATTAAACCCATACAGCCAGAGATGCTCAACTACCAAGTCAATGAAAATCTTACCATTGCCAGCTGTAGCCACCACGGTGGTGAACTTGGAGAAGGCATGATCCTTAGTCGCAGTCAGATGCCATCACTTTGTCCCCTTCCTTCTTTTATATGGACTTGGTTTAGCCCAAGATCCAATAAATATTATAGGAACTATCACCAACCCATGCATCCTGGTCCTTAGAAAGCCAGTTGCAACTCCAGCATCCACTCCTGGTGTCGGGTGGCATAATCATACTTCTACAGAGCCTACAGAGCAGTCGGTAAAGCTGGACCAGCCTTTTGGTGGGTGCAGATGAACAATCCCTTAGGTATTTTAGGATTTCCTTGCAACCAGTTACCAGTCATATTCTGTGCCCTCTCATCAACTCCCAAATCCGACGCGAAGGGCATCATAACACAGCAATAAAAAAGAAGAATGACATCTCTGCTCACAAAATATTTGTTATAACACTCCGCTCCCTCTTTCTCTTTTCCTGCCTTTTCTCCCCCTGCCCTCCATGTCCCTTTTATTATTTGTGTGTGTGACAGAATACTTAACTTAAGCTCTAGACTTTAAGGAAACTTTAAGTATGTAATAGTGTTGCTAGCAATAGCCACTATGTGGTATAGTAGATCTCAAGAGCTTCTTTATCGCGCATAACTGAAACTTCGCCCATTTTGACCATCACCTTCAATTTTTTCCCTTCTTCTAGCCCCTGGCAACCAGTATTCCATGCTGTTATGAGTTCGACGGTTATCTTTTTCAAAATTATTTTATATTAGTTTTAGGTATATAGTACAATGGTTACACATTTACATAATCTATAATGTAATCCCCCTGAATTACTGTAGCACTCATCTGGCACTACAAACAGCCATTAAGTAATAAGGACTATATTCCCTATGCTGTACTCCACATCCCCGTGATGGTTTTATAGCTGCTGATTTGTACTTCTTCATCCCGTCACTTTTCCACCCAGACCCCAAACCCTCTGGCAATCACCATTTTGTTCTCTGTATCTGTGTGAGTCTGTTTTCACTTAGTTTTCTCGGTTTCTTCTGTTCCTTAAATTTTTCATATAAGAGAAATCATGTGGTATTTATCTTTCTCTGTCTGACTTATTGCACTCAGCATAATAATCTCTAGGTCCACCCATGTTGTTGCAAATGGTAAGATTTCATATTTTATGGCTGAGTAATATTCCACTGTATATATGAATTATAACTTCTTTATCCAATCATCTGTTGATGGACACCCAGGTTGCTTCTGTATCTTGCGCAATTGCTGGGTCAAAAGGTAGTTCTATTTTTAATTTTTTGAGGAACCTCCAAACTGCTTTCCACAGTGGCTGTACCAATTTACAATCCCACCAACAGTGTACAAGGGTTCCCTTTTCTCTACATCCTCGCCGGCATTTGTTGTTCTTTGATTTATTGATGATAGCCATTCTGACAGGTGTCAGCTGATACCTCATTGTGGTTTGAATATGCATTTCTCCTATGATTAGTGACCTTGAGCATCTTTTCATATGTCTATTGGCCATCTGTACATCCTCTTTGGTGAAATAATTATTCAGGTCTTCTGCTCGTTTTTTAAATTGGATTGTTTGTTTTGTTGTTATTGAGTTGTATGAGTTCTCTATAAATTGTGGCTATTAACCTCTTGTCAGATGTATCATAGGCAAATATCTTCTCTCATCAGTAGGCTGTCTTTTCATTTTTTTGATGGTTTCATTTGTTGCACAATAGCTTTTTAGTTTCATGTAGTCCCATTCATTTGTTTTTTCTTTTGTTTCCCTTGTCCGAGGAGATATATCCAAAAAAAAAAAAATTACTAATAGTAATATCAGAGAGTTTACTGCCCATGTTTTCTTCTAGAAGTTGTATGGCTTTGAGCCTGACATTTAAAGTTTTAAATCCATTTTGAGTTTATTCTTGTATATGGCGTAAGAAAGTGGTCCAGTTTCATTCTTTTTTGCGCATATCTGTTCAGGTTTCCCAACACTATTCGTTGAAGAGACTGCCTTACGTCAGTGTATATTCTTGCCTCCTTTGTCATAGATTAAATGATCATATAAGCATGGATTTATTTCTGGGCTTTCTATTCTGTTTCATTGATTTATGTCTGTTTTTATGCCAGTAACGTGTTATTTTGGTTACTATAGCCTTGTAGTATAGTTTAATATCAGGTAGTTTGATACCTCCAACTTTGTTCTTCTTTGAGAGATTGCTGTAGTTATTCAGGATCTTTTATGGTTCCACGTAAATTTCTGGATTATTTTAGTTCTCTGAAAAAATGCCATTGGCATTTTGATAGAGATTGCATTTAATTTATAGGTGGCTTTAGGCAGTAGGGCCATTTTAACATTGTTCATTCTTCCTACTTATGAGCACGGTATATGCTTCCATTTATTTGTATCTTCTTCAATTTCTTTTTTCAGTGACACAATTTCCAAGAACAGGTCTTTTACATCCTTAATTAATTTGATTCCCAGGTATTTTATTGTTTTTGATGCAATTGTAAGTGAAATGTTTTTCTTAATTTCTCTGATAGTTCATCATTAGTGTATAAAAATGCAACTGACATCTGAATATTAATTTTGTATCCTGATACTTTACTGGATTTATTGATCAGTTTTAACAGTTTTTTTGTGGAATCTTTAAGGTTCTCTATGTATAGTATCATGTCATCTGC